>CM060955.1:38909772-40262883 GCA_030765055.1 Mantis religiosa
GATATCCAGCAACAACATTGCCAATATCCTGCCGCGCATTATCGTGGTGCAGCATCCAGCCTGCTTCACGGAAATGTGGTCTTTTGCGCCTGATATGGACTTGCAATGTTTTCAGGACATCCCTGTAGTATTGTCCAGTTACTGATGTGTGTGCAGGTACAACATGATGATAAACCATTCCATGAATATCAAAGAATGAGATGACTAGCTCTCCCATTAGAAGCAACCACTTTTGCTTTTTGGGGGTTGGTGATGAAGAAGATTTGCACACTGAGCTTTTCTTTTTGCCCTCAGGATCAAAATGATGTAGCCAAGTTTAATCAGTAGTGATTACGTTTGAAAGAAACTGCGGATCTTGCTCTAACATCAACTTTAACTGCATGCAGACCTGCATGCGAATGTCCTTTTGTTCGGGAATCGACAGTCTTGGAACCCATCGCGCACAAACACGTCTCATGTGTAATGTTTCCGTCACCAACGTGTTGGTGACACCCAATGAAATGTTCAGTATTTCAGAAGTGATCTTAAGGTAATTCGTGGATCCTCTTTCACAATGGCAGCAGCAGTGTTGATGTTTTCTTCTGTAAGGGCAGTAACTGGAGTACCGGATCCACCTTTCTTTGAAATTGATTGTTTCCCCTCTTTGGACATTTTAAACCACCTTAGAGCTGTGCTGTAGTGAAGAACAGACTCTCCATAGGTCTCGTGTAACATTGTATAGGCCTCAACTGAAGATTTGTTGAGACGAAAGCAAAATTTCAAAGCCGCATATTGTTCCTCGCGTGTTACCGCCATTGCAGCGGTAGGTGATACTGAACATGTCTGAACTTAACTGGTTCTCACAGGCAGGAACTAGGATTACCAACAATGAAACTACTATGTCGGGGTTTTTTCCACCTTAAGCTAACAGAATATAATAAGACTGAATTTTATTGCGAAAAATTATGGCCGTAAAAAATTATGACCATTCTTTATTGGACAGCCCTCGTTTATCTACTCACAATGTTTAACTTGGTATATTATATATTTTTATAAAATGGTCAATACTGTATCCTTGCAGTTAAGATTTTGCAGACTTGCCAATCGTCACTACAGATAACTCGTCCTTAGACGTTGATGTTCTCATGCAAAGTGACGCCAAAACTGTTTGCATAATCTTGAATCTCTGCACACGAAGATTCTAGAAAAACTAAATTACTGTTATCCCATTGGTCCACGTCACAACATTACGTAGTCACATTCTTATAACAACCAATAGGAACACTGTTAGGTAAGGTATCATTCTGTGGCCTACCCTGTTTTACAGTCTATTTTATACAAATCGCATTTTCTAAAACAATCCAGAACAAATACCCAAATATATGAAGAAATTATGAAGTAGCCGTTACAAGGTTTCGCGAAAACAGCATCATATTTTTTAGAAAAAAAAAAGTATCCTCTTTTCTGTGAATAGCATAGCTAAAAAGCGAAAAAAAAAAATTAAATAGCTAACTTGGTTCAGTGTCCTGCAAAGATGCCACATGTATTTAAGTATCTCCTTAACCCAGGTTAACCTTAAAGAAAAGCATGTCTTGAATTTTCTGGAATGTCCTGAAAGTTATTTTTTATTTGGAATGGCCTATAAATAACTGCTAAACCTTAAGAGATAGACAAATCCGTACTCTACAACAGTACAGAAATACCGAAATGATTTGCTGAAAAACAGAACTAACGACTCTGCTTAAAATATCCTGCATTCAAAATATTTCTATCACAAGTAAAAAGCATATCTTGAATCTTCTGTAATAGCTTATGAAGTGTATATAGTATACTTGATTGACTTTTGAATAAGTTGTGAAAAACGCGCTACACAGAAAGAGGCATATCTCTCGCTTCTTTCTATGGCATTAAGCTTTTATGCTATTTTTATTTGTTTTAGCTGTCAAAACTTTTTTTTCAGATGATAAGTCAGCATTTGGTTCTTTCTCATTGACATGCAAAGAAAATTAGCTTCAAACCCATTACATATTATTAAACCTTCTAATAAATTTAACCATCGCTAAAGTCTCCTGAACATGAAGTGGCTCTGCAGTAAATGTGAAGGTACATACTCGGGATTTGTCAGTTCATATCCCGTTTGGATGGCTGTTGGGCAAAACTTTTTCCATTACGTTTCAGATTAAACAAATCCGGAGAGCGGTCATCGGGCGAGGTGTGGCGGTAGAGTTTATGTTGATGCAGTGTCTGCTCTGGGGCGTCCTGCAGATATCTAGAGACGTTAGAGACCACTTCCCTACCTGGTCTGTCATCACGAAACTGAGCGCCCTCTGTGTCCTTCGCTTCATCCCTAACTCTTGACGCTTTCAGAACCATAACGATCCTTCTCGTCTGTTGAAGTACTCAAATTAGGGGAAGACAGATGAATTCTTCCCCATTAACTTTCGAAAAATGAAACTAAAATCACCTTAAATTATATTATAAAGTTGGAAAACATAAGCATTATTGAATGTTGTATTTGCAACAGTGTGAACACTTATAATATAAATGTACCAGCCGGTCTGACGACATGACCCAGTGAGTGGAGAACGTTGTTTTGGAGGATCGCCTCCAAAATTGGCATTTCCGTGGGATCTGTGTACACAATCCTGCATGAAGATCTGAAATTGCGTAAAGTGTCTGTGTCTTCCAGGTGGGTGCCATGAATCCAGACGCGCGTGGCAAATTATCAGGCGATGTTGACGCGTGATGACGGAATGAATGGAACATCGATTACACGCTGCCCTTTTAATGAAAACGTCGCCATTTTAAGTATGCAAAATAGTCGCTGCCACTAGAGTTCTATGCACTGTACAGTGCTGCCATCTGTCACGCATTCACAAAGAGTCCATGCGCATTTAAAAAAAAGAGTAAAAGTTCTGGTCCCAGTCCTGAAAAAAAATAGATATTATAAACTTGAACGAACCTCGTATGTTAAGTTTATCATCGTCATTTCTTTCTTAAATATTGTCCCAAGTGACTTTTAATTAATACAAATAGTAGTTCATTTGAGTTCCATAGTACGTGTGACGTAACTCCCCCACTCCATCACTTGTTGGATAATAAGTTTGTGTAAGCCGGTTTCTCGCTCTCTTTTGTAACATCATTTGGACTGAACGGATGGATTTGGCCGCAGCCTCTTGAGGCAGGTAATTGACCGCTGTAGCCACCTATGTACCTTGATTTACTGTAGTAAATATTCTTATTAAGTGAATTGCAGTTTTAGTTAGCGTTACCCATACCTTTTATATAAATGAATCAAATAGAAATCCCCAACCTCTCGCAAAGCATGTAACCTTTCCCCGTGTACGATCTGGTCTTGTGTTCCTTACCCATTTCCATCCATGGTTAGGTCGTCACAATGTCACAGTCATATCAGATAGATTCAGCTCCGCATTCTGATTAATATCTTGGAGGTAATTCTCTTATAAGTACTACGAAAGATATAAAACAACCATTTTTCAAGAAATTTACCAAGATTGATATGAAGCAGTTTGAAGGATAAGTTCATAGGATTACAATAACTTATAGACAAATGAGTAGAGAAGTGTTGAGACTGATATGTCTGAGTGCACAGTCAGCTCTCACCAAATTGTATTTGTCAAAGAAACTCTTGGATTCCTCTACGACCGCACCTTTTCAGTAGGCATTGGTGGAAAGCTTTCATCCCCACGTAATATTACCGCCGGTGTCCCACAGGGTTGTATCTTGGCTCCGACTCTATTTAATATATACATTTCTGATATTCCTGACTTAGCTCCGACTTCTTTAGCTTTTACGCTGATGACACTGTACTATATTATTCTCATGTTAATCTCCAGCACGCACAAGTAGTACAACTCTCTTTAGATTGCCTAACTCATTGGTTCAGCACTTGGCGGATCTCATTGAACCCTCAGAAAAACGAAGCTAAAATCTTCACTCTTCGCCGATATACTCCGCTTACTCCGCTGTGTCTCTACAGGAACAATGTCCCTTGGCTCCCCACTACAACTCCCATTAAATATCTTGGGGTGCTTTTGGACTCTCGACTGACCTGGCGTGCTCATATCGATCGTCTTAAATCACTGGCCTCCGGGCGACTTTCAAAACTCTCATTTCTGTTGCATCGCCGTTCCAGCCTCGGCCTACAGTCTTCATTGTTACTCTACAAATCACTCGCTTATTACATATGCCTGCCAAGTGTGGGGGATCGCACACACATGCCATCTGCGTCGTCTTCAGGTCATACAGAATCGCTTCATGCGCATCGCTACCAACGCTCCATGGTTAATCCGTAATCAGCAGCTCCATCACGAACTAGGACTGTCACCTCTTCACGACTAAATTCGCAGGATCGCTCGTCGTTTCTTTTCCACGCTGCAAGAAGTTCCAGGAGCTGTGCATTATAACATCGGCGTCCGCACGCGCCAGCCCTCGCGCTTGAAGAGGAGACTACCACAGGACCTGCTTCTAAGTGATACCCCTGACTCGAGTGATTCTAGTGCTTGATGTCTGTCTTACTCTTCAATATTGACATAATTTCTCAGAGAGTGTTATATGAGTTCTAACTTAATGTAGTTAGGGGGCGGCCTGTTAGCCTACCCCTGAGTGTTATTGTTCTTATTGTACTGTTACCTTCTTTTCACTCTGATCTGTAAAGCATTGTACTGATGATCGATCAATAAAAAATTATAAAAAGAAGAAACTCTTGGCCATTCTTCTCTCCCCCCCTCTCTCTCTTTTACGTGTCAGTAAATGTACTGATATAGATCTGTCATTCTTAAAAGCCTTAGAATCAGTAGTCCACCACCTAACCAACTATGTCACCAAGAATCTCCCCCCCCCCCACTAACCAGATATTTATTGCCAACTTTCTTGTGCGAATTATGTTCGTAGGTACAGGGCCTTTTTTTAAACGTAACTAATAAATAGTGCCTCAAAACATGTATTTCCAGTGATGCCTTATCAGTATCGAAGTTTTATCTAAATTTTACTATTTGGTAAAGAATTTTTAAAATATACTTAACATGTAAGCATTATACAAATGAAGAGCAGATACAAATTAAAGAGTAAATACATTTCAATGTAAGGCCGTACAAAACTTCAAATGTCATTTTTCGGTATCTTATGCACATAGACTCTTTTTAACAACTCCATTCTGCTCGTTCTGGAAACAAATCTATCATTTACTTCACCTTACTTCGTAATCTTCAATGCTAACTTGCTTCATGGATGAGAAAGTCATGCATAAATTGAAAATAACAACCTGCTAGGTATTTATTAGGACGGTTTGCACCAGGTCTGCTGTTTACTTTATTGATACCGTTGCTCTGTTATCATAATATCAGCAGCAGGTTGTTGTAAAGCAATCACTATTTCCTGGTGGGAGCAATTTCAGTCGATGATCACTATCGAGAGAGAGTACTAGTCGAGAGTTTACGATTGTGAGGTGCTTCGAATTAATGACAGGCATTTCTCTGTACATTCCGAGTGCAATGTACGAGAATGGCCTTAATCACCTACTGGATTGGTATTTTAATGTAGAACATAGCTTAAAGGCAGATTAAGTGTCAGTGCTAAATCTACGAAATTTATGATTCATTATCTCAGAAATGATTTAAGATATCAGGCTGAAATTTATATAGAATGTAAATGAATGAATAGCTTAAAAACTCATTACTTCACTACTCCATTGGAATGTTTAAGGAAGATGCAACATATTAGCTATTATTTTTAAAAACTGATATTGCATTCGTATGAATTTCAGTATTAACTTTTCAAGAAACCATTTCTACGAAAGTTTTTTTTTTTTGACTATGCTTTCATTTAAAATAGAATTTTATGGTACGACACACTGCCAATGTTTCTTTCCAGCGTTGTGGCATCTGCAGCGGTTTGTTTTGGGTGATGAAGGAGTTTGATGATGGAAGTACTTGCATAATTATTGTTTACCACGGCCGCTCTCGAGCGATGATCTCTGCACCCAGGGTCGTAGTCCCGAAACGCAGAAATAATATAATCTTTTGAGATAGTGAAATAATTACTCTTCATTCGATTTATTTCCTTTGCAAACTCATGTTTTAATTATAACATTTTTTTTTAAATTATTGTGGAAACTTTAGAAAATAATTCTTATTTTATTCGATCAAATTCAGTTTTCAATTAAAATTACTGAATCAATCGTGAAGTTCCCCGTTCTTAAAGAATGCCTGATGCATTGGCTACTTAATACACTCACGGACACACGCAAACCATGAATGGTAAATGCATTAAAAAATCTGCAAGAATTTTGGACAGACACTTACACACCTACGTATTCAGCAATGGTTACATGCAGAAGAATTTTATATCACACTGCCACTCATTTGTTTAACATAGGAAGAATGTAGTCTCTGCTAGTCGTTTGTTTTTTTTAAAAAAGTTAATGCATGCAATAGTATTTTATAAGGTGAGTTTTTTACTCTATGGATGTCTTGAATGTTGCATCCAAACCACCACACCGAAACACACGCTTGTAGATGCCACAAGAATAATATAAAAATCCGCTACACATCTTACCCATATGCAACAACGTATTATTAAGATAGCTCCAAAAATCGATCTAATATAGATAGCTTATTGAATAGAAAAAGTAACAAGAAACATATACAAATATCTGTGTAGAAAATGAAACCGAATATCTCCAAGTTAAATGTATAATACTTTACAATATATAGATACAGTAAAACCTCTCTAAAAGGAATACATTCGTTCCGGCATTTATTTACCATTTACACAGGTTTACATCTTACAGAGGGTTGCGTTTGAATACAAAGAAATTACGAAATACTCACACATGTGAAGAAATAATATAGGATAAAGTGTATTATGTACTATATTTTACTATATTTTCAGCTTACATATTTATTTCGTTCAATAATGACTGTCAGTCCCCCTATAACTCCTAAAAAGTAGCAGTTTAAAATATGTGTCGATGTATGGGTGAACATAGGCGATAGTACTGTCTACTGCCACCAGATGATGTTGCTACTTCCAATAGATGGCGGACGGGAGCAGCAATACCGTCTTGTGAGTACGCTTGTGGACATCAGTGAAACAACATGGAAGCAGACAAGCACGGGCAAAGGTGGACTGTGTGGTTTCTCTGGAGGGAAGGAGTGACTGCTTTAGACACCTACAGGAGGTTAGTGGCCACATATGGGGAGTCCGCACCAAGTTCCAGGTCCATGTTTCGTTGGGTGTCTTTATTCACGGACTGTGCTGAAAAACGCAAAAGCACTGGGCTTCCAGCAACTGCACGCAAACAAAATAATACCCAGCTTGTCAACGACCTCATATTGGAGAAAGGGTGAATTACATTTGATGAATTAGTGCAGGCAACGAGTCTATCACAGGGAACCCTCCACACCACAATCCATAAAGATTTGATGATGAAAATGGTGCACGGTGCACAATGGGTGGCACATATCCTCACCAATGTGCAGAAACAGAAGAGTGTGGAGGTATGCCAATAGTTGCTGCAACACCATAGTGCAGATCCAGAGGAATTCTTTGCGAAACTGGTCTACGTCCGCAAGTTATAGTTTTTCCACGAGACTCCGGATCAGAAAGTATGGAGTAGAAGCATGCTGCAAGCCCTCGTCAAAAGAAGTTACGGCCAGGACTATTCGTTCGGAAACACATGGCAACTGTGTTCTGGGATGAGGAAGGAATACCTCTGGTAGATTGGCTCCCTCCCAATACGACCATCAACAGTGAGGAGTACTCCAATTCACTGAACAACTCCGCCGAAGCATTCAACAATGCTGTCATCAAAAATGGGGTCATGGTGTTCTTCTCCAACAAGACAATGCACGACCACATTCAGTCGCCAGACCATGGCTACCATTCGTACACCAGTGATTACTGTGATGTCACGTCCTCTATATTCACCTTATTTAGCTCCTAGTGAATATGCCCTATTCGACTCGATGAAAGAAGTCATGCGGGGTAAAAAGTTCACCACTAATAACGCACTTGAGCAGTTGTCCATCAGTAGCGATACCACCAAACGACGCTTTGCTACGCATATACGGAAGCTGCCAGAATGATGGATTGGGATTGGGATTTCTTTACGGAGGGGATTCGGTACGTAGGCCACCATGCTGGGCCCATTGTTCCTATGCCGCAAGTGGGAGCACCCCCGGTAGGAAAGATGAGGCGAAGGAGACAGAGGGTGGCCGACCCAAGGAGCCATGACAGTACAGAGGGCAGGTCCCTACAATTTACTTGGATAGAGACTTCCCCCGACAGGCCAGGACAAGGAACCCGCTCTCCTGCAGCGGGACGGCAACGAGCCCAGCAGCCGAGCCCCAAAGGTCTCTGGCTGGCGGTCCTGAAATGGTCTCAGCAGAGGCGCGGAGACCGGTAACCTAGGAGGAGGAAGTCGTTTTCCTCAGAGCATATCATCCTGCCATGCACCGCCAAGACACCCGCCGACACTTCTTCCCTGGAAGTGACCACCAGATGAAAGATGATATGAAATAATAATGGAGATGAAATGGAGGGACAGAAAAGTCGGGGGATGTAATTAACCTACCCAGCATTCGCCTAGCAACCCGGGAAAACCCCTTAGAAAACCCATGGGTCAGGTAGGTCGGCCACGGGAATCAAACCCACAGCTCCCGAATGCGGGTCACAGACGAAACCGCCTGAGCCATCCCGCTTGGTCAGAACGATGGAACAAGTGCGTAGACATTGGCAGGGAGTACTGTAATGTACCCTAAATGAGTTTGTTCAGTAAATGGTTCCTGTAAACAAAACAAGCCCGGGTCGGTAGCGTAGGTGGTAGCATATCTGCCTCACGTTCAAGAGGTTCCGAGTTCGAATCTCGGTCAGGTTGAGTTACATGAATAAGGTTTTTCTGGGGCTTTTCCTTATCCTGAAAGGCGAATGTTGGGTAACTCTAAGCTCCATGGATCCTGGGCTGATTTGAGCATCATTTTGCCCATTCCATTCATCGTCAGATATGACTTATCGTTGGAGGACGTAAATTACAACAACAATAAAAGTTGAGTGTCAATCATTTTTGAGCATTTCTAATAAAATAATTGTAGTTTATGGCTTAGTTTCACTGTCTGTTTTAAACTCTCCTTTTCCAATCAGCAACTGTCCGCATATCAACATAATTTGCTTCACCACACACAGCACTGTTATTGCTATGTTTTAAATCCTCTCTCCTCCCTGAAATTGTCTTAGCCTGATGTTCTTGCTGTCTCTAGGGCTTGAATCTAAAGCAGTGGTCCAGAAATCGGAATTCCTTTAGCGCGCGCACTAACAAACTACTCGAACACGTCATTTAGCTCGTCATACTCTGTACATCTTGTGATTTTCGTATACCCTGCTGTTCCTTTAAACCTCTCATCATTAATGTTCATTTTTTTCAGAATCTCATATATCTGAGCTTTTTCAACTTAAATAATACAGTTAATTCTTTAGCTGTACGTTAGTACTTTGCGTGTTTCGCAAGAACCTTATTGTTTCCTTCAGTGATAATTAGCTCTTACGTTTAAAACTTATTTTATAGAATTTGTGTACACATAAACTATGTTTTTTAAAAGTCATCAATGTTCACACTTTTCATCCACTCGTACTTGATCGCTTGTAACAATGACACTGAGAATGAACACACTGCAAAACAGTTGTAGCCTTACCATATGTGTTGCAAGAGAGTTGAAAGAGGTAACCGCTTCTTTTTCCTTTTCCTCGAAGGATTACAGTTTATAACTTTGGTTCATGGAACTTCGGTGCAAGTGCAGTCACCATCAAAATTATAGCACTTTTTTAAAATAATTGTGCTGTAACCGTTGCATATAAAGTAATTCGTTTTAATCAGATTATTTACGCAAACGGTTCCGGAAATATATTTCCATTTCCACGTTAAGTAGTTTTCCGGCTTAGAGTATAATGTTACATGGGAAGTAGCTCCATTTCGAAGTTTATTTTCCGTTGTTCCAAGTTTCCGGTATGTAAGGGTACGCACCAGAGCCACTGGGTTTAACTGCGCTATTGCCCATTCTTTACTTCATTCACATTCTTGCTCATACTTTTAACATATATACTACAATTCCAAGTGAAGAATCCAAAACTTTATTTGTACTTGATCACATTCATTGTGGATTCTTAACTTTCATCAACATTCATTTACTGTTGGAAACTAGTCATTTCTTCATGCAAGCCGTATTATTACATACTTTTTCATGTTGACTTTATATATCAAAAACCTTAGCCTACATACGTCTAGCATGAAGAAATGATAAATTCCCATCAATTAACTAAAATAATAAGAGTTAAATGATGAAGCCCGGGACTCAAGTACGATAATTACGATAGTAAGTCGCCACAGGGCCGCGCCGTGGCTCAGTGGTTAGACCGCTTGGCTCTCACCAGGGCGGCTCGGGTTCGATCCCAGGCGACCGCAAAGTGAGATTTGTGATGGACAACACGGCGCTGGGGTGGGTTTTCTCCGGGATCTCCAGTTTCCCCCGCCATCTCATTCCAGCGGTGCTCCATTTTCATCTCATGTATCATCAGTGTCATCGCCTGCGGTGCCGTATGTACTAAAAGCGGGCGTTAAACCCTACACATTCATTCATTAAGTCGCCACAAACGGTGTATCTCGAATGCGAGATCTCCTAGTGGTTTACTGGGAAATAAACGAGTCAATTGGAAAATTTAATGTCACGACGGTAAGTTGGCCATGGTAGCTCAATGGGTTAGAGTGACTGGAAGGAAACCAGGAGATCCGTGTTTCAAATTCCGGCCATGGCATTGAATAATTCATATTTTGACTATCTGCCGCCCGGAGGGGAAGGAGGGTTACCTAAGAAGTACCGGGTACTAGCCTGCAGAGCCAGTAGAAGGTGTGCTAGATTACCAGGCGCTCCAACCGAGGTTATTCGGTGGGTTTCCCTGCGGGGTTGACTCGCGAAGTTATGTGCAGAGGATCTACTCCCATTAGCCCTGGACCCGTAGGACCAAGGACCCGGGCCTCCTTCTACCCGGGAGCGATGGATTCTCCGGGGCTCTTTCCATACGGCAATACCTTATTTCTTAAAAGCCCCACCCCCGCTGAGCACAACGTCAAGACGGGATGGAAGTGGATACGCCACTTACGCCCGTCAACCCCGCAGGGAAGACTACCGAAAACCTCGGTGGGGCTGCCTAGTGATCTAGTACACCTTCTACTAGCTCTGTGGGCTAGTACCCGGGACTTTTTAGGCAATCCTCTACCCCCTCCGGGCGGTCGTAGCCTGGCCGGAGGTACCCAATTTCCCGTGTGTGTCGGGAACACACTGCCCTCTCGAGTCCAACCCAATCGGAACAACTCCCCAACGGAAACTGGTGCATCCACTTCCATCCCGTCTTGACGTTGTCAGCGTTTTTTTTTAAGATAATTAGATATTGTCCTATGGAAGGAGCCCCGGAGTATCCATCGCTCCCGGGTAGAGGAAGGCCGAGGTCTTCGGTCTATCGGGTAGATTCTTCTAGCTTAACTGTTGACTCTATCTATCGAAAATTCATTTACTGTGTCAAGCAACTTTACTGAATAGAATACATTGCAACTACACTCCTGGAAATTGAAATAAGAACACCGTGAATTCATTGTCACAGGAAGGGGAAACTTTATTGACACATTCCTGGGGTCAGATACATCACATGATCACACTGACAGAACCATAGGCACATAGACATAGGCAACAGAGCATGCACAATATCAGCACTAGTACCGTGTATATCCACCTTTCGCAGCAATGCAGGCTGCTATTCTCCCATGGAGACGATCGGAGAGATGCTGGATGTAGTCCTGTGGAACAGCTTGCCATGCCATTTACAGCTGGCGCCTCAGTTGCACCAGCGTTCGTGCTGGACGTGCAGACCGCGTGAGACGACGTTTCATCCAGTCCCAAACATGATCAATGAGGGACAGATCCGGAGATCTTGCTGGCCAGGGTAGTTGACTTACACATTCTAGAGCACGTTGGGTGGCACGGGATACATGCCACTGCATGTCCTGCCGTGCATTATCCTGTTGGAACAGCAAGTTCCCTTGCCGGTCTAGGAATGGTAGAACGGTGGGTTCGATGACGGTTTGGATGTACCGTGCACTATTCAGTGTCCCCTCGACGATCACCAGAGGTGTACGGCCAGTGTAGGAGATCGCTTCCCACAACATGATGCCGGTGTTGGCCCTGTGTGCCTCGGTCGTATGCAGTCCTGTTTGTGGCGCTCACATGCACGGCGCCAAACACGCATACGACCATCATTGGCACCAAGGCAGAAGCGACTCTCATCGCTGAAGACGACACGTCTCCATTCGTCCCTCCATTCACGCCTGTCGCGACACCACTGGAGGCGGGCTGCACGATGTTGTGGCGTGAGCGGAAGACGGCCTAACGGTGCGCGGGACCGTAGCCCAGCTTCATGGAGACGGTTGCGAATGGTCCTCGCCGATACCCCAGGAGCAACAGTGTCCCTAATTTGCTGGGAAGTGGCGGTGCGGTCCCCTACGGCACTGCGTAGGATCCGACGGTCTTGGCGTGCATCCGTGCGTCGCTGCGGTCCGGTCCCAGGTCGACGGGCACGTGCACCTTCCGCCGACCACTGGCGACAACATCGATTAACTGTGGAGACCTCACGCCCCACGTGTTGAGCAATTCGACGGTACGTCCACCCGGCCTCCCGCATGCCCACTATACGCCCTCGCTAAAGTCCATCAACTGCACATACGGTTCACGTCCACACTGTCGCGGCATGCTACCAGTGTTAAAGACTGCGATGGAGCTCCGTATGCCACGGCAAACTGACTGACACTGACGGCGGCGGTGCTCAAACGCTGTGCAGCTAGCGCCATTCGACGGCCAACACCGCGGTTCCTGGTGTGTCCGCTGTGCCGTGCGTGTGATCATTGCTTGTACAGCCCTCTCGCAGTGTCCGGAGCAAGTATGGTGGGTCTGACACACCGGCGTCAATGTGTTCTTATTTCCATTTCCAGGAGTGTATTATACGCAATAATAGTTCACGATCGTAGAAATGCTATAGTCAATTAAATAATTACTCTGTAAAGCAGATATTTTCGTTAAGCATATCTAGCGTCGCTGAATTTAAATATAAAACTAGGTATTTCATTGAGCTTTGTTTTTGGTTTTAGGTTACCTGACTACATACACATACACGCGCGCGCGCACACACACACACACACACACACACACACACACACACACACACATTTGTGATAGACAGAAAAGGAAAGGAAAATAAGGAGCAAAGCCTAACCTTCCAATATTTTCCTTAATGACGTTAGAAAACGTTTTTCTATAAAATATTCTGTGAATATTTTAAGGTTTCCTAGTTGTTAAAAAACATACAACATTCCTGAAAGAGAAAATTGAACACTTAATAATTTCCTACGTCAATATAAGGAATGTGGGACATTTTGAACAAAGTCTTTAAAACGGTTTCCTTCGTTCACCTTTATATCAGCGATATCGGTGTTAGAGAGCAGGAATTCCACTAGCTCGAAATGTCGGGGCGAGGGAGTCAAAACACTGAGCCTGATAGAGGAACCAGGGTTGAGGGCCCAGCCGAACGTCTGAGATGACAGCGAGAGAAGTGGATGATAGTAAGAGGGTGAAATGAATAATAGGAAATATGGATGATAGAGCTATTGGTGGAATGATGGCAAGGGAAAACGATGATCCCGGAGAAAATTCGTCCCAGCGCCGTGTTGTCCACCACGAAGCTCACTTTGCGGTCGCCTGGGATCGAATCTTGGTGAGGATCGAGTGGTCTAACCACTAGGACACAGCTCGGCCTAATGAACTGTTATTGAAAAAAATAAATGATAAAGTATGAAGTACTGGTAATAAAACCAAACAGATGTATTACCCTGAACGAGTTGTGTCGCTTCTATGCGGAAGAAAGTCTGTTAAGATCATCAATAAGTCCTGTAAGTGATTTGAATGCATGTGTTACTGATCTGAAACGCTATCAGGTTTAAATAATACCTCATGTAATCTATTTGAAGTTTCATTAGCAGGATAAAGAGGCCGTTTATTTTAACTGTCTCTTAACCACCATCCGCTAAGGCTGCTGCAATAAAATATCGAAAAAGGAGGAGCTGGTTTGACGGCACTTAATTCCTTTCGGCTCCCGATAAAATACTCTCTTTGCTTATTGGCTGCCGAGAACTTAAGATAGTAGTGCGTGACTAGAGAAGGCAAAAGGCTCATTTCATGTTTATACTATGTACACACAAACCGAAGTGTTCGTGTTACAATGGCATTTAGAAGGAATTTGTTCATTTCCGTAAACCACACTGTGTATAAAAGAATGTGTTATATCTTGATAGTGAAACCTAGACACCTACAATGGCGTAAATATATCACAAGTTGTCATGGTCAACAATGGGAGTCACCAAACAAAACAAACCGATATGAATGTGACGTACTTCCTCAATGGTCACGCTTTGGAATTTCTGAAAAGTAAAATAACTAAGTTTGTTGACACACTTAATTAGGATGCGTATTTTGTTCATCTAAATAAATAATTTACATTATAGAAATCAATTGTTCTTTCACACTGGCCGTGTGTAGGCTGAAGTATGGAAAGATACAGTCAGACTGAAGAATTCCATGCCGTAGCCCGTATTAGAACCACGGATCTTCTGGTTGCCGTCCGGCCATAGTAGCTCAATGGTTAAAGCGGTTGGACGGCAATCAGATATCCGTGGTTCAAATCCTGGCTATGGCATTAAATTTTTCAGTCTGACTCTATCGTTCCATAATTTACATTAGAATTAATTTATGAATAATATATATTAATTTATGTCCTTAAAATTGTATTTGTATTTTGAAATCAAAGTAATTTCATTTGACTGACTGATTTCCAACCTTTTTTTGCTGTAATTTACGTCCTTTAACTTTCAAGGTCATATCGGACGGTGAATGATGGAATGAGTGAAATGATGCTCAAATGGGCCCAGGGTCCATGGAGCTTAGAGTTATCCGACATTCCTCTTTTAGGATAAGGGAAAACCAAGGAAAAAACCTTATCCAGGTAACTCACCCTGACCGAATTCGAACTCGGGATCTCTTGAACGTGAGACAGACATGCTACCACCTACGCTAACGACCCGGGCTTACAACTTTCTATATCTATTAAATTTATAAAAGTGCGAAATACGTGTTCATTGATATAAGTTTTTAAATTGATTCCCAATTTCCTCATGTATGCTGTTATCCTACAGAATTAGCATTACAGTGCACCACGTAATACAGTTTTTAAAAGTCTCATGCCTGATTCCACCAACATATGTTAAAATCAACGTTAACTAATGTAAAGTGACAATTGTCACAGCGTTAACAAAAGCGTTAAACTTCTTGCATTTCACCAACTTCTTTTCCGAAAATATTAACAAACACGTGCTAATGCCCAGAGACTTGTAAATATCACATATATAAAAGACTGTACATAAATCGTATTATTTTGTTAAGGTACTGCGATGCGCATTTGTTTTTATTTTCGTGTACACACAGATGAAAAAATGTCGGTACAAAACCAGAAGAGCAGCCATGGGAAAAACTTCTCATCAATCGAGAAGAAAATTTTTAGTTCAATTAGTAACTAAATATAAGGAAACGTAAAGTCAGACTGAAAAATTCAATGCCATAGCCGGGATTTGAATCACGGATATTCTGGTTTCCGTCCAGCCGCACTACCATTGTGCTACTATGGCCAACGTGCCGATATGACATTTTTTTGTTATTATTATTTTTTCACTTTTTTTTATTAAATAAACAATCAGGATCACAAAGGGGAAAGGTAGAGTGGGAGGGCTGGTTTTACTTTATTTATTCATGTTTGGTTACATTTTGTTGCAACATTTTAGAAAGAATCGGTGTGCGCACCCGCGCAAAAGTTAGCAAGTGAGATCTAGTTGATCATTTAAATCGGTCCACACCTCATGATATCTACGCATTTTGTATCGCTCTGCTCTGAGCCACTTTTTGAATGCAAATAAATTAGGATAATCTGCACTCAGGCAATAATGGTAAAAAGCCATTATCAACCACATTTGAGTCCGTGCAGTGTTGCCGTTCTTAATGTTCCAGGATAGAATTATTGACACTGTCGTATATTCCGCCCTGCTTCCTACCAGCACGCCGATTTTATGTTTAGTCCATTTCCAGATCTCCGATATGTTTTTGCAGGTGGTAATTCTGTGTATCTGCGTGTCCACTTTTCCACAACGTTTACACCATGGGACTGTTGCTAAATTATGTTTACATTTCTTTAATTCCGTTGGGATTAGTTCATTCACAAAGAAGTACACGGACACTTTCCAATCAGGTGGAACGTAAGTTTTTTGAAAAATTTTCCATATGCGACATTAAATTCTCCAACTGACTCATATTTTCCCGGTAAACCACTTAGGAGTTCTCATAAACACATGAGACAACTAACTTAATGGCGACTTACTACATGTAAGTACTTTAAAGCCCGGTTTTTTTTATAGTAAACCACTAGTTAACCACCTAAGTGGTAGTGCGGCTGGACGGTGGTCCAAATTCCGGCTATGGCATTGAATTTTTCAGTCTGACTCTACGTTTCCATAATTTAGCCTACACACGGCCAGTGTGATAGAATAATTAATTTCCATTAAATATAAGGATATTGTGGAAAATAGGAGGACGGATGCGGTAAATGTGAAGGAGAAAGATGTGACGAGGGAAAAGATTGGAAATGACTTTAATCCGAATGCACTTCGTCAATGTTATGTACATTTAAAACAAGATGCGAAGAAAGACAGAAGTGACGAGAGACTTGAACGTTTCAAGATAGGAAGTGGACAGTTTATTGTCCACATAATTCAGTGAATTATAAAATAGCAAAGTTATTAATACTTGAAGCAAAGGCGAGATCGGCATGCATGTTCTAACCTCTCTTGCACTTCCTCAATAACCTTCATTACAAGTTGTTTCGACAATCTATACCTCCGTAGAAAATCTTTTGATAGCACCTCAAAATCGTTTCTCCTCATAGGCCGTACTCTATTATGAATGCCATTTAGACGGTCTATACATAGCAAATCGATATCAAAGTTGCGTTCACGCAAGCCATCTTGATTCTTAATAATTCTAGGTACAATTGTTAAAGAGTTAACAACAGAAATATAGCATGTTAGATTAACTCTTATTAATACACCTAACACGAGTGTTAAGCAAACACTTGCTGGTGAAATGAAATTTTTGTTATTACTGTTGCTAAACAGACTAACATCTGTGTTAACTCTGAACATCTGTTGTTGAAATCGGACATCAGTGTTTTCACTTAAACATTGTATTGCGAGAACAATACAATGTACGTTTGAGTTAACATGAAGATGGGGATGAAGGGAAAATGCAAATATATTTACAATTTATGCATTTTGTTATTGTAAGGTAGATTTTTTTCATTCAACAGATCCTTGATTAGAAACAATTTGACATAATTACGATTTTTATATAGAACTGCAATGGTACAGGACCAACTCTCGTACTGTGTGTTAATATGGTACTCAAAAACACAGCTAACAGTGTTCTACACATAAAATGTTACGGAAATGAGAATAGCTAATACTGACTAATTCGAGGCCACTGAAATCGAAAATGACATTGACATTTGCAGTTTAGATCTAGTTTCCAGGTTAACGCCATAGCTTTATATTAAATATTTTTCCACTAAATATTGTATCTCCACGTATAAACTCTTGGTAGCATCCCATTAATCTCATAACATTGTGTAATCACGTGATCATTCATTCTCACTGCACACGTGTTCATCACGTGATCGATAGAATTGTCACCGGGAAGGGTTTTCAGTTCTTATAAAGTGTTGTACAAAAGTGGTCTTATTCCTCTTGTGTTCCGCAGTGTTTTCAAGATACTTTTGTTGTTTTATATTATCATCTCAAATTCTCTTCTTATAGACAAGTAGAAAAATGCCTCGGAAGTGTGTGAATAATCGGAATAACTTCTGCGGAAAAGTTACTTTTGCATCGAGGAGGCGTTCGATAAAAACATATATTAAACGTTTCCACAATTTAGCCTACACACGGCCAGTGTGAAAGAATAATTAATTTCCATTAATTAACCTAATAGTGGTTAACTATAAAGTCCGGGCCTTAAAGTACTTAGACGGTGTAAGTCGCCATTAAGGTAGCTGTCTCATGTGTTTATGAGAACTCCTAAGTGGTTTACCGGGAAAATACGAGTCAGTTGGAGAATTTAATGTCATATCGGCACGTTGGCCATAGTAGCACAATGGTAGTGCGGCTGGACGGAAACCAGAAGATCCGTGGTTCAAATCCCGGCTATGGCATTGAATTTTTCAGTCTGACTCTACGTTTCCACAATTTAGCCTACACACGGCCAGTGTGAAAGAATAATTAATTTCCATATATTAAACAAGCTTATTTGCTATATTTTGTGTGTAAGATAGGGTACCAGGGACAAATATGGGCACCACTTCAGTGCTGCACTACATGTTCATCGAAACTTAATGCGTGGGTCAGAGGAAAAGGACGTTGTATGCCGTTTGCAGTGCCCATGGTTTGGAGGGAGCTTACCAATCATACTACTGATTGTTATTTCTGTATGTGGCCCCCTATCACGAAAGGTATGTCCATGAAGAAAAAAATGGTTTCGAGGGAGCCTACCAATCATACTATTGATTGTTATTTCTGTATGTGGCCCCCTATCACGAAAGGTATGTCCATGAAGAAAAAAATGGTTTCGAGGGAGCCTACCAATCATACTATTGA
Source organism: Mantis religiosa (assembly GCA_030765055.1). Classification (NCBI taxonomy): domain Eukaryota; kingdom Metazoa; phylum Arthropoda; class Insecta; order Mantodea; family Mantidae; genus Mantis; species Mantis religiosa. The sequence continues at coordinate 38,928,611 of CM060955.1, forward strand.
TTGTTATTTCTGTATGTGGCCCCCTATCACGAAAGGTATGTCCATGAAGAAAAAATCAACACTTGTGCACCCTAATATATCTTCAGCAATTCGGCCTGTACTTCATAATGAAGGACTCCCTGTTCCTCAACTTCCACAAAATTTTATTGTTGACTCTGATGAACATAACAGTGTTTCCTCAAACCGTGAAGAACAGGAACCACATAACATTGAGGTTTATGAAGAATTTTTTAAAAGCTTCATATGTGAATGGTTCTGCATTCACTTACGTGAAAAATTCACAACGCTGAGTTACGAAAAGTTAAAAGCAGGCGTATCTGTTGAACGTCAAATCAGAGAACTTTTCAAAGATCACAGTTTGAAACAGTGTTAAGTGAAACAGAGAAAGCAACATAGGAATCCTTTAGAAATGTTTCGAATAATTTTCTGGGAAACTTTAAAGTTGAAAATTTTGAAGAACTTGTCGAAAATCCAATGGACTCGTATAAACAGTGGGGAAGCAATATGTCACTAAAAATGCACTTCTTGAATTCCTACTAGGACCTGTTCCCTCTAAATTTTGGCGACGTCAGCGATGAACATTGTGAGCAATTTCATCAGGAAATTTTAGTGATGGAATAAAGGTACAAAGGGAAATGGAATGCTGCTATGTTAGGTGATTATTGATGGATGGTGAAAAGGGATGCTCCTGAAACAGAATATCGTAGACAGCCCAAAATGAGTCGATGCCTTCATTTTTTCGTATTTTATTGTAACTTACGTATAATAAGTGATATTATCTTGAGAACATAAGCTAACCAATCAATTTAAGTATCCCTTTCGTGTTAAGTGACCTAAAACACATAAGAAATCCGTATTCTTTTTATCGTAACATTCAACTTTTCAAAATTTGTAGAAAAGTGTAATCTCACTCATCCACCTCTGTCCCATCGGTATTCAAGTTTTTCTGCCCCGTTATAAGCCGGCATAGGAATTCTTAAGTAGTTGGTTATCCATATACGAAGGACGTCAAAGTTGTAGGTTAGAATGGTGGTTTCGACATCTTAGTTGGTAGGGGCTGGCCTATTGATCTTAAGATGGACATGTCATTTATTGCTGACAATGGTATAGATAGCAACATCAAATACAACCTAAAAATATTAGTACTTAAGTTATAAAATTCATCCACCTTATACAGAGGCTTGGCCGTCAAACATGTCTTGATTGCTGATTTAAAAGTTCAATGGAACAGTTCTTAAAGTGAGGTGAAATCTGTTAAAAAGTTTCATTGATAAGTTATTCATAACTGTCTTGTGGAACAGTGTATTTAGTTTTATTACAGTAAATATTTGAGCAGTTTCTAGTGGGATAACTGTGTATTGAAGAACAATGTGTATATTTATGAAAGTTTTTTTTTCACATAAACTAAACAACCGTAAAGAAACTTTAACGACAGAGTAAATATACCAATTTTGATGAACACAGGTTTTGTGTGAGGCTCTGTTGGTACACTAGATAGAATTATAATTGCTTTATTTTGTAATAAAACAATTTAAGTGTAGAAGTATGATTTTCCTAGAAAATTGTTCCATAACAAAAATGGCTATGTATTTGGTCATAGTATACTACCAATTAAGATTGTATTAAGATTTTTTAAAGGATGTTCAGACTAAATAAGCCTCTACTAAATTTTAGTAACTAAATTTTCAATTTGACTTTGCTAACCTAAACCAGATTCAACCAAAATATTAAAAAATTTCACGGATATATTTAAGATATAGAAAAACTAAGAGAATGTCTAACTCAGGGGTACAAACCTAGTAGAGACAGACGGTTTTAGATGTGCTAGTAATTGTTGATGGCAAACACCAACTGCACAACGGAGGAAGTGTCTTTCGTTAACTACACATCCCCATCTGCAGTCAAGTAAACGTCAACTTATTTCCTTTCATCTTTCCTTTACTTGTTAGAAATTCCTAAGTGTTTCTCGCACGATGGCAGATAGATATCACTATATGTGTACATTTTTAAATCACAGAACTTATTTCAAATTATCTTTTCGTACCATCAACCCACATTTTAAGATACATAATGTGAAACTAACACACAGATTTTGATGTTCTGTTTTCTAAGGTTTTCATTTGACGGCAATCTCATTTGCCCAAATGACCTTGTTGTCTGGCAAATAACAACGAATATCTCGGAAATGGTTGTATCCCCAAGAGAAATTGTACCAAAAAGCATATCGAGTGTGTGGTGTTTTAGGGCCCGTCGACAACAAGCATATCATCTGCAAAAACACCAAAATGAATGTAGGTACAAGAGATGAAAAAAAAGAATGACACACTAAGTGTGTCTGCTAACGAGTCCCACAATTTGCTACAATTAAGTGAAATTTTGTTTACGCCCTTCCCAAAATAATATGATAAAATTTTTCTATAGTCATTTCAATTAAATTTCTATATACTAAAGATATTTTCAACGAAAATGGAATTTACCACATTTTGAATTTTCTGGAAATGTTTTCAGAAGTCCTCTTCATTACGTATGATAGAGACTGAGATAGAGAAATTCTTATTACACAAAACAATGTGGGACTCCTTAGCAGACACACTTAGTGTTTCTCTTGGGGATACAACCATTTCCGAGATATTTGTTGTTATTTGCCATACTTTTATGATATTTATACTTTTCGGAAGTTGGAAGTCATTCTTTTTTCATCTCTTGTACCTACATTCAAGGAGAAAAGGAATTTCAAAGCCATCACTTAAGCACCTGGTTTTAAGAGATTTTGACTATCGTGTATAGCATACTTTATTCTTAAAGTTCCGCTTATGACTTATACAAGAAAAAAAAGCAATAACATAACTTTTATCACGATTAATAACATTGCTTAGATGAATAATTAAGCAATGTAAGAATAATCAATTCAAGATTACAAAACAGTGCAGCACAGTAGGTTTTTAAAACCCTTTTGAGGTTTTACTGAATTAAATTTTGTAAGGTACCTAAATGGAAGGTTCCTACATTTGAAACTTAGAGAAATGTCGTTTCAAAAAGAAGAAAAGGGCTTGTAAACTGCAGTGCACGTTTATGGTGGTGGCACTAATGACATACTAACGACGCTTCAGGAATTTAATTTCCCCTCAAATTGTGGGTACACATCACAGCTACTAGCTGGGTGCAAGAGTGAGAATGTCGCACTTGAAATCTCCGAAATAGAAGGAAAATCAACCTTGCATTCCCTTAAAAGAAACGGAACCTTTTGTATTTGGAGACAAACATAACACAAAGCTTTATGAAACGAATTAAAATTCATTGCATCATAGTCTGCAATTAAAAAATGTTCAAATTTATGGTATGCCATAAAAATACCTAATTTCAAGCTGTTGTAGGTCCGAAACTTTAAAGCGAATTGACTAAATGCAGTTTTGTTTTAACTTCTTAAAGCTTATGTGTGGTCTGAAACGTCACCGACCTCAGCATGAAGATGGCAGCACTCGTAAATAAAGGCTAGTGAATTTCGTTGTTCATCTGTTGACAGTCACTCAGCAAAATTTCAGCCATTTTGGAGCTCAGTTGTTATGTAACAGTCGTTTGAGTGAGTTGATGTGAATGCTTTTGTAAAAATGGACAAAATCGAGTACCGAGCTGTCATTAAATATTTGTTTTTTTGAAAAGCAATACGCCTACGCAAATCAAAAATGAATTGGATTCTGAGTATGGCGACTCTGCACCATCATTTACCACAGTGGAATTTTGGACAACTTAATTTAAACGTGGCCGTAAGAGCTTGGGAGACGATGAACGCTTGGTACGTCCAAAAACTGCAACTACCGACGAAAACACCGCCAAAGCTCATCAAAAGGTGATATACGACCGCCGAGTTAAAGTTAGAGATAGCAGAACCTATGAACATGTCAAAACAATGTGCTTGTCACATATTAAATCAACATTACAGATGAGAAAGTGTCCGCGCATTGGGTGCCGCGTTTGCTTAGGTTAAACGAAAAACATGTTCCAATGAACATTTCAAACGTTCTGTTAGCGCAGCTTGGGCACAATAAATCCCAGTTTTGGCGCCGATTAATTACTGTAGATAATACTTGGATATACCATTATACGCCTGAAACAGTGGGCAAACAGTGGGCTGCAAAAGGGCAATTGGCTCCAAAAAAGCAAAAAGTGTCTTTTTTCTGGGAAAATGATGTCAGTGTTTTTTTTATTGATAGTCATGGAGGAAAAACAATTACAGGAGCATACTATACATCATTACTTGACAAGCTGAAGGTAGAACTTGGGGATCAACGGCCACATTTGCAGAAAAAGAATATCCTGTTTCAGCAAGACAAAGCAGCGTCTCGCACCTCAGGTGTTACTTTGGCAAAAATCCACGAATTACGGTTTGAACTGCTTGAACGTCGGCCTTACTCACCAGATCTAGCCCCAAGCGACTTCTTTCTGTTCCCTTATCTGAAAATTGCGCTTGGAGGACAGAGATTTTTGTCAAATGAAGAGGCAATCACCTTCGTGAACAATTATTTTGCAGAGAAAAACGCCGAGTACTATTTGGACGGGTTACAGAGATGGTAGCATCGCTGGGAGAAGTGTGTTCTTACAAGGAGACTATGTTGAAAAAACATGTGAAAAAGTATCTTGCATCTGTATTAAGTCGGAAGCTTTTCAGACCACCCAAGGGCTAAAAATTCTCTGCGGAGTAGAACTGCATCGCCCAAAACTGAAGCCTCGAAAGTGCTGCATGCGACCGTTTGCAAATAGCTGCTGGACATCCCTCGGCAGCTCTCTCACGGGTGTAGGGGACGGCACTCCTTACGTATGCCTGTGTACACCGCTGCCCATCAGAGGTAAACAACCCCTCCTGTAGAATTCTATGTTATTGACACTGATCACATTGTTGTGGAGCTGCGACAAGCCAGTGGCGGACGTGTAGGGAGGAAAGAAAGAGACAGTGGTGTGCAAAGCTGGACGTTTGCCAAGAGAGAGAAAGAGAGAGAGGTTGTGGAATTGTTCCGTACTTTTCTCTTGAGGTCGTGATTGTTGTAGAGAAATCTGCCGTATTCTAGAACAATGACTGGGATGTATAAATAGTGGTAAAGTGTGAGAGAGAAGCAGCCAGTTGAAGTGTGCAGTTGTGTTGTAATTGTGTGAGCTGTGTCGTAGTGGAATCTTTCATTTGTTTATGTGTGGTGGGAGTAACGAGACGACCTTGAAGACTGTTGTTAATCAATGTTACGTCATTTTGATGCTGCCAGGGCTGTACAAAGTTACTGTTTACAGCAATAAAGAGTGTTTTAAATTTCTGCAAACAAGATTTTTGATTCTACAAACCCACGAAGTCACATTATTATACCTTTATGTTTCTACGTATTCTGGACTCATTTTCGGGTACTTTCATCAATACTGCGCACCCAATTTTTGGGACACAGTTCCCACATAGAGCAGAGATTATGTCATTAAACTCTTAAGTGCGTACAAGTTCGAGCGTTGTGATAGTTCCCTTGTTAGTTTCACTCTGATACCGAAACACACTGTTAGTTTTCTTTTAGAAATATCGATTTTTTCACGTGTAGACGTTTTCGGGATTGAGAAGATACTAGTATGATAAGATTTCGGAATTTAAAACACAACCATATTACTTTACTGTATTGGTAACGGATAAGAATTCACCTAAAATAATCAAATAAGAAATATTTACACGTAGCGATAGTGAACTACGTGTTATTTTTCGCGCTTGTAGTATGCAGGTCTTGCTTCCGCAGCCGTTGAGGGGCTCTTCAGCTACCTCCCTTCTAACCCATCATTCGATTTTCACCCATCATCCTTTAACACTCACATTCTCCCCAGTTGGTCTTGCAATCACTTCTGTCATACTTGCTGATGCACAGAAACACTGAAAGGAATGGAAATAGATACGAAGTTATCGTTTACTATTCAGTAGGTTACTGAATCAAGCACCCCTTCCTAGCGTTGTTGTAATGTGCTTGACCATTACACATAAACCACGCAAACTACTGCGTTTATTCATATTTTGTATTAAGACTATCAATCATTAACTACCACAGCTACTCTGCTTTAGTTTTATCATAATCCAAAGGCGCTTGAAATAAGCAAGACCAGTATATAAGTTTTACTTACATATTATAATATAAATATTTTATTTTGTAATAAAAGACTAATTTCTACAAAATGAGATGTGGTATAACATTCTGCAATAAGCACCCCAGAGCTAGACATATGCAAAAACGTCACAAAATAAATGAATATCATAAATTTATCGTTAGCCATCGTGAGAATCGTTTACTTCCAGATGCTAGCCCTCCCTAAATATTGTCGTGGCGCTGGGCATAAACGTTTCGGCACAAATAGATAATAGACGGCGGATAATGTTTCACGAGATTGCATAAGCAGTTAACGAAAGCGCGGCTAGTGTACACAGAAAGGCGGGCAAATGAAGATAACTAAGATAAAGGACTAGCCAGCACGGATAGGATTTTACGTTTGGAAGGTTCCAGAAATTTCTCGACTGAGAGAGAACAGTTGTTTTTCCTATTTGCTCGAGAAGTCTCTCGATCATGAATGCGATATATAAGCGATTGTGACACGTCAGCAGGACAGTTGTAAACAAGAGTGAGTAAGCAGAGTGAGTTGTGAAACAGTGTTGTGAAATGAGAGACAGCCAGCTGTGTTGTTGTAACGAAAGCTAATGATGTAATCTGCTGTCACTGTTTGTTATTGTGATCGACCTTGGTAGACTGATGGTGTATGTAACGTAATGCTGCTGTAATCTATAAGAGTATTTCTATAAAAATAAAGGAGATTTTTAATTTCTGCAACTCGGCCTTTTAATTCTACGAACCCACAAAGTCACAATATGCTTTCCTTTACATTTACAAAACTACATCTGAAATGCGAGGTTATTTGCTGTTGATTTTACGTGGAATGTTCCCTATGCAGCCGACAAGAAATTCAATATAAAATCATTCAAAAATTCCTGTTTCTATGGATCAACAATGAGGCTAAATGCAGTTCTACTTGAGTGGAAGTGATCTGTAACACGGAGTAAAGTAGAATAGGTACTATAGATGGCGCGCAGCTATTAAATACTACTTATATAACAATGCGTGTAAATTATTAAGTAACTTATAAAAATAGAAATATTGCTTTCATACGCCCACTTTCTTCTCGGGCAGCAGGCCAGGTGAAAAGATGATTAGATATCAAGGTTTCGGGAGTGTATATCTCTCCCATCATCAGGATATTTATAAAATATCTTTGAGACCAGTGAAAGACAAACTGGACTTCCAGGTTCCGGGAGTGTACCGCATTAACTGTGAATGTGGGACACTGTATATAGGACAAACCGGACGGACTATCGCTACCAGAATAAACGAACATGAACGGAGCATTCGTTTAATGTAACCTGAGAAGTCTGGGCTGGCAGAGCATTGTTTTGATAACTACCATAGAGCCAACATTCGCGAGATGACCGTCTTGCCAAAATGCAACAGTTACTGGGAGCGGAGAATTAAGGAGACTATGGCGATTTCCTCTGAATGGAGCACGCTTAATCGTGATGCTGGATTTCAGTTCAGTTCCTCTTGGAAACTGACCTTAAAAATTGAAATCCGTCGAATTAAGAAGCAAGGATCAATGCAGCTTGATAATCAAGTTAAGTAGTTACGTTTCTTTGACACAATTTTCTATACTCATGCCATCTCCTGACCTGGCATTTAATTTACTGAAAACAGTCTTTTGTTCAGTAATGCGAATTTTGATAGTGTTTTGTCTTTGTTTATATTGTTTGTTTGTAATTTACGTCCTCCAACGTTAGGTCATATCGGCTTTGTTTATGTTGGTGTTATATCCAGTATTTCATTTGTAGTTATAACATTTTATAAATATCCTGATGATGGGAGAGATGCACACTCCCGAAACGTTGATATCTAATCATCTTTTTACCTGGCTGGCTGCCCGAGATCAAAGTGAGAGCAAATTTAGTGTTTAAATTCAACATTTTCCAAGGATGAGACATAAATATTGCGATTTAAATAGTTTTATAAGTTTAAGACAAAATTATATAGAGGTAGTAAGACGCCTCACGGTCAACGCCAAGAGGGCGGAAATAGCAAGGCCAAACGAAACTCGTTTGGCAGTGGACAATCTAACACAGCACAAATTATTTTTCTGTGTCATTTCGTTCCGAAGAAATAACAATTCAAATAGTGTATACACCAATTTAGGACACTCTGCATACGTCACACTCAGTTCTTTCCAAAGAGTGGCCAAACTGGGTAGCTCGGAAATGAGGAATCGTATTTCATATATTAGAAGCTTCTGCAATAGTGAAAACGATGTAGTATTTATGTTATTTAATACAAAGGGAAGGCATAAATGCTAAAAATGTGAACTATGGTAAATATATAAGTAATTGCCTGACCAAATAATTTCAACCAAGGATTCCTCCTCTACCAAAAACTATGTACTGTGCAACATTTCCAGAATTTATATGGCTTTGGAGGTGCAAATTAAATGTATCACATAATTTTGTGAACATCAAGGGATTCTTTTCAACCATTATTTACAATAATCTGGTCTGTACGACATGAGAATTATAAGGGCTAAACGGGAGATTCCACTATAAAATCCCTCTAGATCAGTGCAGAAAGATTTCATAAAGCACACGTCGCTGGAGTTTACAAAGTTGCCTGTGATAACTCGCCAGCTAGTATACAAATATTTTGTTTAGTTAAGTTTGACCTCTTAATGGTTTTGTTATTAATATGAGATATATTAATGGATGATTAGAAATTTCAAGATGATTTTTCTATGGTAGCCATTTTATGTTGCGCATTAACGAGTTTTTGCAAGTGCATTAACATTCAGTTTTCATGCGCTGATTCTACATGGATCATTATTTAAATAGCTCAGTACATGTTCTTATTTTAAAGAGAGAGGATATAATTCACTTAATAATTAGTGAGGTAAACACACCAGTTAGTCGCAGAAGAGGACAGGAAGCGTAAAGCCTGTAACTGGTAATCATTATTTCCTTGCACCATTACACACACAAATTAAAATGTTTCACGGTTGTAAAATGTGATTTATTTTGTTGTTTATACTGGAAGTTAACATTGCCTGGGGAGAGTCGTTATTTCTTTAATGTAGGATGCACATTTGACGACTAACTCTCTATCAGGAAACTCTTCATTTCTTACGTCTTTATAAACGTTGCATTAATTTAGGGGTATCCAATGAAGAGGAAGTGTATTTTATTCATTAGTTACAACTCACCTTGGCCAATAAAATACAGTATTTAAACGAAATATTTTATTTACTTTCTTTGGTTTTATAACTTTTTAATCTCCTCATTAAAATAAAATATATGGTTTTCAACTCTACAAAACAAGCCTAGACCTCAGTTTCAACCTTATCATTTAATGTGAATCTTCATTCATCCAACCATTTCGTTCGGTTTGTCCACGCAGAATAATCACTAAATATTATAAAACACTTGAAATCAAATGTCATGCAGCTTCGCAGAATTAATCCCAGAAGTTAGCGAAACAGCATTATCATAGTGAAAGGGTTAGGAATTAAAACCTCTGTGGAATTAGTTGTCAAAATGACATATAAAAATAATGGATTCAGTATCTTTCAACATCGATATAGTCTTCACAAACATTCCAGTGGAAAAGTACCAAGATTTCCTATACTAACAAATTGTACATGAGCCATTTGAAATTATGCATATGAATTCAAAGAATGGTATAATTATTTTGCTGACATTTCTGCTGTGGTTCCCTCTCGCAAGGTTTTACACGTTTACCTGGGATGGGATTCTCCAAATCGCCCAGTAGTGAAGGAGTGTTAGTTTTGAAGTAGCGGAGGTAATCTGTGAGGAGCGAGGAACATACCATAAGAATGCCAGAAAACTGCAGCAGATAGTAATGATTTTGCTTTATTTGGTGCAGCGTGAAGAGCGTACCAATGTTTCCCTTACTACTGTGAGATGTCTGCGAAACGTAGTACAAATGAGTTCAATCGAATCTAAACATTTTGGAAAATATTCAGTCGAAAGTTTTGGTTAGCATAAGGCGTACCCGTGGACCAAGATACTTTTCATCCGCAACTCCCTGTGAAATAAAGGTTTTACATTGTCAGCCAACTCACGTACCATCAATGCCATCCTTGAGTTTGTCACCACTTCAATTTTCGTAGCCGAAACCCTGAGCGCTCTCTCTCTCTCTCTCTCTCTCTCTCTCTCTCTCTCTCTCTCTCTCTCTCTCTCTCTCTCTCTCTCTCTCTCTCTCTCTCTCTCTCTCTCATGTAATTTACGTCCTCCAACGTTAAGTCATATCGGACGATTAATGGAATGGGTGAAATGATACTCAAATGAACCCAGGGTCCATGGAGCTTAGAGTTACCTGACATTCATCTTTCACGATAATGGACAAACCTGGAAGAAAATTTTATCCAGGTAACTCACCCTGACCAAGATTCGAACTCCGGACCTCTTGAACGGGAGGCAGACATGCTACCCTCTATGCTACCGAGGCAGGCCCCTGAGCGCTAGTTATCTAAATGGGTGTATAGCCACGCTTATTCAGCACTTACTTTTTACCATCGATAACTTCAGTGTTTAGAGCAAGACCCGGTGGCAGGGTTTGTGAAAATTAATTAATTAATTACATGTCAACCCCAAACACATACAGATTCCCGTCAAGCCTAAATAATTCATTTCAATAATAATAATAATAATAATAATAATAATAATAATAATAATAATAATAATAATAATAATAATAATAATAATAATAATAATAATAATAATAATAATAATAATAATAATAATAATAATAATAATAATAATAATAATAATAATAATAATAATAATAATAATAATAATAATAATAATAATAATAATAATAATAATAATAATAATAATAATAATAATAATAATAATAATAATAATAATAATAATAATAATAATAATAATAATAATAATAATAATAATAATAATAATAATAATAATAATAATAATAATAATAATAATAATAATAATAATAATAATAATAATAATAATAATAATAATAATAATAATAATAATAATAATAATAATAATAATAATAATAATAATAATAATAATAATAATAATAATAATAATAATAATAATAATAATAATAATAATAATAATAATAATAATAATAATAATAATAATAATAATAATAATAATAATAATAATAATAATAATAATAATAATAATAATAATAATAATAATAATAATAATAATAATAATAATAATAATAATAATAATAATAATAATAATAATAATAATAATAATAATAATAATAATAATAATAATAATAATAATAATAATAATAATAATAATAATAATAATAATAATAATAATAATAATAATAATAATAATAATAATAATAATAATAATAATAATAATAATAATAATAATAATAATAATAATAATAATAATAATAAATTAATATGGGAACACCAGTAACAATACAAATAATAACAATGCGCTATCAGAACAATAAATAACATTCTTCGAGTACACTATGATAATATCCACTTTTTAATATCTACAAGAGATAATGTGATTTGCAATTACTACACATTTTCTCGTCTATAGCTCATTCTTCCATATTCTCTGATTAAAGCTAATTAACTTTGAGGCAGTGTTTCCGGTAATTCTGCAGGTATTTTGTTCCAGTCATCAATTGTTCTGTTTGCAAAGGAAAGTTTATCTATGTCCGTTTTCTGTAACATATTTGTTATTTTCTTGCAATGGTCATTTCGCCCCGAATATAATGGAGTTAATAACCGCTTCGTTATATCTTTCCACCCGGAATTCTCTTATAGGTTCTAAAAATTGCACATAGTCTTGCTCGTTTTTCTGTTTCCCAGGAAACACTGCTACGTGCTGGCATGGTTTTCTATTTGTTTACCTCAGTCTGCGAATGTATCAGTTCTTTTCTAGAGTGCTAGTTTCTGATCTACACGATATAGGTCTCAGCATGCAACGCTATATTCTAATATTGGTCGTACTAAGGATGTATAAGCTAAGTTTTGTGACTTTTTGTTGCTACGTTTCAAATCTTCGTTATAAAGTGGAAAGCTTTCCACGCTTTTGGTTTCTCACCTACTCCGATTACCTTATCCCCATTTTCCTTTTGTTCCGTCTACTTCTGTTTCAAGTTTTGTAGCATACGGCGGTATCGCACAGAAGGTACTGCTGCTTGATTCAGGGAAAGGGTATTACCCCGAAGGCTGTCTGGTTAGACGGTCGTTCATCCTATGCACTGGGGCGGGTACTATAAGGAGTTTTCGCGAGTCTCTGCGGCCTGCAGCCTGCTGTCATTCGTTCCTCTAGTGGGGTGTTAATACATTCTCTAGGTTATAGAGCGCGAGGTATTCCCCACCTAAGTATGCTCTGTGCCCTAATTTATTATGTATGCTTGTGTTCCCAGAGAGCTAATCTCTGTGTATCATTATAAGAAGTCTTTAATATACAAATGTCTATTTTATTACCAGTAGCTGAGTTTTAATTACAATTTCACGAAATTCTTCCAGTCTGAAATGAATTTGCTATGTTTATTAAATGGAGCGTTCCCGCATACGCTTCACTTGAAACAAAAATCTCAAATCGAAATTTTATTGTAGATATCTACTGACAGTTTCTTCTGCAAATAATATTTATTTATTGATTCAATAACAACCAGGTCAAGAGTAGATTATTCAAATATGCACCACAGAATTATTGACGATCATTCTCTAGGGTTTTAACCCCGTAGATCATCAGCAAAGTCGAAAGCGACATCCTGCACATGTATTTGTAAACTCCACCTCCATATCTCCTTGTAGGAAAGTTTAGACCTATTATACAGGCAATGCCAAGCTAACCCGCCCTTCACATAACTCAGAGACATTCGATTGAACTTTATAATGGAGATATAATAGCAGATTTGTTTCAAGTTCCCAACTCTATATAACTTCAATTAATGTCTGAATGTACATACTGCAAAAGTTCATACCTTATGCATATTCAACAGCTTGCCTTGAATGTAACTGATTTTATTTCTATCATTGGCAGTGAGATCGTTAATTAGCACCTCCCCATTATTCCTTCCTTCTTTGGAAACTTTCCAAATGTGGAGTTCACTGGTCTCTGGCGGCAGAGTTTGTAATGTTAATATCGCAGTCCACATTGTATTTCATTTCGCATATTCTTATTTCTAATCCCGTACTTAAGAATATCATTCAAAGAATTAAGCTTTTATAAAAGGTATTACGTCAAAACCAACCTACAATCTTGCTGATTTCATTACTAAGCTGTATAAAATGTAAAGTGGAACACAGCATTAAAATAATAGCTGTGAATAGATTCTAGTTTACGAATGTGCACTGTTTCAATTTCTCATTTTGCTATTTGATAAGGGAAATGAATACACTCTACAAATATTATATGCAGAAATTTGAAGTTAACAAAAATCGTCTTGCGGTCCACTGAATGAGAATAAGAACAGGAAAAAAAAAAACGTGTTTCCCACTCCCCTCTAAAAATAATGGGAATACACATAAAGTTTTGTACCTAATTGGAATAACTTTTAAAGGTGTTCTATGATTTTAAAGAATTTCTACAAAGTTTTCTGTTTATGGACATCTTGAACTGTCTATTGAAAAAGTGTGACTTTTATATTGAAATAAGTTATAAATCTCCAATATTTTATCAACAGCACTATCCTCTTTTTGACTACAGTGTACTTAGGGACAAGGTGTATGGCAGTGACCCCTTACAGCATAACACAAAACTGTAAAATGGGAATAAACACACATCTCATATAAGTCTCTTTATAAGAGTTTCGGTTGACTTTTACTTGTTCATAAACATTTGTTGAAGTGATTGTTGAATCTACCAGGAACCCGTGTTTGTGTATTAAAAATAAAATTCATACCTTAGTCACTATCATGTCCATCGTCCTATAAACGTTACTTGGCAACTACCTGCATGGCTGTTCTAAAAATACTATTTAAAATTACAGGTAATAATATAGAGAATAGCAAAACTATACGTATTTAGATAATTATTGGTCGTATAAGGATTAATAAATTAAAATCAGAATAAAAAATTCAAAAAGTAGTAGTTGCAGTTGTATTTATTATATACCTAATGTTGCATTAATTGTAAATAGCAATCGCATGGATCTCAGGATCATACAATGCTCAATGGAAAAGTATTAATTTGATAATCCACACACATGAATGACTTAGTGAAAACATTAAATCTTTGTGTGTCGTGCACATGCACATACTCGCACGTCCAATCTATTCTATGTATTTATTAAATGGAAGGTATGCTGGAAATGCAATTATTTTGCATTGCTTTATATTTGGAATATTTTGGCTAGTCTTTAAGTTCACTTTTCCAATAGTTTATAAGTATAACTATTTCAGAACTTATAATTCATGCATTCGCTGATTATCTCAGCCGTCTTTCTTCTTTCTTTTTCCTGTTTCCTTCTATGTATTACACCAAGATACCACTTTAAAACTATCCCAGTCCTTCTCTTCCTCTCTCTCTCAAACAAAAAAAAAAAAAAAAAAAAAAATTGAGAGCGCTGCGTCTGTGTGTGTGCGTGCGCGCGCGCGTGCGAACGTTAACTAGCGCAACAGCCCTTAGAGGGCCAAGGCCTACCAACCCAACTGCCGGCCTCAGGCCCAGTTACGCACGGTGGAGGTGGACGATCATCCAACCGATACGGGGAGTTAGCATCTCGGCATCCCTCAGCCGGAATGTTGGTTTCCGTGACCAGAGCCGCTTACCTAGCGTAAGTTCCTCAGTTTCCTCACGATGCTGAGTGGGCAACGGTCCTATACCCGGGACCTAAAATCCCCACCACATGCGTGGGATCAAACCCGGGCCGCTTTCCGTGGCCAGGGACCAAGACATGCTACCTTAGCACAGGCAGGACGCGTGCGAGTGTGCATAGGTCAAAATTGAACAGTCGGATACATATCAAACTCAGGGTTTAAGTTCTACATCTTCCAAGAATCGACAAAAAGATTTTCAAGAAAATCCAGTCACACCCAAACTTTGGAAAGCTTTGATCTTCTGAAAATACTGAATAACAGTTTTTATTACAATACAAAATTTTAACATTATTGTCATAGTAAAAGGAAATTGCTATCTTGAAGTTCCTTACAGACATATTTATTGAGAATAATCCTTGTATATTTGGCAAACCGTAAGAGATACACATTACTCGTAGCACGTGATACATTTAATTTCGTTAATGCACACAATTATCATTTCCAAGCTCATGCTTGTTATTGTTTGAACGCTCCAATACAATTTTTCAGTTTTCTGAAATGTGAAATCTTAATGGAAGATATGTTGATACAAGAGAATGAAATATCAAAGCCACCATATAAGAATCAGCGTTAAATGATTTAACTATTAGTTTGGCCTGCTGTATATCTTATTTCTACTTTAAAAAGGAAATAACGAATAAATAAGCATGAGCGTTTGAAGTGTATTTTGTTGAAGAATATGTCTTGTAGTAAAGCACACATCTTTTTTATATTTTTTCTTCTTCAGTTTAAGTTATAGTCTCCCGAACGAAGATGTGTCCGTCTTCCTTTCTATTGTGCAGCTGAGTTACGTAAGGCCACAGTTCCTATTTAAAGGACAAAAATTCCTCTGAGGTTCGTCTAAAAGAAGTTGACCCTTTCGTTAGAGTTACACCACTTTTCCAGCTGATTTCAAAATCTTTTGCCCAGAGTAGTAGAGCTCCGAATCCATTTTGAATCAGCCAAAACTTCCATAGCTATCTATAAAACTAATAACTAAATAAACTAATAGATAATACGCCGCTTTTTCTAAAATGTAGAGATGAAGTTAATTAAATGAATATACATAATACAGGACTCCAATTCTTGCGTAAACTACAAATATATTATTTTAATGTAACATACTCTTTTTACTGTCACCCAATTATCGGAACGCACGACCAACTGGAGCTGGGTAGGGGACTGGAGGCATTTAGACCACGCCCACCCATTTATCTTGTAGCGCTAACATAGGGGATGGTTAGGAAAGTGTCACTAGGCACTAGCCGTCTCTTTCCCCTCCCCCTGACGTCTGGAACAATTAGGATATTTCATCTAACCCGGAACCTACTAGATTGGTCAGTTGGTCTTATATAAGCGATTCGCCGGGCTGGAGGGGAGTTCAGTCCAGTTCTTGGCGAGCAGCTGTGAAGAGCGCTGTGTTGCCAAACGGCCTGGAAGACTGCGTACGTGTATCAGAGGAGTTGTACGTAATTGTGAGTGCGGAGTGGACCTGCGACAGACGAACTGGTGGATTGTAATTGTGTGCGCTACGTAATTCTGTGTAATCGGCAAGTGTTCCAACTGTAATTCGGTGGAAATAAAGAACATTTTGAGTTTGTGCAATTGGACATTTAATTTCACGAACCCACAACGTCACTTTATTAATACAATTTATTAGTGTAATAGAAAGTGTGTTCATAATGGCGTAACATAGGGTAATTTTGATATGTAGATCCTTGTAGCGTAATGCTAGAGAAGCATTTAAAAAGCCGCTCTGCTTCAAGCTTCATAGTAGCTCAGGGTAACATAAACATGTTCTGATATGATAGCCTAGATTCAAGTTATAATAGAAATGTTAATGACTTGGTCACCTTATAGTATGTGTACAGTATATGACCTACACAGGCGCGGCTCTGGGTGAAATGATTAGGCGACTCGGAAAATTGGCTGACCTAAATTCGCAAAATCCGCTTCACAAAAACAGATTTTATACTGGAATAGTGGTTTTGAATTTCGATGGGGCTTTCCTCTGTATATGAAACCAAAAGTTCCTTAAAAGCACTTTTATTTAAAGAGTCGTCGCCTTCGTTATGTTCACGAAATGACATTTCTTGTCCACTTCCCTAATGGGATATTATATGAAAAGCCTCTTAAGCTTAACGTTCTCAGTATATTTTACCATATATACCTAGACGTGAGCTTTCCCCAAGAGCGTCTGCAACTTGGTTAGTGTTTTTTCTCAGCTCCTTAAATGCGACAAAATTATGTTCCTCATACCAACCAGTCTTAAATGTATTTGTGTATTTTGAAGATGCTCCGCTACAAAATTAGTCTAAACGTAACACTGGTGTTGGCCTACCGACATTTACCACGTCGCGTCTGTCATCGTTTTTCTATAAACAAAAAGATGTTTCGAGACACACCATGTCGTGTGTTTGATTCATTGTAAATCCATTGAATATGACAAATTAAACACTTAGCATATGAGAGTGATATGCTCTTAGCATATCAGTATTCACCTAACAAATTACGGGTTTACAGAGGATGCAAACAGATAATAAACAGTAGCACATGACACGCGGGACTCGCTTCAAGCGCGTTACCACTTCTACCAACAAATTTCCTTTTTAGTAAACGAAAAAGTAGGAAGAAGGTCCTGTATTGTGTTGGTAGCACGAGTTGTTGCGGAATATACGGCTTCTATGAATCGAATCCGTAGCCAAGGTAAAGTCTGTTTAGTTAACGCGTGTGCAGTTCGGCCGCCTCTTTTGACGAACCCTTATAATTGTTTTACAACACCGGCCCTCCTTCTCCCAGTCCTTTCTGCAAGGTTGCTACCTTTCTCCATACATCACGCGTATCGTACGAGGTTTCGTCTAAATAAATTATTTTATGTCCATTACCGTGACATATAGCTACAATTCTACTGGATTCCATAATAACTCTTATCTTATTCAAAGTGCGGTATTTGAAATTCAGCTCCCTTCGGAGGCTGCGCAAAGTGCAGTACCCATAAGGAAACTAACAAATTTCTTCCAAATGTGCAACCAATTCGTCTCAGGTGAGCGCTCTCCCTTTTGCATAGAATCTATAAATTTCTCGACGAATTAAATCGCATATGAAATCATTGAAACTTTGGAGCAAATAAGGTAATATGTAATAGGAAATATATCATTTTCATGATTGTTACACAGATACAGACGGTTCGTGTTACCAATTTGAAGATAATATATCTGCAGTAGGATGTGCTTTTGTTGTTTATGAAAACCAAACGGAACTAACTCACTCCATGTTTAAATTGTCACCTGAATGTTCTGTATTCCAGTCGGAGCTCTTAGCAATTAAAGAAGCAATAAAATGGTGTACTGTTAATGGGTACAGTGCCCGTATTCTTAGTGATTCACAATCAGCTCTACTCTCTATTAATGATAAATACAATTTAAATTCATTAGCACATGAAATCAGAACCTTGCTTCAAAACCATCCAGGACATTTGTGCATGGGATGGTTTAAAGGACACAGTGGAATTTTAGGTAACTAGAGAGCTGATTGCTTTGGCTAAGAAGGCTGCAGAATCCAATCTTCCTGTGACACACTCTTTATGTCGTATTTCTAATGTAAGGAGAATAATACATCAAAATATTCTTGAAGAATGGAACCAACTATTGCTAACAACTCCAAACGGAACTTTAACAAAAACATTATTTTTCCCTGGTGTATATGACAGAGGAAAATGTGAAACTCTTGTACCAAATTTTGTTTTGACACAATTGTTAAGTGGACATGGTAAATTTGGTGAATACTTATCACGCTTTCACTTAACATCCAACCCCGAGTGCATGTGTGGTGAAGAATTTCAAACTGTGGTTCATCTCCTTTTCTCTTGTCCCATTTTCTGGAGAGAAAGACAAGAATTAATAATCAAGCTAGACTCTCTAGGAACTGAATTTTCTGCTCAGCTCACATCTTTGCTAATGAAGCCACAACAGTATAAGTACTTCATGATGTTTATAAACTCAGTGTTTAAACGTCTGAAATAGTTTAAATTAATATGCATCAGATTAAAATATTATTTCTTCCTTCTAGTATTTAAAATATTTTTGTTAAAATTGTATATTTTTATTTATCAACTCTAACCCCAATATACCACTGTGTAAAATAGGGTTCAATAAATCTGGATAAATAAAAAAAATAAAAAAGAGCAACTTTGGAGCAACGTTTCCATTTTGTTTTCACACTTGATCGGCATCTTTGGTATTCCTTTCGTCACAATTTTTCTTATTGTATTTCTGTAAATACCCAGAATTTATCATCAGGTTCATTGCTTGACCCTTACCAAGATTATTTTTCAGCACATATTTATGTGTTCAAAACAAGCGCTTGAATTTCCTTAGAAAGAGTTCCCGTTATAACTTTGTTTTTTGAGGCTTCTCCAGTAACATAACTCGGCCCAGCAACACTTTCCAATTCATTCACACTATTGTCTTCACTTTGATTTTCACTTGACTGGAAGTTATCTACTACTTCATTTGCGTTTACCACTGCATTTCCCTCCCACGGTCTCCACATCGTGACACACAACGAATTTCTGCACGTAATGGAACAGATCAACTGAAAGTTGGAACTTTGGCAACTGAGACTCCACGTGGAGTAAACATACGACTGTCATTTCCCAAAAATCAGGGTTGCTATTGGTCCTCAACGACAGTGTTCCATTTCTGAAGTGTGGAGATAGATTTATGACGGTCATTAGTGGGCAGTAGGGTCCGTTTTATTTGTGAGACAACTGCACTCGCTTTGACTAGACTGACTTTAACCAGCAATGCATTCTGCCCCTACAACCTCTCCTCACTCACTGCAAGTGTTACGATAACCTTGGCCTTTTAATAACGAACCACTTGTCGGGAAGTACGCTAGCTGCATTATCGACACGCAGGCGTCAAGAGAGCGGCTATATTACAAAATATAATTTAGAGAACTGTTATAAACGAAAATTAAATGCTAGAACATAAAACATAACCATTTAAGTTATTCAAAATCAAGCAGGTGACACGGCAATTCAAACGCATTAAAGAAGAACCACCCCTGGACCTGTATGAAACTTAAAGTCATTAATATGGTTAAGATATTTTATCGAAAAACTGTTACATTCTTCTATGTACATGTAATTGAGAAATAGCTCCTCTTAAATGAAGAACAATGTGTAACTTATCTCAACTTTAATATCTGAAAACTTATGTAATAAAAATAATTGGTAGAGAATATCAGTGTATAAAGATATGCAAAATATCAAAATTATCGCCCTAAAGTTAATTTTCTTTGTTTTCAAGCGACAATTTAGTCAAGACTTCAAAACGAGCATTTCTGCATTGTCCCATATTATAGCCCTCTGCCAACGAATTCTGCAATATACTCACATGTGGTAAAACTTACAAACTAATTATAATTCTGCATAAAATGAACAGACACCGCAAGACGCGCAACATATGGGAAGTTAGGATTGTCTAATTCACCTGGTATATGGTAGCACGCATTTTCAGGTTTGCTGCATACATTAGAGTTACTTCTTTTATAATGTTACTTTCGATAATATAGTTTAAGGTAGTGACCATTAAAGTGTCAGAAACAAAACAAAATGAGCTAAAGAAGTGACACGTCTGATACAGCTTTGTGTTGAAAGTTCTCCAAACTCTCTGCTAAGGGAGAAAAAGAAGAATGTATTAAAAAGTTATCTAGTGGAAAGTACTTTCAGGAAACGAAGGTTTGTTTCCAAAAATGCCAATGTCTGCCACAATTCGAGGAAAAAGAAGAGAAAGTCTCAATAATATGCAAATCCGGATACTTTCCTTCCTTTCTTTGGGATTCCGTTGACATTTCGCCGATATTGGATAAAGAAACTTAAAGCAGAAAATAAACAGTAGAAGAAAAAGGGAAATAGCTATTGCTGCAAACCTTTATTTTCCAAGTTATGTCTGTTATGGAAGTTATGTCTGTTAGGAGCAAACAGTTTGGAACTGCATGCAATTAGCAGTACGTGTAATTAAGCTTATGCAGTAGGTAATTAGCTTTACATTTAACTTTACCATTTGGCAGTTTCAAATACATTTTTTTCTTCTTTGTGTACTCCTTTTTAATGCAAATTTTCCTATGTGGGATTTCTGCCCAATTTGGAACAAGATTCTTATTTTAGTTTGTGCTGCAGAGTTTATTCCGTTTATTTTTCGTAATATATTCTCATCATTAACTTAAAAAATATATTGCATTTGGTGGCATTTACTGACCTTGAAATACTATTCCTTAGAACCTTATATTTCTACCCACTTCACGTCAACCGAGATAAAGCCCGCCTCGGTTCAAGAGGTCCCGAGTTCGAATCCTGGTCAGGGTGAGTTACGTGCATGTCTTTTTCGAGGGTTTCCTTATTCTGAAAGAAGAATTTCACATAACTCTAAGCTCTATGGACCCTGTGCTCATTTTAGTGTCATTTCACCCATTTCATTCACCTTCCGATATGACTTAACGTTGGAGGACGGAAATTTAAAAGCTAAATATAACAATTAAGTGAGAAAAACATTTATTTTACGAGTACTCGTGTCACATATTTTTTGTGGTTAACAATGTAAGTTCTGAAATACAGTACGCTTAAGCAGCATTGAAATACAATACTGTTTTAAGTAGTGGCCACCGTGCGAAAGTTTGGAGCTCCTTTCTGTTTACCCAACCAGCAGAAAAATAAAACAATAACAACTTGCCCTTTGAGAAAATTATAAGTATTTCAAATCGAAACTGGTTATTTCTACAAAGAAGTGTATTAGTCAAATTGTTGTTTTCGAAAGCTCGAAATTGTATTTTCCAGTAGCAAATCGTCTAATTCTTGCGGTTTATCATTTTTTGCAAAACTTATTCAGTATGAAGAGCACTTCTGAGAACATTCAAAGATATGTTTATCACCGACTATGAAAACATCTAAAATATATGGTGTTTTAATCAAAATCCAATTAATTATTTCCGGTAAAATATCGATATCTAGTTTTTGGGTGGAATGCAATACTTTTCTGCTTACTACATGTCGTAGAGAAAGAATAAAGAATCATTTACTGATTAAAATAAAATATCTATAGTAATTAATAATTGTAATCACATTTTATTTTGTGACCACGTGATTCACACCTAATCTTGACTATAGTAGAAATGCATATGTAACGTGCATTTCGAATGCACCGAAATATGAGTAACATGCCTTTACTGAAATGTACATAATATCTGTGAAATCTAACACAAATATTTTATTCAATTTTCCAATAATATACTTTTTTCAAGTGGGAAATAATTATTTATTTTATCTTGATTTATATTTTGCTGTGCCAGGAGAACGGATTTTTATAGCGAACACCTCTTTAAACCTTTGATTATATTCAGGTGGTCTACTAGATTCTCCTATTGTAACGGCTGTTTTGTTTTAGGCTAAGAGAGTTGAAAAATATTTAAATATGTTTAAACATGTGGTTTAAGAATAAGTATGAATATATTAGAATAAGCAAGAAGAATTTTTAAAATTTAGTAGGTCGTGAGATAACGCTACATGTAAATGAAATAATGTGAATGTCTTATGATTAGTTTTAAAAATGAGATTATGTAATATATGACGTGGACCAGTAAAAATTAAGTTTGATTGGTAGTGATGGCAACTGAGACGGAAACTTGAGTGCAAGTGAGGGAAGATAAAACTACACTAACTAAAGAATGTATCACATAAGCTTATTACGTGAGAAAAGGGCGAGGGAAAAAAGTAAGAATATTTCTTCCCATGACCCCGAGGGTCAAAACCCGGTGGGACAATAAACTGAACTTGCCTAGATATATAAAGGGGTGAAAAACCAATAAGATTAAATATGAGGAAAACAAACTTCCAAGCAAAATTGCTATGCATCACGTGATACGGGCGGAATAGTCATGAAATAGGAAAGGGGCGTGGATAGATAGTCCGCGGTCGGAAAGGACGAAAAGAGAGGAGGAAAGGCAGGACATTTCATCTTGGGCCGTTTCGGGGGATGAAGACGTAAAGTGACGAGACATTGCAGAGTACAAATTACAATTAGATGTGGGAAAGTGAAACGTGGGCAACTTGAATAAAAGAGTGATACCGACGTCGTGACGAGCAAGTGTGTTGGGAAGCAAGCTATGATCTAAATGTTCTATAAATAAACTGGTGGGAGAAGTCAAGGAAGCATAGTGTATTTCCACTTAAACGCCGGACCCTGGGCCAGAGTACACTTATGCTTATCCGTACTGACCCCTAGAACAATTTGCTAGTCTGGAGCATAATCGGTATTTCCCTGATTGCATCCTACACCAATAGGATCCGGACCTCAACGCCTTTTTCCTGAACTATGACACCGATAACCGCCTCACAACGAAGGAAAGAAAAACCAATAATCTTGGTAAAGCAGCTAGGAAAGAAAGCGTAGACTGTGTAACGTCGAAGAGAACAGACGTGTTCCAGATCGTGGAATATATCGAAGCGAACGGACCAAAATAGAAGTTAAACAAGAACCTTATTTTCTGAAGATTGAAGAAATCGTGTGTTCGTAAAACAACAGAAATCTAAGAAAATAATTGTATTAGGATTCGAATAATTAGAATTGTATGAGAATATGTTTGATCATTACAGAAGATGGATATTCGTGAATTGTAGCGAATAATAATAAGGTGTACTTCTTCAAATCGTGTAGGATTATAAGAAAATGTCGCCACAACATGGTGCACCATCATAGCATCTACAACATCGCACCATCCCCCTAGCACCCAAAACTCCTGTTTTAACATGATTTACACAACGCGGGATGAGTGCAGGTGATAATAATCCCACTATGAATGATCGCCGCAGACTCCGCAAACACCATCGTCCCATCATCAGCACCATAAAAATCCTGCTACCCTTCCTCATAAGAAAATATGTACAAAAATCGTATAATGCTTTATATGGATAAACGTGAACTAGAGAATAAGGACCTTAAAGAGTATATTGTGGAAAAGTGAAAAATGAAAATCATGTGAGTGTAGAAATACCATTTTTTACATTCTCTGTTATGTGGAGTAAGTAGGGGTGGTATTGCAATGCATTCAACCCACCATATCGTTGAGTTTACACCTGAAATGCATCCTTTAGGAATCAAAGAAGCACGTGTGTCTTACTTAGACGACATAACCCCAAAACTAAAAAGTCAGTAAAATGTTAACTTGATACTTATGTTCAGCATTTTCTAAGGATGTGCCACAAAGATTTTCAAGAAATCTCCCCCACTCCAGATTAAGCTTTACATTGAACATTTTAATTTTAGTTTTCTTAATAAAGGCTCTAAAATTTGTATTAAAATATCATATGTTTCAGTCATTTAGTAAGAAATGAAATGTTTATTTTGAATTTTTTTTAAAGTCTTCAGAAATCCTCTTCATTCTGGATGACGTTTGCAGGATTAGCAAACCCTAAGAATTAGACAAAAGCTTACTAAACAAGAAATGTAGATCTGGTTAAAACATACAATTTTTGACAAATATATATTTATGTGCAAAGTGACCATTTCGGAGGCGTTCGTTTTTATTTGTTTGAATTCTCTAATAACTACTCTTCTCAACTGAGTAGCCATCTTTCCAGGCCATGCAAAGGGAACGGAATTTGAAAACCATTATATAGCGACCAGTTGTATAAAGGTTGTACTGGCGTTTAAAGATTGGTGTGTTCCCTTATTCCACGTGCATCTAACAAAACCAGCAATAAGGTAATTTCCACAAAACATGTTTATCTTGAATACCATGAAGTATATAAATAAATAAATCTTTTCAATAATAATTTCTACAGAGAAAAGTCATGTGATTATATCTAACCTTCCCCATCACTTCGTTTTAATAGATTTAATGAAGTTGTGGATAATAGCTTGTTGGAAGTCAGAAAAATAAGAAAATATCCAAAGTCTTTTGTGATCTTTTTGATTTCTACGTCCTCTCTAATTTCCCATTTACGTATATACATGTATTACTACTGTCGCAATAATATTTATATTGTAAATCATATGACACTATATTTATCATTTTGTTTTGTTAATACTGTGTTATCTTTAAGTGTGGAGGGAACCCACTCGTGAAAACTGGAGAACGTAATCCATTTTCCCATGGGAAGTTTTACGCTAGATATTGTTGATATTATTAAGAATAACAACACCTGTAATCTCAGTTCAGGTAAGTTTATTTCATTACAAATATATAGAGTTTGTATTTTGCATTGTTTATTTAAGCAGCTTTTTCTGTTAATGGCGTTTCCTGATGTAAATAACTTAACAGTAATAGCGTATTTTAACATCAAATAGTTCATAAGTTCTCTGCATTCAAACATGTGGGCGTAGCATTTAAAGTATGGAGAGGTATTTAATCAGCGTAGAGTTTTAAATATGCTGTCTAGAACTGGTGTTGCATTTGCTCTGCGGGCATGAAGCTTTGGAAACAAGTAAATTAAATTAAAGTGCACATTTTGCAACAAAAAACCAAATTTCCATTCTTTTCACGAAAATATCTAAAACTGCCTCTCTGTTCTCCCTTAAGATACCTCACGTTTTGGAATTATAAAAGCAGTCATACAAAGTGAACTTTTTTGTGTTAGTAGTTGGCTACTTTTTGAAAAATAATACATTTTCTGTGTGCATCAAATACGTAGGCACAATTAATAGACATTATCTTATTAATCTTATTTGTAAAGGCAAATCAGTATACTTTGGAGACATCCAACTCACTCGTTATCCTGAATCCTGATAACTGCAAATGCCTGTACGAAACTTAGGTCTGAAACGTTTTCTTTTAAAACCTCCTTTCCAAATCATTATTTCATATCATCAACCGCTTGTGTGTGAAATAAGAGTACTGGTTATATACTACAAATAGTAGTAATTTATTTCCTTTTACATCAACAAATGGAAATACAAAATCAAGATTAAAATTATAAAATCCATACTGAAAAATGTCATATATTCTTAAATCCTGGAAATCCTATCATGTCGCCCACCATTGACTAAAAATTCGGTCCCCATACACCTAACCCTGGGTTTTTGTGTATTGGAGGCCCTCTGCTCCTTTTTACACTTTTTGTCATTTCACCTATCCCACTCTACATTTTTCTCTGAATTGTTCTTAGCCACCTCTCTTTAACTTTCCCTAAATAATTCCCTATATTTCTCCTGTTCTTTTCTCCTTTTACTGACAACATTTTTCTAATTACTACTTCACCCCCCAAACTGTCCCATCTATGTAGCCAAGCCTGCTCTCTCCATATCTTTGTTTGACTACAATTTAATATACAATGGAAATCTGCATTCTCTTCTCCACACAATGGACATTTATCTAGCTCCCTCTCTTGACCTATACCTTTCAAGTTTCTCACTCCTGTTCTCGCCCTTGCAAAACCTTCTCGCCCTAACTTACTACATATATCTATATATCCTTCCCTCCCCCAGGTTGTTTTTATTTCTCTATATAATCTCAGTCAGCTTTTCTCATTTGTATTGGCAAAAATGTCTTGTCTGTCAATATCTTCTAATCTTAGCTTAACTTCTTTCCAGAAGCCTCTACACCCATACTCTGCATTTATCCAAGAATGACCCATACCTATCTGCTTCAACAAGTCATACATTTTATGTGCCCAAGACCCACCCCAGGTACTTCTCTTTTGAATATGAAAACATTCTTTAATAGTATTGCCATCTTCCAAGTTAGTAATTCTGTATAAGTATTTCATTGCCCTTGACAAGATTTTAATTTTAGTAGAATGCCTGCCTAGTTCTAATTGTGCTGCCCCATTAGGTGATGCTATTGATAATCCCAATATGTATTTACAAAATGATCTATGCACTCTATCAGTCTCTCTCCAAGCCTCATCTGTTCCCCAAACCTCTGATCCATGTAACATTCTATTTTCTACTACTGCCGTATAAATCCTCTCCAACCATTTGACATTTATATCTGACAGTTTACTGTACTACAAATAGTATGTAATGCTGTAAAACGTTCAACCTGATTTTCTAAATACTTTACGATATAATGATAATAGGTTTATATCTAACTTTGACAATACAGGAACTGCAATTTCCCTTTAAACGAAATGCTACCGAAACAAATTCTCACTCAATAGTGACTGTTAATATTAAAAGCATTGCTTTAGTGGCAAAGCTGCAAAATTAAAATTAGCAGTTAACGTTTTCTAAGCCATTAGAAATTATCACGTTGGAATAATTAAGATATGCACAAAGATATCAAGACTTTAAGGGCAATTAAAGCCCTAAATGTTGTGGAGAAAATCTGGAGTAGCGAAGCTAGTGTGTGTTTAGCTATTAGTGTCTCAGTCTCTGTAGGCATGGTTTAACTGTTTATTTCAGCACTTAAGATTTCTGAAAGCTTTAAAGGTTCAGAAGATTATGTAAATATTATAAACCTATAAAACCATCAGCATCAGAGGATTTTAATTCATCGTTTTACGTGAGTGTCGTTTTAATTACCACCTGTGCACAAATGGCATATCGATGAATGCAAATTATATTAAAATGTTTGAACCAATGCCAGCCGCAGACGTATAAAGCTTCTGTCAGCCAAGCGCCCCAAGGGTTTCACACCCCATATACAAATGTATCTCACTCACCAACGTATAATTAGCTGTAATACTTCAAAAGAGAAACAACACGCAACAAAAACCAACACCAGAATAAACCAACTTTTTACTGGAGAAATTTTTTATGATCTTACACAAACAACACTTTTTATTTCTTTACCAACTTTATTTGTAAAATGAAAGCGTAGCTGCAGAAATACAGCTGACTATTAAATACGACTCAGAATATTTTATGAAAATGTTTGTAGAAGAAAGGAAACGTTTACTGTTCAGTAACTTCACCACCTCATTTAAATATTGTTATTATTCAAGGCAACAAAAGGGTTTTCAGTCTATTTCTTGAAACTTCTATACAAGAATAATTTATACAGTTGTCTGGTTTTAATATGTGTAGCGCATTTTGCAACTAAAGGGAAAGTTGTGGGGCGTTTGTTCTCATTGGTAGAGTTACTCCTAAACATACAGAATCCAGCGCAAGATTTTCTTGAAATTTCTCCCTCTGCCTTTTTCTGCGCCTTTCCAAGATATGCCAGATATGATAAATCGATTATCGATATCCCCGCCTTCCGTATGAGAAATTACCTCAGACTAGCCCAGGAGTCTCTTGCTGCAAATGCTGTGACAAGAAAAGATTTCCACTTTCTTACTTTTTTATTTCTCTAAAGCCATTGCTTGGTTTATTTTTCTTTGGAAGTAATCTCTTTAGCTACGTATTCCCCGAACAGAGTTAAGGATATTCCCTTCGAAGACACTATTACCCGTTCCTTAAAGTAAGAAGAGCGTTTCTTTCGTTTGTGTATATTCAGCACAGATCCAGGACAAGTCAATTCCTTATCCGACGTCATGATTACCCAGTTATGAGGTCGTCCTGGCGACGTCTGTCTTCTTCATTTGCAAGAACGCTACACAACTTATGTTGCTATGGGTTACCACAAGAGTTCATAACTCTTCTCTTTTCATTGCAAGAATATAATAACTTCAGAATATTTTCAACCCAGAGATCTGGAGATCAATTTCCGACTAGGGTGGAGAATTTTAAAACTGCTCCCTACCCTCTCCACTGTTCTGAAAGCTTACGGGTTGTTAGGCACACATATTTGTACTCGTAATTGAGGGCAGTGCAATAACATTACATCAGTATTGCTTTATTTACAGACTTACAACATCGCCTGTCACAACGGCAGCAAATACCTACCGTAGAGGAATTAAGTACGAGGGCTGTACAATAAAGAATGTTCACAATTTTTTTGACAACGCACCTTTACTCATCCTAATAATTTTGATGATCCTTCTCAAAATAGTGTCCCCTGAATGAGATGCATTTGTCCCAGCGTTTCTGCCAGTCTTCAAAGACATGCTGGCAACCATTTTTTGAGAGACCCTTCAAACTCGCCTCTGCAGCCTTCACCACTGCTTCTGATGATGGATAATGCCCCCCTCGAAGGTGTTTCTTCATGTTAGGGAATAGAAAAAGTCACATGGGGCTAAATCAGGAATATAGGAAGGGTGAGGGATGCCTTCACGTTGATTTTTGCAAGATATTAAGCGCATTATCGTTGTGCAGCATCCAGCATGCTTCATGGAAATGTGGTCTTTTACGCCTGATATGGACTTGCAATGTTTTCAGGATATCCCTGTAGTATTGTCCAGTTACAGATCTGTGTGCAGGTACAACATGCTGATAAACCATTCCATGAATATCAAAGAAAGAGATGACCATAACTTTCCCAGCAGAAGCAACCCCTTTTGACTTTTTGGGGGGTTGGTGATGAAGGAGATTTCCACACTGAGCTTTGCTGTTTGCTCTGAGGAACAAAATGATGTAGCCAAGTTTCATCAGCAGTGATTACGTTTCAAAGAAACTCCGAATCTTCCTCTAACATCAACATTAACTGTATGTTACCTCCATTGCAGCGATAGGCGACACTGAACATGTCTGAACTTGCCTGGTTCTCACAGACGGGAAACAAGAGTACCAACAATGAAACTACTACGGCGTGTTTGTTTCACATTAAGCTAACAGAATATAAGAAGATCAGATTATAGTGCGACAAATTATGACCGCAAAAAGTTATGATCATTCTTTATTGAACAGCTCTCGTATAAGACACCGCAGTGCACCAGCTTTGTTGTTTGTCGACGACAGGGAAAAAATGGAACACTGACTACTACAAAAAATCAACTAAAGCACATTTACTTGTTTATAAAATTTCACCCTCCAATATAAACCCACAACTTGCAAGTACAACAAAAATATTTAATGAGATATATTCACACGACTGCCTCTATTATTAATAGTAGTTCTGTTACAAAATAATAGAGATAAATATTTAAAAATGATTTTTATTACGTATTTTCTTACAGACACAATGCAATGAGGAGTTAGAATAGCTTTGGGTGGTAGTCAAATCTTTTAAGAGCTTGTCTCTATGTGTAGCTGTGAAATTTTGTTTTCATTTCCCTTGCATAATCAAAAATGACAAATGATACTTCCCATCTGAGAAAAGCATAACTATTGTAAAATTAAAACCTAAAGAAAGGAATATTTTTGAAGTGGGTATATCGTTAAAAATGTATTTCATATACTGTAGGTACGTGTTTTAACAAATCCATTATTTTTATTCTGCAGTAGCAATTCATCCACCTGTGAAGCTTTATCAATTATGTAAAACTGATTAAGAATAAATGGATTCTCAGAACCTATTCATCCTTTTGCATCTATTTTTTATGAAAATATGTTTAAACATACGGTATTTGAGTTAAAGTTTTTGAAAAATGTTCCTTGCGTTTCCTTCTCTTGAAAATCTTTGTTTCAAATTCTTTGATATTACGCATACATATCAAGATTGGTATTTTACCAATTTTCCGACTGTGAGTCATCCGTTCATAAACGCACGGATACGCATTCTTGCTAAAAGAAATTAATTTACTGGTTCATAGGCCCTAAGAATATTTCTTGTAAAATCTCAAACTAGAACTTTTGGGTGGAATCTAGTACTTCCTCTACGAGGCGTGTTCATAAAATAAGGTC
The DNA here is from genome assembly GCA_030765055.1 of Mantis religiosa. Classification (NCBI taxonomy): domain Eukaryota; kingdom Metazoa; phylum Arthropoda; class Insecta; order Mantodea; family Mantidae; genus Mantis; species Mantis religiosa. The sequence goes on from CM060955.1 coordinate 38,959,138, forward strand.
TCCATTTTTATTTAATATAGAAAACATGTATATTGTCAATGAATGTTACGTTGATGGAAAGGCGGAATTTACAGCTATTTTTCAACGTACTCACCATTGCGATCGATGTACTTTTGCATGCGCTGTGGCAGGTTTTGTATACCCTTGTCATAGCACTCTCCCGCCAAGTTGCGCAGGTAGCGCTTAACCTTGTCTATCGTAGTCTTACTGACTTCAGGGATGAGTTCGCACAGCTCGCGAACTGTCACACGCCGATCTTTAAGCATTTCTTGGTCGAGTTTTACAATTGTTTCGCCTGAAACCGAAGGCCGACCAGAACGCTGTTCGTCATGGACGTCTGTACGTCCGTCTTTGAACTCTCTGACCCACTTTCGCACGTTTTTGACGCCCATACACTGTCGCCCATAGACTTCGCATAACTCACTATGAATTTCAGTACCCTTGGCACTCAAAAGCGGATCACTGCACGCAACTCGCACTTGGCGGCGGAAGTGACAGGAAGCTCCATCGCAAAACGGCTGCCCAGCCAAGACTAATGGTTACAACGGGTTCGTTGTAGTAGGTATTTGAAGGGGTGAAACCATGCTACACGCCAGTGTTGCCGGATCTCGCGTAATAGCGTTCTTCACGGCTCCAGCGCCTTGGAGACCCTTATTTTGGGGACCCGCCTCGTACTTACTGTACGTAGAAAAGAAAGAAGACAGAAATAAAGAAAAGAAGGAAGAAGAAATTAAAGAACAGGAGAGTAACGCCAACGGCACTTGTCATACATACATCAAAGATTTCTTTCTATGGATACAACTTATCAGAATTTTAAATGCCTCAGTACCGGCTTTAGATTAACACTTTTGTTACTAAGGAAAACAAAAGAGAAGATAATGCTGTCCAGTACTCTGGAAAGGTTTATTATTTCTATACCGCATACCTAAGTAATCAACAAGTAGTGTTTTTCTTACACACAAAAGATTTAGGAAAAGTTTGATAACCAAAAGCCGGGAGAATGTGCGCTTGCGTGCGACACTAGTTAGTTGGACACAGAGCATTATTGACGTCTGATGTACAGCATGACCATCAAATGTGCAAACGTCGAAAACAACGGAATACACCACTCTTGCGAATTAATTTAACTTTGCTTTGCAAGTGTATACAGATGACAGGTCAAAGGTATAGTTTAAAGCGACAGTTTTGTTTCCTCTCGTAGTGAGGCGATTTTCATGGTCAGGCTATACCTACCTGAAGTTGTTTACATGCTCGAGCGATAACAGTATAGTCTATGTGCAAATGTACTTATCGAAAAACGTACACGGCGTTTATTGATAACTGACGATCGTTATTGATTTAGTGTACTAATGTACTGATTCTTGAGTGAGTGTCATGCTTGTCATGCTTGTAGTGTCAGGGACCAAACTTTGTGAACCTTAACCGAATTTTAATTATTTTACACATTTATGCATCATTCCAATAGTGCAATAACTTATAATAACTTCTAAACAGTAAATCTATAACGGAACTTTTTGTGTGATTCCTTAAATAGCTTAACTTTTGAAGCCTATGAAAAGTCCCCTTAATTTGCGTAATGTCCGGTGAATAGTGCGTGGCTTTTCCCGAAGGCACTCCCCAGAACCGGATGTTCTGGATAGGATGACTGAGTCTAGACCCGGATGTTCTAGAAGCTTCCAGGATGGGCTGGGTTTTCCGTATTTGGGAGAATCGACGTCTCTTACAGTGCCTATATAAGCGGGCGAGTTCAAGCCTCGCTCGCTCTCTCAGCCCTCTTCGCATTGCGCCACTTCGCGTTGTCACGGACCGGTTGCACCGAGTGACTTCGAGGACGGCACCCCTCTGGCCTACGTCACACATCTCTCAAGGTAAGATGAGTATACTCTAACTTTGCTAATGTAAAGGTCGAAGGACCTAGTGTCAGGAGAGGAAAGACCATGTAACGCTGACTAGCACTTTCTGCTTGTTGCACCGCTTTAGTTTCAGGGTACGTAGTTATGCATAATAAACAAATAGTTCATGCAATCAAGCTCTACCGTCATTAACCTAGCTATGCCTCCTCCAGTTAATGCTGCCCAAACAGTAGGCAACGTGACAATATTGTAGTAACAAATTTTATATTAGCATTTATTTTTAACGATATTTTCTAATATTTTCATTTCCTAGCACATTACCTTAAAATTTTTCTAGACATTGAACATTTTATATAATTATTTCGTATATTTTTTATAGCTGTATAAATATAATGAAAGGAAATACAACATACTCAGAGAGATATTTAAGAATAAACTGAGATATCATTTTTTATATTCACTTTATACCAGAAGTAAGTTAGATTGTTGCAAATGCATTCCATCAATGTAGTAATGCATTAAGAGTTAAGTGCCACAAAATATACTTAAAATTAATTGTGCCGTGCACAGAAATTTTGCACTAAAAGCAGAAATATATATTGGATTATTTAAGACAAATTTAAGAAAACATTAACAATAATATACGCTCATTTTAATAACAAAACTGCAAGCTATGCGCTGTCTATCATAAAAATGCATAAAGATGCTTTTGGTTACTTTTAGGTTTTCCATTCTTGAAAGTTGGCAAAGTCTCATTCTAGTTCCGTGCCTGCCTTACACGACTCATCGTATAATAATAATTGGTTTTAGCTGAAGCCAGATAGGCTAACACTATCTATAAAGAAGGCTCAAGCCTGGCTAGTGGGTTAGGTGGTAGGTAAAAGGGCTGAATTGGAAGTATTCTCTTCTTTATTATACATGTTATATGAAACTAACAGAGAGCATGGACATAAATCTGAAGTTGTTACCCTATAGCTCGACAGTTGCGGAGCAATCTCGAATATCTCTAAGAGCAGATAAAATTTGTGCAACACAAACCGAGAATAGCGTTCCCGGACGCGAGAATCAATTAGCATATTTAATTATAAACGTATGAGTATCCATTGCACGCAAAGCCTACACAAATGGTTACAAAACTATTACAAAAGGGTCATTTTATACTAGCGGAGGTCATCCAGCCCTTACGTCTTCTGAGCCAACCTCTGTGGTGTGGAGATAGCGTGTCTGCCACTCATTCAAGAAGTGGGTCAGGTTGAGTTATCCAGATAAACGTCATCTTGAAAGGGTAACTAAGCTCTACGGACCCTGGGCTTATTTGAGCATCATTTTACCCACTTCCTCCCGTTGCTCCCGAGGAGCTGTGCACAAAAGGTCCAATGAGGTTGAAATGCTAGGTGTCCCCGTAGGGGAGGGGATCCGTCCCTTTTAGCTGCCGAAGTGCGGGCGCTGTGGACCCTTAGCACTCGTGGTACTTCTGACGTTACTAGAGGAACCTCGGGCAGAACATGCCGAGCCCCTCCCGAATGGGAGTTGTTCGGTTTGGGTTGGACTCGAGGGGGCAGTGTGTTCCCGACACCCACGGGTAAATGGGTACTTCCGGCCAGGCTACGGCCGCCCGGAGGGGGTAGAGGGTTGCCTGAATAGTCCCGGGTACTGGCCTGCAGAGCTAGTAGAAGGTGTGCTAGAATACCATTCGGCCCCACCGAGGTTATCGGTAGTCTTCCCTGCGGGGTTGACGCGCGTAAGTCTTGACGTTGCGCTCAGCGGTGGTGGGCCTTTTAGACTCCAGATATTGCCCTATGGAAAGAACCCCAAAGTTTCCATCGCTCCCGGGTAGAAGGAGGCCCGGGTCCTTGGTCCTACGGGTCCAGGACTAATGGGAGTAGAACCTCTGAGCTTAACTAACTAACTGTCCCCTAGGGCACTGCGGATTCGTAGCACTCGTGGTACCTCTGAGGTTACTAGAGGAACCTCGAGCCGAACTGCCGAGCCCCTCCCGTAGAGGAGTTGTTCGGAATGGGTTGGACTCGAGGGGGCAGTGTGTTCCCGACACCCGTAGGAGATCGCGTACTTCTGCGGACGGGGTTGAGGAAAGCCATAACTTCCCGGATACTAGCCTGCATAGCTAGTAGAAGGTGTGCTACATCACCAGGCGGCCGTACCGAGGTTGATCGGCAGCCTTCCCCTTTGGGATTGGCGCGCGTGGGTGTCGTATCCACTTCCACCCGTCTTGTGTTTTCGAACCATATGGTGGGGGGGGGGGCTTGTTAGCTTCCAGGTCTTGCCCCATGGAAAGAGCCTTGTAGGCGCTTGGCGCCCCTTGGGGACAGCTCGGTTACTCCATGGTTGTAGAGGGATTTGAAGGCTCCCCAAGTGGATACCCTCGCCCCTAAATAAATATCTCATCTGTCACTTTAATCTATCATATTAGAAAATACTTGTCTTTCAATTCCATTATGTTTATGGTTTTTATCATTATTTGACATTTTCGTTCCTGTTTTGTGAAAACATTTAAACATTTATAAAGCTCTATATGTCTTTACTTATTGTTATTGATATTTTGCAAATAAATAAAACGGTTGTAAAATATCTCTACTTTTAGTATTCAAATATAAGTTCACCCGTACACATAAAACAACACTCGACACTTAAAACCACGAAATAGAACTTATTATTTGCACAAACCTCAGAGTTTTGTTGGTAACATATTTTTGAATTCTTAATCTCACGAAACTTTGATAATGTAATGAAAGAGAGACCAATTAAGTTCAAATTGACAAAGTTTTCTTACTGAATTCGAAACTGCATTTGTACTTTGTCGCTGTTGCCTATCCGCAATAGCGAGTGCTAGGGGCGAGCAAAGCTGTAACTGAACAAGCGGATGAAGTAAGGCGCACCAGCGATATGTTGGTTAATAATTGCCAATTTAAACCTTGATTCTTCATGTCGGCGTTGTATTTTGCACCCGACTGTGCCTAAATATGTCAAGAGAGAAATTATTAGAATACCTGATTTGAATATTTTGATACATTATATTATTTCCTTTAATGTACAGAAACTTATTCAATGTATTTATTAAAATCACTAAGATTAACTCAACATAGTTTAGGCCTGATATAAAATATCAACTAACAAAATGATTTCTTGCTCGGGAATGTTTAGGCGCCATGGCTGAGTGATTAGACCACTCGGGTCTCACCAAGGCGGCCCGAGATCTTTCCCAGCCGACAGCAAAGTAAGATTTGTGGTCGAGAACACGGCGCTGGGGATGGTTTTCTTGTGGGTCTCCGGTTACTCCGCCATCTCATTCAACCGCTATTCTATCTTCATCTCGTATATCAACAGCGCCTGCGGTGCCGCATGTAGTAAAAGCGTTAACCACTACACATTTCACTGTCGGAATGTTTACAACAAAGAATAGCATTGAAATCATATTCCATTTCAGGGGCGGTCGGTGAGGCATTGTATTGGTGGAGCCATAAATAAATGAATGACTAAATAAATACATAAATTAAATAAAATAAATAAATAATAAAGGAATCAATGAATAAATAAAAACTAAATAAGGGTTGTTAACATATAAATAGGTGTACCAATTTGGAACGGTTTAGGTAATCGTAACAATAATCCATCCTATTTTATAATATACTGTACCAAACAGAACGTACAGGGAAACGGAAATAGGTATTTATTACATCCGTACTCTTGTTACTCACAGGTGTAACGAGTACAGTAAAAGTTTGATAATACAATTCATGGAGAATGTGATATGAAGCGTTCGTGTACGATTTCGCGACAGAGACAGGTATCTTAAGTCCTGTGCTTTACTGCACTCTAGCGGATAAAACGTAAGTAATGCACCAGAGAAATCTCGGCACTACCTTCTCCCATAAGAAGCCGTGTATAAGCAGACATCCTAGCTCTTAACAGAGGCGCTTATGAGCGTAGATGGTGCCGTTCTGGAATCGGCACCAAGCCAAGGAAAACCAAGAGAGAGCGCTTGCGTTTAACGCGCCTATTCACACGAGGGAGCACACACACAGAAACATTCTTTTTTTTGCTCAATTCCTATACACTTCTTTCTTTCGTTTTCATACAGATGGTGCCATGGCACAGCGACACTACCTCAGAAGCCATCCCTGTTCCATTTCCATTTTAATTTATTTATAAAAATACATTGTAACTTATATCGAGTATGGTAATAGGATGTTACAAAATCTTTTATGCAACTCGTGTCAATTACTTGTGACATTATTAGCAGAAATTGCTATGTTTGTGTACAAGAAATAGACGAAAATGTGGTGTCTGGTTGTGGCTCGATCGAGTTAAAACCAGATGGTTACTGTCACTGAATCAAAAGTAACCTACCTCCAAACAATCTCTGGAAGCCTTGAGTCGTGTGCTTTAACGCCCACACATTTCATAAATTAATATCTGTCCAATTGGCAGTACAAGAGAATGTTAGATGCGTGTTTAAGTGAAGTTATTCACTTGCTGTCACTTCCATAAATGCCTGTTATTAAATTGCAAACGTCTAATAAGAAATGTAAATGAGCGTTATAATTAATGAGTTCGCCAGCTGTGAAATGCGTGCAGTTTCTATTTCTTTCTTTTTCATAATCTGCAAGTGTTAATGATATTCATTGTCAGCTCTGTAAGAAGAACGTCGGTATTTTATAGCTCTCGGAGTACAGCAGAACATTTCACCTTAATTCGCGGTAAACTTGATGTAAAATTCAGAGGGTCATTGAAAACAAATGGTGCGTTATATTGACTTCTGTAGTGGCACCACTGCACGCGATACTCGTGTAAAGCGACCCGAACTAAGGAAACGCTGATCTTGTTCCAAATAACCATTGCTCCTTCCTACTCAAAAACGAAAAACTAGCTACTACAAAGTTTGTGGAACAGCGCCTATTCTGAAGTTCAGGCCTCTCCTTTTTAAAACGTTTTACGAGGGCTGTTCAATAAAGAATGATCACCTCTTTTTTTTGACAATTTACCTTAACTCTTCCTCACAATTTTGATGGTCTTTCTCAAAATAATCGCCCTTGAATGTGATGCACTTGTCCCAGCGTTTCTGTCAGTCTTCAAAGACATGCTGGAAACCATTTTTAGAGATCCTTCAAAATCGCCTCCGCAGCCTTCACCATTGCTTCTGATGATGGATAATGCCTGCCACAAAGGCGTTTCTTTAAGTCGGGGAATAGAAAAAAGTCATATGGGGCTAAATCCCACTATAGGGAGGGTGAGGCATGCACCTCATATTGATTTTTGCAAGATATTCAGCAACAGCATTGGCAATATGCGGCCGCGCATTATCGTGGTGCAGCATCCAGCTTGCTTCACGGAAATATGGCACCCAATGAAATCTCCAGTATTTCAGAAAGTGATCTTAAGGTGATTCGTCGATCCTCTCTCACAATGGCAGCAGCAGTGTTGATATTTTCTTCAGTAAGAGCAGTAACTGGAGCACCGGGTCCACCTTCCTCTGAAATTGTCTCCCCTCTTTAAACATTTTAAACCAGCTTCGAGTTGTGCTCTAAGGAAGAACAGACTCTCCATAGGCCTCCTGTACCATCTCAACTGAATATTTGTTAAGACGAAAGCAGAATTTCAAAGCCTCATATTGTTCCTCGCATGTTATCTCCATTGCAACGGTAGGCGATACTGAACATATCTGAACTTGCCTGGTTCTCACAGGCGGGAACCAGGAGTACCAGCAATGAAACTACTACGGCGTGTTTGTTTCACTTTAAGCTAATAGAATATAATAAAAATGAATTTTAATGCGAAAAATTATGACCGTAAAAAACTATGATCATTCTTTATCGAACAGCCCTCGTATTTCATTTTACTTTCTCTACCACATATCTATAATAACTAGGCGGAAATATAAATAATTTTGTTTTGTTACGAGGTTGTCAATTGACAAGATGATATCTGCGCCGTGAATGTGCGTGGGGGAAAAAGAAGCCAAGGGAGGGACACTGGGACGAAAAAATAGACCAAATGTCTCAAAAATTACAATTTTTAGATTTATACATGAAATGTTCCCCAAACCTCTCTTTATTGAACTATGGTAAGATTTTTTTTATTTCCGCCATTTTTAAAGGTCTAGCACAGGGTTTAAATGTTCGGGGCGTGGCCATTTAAATGCCCCCTTTCTTTCTTATCCAGCATTATGGCCTGTCTTTGCCAATTCTGGTCGTTTTTCGGCTGCGTTCAAATCTTGTGGAACAGCTTAGTGTTACTATATGGAGACCGTTTGGTAAACTATTATTATATATTCAATACAAAGTGTTTAATCAGAATCATTCAAACCTAAATGCCATATAAAAAGTCGTCAGCATACCTTGAGTGTTTTAGCACTTAAGAAAATACAAAACAGTTCAGAATATCTGTGATTACTCTATGTTATTTGCAATAAACTTAGCGAATACTTGTAGACTTGACTGCCTGTGTTTGCTCCAATATATAATGGCGACTTCAATGAGAGAAATATGCTTTTGTTTACACTTTGTTTTAAATAATGAAATAGATGTATATGCAAGGTATTTGCTTTTCCTGTAGTGTAGTGTATTGTTAACTATATGAACAGCATAATGTATGCTGTTTCATCATGCTGGCCTAAGCCGGAGAATAGAAATAATGAAAAGAAGGAAGGTGTAAGAAAACGTGGTGTAGCTATGTGGAGAAGCAAAAATTGGGAGCAGATTTCTATTTCATATGTACATTTGGACATAGAAGAACATCTAATATTTCAGTTTCACATTTGCAAATGGACATAGATGAACATGCTAATGCTGTTCAAACTATATTTGTAAAAGCCAGAAAAAAATTGCAAGATTTCAAGAACTAGGTGCAAACTACGTGTAGTACATAGTGTAAATAGTAATTTAAATTTCAGACTACATTAGTGAAAATAATAAGCAAATTTTGAATACCAGTGTACATAGCAGTAGAGGTAACACTGTAAATAATGTGCAGAATAGTGTAACTAATGTGCAGAATAGTGTAATTATTATTTTTGGTGCATATTTTTAGGAAAAAAATGATTTTTCTCCACTTTACATTTTCTAATACAATAGCTGCTCTTACTGCTTTAGTTTTAAAGCTATGGGTGAATTTTTTTGAGCATATGCTCCATATATGGGTCTGCAAAATCAGTCTCAGGCTATGAGATTTAAGACTTGGTTTGGCTGTAAAAATAATTTAAATGCAAAAAGGCACTAAAAATTAAATTCAATGTACTACATAATTAAAAGGAGAAATCTCCTAAAAGTAATGTATTGTTCTTCTACACAGAGACTGAAGTTGTTTATACAGTTAGAAGGAATGAATAAATAACAAAGTTATTGCACTAGCACAGATATTGATGCTCATCTATTAACTTTAATATTGCCATGGATTTTAATTAAAAGAAAAAAAATAATTCCTTTAAAACTAATGATAAAAAATTACTAAAAATTTGTGTGGTATTTTGTAATATATAACCCATTAGGCATGCAGAGTTTGAAGTTTGTAGGTATAGTAATATAGAAAATATAAATTTCAGTCCCAGTGTACCTCAAGCAGGAGTTACATGCCAGTAATCCACCTACAGAGATTGTGACTTTTAAGTATGAAGGCTGTTCAATAAAGAAAGATCATAATTTGTTACGGTCATAATTTTTCGCACTAAAATTCATTCTTATTGTATTCTATTAGCATAATGTGAAACAAACACGCTGTAGTAGTTTCATTGTTGGTACTCCTGGTTCCCGCCCGTGAGAACCAGGCAAGTTCAGATAAGTTCAGTATCGCCTAACGCTGCAATGGAGGTAACATGCAGTTAAGATTGATGTTAGAAGAATATCCGGAGTTTCTTTCAAACGTAATCACTGCTGATGAAACTTGGCTACATCATTTTGATCTTGAGAGGAAACAGCAAAGCTCAGTGTGGAAATCTCTTTCATCACCAACCTCCAAAATGCAAAAGTGGTTACTTCTGCGGGGAAAGTTATGGTCATCTTATTCTTTGATATTCATGGAATGGTTTATCAGCATGTTGTCCTGCACACACATCAGCACAATACTACAGGGATGCCCTCAAAGCATTTAAAGTCCATATCAGACGCAAAAGACCACATTTCCATGAAGTAGGCTGGATGCTGCGCCACAATAATGCGCGGCCGCATATTGGCAATGTTGTTGCTAAATATCTTGCAAAACTCAACGTGAAGTGCATCTCTCACCTTACCTATAGTACGGATTTAGACCGATGTGACGTTTTCTAATTCCCTAACTTGAATAAACGCCTTCGTGGGAGGCATCATCTATCATCAGAAGCAGTGGTGAAGGCTGCCGAGGGGATTTTGAAGGATATTTCAAAAATGGTTTCCAGCATGTCTTTGAAGACTAGCAGTAACGTTAGGACAAAAGCATCGCATTCAGGGGAGACTATTTTGAGAAGGGTCATCAAAATTATGGGGATGAGTAAAGTATGTTGTCAAAAATAATTGTGATCATTCTTTATTGAACAACCCTCGTACCTTTAAAAACCATCGGGAGAACCTGCAACCGAGCCAATGAATAGGTCAGTACCTAACCAACTGAACCACACAGACAGAACTGTATTCCAGTAAATATCGTATACACTTTTTGTTTCCCTGAATCTGAAATTAATAAACGTTTAGAAGCAGGTCTATGTGTGTTTGTTGACAAATAACTCTAAAACGTGTTTATTTCGGGTTTAAGCTCAGCATTTTCAGAGGAAGCATCTTCCAAATTTTCTGAAATTGTCCTTATGTCAGTTAGCACTACTTTACTGGTGCAATCTTATCGAACTGTTGAACCTGATTCTTAATTGTTTGAAAATGTTCGCAGCTGATTCGCAATTTTTACTGTTTTGTAAGCTAAATGTAATGAAGAAAAGGGGTTTTTTAAAAGCGTAGAAGGCTGTGCTAGGTTATGATGTCGGCATACAATAAACACAATTAAACGATATTATATGACTAACTATGTTATCTTATTTAATGTTTTAGGTATATTAAAAATTTCATCTAGAGAATAATGTTAGTAAATACTGTGACTTTGTGGGTTCGCAGAATTAAAAGTACAGTTTGTAGAAATTTCAAATGCTCTTTATTCCCGTAGAAACACACTTTGGTCAGCCGTTGTTGTAGCAGAATTACGTAATATACAATCGTAAAGGTCGCCTGCCACACCCACAAACAAAGAGTTCGCTTTCAAAACACAGCTGTACGCACGCGAATCCAATTACGATTGTCGATTCCCGTTTGGCCAGTCGCGTCTTCTTTATATACCTCTACCCACATTTCTAGACATTTCTGGAATGTTCTGTAACAAACAAGAAATCGAACCTTCCAGTAGCTATCTTACTCTATATCTGTTTCGGCAAGCTTTTATCTCCGCGATGCACTATCTGTCTCCTTGTGCGTCTGGGTCGCACCTCCTCGCAACAATGGGTTCGCGACAACACCATTCCTGAGTCCGATATTAGTAATATACAAAAAAGGTATCGAACTCCGTTGAGGTTAGTATTTATGAAAATCTCTAAAATTTGGCATTAATCCGATTTATGTTACCGATTTACGCTGCACATAGACACATGTGTAGGCGGAACATTTTCTATTTTTTTTAGAGATGGTTTAAACACCTCTATATTTAATCTACCTATTGAGATAAGTAATCAAGAAAGTACATACTAAAACTAAAGGTTATAAAGCTGATGGAATTTTCACCCCAAAACGTTAAAACGATGACAACTAATTTACAATTTGCTGCGCGAATGATGGAAACACTAAACTAGCAGTAAACTGTGAACTTTATTTTTCTTTAGCGATGTTACAGGATGTTTGAGAAGCACGTAAGGTACATAACCTCAAAAACCACCAACGTTCGGTTGCGGTTTCTATGTTATTTCTTTTTAATTAATTCGCCTTGTTCAACACGGCCTGTCAACACCAATTCCTTGGAAACAACCACATGTCAAGGCCTTTAGGGGTTTTTGCTCACGTGCAAGTTACGGAATATACCGCGGTTGTTTCACGTCCATAGCGTTAAATGCCTCGCAGCACATTGCACTGTTCGTTTCTGCTTTAAAAGCTGCGGATACCGCTTGAAAAGAATACAGAATAAGGGATGGAGAAATGAGAGTAAAGTCAGAGGTGTAATTTCAGAGCGAACAACCCTTTCTTTCAATTCCGGAATCCCTGAGAGGATTAAATTGATTCCGTGTACAAGCCCGTTTTCTTTAAACCCCTCTGGACAGTGTCTGTGTTTTGTCTGCAAGAGAAGACAGTACAGCTGAAGTAAAACTTTAGAGAAAACAAATGACAGTGTAGAAGGGAATAATGCATAGAGAATATTTATATTTCATTCTTAATCCTATGAAAGAACTAAGCAATCGATATACAAACAGAAACCAGAGGTAACCCTTAAAAATATCTTATTCTAATGTTGCATTTTGTTGGTTTTTTATTGCAACAGAACTACTTTTTATGCCACAGGGGAACTTCTGCGGAATTGGCATATAGCCAGTTGAAAGTAGTCGATAAGATAAAAATGCGTACCCAAACTTGACCAGAAACAGTTTCGTGGAGGTTTGACATTGAAAGCTGGATTTATTTACTCCGTAATGTTAATTATATTTCAACATTTATATGTATTTTTATAATAAAACAATGACAGGTAACGAGAATTATAGTAACCAAAAATTTCGTTAACAACTTCACAGGGAATGCAGCATTTTAAGTGTGTGTGTATGTGTGCGTGTGTGAGTCTATGTCCAATCAGGTTATGTTGTCTAGAATTTGAAGGGTGTTCAGTAGAGTAGTAATTCTAAAGCAATTGTTGGAAGAACGACTTAGCACCTCAACTTATGCATGACGTTGTGTCTATATCTCCCGGGAAGGAGGAATGTTAGAACCTAAAGGGGGATAACGGCAAAAGGAAAGATCCCCAAATAGAAACTCCCGGTGGTGGCTAGTCACATTGGCTACCCTGTGAGATTACACATCTCTTGGGCGCTCTAGACTCGAGACCTCCTGCAAACGGGCCATAGTCATTCATCTCAGTATCGCTGATATTAAGTACACTATTTATGTGTTTTATTGCTTCCATATTTAGCAAATAAATTGAACAACGAAATATTGGACTATGTCAAAATGAGTACCTAAAATCGCTTTTAAAGGTGTGACTTTAGGATTATTCTTTAAATGAAAAACCTTTCGTTGTTTTACAGGACTCGAAAAATAGCCCTAGGATTTTGATTAAAATACCACACGTTTAAAATTTGTATGAATAATAATTATTAGATGTTTGTTGAATTTTCTGAAAATAGCCTGTGAACCTTTCTGTTTTGAATCGATGTTGATATTTGTATAACTGGTAAATAATAAGATGGACAAAACCTTTCGACAGATCAATGTAAATATGCTAAAACGCGTAATTTATAGCAAACTAATTTTTGTAGATATAGTCACGGCCGGCCTCTGAATAATTGGACCTACTATTCGTGGTCTGGTGGATTTGTAGGTCCCCAATGTTTGGCCAAGGAGTACGCTTGGCATTTTCATACGTGATCTGGTGGCTGTTCACAGTTCGATATAAGTTCGTGGACAACGCCAATTGGAGGTACTAACTTAAAAAAATATTTATCTTAATAAGAAAAATTGTTAGCCCGCAAACAAAGCAAATATTGATGTAATGTTCATTAGAGTGTCCTCAGCTATTGGTAGAAATATCTACAATGTATCCCTAATTACCTGGTGGTCGCAGCACTGCAAGTACTGTTCGCAGCTTCCTATAGGTAGCCGAACTCAACGTTAACTTGAATATATTTCCACGAACTTTTTCTAGTTTTTCTACTTTGTAAATATCTCAGCAACATACTGCCCCCTATGCACTGCTACATCTTATGATATTTTATCTTGATTAGTTTCAATAAAACCTATATCTATCAGTTCATATGAAAAATATTCCATACTTTTTCTTTCCACTTTTCCTCTAAACATTTATTTTCATTTGCTTTGTTACAGATTTGAAACAGTTCTTCTTCTGAATTTACGGCATATATAAATTGCATACATTAATGAGATCATAACCTTAAATAGATTCTTTTGTGTGGTGTATTGCGACATATACGTTAAGTGCGTAATGTACAATGAGGAAGAGTTTGAAGTCGAGTACTGTCTACTTTTAAGATTCCACAAAAGTACTTAACGCATGCGTGTTACATACTACATTTTCAGCGAATTTGAGTAGTATGAATAGAGACTGCAAAAAATAAATGTAACGGGAGTTTAAGAACGGAAATTCCCCAGTGTAATAGACAGTACATATCCGAGCACGCGAAGACGAGATTCGTGGCCCAGCAATGGAAAGAACGCTCTGTACAAAATACACGACTTCGATTCGTACCTTCATTTGGTCTATGAAATACACGTTAACCTTAATATTGCATTATATTATTTGATAGGCATCAGTCTGAGTGTTCATAACATGAAGACATTAACAAACATTGGTCCTTTATAATGTATGAAGCACTCTAACTGCACTGAGCAACAATAAAAATGTTTCGGGCTTAAAACAATGAATATACATATATTTCCGTCTGCTGAGTTCAAAAATCAATATAAAATGATAGATTAGCTCTTGTTTTGAAGATAAAGTGACATTTCATTTTTAGAGTGAAGATTTTACATTTGGGGGATATTTTTGTGTTGGCACACCTGTCAAAATAAAGTAGATTGCAATTACAAGCATTTGCTGGCAGTGCTCCTGCAAAAATACCGTAACCTTGGATTCAACATGTCCCTTAAGATCCAATTTCTCCACTCCCACCTAGACTTTTTCCTCCTAATTGTGGAGCTGTTAGTGATGAACATGGGGAGATATTCCATCAGGACATTTCTGTTATGGAACAAAGATATCAGGGCCGTTGGAATGAAGTAATGCTTGCGGATTACTTTTGGTCTTTGTATAGGGATTCTGCGGAACCCCATCACAAGAGGCAAGCTAAAAGACGACGTAGTCAATAGGCCACCACATGATTCTCTTCAGACACAACTATCTGCGAAGTATTTTTCCAGCAATTTAGAACTCTTAGCATGTAATTACCAGTTAAAAAAATTAAATGTACTTTCATTGTTGTTAGCATGTATGTAATTAATGTGTATCTTTTTCTCTCAATTCGTTAATAGGAAGCACTTCCACCTTGTGTATATCATAGAAACTAGAACTAATACTAAATTTCTATTGCCATATTTGTTTTTCTCAACCCAAAATTAGTAGGAATTGCCTCATGAAGTGCTTGAAACATTCAAAAATTATTTTTTGGTGCCCAGTGCTGTTAGTGTTTTATCGGGCTAAAGCCTATTGACTTACACTACATAGACTTTAGAGGTATTACATTAAAAATTCCTAGGAAAAGTATAAAACTTTTAGGTTAAACGTATACCAAAATGGAAGTTTAGATGTAACATAGAGCTAGACATCTATTTCTTTTTGCGCAATAACATAAATAGGTAACCATGAAGTAAAGTATTTTCAGGGGAAGTACAGAACCGTTAGGTAAATGTTGCCCCCAGAGCTTAGGTAATCCAGACAAGAACGTTTTCTGTTTCATTAAACGCGTAGATAGTTGGGAACAATGTTTGCAGAGAGGAGGATAGTTTGACATTAACGTTCCGCACGAAGAAGACACGACCGAGAACTCTTAAGGAAGGGCGCGCTAAATGGACCAGAACGGTGATGCTTTCCATAGTTCCGTCTGCTCTCAACTTCTCGCTGGCGGCAGCAGTCAAATAAAGTTCAGAGCATTCCACCTCAATCTGCTGATTGTTGTTCTGTCTTAATCATTTCATTCTCCTGGTGAACACTCTCACAATTACACAGAATACTTTCTCCTAATGAAACATCTACGGCTAACTGACACAGAATACATACAAAAAGGTTCGTTAGAACATAAAATAACGCGAGGAAAAGTTTACACCTTATTTTTAACAACTCACTCATACTAAGCAGAGAAATTAATATGCGAGGGCTGTTCAATAAAGAATGATCATAACCTTTTTACGGTCATAATTTTTTGCACAAATATTCAGGCTTTTGATATTCTGTTAGCTTAATATGAAACTAGCACGCCGTAGTAGTTTTCATTTTTGGTACTCCTTGTTCCCACCTGTGAGAACCAAGCAAGTTCAGACATGTTCAATATTGACTACCACTGCAATGGAGGTAAAACCCGAGGAACAAAATGCGGCTTTGAAATTCTGCTTTCGTTTCAACAAATCTTTAGTTGAGGCCTATACAATGTTAGAGGAGGCCTATGGAAAGTCTGTTCTTCCCTACAGCACAGCTCGAAGGTGGTAAAACGTTTAAAGAGGGGAGACAGTCAATTTCAAAGGAAGGTGGAACCGATGCTCCAGTTACTGCTCTTACGGAAGAAAAAGTCAACAATGCTGCTGCCATTGTGAGAGAGGATTGACGAATTACCTTAAGATCACTCCCTGAAATTTCATTGGATGCCACCTACACGTTGGTGACAGAAACATTACACATGAGACGTGTTTGTGCGCGATGGGTTCCAAGGCTGTTGATTCGCGAACAAAAGGACATTCGCATGCAGGTCTGAATGCAGTTAAAGTTGATGTTAGAGCAAGATCCGGAGTTTCTTTCAAACGTAATCACTACTGATGGAACTTGGCTGTATCATTTTGACCTTGAGAGCAAATAGCAAAGCTCAGTGTCGAAATTTCCTTCATCACAAACACCCAAAAAAGAAAAAGTGGTTGCTTCTGCTGGGAAAGCTATGGTCATCTCATTCCTTGATATTCATGGAATGGTTTATCAGCATGTTGTACCTGCACACACATCAGTAACTGGACAATACTACAGGGATATCCTGAAAACATTGCAAGTCCATATCAGGCTCAAAAGAGCACATATCCGTGAAGCAGGCTGGATGCTGCATCACGATAAAGCGCGGCCGCATATTGCCAATGTTGTTGCTGAATATCTTGCAAAAGTCAACGTGAAGTACATCTCTCACCCTCCCTGTGGTCCGGATTTAGCCCCATGTGACTTTTTTCTATTCTCTAACTTGAGGAAACACCTTCGTGGTAGGCATTATCCATCATCAGAAGCAATGTTGAAGGCTGTGGAGGTGATTTTGAAGGATCTCTAAAAATAGTTTCCAGCATGTCTTTGAAGACTGGCAGAAACGCTGGGACAAGTGCATCGCATGTAGGGAGACTATTTTGAGAAGGACCATCAAAATTATGAGGATGAGTAAAGGTACGTTGTCAATAAAACAATCGTGATCATTCCTTATTGAACAGTCCTTGTATTACACCTAGGGGCGGCTAGTGGATAAAATTACAAGTGTGCTACAAAGCTACCTATTGTTAAAAAAGTGCGGTCTTAATGTTGAAGAATGTAGTCCATGTGACGCTCCTTTCTATTGCAGAACTAATCAATGACTCTGATGTTCAAATCCTCCATCTGAAGACTGTAGTCCATGTGACGCTCCTTTCTATTGCAGAACTAATCAATGACTCTGATGTTCAAATCCTCCATCTGAAGACTGTAGTCCATGTGACGCTCCTTTCTATTGCAGAACTAATCAATGACTCTGATGTTCAAATCCTCCATCTGAAGACTGTAGTCCATGTGACGCTCCTTTCTATTGCAGAACTAATCAATGACTCTGATGTTCAAATCCTCCATCTGAAGACTGTAGTCCATGTGACGCTCCTTTCTATTGCAGAACTAATCAATGACTCTGATGTTCAAATCCTCCATCTGAAGACTGTAGTCCATGTGACGCTCCTTTCTATTGCAGAACTAATCAATGACTCTGATGTTCAAATCCTCCATCTGAAGACTGTAGTCCATGTGACGCTCCTTTCTATTGCAGAACTAATCAATGACTCTGATGTTCAAATCCTCCATCTGAAGACTGTAGTCCATGTGACGCTCCTTTCTATTGCAGAACTAATCAATGACTCTGATGTTCAAATCCTCCATCTGAAGACTGTAGTCCATGTGACGCTCCTTTCTATTGCAGAACTAATCAATGACTCTGATGTTCAAATCCTCCATCTGAAGACTGTAGTCCATGTGACGCTCCTTTCTATTGCAGAACTAATCAATGACTCTGATGTTCAAATCCTCCATCTGAAGACTGTAGTCCATGTGACGCTCCTTTCTATTGCAGAACTAATCAATGACTCTGATGTTCAAATCCTCCATCTGAAGACTGTAGTCCATGTGACGCTCCTTTCTATTGCAGAACTAATCAATGACTCTGATGTTCAAATCCTCCATCTGAAGACTGTAGTCCATGAGACGCTCCTTTCTATTGCAGAACTAATCAATGACTCTGATGTTCAAATCCTCCATCTGAAGACTGTAGTCCATGTGACGCTCCTTTCTATTGCAGAACTAATCAATGACTCTGGTGTTCAAATCCTCCATCTTAGAGGCGATTCTCTTCTTCATTGACAACATTGCTAAGGCAGTAAGACGTTCTTCAGACATGGGGTTTCTCGTGAGGAAATTGGGGAGCATACGCTCCGTAAGCGGCCCTGGTCAAGAAAACCAATATTCCGGCTGGGGGATGCCGAGATGCTAACTACATCTCCTCCCTATCAGTTGGATGATCGACTACCTCTACCTTGCGTATGTGGGCGTGAGGCCGGCAGTGGGTCAGCAGGTTCTGGCCTAATATGAGCTGTCGCACTCTGGGTTACTTTTTACCTTTACTGGTTAAGAATTACAAAATCGCGTTTCTGATATTTCGTCAGGGGGTAAGGATTCGCGGTTTTAATTTAATCTTCAAATGTGGATCAAGGATTCATATCCGCAATGAGTATGGATATTTGTGCAGAAAAACTGCTATAAGCTAAAGTATTTAGGTATATTTCTGTCTATAATCATAAATTGTACCAATGTCATTGCCTGTTTCACTATAAAACAAACCTCACTTACAGTCACATCTATGTATAAAATTTATTGTACTTATTTTATAAGACGAACTCTCACCTAAAACGCACATTTTAAGATCCACTGATTCCAAACCTTTAACCAAATTTAATATCCTAAACAGACACTGTGTGATCCATATAAACCTGAACCATTTCAATAGGCCGTAACTTTGAACCAATAATAATATACATGTGCAACTTCGAAAGAACAAAATACAAAATTGGGAGATTACATTACACTACTTATATCTCAGAGGAAATTATGGAAGTGTCCGCCAGCATTCATGGATCGTTGCTCTAATTTTCTTTGATATGACTGTAGACACTGAAGCTTATATGGGTATCTTCAAGACATTTGTGGAGCAGCTGGATGATATCGAATTGAGATAAGGTTGTTTCCAGCAAGATGGAGCAACGCACCATACATCTAATGACATCATGAAACGTATAACCAGTTTCTTTGATAATCGAATAATCTCAAAAGTCTGTGGCCCCCAGATCCCTGACCTAACCTTGCCGGAATTTTTCTTGTGGGAGTGTCAAAAAATAGAGTGTATAAGAATAGGCCACGGAAATTGATGTTCTCAAGGAATCCATTCGAAATGAAATAATTAATATTGGCGAGGATACTCTCCGTAAAACTTCAGAGAATAATTGAGACGAGTGCAAATATGTTGTTTTTGTTTTTGTTGTACTGACTTTTTTTTTCAAAACCAATGATTTTTTATTAAAACACCACGTACTTAAGGCATTTTCATGATCAATAAAACATATTTTAAACATATGTGTGTGTTTTATGAAAACCTGTTCATTCTGACCACATTCCGTACACTTGTGTGTTACTTAGAACAAAGAAAATGGATTTTTGTTGTACATATCGGGGATAAAAATGGGTTCATGATGGATGATTCGAAATTATTTATAGTGCAAGGTCTGTTTTGTTACATTTACATAATATTCTTTATCAGTGAGTATACATAATATTCTTATGAAGTGTTATTTTTCTATAAGTATATTTATGTTTAATTGATGTAAACAGAACCAGCTGAAACACGCATTTCATTATATTCACAAAGGAAGCAAGGTAATAATCAGATGTTAGGAACTATGTTGCTTTAAAATTCTGTACTCTGAAAGCGCGAGAAGCAGACGTATATCCACGGGACTTTCAAGAACTCAAACAATTATTGAAATAACTCAGTAGTGGCTTATGCTACAAAATCTTTTATTTTAAATAATGTATTTTTAGGGAGAACTAAATTTTCGGTATAGTGCGCCTCGTCTGTCGTAAAATTCTTTCCAAATGAATCTAACTTCACAGGCTGTCTAGAAAATTCAAACTATATGTGTCCTTTGACATTTAAATTACTTAAATATAAATTGATAGAGTCTACATGAAAAATTCAATGCCATGGCCGGAATTTGAATCACGGATCTCCTGGTTTCCGCACAGTCGCTCTAACCCATTGAGCTACCATGGCCAACGTGCCGTGCTGACATTAAATTTTCCAACTGACTCATATTTCCCTGTAAACCACTAGGGGCTCTCGCATCCGAAATACA
This sequence comes from Mantis religiosa, assembly GCA_030765055.1. NCBI lineage: Eukaryota > Metazoa > Arthropoda > Insecta > Mantodea > Mantidae > Mantis > Mantis religiosa. Next base: position 38,979,548 of record CM060955.1, read on the forward strand.
CCGTTTGTGGCGACTTACTATCGTAAGTACTTGAGTCCCAGGCTTCATCATTTATCTCTTATTATGTAACTTAATTGATGGAAATTAATCATTTCTTCACAATAGCCGTATAGAGACTGAGGTATTGGATTGACAGAGTCGACATGAAAAATTCAAGCATTGTATCTCGGATGCGACAGCTCCTAGCAGTCTACCGGGGAAATATGACTCAATCGGAAAATGTAATGTCAGGCCGGCACGTTGGCCATGGTAGCTCAATGGATTAGCACGACTGGATGGACACCAGGAGATCCGTGGTTCAAATCCCGGCCATGGCATTGAATTTTTCATGCGACTCTCAATCCAATACCTTACCCTGTATAGGGCTATTGTGAAGAAATAATTTCCATCAAGTTCGCTATAGGTATTTGTAAGTAAGAAATTAAAAAGTTGTCGTGTTTAAAGGCTAATCTGCATTGGGGGATTTTCTTGTAAATATTCCTGTCATCCTTAGAAGATATTGAAGTTAAATATCAGTTTGGGCTTTTCATTTTTGAGTTTTGATCACACACAAACACACTGCACTTTCCTGAAACACATTTTTTTGAGTTCAGAGGGACTAAAAGAAACACTTAAGGACTCGGGTGTAAATGCTATAACTTGAGTAACTTATGCTGTAATGCTTGCTTTCTGTAGATTGTACTTAAAATAACCTACAAATTGTAATGCAACAAATAAAGCTCAAGAAATACTAATGAGATGAATAGAGGGTTCATCAGCACCTAGGGTATTAGGTATTCGATATGAGTGTGGAAAAAACTGGTTGGTTCAAAACACGTACTACAGACAACGCCAAACGTCTGCTTTACTGTAATTGATGAAAGCACATTTGATTCACATTGCAAACGAATGTAATACCGTATAAATCCATTTGCTTTTATTGCTTGTGATGTATCAAATATTTTACTGATACACTAAGACTAATGACCGACGAATTATTTACAGTGTTACTAAAGTTGTTTTCTTTCTTTTCGAACTGCGGGGTAGTTTCTGAGAGTAAAGTCGGTACTCTTGTCCGAGAGAAAAACAAATGACGAACATACATCAGTGCTCTGAATCGCACGCAGAAGAATTAATAAACATAAATTCCTTCGATCCGTATTTACATGGTAGACGGCGCCTTAGATGACAAGAAGGCACCTCGAAGACACCTGGGCTATTTTTCTGGGAACCAATGTTTAAATAACTAATTTTAGGATACTAAGAAACGTAGTGGTGTTGTTCAAGATTAATGCTTTCTTCTGTAGACCCATTGGACTAACACAATCATAACATATAACCCAAATTCAGAGGTTTTCTTTATTTGTATTAAACATAAATCCAAAATTTGAACAAGGTATGAAACAAGTGCAAATGGATTACTTCACTTGACGTTTGATGCTACATCCTGTAACATGCTATGCTTTCTTTCTTTCTATAAGATTTAACTAAGGCCAAAACTTCTATAGAGTCTGGAAATCAAAATGTTGGGCAAAGAAATTTATCATGGGAAGTCAGTGTGTCTCCAATATTTTCTCCCAAATTAATCTCAATTAGACATCTTGCAATATCAACAAAAATTGAATCAAAGTATTAAACAAGTTTAATGTATTACATTCATGTACTTCCTCTACACATTTTCTCTATTTTGTATACCTTCTTCAACATTGTCGCATTGGTTTCGAAGTGGTATCATTGCACATGTTTTTTGATAACAAAAAGAGAATAAGAAAACTGAATCTACAGTAAGATGTTTAAAAGCGAGAACCTATATGTGGCCTTTAAAGACCATAGTCTTCAAACTATATTACAATAAACAGCTGAATAGCCACTGAATTTAGAGTATTTGCAAATTCAAGCCAATAATAATGGGTAATGCCACAAAGAGGTATGTTGTGTTGGACTCACGTTATTTTCCTTTATCACTATTGTACAAACTATTCTTACAAGGACTTATTCTTCTATCTGCTTCTTGTTAATTCAGACAGATATTTGTAGAAGCGGTTTTATTACATCAATGGAAATAGCAGAAAATGAAATGAGATGTGTAGTGTTTAACGCCCGCTTTTACTACATACGGCACCGCAGGCAGTGACACTGATGATGCATGAGATGAACATGGAGCACCGGTGGAATGAGATGGCGGGGGAAACCGGAGGTCCTGGAGAAAACCCGCCCCAACGCCGTGTTGTCCACCACAAATCTCACTTTGCGGTCGCCTGGGATCGAACCCGGGCCGCCTTGGTGAGAGCGAAGCGGTCTAACCACTGAGCCACGGCGTGGCCTTAGGAAATAGCAGAGTGCAATAGTCTTAAGCAAGTAGCTATGAGATCGCTTTTAAAGTCCATTGTGTTTGACAGGAAACCTGTTGACCAGGAAAAAGAAAATTAATAAGAACTTCCCATTTAAAAGAATGTAAGCATTGGAAACCTCTAACCAATAACAAGAAATACCAAGAAAATAGTAGGTCAAGAAATATCAAAGCCACCAAAGGGAAGATACTAATCGAAAGGGGTTTTGGATGAGGGTATTCCTGCAAATGCTTGCGTCGCGCTTCACTGCAAGTTGCCAGTATGAAATGTCAAGTATTGTCACCATGTGGCATTGTTGTGCTGCTGCCACAATCCGGAGGCGGGCGCGTGGGCAGGAAACAAAGAGACAGAGCCTTCAGTCCATTGTTGTTGCCGAGAAAGTTCACGGAAGGTCTACGGCTTTCTAGAAACAATGGCCGGGGCATATACATACCACGCAAGGTGTTAGAGCGGCAGCAGAAATGGCAAAATATGCTGACGACGTGCTGCTATTCTGCAAAGACAGGCAAAGCCTCAGAGCCTTCAACCCAATGCAAAGACACCTCCGTTTCTAACACGAGTGTTGTCGGCGTTGGCGGATGTCCGTTAATCCGGATAAAAGGCACGCCATATTATTCACTATTGTGTGTTTCAAATGGGGAAGGTTCTGGTGTCCAGCTAATCAGATGCCGTATCACACTCAGCGTTGCCAGCTTGTTACCCCACTCTTTTTATATTTCCCTCTCTCTCTCGCACACTCATACGACATGCAGGTCTGCTTGACGCTAGACGTAACGGTAAGTGAATTATATTTTACAAACTTTTTAATGATGCAGTTGCCAAAAACAAAATTGGAAAAAAGCATTTTCGCAAATTATGTATATTTTTAAATATTATAACTATAATTATAGTTTATGAATTACCTGCTTTTCTAATCCAAATGCGGGACACACTTGTTTTACCTACACCACACGCTTCAGCAGTAAGCCGTTGAGCATTTTAGAATGTATGAATGAATGTGTAGTGTTTAACGCCCGTTTTTACTACATATGGCACCGCAGGCGGTGACACTGATGATACATGAGATGAAGATGGAACACCGGTGGAATGAGATGGCGGGGGAAACCGGAGGTCCCGGAGAAAACCCGCCCCAGCGCCGTGTTTTCCACCACAAATCTCACTTTACGGTCGCCTGGGATCGAACCCGGGCCGGAGCATTTTAGAAAACGAGCTGATTTCTATAATCCTCATTGCCGAATTTTTTGAAGAACGTGTACAACTTAAAAATAATACTTCGAGCCTGACTTTGCAATAATTGTCTTTTTACTCGCCACTAAATTGACCGCAAGAAGCCATTACGCTATTTAACTCTTACTCTACTGTTGTGTAAAGAACAACTGAATGATATTGATCTGAACTCTCCAGAGTAAATAAACACTTCTTATCCAACATTCATTCATAAATATAAGCATACAGCATTCCACAGGCTAACAGGAAATGATGTGTTTGCTCTTTCTCGAATTTAACATCTTGATTTATTCACAGTAATTCTTTTATCCGTCATGTCAGTAGTTTAAATTTCAGTTCTGAGTAATTAAAAAGATGTTTACATACATGCACACCAACCACTTTGAACTCTCTAGAGTAAATAAAGATTGCGAACCACTCATAAACAAAGATATAATGTGACCAGACACGTTCTATCAGGCCAGCAGGAAGTTTATTGTTTCCTCTCGCTCGAATTGGCTTATTAAAAGTAATTCTTTTATTACGTCATGTCAAACATTTACGTTTCAGTTTTAAATAATTACAAATATACGTACACACATACATGCCAACCAATAACGATATTCATACAGTGCTTACGTCACGATTTATTGTACATTATTTATTTGTATTAGAAAAACGATTTGAGCTAAAAATATGGCATTTTCATGGTTATGTTAGATACATTACTCTCTACCTTCCACATGGATCAGTTTTGGTGAAATCTGAATTTTTGTCTTAGCGCGAATAGTATTTCACACAGATTGATTAGGTTGGCGCTCCTCACACACCACTTAGCGCGAATGCAGTATGACAACACCGCAGGACTCCGATTGGTTGCTCGCCTAACAGCGCTCTAGGACAAACACTTTCCCATTTGAAATACATAATAAGCGACATACCCCCGCAGACTGTCCAAATTTCAATTTCAGAGATCGAAGGATAGAATGGACACCCTATATCAGATACCTGGGAGTTGAGTTAGACAGAGGATTGACTATTCGCCGACACATCAGAGAGCTCTCAGCAAGGATTCAGGGAGCTATTGCTTCCTTGTACCCTATGCTGGGTTCTCGAACGATGCCAGTCAGTCCGCGTGAAGTTATATCTCTTTCGAGCACTCATAGTCCCGTTGATGCTATATACCTGCGAGGTATCTGGGACATGGCCGCAGATTCCTGGCTGGCATATCTTCAACGCGCTCAGAATAGAGGACTTAGGTCCATCTATTCAGTAGGCCGATTTTTTCCAGTAAGGTTGCTTCATGAAGCCTCATCACATGTAGGATGAAATTAGGCGCCAGGCTACAAAATTATACACCAGTTTACCATCACATAGAAGTGCCCTGCTTAGGTCTCTTGGTGATTATGATGCAGTCGTCTCCAACTTTTCAGGGTCCCTCGCATGGCTTGCGGTCAGCCGAGGTAACCACTGAGCAAATCCACCAGCAGCAAACAGCTGAGCTCACATAATCTAACCAAGAGCTTTTTGGCCTCAAAATTGTCCAAAACAAATCAAATTTAATCTACTTCGTCACTAGGGTGCATCAGTCTTCCTTAGAGGAGTAAATTTATTATCTCAGGTCTCAGCATCCTAATACAATAAAAATCCATTCTTAACTATCCTAAGAAAAGAAAATCCTTCCTACGGTAAAACCCAATCCTGGGGGGGCACGCAGCAAAAATCTTCGGGTTAAATACAGTCTGTCAGTACCCGTGTGAGCGGCATTCCCTGGTTAGGTCTCTTGGTTATTATGATCCAGCTAGACGTCGGCTTCCACTTTTCCGGGTCCCACGCATGGCTTGCGGGCAGCCGACGTAATCACGAAGCAAATCCACCAGTAGCAAAAGCTGAGCCCCAAAATGACTTCATCGCCAGGGTGCATTAGGCATAGCATCCTGCCTTCCTTCAGAGGAGTAATCCACTACCTCACAGTCTTTCTTCCATCCTAAACCAGAACACCCCATCCTTAACCCATCCTAATAAAAGAAAATCCTTCCTGCGGTTAAACCCAATTCTGGGTGGGCACGCAGCAAAAATATTCGGGCTGAACACCGCCTGTCAATACCGCGTCGTCGTCGTCGACGTCGTCGTCGCGTCGAGCGGCAGTTGTTTGCTGATTATTGCGACAGGCGACGACTGAAGTGTACCACAGTTTTCTAGCAGCAAACCACCGAGTCAGCCCTGAAGACAGTTGATTGTCAATTTCACGTCTGTTTACTGCAGCAAAATTTGTTCTAGATTTCTGCAAACCATATTTCCGAATCTAGTTATATTATACACAAGTTTTTTTTTTTTTTTTTTTTTTTTTTTTTTTTTTTTTTAAATGCGTCCTTTATTTTAACCAGACAGCTCCAAAACGTACATTTTCTGGTGAAATTTTGGCATTAATATTTAAATGTAATGCAGTACTTCTACTCTTAATTTAGAAAGTAAAAGAGAAAGGATGCGAAAAGGAAAGACGTAAGCAATCTGAAAGTCTATGTGCAGTGTATCTAACTTTACATAAAATTATACGCATTTCTTCCAAACGAAGATGACTTCAAATACTATACCCAGTGAATTAGATAACTGTATCATATTCCTAGTAGTAGGGGAAATAGATATTTATGACTATTTGCTAATTATTGATTACCACGTTAACAACATTGATTAGTTTCTGTGACAGATATATGTTCCATCTCAGCTTCCATGCTTTATCGTACCATGATTCTCATTTGTTACAAACTTTTATTGAGTTAATGATCGTGACAATAAAAAACAAAAATAATGAAAACGAAATAAAGCAGTAAATAAATCAATAAATGTGCCCTAGGCTGGTCCCGTAGCTCAGTGGGTAGAGCACCTGCCTGCCGTGCTAGGGGTCCCGGGTTCGATTCCCGGCGCTGGGGTTGGGGATTTGTCTCCGACCAAGATAATTCCCCATCTTCCCCAGAGTCTGGAAGTATGAATGAGAGTGTGAATGTGTGCGTGATCTAATGATTAGAAACCGAAGATAACGAGTTAACACCTTCGATATGTTCCAAAGGAGAACGGCCGCCGATATTACCATAGTAGTTAAAGGCGGGGTATAAATGGTCCATTTATTAAACTAAATGGAACATTAATTTCTGTAAGATAAATCATATTTATACTTTCTAATTTTGCGTACTACCCTTTTTTAATTTTTTTATTATGTTAATTCCCTGGTTTCATTTAGACAATAATTCTAAGATTTAAACAAACACAAATGGCAAACGAAATGCCAGTCTTTTTCTTACCTTCTTTATTGTGAATTCAAAGAAAGAACACAAAGGAATCAATATAATTATACGGTCCAACGCCTGGGATGATGAAGAGGTGGATCATGGAACAATTGGTGGAATGATAGTGGGGGAACCCGGAGGACACGGATGAAGCGGAGGAAACCCACTCCAGCGCTATGTTATCCACCACTAATCCCAATTTGCGGTCGACTGGGATTGAACCCGGTCCGCCTAGGTGAGAAACAATCGGTCTAACCACTGATTCATGACACGACCACGCGGTTTACTTAATATAAGTAATACGTCACTGCTCAAAATCGCCAGATGAATAAGTCGAAGTAAATTATAATTCGATGTTGGACGTTTAGTTCATCAATAGTGTATGAAATTATAATGCCCCTGGTTTCATAAGCAACCAAATCAACTTCTTCTTCTGTTTTCTTCTTCTTCTTCCTTAACTGTCCTCTTATACCACTACCCGGTGTCAGGGTATTCTTGATCCTCTTAATCCTTATGCGGAATGAAGAATGGAATTTCTGGGTCGGAGATGGAGAGGGGGGCAGAGAGAGAATCCAGGATGGGTGATCAGCACAATGCCTGGCAAAATGCATTTCTTTTGACAATTTTGGATTATAATTAATTTTGGAAAGGTTTTACCACAGGAAATACGATGCAACTATGATGTATTCAAAACCAAACGTTTGATATGAGATGAGATGATATGGGGTAGGGTTTCATTAATCCGAAAAATCCAGGCATATTTCTGAATTAAGTATCCCTTTCTTATGAATTGGTTTCAATCAGGTATTTTGTTTTCGAAAAGCTATTATAAATGTAGTATTACTTTACGTTTTAAATAGACATGTCTTTACTGCTGTGGAAAGGAAGCTAAAGATAAATTCTTAAGAATCACACATGAAAAACATATGAGGTGTAAGTTTTCTATGTTTATTTACAAAATTACTATAAGATTAAGAACAATTGCCAAGAACAATTGCTGGGATTTGCATACTATTTTAGTGGTAAGTGGTTTGTCCTTCCCTAACCAGTTCCGCAGAAAGTGTTCACAGTTGATGTAACCATAAGAAGAACATTGTTGATTGCTGCTTATGAAAGTCCGACATTTTAATCTGTATTTTATTCCTCTATGGATAAGGTTCACAAGTTATATTACTACCCAGGCCAAATCACTGCCAACGAAACAATGAAAATCCGTTGACATCGTACAGTTATCATTAGTGTAGAAAAATTGATTTACAAGTTCTAGAACTTTAAAAGACAGAAGTTACTAGATGTAATAGGAACTATTAAAAGAACAGACAGAAACCGAAAGCTAGCACGATTTTCTGATATTTTGAGGGTAAACTAGAATTATTATGTTGTAGAATTTTGTGTGCGTCTCGTTAAAAGTACTTCAGCTGTGAAAGCTTTTCGATTTATTACATAATGTTTGCAATTAGTATGATTTTATTTTGAATAGTTTTATTTTAATTATTTCCAACACAGTATACCAATTACTTAATTTAGTTAACTGGTTCTTTAATAATTTTTATTAATATAAGGCTTAGTTGTTCTCGGCCAGTTTGCTTTATTCTTTTATTATTTATTAACAATAATCCACAATATATTCAGCTATTTTGTTTATTTTTCTTATTTGTACACCCAAAAGATTTTGAAAAATAATTGAAAAGGAAGATGGCTCCACAGTAACGTGTGAAGGTCACATTCGGGAGGTCCCGGGTACGATTGTGAACTCTGACCTTGAATTTTTCGTAGTATCCCTGGTAGATAAATGAATACTGTGCTGATTTCTCATGTTACAATTTTTATCATTGTCTTTCAATCTAATATTTAAATGTGACTCTAGGCTTCATGGGTAGGAAGCGGTCGGGCAATTTTATCCATTGACACTAGAGGACTGTTTACTCAACTGGTCGTTCATTGCTCTGTTTAGGCAGCTCCAGGAATGGCAGGGTCCTTGAGCCTGGAAATACGCGTATCTGTGGCGTGTAGCGTCCTTTAGTTCCTACACTTTACTCTTCTTCAATGGAGCTACTAACTACAATAAATATAGTTTACAGTGCACAAAGTGTTCTCTATCTATATCTATAATTTTTCTAACTACGTGTAATGATATATGTTAAGGCTTGTTAAATACTGATATTACCTATTGATGGACAAAAACAGGTTATATTAATTATATTAAAGTAATATTAAATTCTGTAAACATTTCTCCATAAGGTTATTTACCGCCATGCTACCAACGTTAACTTACCAGAGATGAACAATGTAATAACAGCTTCAACTGGCTCGACTTTAAATCTGCTGTTCTAACATAAATAATGTACAGACTTGGCACATGGAAATAAACGTTGTAATATGAAATACTATTATTGTAATGGTTGGAAAACCCGACATTTCTAAACGACATTTATTTTATGTGAATTCAAATTCATTTCTAATGTGATTTGCAGACTCAGCAGGAATCTAAAATATTATCTCTTCCTTAAAGCTGGCAGTAGAGGAATCATTACAAGCTCTTCAAAGACAAAATACGAATGTCGTTTTCTGTTAACCGTCTACTAAATGTCACATTAAAATGAAAATTATGTTTTGCATTTCTCTGTTCATTGGCTGCAGAAAGTAAATCTCTTTTGTATCGCTTTCAACGATGTAGTATTTAGCTCCAGTGCAGAGTTTGTTTGCGAATACTTCTATTTGCGATATTTCAGAATCCTCTGAGGTTTTATTGACTCTATCAGATATCTTGTTTTTATAGAATTTTCTCGACGTGTCGTTAAAAGGAAAATTATATAGGCAATTTTTCTTGTGGGCTGTAAAAAAAAATGTCTGTTTTATATTTTATAATGTGTACTTTTATTTAATTATTCTACTTGCTACAGGGACATAAATTAAAGCGATGGAATCCCTCCACATGGGTATGCTAAGTAACCTATCTCACTGGATCGCAGCATCGCTATTAAACCTCTCGCTAGAATTCCTCGTAATACTCGATGTTTTACCAGATCCTTAAAGTTGAAAGTATTATAGTGTACCATAAAAAGCAGCAAACAATACAACATATAAGAAATAGATCCGTAAGGTGAATAATCAATATTTAAACTCTGCATTCTTTTATTTTGAAACAAAACTTTTGTCTATAGTCCACATGTGGTGCATAAAATGTGTTGTCATTCTTCAAAGTTTTGTTTTTTCCTTCTTTGCAGATTTTAAGTACTTTTATTAGTTACTTATTTAATTTTGTGGCATAAAATCTTTAGATTTAACTTCTTCATACGCTGCAAAAGGTTTTAAGATCTAAATATCAATTTAGTTATTCTCTGCTCAAGTAAATGACTACCAGTAGCAACCAACGTGCTAAATTGTTTCTACTTGATATAAGGAGGCATTACTTCTCCCGTATTCTTCCTTATCCTTATATACTTTTACGGTATGCAGGCGGAACTAAGACGATGGCTTTATTTGTAATCCTAGGGATATGGCCGATGGACTTGATCATAAGATATAGAGGTGCAGAATACTGGAGAAGAAAGAATAATAGATAAAAAGTACGTGAAATAGTAGGTGAAGGATGTGACACAAGGATGCAAATTAAAAGGACACTATTACAGGAATGGCAAAACGAATGGAACAGCATAGATGAAGGACATCGAGCCAATGAATTACTTCCAATAATACAGGAAAGACTAAGAATGAGCCGTTTCAAACCGACTAAAGGAGTAATCCATTTTATTAGTAGACATGCACCTTATGCCACCTACTTTAAAAGGATAGTTAGACGAGCGTCAAGTTTATGTATAGTATGCAGCATAGAGGACACACCAGAACACCAAATTTTCGAGTGTGAAGAGCATCGAGAAGTGGATCACTTGAGACAAGAACTGCAAGGAAAGACATCATGGGAAATCATAAGAGCTGCAGAGGATTTCAATAAGCTAGACGAGATATAAAATATTATTTCAACAAAAGCTTGGGAACAATATATAACTTCCAGGAAATCTACACCAACAGAACTGGCCACACCTGCATCAACTCAACAAATAAGACGATCAACTAGAATCCAAAGACGATAGATGGAAGGAAATCTGATCATAGGAATGGATCCAATTGATGAAGCAACACCAGTAGAAGAAGAGGAACAAGGAGAAATATAACTATAAGTTGGGAGGAGAGGAGATAACCAACCAAGAAGGAGATACAGATATAAATCGGACTGACTTGACAGTGATAGAAATTTGCGAGATAGCATATATTCGAGGATAAGAGAGAAAATATTTAAGATAGTTTTGTTGGTTAGTTGACTGCAAAGTTTAGCAGTCATTTAGGCACATAATTAAATGTATTCTGAAAATTAATAAATTTATTAAGATGAATAAGAAATAGTTAAAAGGTTCCGATATAGACACTAGCAATCGGAACATATGAAAGCAGAGTTAAAAAAAATAACGCACAACTCAACACGTCGTTCCATGTTATTGGCCACTCGTTAGAGGACTGTTGTCAATAGCTTGAATCTCCTGCGTGATGTTGTGCTTCAGATCGTCCAATGTCTTTTAAGCAACCCCACAGAAAGAAGTCCGGTGTTTTCAAATCCACAGATATCGGTGACCACAGGTTCCTGGAAATCATCTGGTCGTCAAACAAACTTGTAATTAGTTCCATGGATTCATTTGATGTATGGTATGTAGCGCCATATTGCTGAAAATATCATTGACTCAGCTCTACATCGTCCAGCTGTTCAACAAACTTCATGAAAATCAGTCGGTACTCTACAGTGTTCACAGTCTTGTTAAAACCATTGGCTCTACTATTCTGTGTGCGGATACTGCGCATCAAACTGCAATTCTAACTGGCTGCATAGGTTCTTCATGGATGACATGTGGATTTTCGATGGTCCAATGGTGTGACTTCTGTGAGTTCACATAACCGGATAATTGGAACCATGCTTCATCTGTGACGGGTAGTGCTTCACGGAGATAAAGAGCTTGCATAAGCAGATAACATAGCGTCGGAGATAAAAGACTTGGCGGCACAGATTAAGTTACGCTTCTGGAAGGTGATAGAACATTCCGTGTCTTGTTTGCTCCAGAAATCTCTCGAATTTATCAATGAGGTATTTAAGAAGGCGACAACTCGCCAAGAGTCAGTCGTGAACAGATGTTGTAACGAGAGTCGATGTTGTAAACAGGAGTAATCAGAAGCTGTTGTTGTGGTCATCGACCTTGGTAGATTGTGTGTGTGATGTAATACTGCTACTGTGAGTGTATTCCTACGCAAATAAAGAAAATTTAGAACTTCTGCAATTTGGACTTTTAACTCTACGAACTCACAAAGTCACAATATGGAAGGATTTTGCACAATGAACGTCTGAAACCAACGACAATAATTCAATCTTTTATCCTTATCTGGTTCCTGTAGCTGATAAAGAACCGTAACCCTATATAGCTTTAGGCCTGCACTTTTCGCAGCTCTCTGACATATTGAGTAGGTGTACCCTGTCTCCTGCGACAAACGTCTAAATGATATTTTGGGTGACTGCTCCAGTCGTGCTTTTACGTCAATAACCGTGGGAGGCCTAAATGAACGATGTTTGCCTTTTTCACTCATCAGAGATACAGTTGTTTCCAATTTGTTTACCAGTCCCCGTATTGCGTTTCTTTTGGGAAGATTACGAGCACCAAATTCTCTCTGGTATGTAGTTTGAGTAGCTGTAATTGAATTCGTAATTCAGTATTGCTTCATAAGGAAGAGTCGTAGATGTAGTGTGCACTGCATTTCACGTTGACTAGAACAAAATGTCGAAAACAGCTGCCAGCAGTAGCAATTAGGAATAAAACATAAACATCTGAGCATCTACTAACAAGGAATCAAACTATAAAGCATTCTGCTTAATTTGGTGCTGAAGTTGGAGCATTTAATGAATTTCCAACGAAATATTAAACAAAGAAATGTGTCAGTTCTATAAGTATATAAATCACTCTGTATTTAAGACAGTTCTTGAGCTATGAAAGATATCTTATGCTTCTTTATTTTCGTTTTAAATAAGGTAACTGCACCTCATATGGCCTACCTAAGGATAATTATGTTTTACATTTTTGTGAGTGGCAATATATTATTGCGTTTGCTTACAATATAAAGTTCATCAAACTGGACATGTAATATTATGATGTGGAACAATTAAAATGATTTCACATGCCACAATAACAAATATACAAAAAGATTAGTTTTGGGCATATTGAGTGCATTGTATTCCCAATATGGCCTATTTAACCTCTGTTAGTAGTGCATTTAAAATAATGGAGACTAATGAAATCAAGGAAATGTGATTTAGAGTACGCATTATGTTTATTATCATCAGATAATATAAACTGAACTTTCACCTCCGGTATGGGCTGATCCCTCATCCTGGAATCTCTGATAGAGACACTTCTGATTCTCAACCCATTGCCTGCAGGCCTGGGGTTTGCGCGGTTCAGAAGGCCCTATGCTCTACTTAGGAACTACAGGAATTCATTCATTCATTCATTTATTATATACTGAGATTCCCTATCTGACATACATTTTAAGGATTTTTTAAATAGCTGCTCCTGTTGCAATTGCAAAAGAGACAACAGTTACATTTTCTGTATGTTCATTGCCAATTATGTGTACTCTGCATGCATCTTTTTTGCGAGTACCCATGGTTCTTTGTGTAAATTCAGTCTGCAACCTTTCTCATCCAATGTTAAAAAGTCCTTCAAGATTTCCAAAAATACTAATTTCTTCAAGAAGAGTTTTAACCTTTTGAAAATGGTCTTGTTTAACTTCTGTGTCCTAGCTGAATTAAGAGTTTGGGATTTTCTGATGTAAGTTTCCTTGCCCACTTGCGGCTTGCAATCTGCTTAACATCAGAAAACTTATGAGTAATATTATTTTTCTTGCAGGATCTGTAGACACATAATCTTAAAATGTTAGTTGTTATTGGATATCCCATTTCTGCCAACCTCATTATACGTGCACAGAGTTCACCAGTTTGTTCTTCAGACAAAGTAAACTTTTGTCCCAATTTTGCTTTGATTTTACATCCATATTTAACATTTTACTGAAAGTTTTTCGTAGAATAGCAAATTCTTTTTCTGCTTGATAGTCCGACATTTTTTTCTTACTGATGGCTTCCACAGCTTTTGTTAGGTCATCTTGGCTCCATTGACCGCGTATCTTATCGTGATTTGAAATCATTACTACAGAAAATAAATAAAAAAGTTATCAGTAAAAGTCTATACCCAGTATGGCCTGCTATGGCTAAAATGTATACTCAGTATGACCTAACAGGCCATGTTGGATCCACATTACAAGCAACTCATTTCACACATATAGCGTCACAAAGGTTGTTGCATTCATTCATTCATTGCAGGCTGGTAGGCTGTTTGGAACAGCCCGAAGGGTGGTCAAGTCGTGTACCTGCTCTGGAAAGAGCTTTACCACGTAGTGTCGGGCTGTGGATGTTGTAGGATGACGGGTGGAAATTAAGTGGGAGTAAAGAAGGGAGGTAGCTTGTTGCTCCTCGAGGAATGATGAACCGGGTGCTACAGTCAGCGTGCACCGCTGGTGCATTAGTTAATAAACTTGGAAGAAGAGAAGTAGAATTTTGAGTTTTCCAGATTAAATATTGGATAGCTGTAATTTAGTTTAGGCTGGAATGGGGATCATGTGGTTACCGGTAACGACATGCGGGGTAACCGGTATCGCTTTATGCGACGATCACGAGGTATATAGTCCCCAAGGGATCTGACTAGGGCGCTCTGGTGATGAGGCAAACTCTCGAAGAATTTTGTGGCCCGGCGCCTAATTTCATCCTCCACATAGCGGAGAGATGAAGCCTCGTGAAGTAGTCTCACGGGGAACCTTGTGCATACAGAATAAATAATCCGAAGACATTTATTCTGTGCACGTTGGAGCAGTACCAGGTTTGAGCCTGCGGCCATACCCCAGACTTCGTACGCATAGATCATGTCAGGGAGGACCAGAGCCATAAAGAGGCGCAACTTTAGGGAAACAGACATCGCAGAACTAAGCACAGGGTTGCTTATTGTTGTTATTATATAATTATATATAATTATATAATTTAAAGCAGGATAGTTACATGAAGTAATTGACACGGTAACACGTTTGTAGAAAAAAGTTTAATGTATTAGTAACACAACATAAAATAATAACACTTGGGCGGCAAACAAACGAATCTCAACTGTGAAATGGCTGTTAGTCACTGCACACTGGGTTTAACACAGAGATAACTGAAATAGCTTAGCAAACGTGAATGAGTAGCCATCTAGCGGATTACCATCATAGTTACCAAGAAATAGCTACTAGGCCATAGTGAGTAGCAGGCCATATGGGGTACAGTTACCTTAGTCGAGTTTTCCAAGTAAATGTGCTTGAAATCCATCTTTTTTCTTCCTTCGCTCAGGCGGTTTTTGCGATTTTTGATGAAGCGTTTTAAAATTTGTTTTATAAAGTTTCATATAACTTATTTCTATACTTCATTAGACATTTAGTTAAGGAGCTGGTGTATATTGTAAGATATAGTTAATACATAAACTATAGATGTTGATTTATAATAGTTAGAAAAAGTAGAATTTACACATCATATTTTGGTCCCGTTTGTCTTATTTCGAACAAATCCTAATGAATGTCACATCTCAGAAGCCTTGTGTGTTGATAGAATTATACAACACTTCTTCATACCTCTTTATGTTATTTGTTTACTAGCCACAATTGGGCGATTGTGGCGTTGAAAAAGTTATTAAAATCTGCTTTGTAAAAGTTGTAGATCCCTTTTGTTACCATGGTATTCTTTACAACAATCCTTCTTCCTAATTCATACCGACCAAGATGAATGTTTGTAGGAATATGAAATATTTTCTTGTGCGTACAAAGGGCCCAAGCTACATATGAATTTGTCAAGAATGTCTCTCAAGTGATACTTCTGAAATTTCATTCCGTTTGTATGGCCACTTGGGAAAGAGAAATGTAATAGTATTCATTTGGGAAAATATACATTTTGGACATTTTCAACCAATAACAAGGAATAACTCGGAAAGGGTTAGCTGCGGAATTTGATATAAATCATGGGCTTTAACGAAATGTAATTTTGGAGTATTAATATATTTTACCTACCTTTTACGGTCCATCCGTTATGCAAACAGATTCAGAACAAAAACGACTCAAGAGCCTAATGCCAGGGAATTCAACATACACATTTCAATTTTCTTAGATATATGGGGTAATAGCCCAACGTGGGCCAAGGTCTGCCAATCCAACTGCCGGCCTCACGCCAACATACGCAAGGCAGAGTTGGGCGATCATCTAACCGATACGGGAGGAGATGTGATCAGCATCTGGGCATCCCCAGGCGGAAAGTTGACTTCATAAACCAGGATTCGCTACCAGTTTTATTTTTGTTCACGTCCTCCAACATTAAGGCATATCGGACGATGAATAAAATAGGTGAAATGATGCTAAAATGAGTACGGAGTCCATGGAGCTTAGAGTTACTCGACATTCGTCTATCAGGATAAGCGAAAACCCGGATAAAACCTTATCCAGTTAATTCACCCTATCCGAGATTCGAACTTGGGACCTCTTGAACGTGAGGGAGACACTGTACCTCTACGCTACCAAGGCGGCCGATACCAGGGGTGGCATAGATCCCAAGAGCATTCCGGGTGCAGAGAACCAACGCACATGCTCTAGGCCACGGCGCAGCATTCTTGGATATATACGAGGGTGAACCCAAAAGAAACCGGACTCCGAGGCCGTTGCCACTCGTAGACGTAGTGCAGGGTTCTTACGCTAGATGGTGTTAGTAGAGACCTTCATGAAACAGCTGTGCAGACGGCGTCAGTGTAGAGCTGAACGTGCAAGTGTGGTATTGTGTTTCTCTGACTGTCGGCGGGTTACCTCTGCAAAGTCGTTATGGCAACTTTAAAAGAGCAAAGAGTGTGTGTGAAATTTTGTTTCCTGCTTAAAAAAAGTGCAATGGAGACACACCAAATACTTCAGGAAGCTTTCCACGAGGACGCTACGAGTTGCACATAGCTTTTCGAGTGGTTTGGGCGCTTTAAACGTGGTGAGATGTGTGTTGAAGATCAAGCTCGTTTTGGACGCCCTTCAACATCGCGAAAAAAGGAGAACATTGAAAAGGTCGGCCAAAAGATAATTGAGGATCGTCGCTAAACGATGGACCAAATTTCAGCAGCGATTTTGCACATGAGACATGTTGCTGCTAAATTTGTTCCGCGCCTTCTCACACAGGAGCACAAACCATCCGAATGAAAGTGTGTCAGGACGTGATCCATACTTCTTGAACAAAGTCATTACAGGGGACGAGAGTTGGTGTTGCGAGTATGACCCAGAAACCAAGCAAGCGTTAAGCCAGTGGACTCTCCCAGACCCCAAAAGCAAGGCAAGTGGGTTCAAATGTAAAGACGATGATCATTGTCTTGTTTTGATGTTCGTGGAATTGTGCATCGGGAACTCGCACCCCCTGGCCAGACTGTTAACCAGCACTTTTATTTGGATGTTTTAAGGCGTCTGCGAGAGGATGTGAGGAGGAAACGCCCGGAACTTTGGCAACCAGGTGACTGGTTTCTGCATCACGACAACGCTCCAGCACACACGGCCTTGCGAGTGACCCACTATTTGGCATCTTAGAGGTGGTATGTCGTTCCCCACGCTCCGTATTCGCTGGACCTAGCCCCGTGCGACGTTTTCCTATTTCCACGAATGAAAAACACGCTAAAAGTGGAGCGTTATGACGATGTAAAAGCAGCTTCGCAAAGGGCACTGGACAATATCAAACTTGAAGAGTTCCAAATATGCTTCCAACAGTGGGAAAGAGACTTGACAAGTGCATTACATGTAATGGGGAGTATTTTGAAGGTGATTGAAGTAATTTTGTAAAAAGGTTCATCAATAAAGTTTTTATGACAACAATCCGGTTTCCTTTGGGTCCTCCTTGGTTGCATTTTAATTTAAAACGTTAAAGTCATCATTCAGGAAATAATTTTTAAACGTCTTCCATATAAACTCTAGTTGGGAAATTTAGACTTTTTAAAAATATTTATGTAGCATTCTCCCAAGATTTCTGAACTGAAATACAAATTTGGTATTTTACTGATTTCTCGTTCGATTTTTCTGATTTTTCTAAAGTTATTGTCAATTGATGTTAATTTCTAAAGCGTCTAAAACTGGGTAATATCATTAATGCTTATTTGTCTATCTCATGCTAATCTTAAAAGCGTTTTCAAAAATATTTTCGTTACAGGAGCTAAATCGAGAGCTAAGTGTTCAAAAGTAGGTTTTTTATGCTGGCCTTGAAATGTAATACTTGTCATGACAACACAAGAAGCAACTAAATAGCGACAGTACTTTTATTTAAAATAAAGTATCTGTTTCAAGAGATCTATATTGTTTGTATCCTTAGCTGTATCCATCTTATACGGTTTACCTGTGATGTAATACTTTATAAGAACTATTCTGAATGAAGAAAACTTCATGGACTATGCCAGAAAGTTCAAGATACATCGTAAGTTGGTTTGTCGTTTAAATGTGACCCTAACCTTATAATAAAAGTATTTAAAATCTGTTTTGAGAATATAAATATATGTAAAAGCCTTCCATGCAAAAATTAGTTTGAGTCAGGTGAATTTCTTGAAGCTGTGGTGTAGCCCCTATGGCAAATATCAATTTGTGATTTATCAGTATTCTCATTTTTGAGTTAATCCCTTCACAGACGCAACAGATAGAATGTTTCTCTTCTCTTTTTGTATTTATGGGTATTAAAATATATTTCTGGTGAAACTAAATCTGTTAGACGCAGAGGTATATGTTCAAACCTCAGTTTCCTTGTGGGAAAAATGATGATAAATGGTAAGGTCAAGGCCATTGCAGAGTTTCAAGGGGTCCCGAGTTCGAATCTCGATTAGGGTGAATTAACAGGATAATATTTTTTCCTGGGGTTTCCCTTATCCTGAAAGACAAATGTCGTGTAACTCAGAGCTCTATGGATCCTGGGCTTATTTGAGCATCATTTCACCCATTCCATTCATCATCCGATATGACCTAACGTTGGAGGACGTAAACTACTATATAAAAAAATTAAATCTGTCGGTGGTGTTATTTGTTTATTTTTTTTTTTATTTTTTTTTTTTTGTAATTTTACGTCCTCCAACGTTAAGTCATATCGGACGATGAATGGAATGGGTGAGATGATGCTTAAATGAGCCCAGGGTCCATGGAGCGTAGAGTTACCTGACATTCGTCTTTCAAGATAAGGGAAAACCCCGGAAAAACCTTATCCAGGTAACTCACCCTGACCGAGATTCGAACTCGGGACCTCGGGACCTTGAACGTGAGGCAGGCATGCTACTACCACGCTACCGAGGCGGGCGTCGGTGTTAAAAACTTTTTTCATGAATTTTATCTAAATGTTAAATTAAAGAACAAACATGATACACTAGAAATAACAATTTCTTCGACCAAGATAATTCCCCATCTTCCCCAGAGTCTGGAAGTATGAATGAGAGTGTGAATGTGTGTGTGTGTGTGTGATGTAATGATAAATAAACCCAAAGATAATCAGTTAACACCCTCAGTATGTTCCAAAGGAGAACGGCCGCCGATATGACCATAGTAGTTAAAGGCGCGGTATAAATGGAACAAGCAAAAAAAAAAAAAAAAAAAAAAAAAAAATTAATAATAATAATAATAATAATAATAATAATAATAATAATAATAATAATAATAATAATAATAATAATAATAATAATAATAATAATAATAATAATAATAATAATAATAATAATAATAATAATAATAATAATAATAATAATAATAATAATAATAATTTCTTCCACACTAGCCGTGTGTAGGCTAAGGTTTGGATCAGTAGAGTCAGACTGAAAAATTCAATGTCACAGTTGGGATTTGAACCACGGATCTCCCGCTCTCATTGATACACTAGTTGAAATTTTAATGAATAAACAAAAGGCCGAACTTCAATTATTACAAATAAATTGTCAAAATACATAGCAAATAATTCAATAATAACTAGTGATTTATAATGGGGATATTCAAATACACGGTTTCAAAAGATCTCGTAAAGCTTAGTAAACTATATTCGATTTAAAAACTCACATAACGATTTAATTCTGAGGCAGTCTATATTGATGATACGTGAAGCAATTTTGCAGCTATGTTTTGCTCTCAATCTTGGGCACGCAGTCCTTCACTCATATGATTCTTTGCTAGCTTTATCGGATTCTGCACCAATATTTCTTTCTTCAAAGAAAATGTCCTAATTGGACTAGTTCCAATAAACAGATAAGATGCTAAAGTGGGTGACATCATTAGCCAGTAAATTTAAAGTTGTCTTTATTTTGATGTTGCTACATTTTTGGTCAATTCAGAAGAGGTTTCTAAGTGAAAAGGAATCTAGTACAGCTTCAGAAATTGCTAAAAGCACACAGAACGGTTGGTCAGTAATGTGTAAGGTCACAAAAGGCAAAGATCATAACCGTGAGAGCAATAACAAGATAGGATGGTCTAAAATTGTTTTTCTTTTTTTTTAAAAAAAAAAAAAGAAAGAAGCACTTTGGTAAGAGCTTTTATGAGTTGGACTCTGTACTCTTTTTAACTGGTCACGTTACGTGAGTGGCAAACAGAGAAGTCAAGATATTCCTGCGCAGTCCAGGCTCGTTTATTTGGGAGACAAGTTGGAGACAGTACGTGACGTCACTAGGGGCCGTTCATTGCCACGATTGCAGCTCTTGAGAATTAATTTTACGATTTCCCGCCAGCGCCGCCGCCCCACCATGATCTTTATATGGGGGAAAAATTCCGATCCCCTTTTTGTTAAGAGCGATAAATTACTGGCTCTGAAGCAGTATAAGATGTCATGGTGGCATTAAACTCTGAAAATGCGACTCACGAAAGAACGACATAGCGTATCGTTCAAAAAAGAAACTCTACAAGAAATTGTTTTATCGGAATCATTCCAGAGATCAAGATAGATTTGTGACAATCTTTTAGATTGCTCAGTTACTTCTATCCTTTAGACAGGAAAGTGAACCCAATGCTGAGATACTTTCATATAAAATCAGAAAACAATCGTTACGTGGTTGGTTTTCTATTTCTGTCTATAGTCATTAATATGTACATTTCTACGTTTAAGGGATATGTTTATTAAAATGTTTTCGTGATATTTCCTTAGTTTTACCAGTTGACTAAAGTAGAGATTGTACTTTTTCAGTCGCCCAAAAATTCAACACTAAGATTCCACTGGAAATTAAAATTGGTAAGACCCCTCAATCTTCTTTAAAATAGAAATTGGACGACAGTAACAACAAAATACTATATTTTATACATACGTAAGGATATTTAAGGTTATAAGGCTCAGATATACTGTAAAGTCTCGAACCGAGCATTTCTTTATCTGTAAAACGTTACTAATTTTTATTTTCTCAGAAATACCTCATTTGAAAAGCATCACTTTTAAGAAAGGTGTTCAAAATAATGTGTATATTCACATTTCCGTAATATCATTCGATGATTTCATGTTCTTTATTCTTTTGCGCAGTAACGAAATTAAACACCGATGATTTAATGTAAATACATGTTTTTAGATTCTGAGTTAAAAAAGTGAGTGTGCGAAGAGCATAACCCCAAAAAATGGGTAAAATATCAAATTTTGTACTTACAATACTACATACCCTCAACACATAAACTAGTAAACATGACCATTTTTACCACTTTTAATGTAAAGCTACTTTATTTCTGCGTGCTTCCTTAGCATTGTTTGCAAAACTCTAAAACTGACAATTCTGTTTTATTCTTGAACGCAGAATTTGATCTTCCAATATTGGTTCTTTGCCAAAACATGTCACATGCTAGTTGGATTTATAACCTCTTTTTTCTCGCGGTTTTTAGCTGAGAAGGCTCGTCTTTAATGAGGTAAGTACTTGGTCTGTGTTTACTGATTAAATGCCCGCCTCGGTAGCGTAGATGGTAGCGCGTCTGCCAGACGTTCAAGAGGCCCCGAGTTCGAATCTCGATCAGGGTGAGTTATCTGGATAAGCTTTTTCGGGGTTTTCCCTTATCCTGAAAGACGAGTGTCGGGTAACTCAAAGCTCTATGTACCCCGGACGCATTGAGCATCATTTCACCCATTTCATTCATTGTCCGATATGACTAACTGTAGTAAAAAAAAAAAAAAAAAAAAAAAAAAAAAAACTGATGGAATGATCTTGCCTCTTTATGCCTCTAGGACCTACGATACAATGGTCTCTCCCTTTAGAAAACTCCTTTATGAACCCCTTTATATGTAAAATTGTATTAAGATGAAGGAAATTTATCTGTTTTGCGTTACTTATTTATATGTATATTATTAACATGTAATTACTCTTACACCCAAAGATAAATAATAACCCTTTTTATTTACTATCAACAGAAATTATGAAATTTTCCCTTGAGAAGATGCAGACGTAACACAGTTAAAAAGTATTTAACTATATATTAATTTACAGTTAGTATTTAAACAGCTAGTAAACAAAATAATAAAACTCTCTTTTATTATGCGTAACTGCTATTTTATGTTCAATTACATCAAACATATTAATGTAAAATAAGACCTGAAGCTTTCCTAGCGACGAACATGTTCAAGATCTACTCGAGAAAAAAGCTAGGAGTAATCGTGATGTTGGATTTCAGTTCAGCTCCTGTTGGACACCGGCCTTAAAAATGGAAATCCGTCGGCTTAAGAAGCACAGCTCTATACAGCTTGATCTTCAAGTTAAGTGGTTACGTTTATTTGACCCAATTGTTTTTCTACACTCACGCCATCTCCTGACCTGGCGCTTAATTTACTGAAAACATTCTTTTGTTCAGTGATGTGAATATTTGTAGTGTTTTGTCTTTATTTATATTTGTGTTATATCCAGTGATCTATTTCTTAAAATATTCTGAAAATGAAGAGATTTATTCTCCCAAAACATCGATTTGGGCTTTTTGCCGATAAGATCTGGAACATATTAATGTGCTTTTTAAACAAACAAAGCATTTCATTTTTGCAGTGATACTACAGCACACACATATGCAAAAATTAAAGGGAGTAGGAACAGGATGAAACTGTAATTCCAAATCAAACATTGGGTTCGGCTTTGGATTTGCTTGTGGTAATTTTTTCATGCGTGCACTGAACTAGCTGGGCACGACATTATTTGCCTTCTGTTTTCATTATTCCAATCGGAGGCCACAAAATATCCCTCCTCAAATCCAAGTTAATGAGTTAATTATACCTTTTTCCTTTATATGCAAATATACTGGATAAGAGGAAATATCGTTTACGTTCAAACATTCGACCTCGACCTGCGAAGGCTTTTGTGACCAATGCTTCTGATTGGGTATACCCGGAAGGGAGGGGATAGCTGAAAAACTACAGATGTATTTTTATATCTTGACAGATGGACAGCGATGCGCAGTCGTATGTGCACAAGTCTACTTCAGAACAATTGCCACTAGAGGGGAGAGCAGGTTAGTTGCGTTTCAGTCGCAGGCAAGTAAACAAGTGCAGAGCTACTCGGTAATACTACAGCTTGTTTCAAAATGTGAGTGTCTCCTGTTTCCAAGAGAACATTTAGAAATGGCACCTCCTTGCAGCACATTAGCAAATAAAGTGTTACATTTAAAACACGAGAAGTAATAACCAATGTCTATAGATTTATAAAAATGGAACAATGGTCTGGGTCTGCTACAAAAATTTGGGAAAGGGCATCTGAGGCAACAGTTGTGTCTGAAAGCAGTTTGAGTGAGTTATTAAGGAAAGAAAATCCATTGATGCTAGTGCCCAGGTAACAAAGATTAAAAATATACACGAAATCTAATTCAAAGGTAGTTAGGGGAACTGCGAATAACTTTTAAAGCACAGAAAAGCAAAGACCAACTCTGAAGAAAGTGCTTATGAAGCTTCAAAATTATACTAAATTCCAAGACAGTGTCTGAACATAATAAAGAGTTCTTTTGAAGCTAGGATTTATATGGGGAAAAAAGCTAAGCTTCACAGACTAATTTTAATCGAATATCGTACCATACGGGCAAAAAGGCTTAAATATTTACGAAATATTCAGATATATCGCAATGAAGTTTATATAGTTTTTATGGATGAAACTTATATCAATTCAGCACATACTAGACCATATGGCTGGAGTGAAATTCGTTACAGGAAGTCTGCAGCGATGTCGAAAGGGCTACAGTTGGTTATCATGCTTGCTGGAGGAGAACAGGGTTTTGTTATAAACGGCTCAAAACGGCAACAAAAGCGTGGAGATTACTATGATAGTAAGAATTATAACTTAGTTTATAAGGACTGCAATACTGGCTTTGAGAGTAGAATTGTTTTTAGACAACTTGTGCAGCGCACTCACCTCTCGTAATCTTACGCGTGTGACGCATTGTAGCGATAGGTGCACCATCCCCACCACAGTCGCTACTCATTCCTACAGCGCATGATTTCTGTCAAGATAAAATAATACATCTGTATTACTGTTGGCCGGACCGGAGGAGAGTGGCGTATTGCATTGTCCCTGACAAATGAAACTCTCCGGTGGCGCCTTGTAGAACGGCTCCCCTGCCGCCTGCAGGCCTCTAACTTGGAGATCTGCTCCGGTTCGGAGGATAAAAATTTTCTGCCAAGTCCAATGAAACTCTCGTCGACATGTAGAATTCTAGAAATAACCAACCATGGTAAACGGTGTAACGCTGGGGTAAGAAAATTGGGGGAAGTAGCTACCTTTCCCAGCTATTACCTAGGGAACCCCTGAGGAGAAAACACAGGTCAGATATTTCGGCGAATGCTGTCCATGGACGCTACCGCCTCAGCCACACCGCTCTATGTTACATGAATGCTAAATAAAACATATAACTGATATTTTACGGGAATATGTCGTTTTATTTATTTTTATAAAAACAAATTAAAATCCTTCAACGTGTCATATGGAATTATGAATAAAATGGATGAAATGATGCTCAAATCAGCTCAGGATTCATAGAGCTTAGAGTTACGGACAACCTTGAAAAAAAAAAACCTTATCCAGATATCTCACCGTGACTGAGATTCAAACTCAAGACCTCTTGAACATGGAACACACACCCTATCAACACAAGCGCTCGAATACGTTATTGCTATAGAATGTCGTGTGAATGTTCCACATAAGAATTTTTAATTTAAGAAGATTAAAAGCTAATGAGGTGCAACACATATTTTCAATCTGTAAGACCGGTTTCAAGTTGTTTTTTTCTTAATACTCTCCTTCTCTAGCTAACAGCTAAGTGTCTTCACCTATCTTCTTATTATACTGATGAGTTTTCTTATTATGTAACACATTCGCAACTCATAGGACCACCTGCATGTACAGCGAGAACACGTCTAGGGTACAGGAAGAAAGCGAAAGAGCAGCAACCAGTGGTGTAGTCTATGGTAATGTCCAGGAAATCTAGACCCTCCCTATGAAAAAAGGCGAAACAAATGAAACAAAACGCCAATGAAATCTTAACTACAAATAGGAGCAAAGCAATAGGTAAGATTATATCAACTGATTGTCTATAACCATACAAACCCAAGTCTGGGAAATAGCAAGTAAAGATCAGAACGATCACAGCGAACTTACATAAAAGAAAAACAAAATACAAACACAATATGTCCTTCCTCAGATAACAAAAATGCAAAAATATTTTCTTGACAGAGACAGGTGAAATAAATAAACATATTTTGTTTGTTAATGCCGACTTGCTAGTGCCGCCGTTGTGCCGGAGTTTCATCCCGCAGGAGTACTTTCACATACCAGAAAATACACTCGCTGTCGCTCTTAAGCACATTAAAACACGATGGCATGGGCCGGGTTTGAACCTGCGAGCTTGGGATCAATGACCAACAGGCACTGTAATACCAACCTATCGGTGTAGCAACCTTTTTATAGTGAATGGAAGCTTTTTGTTGGGCTTGAGCTGACAAAAAACCTGCACTTTAATCATGCAGTAATTTTAATGAGTAGCATTTATTATAATTAGTTAGGTAATGAGATAGCTGCATATAACGCCATTGGATACTGCATGATTTACACTGTCAGAATTTTCAGTGTGTTATACAAGTATATTAATATAAGAGGTTTTAATTAATCTATATATTTATTTGTATGAGTATCTTAGGCACTTTAGGAAACTTGTAGTCGTTCATAACGTTAGGCATCCTCCGAATAAACTATTTATTCACGTCACTGACAGCAACACAAACACGTGGTGTAATTTAACTTACTCCTAAACTTTTGTCGCAAGGCATTGTTTCGTGGCGGGCTGCAGCCCGCACGTATGCGAACGCGGAGAGAGGGAGACAGAGACAGAGACAGAGACAGAGACAGAGAAGCGGGGAAAGAGAATGAAAGTACCCCAAACCACGCGCACACCCATTTTCATAATTATTATGATTTATGATAATGATGGCTATGATTATTATTATTATTATTATTATTATTATTATTATTATTATTATTATTATTATTATTATTATTATTATTATTATTATTATTATTATTATTATTATTATTATTATTATTATTATTATTATTATTATTATTATTATTATTATTATTATTATTATTATTATTATTATTATTATTATTATTATTATTATTATTATTATTATTATTATTATTATTATTATTATTATTATTATTATTATTATTATTATTATTATTATTATTATTATTATTATTATTATTATTATTATTATTATTATTATGATTATTATTATTATTATGATTATTATTATTATTATGATTATTATTATTATTATGATTATTATGATTATTATGATTATTATGATTATGATTATTATGATTATTATGATTATTATTATTTATTATTATGATTATTATTATTATTATGATTATTATTATTATTATGATTATTATTATTATTATGATTATTATTATTATTATGATTATTATTATTATTATGATTATTATTATTATTATTATTATTATTATTATTATTATTATTATTATTATTATTATTATTATTATTATTATTATTATTATTATTATTATTATTATTATTATTATTATTATTATTATTATTATTATTATTATTATTATTATTATTATTATTATTATTATTATTATTATTATTATTATTATTATTATTATTATTATTATTATTATTATTATTATTATTATTATTATTATTATTATTATTATTATTATTATTATTATTATTATTATTATTATTATTATTATTATTATTATTATTATTATTATTATTATTATTATTATTATTATTATTATTATTATTATTATTATTATTATTATTATTATTATTATTATTATTATTATTATTATTATTATTATTATTATTATTATTATTATTATTATTATTATTATTATTATTATTATTATTATTATTATTATTATTATTATTATTATTATTATTATTATTATTATTATTATTATTATTATTATTATTATTAAAAGTATCATTATTAAGCCCAATATTAGGTTAGCTTTATGCCTTTTTACTAGAAGTTAACAGACAGTTGTGTTGATGTAGCGGAAATTTTAAAGTTATGGAACAAGTATGTATTATGCCTCCTTAGCCATTTAGTCAGCTGGCAGCAGCATATTTGAATAATATCACATTTTATTCTTTGAAAATAAATTTAAGTCCATTTTCAATTGATCTATTATAATCAGGGAATTATATATATGCACATGTGGTGTGTGTGTATGTGTGTGTATGTGTGTAATTTGGATATGCTTTGTGTTAGCATATGACCACCTTTTGTAATCCTTGTTCCTTCAAAGGGGGTTCTTTCTTATCAGTAGTGTATGAAAATGTTGGACAAACGTTTATAGTCCGTTACTGTCGTATGAAGATGGACATAACCTCAAAATTTGCACAAATAATAAAATCATCATATTTATATTAGTAAATTTGGTGTCACAGATATTTACAAACGATGGAACACTTTTATTACCTATAATTTGTGAAAATAAGTTTTAAAAGTGTTTATATATTAGCAAAATGCGATGGCCCATATTTGTTCTCGCTTCAAATACAAAAGCAAAATAGTAAACCTACTTCCATTGAGTGTTGGCATGTTTTCATTCATGTAAATGATCAACGTCTGACACAGCTATCGGCAGTGATGGGAATGAAAGTGTTTACTTTATATGGATTTTAAAACAAATAGTAGTTACAAAATATATTATGATTAGGATCTTTTAAATGTAAAATTATTTTTAAAGTTATTATGTCGTGTTAACGTTGATAAAGTTTGCTTGGTTACTTTATTATAAATGCCTAATCATCCGGAATTAATAGAATGTACGGAATATTACTATAGTATTTATTTTATAAAAATATTGATACGATGTATCACATTCTTATACTTAAATGCTTCAATAGTGATTTAGAAATGAATCACATAAGAAAATTTATTGCCCAGGTATATCCCAATAAAATTAAACTAATAAGCAAATACACCATGTCATTTCAGTAAAAGCTCTAGATTAACTTAACCGATGCATAGGTTAAGTGTAAATAACATGCGAAGATCGGTGATACGTTATGCCTTTGTTTCCCTGGGCCCACATCACCTCGATATCTAAATCTATGACACATCGACCCGTTTATCCAACTGCTTCATATGGTTCAATGGCTTCTCAGTAAGTACCACTAATAGCACTATAGGGTCAGTCAGTTTGCGCAAAAGCATAATTCAGACGAGAACCAGTAAGCGAGACATTGCAGAGTTCCAGTTTATGACAATATATGTGCATGTGTATCATGCCGCATACTCTCTCATCTGTAACGACCAGGATGGCAGTTTCGAACCGTAACTGAAGATTAAGTTATGACTTTGTGCCCAGGGCTTGACAACTATGTACGGTGTACACTCTGTGTAGGACAACAACTGGTGACTACTAGCGTTTCAAGGGGGAACGCAGTCAACAAGCGTGGTCTTATGTGTCACGGACATATTGTGACTTTGTGCATATTTTAACCTGTCCCTTCACTGTATTTGCATTGTCTTTAGTATCTTAAGCATACAGTTTACTATCTCACACCATCACTTCATGGATGTGAAATAATTTCGTGGTCAGGTCACTTCAATTTTTTCCTCTGACGTAGCTCATAATAAAATACACCCGCGTGGCATTTTCTTCCCCAAGTCACTGTCAAACACAAGACAGCCAAAACAACTGGAGTCTAAACATCAACGTCAAGATGGGATGGAAATGGATACACCACTTACCGAGTCAACTCTGGAGGCAAGACTACCAAAAACCTAGGTGGGGCCGCCTAGCAAATCTTCTACTAGCTTGCAGGGTAGTACCCGAGACGTTTTAGGCAACCCTCTGCCCCCTCTGGGCGGCCGAGGTCAGGCCGCACGTACCCGATCTCCCGCAGGTGTCGTGAACACACTGAACCCCCGAGTCCAACCCAATCAGAACAAGTCCCATTCAGCTGTTCGGCCCGAGGTTACTCTGGTAGCGTCAGAGGTATCACGAGTACTCAGAGTTGACAGCTATTCGTTCACAGAACAGCCATTGCAGCAGGTCACTCATTCACTAGCTTCGCGAGACTTCCTCACTCCACCAGCTGACTGAAATTGCGAGAGCACTCCTTATTTAGACAATGAAGTTTGCACGAACTTCCAGAAAGTTCGTGGTGGCGAAACAGCCAAAACATTCAATTATCTGGTGAGAGCGCTCATCGTATTCACGACGGAGGATCGCGCGGCTTATCTGCTCAGAGTTTCAACTACCCAGTGCCCATCTCCCGATAATTAGGGTCATATCCGTTTCGAGCGACAAGGGGGCTCTGCCTCACAAAATGTATTCTTTCCTGATAAAAACAGATAAGGAACGCAATAAGCAAAGGCAAACGTTTTAACTAAAATCCGTACTAAGTGAAAGTAATGTTCCTTTGGGAAGGGAATTCTTGTGGTTTCAAACGGAGGCAACACGCAAAGATTCAAACATATCCCTCTTTGGTTGTTTTGTTCTAAATGTGAAGGTGTGTACATAGTCAAAACCGAAATATAATCACAGAAACAAATATTTAACGTGACAATATGACTTGCATTATGATTCCCTTTGCATCCATAACACTAGTTATATAACCTATCAAGGTTAAAAAGGCAACAACACATAGGGAATACACAATACTTGTAAACTGAATGAACTCTATCGACAATAAATTATATTAAGTACGTTATACTCACAGAAAGAAATATCCAGCCTTCATTTATTTAAATATTTTCATCTATTCTGAAAGTAAATTCAGCGGTTTGCATTAGTTTTTCAACTTGAATTGTTGAATCTTTTGTTTCTACTATGAAACTCGCTTAGTTTTTGAACATTTTCATGGTTGGTTTTACTTTGTCTAGCGTTGAGAGTAAGCAGTAAGTAAAAAGGAATTACATTTCACCAAACCGAGAGTTCACTGAAAATCCCTTAATAAAGAAAACCGTTTAGGACCTATGTTATCGTCTATCTGTAAATAACATAACTCAGAAACTAAAGTTGGTTAAATACTAAATATGGAATGTCTTCGAAGGTTGTGACACGACACTTTCAGAAAAATACCCCATTCCCAAAGTAGACTTAATACTGCAAAAGTGTTGAATTTAACAAAGATGGCTCTAACGGGATCTATTGAAAGAGAGTAGCTTTAAGAAATTTTCATGAAAATTTCAATGTACTCTTGGAATTTTCTGGGAAACCTCTGAAGTCTTCTCCTTTATGTAAGAGTTTACTTAAATGTAAGGGGCGTTCAAAAAGAAACGAGTTGGAGTCTGGTATACTTAAGCCGGTGACAGGGTGGTAATATCGTGGCCTGTGTAACGAACTGCTGTTTCAGCTAGGGCGTGGAAGTTCACAGCCTGTCGCTAGAGGGCACGTGTGCAAGTCACGTGAGTATACAAATCTAGCAGTAGCATGCATCAATCGTCCAATGTTGTCAGTCGCATTGCAAACGGTGACATGGAGGCGTCAAAAGAAGAGCAAAGAGATGTTCGTTTTCTGACAGTGGAAGCAGTAGAGGGAACGGACATTCATCGACGAATGTCACAAGTGTACGGCGAACACTGCATGTCCCTTGTAAGGATCAAGACATGGCACAAGCACTTTAGGGTAGGGTGGGTGTTGTTGGCCGATGATGCACGGTTTGGAGCACCACACTGCGTTACCGATGACATCGTCCAGCTGGCTGATATACTCATTACCCAGGACCCAAGTGACAGTGAAAGCCGTAGCCGCCGAGGTCGGATTGAGCGCTGGTGTTCACACCATCATGAAGGAACAACTGCTCTTGCGCAAATTGTGTGCCCAATGGGTGCCGCACGGTCTTCAACCACACCAGGAAGCATGTCGGATAGCCCACTGCAGTGCCCATAGCAATGCTATGCAACGGTAGGGAAGGGGACATGTTCCTGGCACGAGCGGTGGCTGGATATGAGTCACGGTGTCATCACTTCGAACCAGAATCAGAATGACAAAGTCTCCAGTGGAAGCATCCAGGGTCACCACCACCAAAAATGCCAAGACCATCCAACAAGTGCTGGAAAGGTTATACTGACGTTCTTCTTTGACTAAGATGACCCCATTCTCATTGCTACCCGCAGCACGGGACAACGGTGAATGCCTAGCGTTACCCGCAATCCATGACCAACCTTTACCAAGCGATCAAATCAAAACTACCAGGCAATCTCACCCGTGGGGTCATTCTGCTCCACGACAATGCAAAGTCTCATACGGCCAACATAGTTGCGGCACTCCTGCAGAAATTCAAATGGAAGGTTTTTGGCCACCCTCCATACAGTCCAGACCTTTCTCCCTGGGATAAGCCATGTTTAGTCCCATTAAAATGGCTCTGAGAGGCAAACGATTCACCTCGGACGACGACGTACAGCTGTATGTACGGAACTGGCTCACATCGCAGCCCCGGGACTTTTATGAGATAGCCATTCACCGCCTTGTGTCACAGTGGGACAATTGTCTCAACAGCCAGGACCAATAATTCTAACATACAGGTACTGTCTTCTGTAATTATGCTTCCGGCTAGTTTCTTTTCGAACACACCTTATATAAATTGTAAAACAAATACAAAATCTTATTACGTCCAAATGTCTTGTTTGAAACACTCAATTTATGTGAAACATATTTTTGTGGAGTTCAAGGTTTCTGATATTATACTTATCCTTGGCTCATATTTTTCAATATTTTTACGTTTCTCAAATGTGAAGTCGATATTCATGTTTTATGTCCTGGTCATGCAAAAAAGAATGGAGTTTAAAAGTCATCACGCAGTGACCTGCACTTGAAAATTTTGGTCATGGACTCATGCCTAATATGTTCCCCAAGGAAATATCCACAAAGTTTTGTAAGCAGAT
Source organism: Mantis religiosa (assembly GCA_030765055.1). Lineage (NCBI taxonomy): Eukaryota > Metazoa > Arthropoda > Insecta > Mantodea > Mantidae > Mantis > Mantis religiosa. Next base: position 39,011,872 of record CM060955.1, read on the forward strand.
AAAATAATACGGTATTGAAAAACCATGGGAATGTAATACGTCAGATGTTTCTATTTGCAGTGTAATTGCAGTATAAAATTTGTACTTTGATAATTGTTCTTTCGCAGCAGACGAGTATAGGCAGTACGATAAAAAATTTAATGACACTGAAAGAAATTCCTCGTAAATATTCAAAGACGCCTGCAATTTCGAAAATTGTTACTGTTTACGTATATCAAGTGTGTTCTAGAAAATACGACGTGAGTGAGTCAAATCTGTTAAATGTTCAGGATTTTGGAACAAGAGGAGTGGAAATGCGTGAGCTTCGTCTTTCAAACAAATGGGAGCCATCTTGTTCATTGTTCCATTGTGTTGCCGTTCCATTGTTAAACACAGGGCCACTGTATGTCGAACCGCCCAACCCTGTCTCTTTGGTGATTGTAGCTGCCATTTTGTATGGCGTGAAGCTCAGCTGTTGCATGTACATCTTTGTTGCCATACTTGTTTTATTTCTATTTGAAAAAATAGCACCTTAATATAAGAGAACTGAGATATAAAGGGGCATGTAAAATATATTCTGCAAAGACAACTAACACTTTGTCTTGCTGTAACTTTACAGAATCACAATAATTTACATAGTAATTATTCTAGTAGCGTAAAATGACACCAATTTAGAAAAGAATGGGCTAAAAGAGACTAATTATCACTGGAAGATAAAAGCGGAACATATTGATACCGATGTGTTACAACAACTATTATGGAAATAATGTGATAAAATATGAGAGTGAGTTATCTTGAAATTGGTATTTTGTTATAAAATACACAACAGAAAGCTTCAAAGGATAAATTATTAAATGAGTGTGCCAATGTGGACCATAGAATAATTTTCAGTAAAGGCTCTCATAATTATATTAAATAAACTAAATACAAAGGGGTGACCCAAAAAAATCGGATTGTTGTCATAAAAAATTTACTGATGAACCTTTTTACAAAATTACTTCAGTCACCTTCAAAATACTCTGCATAACATGCGATTCACTTGTCAAGTCTCTTTTCCCACTGCTGAGAGCATGTTTGGAACTCTTCAAGTTTGATATTGTCCAGTGCCCCTTACGAAGCTGTTTTTACCGCCTCTACATCGTCATAACGCTCCCCTTTTAGCGTTTTTTTTTTCATTCGTGGAAATAGGGGCTAGACCCGGCGAATACGGAGCGTGGGGAAGGACAGACCACCTCTTAGATGCCAAATAGTGGGTCACTCGTAAGGCCGTGTGTGCTGCAGCGTTGTCGTGATGCAGAAACCAGTCACCTGATTGCCAAAGTTCCGGGCGTTTTCTCCTCACATCCTCTCGCAGACGCCTTAGAACATCCAAGTAAAAGTGCGGGTTAACGGTCTGGCCAGGGGGTACGAATTCCCGATGCACAATTCCACAAAAATAAAAAAAAAGACAATGATCATCGTCTTTACTTGCCTTACTTTTTTTTTTTTTTGGCCCGGGAGAGTTGGGAGTCCTCCACTGGCTTGACGCTTGCTTGGTTTCTGGGTCATACCTGTAACACCAACTCTCATCCCCTGTAATGACTTTGTTCTAGAAGTTTGGATCTCGTGCAATCTCTGTCTTAAAGTCCTGACACACATTCATGTGGGTGGTTTTGTGCTCCTGTGTGAGAAGGCGCGGAACAAATTTAGCAGAAACACGTCTCATGTGCAAATCTTCCCTCAAAATCCGCTGACACGAGCTCCAACTGATTCCTGTCGCTGCTGAAATTTGGTCGATCGTTTGGCAACGATGCTCGTTGATCTTTTGGCAGACCCTTTCAATGTTCTCCTCATTTCACGATGTTGAAGGACGTCCAGAACGAGCTTGGTCTTCAACACACATCTCACCACGTTTAAAAGGGCCCAAACCACTGGAAAACCTGTGTGCGGCTCATAGTGCCCAAAATTCCACACACACACACACACACACACACACACACACACACACACACACACACACACACACACACACACACACACTCTTTGTTCTTTTAAAGTTGCCATAACGACTTTGCAGAGGTAACCCGCCAACAGTCAGAGACACACAATACCACACTTGCACGTTCAGCTCTACACTGACGCCTTTTGCACAACTGTTTCATGAAGGTCTCTACTAACACCATCTAGCGTGAGAACACTGCACTACGTCTACGAGTGGCAGCGCTTTCGGAGTCCTGTTTCTTTTGCGCCCACCCTCCCTCGTAAATATAACCACTCTATAGATGTAGACTGACCAGTTAGCTATTTTTAGACATTCTCAAAATAACCTGAATCCTACTCTCTGATTCCCACCAAATATGCCTAAAAGCACTTATATAAATACAAGATGCGGATGTAAATGGCAGTGGTTATTCTGGGCTCTCGTTTCTAAACAAAAAGCATCTGACTGAAAATGAGAATATAGGAAATTTCCTTCCGAGCTGGAAACTTAGAATCGGAACTTCACCAGCAATTTATTATCGGCAGCAGTATATAGAGGAATATATTGTACTTTAAGATTGGTGTAAGATTAGTTATATTTCTGTTGTGAAGGAAGATATAAGACGAAGATGAAAAATGAAAGACGCTGATAGTTTCCTCTCTGTGACCTGCACTATTTTATTACTCCTCTAAAGATTTTAATGATCACGGTTTCACCATGCCAGCAGTCCAATTAGCACTCGTTTAACAAAGTGGGTATTACGATATCTGATATGTACAATCAAATAACTTCCTCTATATAGTTTTCTGCAAACTATTCCTAAAAGCTCTAACTTATGTATCCATTTGTGTTAATTAGAATAACCATCTGTAAAAATAAATTGATCATATATTTCCTTAGAGATACAAAAGCAAGTTGTTATGAGATTGCTTTAAAATTCCGTTCTCTGCATGGTCCAGGGACAGAAAGTAACGATTTCATTTTGAAAAAAAGAATAAGTATGTTAAAGTAATATGTCTCAAAAGTGGTTATCTCCACAGATAATATAAATACATAAATATTTAACATGAATTGTGTAATTTATGAATATTTACATTTTTGTTTACTAAAAACTTCTCTCTAAACGGTTTACCAGTTATGCAAAAGTTATCGAGATACTTCAGAGACTACTACCAGATAATTCCACATATGCGTTTCATATATTACAAAATATTTTAAATTGTGGTTTGGTATTTATTTCTAGTGGTATTGTGGACTGTGCAATAATACCTGGAATGTTTTTCCTTTTGCAAAATGTTAATTTTATATTTTATTTTTACGTGTACTAGCCTTCACTTTTTTATTAAAAAAAGGGTCAATTTAGTTTTATTTGCATTAATGCTTACTTATAAAATACCCATTTATATGTAAGGTTACATACAGCATATTGGTGGTGAGCCAAGCAGAGTAAAATTGTTATCGCTCCGATAGTTCAACGTTTCCTGCTGCAAAACTGAACCATTCGCTAGCTAACCCCAAAAGATATTGCTTATTCTCAAAGCTAAGATTATTGCTGAAGTGTGCAAGATTTTCCAATATTCAAGACATGCAAATATATTTGAAAATTCCGCTCCAAGGGAAGATTTCTGAAAGTTGTTACCAGTGAACTGAGGTTGATCTCTTTGAGAATGATATTGCATAATCATTCAATCGAGCTATTCATTTGTTAAAGTGCATATAACGTTGTAGATGTGTCTCGTAACTGAATGGATATGTGGAGAAGTATAATAATTTCACTTAACAATTTAAACGAAAAATCTTATGATTTCATGTACAGAACTTACTCTACCATCTATTGTAAAAACTGTTTAGTACGTTTTTCTTCTAACAACTTCATGTTAATACAGATAAAATTAGCATTTTTTTATTTACGTCCTCCAACGTTAAGTCATATCGGACGGTGAATGAATTAGGTGAAATGATGCTCAAATGAGTCCAGGGTCCATGGAGCTTACAGTTACCCGACATTCGGTCTTTCAGGATAAGCGAAACCCCCGGAAAAATCCTTATCCAGGTAACTCACCCTGACCGAGATTCGAACTCGGGACCTCTTGAACGTGAGGCAGACACGCTACCATCTACGCTACCGAGGCGGGCAAAAATTAGTTTTATTAAGCAATATTTCGTTGTAGCTAAAATAATATTTTAGAATGAGGCGATGGCCAAATATTTATAAAGCTGGTTGCTGTGTGGTGGCTTAGCAAATTCACTCTTTATATGGCCATGTCAGCAACAACAGAGCTTCGAACAAGTAAAAACCATTTGAAATTTAAAACCAATAACTAAGGATATCTTGTAAATCTTTCACGCTGCAGAAGGTGTTTCTCTCATAAATCGTGTGTTTTAACTAGAACCATGTTTGACGGTTTGCCGCTTATTAAAATGTTATCGAGTTCATTCCTTCATAATCTTCGATATTGAAATTAACTGGGTGTTAGTAGTAAGAGATTTTATTTGATTTCATCAGTATAACGCCACATTAAATAAATAAGATAAAGTTTTAGGGGTAGATTAAAAAAATATATATAATAAGAGAATATATAAATAATAAATAAATATTGAATCAATCCCTAAAGGGCAAAGGCCTCCTGTAAGTGCATGGCGTTGCTGCTATGAGCTCATTAGGCTAGCAACTCTCATGATTGCATGTCGGTACCTCCTTATCTACTCTGATGACTAGTAATGTTCTATATTCTATAGCCCGTGTACTCAGATCTATGTTGGATTGTTTTATATTCTATATCCTATAACCTATGTTCCACTGAGCATAAGGTGATTGAGGTAAGAAAAGTAAAGAATAATGAGAATATAAATAGTAAATAATAGTCAAAATAAGTAAGAAGAAGTAAAAATAATAATAAATAAATGAGTATTGATCTGAAAGCAGTGGTTGTCTAATGGACAGATTTTCAACTAAAGCGCTGAACCATTGTGCGCGTCTTTTCTGCTCATTTTGCATCTGGCTGGCAACGAGAACGGACCTATGTAGCGTTCCGTCTCTTAAACTTCTTCAGAAATCTACAATTTATAAATATATTTGTTTCATAACAAGTTAATTAGTACTATGCATGTGATAGGCCAATTTTGAACTTTTAATATCAAGTTTGACAGAAGTAAAACTTGATTTAAAAGCTTTAATTTCTTACAATACCTAGAGAAACTCCGATGGTTACCTCCCATAGCTCTACCGAACATGCTTGGGATTGGTGCGGATACTGGTGAGATCTTCGATATATTTAATGCCCATGGAAGGCATTCTGTTTGTTGTATCATCTTTTAAGGCATTCTAAGAGAGCGTACATTAAAATACTTTATTTATTTGATATTTAAATCCATATAATTGCAGCCACTTTTGAGCAAGTTGGAACACTAACGAAAACTTGTCTAGTAAAGCTTAGACTGGTTGTAGAGATTTAGATTAGAAACTTGATATAAAACCTTTGAAGGATGCTAAACTTAAAACCAGATTTGGTATTGGCGACATTTAGTTTTTGGTTTAAGCGTTTAAGCAAGCAAGCACAATATTACTGTGATAATATAAATAGTATATATATTGCCACGGCAACAGGCATAAAAGTTTCGGCACAAATAAGAAAACAGTCGGCGGATAAAGTTTCATGGTAATAATGAGCCTTGCTAAGCAGTTAATGATAGCGCGGCTATTATAAACAAGCGCCGGCAAGCAAAAGATAACTGAGGTAAAGGACTTGCCGGCATAGATTAAGTTACTCTTCTGGAATGTGATAGAATGTGTGGTTTCTTTATTCTTCCAGAAATTTCTTGACTGATAGATTGAATCGGGTTCTGGTTTCTGTTAGAATAATCAAGAATTACGAATTAGGTATTTGAGGACGTGACGGCTCGCAAAGTAAGTTAGTTTGTAAAACAGTTTGTTGTGAAACAGTGTTGTGAAATGAGAGAAAGCCAGCTGTGTTGTTGTAACGAGAGCTTAGGATGTAATCTGGTGTCACTGTTTCTTATTGTGATCGACCTTGGTAGACTGATGGTGTATGTAACGTAATTCTGCTGTAATCTATAAGAGTATTTCTACGAAAATAAAGGAGATTTTTAATTTCTGCAACTAGGCCTTTTAAATCTACGAACCCACAAAGTCACAATATACAATATTGTGCACCCATTTAAGTGCCTTAAAATTATTCCTGAGTATCGATCTCAATTATTAGATGACATACTAAAAATACATCTCTACTTGATGTAGAAAGCAGTACAGAAAGCGAAAATTGGAAATTACATCCCTTTGTTACGAAACATCAATGTATATTGATGTTCGAATGTCATTTGTCTACACCATTCATGCATTGGTTACAGAGCTATATACATTATAGGTGCTTTTTCTCAGTCTATAACTATCTCATTCTTGCAATGGTTATATTCCTTCATGGTTGGATGTTATTTCAACAATATTTTCGTATTCAAATCTATGATCATATGTATCATTTCTGCAGTTCACAACTCACCGTGTGTCTCTAATAGGAACTGTTCATTTTATATGCAACTCTACCATTCTTATCTTCTGGGAGTTCTATCACATCTAATCTGGTGAAGTTGTCAAGGTACAATGAATAATGGGATGCTTTTTACCAAAGAAATATCTCTTACTGTATCAAATGCACCCAATCCATTGACATCGCATTCATCATCTTGTTACTGGTAAAAAGTTAATTACGAAAACAATGGATTCAGTACAGAATATTGCTCAGTGTTTAAATGTAAATTGCCTTTTTAATTTTCTTCCTTCTAAATTGTTTTAAGAAATGCTAACCATAATAGCGAACTATCTGCTCCTCAAAATTTAAAATATATTCTAAATTTCATAAACTGGCATTGGCACGTATGCTTAAATTTTGTTCATTGTCATATTTTAACTGAGGGCTGTCATAGCTTATTTCTAAAAGAAAAAAAATAGTCATAAGTAGAGCCACCAGTGATTTCCAAATCATTGATAAATTTGCGAGTAATTAACGATAGAAACCATGTAAGAAATCTAGCAATCAAGATTTAAAATTTTTTAAATCTATTTCTGAATAATTATTTTTACACAAAAGTTGTTGATAATCGCATCTCAAAAATATTTAGATTATCTGAAAGGAAAACACCTTGTTTAATAAGAAATCATATGCAGTTTTGATTTTCTTTGCAACCCAATAATAGCCCAATAAGCCATATCAGGAGCTCCAAGTACTAAGGGAACTAATAAATTACCAAATACACTAATTATTAAAAATAATAATTTTATAATATTTAAATATATTAAAATAATAATTTAATAATATATATTTTTAATAATTCTATATTTAAATAAAATTCTTCCTGCTCAGTTTTTAATGTCACTTCACTGAATTCTCAATGTCACTTTGCTAATGTGTTCAATTTTTCAGCGTCACCACTTTTTTCGTGATATTACATTAGTAGCATAATCAAATTTGCACTACGTAGCTCCCTGTACCGGAAGATTCACCCTCTAGGAAGTCGAACACAGTACTTTTACAATCTCTGCTCTTATGAGCATTCACTGTATGTTACAAAATCAAATGCAGAACTCACTGTAGTAGTCAGTACCTTGTCACCAGAGACATATTCACTAACTCACTGTCAATGAGAGGCTATAGATCTCAGAACGCTAGCTGATATAGGACTTCGAAATTTCCACAGAAGATTTTAGAATATTTTGAAGCCAGGGAGAAGGGAAGCGCACATATGATTGTGGTTGTCGGATAAAAGTGCTTCTGATGCTCGCACTGTGTATCTCTCCTAAATGCACGACAGCGAACTCAAAATTTGCACCATACCCGTTGCCTCATAATGTTATTTACTGCTCTGGGAAATTAGAAGCAGGCATGAACAATTGTAAGGATGCAGTAACCGATATTATAGGTTGTCATTTTCTTTGTTGCAGCAAACTTTAATTAAAAACCCACTTTTTCAATAGATAGTTATCAAACTTGTAGGAATTTGAAGCTATTCTTTTAACATTTATGTTTAATATAGATGTATAAATATGAAGTTGGCACATTGTTTCTTAATGTGTGTGTACTGTCGAAATACTGTTCTTAAATTTAGTTGAAGTGCAAGAAAATACTTTGGTTATGCTTTATCTTGGATGTAGGTGTCTAAAACATACAGATCCTATGAAATAATCAATATGGAATTTTTTAATCAAATATGGTTCCCCCAGTAATTGCAAGTTTGTGGTAGAGAAAGTGATAAGTACTTTTGTACTATAGTTTAGATGCTATTGAAGACAGACATTTGTCATGGTTGTTGGATTGTGGAAGTATGTCCTGAAATCAGAGCGTGGTGTTTACACAGTTGCAGGAGGGAGTAGAGTAGTTATTAAATTCCGGGACAGAGGAAGTGCCACTGTAGCTAAATATACAGACAGCACTTGTTCACGTCGCGGAACTGTTATTACTGCCCCAGTTAGAGCAGCCATCCTGCGGTCAGGACCTCTGTCTGCCCCAGCTCAATACCACATGAAAGACTTCCATGTTTATATTTGTACTTCTTCTTACTCTTCTCCAGTTTCCTGCTTTTCACTTTAATCTTCCTTTTTACGAGCATTAGCGAGCTGAGTTTATCCATAGCCCATCTCACAAGAGTTGATAAAATCTGCAATAAAACCTCGATATTTCATGCGCCAAAGATTTTCCCTCATAAATTTGCTCACACATTTGCAGCAGAAATACTCATTTATGAATGTTGGTGGATCTAATCTTTGTTGTGTAGAATTTCTAAGCTGCCATCGTCATTATCACCACAATCTTATTTTTCTTCAAGGTATGGTCCGTTTTGCCTTTATCAAATTGATGTTGCTACCTTTAAGTTGGCTAGCAATTTGATCTACTTATTAGTGCGATGCACGAGTAAATTATTGTTGCTTTTGTTATCCTTGTGATTGCAATTCTATGTAGATATAAAAACCGAGCGATAAAGCTCCATGGTAACGCAGGATGCTCGCATTTGGGAGTTCCCGAGTTTTATCCCTTGGTGACGACCACTCTGATCATGCGATTTTCCATGGTATGCGATTTGGAACGACTTCTCAGTCCCTAGGAGGGTTTTCATTTGAACTCCACGGTCGAGTCGAGATTTCGGTGGTTCCCGTTAGAGGGGAGTCATTGAACTCATCCGTTCCTCCAAGATGTGTGTAATAAAGGTTCTAATTGTGGGTGAGATGGCAGTTGTCTCCTCTGTTATCTAATCTCCTTTATTTCTATCAAGATTCTAGAATATTCTTTTTTCAGAACATTAAAGCTTTCTTCCAGGCTTGTAGGCCGTGGTCCAGCAGGATTTGAATAGTCGACGTTTTGCCGAGGACTGTGCTTGGCATCTTCAAGAGGCGGGATCCACGTAAGAGCTCGAATATTCTTCATGACGCGTCCGTGAAAGCCTCACGAAATATATTCTTGTTTCAACTCGTCTATAACATTCCTATTCTCTTCTTTGTATATCCAGCCACCCATTTTTAAAACTTAAGTAATTTCAGTTACCTCAATTTTGTTTACTATTTACCTATAGTAAAAAAGCAAATATTACATAAGATCTAAACAAGATTTCATTAGGAACATTCATTTACATTTTTTTATTTTTTTTTCACTTGGTTATGAATCTTCCCTGCTTCTTTACACATCTCTGGTCCGTCCCAGTTTTACCTATGCAGCTACAATCTGGGGTGGCACCAGCAAGACTAATCCTAGTCGACTGCACGTCCTACAGAACATGGTGCTTCGTACAGCTACAAATGCGAATGGTTGGTCCAAAACCAGTAACTCCATCACGACTTTGGTCTTCTACCCGTTTTCCAGTACTACAGACGGCTGGCACGTCCTTTATTTTACCATCTCCAGGAGGTCCCTGGAGCTTTTACCTACAATTTCGCCACTTGCACTCGCTAACCCACTCGTCTCAAACACAGACTGCCATAAGATCTTCTCTCGAGTGACGTCTTCAGCACAGACGACCCAGACTGTGATTACTGCCATCAGACTTTAAGTTCTCAATTTGTGTTACAGTTATCCATATATAGTTAGAGGATCCTTGCATGGATATCTCCATTGCTATGTATCCTGTTCCTATGTTTCTGAAAAAGAGAGATCTGTAAAGCATACTTGCTGAGTGATGGATAACAGATTAAAAAAGTATATTTTAAATACAGAATGACATTTTTAAAAACGGTTTTTTGTATATGTCTGTGTAGGCCTGAGATGTTTAATGTTGCTTTGTATGAGACGATTAGGTTACCCGTGTAATTTCACGTGGCCACTATAAACAGTTTTTCTATTTTCTCTCCTGCTGTTAGTTTGCTTTTGTGTTTACGGCAGATATACATACAGTATTCTATATTATTATATTATGTTGTACAGGTCTATGCACCACGTGAAGAAGGTAAGGGAAGTATTACATGCCACCTATAATTTGGACTTCAAGATTTCATAGGAAATACACCTTTTTCGGCCCTTTAAATGTAGAAAAAAGCTATTTAAAAATGGTCCATGTATGTTTGTGTGTGTCTGCGTTTGTGAGTATGGGAACGGCATAAGTCAAATGTGAATAGTCGGTTAAAATTCCAGTAGACCTGTACAGGCTTCACTATCGATTAAGTGCACTGTATTTCTCCGCACCTGCTTTATCAACCAGAAAATTTGAATGCTTGGGCATAGGTACAAGGTCGAGGTTCTAAGTCTTCCTTTGATGCACGTTACTGACCAAGGGTTACCAATATTGATGCACCTTATTTTTACGTTGTAAATTTTGAAGCACTGTGGCCTACCCTCAGGGTACAGAAAGAGTTCCGTCAAAGAGTATGCATGGATATTTATGGGAGTAAGGATGGTTCTAATGACACTGGAATGCAAGTTTCAGACTGGTATAATGACTGCTTCTTTTTATCATCACGTCAAACTCGAAGTTGCTGACCAAAGGTTAACAATATATCACTGTTCAGAGTTACCGTATTGTCAAATGCATACTACGCGATAATACTTAGGAACCGATAGATACCTTTTCTCCTCGTCTGCCTTCCCCGAAGATCGAACAAGTAGTGTCTTTCTTAATGGACCGCCAGCCCAGTTGTATGTTTTCCTTACTGCAGCTGCATGTGTCTTTGACCTCCATTTTTGACTATTTTGTCCATTGTGAATATTAGTGTCGGCCATGCCATTATTAAGTATCCGAACAATGCCTTTTCAAATGGATGAAGTGCTATCCACTTAGAATCCCTGCTAAGAACCCCCTTTCTCCCATCTCATACTGCACCTGCATGCGTCTTGTTCCTTTGAACAAGTTCCATGTTCCTTTGAAACCCCTTACGATTCTTTATTCATTGCATCTCTTAATTTCGGTCTCACCTTTCAAATTTTGTATCAGAATCACATCTCTCAATTCTTGTCTAATGTTTCTTTTAGGCTTCTATAATGACCGCACATTCTAAATATCCCTTTGAAAAGTAATACTTATAGACGGGCCTATTCAGCAGCGACAAAACCTTTTCATGAGCAAAATAAATTGTAGAGGCATTTGAATAAGATGAATGTCAGAAAAATGTGGGAAAAATATTGTTGCCTATTATTATTTATTTTCCAAATGCAATAACCCTATTTTACTAGTAAGGTATGTTAGGGTTTTAGTTACAAAAAAATAAGTACAAATATCAAAACAACTGAACATGATAATAGTTATAGCATTTTAAAAATTTGTCCAATAAAGTGCTCAAAGACCGAAGTACAACATTTTTTTAAAGAATACATTAAACTACGGTGTTTTAAGATCTGTATTACAATATGAAAGATGTTGAATAAGATTATATCTCTTTTTGGAATGAAGATCACATCTAAATATTAAGTGTTCAACATTTTCATCAACACTTTCACATTTACATAGGTATCCATCAGGAGAGTCTATATGGAATCTTCAAAAGTAAGTTTTAAATTTCCCATGTCCGGTAGCAAACTGGGTCAAAATAAAATTAGTTTTTTTTTTTTTTATAGCAAATGTGATTATAGAATATTTAAAACTGAAATCCTTTTGGGATAATGCGCAAAGCTTAGCAATTTCATCTGCTCTCTCATATTACCATGTATATCCGTATAGCCTTTAACCTGTGTGATACACACGTGATTGGTGTTTGGTGTAATACCGTTCCTAATTTTGGTAACAAGTGAATATATAGTATATTTATCTCCGATAACACTGACAGATGCTGTATATACATGCGGTATAGTTATTACTGCGGCACCACTCCACTGCTTGATTCAGTACAAAAAGCTCGGCCTGGAAAATAGAGCAATTAGGTTCAAATCTGTATGTTCTATAAAGCAACTCCACATTAGTTTTATCAAACACCACAAAAGCGCATCCCACAGGAGTTGGATTCTCTGGATGATCAGAATATCGCGAACCATCTGTGTAGATTGTGTAGTCATGTGTTTCTTTGCAGTTATTCTCACTGACAATGTTGTGTAATAGAGCGGGATGTCCAGTTTCCAAGAAATGAGATCTCGGATGAAAGTTAATTGTTGCTTATTAAAATGTTTGTCAATGGCATGAAATCTATACAATAACACTGGGCAACAATGAAAATGTTTCGGACTTAAAAATAGTGAATTTACATGTATTTACATCCGCTGAATTAAAAAATCACCATAAAATGATAGATTAGATCTTGTGTTGAAGATAAAGTGAAATTTCTTTTTTTAGAATGAAGATTTTAAATTTGGGGGAATTTATTTGGGGGTTGGCACAGCTGTCAAATAACAAAACACAATCAGAGAGAAAATTTGGAAATTAAGTGATGTAAAAGTTAAGGAAGTCATTTTTGTCGGACTACAAGTAAGAGAACTTGTAAAGGATCTTGGATTTGACCAAGTTTTGGAGGGAAAAGAAAAGGAAGCTTGGGAAGCCTTCAAGGGTGTTGTTGATGGAGTTTTAGGCAACAAAAGAGATGAGAGATACAAGCATTTGGTGACAGTGCTCCTGCAAATATACCGTAACCTTGGATGTAACATGTCCCTTAAGATCAATTTTCTCCTTTCCCACCTAGACTTTTTCCTCCTAGTTAGTGTTAGTGATGAACATGGGGAGAGATTCCATCAGGACATTTCTGTTATGGAACAAAGATATCAGGGCCGTTGGAATGAAGTAATGCTTGCGGATTACTGTTGGTCTTTGTATAGGGATTCTGCGGAACTCCATCACAAGAGGTAAGGTAAAAGACGACGTAGTCAATAGGCCACCACATGATTCTGTTTAGACACGACTCTCTGCGAAGTATTTTTCCAGCAATTTAGAAATCTTAACATGTAATTACCAGTTAAAAAAATCAAATGCACTTTCATTGTTGTTAGCATGTATGTAATTAAAATGTATCATTTTCTCTCAATCTGTTAATATGTAGTAGTTCCACCTTGTGTTTAACATAGAAACTAGAGCTAATAAAATTTTTTCACTGTCATATTTGTTTTTCTCAACCCAAAATTAGTAGGAATTGCCTCATGAAGAGCTCGAAATACTCAAACTTTTTTTTCTCAGTGTAATTTTTAAAGGTTTGTTTCGATTTTAGAAAAGTTTTCCTTTAAGATATCAAATTTAAAATGTACTGCATTTTTAAATAAACTAATTGTAGTTTTACTTACGTTTTTCTTTGCTTACGAAAGACCTTGTACCCTATAACCTGACGTGTATAATTAATGTAATGGCGCACTCTAGATCTTGTATCACGCCAGTGAAAGCTGTGTACTGCTACCCGTCTACCATGTTCAACATAACGAATGCTGTAGCTTTTATGACATCTCTACCATATTCGTCGTTCATTCCTACATGTTCCTCGCTCTTAAATTCTTATACCTTTTTAGTAACGCTGTACACGTTTGTTTCTTTTCTCTCTCTCTCTTCAGAGGCTTTGGGGAAGCAATCAGCGAGGTATCTTGTGTTATTTAACGCTGAAAATCGTTAAGTCAATATTGCAACGGTGCTCAGAGTTAGCGATATATTGGGTGCAGAAAACCAATGTGCAGGAAATAATAGAACACGAAGGCAGTCCCAGTTGGGAACAAGCAGTCTCTGTTACTCCACTACATGCTTCAATATTAAATCTCTCATGTTGAATGAAGCCTCTAAATGTGAAACCTGCTTGGGATGTGTCAGATGGAAACAAAACACTTTTAAAAGTTTGAACAATATAAAGTAGTTATAGCTGTTAAGGAAATAATAGATAAAAAGCTGAGAGTTTTAGGTGCACAATACTAAGGTCTATTCCACATACATTTAGCCCTATTTCAGCAGGATGTCTCAGGCGGTTTCGTCTGTGGCACGCATTCGGGATGCCCGGGTTCGATTCCCTGGCCGACCTATCTGATCCATGAGGTTTTTCAAGGGTTTCTCCGGGTTGTTAAGTGCATGCTCGGTAGGTTAAACAACCCCCAAATTTCCTATCCCTCCATTTTATCTCCATTATCAGTTCATACCATCTCTCACCTGGTGGTCACTTTCAGGGTAGAAGTGTCAGCGGGTATCTCGGCGGTGCATGGCAGGATGATATGCTCTGAGGAAAACTACTTCGACCCCCGGTCGGTCGGTTGCCCCTCTCCGTGCCTCTGCTAGGACCATTTCGGGTCCAGTGACCTTTGGGGCTTGGCTGCTGGGCTCGTTGCTGTCCCGCAGTAGGGGAGCGTTTCACTTGTCCTGGCCTATCGGGACAAGTCTTTAAGTAAACAGTAGAGACCCTACCCACTGCATTATTATGGCTCCTTGGGACAGCCGTCCTCTGTCTCCTCTCGCCTCATCCTTCCTCCCGGGAGTGCCCCACTAGGGGTCAAGAGCCCAGCATGGTGGCCTACGTACTGAATCCCCTCCGTAGTTAAACCCTAATCCTAGTCCTATTTCTTATCTGTCACAAGACTAGTCACCTCTAATTGACTGCTGAGGTGGAATGGACTGCTCCAAAAATTGCTGCTTATTTAACATAATTTATCTTAACATTTTCGAGGATAAGTGTAACATTTAGTTTAGATATTCAATACCGTATAAGTTAAATACGTAATGGACTCAATACAGCTGTAATGTATTGAATTTGTCAACAACGAATGTTTCAGTTGATACTGGGAGTAATAGGTTCAGTTTCAAACACCTGAACTAGTAATTCAACACTACAGTGCCTCGACTAGCATTTGTATTTTGCTTAACAGCAAGATACCCTTGTCCCGATGTTACTAAAACGAAATAGTTTTTTTTGGGCATTATCTCGAAATTCACCTCGTTATAAAAATTGGAAAGAAACAAGGCAAAGTCTCACGTTTGCTGACTCCAACATTCAGCTATTCATTAGCTATTCACACACACGTGATTCATATATGTTGCATCTAATATTTAATTATTGCTTGCTTAATTCAGAGGTAAAGTACATCAGAATGACCACAGTCACCGTCAAGTTCAGATTGACTGACTCCAAAAATCGAAATCAGAACCTTAAACGTTACCACTCGGTTGGGTATGTCATTTTCTCCAAATATGCAAGCAATAAATGCAAAAAGTTACTCTTATTTTTCACTTGAGTATAATTTCTAATCTTTTCAAAGTTCTTTTTATATGGGATTTAAATCATATAAAATATAAATGCAAGCAAATTACATAGTAATGATCCAAATTCAACGAAAGCCCCACAAATCTTAATACATCCTAAAATATAAAATTAATAAAATGGTTAACTAAAGTAAACTAATTAAAATGTCTCGAGGTAAATAATATTGTCACCCAATTATCGGAAGGCACGACCAACTGGCAGCTGGGTGGGCGACAGGAGGCATTGAGGCCACGCCTACCCATTTATCTTGTAGCGTTCACTGAGGGGATGGTTGGAAAAGCATCACTAGCCGTCTCTTTCTCCTCCCCCTGACGTCTGGAAACATCGGGATGATGTTCCATGCCGCGAAGCTTCCAGAAACAGCGATCTTCCTATATAAGGGCTGCAGTGGGCAAGTCAGTTCAGTTCTTGGCGAGCAGCCGTGAAGAGCGCAGTGCTAGGGAACGGACTGGAAGACTGCGTACGTGTATCAGAGGAGTTGTACGTAATTGTGAGTGTGGAGTGGACCTGTGACAGACGAACTGGTGGATTGTAATTGTGTGCGCTACGTAATTCTATGTAATCGCCAAGTGTACCAACTGTAATTCGGTGGAAATAAAGAACATATTGAGTTTGTGCTACTCGATTTTTAATGTCACGAACCCACAAGGTCACAACTGGTGTCAGTAAGTGGGATATTACAGCGATGGAGGCTGCATTGGCACAGATTTTAGAAAAGTTGGAGATGGCTAATAACAACTTGGCCGCGACGATGACCGCGAAGATGACCGAATTAACAGCGAAGACGGAAACGGCAAACAACAACCTGGCCGCGGAACTGAAGGAAATGAGAACGGCGAGCGATAGCCTGGCCGAGAAGATGACCGAATTGACCACGGAGATGAAAGCGGCAAACGAGGCCCTCGCCGCAGAGTTTGAAGAGCAGTTGACCGACGTGAGGGATGACGTCACGGAGCTGGGCAAGAGGATGGGTCAAGTGGACGAGCGCGTCGAAGACCTGGCAAGCCGCGTTAACGAGCTGGAGGGAAAGACCGACAGCAGCGTAAAATCCCTGAACGCCATGGTGGAAGATGTCGTAGGCAGGAGGTTGAAGAATTTGAAGGCCGACGCCCCGGGATGCGACATAACATCAGCGCGTGTCAAACCTCTGAAATATGACGGCGCATCAACGTTCGAGGTCTTCCGCCGCCAGTTTGACACAGTGGCCAGGCATAACAAGTGGTCACCGGAGGAAGAGACCGCACAGCTAATAGCCAGCCTCCAGGGATGGACCGCAGAAGTCCTAAACGTAGTACTGATAGCGGCCGCTCCCAAGGATATCTGGGAAGTCCTGGAGAACAGGTTCGGGAACCACTGCCTAGCCGCAGCCTGCCGCAGTTAGCTGAACACAAGGTCACAACAGCCAGGAGAGACGCTGCAGGAGTTCGCCCTGGCCATTAAGCAGCTGTCTATCAAGGCCTTGGTTGACCTTCCGCCGGAGTTCATGTCCCGGGAAGCCGCCTACGCCTTTGTCGACGAGGTACGAGACACCGAGATACGTCAGCACCTAATGCTCGGCGACTACACAACCATCCACGAGGCACTTACGGCAGTATTGAGGATGGAGGCGGCCAAGGCTACCCCGACGTGGAGAACGAGGAGTGTCCGCTACACCGGAGACAGAAGACCAGCCGAGGGACTCCGGCGAAGACCTAGTGGTCTGTGTTGGGGATGTGGACAGCTGGGACACCTGGAGAGAGACTTCCCACACCAGGGAGAGCAGCCGGGAAACGAGTAAGGGCCGTCGGCACCATCACCACCATCCCCTCGAGTGACACTGCGTGCCGTCAGCCGGCGGATGGATGACAGCCTCATCGCGGATGGTTTGGTGAGAGGGAAGCCATGCCGCGTACTGGTGGACACCGGGGCAGCCGTGACCATCATCGAATCAGAATGTAATGAGAACATATAATATTTAAAATCGTATCAAGGAATGTTAAATTACCTATTGGTATACATTAACATTGTGGCGGTTATTTCATTTTTTTTTTTTAATTTTTAAGAATGTATTTTGAATTGTTATGTAAAGAGTAATTCGTACAAAAAAGAAATTTAAAATTAGGTTGATGATGTAATTCGAGTTAAATGTTATATAGTATTGTCGTTAATTATAATTGCAAGAACGTGATTACATAATGTGGTAACGTGGACCAGTAAGAGATGGGTGATTTGGTTGTAGTAACGTAGAGGGAAGACAACTCTAGATTATCTGAGCATAGCTTCCTTCTGTAAGTGATTGTCTTAGGGGTAAGACATGTTTTTTTGTCGCTCCGCGAGTGTGCAGATACTGCTTTTTGTGAATGCATTTATGCTGCACTAGTGACGTGTGCAAGAGATACAGTGTATCGATGTATCGATGTATGATTGCTAAAGGACAGCATTTACATCATTTGAAATTGTAGCAGAATTTAAAATTGTTTCGCTGAAAAAATCCACAATACTTAAAAGAGAATAATTGTTGTTAACTCTCCAACAATAGCAGCATCAACTTCCTATACTCTGCGACCACGCCCAGAGGTAACAGTTCCTGCTCCAGGGCTGCCGTGGAACCTACAGGATTTCTACTAGATCCTCACCAAAGGTGAGAAACTAATCCTCAACATCATCCAATACTACATTTGGCAACCACATTATTTACGTTGAAACATTCTTATCTTTTCTAAAATTATCACAGAAAGCTGACCTGCCTACCGAAATTAACTTCAAAGGTTCAACATTTTATATGAGCGAAAGTTGTGAAGGCTGGTATGGACGGTTGAACGAAGGGAATTCTGTTAAATGTTCAGACCGAATTTAGATCTGAATTATAAATTGAGGACATCATTCGTGAAAGGTATTTCAGTTACAATATGTATAAAACTGTAACGTGCACCACAGACTTCTGACCATTATGCATAAAATACTCCAGGTTGCCTGAGTTAACTATCAGCATCTTCAGCTTTCCTCCAATTTGGGAAATTACATCTTCTAAATCAACTAAACTTCATGTTAATTTATTGTTATTATATTTATTAGTGCTGCGTGATTTAATCGATTAACCGAAACGATTAATCGATTAATGTTTTATTTTAGATTAAATATTAAAAACGATTTAACGGTTAATCGATTCGATTAAAATTAATCGATTACAGCAAATATTAATCAAAACTCTTTGAGCCAAATTTGGCCCTCTTTGTTTTGATGTATTGCTTCCAACCTAAACAGCCTTTCCAAAGCATCAAGCTTTCACTAGACACGTAATGTTCTTTGAGCTTTGAGATAATATAACTCCTGATACCTAAAAGAAATCACTCTGAACCAAGAGAGAGAGAGTCTAATAACACTTCTGTTGTGAAATATTCTAAGAGGTACATAACTACATACACATGCTGACAGAGAAGTTTCTTTCCTTACAGCTTGTATGTGACAACATATCCTATACAACTGATTATTTATCGCTTTCTAGCATAAACTGAGCTGTACAACCTTGAACCGATCACTTCGATTACGCAGCTATGGAAACAATAGTTGATCCCTCTTCTCAGGGCTGGTGGTGGTTTAACTTTGCTGTTAACTACAGTAAGCCACTAACGTTTGAGTTGCTGACAGTGGGTGAAAGTTTTGTTTAAAAAGTTACAATAAGGACAAATGTTTTAAAAAAGCAACTGAATATCAGTGTCACAAATTTTAGTAGATATTGATATAATACCTTACTAAATAATTACTTACAAAAATATTGCATACCTAAATCAATACATATATAAAGCATGTGCACTTGATGCAAACACAAATTTTTAATTTAAATATTTAAAAGTTTCATAGATAATGAAATATACAGAGTTTTAAAGTACTTTATATAATCCTTACATCTAATTTTTGAACAGATAATATATCGATTAATTGATAGATTAATCGATTAAAGTAACACGATTAATCGATTAAACATTTTGATCCATCTACGTCACTAATATTTATTGGTAACTTATGTATTTATGAACTTTAACATATCGGATAATATGAAAAAGTGATATATTAAGCATGCATGTTCATGATCTTAGATTTTTTATAAATATTTTTGTACACTTTAGCAATACTCATGACGCAATAGTTAAAGGTATGTCATCAGCATTCGGGACCTGCATGTAAGTGATATTTGAATCTTTATAATTCCTCTTTAATAGTTTGATTTTAATATCCAGACCTAAATAACACACCTTTAATTTAAGTTTGTTCTTAAACCCGTATATCTTTGATTTTGGACGTGTTCAATTATTCAATTTAAATAATTTTAATAACAAAACAGTAGAGCCAAAACGAAGATCGTTATTTAGTCGTTGCGGTGCAAATAATGAGGTACACAAAGTTGTATATCAGACACTTGGTGTGGGGTGAGGTGGTTTGGTTTGAAGGGAATGGCAGTTGCTCTGCACTTACAAGCCTCTTTGAATTCGATGTATGTTTGCGATAACATCTCCTACTGGACGCTGCTGCGTTCTTGTTGGCATCCTAGCCGATAAAAATTACTATGTCTTCTGAACACGCCTGATGTATGTATTCTCCGCCATGAATTACATCAACATTCCAGTTCAAGTTGCGATGTACATGTCGAAGCAAGGTATCGATAGTTAGACTGTCCTTGGTAAGCTCGAATACAAATCAAACAAAATTTCTAGCCTACTCTCAGTTTGGTTAATGTGAACCATGCGGTCTCTTTTATATGTATGTTCGAAAAATTATATTTATTAATTATACCAGTCAAGTGGTTATAAAAATTCCTATAGTTTTAAATGCTTAAAAACACTATCGATTTTGTATTTACTCTAAAAATTTAAATAATATAGTTTATTGATAAACAAGGACTCTTATGCACGATTTCAGCTACATATGTTAAAATTGACGTTAACAAATATAACTAAAATTGTCACAACGCTGACAAAGCATTTAAATTTCTTGCATTTCACCAACCTGTTTACTGAAAATGTTAACATACACATGTTAACGCCAAGAGACTTGCAAATATTACAGCTATAGAAGACTATGAATGAATTGTACTGTTTTCTAAACGTACTGCGATACGCTTTTGCTTTCATTTTCGTCTGCACACAGCTCAAAAAATGACGGGGTAACAAAATCGTGAACAAAAGCCGTGAGACAAATTTCTCATTGATGGAGAAAGAATTGTTAATTGAATTGGAGAAGAAGTGTAAGAATATCGTGGAAAATAAGAGGACGGATGCGGTGAATGCAAAAGAGAAAGATGTCACGAGGGAAAGAATTGGAAACGAATTTAATTCAAATGCATGTGTCACTACTAGAAGCACGACTTCATGTCCCTTATACGCGGTCTAGGTGTGTACGACGTCGACCCCGGCGAAAAATACAAAAGACCATATATATGTATAAAAACTTAAAAGAAAAAGCACCAAAACAAACCTCCACCGTCATTTGGCCTAACTTATAAAATATTCTACTACCAGTAGAGGACTCAGCCCTGATCTGACTAGACACTGAAAGTTTGGATTCCGGACTTTCAAGTGCCCAATCGCAGGTGCTACTACAAGCACGAAACAGCTTCGTCAGTGTTGCTTAAATTTAAAACGAGGTGCAAAGGACAGAAGTGACGAGTGAATTCAACGTTTCAAGACGGGAGGTGACCAGTGTATTATCCACATAATTCAGTGAATTATAAAATCGCAAAGCTATTAATAATTGAAACAAAGGCGAGATCGGCATATTCCCTTCGATGCATGTTCTAAACTCTCTTGTACTGCAGTAAGCTTTATAGCAACTTGTTTCGACAGTCTATACCACTGTAGAAAATTTTCTTCTGATAGCTCCTCAAAATCATTTCTCCTCATAGGCCGTACTCTTTACGAATGCCATTTAGACGGTCTTAAATATAACAAATCGACATCAAAAGCTGCGTGCACGCCCGCTATCTTGACTATTTACAATTGTTAAGGACTTAACAACAGACATTTGGCTTGTTAGTTTAACAAGAGATTTAACACGAGTGTTAAGCTAACACTTGTTGGTGAAATGCAATTTTAGTTATAACCAATATCACAACCATTGTTGTGGCCGGGTGCACAAAGGGGCAGATAGTGCGGCGCGGAGATAAGGGACAGATAGTGCAGCGCGGAGGTAAAAGCTTGCCGAAACAGATAAATAGACAGATAGCTGACTGGAAAGTTCGATTTCTTGTTTGTTACAGAACATTCCAGATGTTGCGTCGCGTCCCGGCACGTCTGCCTTTAAATCCTTCAACCACCTACCAACGACGTCCTCCACCATGGCGTTCAGGGACTTGGTGCTCCTGTCAGCCTTTCCCTCCAGGTCTTAACGTGGCTCTCCAAGTCTTCGATGCGCTCGCCCAACTCCATGACGTCCTCCTTCACACCGGCCAACAGCTCCTCAAATTTGGCGGCGAGGGCTTCGTTCGCAGCCTTCATTTCGTTTGCCAGGCTATTGTTTGCCGCATTCATTTCCGTGGTCAATTCGGCCATCTTTGCGGTCAACGTCGCGGCCAAGTTACTGTTAGCCGTTTCCATCTTTGCCGCTTCCTCTTCGCGGCGAGGACGTCATTCGCCGTCTTCATTTCTTTCAACTCAGCAGCCAGGTTGTTATTTGCCGTTTCCGTCTTCGTTGTTAATTCGGTCGTCATTTCTTCCATTTGGCGGTGAGATTGAGTTACAAGACTGCAGTTTGGTTCTCTCCTTTCTTCATTGTATCATGTCTCTTACATGCGTTAAGCTTACATATTATACATGTAATACAAATGCTCAATTTACTTTATTTTTTAATTTCAAACTTCGTGTTGTTGCATCTTCCTCCTTGTTGTTCCATCTTCCCCTAATTATATAAGTTTTGTAGCGATTAGTTTAATTGTACTTTTTATCTCCTCGCGTTTAAGGACACTCATTACTATTTCTCCTAGTAACAACTAAATATACAGGAAATATCTTGAAATACCTTATATAGGTTTCTCCATTCCCATTTCCATGAAAAAATGTCATAACCGTTAAGTATGTCATCTTCCCCCGACTTACCTTATATCTGGATTACTTTAGAAAAGCTTCTGAAATCTTTTCATCTGGATGAATTTTTTATAATCACAAGAGATAAGACAAAATCTTACTTTTAGATATTTTAAAATACACAAATAACGATTTACAAAAATATCTCATTACGCCAGATACCTTTAGGAAGTAACTTAAATTTTCAAATGTTTACTACTTGTTTACTTTCTCTGGTCCCCATAGTAGGTAGAAGTAGCATTTCATTCCAAGAAATTGGATAACAATACTTCAGCCGAACTACATGAACATAAATTTCTTTGTTTTTTGTAATTTACGTTATCCAACTGCAGATAAATCATATCAGATGAAGAATGAAGTGAGTGGAATGATGCCCAAATGAGACCACGCTCCATAGAGCTTAGAATTTACCGACGCCTAAGAAAACTTATCCAGTTAACTCCCCTAACTGAGATTCGAACTCGAGTTCTCTTGAATGAAATAGAGACACTGACACCAAGCTGTAGGGGCAGGCAGGACCTAGGATGTAACACTTCTTGTATATTGTACATAACGGAGAGAGAAGTAGCTTACGATTTAATTATTTACCAGTTTGGTATAGGATGCACTTAACCCCAGAATCACCAATGAAATAATCCACCTGTTTCTAAAACACAAGTGGTGGATACCAGGTTCACTTTGAACTTCTGATGTTATCCTTTTCCAAAACCTCTACAATGTTGAAATGAGGGAATATTGAGTTATACTATAAGAGGACAGAGAAACTCGCGTTTAATTATACGGTTTCGAGTTGTGTTCCCCAGCTCACGCTTTGGAACAGAAATAATAAGGGCGCTAATTACACAAACAAGCAAACTCGTTCATTTCAGTGTCGTCTGTCAGAGAGCAATTTAACTGTTGGATGAAGCTACCAAGGCATTGCAATTTACATCTGCAAAGTCCACGTGTTTGACCGTCTTTTGTTCTCTCTTTCGAGCTTAGCGATCTTAAATATGGAACGCTCTGGCAAATCACATCTCTAAAGACGATAGCTCGAGGAATAGACGGCTACATATGAACCCATTCACTTTACACGTCGGGTAAAACTTGTCTATTTTTAGTCTAGACCAGGGCAAGACAGGTAGTGAAGGTGTGACGTCAGCTCCGCCAACTCTAACCGCCAAATATGCCCCCAAACGAAAGTCAGGTTAGTATGCGACATCTCCGCGCTGATTTCTGCACGACAGGAAAGGTATCGGGTATTAATAATATGTAAAACTTACATCTTGGGTGATGTAATATTAATGCTGATTGTTTTAATTACACAATTTGTCACAGTTTATAAACAATTACATTTTAGCTCTGTGCTTTGAGGAAATATATAAAAATTCAACTCGTAGTTTTTCTGAGGCATGTTATAAAGAAAATAAAATAAAACATTAATTAATTCTCTCTGCAAATTAGAGGAGTCCCATTCAGAACAGAATTACGTAGACATTTTCAAACACTTTCTGTTTCGCTTTTGTTTAGCTAAGTAGTTTATCAATGTCAGGACGTAATGTTTAGAAAATTTGTAATCGAAGGCTGCATGTTAGACTGTAAACCGACAAGGTATTTCGGGGTTTGGACTTAGCTAATTTCATAACAGAAAAAAATTGTTCCCACACACATTTCAAGCCAAACATACACAATGTCAATGCAGCAAGTGAATACAACCTCGGAAATCTGGTTTGGGGGACATTGTTGACATCGAGTGTGCTACACCTGACTGAACCCCCAGATTCTGTACTCACAGCGCCATTTATATAGACAACTTGATAATACACGGCTCTTGCCTGATGTACACGCACTGCAGGCCTCATTCCGGCTGAAATACGTCACAACTCTCGAAGCTGTCTTCCTCTGGTCTAGACTAACAGAGGTTGTGTTGTGGTGCGTTAGGTGGGTTAGATGTGCGTATTGCTATAGAAATGGGGCACATTTGTAAGTCCATCTGACAAGGGGACTACCATTATACTCACACTGCTACGCTAAATTTGATAGTATAATGTCTGCTGTATATAAATCATGTAATCTTCTGCGGAGTAAACCGTAACGCCCAAAACAGAATTCTGGAAAGTGCCGCATGAGATCACTTGCAAGTAGCTGCTGGGCATCCCTCGTCAGCTCTGCGGGAAATATGATGTCGCTACGTATTCTGGACGCATTTTCGGTTACTTCCAGCTATATTCTGCAACCGAGTTTTGGCTCACAGGCCCCACCTAGTGCAGAGATTGAGCTCTGAAGCGAATACAGATGTGAGTATGGTGATAGCTCCCTTGTGCGTAATTGTGATATCGCCTATTTATGATCACAACAGCAGGTCATATACAACTATTGCTGTATGCCTCCCCTCACTTTGCTCCACCTCCCATGCTACTCTGTGGATACCTCTTATTCAGTGTTATGATTACGGAAAGGACTGCTATTTAACCGTAATACATATTTCACTTGTTCAAGTTATTCTCGGGAAGCAAGCCAGTTGAAAAGACGATTAGAAATAGTCGTTTCGGGGGCTACATCTCTCCCATCATCAGGATATTTTAATAAATATTATAACCACAAATGTATTAATGGATATAACACAAATGTAAACAGAGACAAAACACTATCAACACTAGCATTCCTGAACAAAGGACTGTTTTCAGTAAATTAAATGCCAGGTCAGGAAATGGCGTGGGTATAGAAAATTAATTGGGTCAAAGAAACTTAACTTGAAGATCAAGCTGTATATATATATGTGCTTCTTAATTCGACGGATTTCCATTTTAAGGCCGGTTAACAAGAGGAGCTTCACTGAAATATTGTTTATAGTTTATAGTTAAAACAGTTATACTTTATTCAAGTGGTAAGTCGCTGTTTGTTTGCTTCTCATAGTTATTAAAAGAATACGGAATTTCGAAGCCATCGTAAATAAGAAATCTATTTTTTAAAACCATCGCTTCAAACTATTGTATACCGCTTTGTATTTACAGCGAAATGTATAGTTAAAGATTACTACAATGGTTTACTTTTATAAAGATAAAGTACTTCGAGGCGGAAGGTGGAATGTAGGAAACGTCTGTATAATATCACTTGTCACACAGCAATGTTCCGAACTGCCAGAAAATAAAATGTAACAATAATCAGAAAATATCAGAAGTGTGCACTCACATGAATTTCTTTACTTATATCAACGAGATAAAATGATTTTACTACATATTTCCTTGTAGGTAAACTGGATTAGGGGAATATTATAGACTTCACAATAGTAGATATCTTAAAAGCTGCTGGCTACGCGATGGCTTTGAAATTCTGTACTTGTATGAACACAAAAATAAGAAATAGAAAGAATTGCTTCTCCTTGTAACCTTGTTATTACTGCTTTTGTACGAGAATAGTGATATCTATTTTCTCAAAATAAAAAATCGTTTACAGCTAAGAGAACAGAGAACATCTTAGAGTAGTTTAACATCTTAGAAATCTATTTGTAATAAATCGTGTTGTTTAACGAGCTCTAAATGGCTTATATACATAGTACGGTTTTGTCTACTTTTTACTGTTTACCAATTATACAACAGTCATTTAAAATAATGATGACTACAGACATATTCCCAGAAAATCTTATATATACATTTCATTTGTCATAGAAATACATAAATACGTCATAATTTAATGAAAATAGTTGAGTAATTTTGAGAAATACAAAATTTTGAAACGTTTTCTGTGCAAAGGGCATTTTTAGATGGAGAGATTTTCTCAAACTTGCTGTTACATATTTAAAGGTTGCTGAACTCAAATACCAAGTTTGTTGTTTAAACGGCTGTTCGTTTTTAGTTATAATCTACATAAAAGACAGATACACATTCATGCGTATACACACATCTTTAAGTTAAGGTAGTCTCAAAACGTGTATTTTTTCTGTATCTAATTTTTATGGTAGGCAGTACTTCCTCTGCTTACTGTTAAATACTTAGGGACAAAATTTTGGAGCAGGTCTTTCACATTACAAGAGTAAGCAATTGAGTTATTACTGATAGTTTATGGAAGAAGTTTATTGACGGTTTTTTGCCTTAATTCTCATCCAGTATTTGCTTACTCGGTCTTGTTTGCAGATGAGGCAAGTTTTGGAAGAAATGGTGTCACAAATGTTTACAATCAACACTTGTGGACAGACATAAATCCTCGCGCGAGACGTCAGGGAGATCTGCAATTGCAGGCAGCTCTCTGGTAGGTCCATATGTTCCTCTTCTAGTGCTTTTTTACTTATAAACGCTCAGAATATGACCCGTGTTCAGCTCTACATTTCCATTTATTCTTTATTCTCTTTAAAAGTTATTGTACTTTTCAGTGTACTTACGGAATATTTCAACTATTGTATCTTAAACAATTTCTTATTAATGTACTTTTTTCTTTAAGTTTAGTTCAGCTATATACATTTAAATATCCTATGTTCAAGAGGTTCATTTCTACCCCATGTAGGACTTCGCTGTTATGGAACACACTTCCTTAGGTCTTTAATACTGACGTTCTTATCCATGCAACTTTATAGCAATTACATAGACTAAGTCCTTGGGAATGGAAAGAAGTTTGTGCATCATGCTTCTGCCTATGTAATTGTCTTTTAAAATGATATAGAGTGAAATGTTGACTATAAACATTTGTTACGTGCACTAATGTGTTCCAATCTAAAACAAGACTGAAGATGTAAACAGTGTACACAAATGTACGGAATAAATCATCTACAAAATTCTCCTGTAAAGTGTCAATCCTTTTGATATTTATCTGTAGAGACGTGTTGAGTAATTCATTTATTCAACGGAAATTTCAAATGCATGTGCTTTGTCAACCTGTCATGACAGTTTATGAAAACTTTGACACAAATTGGAGATCTTTGAAAGAATTCCAACAGTGAACGACAACTGCAGCTTTCAGGTTTAGAAACAAGAACATCTTCTAGGAGTTCCTTTGACCTTATAGCATTTCTAACATTCCCAGTGATCTAAACCTTTCGAATGGCTGTGTAATCTTGAAGTGTTCTTTTAATGCATCATGTTAACTCGGAAACGAAGCAAATCATTTTTACTTAGTTTGGTAAGAGAACCGTTTATCCGTATACACGCTGTATCTAAAACAATGCAGATTTTTCTTAAGACAAGAAAACGATTGAATCACAGGAGAAGGTTTATTTGGCTTACGGGTATCTCGCCATTCTAGATCAAACGAAATGAAATGTGTAGAGATTAACGCCCACTTTCACTACATACGGCACCGCAGGCGGTGACACTGATGATACATGAGATGAAGATGGAGCACCGGTGGAATGAGATGGCGGGGGAAACCGGAGGTTCCGGAGAAAACCCGCCCCAGCGCCGTGTTGTCCACGACAAATTTCACTTTCCGGTCGCCTGGGATCGAACCCGGGCCGCCTTGGGGAGAGCCAAGTGGTCTAACCACTGAGCCACGGCGCGGCCTCTAGCTCAAAAGGCAACTCTAAAATCTAGCACTTCGAAATGGCCTTCCTGGTAACGTATAAGGCTCGCTGCCACAGGTTTGTAGTTCAAATCTCATCAATACTGGAAATTAGTTGTTCTTTCACACTGGCCGTGTGCAGGCTAAACTATGAGAACGTAGAGTCACACTGAAAAATTCAATGCCATAGCCGGGATTTGAACCACGGATCTCCTGCTCTCCGTCCAGCCACTCTAACCATTGAGCTACTATGGCCAACGTGCCGACATGACATTAAATTCCCCAACTGACTCGTGTTTTTCCCGGTAAACCAATTAGGAGTTCTCATAAACACATGAGACAACTACCTTAAACGTGACGTACAACGTGTAAATACTTTAAGGCCCGGGCTTTATAGTTAACCACTATTAGATCAATTAATTTCCATTAATAATAATTTCCATTCCATTCCTAATAGTGGTTAGCTATAAAGCCCGGGCCTTAAAGTACTTACAGCATAGTAAGTCGCCATTAAGGTAGTTGTCTCCTGTGTTTATGACAACTCCTAGTGGTTCACCGGGAAAATACGAGTCAGTTGGAGAATTTAATGTCATATCGGCGCGTTGGCCATAGTAGCTCAATGTTTAGAGTGGCTGGACGGAGACCAGAAGATCCGTGGTTCAAATCCCGGATATGGCATTGAATTTGTCGGTCTGACTCTACGTTTCCATACCTCATCAATACTGTTGTAAATCATTTTTTCTTCTTTTCCCTAACAACTGACTGTGGTGCTGTATGTGTATGGTGTAAAGTACTACTAAGGTGCCGAAAATCTGTGGCTCGAGTCCCGGCAATGGCATTTAATTTATCAAGTCTAATTTAACTTACTGGCTAACTCCGCACACATAATTAGTGTAAAAGAGTTGCTATAAATACACATAATTAACTTTTAGGTTCATTTTATCGAATATGTTTCAAAATGTCAACTTTCTTCATAAGATAACTTAAATAACAAGTGGAAGCCCAATGTTTAGTTTCTTTATAATGTACTCATATACGTAGAGGAAATATTGTATTCCATTAAAAATTATGATACCAAGATTGTAATTCAAATGAATGTTTTAAGATTCCTTAAGCAACACAAACTATTTCACAAAAATATATAAGTGGCATACTTCAAAGATGATACACCAAGCATGGAAAGAAACACATCTAACCCGTACCCTGCTTTATATGGAATGTTCTTGCCAAATTTTTATTTTCTCAAAAAAAATATTTTTGATTAAAATATAACATTTTTAATATAGTTAAGAAAATTTAAACGTATCTCTTGAATTTGTTGAGAACAGCCCGTGCAAAACTCATCATTCAGAGGGGCTTTCGTATAATATTCAAAACCACACTATTTTAAGAAATAAAAAATGTAGAAACCTTTAAAACATGAAATTTATTTTAAATAACTTTCTTTTGACACCAACTATTAAATGAGAGCTAATTGGTATTACTCAATACCATTGTAATTTTTTACAAGTGCTGCGCTGTTCCGTTAGTTCTTGTAATGTCAATGAAAGTACTTTACTTTAAGACCATGTGAGATATACATCACTATCGATGTTGCTTTCTATTTTTCCTTGTAACTACTTTGAAACGACAATACAACTATTTCTGTAAAGGTTTACACTTTTGTTGGAATAGTTTACAGTAACTATATCCAAAAATTAAGCAATAATGAGTAGAGAAGGTTACGTGAATGTAACAACTCATACTATGTTTCATAAATACGGCCATCAAAACTGAAGATAACGTTTTGACGGTGTAGAGGGAAGGCTGGATGCTATCTCTCCAGAAGAAGAAGAGTTATGAACACCAGAACACGGTAGCCCGATTGTCGTGCTGTACCACTATGTTTTAATTTGCATGTGAGGGAAGATGACTCCTTGGGATGCTGGAGCAGTAAATTCTTGCGTCTCTACAGGAAAATTTACCGCCGTATTATAAATCCCTCCGAGTAGTTTTTAATCTGTCTAGCTGGCTGCACAAGTAACACTGCAAAAGTTAGGAACGGCCCGGTCAGTAGCGATTTTAATATTATGTTAAATATTCCAGGGATTATAACCTTTGTTCCTCTTCCAAAATGTACATTACGTACTTCATATTAGATTTATAATTTAGTTTGCCCTTTATATGCTGCATTACTCCATGAGTGTTTTTTTTTTAAGATTCCAATAAAATTACTGCTATAAATCACTAAAACCTCTCATTTATTGCACTCATGTGGCTTTCTCTACTCACCATTATGCAAAATAATTGCTTATTCTACTCTCTACTTCATGTTAATTGAAATAAAGATTTGCAAAGGTTGTTGTTTTAATAATAAGCACAACAGGTTTAGGAAAACAGAAAACGCTTAAAGGATAATCAAATATTTTAGTAGAACTGAGGCATTTCGTTCTCTTTATATGACAAACGTAAGAAATAATTATTCTAAAGGGATATGAAGGTATTTTGAGAATTTAAATCAACAACTAAGAATATCTTGAAAAGAGTTCGTACAACAAAACTCTTATTTGAGATAAACCGTATTCTTTAACGAGATTTACATCTTTATGCACTAATTATTCTCCCTCTCTTATCACCTTTTATTATTAAAAATAAAGAGGACTTCAGATGTTTTTTCTAAGAAATTCTACTGTTATTTGTCATAAAAACATCTTAAACATACATTTTGTTTTAAACCATTAAAACGTTTTTGAAAAAATTAAGATTTCCGAAAAGGCTTCCATTTGAAGGGTTATTTGAAATGCGGGATTTTCTTCAAAATCTTAATATGGCATCCCTGGAAGATGTTGCACTTAAAATGCAAAGTTTGGTTTTGACAGGCCTTTATATTATATAATAATTAGTTAATTTTAATAATTAGATAATTTTAATAATTTATTTATTTTTCTCTTCACAGTCGCACGATAACACGTGCGCGTGCATGCACAGAGGAACGTTTTCCTAAAAATAGTTTTTCGGTTCCGAGGGCTTGAAAGCATACATTTGTTGTGAACTCTCGACATTGTACTTACGTTACACGGTAAACAGAAAGGCAAGATTGGAAATAGCATCAGAAATATGAGATTGTGACTTTTGCTTAAAAAATTCTCTATGTTCGCCCTTTTTATATGCACAGTACAATGTACAGTACATCGTACAATTAGAAGCTTTTCCATCGACAACTCAAAAAATCAGTTTAATTTAGTTCCTCTGTTCCTCTCTCAGCTTTGTTTATTTTTGAATCTCTGTGAAGACATTTTCTTGTATTCATTTTCAATATATTATGTAGCTTAAAAGCATTTACTGTTTTATAAATAGTGGAATCGTATGCCCAGTCTAAACTGTACAGATACATACAACGAATTTTGCTGAAGTGGAAGTACTCTGTCTGTTCCGTCTTCACATTTCAACATCAGCTCCCATCTTCTTCTAGGAAGTCCTACATCCCTTCCGCGAGGATTGTGTCTTCTTATTAAAAGTGGTATTCTTTCTTCACTCACTCTATTCATGTGTTCTTTCCAATTCTGTTTGTTTTTATCTATTTTAACTTGTAATTTGCATATGGGTAAATTTGCATCTGTGGCTGCCATGATTTTATAAAATTTCAATTCCGTCGGAAACGAAAAACGTAACATACGTACTTAAAGGGCATTAATCCGCTGATGAAAGCTCCCATATAAATATCGCAGCTGTCATTTTTAAATGACAAAGTTAAATAAATCTTCCTATAGAAGGCCAGAATTGTTAGTATTGGTTAAGTCTTTGTTCACCAAACTTAGTGACACGATTTGATAAACATTGTCTTCATTTTCACGTCGTTTAGGTATAATACAGTTCACTGATTCGTTCACTACTGAGAACTGCCTCTATAACCAATCATGGTTTTACCCCACATCAATCAGCTGCATAAGAACGTCCCTTAAAGTATCTCTGTCTCTCTTTACCTCGCCTCTACTACATTTACAACAGGATCGTTTTAGTTAGAGACGATTATACACGGAGCAAGCATCGGTATCTGATCCAATACTGCTGTTTCAGGACATGACCTGGCAATACAGAGTAACGATCCTGTTTACTCCCAGTACGGACTAAGGGACCCATGTTCTCTGTGCACACATGAGAGAGCAATGCCTTATTTACAACTTGTTTCTCACTATGGAAGTGAAAGTGTTGAACTTTTCCCAAGAAAAAGTTTCCAAGTTATGGGATAGTTCCGCTCTTTCACAACGATACTCGTATATTTCGTGGCACGTTTCCATGACTACAGACCTCAGACTGCGAAAGGCAGAAATAACCTAAATAAACCATCCATAATATTCTTACGTTAAGAGGAAAAATAAAGAGGCATAAGTTTCTAAAATTAAAATTTAACCGTTCTATTTTTCGGTAGCTTAACAGGACGTTAATATGTTGTGCATTTATGTGCTGTCTGTACCACACTCGTTTATCTTTATATAGCTTCTTCAGAAATTTCTTTTACTACTAGTTTCATATTAAGGCAGAGAAACCTTCAGAAATATATATTTAATTACACATTTCGTTGTGGTTACAATAGAAAACAGATTGGTTGTTCACGTGTTTAAAATTGTCGTCGCTATAATGGTAGCCATAAATATACTGTTTTCAGGACAATGCGATAAACAACTGAATAGCGCCAGTGCTTAAAGATGAAGAATTTAATTACTTACGTTAACACCGAAATATCGTCAAGAGCTGTCACAAAGTCAGTGGAATCTGTATCAGTATCTGTATCATTAAACACTTTAAAATAATAATAAATGTTCTAAGAAACTGTTCTTCTCGAAAGAGTTTTTCCATGCCAAATCGACACAGTTGTATACAGTTGTCCCCTTTGAATTCTATCCAAATTTTTCAACCCATATGTATATTGAGATAGGTAGCATGATAAAATTGTAGCCGTATCGGTTGTCTACCTTATGAAATTCGGTGATTCAAGGTTCGGGGGAAAAAGAATTCTGCAAGACTATTTGCTAATCGTTCCACATAGTTGAGAGTGATATCAATAGAAAGCTTATATGGATATATTTCTGGTGGTACATATAGCTATCAATCAACGATTTACCCCTTAACCCTGAATTATTCAAAACATGGCTCTACTAATCTGAAAAAAGACATAATTTATCAGCTCTCTGTTACACACAGAATGCCAAATTGCGATACAATAAGCATCATGTGATGTTCTTCATTGTTCCTCACATAAACAGTTGAGTTTTAATTTTAAATAATCGTACAATTTGCCAACAATAATGGATTTTGGTTTATATATTAGTATGTAATTCCAATGTGCAAATTATATGAACATTATTTTGACCACACTACATTTCGTATATTCGTACATTAAAAATCATACAAGTGCGACACTGAAAACAATTACAAATTCAAATAATATTACTCCATCAGTCTTATTTTTTTCTTTTTTCCAGAAAAAGTGAATGCAACGTACCTTATCGAGATTCGTTATAGTCTGTTGGTCGGTACTTACCTGAAACAAAAAGAAATACAGGATTACAACAATTGCAATGCAGTTATGAATATTTTATTTATGAGGAGACTAAGTGAGAAAAAGGCAATATAAGAACAAGAAGAAAGGTGTCTTACACCCACATGAACTTCTCCATCCACTCAGCTTCTACAAATTATTACCAAATATAATATAATCATAATTTTAAACCAACAGAATACTAAGTGATGAGCAATATTGCCTTAGGCCTAATAGGTCCACAATAATGGGAACTAAAGTACTTAATGCTTTTGAGAACAAACAGAATGTAGCGGCATTCTTATGTGACCTTTAGTAAAACTTTTGATTGTTTACCACATGATCTGCTGCTAAAGAAATTAGATTTATATGGAATTAAAAATAAAAAGCTGTCTCTCATTCGATCATATCTTAGTAACAGAAAGCAAGTAGCATTTTGGGTCCTTTTCTATTTATCGTAGCTATTAATGACTTGCCTGCTGCTACTCCTGGTAAAGTTATTTCTTGTGCAGATGATACCACAATTCTTAATACTCTTTCTGCAAGTACCTTCAATTGGTCGAATACCTTGGATCAACTGTCTGACTAGTTTTGGGGCAAATGGTCTGCATATTAACAAAGTTAAAACACATACTATTTTATTTAGTTTAAAAGATAAACAGAGTTATGAGCTGATGGTTAAACTACTTGGAATATGGTTGGACAGCAAGCTTTTTTGGAAATTCCACATAACAGAAATATGCAAGAAGTTGTCAAATGATTTATTTCTCTTAAGAAGGCTTAAAATATTTGTTTTCACTAATATCTTATTAAGTGTTTATTATAGTTTATTTCACTGACACTTGAATTATGGCATTTTGCTTTGGGGTAGCAGTGGAGAAGCCAACCAGGTATATTTGCTCCAGAAGAATGCTCCTAGAATAATAAACAATTGGGATTCTCACCAATACTGTGGACCTATCTTTAAAGAATTTGGTATTTTAACTGTAGCATCTCTGTGTGTATTTGCATGTTTGAACTTAATTCATCTTCAAAAGACAGATGAGGCACTTTTTTCTGATATACATGCTGATAATATTAGGGATGGAAATGATATGGTACCTCCTAAATTTCGCTTACAGAAATCTCTGGATTCTCATCTGTATCTTCGAGTGAAATTAAACAATAAATTACCTTTAAATCTAATTCAAATTGTAAATGCAAATTCTTTTAAAACTAGAGTTAAAAGTAGCATTAAGTTACTTAATTTTTTCACACTATAAGGGTACTTAAATGAAGATTCATTTTAATGACCTGCTGAAGAAACCTATTGCATTGTATGAATAATGGTTAAATAATAATAATAATAATAATAATAATAATAATAATAATAATAATAATAATAATAATAATAATAATAATAATAATAATAATAATAATAATAATAATAATAATAATAATAATAATAATAATAATAATAATAATAATAATAATAATAATAATAATAATAATAATAATAATAATAATAATAATAATAATAATAATAATAATAATAATAATAATAATAATAATAATAATAATAATAATAATAATAATAATAATAATAATAATAATAATAATAATAATAATAATAATAATAATAATAATAATAATAATAATAATAATAATAATAATAATAATAATAATAATAATAATAATAATAATAATAATAATAATAATAATAATAATATTCTCCCACATTTCCTTTAACCTGCAATAGAATAAATATGTGGTACTTTAGTAAAAATTGCTGCAACTACGTTTTAGAAAATCTTAGAAAAACAATTTTCCATGTTAGAATACATGAAAGAGAATGCATCATTCCAATGATACCTAAATTCAATATATTATAAGAATACCATACAAAGATTTTCTAAATCTCTCTCTAAAATCACCATTTGCATGGAACATGTTCTATATTTTTATTTTCTAAAATATATCTTCAATTATTTTGATTTTAATTAACACAGGTTTACGATAAAACCTGCTACAGTTTGGAGCTCCTGTGAATATATACGTTAGGTACCATTTATTCTGATTAGTTAACCATAAAGGATAGACGATATACGAAATTTTAACTTTAAAATTTAGACAAATGTGCAAATATTTCTGTAACAAATGCTTCTGGTATATTCCTGGATGTTAACTGAAATTTTTCAGTTTCACATTACTATTCTTTTGTTTCTCCCTATTAATGCAAAGCTCTAAATTTTAAATAGAACGAATACCGTACAACTCATTAAACATTTATCATGGCTTTATTCTCCTATTCCACAAACTGGAGTCACTTTTATAGAGTTTTGGAAACATTTTGTAGTCCCAGAAATATATTTCATATTACGACCAAACACAATAAATTACAAATATTAAATAGCCAATAACAATAGAAAATTACATAGCCATTGCACCTTTGTGATCACTCGAGCCCGGATTTCTAAGCGAAATACTTATAAATGCTTATAAATGCTGTTTTGCTGAAATACTTTCTTATTTTGCACTTTTGAATTGAAATAACTTATTTTATCCAAATCGTGTACAATTAAAAGCAAGTTGTCTTAACGAAGATGTGAATATTTGCGCCAGCAAAAATTTGTGAAAATACCAACATTCTGGAGCAAAGTTGTGCCACACATTCATAACATCACGAAAACAAGTTACATTGTGATAGCCTAATGTAAGTGAACAAGAAGCAAATAGGTAGGATACTATTTTATAACTGATTGAATTCAAAAGACAGTTTGCCAAAACCAATTTAAAATGATATGAAACTATGAGAATGCGGTAATGGCTAACTAAAGTAACGATAACCTAGCATAGAAAATGGAAGATTAAAAAGGTTACTTGTTTCGTAGTAAATTATGCAAAAAATAATAGAGAAAACAGTAACAAGGACTATAATGATCAGACGAAACTGGAATGCAAATGGAGAGCACTAGGTGGGCCAAGAACATGATGGTCAGATACTATGTTAATGAGCCAGAGTGAAACATTTCATTCCAGTTATGATGCAAACGGCGATCATGTTAAAGATATGATGCCAATATCGCGAAACAAAAGTCACCTTAAACAGGGGCGTGTCCTGTGTTCCCGGTGGAGTGTAATAATATGTGAAACATGATTTTTAGAAACTTAAGACCCAAATATTGCTGTTATATGATGGATGCAGTTTGGGAAACAGTTAGAATATTTGAATACAGAGAAAAATATTTCCACGATAACGTGTGAACCTCACACTCGGGAGATTCTGCGTTTGATACCCGGTGACTGATCACTCTGAGCATGGGCTTTCCTAGTTTCCCCAGAGTCGGTAAGCGAGTCTGGAGTATTTTCGCTTATATAATGACCTTGCTTTTTATATTTTACTGCCCTCCCCTCCAATTTCTTCATCATTGGTTGTTTCAAAGTCGATTGACGAGCGATGGAGTTCCACTCTGGGCACTGGAAGTGAGCATCTTCCATGGACTGCTCACAGACCTGCCCTCCGGAAGCTCATTGTGCCCTCTTCCTTTAAGCATCCTCGAGTTTCGTGGGCAGTCTTGTACGGCGTCTGATTGTTTACTCTAGAACTGTTAGGGACTCCGTAAAACTCGTGCACGTCTCTCCCGTCCTACCTCCCTCCCAGAGGTCGCGGGGTCACTGTGGCCTATGCGCGATGCTCTAACACGAATCTAAGGGTTCCGCTATGATTTGTAACATTAGTGTTATAATTACTTTAGTAGATTAGTATCTTTCGCAAGATACTAATGGCTACACAATCCGTAAACGCTGATATAAATCGGCCGCTAGAAGCTGACTAACGTGGAATACAGCATCAGATCCGTGTTAGAAGTGACAGCCTGCTAACTGTGCAGATTCTCATTTGTTCTTGTGTATGAAGTGACAAAAGCAAGGGTGACAGCTTCGATAGTTTATAATATCTGGTTCTATATAAATCAATGCAATTGAATTGAGGAAATATTTTGAGACAATCTCTACATCCACCTTTATGTGTAAAACATAAATATATTTTAACGAATCACAGGACCCTTAATCGGTTTTACAATAGTCTTAAGCCACATTTTTGGGTGATAATTCGGGCTTTAGTACCTCGTGGTTTAGAAGTTATTCTAGAATATGTAGGTGTGAAGAACTGAACAAACTGCTCCACTGGCATCATTTTCAGATCAAAACATGTATTATATTCAAATGACTTACATCTGCACACTCGTGCACAAACTGGTATTAAAAAAAACTTAAATATTCTCCTGCCTAGATCATCAGCGGGGCCGCGCCGTGGCTCAGTGCTTAGACCGCTTGGCTCTCACCAAGGCGGCCCGGGTTCGATCCCATGCGACCACAAAGTGAGATTTGTGATGGACAGCACGGCGCTGGGGCGGGTTTTCTACGGGACCTCCGGTTTCCCCTGCCATCTCATTCCACTGGTGCTCCATTTTCATCTCAAGTATCATCAGTGTCATGTAGTAAAAGCAGGCGTTAATGACTACACATTTCATCATCAGCCTAGAGGTGTCCTTGAAGAGTCATCCTTGTCCGAGGAGGAGCCCTTTTGGCATTCCGGGACTCCGTCCCTTACTGGCGTTATGATGAATTTATAATATTAGACGGTGGGTAGATAGTGGTTTACTTTTTATGAAGTATTACAGGTTGTAGGATGAAAGAGAGGATATGCTGTTATTTATAGAAGACTTAAGTTTATGATGGGCCTAAGGTGAGTCTAGGATACTTGTAGGTTTCCTCGGAGTCAATGTTGCCTAGATTGTCTTAATCGAGATACACTTTCATTCCACACTATACTTTTAGTTGCAAAGAAGGATAAGGAGAACTAAGCCATAGTCAGATGTTTAAAAAGAGGATCACTACGTGATCCTACGTTTTTTCGTATGGCTACGGAGAAAACGTCTACCGATCGGCTTGAATTATGAATTATAAACATATTAAAAATTGTTTTACAAAAGATTCAGAATCAACCTCTTTACTAGGGTAAGATGATATTTGAGGTTTTGAATAGCGAAGGTTCGTAACTATGCTGATGCAAAAATAACAAATGGTAAACTCTGTGTCAAAATGAATGATCCAGGCAACGAAATTTTTATTCCCAAACAAATTTGAGAAATTTCTAATCATAATTTGCTGCCACAGTCATCTGGAATTTGTTACATGGAATATTTAAGTTCTAAAAAATGGTGCAATTAAAAAGGTGTTTCTCTTTTATATAAATAATTAGTAGCTGGTATGCTTAATTTTTTAAGATTACTCACTCAGACTAGGCAGATGTTCACCCTTCATTCCAGAAGCGCTTTTCGGTCTTTGCTTCAGACCATCCTCAGTGGAAGCTGCACCAACTACTCTGAGTAGTAGACTCATTATTTACATAAAAAATATATCTCACTTTTAATAACTTGACAAGTCTTCTTTAAAGGTGTTTCTTGTTTCACAGATAAGTAAAGAAAAATTGAACATCGGTCTAAGCCATCAAGAGGTAATGAATAGTCAAAGAGATTATATGTCTGACATTATATTAGAGAAGGGTTTCTGAAGAATAATGTGTGTTTGTCACACAAATTTTAACTTGATTCCTCTGCTTGATCTGCTATATTGACTCTGGTAGAGATCATTCGACACTTTGCAAAGATTATTCATGTCTATTACTTTTCAGTAATATAATTATCGCGCAATGTATATTTTTTCTTATGGTAGCGGATAAACATCTATCTCATATGATTTATCATATTTTACATTTGAGATGCTGTAGCGATCGCTCAGGCATTTTCTTTGTTGTTTGTAAGCTACGTCATCCAACGTTGTCATATCGGACGATGAATGAAATGGGTGAAATGATGCTGGAATGAGCCCGAGGCCCACAGAGCTCAGAGATATCCGACATTCTTCTCTCAGGATAAGCGAAACCCCCGGAAAAAGCCTTATCCAGGTAACTCACCCTGACCGAAATTCGAACTCGGGACCTCTTGAACTTGAGGTAGATACGCTACCATCGCGAGGCGGTGTCTCGCTCACGCATACGAGTATACAAAACTACATAAATAAACAATTTGTTTTTCCCAAAAAATCATATTTTTGCATTCCAGAGACACACACACACACACACACAAAAAAAAAAACATTTTCTATGAAAATTACGGATCAAGTTTTAAATTGGACAGAATGCTTCCCTTGCATTCTAGGCACTTGGGAGATACATTACAATTTATAGAATACGTTTCACAAGAGTATCTGATCACGTCCTTGCCTCATTATGAAGAGTCTCTTTAGCTGCAGATTTGCCGCGAGAGAAAAGATCAGATGCGTTACATTTATACGCCTTTCTCATCCCTCTATCATTTATTATTTGGTGCACAAATATTCTCACCAAAGATTAATTTCATTTAGATAAAGCTATGAGAAATAAGCACATTACACCATTCGCTATGAGATGACAAAAGGAATGGCGAGAGTCAAATGTTCAACAACTGAATGACGACCATTAAATTTCGTATTTTTTCGCTGCAGTAGCGATAATCAACTGAAGATCGAAGGGACTTACACAGTGCTGTAGTTGAAAAAGATATTTTGGCGGTACTTATCAAACTGAAAAAAGCTTAGGTGGTACTCACCAAAATCACTTAGGAATTGCGGTTCGCACGGCCTGACTCTTCACTGTTACACCAAGAAGCTTTGTGGCTAATATAAAAGCTGTTGCCCTTCCGTTTAGTGCTAAAAACAATCAATAAACATTATTTGTTTCTTTAATTTTAACAATCGTTTCACTAATTTAGACGGTAGGGTTACAACGTGTTCAAATTGTAGGTGGTACGGCGTATCGGCCCGTACCGGCCCAACTACAGCACTGGACTTACAGAAATGAAATATTGTTAACAATTATATCCACTAATAACGGACATCTAAGAATTAAATTAAATGTTTTTAAACAAATCTGTGTTCTTTATGACGTATGCTTTCGTCTATTGCTTAAGATTCACCAGCTACAGAAGTTAATATAGAATTAACCGGCTATTCCCTAAAAATTAAATATAAAATTTTTGTTTTTTATAAGCAACTTTAATAAATAGTAATTTAACCTATACCTTTAAAGAAAATTTTAAGAAAATCAAACATTTTGAAAATTTTTCTATGAAATGGGTAGTTTGTGCTTGAAGATTTACTTGAAAATATTCTTATTGTTTTCTTGGAAGATGCTGAATTTAAATATCAAGTCTGTTATTATACCAAGTTTTAGAACTTGAGTTATGCTTTCCACATACATACATACACACAACAACCTGTTTTGTAAAAATATATATTATATGGATTCAGGGAATGTCAAAACGTGTACCGGTATCCATCCTTTACTCGTACTCACTATAGGTCAGCAGTAGACAAAGTAGAAGGAAAAATAAAAGCAACACTCCGGATTAACGTAGGTGTTCTAATTTTAAGTGCCTTCGTTTTTTCTTCTTCTAATTATACGAAAACCTTA
This sequence comes from Mantis religiosa, assembly GCA_030765055.1. Classification (NCBI taxonomy): domain Eukaryota; kingdom Metazoa; phylum Arthropoda; class Insecta; order Mantodea; family Mantidae; genus Mantis; species Mantis religiosa. Next base: position 39,052,981 of record CM060955.1, read on the forward strand.
TGTCAGTGTTTATGCTGTATAACCTGATATGGTCCAATTTGTACCGTTAATAATTGTCTGTGGCCAGAGGACCCCACCTATCTTTAACTTGGTCGTGACCTGTCTGTCAGCAATTAACGCGCCAGGCCCGGGTTCGTTCCGGTGCCAACACCCAAACACCGCTTTAAAAATGTAACATACTTGCCGTCAACCTTTGTATCTTTAATGACCCCTCCCTTAGTTTCACACTCATTTGTTTCAAAGTAGTAATCCGAATGCGCAGTTAATTTATTTGTTTCGAAAAATACGACATTAAAGTATATGAGACAAAATATTTATAACAAATGCTTATGTGAACATTCACATGTGTTTGATTTGATCAGTCACTGAAGTAGAGTTCTGTGGCATATCACTTTAAACCTCCAGATGGAAGGGGGATCAAGTATAGACCCATTAGATAAAGCTCTTCAAAAGAAATAAGATCTTACGATATTATATATGCAGTAATTCATTGTCTTTAAAGAAGGAAAGCGTGGGAAACGTCCGCTCACCTAAAACATAGATATGCAGACATCAATGCAATTTATATCGAGCAAATTTATATCAAGACAACTACGGTGAACCATAGTTGTCCCTAACGCTTTCCCGTGTGATTTATGATCTTCGGGGATAACCAACATTACTGTAGCATTTGGACTGACGGTACTTGGTGAATGCCATATAAAGTTCCGGGAGGCAAAGAATATAATTTTCTTTTGTAGTGTGTTAACTCCCACACTTATTATATATTATGTGAAATTGGTGATATATGAAATAAAATGGTAATTGGGAATTGAACTGTACAATAAACGTTCCAGGCCTACGTTTGGGGCACCTCTGAGACATTTACCAGTTACAAGGAATGACAAAAACTTAGATAAAACCTCAATCGGGGAGGTTGATCATTACGGAATTTGAACTGTGGAACTTCCACTCCCAAATCCTCACCTTTTTTTATATAATTTACGTCCTCCAACGTTAAGTCATATCGGACAACGAATGAAATGAGGTAAATGATGCTCAAATGATCCCAGGGTCCATAGAGCTTAGAGTAATCCGACATTCGTTTTTCAGGATAAGGGAAAACCCTGGAAAAATCCTTAACTCACCTTCACCCAGACTTCAATTCGGGAGCTCTTGAACGTGAGGCAGACTCGCTACCATCTACTAGTCGGCCACGATATGAATGCACTCGGCGAGAAGTGTAACTAAACTCATGCGTCACAAGTGGGCGGAATACCTCTGGTACAGTTGGATAACGCAAACATCAACAATACCGAGATGCTTACAATCTGACGCGCAGATGTAGTGCAGTTCAACACCGTGTTTCTTTAAACCTTTTATCGTGCAGTTAAAATTCTAATAGTATAGTGGCAGTTGCAATGCTCCTTCTGACAAAATTGGCGTGTGCTTGTGAAGAGTTTAATTACGGAGGCACCTACAAAGTTAAAAACAAGAAACGTATCCCATTCTGATGAAAAGCGTATATATAGTTCTGTAGACAAGAAATAAAGGAGAAAAGGTTACTCGCACTCCTTGAGAAAGCAACAGTTATGGCAGCAAAATTAGTGGGAAAGTTTGGGAGAGCCATCGTGAACCGAAACGGCTTCGAAAACTGGGGTTAAGGTTACAACTTCAAGGAAAAATCGAAAATCACGCACAATCATATCTCTTGATGAGTTTGATAAGTGAGTTGTGCGTAGAAAAGTTTTGGAGTACCATGAACAGAAAATGGAAATTCCTACTTTGTGGAAACTCCTGAATTTGTCTAAAGAGTGGCAATGAAACGTTCAGAAAAATATTAAGAAAAATGGGATTTCAATGTAAGAAATGAATAAAAAAAATCTGTGCTAATGGAGAAACCAGGAATTCTTGCAAAACTTGCAGAGTACTTAAGGCTATTGTTGAAAATGTAAAAGGCACACGTAAACCAGTTGTTTATACAGATGAGACTTGGGTCCATACACACTAATCCGTCAAGAAGTGCTGGCATCATGAGGAAGTATCAGGTGTTTTGACTAATACTAGTGCTGGTCAAAGAGCAGTTGTACATGCAGGGGAATCCATGGGATTTATTGACCGAGCCAAATTGATTTCCGATTCAAAATCCAAATCAGCAAATTACCATGATGCAATGAACAGCCAAAATTATAAAAAGTAGGCAGAAGAGAAATGAAGATAAAATATTCCACCTGAAAGCATTGTTGTGTCATACCGTACATGAAAATAGAGCCCTTACACTTCATCTCGAAAGGCAAAGGCTATTCACTGGCTAACACAAAAGAAAATTAAACATGATCCGCAAAGGACAAAAACTGAGCTAGAGATAGTGAAAATGAATTTTAAAAAGGCCTGCTTATTGGCTTGATAGAATAATGGAACAAAGGTTCCTTAGCACTGTGACCTTAATCCTATAGAGTTACCTGGAATTTAGTTAAACAAAAGATGCATCATCGATTACTTTGAGTAATCTGAAAGCTATGACAACAAGCTGCATAGCTCAAATTACACAAAATGATTGGATAGCAGCATGCAGACACGTGAAAAGAACTGAACAAGATTTTAAGTGTCGAGTTGGGTAAATGGAGGAAACTATTGAAGATATAATAATAAACGTGGGTCTAGAGAGCAACGATGATGACGATGAAGATTGCAATCGTGATGAATGTTATTTCAAGAATATGAATATTGCAGCAAAAGGACAGTGCCAGTGATACAGCTGACAAAGGGAACAGTGACACGGATATAGCAGATGAAGGACCTGAAGCAAACATTCCCGGACTTGCTGCTTCCGACAACTAACGTGAAGACATCAGCAGGTGAATACTACTTTAATTGTGCGACTGTACATTCACAGTATCGCCTTTCCCCTCGCCCCGCGCAGTTCCCTAAGCTTCATGTAGTAAACAAACCTGTGGTGCCCTCCTTCAAGTGCATCCATATCTTGGCCGACTAGTACGCTATCGAGGCGGGCTCCGTACTTTAACGAATTCGTACCTCTGTATCGGTCAAATGTTAACAGTTACGTTAACATATCAGATGTGTCTTTCTGTTCATTTACAAACAACTGAGCAAACACAGTTAGCCAAACTATTGATGCATCAAAATTACATTGTACCAGCCATGACTTATCAATTTCCAGAACACTGTGCTTAGATGTTCCAAAATGGCATCTCCAATATTTTGTCATGTATATCTTAAGAGCTCAAAAATATTATTATATCTCTTCAACAGGTAGTTTGCTAAACTGAAAATCCTACACAAGGAGTCTAAATTCTTCTGTCAACATATTTGTAGCTGTAGTATTTTAATGCAAAGAAATCTCTACGATTACTGTGTTAGCTTGCGGCCGTTTGTAAAAATCTCTGAATTAGTACGTTACTTTGATATTATATATCTAGCTGGATTTATTATTAAGTGTTTAAATAGCTCTATTCTTATAACATTCCAAAACAACGGTTAGGTTCATCTTTCCCATTATGCTCATTTTAGGAAGTAATAAATATTGGCAGATTTCTGTATTGTTGTACTCCTCAGACCTCGTAAAATGACACAAAAATAAATTAACAAGGAATCTAAAAGATACACGTAAATATGAAAGAAATCTAAAACTTGGCTCCTCTTTTTCAATTGTCACATATATAACCATAAATGAATATACCAGAGTTGGTTGGTTTTAGGGTAAAGGTTTACAGAAAGTTTCTCTATTGTTATTAATAAACCCTTGACAATGTACAGGAGGGTAATTAATTGTAAGTTTTTATTTCTGTAACGATCACAATAACCTTGAAACGTAAATGTCACTAGACTGTGGTTCCATCGACAAATTAGGGATGTCAGTTATAGTTTCCTTTTATTTCACGGCCATTTTTTAGTAATTTACGTCCTCCAACGTTAACTCATATCGTACGATAAGTGGAATGGGTGAAATGATGCTCAAATGAGCCGAGGGTCAATGTAGCTTATAGTTACCTGACACTCGTATTTTAGGATAAGAGAAAACCCTCGAAAAAACATTATCTAGGTAACTCAATCTGACCGAGATTCGAATTAGGGGCATCTAGAACGTGAGACAGACATGCTACCACCTACGCTACCAAAGTGGGCATACAGCCATCTTTGGGAGCTTCAACAAGTATTCTTAGTTAATTAGAGGCAGATAGTGCAACTGCGAAATTTAATATCTCTTAAATCAGCTGTTATACATAGTTTCGTCACTCTGTAGATTACACATGGAGTAACAAGCGAGATTCTATGTCATCCATTATAGTGTAAAACATGCAACACTTTAGCAATATATGCTAAATCACTATACCGCTTGTCTAAGGCACCTTTGGATTTTCGAAGATTGCGGCAGACGATATATTATTGATAAATGATAAACAAGAAGATGAAATATTGAAACGCTTAATACTCAGGGAAACTTAATCTTAGGCAGTGACAAATGTCTGAGTGCTCTTTATTAACCTAAGCCTATACAAAAGCCTAATGCACTAACAGAAATATTTATTTTTTTATTATTGCACACTTAAAATGAGGAAATCACACTTTTTGACTTACATTTGTGGTTATTAAAAACTACTAAAGTAAGATTTGAAAACAAACTTTTTGTTTCAGTTAATTCCAAAACTTTATTTTATGAACTCACTTTCGTTCATATGTACTGCATACAAGGTCCTTCTTCACTCTTACCTTTTACGTCATTAAATGGAAGAGAGGAAGGAAAACACAGCATTACGTTTTAGAGATAGTGCAATGAAACACAAATAAACCATATATTTAAAAAAAAACATAAGAAATAAGTTTACGCTGACCGAGAAGAAGCAAAGAATGGAGGTCTTCACAAAACGAAACAATGAAAACTAATTTTGTCTCTAAACCTGTATAACATTTATTTTATTTCAAACTATTTACAGAAGTAGTTTTATTTCATGTAACATTTTTACATTATGTAGGCTTTGTTAGTTTAGATTGCAATATTTTAAATATTACGTGCATTATAGATAAGGAAAACGGAAAGAGCTAACTTAGAAAAATAACAAAAGAGGAAGCGAAGTAACAAAACCTATAGAACAGTAATACGAAAATCTTTCGAACAGTAAGGAAACAGACCGAAGAAACTGCGCACAATTTGACGTCAGAAGGACAAGATATTGGGAAAAAGTTTTAAGGCTAACCATTACAAGACAGATAGAGGAATGCATTCTTATGTGGACAGTTCCGCAAGAAAGGAACTCAATAGCCTGGAAGGTTGCGTTGACCCGAAAGGGAAATTGTAAAGTCATATGAGGACGTGTCGACAAGAATCAGTCGCTATGCTGGTTCCATTAGGTCTGCTGTTCATAAAACCAGGGGCGTTGAACTTGGTTCTTCCTGATGAAATTGAGAGCGCATCGATATACCGTGATAGAGAGGTCGCTACAGAATTAGAACTCGTGTCCTTTTCATCTGCACCATGCCATAAAATGATGATAAGTATAACAATTTAAAAAACAACTTATTCATGACCCGAACTTTAGAACAGCAGACATGATAAATTAGAAGCAATCAGGCATTTGACAAATATGCTAAACGTTCGGTGTTAGGTAGATAGGTACAATGTTATCATGCTTTGCTAATATACTTCTGTCCACAGAGTGTTGTTTATATGCTAGGAACTTTGAAACACGTTGGAGGTCTTAGGCAGATGTATCAATAACGATAGAATAGAAGTAAAGAATATAACTGTAATATTTAAATAACTGCCACCAACACTAATGAAGGTTTCTACACCGCATAGTAGAACTCCTGGAAAGAGCTCTAACTCTAAATTATTATGCATACAGGATGTTTCAGAAATACTTTTACAAACTTCAGGTATGGGTTCCTCATACCAAAAGAAGGAATAAAGTTCATATGAACAGATATCCTATAATCTTTGGTGTTCGCGTTATTACTGTCAGAACGAAAGTGTGAGTTCGATGCCCCTCAGGATCCAACCTCAAAACTTCATTTCTCCATGCACTCATAGAAGGCTTTCACCTATTGTGCTACATACGGTAGATGGCGAAGTGTTGCCATGGAAACTTGTTTACGTTTGTCATTTGTTATCAGTCTGTCTTCAACGTTTCAATTGTTTACAGTGAGTTAACTGCACGTGTTTTGTTCCACCATGGCTGGATATTCATTTAATGAACAGGCAGACATGACTTTTATGTATGGTCGCACGAATGGTAATGGTCGCGAGGCTGCACGGCCCTATCAGATGGAGTTTCCAGACCGAAGACATCCGAGTCATCCAACCTTGGTCGCTGTTTGTCGTCGCCTTGCTGAGACAGGAACCGTTGCACCACGGACCATTGATCGAGGAAGACCAAGAATTGTTCGTACGCTAGAACGCGAAGAACAGATGTTAAAGTGCGTCGAAGGCGATCCAGGTATCAGTACAAGACCATTGGCTGTGGCATCTGGTACATCACACGTGTCAGCATGGAGGGCACTTCACGAGCAGCTCCTGTATCCATATCATATTCAATGTGTACAGGGCCTCTCGCCCGCCGATTATCCACCACGGGATAACTTTTGCCGATGGTTTGTAGCACAAACAGCCAATCTTGTGTTTCTCTCGTCAGTTTTGTTTACAGACGAGGCAACGTTTGTGAGAGATGGAATTACTAATTTCCACAAGGTACACCTATGGTCAGATCGTAATCCTCATGCTGTTCTTCAGGCTAGACATCACCAGCAGTTTAATCTGAATGACTGGGCTGGCTTGGTAGGTGACTGTCTCGTAGGTCCATACGATTTACCAGCATGTCTTACTGGTACTATGTTACAGGGATTTTATCCAGCACTCATCCCGACCTACTTCACGAAGATGTGCCCTTGTCAATATGAAAAAAAAAAAAAACACGTGGCTTATGCATGATGGGGCTCCGGCATATTTTAGTCGCATTGATCGAGATGCACTGCTTGGTATCTACCATGACCGATGGATAGGCAGAGGAGGACCAGTTCCAAGGCCTGCACGTTCTTCTTGCCTCAATCATGTGTATTTTTACCTATGCGGGTATCTTAAATGAACCACTTCATAATGAAATGCAAAGTCATTCACCACCCTTCCGGAGTTTTTGAAGCGGTGTGACATTCCAAGATTCGACGAGTACGGGCATGCATAGAAGCAATAGGAAGGCATTTGGAGCATTTATTACGAGTTATGTGTGTTAAGAGTGTGCCATTGTGATGAACACCTAACAAGAAAACAAAGGGTTATGGGACATATGTTCATATTAACTTTTTTTCTTCTTTTGGTGTGAGGAACCCATACCTGAAGCCTGTAAAAGTATTTCTGAAACATCCTGTAGTTGCACTTCCACAGAGCTGCTTGTTAGGACAGAAACTCTGGTTCACTCGTTTCCACAATTTTGGAAATATGTTCTGGTATGGGTGTAGCCTGTAGAGCTTACGTTGTTGGTAGTGTCGCAAACTCGTATCTACGATCGCGCGGTTTGTTTACACAAAAGGAACTGATAGGTGGGCAGTGTGAGAACCAAGAGCCCGCGGACAAAGATAACAGTCAGATAATGGTCTGCCGAGGCAAACAAACTGAGATAAATGGAAATTTCTGGACTGATAGAGATTGTTCGGGTTCTGGTTTAGTTTAGACCAATCTAGAATTATCGATGCCGGTATTTAAAGAGGCGACGACTGGCCAGGAGTGGAGTAGAGTTGTGAAACAGAGTTATGATATGAGAGACAGCCAGCTGTGTAACGGGAGCTAATGATGTAATCTGCTGTCACTGTTTGTTATTGCGATCGACTTGGTAGACTGATGGTGTATGTAAATAAAATGCTGCTGTAATCTATAAGAGTATCTCTACCAAAATAAAGGAGATTTTTCATTTCTTCAACTCAGTCTTTTAATTCTACGAGCCCACAAATCACAATAGCGTCCACAAACCTCTTTCACTGCAAACAATCTAGGGATAATCTGCATTCGTGTACAACGCCTCATTATTCATATCTATTTGATGATAGCATCACACCTGAACACTGAAAGTATGAAACTAGCAAACAGAATTGTACATAAACAATACCGCTGGTTATAAGTATGGTGAAGGACTGCTGCGTATCATGTAACATAAGAGTTCATTGGTGAACTTCCACAGCTTATGTGGAGGAACAATTAATTCCTATTAATTTACCTAATAGTGATGTAAACTATGGAGCCTCGCATATAAAATCCCATAGAAAGTCGTCGCAAAAGGCATGTATCTCATTTTATACGAGATCTAGTAGTTTGCGGGAAAAATACCAAACAGTTCGAGATATAAGTGCCATGCTGGTATGTTGCCATGGTAGCAGAGCAACCGGACGGACACCGGGAAATGCGTGGTTTTGTCATTCTCCTTTATGTTTCGCTCACTCTAGCGTGTAAACAACAGTTTTCTGGACATGGGCTTATAAACAAAACAAGATCGGGAGCTACGTATCCATCATCGAGTCTTGTGCAAGTAGCTTTAATATATTTACCTATCCTAACATGTTTCTACCCGGAAAGTATCTTATTTCTTAAATCAAAACTACTCCTTGTCCGTTATTAGTACAGTCAAATAAAAACAAAACTGGTATCATACTAATATATGTATTTACGTACTTCTGAGATAAAATAATAATTCACATTTCTACTGCTGAAGTTTACTGCTATTATTACTGTCAGAATTAAATAAGAAAATGCTATTCATTCTCTCTTAGTTAGGCCATTTCACAGGACCTTCAAAGGAACCAGTTTATTTCTGGGGTGCTCAATCAAACCAGGAAAGGGGAGGTTGAAATCACCTCCTTCCACCCGCTACGATAAAATCGTAGCGTTTACCTGTGGTTACCGAGTTCCAGTGGCAGAACCTCGATATCATCCTGACGTATAGGTAATCATAAGCGTTCACACTCCAGTTTACTCCTTACTAACTAATGTTTCTTAGCATGACTTCTGTCAAGTTATGTTTTACAAAGTCTGCAATATGTGGTGCAAAAGACGAAGTGCACAGTCTTAAAAGATAAGCAAGGTGATCGTCTCTGCGATACTCACTTTTAATATAGTTCATCTTTGAAAAGGTTTGTTCACAGATATATGTAGAGCCAAAGAGTGTCATTAAATTAGATGCAAACAAAAACGTAATGTTTCATAATCCTGCAGGACAAATATTTAAATAATTCCCAACCTTCCTTCTCAAAACATTTTACTGTCGTAAAATTTTGCACTAAAAGTAGTTTCATTTGTATCTCGTGTGGGGCCTAACTACATGGAAACTTCAAAGGAGTGCAAAATAATTGTATATTTGTCTCAAATCTTTTATATCTTCAAATTGCGAAGGGAATGTGTTATGGGTTACACTACCACCTACACCACAGAGATTGGGCTAGATTCAGAGCAAATGTGTAGATTTAGAGATTGTTTTTGTTTTATTTTGTTATTTTATATGAAAGGCTCTTTAAGGCACAATTTTAAGGTTTTTCAGAACTAAGATTTTAATACTTTTGTAAACAAGATAAAACAGTAAGGTTTCAATATTCTTTTAGTATGATATAAAACTCCCTGCAATGGGAGAGTAATAAACAATTTTAAATACGCTGCAATTTCTACGATATTTAGCAGAAATGTGCCTTTTTCCCAACCTTTAGGATTGTTAATGTGAAATCAAAATCCCTATTGGTAACTGAGCTGAAATAGGGATTTTACTTTAAGTATAAATTATAAATTTGCCACAGTAGGATGAGGTCATGAAATTAAACAGTCAAGTACCAGAAACACTGAAAATTCAACACATTTAAATTTAAATTAACAAATAGCTACCAACTGCTTTCCAGGAATTTATGCTGGTGGTTATTCATTCACTAAAACTGGTATCAATACGGTAGTTAAACTTTGCTTGGTAAATTCGTTTAAGGACCTAGTAATAGTTTCTCCTTAATGAATATTGCAAGAATCGAGTGAGGTTATGTTCTCTGAGAAAACAAAAGAATGAGATAATGAATATAGGTTTTCGTTGTAGAACTGGATATTTTAGTTTGGAAGAGCGACCGACATATAAGCATATACCAATCAATCTAAAACTCTTCGTGGGATAGCAACTCAGAGATAAGAGTAAAAAGAAAGTGAAGGAAAAATGAAGCACATCCAATTCCGACGACCATTAGAAGACTTCGTTCTCTTGTAGAAAACAGAATTCTGTGAAAAGAACATGTTTGAAAGTGAATGAATGAATAAGTGAATGCTTCTGTTTTCCTTAAAGGGATAAGGCAACCTAAACGGACAGCTCGTTTAGAAATTTATAAGAAGGGTTATTCCACATGATATATAAATCGAAAACGTCACATTCACTTTCTAAACATTGTCGCTTATTTTATATGCAGTTTCTTAGAAAAGCTTGATATATGCTATGTACTCGTATATCAGCATATAGGGAAGGTAATTGCATTTACCAAAATATTCTACATCGAGATTGCTCTGGAAATATAATTTGTGGTGTCCTGAATCCGAAAAAAGTTCATATTTATAATAAGGTCCACGTATCTGCGTTTGTGCGATTGTGTCGGTAAATAGTATAGCAGAAAAAAACGAAAAATGGTTAAATACTGTACTTGGTGTTTAAGTTCAGCATTTACCATAAATGTTGCACAAATATTTACAAGAAACTCCTGCACCTCAGACTACGTTTTACATATTATATGATACATTTATTGTGCATATTTCAAAATTTTACAATTTACAACTTTAGCCTACATTTATTTGTCTTTACCTTGTTGCTACCTTGGCTTACATGACACCCTGGTCTTCTGCTCTGCTAGGTAGCTCTTAACCTTACTTAATTAGCCCCATTCTTTCCCCTCATTTTCCTTTCTTATATTCTTTACACTTCTGGCCTATTTTTCTTTTACTTTCTACAAGAATTCACCAATACTTCTTACCTTCTTTTCCTCCCTGCCCGTTAACATTTTTATAGCCACTATCCTCTTCTCTACTTTCTCCCATTTTTCCTCCCAAACCTTTATTCTCCATATTGCAACCTCCTCGCATTCTGTTACATAGTGTTCTATACTTTCTTTTCTCCCACACAATTCACAAATTCCCTTTTCCCTACCTCTTATCCCTCTTAGAAATATTGTTCCTGTTCTCATCCATGCTAACCCTTCTCTCTCTTGCCTATTGCAGTAATCTACATATGCTTCTCATCCCCTATTTCTTTTTATTCGCTTGTAAAATTGTAATGATTTCATATTTTCTAGACTTCCCCATATTTCCTGTATTTCTATATCTTTTATTCTGCATTTATTAATTCACCCACATTACATGTATTCCTTTCCTCTTATCTTCATATATCTCCCATTCCTATTTTTTCCGTAATTCCTCCTATCTCTGCCCACCAACTATATGAGTTGTCTAATCTTTTTTGCTGTCTCATGCATAATTTCATAATTTCCGCTTCTTTGGTCAAACACCTATACCAAAAGTTCACTATTCTTTCCATTATTATTCCACTTTTTCTTGTCTTTACTAATTCTAATAAAGCTACTTACCTAGGTGCTGATCTTGGTAAGCCTAGTAGCTCTTTACAAAACCTTCTGTAATTTTGGTCCACCGTTTTGTTTATCTCTGTGCCCCCTCCCCAAAGATCTCCACTGCATACAACATTTTGGATTGAACTAGTGCTTCGGACTTTCTTTCTAACTACTTGGTTGTCATTTCTAGTTTATATTTGCATATTCTAATTCCATTCATTGTCGCCCTTCCTATTGCTTCCATTTTTCGCCTGTGTGCTCCCCACTTTCCATTGTTATTCAACCTTACTCCTAAATATTCAAATTCATTGACCACTTCTACCCTTTTGCCATTTAGTACCCACTTTTCATCTTTTTGTAGTTATAACTCCCTTCTTGAAGACCATAACTTTCTACTTTTTATGTTTATTTTTATCCCCCACTCTTCACAAAATTTCTGGATTTCATTTATTGCTTTCTGCAATCCTACTATCGTTAAAATTCCTATCATTAAGTCATCCGCATATGGCAGTCCAGGAATTTCTTTGTTTGCTATTACCGGACAGTGCTGATTTCCTTCTTTAACCTTGTCTATTATCTCATCTATAAATAAGTTAGAACGTTTTCTGTATATTCTGATTTTTTCAAGAGTGCAACAAAAGATTTTAATTAAGACACTCTTAAGATACTTTCATGTCAAATTAAGTGTGTATCTTACCGAGCGCGATGGCTCAGGCGGTTTAGTCTGTGGCCCGCATTCCGGAGACCCGGGTTCGATTCCCGTGCCGACCTACCTAACCCATGCTCTTTTCGGTGGTTTTCCCGGGTTGCGTAGTTTAATTACATTCCCCGAATTTCCTATCGCTCCATTTCATCTCCTTTATCATTTCATATCATCTCACATCTGGTGGTCTCTTTCAGGGTAGAAGAGTTGGTGGCTGTTACAGCGTTGCGTGACAGAATGATGCGCTATTGGTAAAACTTCCTTCTCCGATAGGATGGTCTCCGGTCTCCGTGTCGACCTGGTGGGCTGTTTCCGAACCACAGTATGATAGGATGCCGGCTGTACTGTCCTGTCGTGGAGTTTCCAACTGGTAAAGTGTATGAACCCTGCCCTCTGCACTGTAGTGACTCCTTGGGACGACCACCCTCTGTTTACTCTCGCCTCATCCTTCCTTACTTCCTCCTTGCTCCACTTGGAGGTAAAGGTACTAGTAGGCCTAGATAGGAATGCACTTAAAGAAGGGCAGCACTGTTTCTGTTTACTACTTGAAGCTTAGGGAACTGCACGGACCGAGGGGAAGCGAGGGGAAGGATGATACTGGAAATGTACAGTCGCAAAATTGATACAGTACTCACCTGCTGATATCTTCACGTTAATTCTCGGAAGTAGCAGGTCCGGGAATGTTTGTGTCAGATCCTTCATCTGCTGCATCCGTGTCACGCTTCCGTTAATCAGCTGTTTCACTGTCACTGCGTTCTTTTCCTTCAATATCCATATTCTTGAAATAACATTCATCACGACTGCAGTCTTCGTCATCATCATCGCTGCTCTCTAGACCCAAGTTTATAATTATATCTTCAATTGCTTCCTCCATTAACCCATCTCGGCGCTTAAAATCTTCGTCAATTCTTTTCACGTGTTTGCATGCTTCTATCCAAACATTTTGTGTAATTTGAGCTATGCAGCTGGTCATAGCTTTCAGATTACTCAAAGTAATCGATGATACGTTCTTTGCTGCAATCTTTTGTTTAATTAAGTTCCAGATAAGCTCAATGGGGTTAAGGTCATTATTCTATCAAGCCAATAAACGGGTTTTTCTTTTTTGATTTTCACTATCTCTAGATGTTCACTTTTTGTCAGTTGCGGATCATGTTCAATTTTCTTTTCTGTTAGCCAATGAATAATATGTGCCTTTCGAGATGAAGTGTTAGGGGATTTATTTTCCTGTACGATATGGTAGGGTACATTATCGACCACAACAATGCTTTCAGGTGGAATATTTGGTATTAATTTCTCTTCTAACCACTTTTTATAGTTTTGACAATTCATTTCATCATGGTAATCTGCTGATTTGGATTTTGAATCGTAAATCAATTCAGCTCCCTCAATAAATCCCATGGATCCCCCTGCATGTACAACAATCGCTCTTTCACCAGCACTAGTATTAATCAAAACACATGGCACTTCCTCATGTTGCCAGCACTTTTTGACGGTATAGTGAGTATGAACCCAAGTCTCGTCTGTATAAACTACTGGTTTACGTGGTCCTTTTTCATTTAAACTAATAGCTCTTAGGTACTCTGCACGTTTTGCAACAATTTGTGGTTTCTCCCTTAGCACAGCTCGTTTGTCTTTGCATTTCTTAAACTGAAATCACATCTCTCTTAATATTTTCCTAAATGTTTCTTTGCCACCCTGAAAGTTTATTTCTTCTTTAGCGAAATTCAGTAGTTTCCTCAAAGTAATAATTTCCTTTTTCTGTTCATTATACTCCAAAAATTTCCTACGTACAACGCACTTATCAAAATTATCAAGAGATATGATTTTGCGTGATTTTCGATTTTTCCTCGGACCTTAACCCCAGTCGCTGAAGCCTTTTCGAAATCCTTTCTTATGTTCATGATGGTTCTCCTAGACTTTCCCACTATTTTTGCTGCCCTAAGGTTTGCTTTTCCAAGGGGTACCAGTTACTTTTTCTCCTGTTTTTCTTGTCTACAGAACTGTATAACCTGATATATGATATGTTTTTCATCAGAAAGGGATACTTTTATTGTTTTTAACTTTGTAGGTGTCTCCATGATTAAACTCTTTACCAGCACTACACTAAACTGCACAGCAGTAGGTTCGAAGAAGCACTGTGTTGAACTGCATTACATTTGCACGTCACACTTGAAGTGTCCTTGTATTGTTGATGTTTGCGTTATCGGAACTGTACCTGCGGTACTCCGCCCACTTGTGACGTATCTATTTAGTAACTCTTCTCGCCGAGTGCATTCTTATCGTGGCCGACTTAGTAAGTGCCGAATCCTCTTCCAGTATAGTTTCGCTGCTGGAACGGTTACCATGGATTTATCTTTGTTAACAGAAACTTCTCAGATAATGCAGTGATTATTCTTGTAAGAGTGAGAGGGCTACTAACGCGCCTCCCGGTAGTGTGCTAAGTACCAATGAACGCATCACTTCAGCCAATGGAATTCGCAGGAATTACAAATGACCGATATATGTTCACTCCACGTGGAGTAATCAGTGCGTTATCTGAGAGGTATCTATTACCAAAGATAAATCCATGGTAACCGTCCGAGCAGCGAGATTATACAGGAGTAGGTCTTGAACTTTCTGGGAATGCTCTAGAAGTCCTCTTAATTCTAAATGACTCTTAAATTATTTGCAAACCTCTCGTATATAAAATTTTGTTGCTCAAAAGACATAGAGAGCATTAAAATGGACAATTGTGCTTTTTATTTTGCGGAATGATACATTGTTATTCGTATTTTATAATTTGCTTATTTCGGATAAGAATACGTCAATATTGCCCATCTCTTTAGGCTATTACAGAGCGACCAACATTTAAAAGATTTGATTACAACTAACAGTCTACTTATTCCCATATTCTCCTTGCACCCAAGAGAAAATTGGTAATAAGATAAATTCTACAACATTTTATTTTGGTTTACATGAAGTGTACTGAGGAATAACAATTTGTATTCCTATTTGTGTAAGAGTAGAGAACGTCATGTGACTGCAACACACATGTCTTTTCCCTTACATGTACGAGGAAACCTGATGATCAGGTGTATTAGAAACTTAAATTGGCAGTTTTTTCCCATGATATGTAAATGTTCTGTGTTATGCTGACGAGAAAGTTTTCATTCACTATCATTTATTTTTATATAGTTTCTACACACTACTCTTAGGAAGCCTTATATACGAGGCATACTTTTTAAGTCAGTACCGTTTTGAGATTCCGCCGCCGCAGCGCTACGGTCGGCGTTCCGCGCATGCGCGCTGGTTACCTACGCCCCTTGTCTACGCACTGACGCCATTACAGTCTGATTCTTCATTGTATCCGTTGGTTACTGAGTGTTTAAGATGCCTCCGACAATCGTGAGTCCCGCCGATTGTGAAGTACGGGCTGTTACACGATGTCTTAGTGCTAAAGGCATAAAACCGATCGATATTCATCGCGAGATCTGTGAAATTTACGGAAAAAACACTGTGAGTGATGTAATGGTAAGGAAATGGGTGAGAGCATTTAAACATAACCGCACAAATGTGCATGATCAAGAACGGAGTGGGCGTCCTTTGGTCGTTACTGAAGATATGGTGCAGAAAGTGGATGAAAAGGTGAGACGCTTTACAATTTCATCGTTGTGCGACTATTTTCCTCAATATTCTCGTAGTGTTTTGTATCGCATTGTGACCGAGAACTTGAAATCCCGGAAATTGTGTTCACGTTGGCTTACGAAAATGTTGACGGATTTACACAAAACCCAACGTTTAGGCCGTGCATTGACTTTCCTTGAGCGGTACCACAATGAAGGTGAAGATTTTTTAGACCAAATTGTTACTGGTGACGAAACATGGGTGGCCTACGTCACACCAGAATCGAAACAAAAATCCAAGGAATGGCGACATTTATCATCACCCACAAAAGTGAAGTTTAAGCAAACAATTTCTGCTCGGAAAATCATGTGAACAATTTTTTGGGGCAGAAAGGGAGTATTGCTAGTGGACTTTCTGCCTCGTAATGAGACGTCTTATTGTGAGACATTGAACAATCTGCGCCGTGCAATCCAGAACAAAATACGTGGCAAGTTGAGTAAGGGTATCGTTTTGTGCATGACAATGCCCGTCCACATGTGGCTAATCGGACCAAAGATCTCATCAAAACTTTTCAATGGGAAACTCTAGATCATCCTCCATACGGCCCTGATCTGGCGCCCAGCTACTACCATTCGTTCCTGCACTTGAAGAAACATCAGCGTCTTCAAGACGATAACGAAGTCAAAACAGTTGTGATACAGTGTTTAACACGTGAGGTGGCCGAATTGTATGAGGAGGGTATTCAAAAACTGGTGCCACATTATGACAAGTGCCTCAATATTCACGGAAATTATGTAGAAAAGTAGATTAAGGTACAGAATTTCATGTAAAAATAAAATTATTGCGATACCTATGCACGTCTTTTTCAACTCCAAAACGGTACTGACTTAAAAAACATGCCTGGTATGTAGTAGAGAAATAAAAAATTAGTTCACTTCTGCCTACGATTATTGTTCCATAAAAAACTTCATACTGCACAAATGTGTAGTAGTATGGTTTTTAAGTGTAGTATAGTATGGTTTGTTTCCTACAGTAATCTGATACCTCCAACTAATAAAGGTTTAAACCGTATTAAATGAATTATTACAGTTACGACTTTAACTTAATGTGAATGAAATACACCTGAATATTACCATACACGACAAACCATGTAGGCAAACAGGACATTAACTCCCACGGTTAATCAAAAGTATGTAATATTATTTCTCAATAATAATTGGAAAACGAACACCAGAGCCAACAGAAGGAGAGTAGGTAAATGAAAATTAAAATAACTCACTATAATTACAGCACTCCTTTTAATAATGTGTCTTACTAGTTCTGTTTGTCTATACTTTATTCACTGCATGCACTAGGCAACTCAACCATTCCTGCTATTACTAATCACTTCCACATTTCCCGAAGGACTATATGGCTTGTCTTTGGCGGTAAATTATAATTATTACTAGTACTCTTTGGCTATTTATGTGACTCCGCTGCCCGTCTGTAGCTTTTGCTGTTGTTGTATACTACACATTACTACCTCTTCTGGGATATCCCATTTCGTATCATGTCTGGCCTCGTAGACAGTTTAACTCCAGGGGAAAATCTCTATTTTCTCCGTATCTATTATATTTTTATGTTTTATGTTCTCTTCTACGTACTCAAAGTAATTAGAGGAAGTACTGTGCTCCACCCTACAATGTGATAACAAGATCTCAACGGATATAAACGTTTTGAGACTCCCTGAATTAAAGAGAGACATTTTTAGCAAAAGGTCTGGTATATGTTGTAGGGGGATGTACGTGTGCATATAACTCGGAAGTGAAAAAAAATTTCGATTTAGGTTCAAGCACCTTTCAAGGTTGCGAAATGAATATATTCATCAGGAAAAGTATACTTCCATACTAAATTAACCTTTACATGGAACCTTGATTGAAGATTACTCAAAAATAGGTCTAATGTTACTAATTAGAGTATCATGTATTTAAGAAGTCTTCATGGCCAATGAAAGGTGCATCCTGATTTTTCTGGAAATAACCTTTTTAAAGCTCTTAATTCTAAATGTTTTATGCATAATAATTGGCAAACTCTATGAGATAGTTAAAATTACACTCCACAATATTGTACATGCGACAAAGCACACAATTTATTTCTATTTTTAAGGAGTTAACACATTTCGAAATGTTTTTTGTTATAACTTAAAAATTTCAAATACCTTCTTCTTATACCTTTAAACTTCGGGTTTTGTTTTACTTCATCTTCCTTCCTTCTCCCTTCCTGTTTTCTTCCTTCCTTCTTTCTTTCTCTTTCTCTCTTTCTTACTTTCCTCCCTCCCCCTTCCCTTCCTTCCCTCCTTCCTTTCTTCTTTGTGTGTCTCTGGCTTTCCTTCTTTTTCTCTATCTCTTCTCTCTCTCTCTCTTCTCTCTTTATTTTTCTCTCTCTTTCTTTCTTACTTGCTTAGTTACTTAATCTTTTTTTCCTCTCTCTCTCCTGATGGAGCAAATAAATTTGCATTTCAAAATCATCACATAGCAAGCATGTTTAAAAGGGTTTGTCTATCGTTCAATCTATTTAACAACGGAGTAGACACTACCTTGACTTATGAAGTTTAATCTTGTCACCTTTTCGTATTTTGTTTTGAAGTGACCTTTTAAATTTATCACATTAGACAGTGGTCAATACAAGCTGAGGACAGAGCTACGTGGAGGACACTGGAAGATGTAGCTATCCAGGTGCTATAAACCAAAAACGTGTGTGTGTTTCATAAATAAATCTGTACAACAATGGTATATGTGTTAAGTATGTGAAGCAAACAATGACAATGCTAAGGATACGAAACTACGCTGTTACTGGAGTACAGCAACTGCACAAGGCTATTAGGAGTTGCAACATTAATGAGCTTCTCAATTGATTCTCTCTGCTCAGTAGGAGGCCTTTGCCCTCAAGGGATTTGCAGGGTTTTTTATTTCATTTCATACCTTTACCCACGCCAAAATTTACATGTAGACTCACATGGGTAAAATAAGATGTAATTCTTGTGTACTGATGAGCATTACAAAATGTCACTGTTGTTGCTGTTGTTGTTTAAAATCATAATTTTAATTCCTCTAATTTCTCACATTCTCTTCCAAAGTCATAATTCCAGGCATTGCGAAGGTCTAAAAGAAAATCTGTCTCAGCCCGGAACAACATGCTCGTCCTGTTTGCTGCTTCGTTGTTTATTTTTGTGTTTGTATAGACATCTAATAATTTAACTAAGCTGTGAACAATCTTACCAAGATGAAGACCTTGTGCTCTTTATTCATACTTTTCCAGCGTTTACATTCATTTCCTTTGCAAAATAAATACTTAGTTGCTTTTATTCGTGAAATACTCCTGGCAAATTCAACTTAAAGCTTTTAAATTCCCAAATAAATCACCTCTAGCATTATATCTGATGTTCCATTCACGTGCAGCGTATTTGTTATTGGACAATAACGTTTACCATTGCGTCGAATATTGACAATTACGGTTATTTCATCAAACAATTTCCTTGCAATTATACGATTTGTTCGGAAAAAAAATGTCAGCAGTAGTATCAGTATGCTCTAATTTATCATCAATCAATCGATGATTTAATCAATTTACATATTGTGACTCTGAGGGTTTGTAGAATTAAAAGCCTTGTTTGCAGAAATTTAAAATGGTCTTTATTACAGTAAATAGTAATTTTGTACACCCCTTACAGCAGAAAAATGCCGTGTCACACACAGAATACTCCTTCAAGGCCCTCTGGTTACTCCCAAAACACGTAAACAAAGCAAAGAATTCACTGTGGTACATTTCAAATGGCTATACACTCACAATTACTGCACAGCTGCACACTCACTTAACAACTAACTAGCAACTGCCCCCGCTCTGACAGCTGAGGCGTTTTTATACCTCCAGTCAATGTTCTAGAATGTAATCGATCGTTGGATAACGATCGAGAGAGGGGGAACTATCTCTGTCTCTTTCTCTCTGTTACTTTCTCTCTATCGGCAAGCGTTTAGCGCTGCACGCCACTATGTCTCTTCCGAAGTGTAGCTCCGGCTTTTGGCACAACAATGCCTCGGCGACAATATGAATCTTCAAATAAATTATGTTCTAGGAAAGAGAGCTTTCATTATGTTCTGATTTAAGCATATTTTGAGGTCATTTATATCCACATTTCAACTCTTGGTAGCGTTATTTAGTACTCCCGTAACACATTCGAACATTCGTTCATTTACGAGTAGTCATGATTTGAGAACTAATATAATGGTGATCGCATTTAGACTATAGCTCTAATACGGTATTAAAATTTACGCAAATTTGTTACATGATATTCTAATAGTTTTAATAAATCCAGTTCGAGGTTACATGTTTCATTAGAGAAATTCACTAGTGTTTCACATTCGCGAAAATGTCCATAAACTTATAATCGAGTCTTACTACATCAAACTACTTTAGACCATTAAGGCGCTATTAAAAATATTTTTCAGCCAATCAGGCCTGCTTATGCAACATTTTCATCTTTCTCCAGGTTTGTCTGTTTTTGTTACCTCCCTAGCATTTGTCTCTTATCTCTGCAGCTTCCGTTAATTTGTTTGCGATCTCATTTGTTTTCCATTTAGATATTTAAAATTCGCTTCAGCAAAACAACACAGAGTAAAATAGAAACAGTGTAGCTCGAACATTTAATTTGCTAACCTAAACAACATATTACAGTACTTATTTCTTTGAATGTTTATATACCTACGTTTTCACCCCTGGGATAATCAATTAAATCCCATGAGACTACTGGTTTTCTCTGGATAAATTATAAACTACTGAGATACTGTTGATGTTTACACGCGAGTGCCTTTCAGTAAATTACGGTTTAATTATTGTAGTTTTAACTATAAGAATGGAACTAAATTGTTAGTTTTAAAGCATGTATCTCAAAAATAACTCAATAATATCTCAATAATAACTGACAGTCTAGTATTTACTAGGAAGTCTATTCTCATACAGTTTCCTGTTTACTGTTGCTGTTTGGTACGATAAACTGTAGAAATATCGAGATTTTGGTAATCTGTGAATTCGAAATATAAAAGAAGTGGTGCACTATCTAAGTCACATAGTAAGAAATTAATTATTGATACTTTATTCACTAATGCCCGATTTCACCAACAAATGTTAAGACTTAACACGAGTTTAGCAATAGTTAAAACAAAAATTGCATTTCACCAACAAGTGTTAGCGTAAAACTCGTGTTAAACCTCATGTTAAACTAACAAGTCAAATTTCTAATGTTAAGTCCTTAACAATTGTAAATAGTCAAGATGGCGAGCATGAACTCAGCTATTGATGTCGATTTGCTATATTTAAGACCGTCTAAATGGCATTCGTAATAGAGTACGGCCTATGAGGAGAAATGATTTTGAGGAGCTATCAGAAGAAATGTTTTACGGAGGTATAGACTGACGAAACATGTTGCTATGAAGGTTACTGCGGAAGTACAAGAGAGGTTAGTACATGTATCGAAAGGAATATGGCGAACTCGCCTTTGCTTTAAGTATCAATAACCTTGCGATTTTATTATTCACTGAATTATGTGGATAATACATTGTCCACCTCCCGTCTTGAAATGTTCAAGTCACTTGCCCTTCTTCGCTCCTCGTTTTAAATTTACGTAATACTGAGTTAGAACATGCATCGAAAGGAATATGACGATCTCGCCTTAGCTTCAAGTATTAGTAACCTTGCGATTTTATATCACCTAATAACCTCAGCCACTTTACCTTTATTGCAACGATGATTATTCTCAACAAATCATGCACCAAAGATAAAATATAATGTTTCAATGTCTTTATGATTTGTTGAGAATAATCATCGTTGCAATAAAGGTAAAATGGAATAACAAATATAAAATATCAAAGGATAGTTTAATAAAAATATTAGTTTTGGAAATGCTCACTGAATTATGTGGATAATACACTGTCCACCTCCCGTCTTGAAACGTTTAAGGCACTTGTTATTCGCACCTCGTTTTAAATTTACGTAATACTGACAAGTTCTTTGGTGATTGTGCTTTTTTGACCATGCATTTGAATTAAATTCGTTTCCAATATTTTCCCCGTGACATCTTTCTCTTTTATATTCACTGCATCCGTCCTCTTATTTTCCACGATATCCTTACACTTCGTCACCATTTCAATTAACAATTCTTTCTCCGTCGATGAGAAATTTGTCTCACGGCTTTATTTATGATTTTGTTCATCCGCCATTTGTGCAGACGAAAATGAAAACAAAAACGCATCCGAGTATGTTCAGAAAATCATCCATAGCCTTCTATAACTGTGGTATTTACAAATTTCTTGGCGTTAACACAGGTTTGTTAACATTTTAGAAAAAGAGGTTGGTGAAATGCAAGAAATTTAACATTTGTGACAATTGTTGCGTTACATTTGCTAACGTCGATTTTAACATCTGTTGGTGAAATCGGGCATAAAGGTAGAAAAATAAGAATATCATCGTTCTGGCATTGTAATTATCTTAAAACTCCTTCTCCTCCTTATTATCTAAACTTCCAATCTCCACATAAATTTTGTCAAAAAATCAAATTTTAACCGCAATTAAATGACACTTTATCTCAGGCTAGTTTAATCCTGCTGTAACAGCAAGGCGGAGCCGTCCCAACTTGCCACGTGCTAGACGCTACATGCACGTACATGAGTATTTTTTTTAAAAGCTTTATTGAAACAAAAACAAGGATCATCGCTTCTTGTGTGGAAGCGGGGTTAGGTGAGGGAAAGTGTGGGTAGGTTTTTGCAGATCCCGCGTAAGCACTCTGGTAAGTATCGTATATTTCTAGCAGCAAGAACAGCGGTAACACTAGCAGTATATATAGCAGCGTTAACCTCTAGACAATAAATAGAATTGGGTTACACATAAACTTATTAAATATATGACATGGTTCATTTCTGAAGTAGTAATCATGAAATTTTCTGCGTGTAGCACTTTTCGTAAAATCCTCGTATTTCTGCCCTCGCTGTTTGCATTTACGCGATTTATCCCAGGGTGCTTAGAGATCCGGATGCTTGCTGTTCCATTTTAGCATTATGTACACTACTTGCAGAAAGACCAAGATCACCAGTTTCTTTCTCAATGTTTTTATAGACGGTCCCGGATTTCGCTATCATTCGCCTCTCGCCACTTTCTAAAGGTTTGCCTCATTGTGTTTCAAGCACAGGCCTGCTCCATGGTGAAAATCTTACTGATTTTAAATTGCATATATGTAAATGTTCTTGGGCTTATGAGGTACGCGAGATGTAGGTATTACTGGTCAGAGCGTTGAGGCGTATTGACTTTGAGGTCACCAGCGCTGCGATCGTTCCTTATCGAGTCTTATCTGGTCAATTAGAAAAGTGAAATATTAGTAAGTTGATGTACAGTAAGTTGCGAAACACAAAGAGCGATTGGAAGCTACGTGTGTCTATATAATGTGACTTTGTGGGTTCGTGAAATTAAAAGTCCAATTGCACAAACTCAAAATGTTCTTTATTTCCACCGAATTACAGTCGGAACACTTGCCGATTACATAGAATTACTTAGCGCACACAATTACAATCCACCAGTTCGTCTGTCACAGGTCTACTCCACACTCACTATTACACAACACTCACAATTACGTAACACTCGCTACTCGGCGACAACTCGCTCTCTCGATCCGACTAAGAACTCAGGACCGAGAACTCAGAGCTGCCTGAGTCGTCTAATGCGCCGCTTATATAGGCAGATCGCTGTATATCGAAGCTTCGCGGCTCGAAACAATGATCCCCATTGTTCCAGACGTCAGGGGGAGGGGAAAGAGACGGCACCGTGGCTCGTGATACATTTGTAACCATTCCCTCAGTGAGCGCCCAAGATAAATGGGTAGGCGTGCGCTGAATGCCTCCTGTCCCCCACCCAGCTGCCAGTTGGTCGTGCCTTCCGATAATTGGGTGCCAATAACATGATCTCTCGAGCCTGCTGTATGAAACATTGCTGTCCAGAGGATATGATTATATCTGAAGAGACTACACTGGACTCGCCGTGTATGTGCAAATAAGCTGAGGTAAACATCTCTGTGCAGAGAATTTTTCCCGATACGCTTTCTCGCTTTGTCATGTATTACAGGAAATACAGTGTTAACTATCAGAAGCAACTCCACACTATAAACAATAACATCTTAATCAGCATTCAACCTCGTAGGGAGAGAGCTGCCTGGTATAGGAATACAAAACTATGATATGACAGCAGTGTCCTTTAGTAACTGTTAAATAAAACGCAGCTTAATTTAACATAAGTTAATAATGTGTATAATTTCACCTGTCTTCTGTCTAAACTGTATATAGTATAAAGAACACATCTATGTGGTATGTGAAGCAGAGAGATAAAATGTGGGGCTATTACGTTTATAAGAATGGAAACATTTACATACTTTTCTCTCTTCGAAATCAGCTCGCGCAGAGCAGTGATCAGAAAATGTCTTACAGTACTGTACTTGAAGGAGGGGTTTATCAAATGTCAGCATTTGTGGTGTTGGTGTCATTGTTGCTACCTCATCCATATGGAGGTAGCATATCCAGCTCACATTCAAGAGCTCTTGAGCTTAAATCTTGGTTAAGGTTAGTTATTTGGTTAGAGTTTTTATTTATTCTTTTTAACCTTTCCGAATAAACGAATGTTGAGTAACTAAGCTTTAGGAACTCTGGGAATAATGGAGCATCATTTCAAGCCGTTATTTCGCTCTTCATAGTATGACCTAACCAGTTAAAATGGCATTAAAATTCAAGGGAAAAAAGGAGAACAAATAAATAAAACACACACGTGCGCTCAAATCACGCTCTCCACGTGTTTTACTGTTTATTTGATATATAAAGTGCACATAATGTTATGCATTATTATTATTATTATTATTATTATTATTATTATTATTATTATTATTATTATTATTATTATTATTATTATTATTATTATTATTATTATTATTATTATTATTATTATTATTATTATTATTATTATTATTATTATTATTATTATTATTATTATTATTATTATTATTATTATTATTATTATTATTACTATTACTATTACTATTATTATTACTATTACTATTACTATTATTATTATTATTATTATTATTATTATTATTATTATTATTATTATTATTATTATTATTATTATTATTATTATTATTATTATTATTATTATTATTATTATTATTATTATTATTATTATTATTATTATTATTATTATTATTATTATTATTATTATTATTATTATTATTATTATTATTATTATTATTATTATTATTATTATTATTATTATTATTATTATTATTATTATTATTATTATTATTATTATTATTATTATTATTATTATTATTATTATTATTATTATTATTATTATTATTATTATTATTATTATTATTATTATTATTATTATTATTATTATTATTATTATTATTATTATTATTATTATTATTATTATTATTATTATTATTATTATTATTATTATTATTATTATTATTATTATTATTATTATTATTATTATTATTATTATTATTATTATTATTATTAATTATTATTATGATGATGATTATGATGATGATTATTATTATTATTATTATTAATTATTATTATTATTATTATTATTATTATTATTATTATTATTATTATTATTATTATTATTATTATTATTATTATTATTATTATTATTATTATTATTATTATTATTATTATTATTATTATTATTATTATTATTATTATTATTATTATTATTATTATTATTATTATTATTATTATTATTATTATTATTATTATTATTATTATTATTATTATTATTATTATTATTATTATTATTATTATTATTATTATTATTATTATTATTATTATTATTATTTATTATTATTATTATTATTATTATTACTATTACTATTATTATTAATATTATTATTAGTATTATTATTACTACTACTACTATTGTCATCTACTTCTTCGTGATAGTTGTAGTTGTTGCATGCCTGTGTTACATCAAATGCAAGGCCAGTATTATATCTCGCCGCGAAATCAAGACGTTAGAAAACTAGTTTTTGAGTGCTATTAATGACGCGAGTAAATTTCACATTTAGTCGGTCACGCTTTATTATTCATTTAACACAAACGATAAATCAGTGTTGCTGATGAGGGAATGGATATCTCAATGTGAACAAATCAGTTTGCCCCGAAGCGAGCACTTCCAAACAATATCCGACCTGCGTGGGACTGCAGCTTCGCTTCATTACCGTGCACTTGTTATTTGATGGTATCTCAAACCTGTGTTGCCACAATCGATAGATAGCTGGAGCAAAGATCAAAGAAGTGTTCATACGGCAGCCTAGTTAATTACTTCATGTCATTTTGTTTTTGAAAGTAAAGTTATTTACTACCTGTCTGTTGTGATATAAGAATAAAATGTTTTGTAAATATTACATTTTTAGTAGCTGACAGAAACTTTAAACATATTAACGTATGAAATTTCACTTAATATTATCGTTATGTGCTTCCGAGATGACTCGCCTGTACAGCGTCAAACTTGTCAGAATCTTTTCAAATTCAATATTTAGTTTTACAGGGTGATTCTGATAAAACTTATGATTGCAGTTTTTCTGTTTATTTTGGAGAAAGGCCTCAGTAACACGCCATTGCGCCTTAAAGATACAGGTTATCTGCGATATTACTTGGCGTTAAAGGTTGTGCTGAAACTGGTCACCGTCCGTCTAGGCGCACAGATGAATACGACATTCGGTGTCTCTGTATACTAACGAGAGAATAAAGTACCGTATCACCACGCGTCCATATGAGTTCGGAATAACAGTTCTGTTACCGCTTCGTTAAGTATACTATTAATATGTATTAATAATATGAATGTGCATTTTCAACACAAAGGACATAAATTTATTCAAGCCAACCGCTTAATCGTTTCGTTAAGTATACTATTAATATAAATTTTCGACACTAGACACACTTTTTTGGAGCTAAATATCACGTAGCACACTATATTCATAAAAATTAACTGCTACTTACGTATTTTTCGTACTCTTTATCACGAGACTTAACCATTGCCAGCAATTTCGCCTTAACATGATCCTCGTGGAAAATTATATTTTTTCTCTGTAGCCATGCCTAACCTCACACTGTGGTAGAGGCACTTTCCATCACAATAACGCTATTCGGTTGTAATTTGGGGAATTGAAGAACTTTTCGGATGATTGCTGACCTCACAAACTCATCACAGACAACATCCAACACCTATCTGGCACGTGGCGTCTTCTTGCCCGGAGTTGAAACTTCACCGAATGTGGCTTTTTGCTTGCGTGCACTATAAATGCTGGAAACCGACACGTCGGTAAACCCAAATGTTAGTTTCACCACTTCATCGATAGCAAGTTCTGGAAATTTTTCACTGAACTTGTTAAATAGCAAAGTGGAAACCACACTGTAGTGCGAAAGAAATGATTATTTCCATCAATTTACCCGAAAAAAACAGTGGTTTAACTATTTAGCCTGGGACTTAAGTACTTTTTCCCCATTTATACCCCGCCTTTAACTGCTATGGTCATATCGGCGGCCGTTCTCCTTTGGAACATACTGAAGGTTTAACTCGTTATCTTTGGGTTTCTTAATCATTAGATCACGCACACATTCACACTCTCATTCATACTTCCAGACTCTGGAGAAGATGGGGAATTATCTTGGTCGGAGAAAAATCCCCAACCCCACCGCCGGGAATCGAACCCGGGACCCATAGCACGGCAGGTAGGTGCTATATCGATTGGGATACGGGGCCAGCCACTTAAGCACTTATAACATAGTAAGTTGCCACAGAAAGGTGCGGGTCTTAGAGCAATTGAGAACCCCTAGTTGTCAACCGGGAAACATACGAGCTAGTTGGGGAATTTAATGTCATGTCGGTTCGTTGGTCATGGTAGCTCAGTGGTTTAGAGCAACCGCAGGAGATCCGCGGTTCAAATCCTGGCTATGGCATTGAATTTCTCAGTCTGGCTCTACTTACCTCACAAGTCTTATAAATATTATCACTTTACAGAAGTATAAGAAAATGTCAGTATCATATTGCTATGACAGATGTGAATGTACTAATTTTTTAGAAATTCCCGTGTTTTTTTCCAGTCAATAATATGTTATTCTACTTTATGGAAAACCTTGTGCCAGAGGCATAGTCATCGCAATCCTAATAAGTGTTTCAATTTTAAAACAAATAAAATAGGAGGAAACAATACAGCGGTGCATTCATTATTTATCAGCAAATTCTGTAGCCCTTACAACCGTATCCCCCCTATTATCAATGCTGAAATAGGTGAATGACTTAACGGGTCCTAAATGCTTCCCCACGAAATAAGGCAACCAATGCATTTAATTATGAAACTGAAACTAAAAGGAAGGAAAACAAGTGACGTTCAATCAGGCCTATGGGAGCGGCAAAATGCAGAACAATTATGAGAATGGTCACTACAGAATGAATGTTAACGCTTGGGTTAATGTGGCATCATTAGCAGCTGCGGCAGTGTAATAGCGGTTGGTTCATTAACGGCTCACTTGCCAGCAATTAGTTGCGTACTACAGCGGTCAGAAAACGCCATTCCACAGCCCATGTTTTGTTACTTTGTTCCTTAAGGAATAAAAGTGCATGCTCTGTGTCGTGCCAAAAGAATGTGTTCTTGGCCTTTTAACTATTTTGTCCTCGAGAACAGTGATGAAAATCAGAATCATCGTGCACGTTCTACAAATATGATATTTCAGTTTCCTTTAAAATATAGAAAACCCATTATAGTTAGGAAAATGAAAACTGCTTATATTGAAAATCATGTTCATAAAATTTGTTGTATTACCTACATAGCTTGCAGTAAAACTGATTGACCGAATACTGCGATTGGGATTTCATTACGGAGAACGTTCAGTGAGTAGGCCACCATGCTGGGCCCACTGTTTCTATGCCCCCAAGTGGGGGCGCCTCCGGGACGAAGGATGAGGCGAAGGAGATAGAGGGTGGCGGACCCAAGCAGCTACGGCAGTACAGAGGGCAGGGTCCCCACAGTTTACTTGGAGAGACTTCCCCCGACAGGCCAGGAAAACAGACACGCTCCTCCACTACAATGAGCCCAGCAGCCGAGCTACGAAGGTCCCAGGCAGGCGATCTGAGCCCCAAAGTTCCCTGGCTGGTGGTCACGAAATGGTCTCAGCAAAGGCGTGGAGACTGGCAACTGACCTACCGGAGGAGGAAGTAGTTGTCTTCAGAGCATATCATCCTGTCATGCACCGCCGAGACACCCGCCGACACTTCCTGAAAGAGTCCAACAGATGTGAGATGATATGAAATGATAATAGAGATGAAATGGAGGGACAGGAAATTCGGGCGATATAATTAACCTACCCAGCATTCGCCCAGGAAAACCCGCGTAAAACCCGTGGGTCAGGTAGGTCAGCCACGGGAATCGAACTCGGGCCTCCCGAATGCGGGACACAGACGAAACCGCCTGAGCCATGCCGCTCGGTGGTTGACCGAATACTCCTCGATTTAGTTATACCATACCAACAAAATGAGAAAAGAAATAAGGATTATAGAAATATTGTGACAAAGGTCACAAACCGACATCGTTAGGTCAATGCTAACGTACAATCAGCCTTTCTTTTTCACAAATACGTCACTTCAAAACAATGTTTCGAATGCCCTACAATGTTTCTTTAAGTCTCTTTAGCACGCACCCTTTATGCTGCTATAATCATCTTCACTAACACACAGGTCTACCTCTAACACGGAGCTGCACTCCACTTCAGAACTTAACTCCGATATTCACGTTTAAACTGCTTCGTTGCCACTTACAAAGCTCGGCGATCTCTCACCCATAGCCGCACCTACTTGATCCTGAAGTTCTTCAGCTTGAAGCACTGCACTACCCTCACCACTGCTCACTGTTCTGTACTACCCAGTACTCTCCGTAGGGGAGAGATCCGTCCCCTTCAGCTACCATTGTGCGAGCGCTCCGCACCTCTAGAGTCTGTTTAGTTAACGCGTGTGCAGTTCGGAGTCAAAGGAACCTGAGCCTCCCGCCCACTAATGACCATTATAAATCTACCTCTATACTTCAGAAATGGAACACTGTCGTTGAGACCAATAGCAACCCTGATTTTCTGGAAATGACAGTCGCATGTCTACTCCACGTGGAGTGTCAGTTGCCAAAGTTCCAACTTCCAGTTGATCTGTTTCATTACGTGCAGAAATTCATTGTGTGTCACAATGTGGAGACCGTAGGAGGGAAATACAGTGGTAAATGCAAATGAAGTAGTAGATAACTGTCAGTCACGTGAAAATAATCAAACTGAAGATAATAGTGTGAATAACTCGGCCGAGTTATATTACTGGAAAAGCCTCAAAAAACAAAGTTATAACGGGAACTCTTTCTAAGCAAATTCAAGCGCTTGTTTTGAACACATATAAATATGTGCTGACAAATAATCTTGGTAAGGGATCGTGCAATGAACCTGATGATAAATTCTCGGTATTCACAGAAATACAATAAGAAACATTGTGACGAAAGGAATACCGAAAGACGCCGATCTAGTGTGAAAACAAAAGGAAACGTTTCTCTAAAGTAGAAAATTTCACGTGCGATTTAATTCGTCGAGAAATTTATAGATTCTATGCAAAAGGGAGAGCTCCCACCTTAGACGAATTGGTTGCACATTTGCAAGAAATTTGTGATTTTCCTTATGGGCGCTGCACTTTACGCGGTCTCCTAAAGGAGCTGGGTTTCAAATACCGCACTCTGAATAAGATAAGGGTTATTATGAAATCCAGTAGAATTGTAGCTTGGCGATATATACAGGGTGAGTCACCTAAAACTTGCACCGTAAATACTTCTGAAATGGTATGTGCTATTGATATGCGGTTTTCACGGAATTGAACTATAAGCAGGGGCTCGCATTTTCAAATGATACACAGATTTTTATAATTTTTAGAAAGTGTATTTATGTACAAAAGTTACATTTTTTTAAATGGAACAATGCGTATTGACATTAAGAAAATAAAAGTAGAATAAATTAGAATGTCAATGGTGTTTTTTGCACGATTCTAATGTAAGTAGTTTACGAGAAATCGTCATTTGTACAAAACGGGACAATGGCTAGGAAAAACTAAAGAAAAACTAGTGAATGAAGAAAAATGAGGATTCTGACAAGTAAACAAAACTGTACCCTCAAAGCCTGTGTTCAAAATGAGCACCACTAGCTTCAATACAAGCTTCCAGTCTAGTATGTAAAGATTGCTGTACACGTTCTAGCATTTCAGTGGAAATTTCAGCGCAGGCAGCAGTAATACGCCGTTTCATATCTTTTGGTGTAGTTGGTATGTCCTTGTAGACAGTGTCTTTCAGCTTCCCCCACAGAAAAAAATCTAAAGGAGTCAAATCTGGTGAACGGGCCGGCCAAGGTACAGGTCCCCTTCGTCCAATCCACCGATTTTGAAACAATCCTTGAAGATAAGCTGTAGTAATTCGTGCACTATGGGCCGGACAGCCATCATGTTGATACCACAGATTCCTCCTAGTCTGAAGGGGAACGTCTTCTAACATCTGTGGAAGATCGTCTGTTAGGAGGTTGAGATACTTCTGTGAATTCAGTGTTCCTTCTATGAAAAAAGGGCCAATGATGTGATGGTTCACTATTCCACACCACACGTTCACACTCCATGGATGCTGACGTTCTACCTGACGCAGCCAACGAGGATTGTCAACAGACCAATAGTGCATATTTTTTAGATTTACTTGGCCATGATTAGTAAATGTTGCTTCATCAGTGAACAAGATACATGACAAATTTGGAGTATCATGTCTCAATGCCCATGTACAAAAGTTCACACGATTCTCAAAATCATTGCCATGCAGCACTTGATGGAGAGAGATGTGATACGGATGGAACTTATGACGATGGAGGATGCGGATTACACTTCTTTGACTGATGCCGCTTCCTCGTGCGATTGCACGAGAACTAATGTGGGGATCTACTGCAACAGCAGCTAGAACATTAATTTCTCCTTGCTCTCCAGTTGCTCGTTTGTTTCTGGTGCGTTTTCTAGACGTTATACTACCACTTTCACGTAATTGGTTGAAGCGGTTCACAAATAATTGACGAGATGGTTGACGTCTATTCGGATATGTTTCCAAGTACACTGTACAAGAAAGAACTGCATTCTTTCTACATTCACCATAAACTATGAGCATATCTGCTTTTTCTGCATTGGTAAATACCATCTTCCAAGCACGTCCTACTGCTTCAACTATCACAAAATAACTGCCAGTGTAGACAAAACACATTGTAAACAAACATAAAAACATCCTAGCCTAGCAACTAAGCAATTGAATGGAACAAACAACTGCCGGCGCGTTCAATTTTCAAATGACGATTTCTCGTAAACTACTTACATTAGAATCGTGCAAAAAACACCATTGACATTCTAATTTATTCTACTTTTATTTTCTTAATGTCAATACGCATTGTTCCATTTAAAAAAAATGTAACTTTTGTACATAAATACACTTTCTAAAAATTATAAAAATCTGTGTATCATTTGAAAATGCGAGCCCCTGCCTATAGTTCAATTCCGTGAAAACCGCATATCAATAGCACATACCATTTCAGAAATATTTACGGTGCAAGTTTTAGCTGACTCACCCTGTATATGTGTGTGTGTGTGTGTGTGTGTGTGTGTGTGTGTGTGTGTGTGTGTGTGTGTGTGTGTGTGTGTGTGTGTGTGTGTGTGTGTGTGTGTCAAAACTATGGAAGTTTCGCAGTACGATATATATATCGATATGTGTGTAAGTCAAAACTAAGAAAGTTTCGCAGTAATTGACATAAGATAATTTATTTAGACGAAACCCCGTACGATACCCATGACGTATCGAGAAAGTTGGCAACCTCGCAGAAAGGACTGCGAGAAGGAGGGTCTGCCTTGTAAAACGATTATAAGGGTTCGTCAAAGGCAGAGGCCGACGTGCACAAGCTTTTACTAAACAGACTTTACCTCTGACGTCACCAGAGGAACCTCGAACCGAGCATTGGAGCCCTTCCCGAATGTAAGTTGTTCGGATTGGTTTGAACTGGAGTGGGCAGTGTGTTCTCGACAGATCGTGTGCCGCCGACTAAGCCTCGGCCACCCAGAAGGGACAGAGATTTGCCTAAGAAGCCCCAGGTACTAGCTTGCAGAGCTAGTAGAAGGTGTGCTAGATCACCAAGCGACCCAACCGAGATTATTCTGTAGTCTTCCCCGCAGGGTTGATGCGCGTAAGTGGCGTATCCATTTCTACCCGTCTTGACGTTGTTGTCGATGGGCTGGCGTTTTATACTCAAGGTACTGCCCCAAGGAGGAGTATTGGGACTTTTGTGTAGACCTCGCGATGAAATATACTACTCAGTACCAGTGTACTATACTACAAACACTGACTAACCACTCACTGACTCTGTCGGTCTAGTATTAGCTTTGCTGAATCGGTCCGAGGCGGTAATCGTTCTGGAAGTACCTGGAATTGAAGCCACGAAAGGTCTTTTGTTTAGTAATAATACTATTTGCCTCCTAATGTGATCTTTCCTTGAATGCCTGTTTACTTCTCACGGCATCTTGCTTCCTCCATTGTGAGTCAGCCGGTTGCTTACCTCAAACACGTGTTTCTTAAGGCAATGTGCTTTTTCCGTGACATCAGCCAGCCTTCAGCCTGTTCTGACGGCAGACTTGCACGAGCACCGATGTAAGAATATTGACGAATTCGAAATGGAACGACCAAAAAAATAATGTCGTACAGAACTTCAATGTGATATTTACAAGTAACATATAGTAAAATGAGCCATACACTGCAAAAGTATGAATAGTTGAATGATTATCAGTTATACTAATTACGAAGGTAATCACAAACGATGACAAAGTGTTGCCTCAGCGGGTCTGCTTTTATTTCAAAGATCCCAGGTTCAAGAAACGAATAATGTAACAAAATTGTTCTACATATACTGCAAAGTTCGGTGTATGAATTTGACATATCTGGCTAATTAATAATAACCAGTTAGCCTGCATCAGGACTGTAAAATGCAAAATGTTCACCATTATTACACATTGCAGAGAAAGAGATCCCTTGACCTAGTGATAAACGAAAAGTAACATAGCTCTACGAATTTCTACTTAATCAACAAACACTCTGACTTTCCAGAAATTTTTCCGCAAATAGGATTTAAATAGAAACAATTATATTTATTTTATTTTACGAAAAACGTCAGCATATATTTTAATTCACAAATATTTGAGAGATTGCAATGATAAATATGAAGAATATCTTCTATAAATAGCCTATGAAGTTCAATGGGTTATCTATAAGAAGGAGGGCTATTGGACAAGAGTAATGTGGTTCCTGTTAAAATACAGTATAATGGTAATGGTACTAATAATACCAAATAATAATTATAATAATAGCAATAATGAAAAAATATAGCATTAGGTCATATGAGAAAATGGTTTCACAAAAACATTTGCAAATATTTCACTAAAATCATTTGTGTTATCTGCAAACATCTGCCCAAGTACATGCAGATGTTACTTTTGAGCAATTAAATGTCCAGAGAGACGTAACTTAAATTAAATACTTAGTCTAAATTTCACGAAGATTTAAACGAAAATTAAAACAATAATTATTTTGTAAACTTTGAAGAAAATGTCGTATCTTATACCCTCGTAGGAAAGCAGTTTTTAGCGAGTAACGCGTATTTCTATTTGCCAAAGTTTATCAGTCTGAAAGTCTCACGCTGTAAGTAACAGAAACACAGTCTAATGGATTGTGTTTCTCTTCTTTCTTCTGCTCTTTGTATATAGTGAAGTGTAACGCATTAAACACTCTGTATAGTGCGAGAATGTGTGTGTCGTAAATCGAGTTGGGTAGCGCCCGCCCCTGTAATGGGATCACAAAACTTTTGTGTACCATCGGCAGGTCTCCACGTCCGACGTTACACCAGTCAGCTTCCATTTACGGGGCCACGCATCAAATTGCTGACTGTGGCCAAACGAGAACTGCTCCAAAAAAGGCAACTCATATATAGATCGCCATTCCGTAAAGATGGAATAACTGGCGGCGGTCTACATAAGGATACGCTCATAGCTTTCAATTCTCGGGGCTAAGTCAGTTGAAGGTGAACTGCCCTTTGAGGGTGGCAATGAGATGGAAAATCATGTTTTGCTGGACGTTTATCACATTTCCCATATCCTGATATGGTTCATATGAGCGATGTGCAGATGCTGAGAAATTGGCAGGAGCATATTGCATCGTTATACATTTGTGACGTCACAGTCGACTGTACTAATACACAGTACCATTATTTGTGTTATTGTTCTATTCAGTTATGAAAGTACGCAAGTTCAGGAACACAAGTACACTGATATTACATCTCAACCTCAAATATATTTAGATAAACCTTTGCGTCTGGTATTCTTAAGGTCGAAGGTTTGATCTCCGTGACACTGTGCATTCCGTGGTATCTCTTTGTCACGGCAAATGCCGTGGTGGATTCTCTTAACCATGAAATCGGATTCTGCTATTTATCACTTCCCTTCCTAGGGCGCCGGGGTAGCGCGGTGGTTTCGTTCGCGGCTCCCGTTCTAAGGGTCCCGAGTTCGATTCCCGGCTCTGGGGTTGGCGATTTTAAGTCGGCCCTATACACGCCTTCACCTCTGTCTAGCACACGTGAAGTATCCCCTATGCCCAACGTGGTTCGGAGTCCACGGTAAAAACTGTAGGTCACTCACCTCACCACCATCTTCACTATCACCCTATCATCGGAGGTAATGGACACCGCCCTCTGGGTGCCTCCACCTGAGAAATGGGTCCGGTCATCACTTGGTGGGGTGAGGTTACCCCGAAGGCCAAGGTTGCCATGTGGGGAGTGTTAGTAACTAACTAACTCACTTCCCTTCCTTGTTATCTTTGAAATTTGACTGTCAGCGAGATAGTTCTGGTTGATGCGAACAGATGTTGCAGGTGAGTGCGCTTACCAAACCTTCTGTAGCGCTCTTTGAAGCTGTTGCCCGGGTTACTAGGGTAGCTTCAATACCCTTTCCTGAGTGGTGGTGGGAAGAAACTTCAATGGAGCGCCAGTAAGAATACATTAAAGTGAGGGACTTATGCATGTTTCTACGACTATGCCGACTCCGCTCTCGACAGACATTTGGTCTCCTTTCACTGCAATAGATTCTTGCCGGGTCCTAGTAGGAGAAATGTGTGTCCTTCATATTTCACCTATTAGGTGAAAACTGCGCTTTTATTTTGTAACAGTTGTTTAGGTTTGAAGCCCAGAAAATATAAAATTGTTTCGAAATCGGTTTTCAAATTTGGGGATTTGATTAAAATAATATAAATTATATGGAAAAAGGAAAGATGATATATATATATATATATATATATATATATATATTGGTCGTGAAAAAATCAACAATCCTCCTTGTGGATAAAGGACGCGGATAAGATTAAAGTTTTATAGTGATGAATGCACGTACTGGAGAGTGATCTAAAAGAAGAGATATTGTGTAATAATGTATACTCAGTGTTCTGAATAAAAAGTCAATAATCTTGCTGAAGAAGGTTTGAGAGAAATCATCTTTCGATCAACGTACTCAGGAGAGAGCAGCTTTTTGTAATCCAGCAAGATAATCTTTTAAAGATTTAAGTTATATTTGAGATTAGTACTGGTTAAAGGATTCATATTGTATTGTGACGTATCATTTTATTAAAAATGGTAGAAAATTAATTTAGATTACATTTGGAAACATCAAAGTTGTGTAAAATAAACTTAAATTATATATTACGAAATTTAACTTATTCAAATTTTATGCCCGCCGCGGTAGCGTACATGGTAGCCAGTCTGCCTTACGTTCAAGAGGTCCCGAGTTCGAATCTCGGTCAGGGTGAGTTACCTGGATAAGGTTTTTCTGGGGGTTTCCCTTATCCTGAAAGACGAATGTCAGGAAACTCTAAGTTCTATGGAACCTGGACTCATTTGTCATTTGAGCATCATTTCAACGATTATATGCATCGTCCGATATCACTTAACGTTGGAGGACGTAAATTAAAAAAAAAAAAAAAAAGGAAACTAATTCAAATATTATCTCTTTCATTCGTAACCAGCCTTAAAAAGAAGAGATGTTATGACTCATATTTAAGCAGATACAATAGAACTAACAAATAGTTGTGGAATAGTCGACGATATCCTGGACGGCTGATGGAAAGACAACGCTCAAACAGCAAAGGAGGCGAGAGATCATTTCGTCATGCTATGGCTTCACTAATCTGGAAACAGCTCTACAACGAAGCAATTCCGTTACAATTTATGAATCCTCTTTACTTTCCATTATCTCATCCATCATTCTGTATTAAGCATGAAAAACTGCTCAGGTTTACTAAAAAATCACTTTATTAATCTTGAACTTCATCTGTACGCTATAAATCCCGCACACGGACGACCGGCTTAACTTCCCCTCCGAACGAAGCCATGCTAACGATGTCTATGCACGAAAAAAATAGATCTTGCTCCACCGAGTTTGAACCCGAGATCTCTGGAACTAGAATATCACTGCTAGATCGCGTAAGACGATTGAAATTGAAGTATATTTTACATTATTTCATATTATTAACAATTGATTCTAATATTTGGTACACACCCTTGCTTCTCATTGAGGAAGGTTATGAAATTGAAAAACTATTGTATTTCCTGTTATTCGAATAAACCAGTAATAATTATTATTTAAAATAATTATTTTCAGTAGCGGTAGAAGCTTAGAATAAAATAGAGGTTTTGAAAGGGTAAAATTCTTGACAGTACAGCTGTTACCGCCAATCTGAGGGCAATCGCTAAGTCACAGACTGTAGCTGCTCTAGCGAGTCAAGCCTCTCAGGCCTGGTTAAAGTTAATCCTTAATATGAATGAACCATTTATTTTGAATGAATTATTCACTGTGCATATTCCAGAGGTTTATAATTTACAACTTTTGACTACATTTATTTGTCTTTACCTTGTTGCTAGCTTGGCTTACATGACATCCTGTTATTCTGCTCTGCCAGGTAGCTCTTAACCTCTATGCATCCTTGTTACTTAATTAGCCCCATTCTCTCCACCCCCCCCCCATCATCCTTTCTTATATACTTTACATTTCCTGCAGAGTTTTCTTTCACTTTCTGCAAGAACTCACCAATACTTCTTATCTTCCTTTCCTCTCTACTTTCTCCCACTTCTCCTGCAAAACCCTTTTTCTCCAAACTGCAACCTCCTCCATTCCGTTACATAGTGTTCTATGCTTTCTTTTTCCCCACATAATTCACAAATTTCACTTTCCTTACCTCTTATGCTTAGGAATATTGTTCCTGTTCTCATCCAAGCAAGCCCTTCTCTCTCTCTCTCTCTCTCTCTCTCTCTCTCTCTCTCTCTCTCTCTCTCTCTCTCTCTCTCTCTCTCTCTCTCTCTCTCTCTCTCTCTCTCTTGACTATTGCAGTAATATGCATATGCTTCTGGTCCCCAGTTTCTTTTTATTTTCTTTTAAAATTGTAGTGATTCCATATTTTCTAGACTTCCCCATATTTCCTGCCTTTCTATATCTTCTATTCTGTATTTTACTAATTTACCCACATCTCCTGTATTCCTTTCTTCTAATCTCCATATATCTCCCATTTCTATTTTTCTGCCCACCAACTAATTGAGTTCTCTAATCTGTTTTGCTGTCTCATGCATAGTTTCATGATTTCCCATTCTTCTTTGGCCAAAAACCTATACCAGAATTTTATTATTTTTTCTGTTATTATTCCATTTCTTCTTGTCTTTCCTAATTCTATTAAAGCTACTTCCCTGGCTTACCTCCTACTTCCCTGGGGTAATCTCTTTACAAAAACATTTGCAGTTTTTGTCCACCGTTTTGTTTACCTCTGTGCCCCCTCCAGATCTCCACCGCATAGAACATTTTGGATCCCAATAGCGCTTCGTACATTCTTTCTAACCACTTGGTTGTCATTTCTAGCTAGTATTTGCATTTTCTTATCCCATTCATTGCCGCCCTTCCTTTTGCTTCAATTTTTCTCCAGAACTGGCTTCATTCCTTTTTGGTGTTTTCCTGGAGAGGATTTCCATCACCACTTCGAGCGGCATTAATACCGTTCACCAAAGTAAAGTAAGTTCCTGAGAGGAATGTGCCACCCCTACACAGTGTGACAAGGCCAGTCAATGTGTGTGACAGAGAACGTATGCTACACAAGAAGCAGAACCGTCAAAAAAGCATGCGCCCTATTCACTCTGTACAGTAAACTCGAGAAGATTTATTCACAAAAGTAGAAGCCATCAGAATGTTTTTGAATGGTCTGTAACTGAACTGACATGGGGTGTCATAAACCTATCGTGGGGGGGTGGGAGGCTGCGTCTCATTCCCGGGGAGTTTCTTTGCTTTGGTGGACTGTACTTGACGTTGAAACACCGGTAAATTCTGTTGACAAATTCAATTGCGTCCTCAATTGCTAAGATTGACTATTTTTCACACAACTTGCAAAACACGTTCAATATAATTTGTTTTTCGCCACTTTTTAAAGGTTTCCCTTTGTAATGTTTTACATATTGCATAGAAGCCGCCATGTTTAAACTGATTTTCCTCCCACTTCTTTTGAAGCTGCGTAAGCGCAGCGTGCACTCTGATTAATATCTACAATTTGCGCTTACATTTACCAAATACAATACTAATTAATTAATGTTTTAGTGTTGTATTTGTAATAATGTGATGTTGTTTATGTACCTTGCATTAGATGTAAAGTTCTTAAAATTGATATGCGAACTATATTTTTCATCCGCAGAGAAGTTACAAAGCTAAACAGCACACACGCGTTGCACACGTACAGGTGCTTGGATTTAAATTGCAATATAAACTTAGGACCTGCAGACATCCGAGTAGCTGGACGCCGACACAAAAGTGTTAGAAGACTTTCTTGTTCAAGCATCCTGAGAAAAGCCCAAATTTCCAGTACAGCTATAGCACCTACTCCTAGTTTAGTTATGATACAGATACTCGTCGAGGCGGACCTTGAGATAATAGGGCCTCCTCCGTCACAACAACGACGAGTAGGAGGAAGGTAAATATATCGTCGCTTCAAGCCCGACGGATCAAGGGACCTTCGAGACAACGGGACATGTTGTGGGGCAAAAGCTTAAGTCCCAACCTTTCAGCAGAGAAAATCAAAGAAAAATAAAACTTTAAAAAACTACTACAAAACGGATAAAATTTATTAATAACTGTTACCAGTTTCATGCAAAGATGAACATCCACATGGTAAATTAGGAAAGTAGATTTGGAAATCATCGCAAATTTTATTCTTAAGTGAACTTCCTCGAAATTTTCATGGAGCTTCATTTATCATCTTTGTTTCAGGCACACATATATGACTATACAAATGGATTTAGGCAAAAGATATTTAATTAAAACATTAACATGAATGGCTGTCGTACACAACACTGAATTCACCACAATGACTTGACTACAGCGCCCCCTATAGTCACTTTTCTCTTATTGTGTTGGCTGAATCAAGAGCTGACATGCAAGTGACACTTTCTTGTTGTCACATCAACATTAGAGTTAATTTACTTCAGCATAATGTCCCAACGCACAGCGCCTTTGTGTGTTCTATTTATTAATAATTAGGATATTTTAGCAGCTGTTCAGAACATCGTAGTTACTCTCAAAAGGGATATTACAAAGGTCAAACTAAACAAACCCTTCAGTTGGTTCATTTGTTACACTTTCTGAATTGCACTGGTCCGTACACTTCGTTTTGAAACAGCTGATTGAAATAAGCAAGTGAGCGAATGAGTGAGTGAGTGAGTGAAGGAGTGAGTGAGTAAATGAATAAGTAAATAAATAAGCAAATACATAATAAAGAAATAAAGGTAAGTACAATTATGATTTTAAATATTCTGTCATTAAAAATGTGCACTTAATTAATTTCATTGGCATTTCACAGTTATCCCAGCATTCTACGGGGCTGTTCAATAAAGAATGATCATAATTTTTGTACGGTCATAATTTTTCGCATTAAAATTCAATTTTATTATATTCTGTTAGCTTAATGTGAAAGAAACACACCATAGTAGTTTCATTGTTGGTACTCCTGGTTCCCGCCTGTGAGAACCAGGCAAGTTCAGACATGTTCAGTATCGCCTACCGCTGCAATGGAGGTAACATGCAGTTAAAGTTGATGTTAGAGGAAGTTCCGGAGTTTCTTTCAAACGTAATCACTGTTGATGAAACTTGGCTACATCATTTTGATCCTCAGAGCAAACAGCAAAGCTCAGTGTGGAAATCTCCTTCATCACCAATCCCCCAAACAGCAAAAGTGGTTACTTCTGCTGGGAAAGTTATGGTTATCTCATTCTTTGATATTCATGGAATGGTTTATCAGCATGTTGTACCTGCACACACATCAGTAACTGGACAATACTACAGGGATGTCCTGAAAACATTGAAAGTCCATATCAGGCGCAAAAAAACACATTTCCGTGAAGCAGGCTGGATGCAGCACCACGATAATGCGCGGCCGCTTAT
The DNA here is from genome assembly GCA_030765055.1 of Mantis religiosa. Taxonomy (NCBI): domain Eukaryota; kingdom Metazoa; phylum Arthropoda; class Insecta; order Mantodea; family Mantidae; genus Mantis; species Mantis religiosa. Next base: position 39,094,499 of record CM060955.1, read on the forward strand.
TGCCAATGTTGTTGCTGAATATCTTGCAAAAATCAACGTGAAGTGCATCCCTCACTCTTCCTATAGTCCGGATTTAGCCCCATGTGATTTTTTCTATTCCCTAACTTGAAGAAACATCTTCGTGGGAGGCATCATCCATCATCAGAAGCAGTGGTGAAGGCTGCGGAGGCGATTTTCAAGGATCTCTCAAAAATGGTTTCCAGCATGTCTTTGAAGACTGGCAGAAACGCTGGGTCAAGTGCATCGCATTCAGCGGAGACTATTTTGAGAAGGACCATCAAAATTTTGAGGATGAGTAAAGGTAAGTTGTCAAAAAGAAAATGTGATCTTTCTTTATTGAACAGCCCTCGTATTTGTATCGAAACTGGAAGTAGAAATGACGGTATCGGGTGTGTTGGAAAATATCGTATATACGTATCGATCATCGAAAAACTGGTATCGACCCATTCCTAATTTTATGTAACCTTTCCCCATTTCTCAGTCTACATCACATTCATCTAAACAACTTTACAGAAATAATTTATCGCATATACATATCTTAGTAAGCATAAGGATAGTAGAGGGTACTGAGTTGTTAGTAGATGCTTAAAATCGGATCAATACTGAAATTTAAATTTCTTACTCCGTTCATGATATCACGAGGAAAACCTCAATTCAAAAAAATAAATAAAGTAAATATAGGTACCTCAGAAATGTTTGATTCAATTAGAGAAGATGTTTTAAATAAACTCTGTATTTTACAGATATATAAATATTTTGTGTAGAAAACTTCTCCTTACCTTAAAATGTACCTATTACACAAAACAATTGCCCAATAAAGAGGATTGTACATGCTATTCCGAGTTAATTCAAGATATATATTTTATTATCTAAATGTTCGGTGCTTTAAAATGACGAAAGTTTCCATGCAAAAAGTAATTCTGGGTGGCGGATTATTTTACGGTGCAAAACTTCATGTCACGTCTTTGGAGATAATGAATTTATATTTACAATTTACATTTGGTCGGATTTACAATTTTGTGTCATGTGATATATATGTGGAACATATAAAACCAAGAAAAGGACTTTTTCACTTGTTACAGGACATGGCCCATACAGTGTATATTTAAAAATAATAGGGAAGGAAAACTAAGATTTATGTGAGCAATGTAATTGATTAGATTCGCCTGAACATGTTTTTTATTAGTGCAAGACAGTCTAGTAGAAGACTAGTACAGCACAGTCGAAGGAAACTTCAAGGAAAATCTTTATGGAACATATTAGCAGAAGCAGTAGATTATGCTCAGTGGTTCTCGTCCCGAGGGGTGGGCGACGGGAATTACGGTGCGGACTAGTCCCCGTGAGCGCTACGGTAGCCGAGGAGGTCCAATAGGAATCCTGAAAACAGGCTAATGAGGCTCTGGTCAGGTCCTCCAAGTGCGGAGGCTGGCAAAGGGCTGACAACCTGTTCCATAAAAACCATTGTTACGTTTCCTGCAAAAAGAGATAAAGTCGGACTGATCGTACAACGGGTGCCGGAAGAACGGTGGCCCAAACAAGTCATTAAGTGGGAAGTACCAGACAGAAAAACGCGGGGAAGAGCCAGAAGAAAGTGGCACGAGGAAATATATGGTCATATGAAGAAGATGGGACTGGATGAAGGACAATGGAGCGATAGGAATCTCTGGAAACAACGAACAAAGGGTGAAATCCTGTGAATTGGAAAACCTATACAAAAAATAAATATAGAAGATTATGCACATTTAGAAAAACTGTCTCAGATAATATCCTCTAAGGCATTAGGAGGACATATGACCGCGACGAAAGACTTCAACAAAGGAATATAGCAACATTTCAATCAACGAGAAGATATTATTTAAGAGTTCATCGAAGGAAAATTGGGCTAAGAGAAACTGAAGATACAGATTACCTGACTTGAAGATCTAATTTAAGACGCACAACTGATAAAAAGAAGATGCCAATTATAGATATCTGAAAGAAGAACAGAAACCATAGAAAGAAGGAGAATCCCAGGAGAGCCAGAGAGAGTATCAGAGTATCAGAGCGGACAGACACAACTGATTATGCAGATGAGGAGATATAATTTTTTTAAATTTACGTCCTCCAACGTTAAGTCATATCGGACGATGAATGGAATGGATGAAATGACGCTCAAATGAGTCCGGGGTCCATGGAGCTTAGAGTTACCCGACATTTGTCTTACAGGATAAGGAAAACCCCGGAAAAACCTTATCCAGGTAACTCACCCTGACCGAGATTCGAACTCGGGACCTCTTGAACGTGAGGCAGACTCGCTACCACCACGCTCTTAAGGCGGGCAGATGAGGAGAGATGACAACCCGGATATCTAGAACTGACGAACCAACTCCATCTACTGATGCCAGTCCCTTTAGGAGATGTATACCAGTAGGAGGAAGCTTTGGATACCAGTTGCAGAAGAGGAAATTTTAAAATTTTAGAAAACAATCTTTCGCAGTTTGTTATAGTAATTAAAGCACTAGTAGCAATGCAGATTTGATTTATATTATTGATACATAAGTAAACTAGAAGAAAAACTGTTTTAGAGAGATTACATGAGTAGATTTGTAAGCTTACTGGAATCCAGTAATCTGTAGATTTAGTTAGTTAGTTAAGGTAGCAAGTAAATTATATCTGCAAAATTTGTAAATTGTTTGGTGTAATGTGATTTAATAATGAATGAAGTTAACAATTAAGTTTGCATAATAAGGTCTGATATGTATTCCAGAAACTGGTATTATATATGCAGATTTTATTTTATTTTTACTTTAATTTTGTGTCATATCCTCCACAGAAACATTACGTTTGTAATTAGAGGACTTCAAAATATTAATTTTCGTTTAATTATCGGTATAAAATGTTTATTTATGACCGATAATTTAAAGGTTTAGTTGGTTTGTTAATAGTTCCTTAAAAGCTCCATAAAGCAGTATTTATTACTCATTTTTGTTTAGACATGTGGAAGATATTACTTAAATGCCTTTCTGTAGTGTCTGAGGGCAGGGCGTGGAACTTATCTAGTACTAACTGATTTCTAAAATGTGAAAACGAGAGAAACTTCATAAGGTAACTAGTAGAGTATAATTTCAAGTTATTATAAGTCATAATTGTAGCTACTAGATTGCGTCAGTTAGGTACTTGGAAGGTATGACGAGTCTAATAAATTGCTAGGTAGTGGTGTGGCCGAACGGTTCGACACGGTTCCATATCTGAACTATCAAGTGGGAATTATTATGACCGAAGCGGCGCCTGTGTAGGTTTTTCTATTGGTACACGAATGGTCCCGGACATTCCATCCGACACTTTCTCCATCATTATCTTCACTTCATCTCAGTAATCATATCAGGGGTAATGTATTTGGCGGAATTAATATCCTTATCTGTGTTCAAAATGGACCCTTAACTGCCCACTCTGCACGTGATCAAGGAGTGCCAACCTTCCATACACAAGTACCTGGACTGTGGATGACAAGGTTTGAAATAGGTCATTTACACCGTCTAGGAGAAGCAAAAAGCATGTAAACAATAAACTTAATATGAACAAAAAATAAGTGCTTATTCACGTAACTGCCTCCTCTCCTTTGTATGAATTATTCTTATAAAAGTTATTGTACTATTTCTTCACGTTCACATTTACGCAATTCTTTACAGGTACTAAAAATATACAACAGGTGAAGCGATAGTCGAATGTTTTTAAAAATCATATAATTAAGCAATTACTTTAAATTTGCATTCCCTTTGCGTAACTACGGTAAAAAGCTTTCCCCTTTAGAAAAGTGTAAGTAGTATTGTGAGCATTGTTGCGGCCGGGCGCACAAAGGGACAGATGCAACGCGGAGATAAAAGCTTGCCGAAACAGATAAAGAGACAGATAACTGACTGGAAAATTCGATTTATTGTTTGTTACAGAACATTCCAGAAATGTATAGACATATGAATGTCGTATAAAAAGGAAGCCGCGGTTAGTTGAGAGTACAGTCGTAATGAGAAGTGGTAATTGGAATTATGCAGCTGTATTTTGAAAGTCAACTCTTTGATGGATAGAGTCAACATGAAAAATTCAATGCCATGGCCGGGATTTGAACCACGGATCTACTGGTTTCCGTCCAGTCGCTCTTAACCTTTGAGCTACCATGGCCAACGTGCCTTCCTGACATTAAATTCATTTTTCATGTTGACTCTATCCATCAAATATCTTAGCCTATATACGGCTAGTGTGGAGAAATGATTAACTTCCATCAATTAACTAAAATATTAACAGTTAAATGATGAAGCCTGGGACTTAAGTACTTACAATAGTAAGTCGCCACAAACGGTGTATCTCGGATGCGAGAGCCCCTAGTGGTCTACCGGGGAAATATACGAGTCAACTGGAGAATTTAATGTCAGGAAGGCACGTTGGCCATGGTAGCTCAAAGGTTAAGAGCGACTGGACGGAAACCAGTAGATCCGTGGTTCAAATCCCGGCCATGGCATTGAAATTTTCATGTTGACTCTATCCATCAAATATCTTAGCCTATATACGGCTAGTGTGGAGAAATGATTAATTTCCATCAATTAACTAAAATATTAACAGTTAAATGATGAAGCCTGGGACTTAAGTACTTACAATAGTAAGTCGCCACAAACGGTGTATCTCGGATGCGAGAGCCCCTAGTGGTCTACCGGGGAAATATACGAGTCAACTGGAGAATTTAATGTCAGGAAGGCACGTTGGCCATGGTAGCTCAAAGGTTAAGAGCGACTGGACGGAAACCAGTAGATCCGTGGTTCAAATCCCGGCCATGGCATTGAATTTTTCATGTTGACTCTATCCATCAAATATCTTAGCCTATATACGGCTAGTGTGGAGAAATGATTAATTTCCATCAATTAACTAAAATATTAACAGTTAAATGATGAAGCCTGGGACTTAAGTACTTACAATAGTAAGTCGCCACAAACGGTGTATCTCGGATGCGAGAGCCCCTAGTGGTCTACCGGGGAAATATACGAGTCAACTGGAGAATTTAATGTCAGGAAGGCACGTTGGCCATGGTAGCTCAAAGGTTAAGAGCGACTGGACGGAAACCAGTAGATCCGTGGTTCAAATCCCGGCCATGGCATTGAATTTTTCATGTTGACTCTATCCATCAAATATCTTAGCCTATATACGGCTAGTGTGGAGAAATGATTAATTTCCATCAATTAACTAAAATATTAACAGTTAAATGATGAAGCCTGGGACTTAAGTACTTACAATAGTAAGTCGCCACAAACGGTGTATCTCGGATGCGAGAGCCCCTAGTGGTCTACCGGGGAAATATACGAGTCAACTGGAGAATTTAATGTCAGGAAGGCACGTTGGCCATGGTAGCTCAAAGGTTAAGAGCGACTGGACGGAAACCAGTAGATCCGTGGTTCAAATCCCGGCCATGGCATTGAATTTTTCATGTTGACTCTATCCATCAAATATCTTAGCCTATATACGGCTAGTGTGGAGAAATGATTAATTTCCATCAATTAACTAAAAAGTCAACTCTTTGTTCGTGGATGTGGCAGACGAACTTGAAGGCCGTATTTGTGTACGTGATGTAATTCTGCTACTGTAAGGGTTGATCAAAGTGTATTCTACGGAAATAAAGAACATTTTGAATTTCTGCAAATTCGTCTTTTAATTCCACGAACCACAAAGTCAAAGTATTTCAATATTCAAACCAATAACAAAGAGTATCTCAGAAATTGCTGACCAAATTTGACATATACTGAGTACTTTAACGGCATTTATATTTTATATGTTGTAAGATTTGCTCTAATCTTTATGTATTTACCATCACAAGAAACTCATTAGAGGAAAAAGCGCTTGAGAGGCTACTGCAAATCACACTATTTTGAAAATTGATAGAGATACTTTTGAGAAAATAAAAATAGAAGTTATACACACGTCTAGTAGAAAGAACAATTAATTTCCATTCATTACTTAGTTGTGGTCAGAAATATAAAGACTACGAATAAAATTAACTTACAGCACAGTAAGTTGTCATTAAAGTAGTTATCTCATCGGTATATGAGAATTCCTAGTTTTTTACCGGGGAAAATATGAGTCAGTTGGAGAATTTAATGTCATGCTGGCATATCACGATGGTAGCTAAGTGGTTACGAGCAACCGGATGGACACCGAAGAATCATGGTGCAAATCCCGTCCTTGAAATTTTCAGTTTGACTCTACCTGTCCAAACCTTGTTCTACTAATGGGAAAGAACGTTTTATTTCCAAATATAAAATAACTCAAAAGTGCGCAAATAAAGAGTAGTTTACGGTGGGGGGAATTTTGTTCAAATCTTCAATCGCACCCTTGGAAAATGCTGAACGTAGATACCAAGTTTGGCATTTATACACCACATTTTTAGGTTTAGCTATTCCCAGAGACATATGCACCACTTTCATACTCACACTCATGGACCTGATGTTCTTTCTTTCCTTTTTTTAAAGATAGTATTCTTGATTCAAAGATCTCGAAACAAGAATTTGAATAGCATATTGTTATCGACTTAATGGGTGCAATGCAGTTCATACTTATTTTCAAACTCGTGTTACGCGTGCATAAACTGCAACATTAATTTCAACCCAAAATAATTAATTTCCAAATATTTGGCGTCACCACTGTGAAGCCCGAGTAGTGTTGCTAGCGTGCCTATCCTTAGAGGGATTAGCCGCTTGGATGGAATGAGGGTTGCAGCATGTAGGGCGAGTTAGAGATGGGGCGAAAATAGGGAGGTAAGCATTTGTTGCTCCTATCAGGCCATAATAGTCCTTCTATGTCGCTGGTGTTCTATAAAACGTAGAAACTTCATCTGATGAAGATCATAAGGTCCAATAGGTTCTATTAATACCATTGAATGAGTGAAAATTTAAAGTAACACGTCAACAATTACCTTCTTATCTCTGGTGTTTAAAAAATCAAATTACCACTGTGTCACCTGATGCCTCACCGTTGAATAATGATATATGCTGCGAATGTCAACTAATGCTATCAACTGTGGAGGTATAAGAATATTTAACCTAAAAGTTCAGATAAGCTAATATTAGAACACAATAAACACATTGTTTCAAGAAAACTATTTATTTAAAAATTAAAGTAAGCTGAAAATGCACTGATTAAAACATTTTCTCGAAGAATGTGCTGGAGCTTAAGTGTACGTTGAGGCAGTAGAAGTTCCTAATTTCTTGAAAATTTTTGAATGGCGAAATGGATATGTATAACATATCTAATAAGCCCTACGGCTGATGTCTTGATTCAGTAACAAGCTGACGTTTTATCGAACACAATAATATCGTTACATATCAACATTACACGCGTGCCAACTGAATAGCCAGAACAAAAAAATATTTTGGAGTCTTCAGTAAATTTGCTGGATTTTGCCTGTGGTAGATATGTTGTTTAGTTCCTAACACATAGACGGCTCCTGAAACGAGTTCTGAAATTCTAATCACGACTGGACCAATCGAAGACACTTCATTGCGATGGTAAGCTGCTGTAATGTTTTGCAGCCCAGAAATTATATAAAATTTCTGATAAATTTGAGCTTCGCCTATTGCAGCCCTGAGCGTATAAAAGAGATTGAATATCCTGAACTGATCTTACAAGGAAGCCGCGGTCCTCTATTTTGCGCCAAATAGAGCCAGCTTGCAGCCATATTGCGGTTCGCAAAGAAGAGTGCATAGCATGAATGAATGCTACAGACCTGTTGCACAGGGCTCTGGGATTCATATCGTTTTAGTCTACTGTTTTCCAATATACCTAGTTTACAACTAAAACATACATAGCAAAATTTTTTCTACAAATGTCTCGATAGAGTGAAGTATACAGAAGAATATGCATTTGAAAAAAAATAGTTTATATAAGTGTGATCACAGTTTTTAAATATAATTTTATATCCCTCAAACGTTTTCATATCAGACGATGAATGGATTGAGCGAAATGAGCTCAAAGGATTACAGGATCCATAGATCTTAGATTTTTCCGACATTCATTTTTCTGGGTAAGGGAAAACCCGAAAAACCGCCTTATCCAGATAACTTACCCTAACTGAGAATCGAACTCGGAATTTCTTGAGCGTGGATCAGAGGAATTCATATGAATGCAACACATCACATAATGTTTACTATTCATTCTTTTGTTTGTCATGATCTTAAAGACTTTAAACATTTATATTACAAAACAGTTGAATGTTGTCTGAAACTCTTATGTGTGTATTTTCGTAATATTAAAATAATTTCTTTTGAATATTTATTATTAAGCGGAAGTAGACAAAAACTAAACTACTACGTGAATGCTTTGTGAAACAGCCACGAACATATATGATAAAGGGCACAGGAAACAAGTACTGTTACAGTTTATTCGTAAAAAACACAATTTTTATTCCATGTCCCCGTAGTACAATGCCCTCTATAAAAAATCTACATGATAAACATGCTCTGGGCAGATTGTAGTTTGCCGCCGGATATCCAAAAAGCGACCTTCATTTCCGAGAGAGCGGTGGTAACCCTATTATCGGTAGGGACGATAATGGTTACATGTTTTGCGTGGGGACATAACAGGTAGCGTGTCGCTGCGGTTGGAATCACTGCACTCGCGTAACCTATGTTGGCACTTTGGCTTTCACCGGACATCGATACGCATTGCACCTGCTTCATACCTTTGTACCTTCGGCGGGTTATTATTTGTCAGAGAGATGGCTTGATGGTTGAATTTAGGAAGGTCCTCTGTTCGAATTCCCTTGGATCGGCTACACTGGTATTGAAGTTTTTGTCGCTTTCCGTGGTCAGTAGATGAATTCTGGGCTGGTCTCTGAGGTATCGCTTCTGTTCCCTGTTCCTAGACATTTAAGTTCTGTAGCCTAATTCAGGGTAGGAGGACTGTTCTGGATTAGGTGTGTGGTACAGCCCCAGCGTTACCTCTCTTTGGTTTGAGGAGGAAAGCTAATGTGAGTGATCTCCCAACTTCGGGTCTCGCGCCTGGAAGCGTTAAAACTGAGCCTGCCGCTCCGGATAGAGTGCCATCTGTGAACATGGCTGTAACTCTTTTTCCGAAGCTTTTATTTTTCATATGCCTTACTGCGTAAAATGATAAAGAAGCTACACAGCCTAATGAAACACACTGGAGAGAGTATAGAACAAAGCAAGTACTTGCACTTTATCAAAATTATAATCCTAGGCAACATTTTTACATTAAAATGTAAAATCTGCTGTACTCAACAAAAATTGTATTTTTTAGTACAATTGATACAACCTACCCAGTACTTTTTATCCCTGTTCTATAAGCATGTTGGTGGAACTAGAGTAGGAGAGTATCAAATGCATCCCAAGACATGGGAAAGCGCTATTGCTTGTTAAAAATATTCTCGGGAATCAACCCAGGTGAAAAGACGATTAGAAATCGACGTTTAGGAATTGTACATTGCTTCCATCGTCAGGATATTTAAGAAATGTTATAACCACAAAATGTATAACTGGATATAACACAAATATCAACACAGACAAAAAAACTACTAATACTCGCATCACTGAACAAATGATTTTTTACAGTAAATGAAATTCCAGGTCGGGAGATGGCGTGAATGTAAAAAATTAATTAGGTCAAAGAAATGTAACTACTTAACCTGTTGATTAAGCTGTATAGGTCTGGGCTTCTTAAGGTGACAGATTTCCATTTTAAGGCTGATTTCCAAGAGGAGCTGAACTGAAATCCAGCATCACGATTAAGTGTGCTCCTTTCAGAGGAAATGGCCAAAGCCTCCTTTACTGTCCGCTCCCAGTAACTGTTGCAGTTTGACAAGATGTTCCTCTACCGAAAGTTGGCTCTATGGTCGTTATCAAAATAATGCTCTGCCAGCACAGACTTCTCAGGTTGCATTAAACGAATGCTCCGTTCATGTTCGTTTATTCTAGTAGCGATGGTCCTTCGGTTTGTCCTATATACGGTGTCCCACATTTACAGTGCATGTTTGTTAAGTCCGCAGTAGCTGGTGTTACGGAACTTCGTCCCGTTGTCCTTTTTAAGTATAGTAGGACAGCTGTTCAATAAAGAATGATCACAATTGTTTTTTGACAACGTACCCTTACTCATCCTTTTAATTTTGATGGTCCTTCTCAAAATAGTCTCCACTGAATGCGATGCACTTGTCCCAGCGTTTCTGCCAGTCATCAAAGATATACTGGGAACCATTTTTGAGAGAGTCTTCAAAATCGCCTTAGCAGCCTTTACCACTGCTTTTGATGATGGATAATGCCTCCCACGAAGGCGTTTATTCAAGTTAGGGAATAGAAAATAGTTACATGGGGCTAAATCTGGTATAAAGGGAGGGTGAGGAATGCACTTCAAGTTGAATTTAGCAAGATATTTAGCAACAGCACTGGCAATATGCAGCCGTGCATTTTCGTGGTGTAGCATCCAGCCTGCTTCAAGGAAATGTGGCCTTTTACACCTGATAAGGACTTGTAATGTTTTCAGGACATCCCTGTAATATTGTCCAGTTACCAATGCGTGTGCAGGTACAACATACAGATTTAACCATTCCATGAATATTACAGAATGAGATAACCAAAACTTTCCCAGAAGAAGCAACCACTTTTGCTTTTTCGGGGGTTGGTGATGTAGATTTCCACACTGAGCTTTGCTGTTTGCTCTCAGGAGGAAAATGATGTGGGCAAGTTTCATCAGCAGTGATTACGTTTGAAAGAAACTTCGGATCTTCCTATAACATCAACATTAACTGCATGCACAGCTGCATGCAAATGTCCTTTTGTTCGGGAATCAAAAAACAGTCTTGGAACCCATCGCGCACAAACACGTCTTATGTGTAATGTTTCTGTCACCAACGTGTGGGTGGCACCCAATGAAATGTCAAGTATTTCAGAAAGTGATGTTAAGGTAATTCGTCGATCCACTCTCCCAATGGCAGTAGCAGTGTTGATGTTTTCTTCCGTAAGAGCAGTAACTGGAGCAGCGTGTCCACCTTCCTTTGAAATTGATTGTCTCCCCTCTTTAAACATTTTAAACCACCTTCGAGTTGTGCTGTAGGGAAGAACAGACTTTCCATAGGCCTCCTGTAACATTGTATAGGCCTCAGCTGAAGATTTTTTGAGACGAAAGCAGAATTTCAAAGCCGTATTACCTCCATTGCAGCGGGAGGCGATACTGAGCATGCCTGAACTTGCCTGGTTCTCACAGGCGGGAACCAGGAGTACCAACAATGAAACTACTATGGCGTGTTTGTTTCACATTAAGCAAACAGGGTGTAATAAGGTTGAATTTTAGTGCAAAAAATTATAACCGAAAATAATTATGATAATTCTTTATTGAACAGTCCTCGTACTTAAAAAAAAAATTGTTTTGAACCCGCGATCTTGAGTTCAGCAACCCAATGCCAAACTAACTGTGCTATGCCAACTTAGATCAACACAGTTGTTTCTTGCAGAGCCGCTCTGGACGGAGGTTGTGTAGTCAGCAGATAATGGAGGTAATCTATGGCATTGCATTTTTTAGTGTTAGTCTATCTATCCAAATAGAGGTAATTCCCTATCAGCTTGAACATGTCCTTTCCTAGTTGTAAGAACCAAAAGAGACGCATCATTCTGGCAAGGCTGTCAGTATTGTAAACCCCGAATTTTCACAACCATCTAATTCCATATTTCAGGCCAACATGTCAGTCTGTGCTGCGACTTCGAGGACACCTATACACCTTGGCGTTGTAGTAATGCTGTGCTGATATTTCTGTGGCTCTACAGATTATCTTTCTAGTGTTTGTTAACCTTCTTCTGTATCCATCTCTTATGCACGCATGCTGTTGGAACTTTATATATAAAAATGTGAGGCATTCTGTTGAGAGCTACAAAATTAATATGAATAGGCAAGTTGCGTAGCCGAAAGAAAAATATGTGGAATAACATGTGAGCTTATCACTGATGCTTTCTTCCTTCCTCCTCTCTTCCCTCTTCTCAGAAGGCGAATGTTGGTAAACTAAAACTCCGAGTTCATTAATTCACGTCCAGTATAAACTACCCGATAGCTTCACAAAACATGAGCATTATTAACATGCAAGTTAAAGTTCTAATCAAATTGCTGAAAAGCATGAAGTGTGCTTAGAACACACAAACTGCCTTACCCGACGTTGCACGGTTAACCGTTTAAACTACAGTGACGAATTAATTTCATCTATAGCCCCCTTTTTCTAACAGATTATTGTATAATTATTATCTAGACGCTTTTTATAATGAGTACTTTACTCCTGTATGATAATTATATGTCAGTCTTAATGACAGTCCCAAACATTCCAAATAACGGATGAAAAATCTCTCGATAGTCAACCGAAAGCATGTTAAACATCGGCGAAACGTCTGGCTTCCTTAATCTTCCCAGACAGTCTTACAGTCCTGTAAATGCTGCATAGCCTATAACTGTCCTTTTGGCAATGGAAGAATCCTTGGATGAACTGATGGAGTTCACTTCTTAGATAATTATTGTAAGCAAAAGCTTTGTACCTACTTTTGTCCCGTAGTTATCTAATGCCATGCTTCTTAGCACAAAACCGCAGCATACTTGTACAGACTGATTTACATAGAACTGGCATATTTATTTCATTAATTGTCTCAAAACGAATTATGCTAGCGACAACTTATTATACTTAAAATGTAGAGGAACTTTGTGAGATTATTTACCTCTATAGAAAATGTTGAAAGTGTCTTCCATCCTGCTTAAGGCAGAACTTAGCATGTCATTCCATGTTACTGGCCACTCGTCAGAGGACTCTGTTGTCAATAGCTTGAACCTCCTGGGTGATTAGCTTCAGATCGTCGAATGTCTGGGGACGTGTGGCATAAACCTTGTTTTTTAAGTAACCCCATAGAAAGAAGTCCGGCGATGTCAAATCCGGAGATCTGGGTGGTCACAGGTTCCTGGAAATTATCCGGTCATCAAAGAAGCTTGCAACTAGGTCCATGGATTAATTTGATATATGGAATGTAGTGCCATCTAGCTGAAAATATCCTTCACTCAGCTCTACATCGTGCGGTTGCTCAACAAACTACATGAAAATCAAATTAAGACCTGAAGCTTTCCTGGCGACCAATATGTTAAAGTTGTTCTCGAGCTGCAAGGCAGGTGAAAAGACGATTAGAAATCGACGTTTCGGAAATGTACATCACTCCCATAATCAGGATATTTATTAAATGTTATAATCACAAATGAATCACTGATATAATACAAATATAAACAAAGACAAAACACTATCAATATTCGCATTACTGAACAAAAGACAGTTTTCAGTAAATTAAATGCCAGGTCAGGAGATGGTGTGAGTATAGAAAATTAATTAGGTCAAAGAAAGGTAACTACTTAACTTGATGACCAAGCGGTGTAGATCTGTGCTTCTTAAGTCGACGGATTTCCAACTTCAAGGTCGGTTTCCAAGAGGAGCTGAACTGAAATCCAGCATCATGATTAAGTGTGCTACTCTCGGAGGAAATGACCAAAGCCTCCTTAACTCTCCACTCCCAGTAACTATTGCATTTTGCCGACATGGTCGTCGTCTCCCGAAAATTGGCTCTATGGTCGTTATCAAAGCAATGCTCTGCCAGCCCAGACTTCTCAGGTTGCATTAAACGAATACTCCGTTCATGTTCGTTTATTCTGGTAGCGATGGTCCATCCGGTTTGGGAATGCGGTACACTCCCGGAACTTGGAAGTCCAGTTTGTCTTTCACTGATCTCAACAGATGTTTAGCTTCGGAGGTGGCTTGTGGATGGTCTTGATGTTGTATTTGGCGAGAATTCTGCTAATTCTGCGTTGCCAATAAATGGGATGCACGCTCTAGCGGTAGGCTTATCTGACGCTTGCTTTATTACAGGTTTCCCTTTCGTAGCTTTGGTGATCGAGGCTTCAACGTCATATTCGGAGTAGCCGTTTTGACGAAAAGTAAGTCTCAGGTGCTGTAATTCCTGTTTTAAGTGGCTGGGATCAGAGATAGATAAAGCTCTGTGGGCCTATGTATTGAGAACTCCAGGTGATTGAGACTTATGATGAGCGTTCAGATAGAGATCAGTGTGTGTAGGCTTGCGATATACAGCATGCCCCAGTGTACCGTTGCTGTTTTTTGAAACAAGAATGTCCAGGAATGGAAGAGTTCCATTCTTCTCCAGTTCCATGGTAAAGTGTATTTGAGGTCGAAGACTGATGAGATGCGCAAGGAAGCTAGGCAAAGTGTCTGATCCATGTGGCCAAATTACAAAAGTGTCATCCACGTATCTGTAGAAATGAGATGGTTTAAGTGGAGCTGTGGCAAATATTTCATGTTCTAGGTGTTCCATATAGAAATTAGCTATAGCTGGTGACAAATGGGAGCCCATTGCTACTCCGTCTACTTGTTCATAGAAAGTATCACCAAACGAGAAGAAAGTGAACGTCAGGGTATGTCGGAAGAGCTCTGTGATATCAGCCGGAAAATGTTCCTTCAGAAGTTGGATGGCTTCCTGTAGTGGTACCCCTGTAGATAGAGAAACCACGTCGAAGCTGACAAGAAGATCTGAAGAGCTTTTCAGCCCTGTCTCCTGCCTCAAACGTCTTAATGACTTTTTGGGTGAATGTTCCAGTCGTGTTCTTACCATAACAATTGTGGTAATCCTAGATGAACGATGTTTGCCTCTTTCACCCACCAGAGATCCAGTTGTTTCCAATTTGTTTACCAGTCCCAGTATTGTGATGTTTTGGGAGGATTGCGAACCCCAAGTTCTCTCTGGTATGGCATTTTAGTTGCTGTAATTGAATTTGTAATCCAGTATTGCTTCATAAGGAAGAGTCGTTGATGTGTACTGCATTTTCACGTTCACTAGAAAATGTCGAAAACAGCTGCCAACATCAGCAATTAAGAATAAAACATAAACATTTGCGCATCTAGTGACAACGAATAGAAACTACAGGACATTCTGCTTAGTTTGGTGCTAAAGTTGGATCATTGAATGAATTTTCAACGGAATAATTAAACAAGGAAATGTGTCAGTTCTGTATAAATAACTCTGCACAAAATTAAGATTCCAAGTTACCTAATTACGAAGACAAGGTCGGCAGTATAATTTTTTATTCAATTATTTAGCATACCTGTCTAATGAAATTAACTGCAACATATATCCAAAAGAAATAAAGGAAACCTTTGACTGCCTCTGTACTCTTGGTGAATTCTATGCCCCACCAAAAGAGTACATTCTGAGACTTTACTGGAAACAAGGTTCTTTGAACCCTCAAGCATCAGTTTACATATGGGTCACAAAAAAGGCCAAGAAAGCACACCTTCGTGTAGAAATATGATTATCTCGGTCTCTTGGGAACTAGAGGTAGGTAATTTTTATACTTCATCTTGCTTATGTTTTCATTATCTTGTTTAGTCATAAGAATAACTACATTCTTGCATTACACTCCGGCCATAAAAGGCATTCTTCACGTTCCTCGAGAGTAACTTTAATACTCGAGGATAAATTGTCGCAGAGAGTCACTCCATCCTCTGAAATTGAAAAATCTCTGGGAGCTACTTTTAAGGATCCCTCCAGCAGGAAAAGGAACCGCATCTGAATACTAATGAATCTAAGTCACAGACATATTTCCTCCGGCATATCTCTAGCAGCGAGCTCTTGCAAACTCGCCGTTCCACGTTTATTATCCTTGGTAATAACTAAGTAATTGAAGTAAATCTTTAGTAGGGGTTTGTGTCACGACAGGCCACTACTGAACCTGATACTTAAACACTTACATATTGTGTTTCATCCTGAAGTTATATGGAAGTATATATTAAGAGTTAATACTAACACAAAAGAGACATTTGTAGAAAAAGTTTCCGTGACTGTACGTGTTTTTATTTTTAACCTGTATTACTCAGAAACGAAATGACAGAAACCACCATTGCGCTAATAAGATGTTCTACAAAGAAATACCTCTAACCCTACATGGAAAACTCTTCGATATTCTTTATATTCGCTGTACTGACGATTTTGATTAAAAATTCAATAAATTTAATGATAAATGAACTGTTTACTCTCCATTTACTGGAAATAATCGGTAAATGTATCTTCATTGTTACTTTTATCAGCAATTTCTAATTTCTTAAGGACATTTTCTATTTCCCTCTGTGGCAGAACTTCAAATATTATAGACACGCAACTATCACATAAAACAGATGAAGATAATACTATTCCAGGTCTGGTACTATCTAATGAATATCTAATAGAAAGCTTAACTGATACAATCTGTTATCTTGCTCAGATATCTTTCATAACAGAATCTTTTTTTCATGAACTTGCAGTCTTTCTTCTTACTACATGCTCCGTACGTAGTATTTATTTCCACTTTTCTTCTCTTTTGTCGATCTTATCGTTACGTTGTGCTTGAGAGTTCAAAAGATGATTCAAAAGATAGTTTTAATTAACTGCTTAATAGAGCTTTTGTCTAGATATATAACAGGTACATATACACAAAGCAAGCAATGTTATTATTTCCGGTTTAAGAACCAAGAAAACCCGATAACGTGCAGAAAATATATTTCCACTCCTATTTTTATTTTTATTATGTATCATTTAATTTGGAATTCTATGAAGTATTAACGTATATCCAGAAAAAATCTGTGGAACTGTTTTTCATTTCAGATTTTCTGTGTGTTTTAGATTACCCTCTTCGATTTTCATAATCCCACATTTTTTTTTAATTTACGTCCTCCAACTTTAAGTCATATCGGACGATGAATAAAATGGGCGAAATTATGCTCAAATGATTCCGGGGTCCATGGAGCTTATAGTTACCCTTATCCAGGTAACTCACCCTAACTGAGATTCGAATTCGGGACCTCTACGCTACCGAGGTGGGCATAATTCCACATTAAAGCATTCATTCAATATTTTCTGTTATTTTTTCCTGATGACGTATAAACATAAAACAGTGGTGTATACCCGGAGTTCATTTTTATTAGTTTTTTCTCGCCCTCCGATTGAGCAGGAATGACGTCATAGTTGACTGATGAGTCCATCTTTAAATCAGAGAGCCCTCTACGGAGAAGAAGCGGTAATTTTTGCTGAACATTAAGCAAATTACAGCGCTCTCAGTGTGGATGCTCTGATAACTAATACAACTAGTTTTCCCTGGATACGAACACAGACCACCGCGTCTTCATGGTTGAATGCTACTTTCGTACCGGCATTAAAACTGGTGTGACATATTAATATAGTTCAAACCACGGTATAGAGGAGATTATGCAAAGCTATCCAGCATTCAGATAAGTCCTTCGGAGCGTAATGTTGTCAAAAGTGTCCAGGTACCGTCAAATTGACATACTCTTGTTTGTAACATAAATGTCTTATATCAGTATAGTATATGAATTTTTTGTCATTCTCACGCTTAATTAAAATTTCTATTAATGTCGGTATCCTTATGTCTTTTAAAACCAATAGGTGCATCAAATGTTTCCAATATACAGGATCAGTTACTAGCAAAAAGAGGCACTGTTCGCTATACAGTGACTAGAGGCAATAAATAATATTATAACAGAAAGGCCTCAAGCGTACCTTCTCGCAATACAGACAGTGTTTAAGGGGAAGAGAACAATTAAATAAAAAATGGACACATAAGACTATGTACTAGTGATATTTTCTTGTTTAGAGTTGAATAAAAGCTTTGTACATATTGTAGCACTAATTTATTTTCCATTCCTAGAACATGTTCTGCTAATTTTCTGGTTTGTAATGAAGTTATATTGTGAGGACACTGTGGGTGATAGAAAAGAACTGAGATAAAATTGAAATATTTCTATTTTATGTGACAGGTTTACAATATCCATATATGTCTACTATAACAGAAAAACAGATGTTCATTGTGGAATAAGTGTTCATTGCCTTATCATTTCGTATATTCTTCATGGTATACTTTTATGATTGCATAATTAGCTTTGCAGTGCACTGCATTCCAGTATACAGTATTTTACAAACCGTTATCGGATCTACGCAACAGGCGAAATTATCAGCTTTACATTACGCGGACAGACCCACCTCTCAAATAGTATATTTATCTGTTGGTAGAGGGAGGCCTCAAATCTGCTGTCATCACATCTAATACGACCGCAAGTCGCTAGGGGAATCGTATATAAACTCGCTCCATCAGCGATGCTATTGGTGACGTCAAATTTTGCGCGGTAAAATTACTGATAAAAATGAACACCCTGTACATATGTGTATATGTTTATGAGCTTTCTAATTTTTACGCCACTGAAAATAATTCTTCCTCCCAATTATACATGTTATAAAATAAGGTATAAATTCAGTTCCTAAATTTATTAAACTGTATAGGAATGTCTGAGCACTTATCTAAGCCAGGACGGAAGGAAATAAGTTTAAACAAGCACTGGACAACATTAAGGTCTCAGATAACAAACCCCATGCAGACTTTTGCTTTTGCAGACACTCGATATGGTTTCTATCGGCCTGTAAGTGGACCTTGATATCTTCTGTTTTGGACTGTTTATAATAATGGTTTGAATGTACACAAATTTAACATTGAAAACTATTGGACATCCATGATTCTCAGGCATGAATATTCTGATTTTATTGGAATGGGATTATATTCATATGTATTTCTAAAAGTGAAGTAAAAAATAGAAGCAATATTTTTAGAATTTCTATGTTTGATTAAAACGCTAAAAGGAATTTGTAGGTACTGGAAATTAGAACACGAATCTGTTGGCGTGATCAAAGAATAGGCATGGAAATGACTTCGTATAGAATTTTAGTAATAGAAATAACTTTAGCGGCTCAACTCAGTTTACCTGTGCATGTTTCTAGTGGCGGTGAGGTACACAGTTGATTTCTCTCGCTCAAGCCAAACACATGACCATGGCACTCACCACAGCAGTTTTTGAGTTTAAATATGCATTAGCTCTAGTACGGGACCCGAGCTGAGCAGATCGTTTCGTAACTTTTAATTAGGATGTACTCGCCATCGTTTCGTGCGACTACTTTACGTGGACATATTGCTACATTTGAGAATTTTCTCTTAATATTTACGTTACATAAATATGAGCGCAGGCAAAGTTGAGTTTGTCTGAGAATTGTTATTGCTAGACAAGGATTGTTTAATATTACCTTTTAATTATTTAGTCAAAATTTGGAGATGCTTTACTTCGTCCTGGTTGTTTGAGAGTTAAATGTTCACTACACTCATTTTTGTTATGTTTCCTAAATTATGGAGGATCTAATTATTGGTGTACGCTCTTAAAATGTGTAGTCAAACATACTTAGGTAACTGATCTAACCGAAGTTAGAGTCGTTCAATTTTCCTATTTTGGAACGTTTGTTCTAAACAATGCACAGTTGTACGCCGATATACGAAATTAAAGTGAGTGTACAGTTACACTTACCTATTCTTTAATTATTAATAATCTATGGTTAAATAAACTCAGTGGATTTACACTCCGTTGTAACTACTGTAAAGTATGTTTAGTTAACTCATGTGCAGGTCGGCCGCTGCCTTTGAGGAACCCTTATAATCGTATTACAACACAAACCCTCCTTCTCCCAGTCCGTTCTGCAAGGTTGCCACCTTTCTCGATACGTCATGGGTATCGTACGAGATAACGTCTAAATAAATGATCTTATGTCCATTACTGCGAAACTTCCTTAGTTTTGACAAATATATATCGCTACAATTCTACTGGATTCCATAATAACCCTTAACTTATTCAAAGTGCGGTATTTGAAACCCAGCTCCTTTAGAAGGCCACGCAATTTGCAGTGCCCATAAGTAAAATCACAAATTTCTTTCAAATGTGCAACAAATTCGTCTAAGGTGGGCGCTTTCCCTTTTGCATGGAATCTGTAAATTTCTCGGCGAATTCAATCGCATGTGAAATTATCTACTTTAGAGAAACGTTTCCTTTTGTTTTCACACTTGATCGGTATTCCATTCGTCTCAATATTTCTTACTGTATTTCTGTGAATACCCAGAATTTATCATCTGGTTCATTGCATGACCCCTTTCCAAGATTATTTGTCAGCACATATTTATATGTGTTGAAAACAAGCGCTTGAATTTATTTAAAAACAGTTCCCGTTATAAATTTTTTGAGGTTTTTCCAGTAACATAACTCGGTCCAGCCAATTTATTCACACTTGTCATCACATTTATTATTTTCACTTGACTCGAAGTTATCTACTACTTCATTTGCATTTTCCACTGCGTTTCCCTCCCACGGTCTCCACATCGTGACACACAACGAATTTCTGCACGTAATGAAACAGATCAGCTGGAAGTTGGAACTTTGGCAACTGAGACTACACGTGGAGTAAACATGCAACTGTCATTTCAAGAAAATCAGGGTTGCTATTGGTCCTCAACGACAGTGTTCCATTTATGAAGTGTGGAGATGGATTTATGACGGTCATTAGTGGGCGGTAGGGTCAGTTTCCTTTGAATCGGAACAGCACACGCGTTGATTAGACAGACTTTACAAAAGGAGAAGGAACTTGTTCCATCAACTCTTGTTAGGTTTATTGATCACCCCATCTGATCTATTATGGCAGTTGCATCGTAAGATGTGAGAACGTAATAAGGCACATAAAGTGAATATGGAGCTCCAGTGGCGCACTGTCAGTAGGCATAGAGAAAAGCCACGAAAAAGACAAGTAAGAGTACTTCATGATCAGAAATAAAATATAAACATTGTTAATACACTTCTCCACATAACATTTGTAACTTAGTCGTTGTATAGGACATAGTTCTGAAAAAGTAGAATCTAACTGAAAAATTCAATGCCATGAGTACCATGGCGATTCCAGTCTCCGACCGTTGATCTAGCCACTGAGCTACCACTACAATATGCAATCATTAAATTACCCATTATTTTAATTTTTCGGCCTGATTCTACCTTTCCAATACCTTGATCCACACACAGTAAGTGTGGAAAAATAATTAATTCCGATTTATTCACCTTACAGTGTGTTGAACTAGGAAATTCGAGACAGGTACCTACACCACTGTGAGTCATCATTAGGACTTGCTATATGCATTTGAAAACCCTTTGTGGTTTGCCGAAAAAAATGCGAGTCAGTTGGAGGATCTAATCCCGTTCTGGTATGTCGTCATGACAGTTCTGTGGTTAGACCAAAGAGACGGAGATGAGAATATCCTGTTTTTCTTTTCTGATTCTACCTTTCCAAATGAAATATATATGTAATATAATACAATGTAATATATGCTCTCATTGTCCTGTTTATGCCTTTAGTGGTCGTCAAAGTATCAGTTCGGTTGATCTTTCTCTCTCTCTCTGACTTTTATGATTTGAGTAATTTTTACACGGTAGGAAAACTGCCTGCCGCATAACCTTTTAAATTTTATGGAGCTTAAACTTGCACATAAACAAAAATAAATTATTATGGATACTGACACATCAGAACTGAAATTAAGATCTCTGAATGCATATGCGCTTCCGGAACTGTCAGAGAAACTTTTTTTTTTTTTTTAATTTACGTCCTCCAGCGGTAAGTCATATCGGACTGTGGATGAAATGAGTGAAGTGATGCTCATATGAGTCCGGGGTCCATGGAGCTTAGATTTACCCGAGATTTCGTCTATCAGGATAGAGGAAAACCCAGGTCAAAACCTTATCGGGTTAACGCACCGTAACCAACATTCGAACTCGGGACCTCTTGAACGTGAAGTAGGCACGCTAACATATACGCTGCCAAGGCGGGCGTCGTCAGAGGATGGAGGAAGAAATAAAATATAATAAACACTTCATAAGTAATAGAGGAATATAGAGAACGATGTTATGACCATCCATTTAGGATGTATTCGTTTTAGTATTCGAACCAGATGTTTATATTTAAGACAGCGGTACAAGAGCAGAATTATCCCACTTATAAAAGTACTGTAATTTTTATTTTATAATTAACACATTTTTCAAATAACATAGGGTGTGCAGGACTTCATATCAAACCTTGGAGTGAATCTTAATTTAGTTCTATATATTTATGTAATGAACTTTTGGAAACCTTTAGGTAGCAAAAAGGTTTAACATGTTTCCTCTGCAAGTTCTAATAATGTTCATTACTGGTATATAATAAATGCACAATTTTTATGTAAAGACAAAAAACTGTGCTCAGCATAACGTCAACAACAACTTAACATGTAGGTCCTAACAAGTTAAAGCATTTTTCTAGAAGAAAAGCAGCGAAACAAAATCTGCTTATAGGAGAACAATGCTTCTGGAATGTTCTTTTTTATCAATTAAAATATTTTGCAAATAACGCATATTTCTGCAGAATTTGACAGCAAAACCTCAAATTAACTTTCCTGTTAATTAAAGATATTTATGCAATGATGCTTTAAACAACAAAGCTTATAATAACTCAACGTTTTCACTATATTTTCACTGCATTTTGTAATACAGATGTTTACTAGTGTTTGATAAATACTTACTAAATAAAAAAGAACATTGTGGTCAGTATGTCATAAATTTCTCAGCCTAAATATAAAAATACAAATTTTTTCCTTGATTACTATTTATACTGTATTATAAAACTTAATTACTTACAGTTTACCAGGTTCACTCATATTTTCTTGAATGTGACATAAGAGATACCTTGTTATGAGAAAACTACTCATTGCTCATAGGAGAGCAGAGGCAAGACACAAGCGTTCAAAATGTTACCTTTCGTTATTTTATAAAACTTACCCATTTGTTCATGCTTTAACACTTAACGTTTTCCACATTTTAAAGACTCATCTAAGACAAATGGAATCATAAATAAAACATACATGTTCATTTGGTATGTAGGTAGAAGGGGCTTTTCCAAGATTGTCATTACATGCAGAATATTTCACGATGAACTTTTAGAATACAATAATTTCATAAACGTTACAGGACGAAATAATAATAATTTATATAGGTGATCTGGAAAGTTTCCGACCTAATTAAGATACAAGACATTTTTCAGATTTTTTTTTTCAACATAGTCTCCTGTAACTCTGCACAACTCTCCCGCAATGCTCCCATCTCTGTAACCCGTCCAAGTAGTACTCGGCGTTTTTCTCTGCAAAATAATTGTTCACAATGGTGATTACCTCTTCATTTGACGAGAAAGTCTGTCCTCCGAGCGCAATTCTCAGATGAGGGAACAGAAAGCAGTCGCTTGGGGCTAGATCTCAAGACTAAGGTGGATAGTCAAGGCAGTTCAAACCGTAATTCGTGAATTTTCGCAATTGCAACAGCTGAGGTGTGTTTTGGTGAAAGAGGATTTCCTTTTTCTGCAAATGTGGCCGTTTTTCCGAAAGCTCTACCTTCAGCTTGTCAAGTAATGATGCGTAGTAAGCTCCTGTAATGGTTTTTCCTTTCTGAAGACAATCGATTAAAATAACTCCATCACTATCCCAAAAACTGTTGCCATCACTTTCCTAGCCGAAAAAAAACAATTTTTGCTTTTTTGGAGCCAGTGTCCCCCCCCCCTTTTCTGTAATTTACGTCCTCCAACGCTAAGTCATATCGGACGATGAATGGAATGGGTGAAATGATGCTCAAATGAGCCCAGGGTCCATAGAGCTTATAGTTGCCCGACATTCGCCTTTGAGGTTAAGGGAAAATCCCAGAAAAAACGTTATCCAAGTAACTTACCCTGACCGAGATTCGAACTCGGTACCTCTGGAACGTGAGGCAGACATGCTACCACCACGCTACCGAGACGGGCTGGTTCCCCCTTTGCAGTCCACTGTTTGGACTGTACTTTTGTTTCGGGCGTATAAAGGAGTGTCCAAGTTTCATCTATAGTAATTACTTGGTGCCAAACCTTGGATTTATTGTGCCTTAATTGCGCCAACAGAGCGTTGGAAATGTTCATTCGAAGACGTCTTTGGTCTAAGGTGAGCAAACGCGGTAACCAACGCACGGACAGCTTTCTCATGTCTAAATGTTAATTTAATAAGTGACAAACACGTTCGTCTGACATGTTCATAGCCTCTGCTGTCTCTCTCACTTTAATTCAGCGGTCGTCTAGCACCATTTGGTGAACTTTGGTGATGATTTCGTCGGTGGTTGCAGTTTTTAGACGTCCCAAATATTCATCGTCTCCCAAGCGGTTACGGCCACGTTTAAATTCAGCTGCCCAAAATTTCACTGTGGTAAATGATAGTGCATAATCCCCATACACAGAATCCAACTCACATTTGATTTGCGTAGGCGTATTGCATTTCAAAAACAAATATTGAATGACAGCTCGATGTTGGTTTTTATCCATTTTCATAAAAATAGTCACATCAACTCACTCAAACGGCCGCTACTTAACAATTGAGCGTCCAAAATGACTGCAACTTTGGTGAGTAACTGTCAACAGAGAAACAGCGAAAATCACTAGCTTTTATTTACCAGTGCTGCCATCTTCATGTTGAAGTCGGAAACTTTTCACACCACCCTCCTCAGTTAAATCATCATTCTACTGTATATCGCCGTACAAAAAGGCTAATAGACGATAAATTTCGTGTATAATTAAAATATAAAGCTTTCTGTAATTCATTTAATAATTATACACTTCTTTTTCACGGTTTTAAAGAAATGCCTATATATTAGGTTAAAACAAAAGAAGGACAAACAAAGCTGTTAACACGATATTAATCGTGTTATGACGGATTAAAGCGCTGAGGACCTTTGGCAAGTTGGGTAAAATATGAATGTTTCTGACAATAATTAATTTTCAACATCATTAGGAATATCCTTATCCCTCGCTGCAGCCGATGTCACGTCAGTAGTGGCGAAGCCTCTCTCTCAGTGTTCTTGACAGGATGGTTTTATGGCGGATGTGCCAAACCAATAATAATGATACATGCCGAATGGCACCACAAATCATTTTACTGCGTGATGTGTGCATAAACGTGGAGTCTCTCTGTAGTGAGATTCATGTGAGAAGCATGTCCCTGTAATACCTCTAAGGAAAACATATCAGTTTTAACATATTATTTCTTTGGATATGAATTTATAAAAGTTTTCCATTTTAATCCCATTTGTGAGTGAGTCTTTGTCATTCGGAGTGTCATAATGATCAGGACACTGCCATATTAAGTGCATGCGTACCGCAGTACAGTGTAGTGTCGTATCACAAAACGATCTATTTCTTGCCTTGCAAAGCATTAGTGGCTAGACCGACTACGGCGTTAGGAAAAAGTAAAGCCACAAAAAAAAAAAAAAAAAAAAAAAAAAAAAAAAAAAAGCGTTAAGACTTTGAAAAAGCTAATGTTTCAGATACAGAAGTTAGCACTCCAGAAAAAGAAAGTATTCAGGAAAAGAAGTTTTAAATAATAATTTCTATAAGTGCGTCGTTTACAGAACTTACTTTGGATTATTATGAAGTGCTTAAAGAAATTCCAATAGTGAAAAAGTTATTCCAAGTAGAAATTAATGACAAAATTAATTACAGTGGTGATTAGAAAATATTCTAGGAATATTAAAGGAAATAGGATTTGGTAGATAATGATTATCCTGGTTTGTGGGCGGTGGTCTAGTGGAAAATCTTCAAGACGTTTCGTTGGAAGCTGCGTCGAACGTCTTCAATGGAGTGTTCCTAACACTCTCGTTGTATTCTCGACTGCGATTAATGTGAAACCCTATGCACTTCAGTGAAATAGGATTTAGTTTTGAAAAAATGTAAGAATATGCATCACACATTTATAGAACGCCGGGATATCGATTGCCACCTTATCACTGCGATTTAAGCCCCATTGAACTAATAAGAAAGCAAAAAATAGCAAAAATATGTGTGTTCTGTGATTTTCAATACCCTTGACGACTAATTAGATAGTGTTTAAACGACACTGGAGAGGATTAGAAAAATGCCTGCATCAAAATAAAGTCCATAGAATAAAAATACTGGCATCGAGATGCAAGAACAAATTGAAAGAATAGTAAACAATGTGGGTTTAGATATCTGTGATGAAGAGGAAAGGAAAGCAAACACCTTAATTGGTTTTATGGATTCCAGTTTTACAGACATAGTATCTTATATTCATCCTTTAGACGCCATCGCCACAGATGCAAGTGAAACGGACATGTAGGATTGGATTGGATTAGTGGGTTTTAGGGCCCGTCGACAAAGAGGTCATTTGGGCCCGACGGACCTGTAGGAATAGGTATTTGCATATCAGAATTAAATAAATAATTTTGGTTCTGGTCCTTATATGTCTGCCTTCAGTAGTATGTACAGCTTGTTTCGAAACATCATGGAACGAAAATAACAGTTTCGTAGTTTATAAATTTACTAGTCCGAATGTCTGTGTCACAGCTTCGATATTCTCTTAGGTATCATTGTATCCAGCATTAAATGTTATATTATTTTGTGATTAGGCAGCCCAGGAACCACTGTGCCAACCTCTAAATGTTGTTATTGGGGGCACCGGCCACAAAAACAAAAGCATAGCTTCCTGCTCTTTATCATGACCCTAGCCTCGCTTTCAGGTAATGGAGCAAAGTACAGTTAACTTGTGAAAAAGTCGACTAATGACTCGGACAGTTCCAAGGTATTATATCATTTTGCTAAGATCTTAATTGTACAGTGCTTTCAACCAGTTACTGTAAAATCAACAGCTTCTTTTTAAGATACAAATGCTTTATTTAGCAATGTTAAACAAGGTGAAACAAAATGCTTGTCTCACTGCATAAGGCATTTAGTTTTGATTAACTTTATTCACAATTCTTATATATTGTTGTCTGTTCTTTTTATCATGAAATACTTCCTTCCTCAATCTCACTAAAATTAAATTTCCTCTAAAAGGTTTAAGTTGCATATGTCCATCAGTTTATTTGCCGTCATCGACTATTATAATGGAATGTTGTAACACGTTAAACACCCATTAACAAATAACTAAGTAATAGCTTCTTTATTGCGATTTTATAAGCCAAAGTAATTCTTAATAGTAAGAAGCTACCGTGGAGTATGCCGGTATGTTTACAAAACTCTGTAGCAGATGCCACGCTGTGCCACCTACCTGCCAGTAACGATAGTGTGAGGCACGCGGTGTTGTTCCTGTAACTGCCTAATCCACACTCATTCTGGAGCGTTTTATGCCGCTGTGCTGGCGGTAAAATCTATCTATATGTGTCATATAGAAACTGAGCAACTATTTCTATAATGTGACCTTGTGGGTTAGTAGAATTAAAAGGCAGAGTTGCAGAAATTAAAAATCTCCTTTATTTTCGTAGAAATACTCTTATAGATTACAGCAGCATTACGTTACATATACCATAGGTCGATCACAATAACAAACAGTGACAGCAGATTACACCCTTAGCTGTCGTTACAGCAACACAGCTGGCTGTCTCTCATTTCACAACACTGTTTCACAATTCACTATTTTACAACTGACTCTCTTTGCGAGAAGCCGCGTCCTTAAATACCTAATTCGTAATTCAAGACTCTTCCAGAAGAATAAAGAAACCGAATAATCAAGATATTACCAGAAATTTCCATTTATCTCAGTTTGTTTGTTTCGGTAAGTCTTTTATCTCAAGCGCTATGTTTATCTGCTTATGCAAGCTCTTTATCTACATGAAACCTATCAGTTCCTTTGTGTGCCAAGCCGCCTTATTGCGATCGGGTTCGCGTCACTATATTCGTTCGGCGTCGTTTCGAAACACCCTGTACAATTTTGTGCCATGTTGTTTACCTCTCCCCTACTCTGATAGCCAGCCGTGCGGCATAAACAGGTAACAGTGCCTCCACTGCCAAGTATCTTCCTAAGTGTCCTGGGTGATATAGTCGAACTTTAAACCCTTCTTAAATTACTTTCTTTCAGGAACAGAGGGTAATTTCACCAAAAAAATTTGAGTGTCACCGGAAGTATACGTCCTCAAACATACGAATTAGAAAGGCAGCATTTTTATAAAAAAGATACATTCGCGTCTATGTGTGTGAGGGTGACAAAAATTGACCTTTTGCAGACTTTATTAGTTACTTATAGGATAGCAGCATGCCATGAGAAGATAAAATACCCATTTATCATTCTAAAATTTTTGTGACAGTACTACATACAGTATACAACACGATTGTTGACCAAATTGATTCTACGACCACAAATATTCTAGTGTAATGGGTTTCAAATAAGATACGTGATCAAATAACTAAATAAGTTCATTTTTCTATTTCTTAAAAATGTTCTATTGATGTAATAGAACGAATAAATTAACAGGGGGAGTAGGGTAATGGCGCTCACTTAAGAAAAATTGTTCAGCAACCTTAAGTGTAACTACAGAAATAATTTTAAAACAATAAATTGCAAGTTACATGAATAGGCCTAAAAACGAATACAAATCAATACATTTATTCTCAAAGGAAACCATGAATATAAACAAATATAAAAGGTTCGGTCGAGCGATATTGCCCGCCATGTGCGGTTAATGGCGCTCGAAACTAAATAAACCAATGTAATATTTCTTTATGCAGTAATCGCATTTATAATTATCAGGTGTATCAGCTTTGCTGCATTTCTGATGTGCCCATTCAGAGCAGGAGGCACAATAGAACCACAGTTCGTTATTTTGTCCAAGTTCTCCAAAATGAAACATATATCTTTTGACACAAGTTCCAAATCGTCAAGTTCGTCATCGTCACATATATTTAACTGGTTGATAGAATCCTCGTCACTAGAGTTGTCAGGCAGATTGATATTCCTTTCTGTTTTTCGTTTCTTGGAATTCTTCTTCCCCGCCTTTTTGGTGCTATTGCTTTTAGTTGCAATGTATTCATGCAACCTTTTAGGGATCGCCCTTTCTCTGCTACCTGCAGTTGTTCCTTCATTGGCGAGGCTGTTAGAATCTGAGATATTTTATTTGGCTTTCGTTGAGTGGTCGTCTTGGAAACGTTGGAGGGACCTGGAATGGGATAAATATCTGCGACGGAAATTTTGGTAGAGCTTTTGGGCGTCTCTGAGTCTCTGGAGACAGAAGTGATTGGTGAGCAAAGGACACACCTAATTCTGCTAACTGGAACGAGAATTGGTAGAGCACTTTGATATTGTTGGTTCAGTGGCAGTAGAACTGGTTCTTGTCTATATCTTGTCCAATACAGGCGTTTCTTGATGAGTTGGTCCACTAGGCCATGTTTCATGATCTTCGTCCGCAACAGAAAGTGCCTGTTATTCTCTGGTTGATGGCCTACCCGTATTTGTAAGTTTTTGCGGCCATAAAATCTTCATCACTGAACTGATCTGGGCTGTGAGGCCAAATACCAATGCACTGAAACCCATGAGCTGCTATTTATTTGTATTTCTGTACAAGATTAATGGAAAGTAACAAATCCCATATCACCTTAAGTGATCCGTGGATAAAATAATTCTAACATTCAAATATGTGTTGGACACTGGCAGTCGCCTGGTGGGTAATAAGTTTAGGATTGAGTGTCATTACCCGCCGAGGACATGTTGGATTTATTATGAGAAACACGCTTCAAACACAGCACCCCAAGATCGACTAAAGTATAAATTGGTAGCCATAAATAAGGTCTGTCAACATATGCACCTTATAAAATATGCTTAGTACTCTATTTAGAGTTACTTTGCAATGATCTTAGTGTATCTGCACTAAGAAATTCACACAAAACACACTTCTTCGCAATAAACCCGCATATACCGTCCACGGTCAAGATACTCTTTCTGTGTGTTACCCCAACTGTACGCTAGATGTCAGTGGTATCAGTATCTCCTAGAATCATTGTATCTCAAGAATATTTCATCAGCACCATTGTGTGCTGAGCGCCATTGTACTACTTTCCCCTATATTTGAAGCATTATTAAGTACGAGATGTTATTAATTCTTAAAGTTCTTAGTACACATTCTTTAGGTGGTACGAATTTAAACTTTTGCCATATTTGTGTATAAGTATTTCGGAAAATTTTTCTGTAACAGTAGTGCTTTGTGATATGTCATTTTTTTAAAAAAAAAAATCTTGATATACAAGTTACATTACTGGAGTAATTTTTGAGTGGCCTAAGGCTCTGATAAAAGAATTGTGCAAGAATTAGGAACATTATAATGTTCCTTTATATAATGTTCCTAATGAAGGTGTTTTATTGTTCCTACAGCATTAGTGCTATTCAAATATGTGAAAAATTAAAAGAACTAAATGTATCAACGAGTACATTTCAGTTTAAAGTGTACTAATTAATTAAAGATATAATAAATGTGCAGATTTACTCCATAAATGTGACAATGTTTGTTCATTTTTCTCATATTTCTCTTAAAATCCGGTTAATCTTGTTTAGAAACTGAAAGAGAAATTGTATGACGTTATTGCATACAAAACTTCTAAACATAAGGAAATGAAATCTTATCTAGCTCTGGCAAGATGAGGGGGAGAACAGAGATGCAGGTGGAGCTTTTTGCTACATGCCATAGTTATCGTTTTACAAGCCACAAC
The DNA here is from genome assembly GCA_030765055.1 of Mantis religiosa. Lineage (NCBI taxonomy): Eukaryota > Metazoa > Arthropoda > Insecta > Mantodea > Mantidae > Mantis > Mantis religiosa. The sequence continues at coordinate 39,124,972 of CM060955.1, forward strand.
ATAAACAGTACTTTGTGAACTGCAGGACAAGTTCTCTGTGGACGTTAAATTGTCTCTTGCCTTCTTACAGACCGTTTTTTGTTTTTTCACGACGATATCGGAATCCACTTACTGGCTGCGGTGGGATGTCAGGAACGCGATACAACGAATCAAGTAAACAAAGAACCGGCAAAAAGAGAAGTCGAGTCAAGGGGGGGAGGTTCTTGATTCGCTCACTTGACGGCGCACAAAAACAATTTATTGCTCTCGGCTTCATTTCCGCATTTCTTCTGCCTTTACGGAGATATGCCTTCTCAGTCCTATTTCGGTTACATTACCGGGATTGCCATATTTGAAAATCCATTCTAAAAGAAAGTGAAAAGTATGTAATTTATTGTTTGAGTTACTAAATGGTAGAACAGGAATTGGTTTAACGTAAAATTACACCTGAAACTAGTGTACCTCGATATTATAAGGAGAAAACGTAGTTTTAATGAGAAAATTTCATTTTTGGAATGTTTACTTATATAACCACATGCATTAATGTCTTTCCAGTGCAGTAATTCGCTAGTTGAAATGTTGCCACACAATTCTGCTTTTGTGGACTTGGAATTGAATCTATAATCTAACAAGGCTAAGGCACGAAAATTTTCAAAACTCCCTTAACTACCATTTACATTTAAAATGTTTCAAAACATCTGATTTTCTAAAAAAACAGTTATAACAATTTTGATTAAATTATCAAATATTTAAGATATTTTCATTACAAATGAAAGCACACCTAGGTTTTTCTCGGTAATGCCTTTGAAGTCTAATTAATTCTTTATGACTTTTAGATAATGCTTAGCCCTAAGCGATAAATAAAATCTTACTGCACAAAGCTGTGTGTCTCGTTAAAGCAAATAAGTTATGTAAAATACTTCTATATATTTATCTATTTCTTAGATATTATTTATTATTGATTTGAATTTTTAAGGGGGCACGTATGCGAATATTCAGGGTCTTACATAAATAGCCATAACATACAAAGTTTTCACGTTAGAGAAGTGAAACTTGGTATACTTATTTAAGATAATACAGTTAATATGCACAATGTTTTCATTATTTTCCATTGTTTATAACCAATGCTACATACTTTTTCTATATGCAGAGATATTTACAAACTTAAGCCCATTTTTTTTTTTCAAAATTCACATATGCTATCTTTCTGAAATTTGGTATGTTATTTTAAAACACACTAAAATGAATTTGTTGGATTTAGATTTCTTATTGAAGCTGTATAGAATTTAAAAAAATGTTAATCACATGCATCCTTTAAACATTAAAATAATTTCATATATTTTGTATCATCACATTCCATCTGAAGCTTAATCTTAAATTCTAGAACCAACAAAATGTTCATTGTGGCATCAGAAAGCTGTGTACTAAGGGTTGAAGCTGTAGAAATTGCAAGTTACGGGGAAAGGCAATTAAAAATACAATACGTATTATTCAGTTTGCCTTTTAATTTTAAGTCAGAACTTCCCATATCTATAGTCTGTGTCCTCATTCTGGTCTTCTTCAGCCTTTCTTTTTAAATTCCTCTTCTGTCTTGCTTCTTCTCATTATTTTCACAGCCCTTTCTGCACCAGCGATGCGAATGTTGTCGATACTCTGCAAAATTGTTTTCATAAACACACCAGGTGGATACCCTAACTGCTGCATAACTTTCTTTCTGCCAACATTCCCATCATTAAACACTATTGCAGCATCAAATGTAGCAATTTTCACCACTATGGAAGACACAAATGATGTTTTGGGACACCTTTTCCATATGAAACTGTTGAAGCTTTCCTTTGGATTTTGTGTCTCTCCATAGAGACATTTTTTTAGCAAGTCTGGGTGTGCTAAGAATTGGTAGGTGGGGTTTATAGATTCCAAGACAGTTGATGGAAGACTATGTGTTGCTACTATGCTACTATGCAACACTAGGGCATTTAATTTTTTAAAGGTACATACAGACCACGTACAGTCATAATATTTTGGCGTTTGATAGTTAACACTATACACTATTTTACAAAACAATAACAAAATTATATTTTTTTGATCATTTTCTCGTACGTCCCCCCCTTAAACTATACTTCCTTCAAATGGGAAATCTTTGTTTTCCTCCAGGGCTTACAAATAGAATCTCAAAGCAATCGCACATGGCAATTATCTTTTAAAACATTTGATTATCAGTTAAACATTCCATTGCACTCCAAGTAAATATATAATACATTTCTACAAGCGTTGATTAATATGAAGTAAACATAAAAATAACTGCTAGTGAGCAGAGAAGTTCCTTTGAAGGCAGCTCTACACTTTTCACCGTCATTCTAAACCATTCTTATAAGTTAAAACCTATCTTAAATCTAAACTGCCGTATACGTTCTAGAAAGTGAAAAAGTTACGTAAAAGAAAATGAAATTCTTAACACTTTGGCATCTCAAAGAGGATTTGTGTTATGCAATATGTTGTAGGCATATGATGTGAAAACGTCAGAGAGGTATTCTGCCCTCTGGAGGGAAAACAGGCAAACAGTAGCAGACAGTGGCTCACGATGATGTCACAAATAGAGCTACTGTCTATATTGACACTACGATAGGGTTGGTAATGATCTTAACCTATGGAACACTTTTTGTGCCTATGTCTTCTGATGGTCGTTCTCCCGGTGGAAGAGCTGAGTTGACAAGATACTGAGGGGATATGGTATGGGGTTATGCTGCCCCAAAACATATCAGGTCCCTCCAAACCTTCCAAACGGAGTACTCCGCATCCTCGCCAAGGTACCTCCGTTTGCCCCAGCTGATCAGTTATGAAGAGCTCCGAACACATACCATTGAAGAATTCATAAAGAGACTTGTCTCAGACCTGTACGACAAACTTCCAAACCACTCAAACATACTTATACAGCAACTAGACAACTATGACACAGGACACCTCAAACTCAGACGACCGCTGCAATTATTCGACCGATCCCCCAGCAACCCATCTGAAGCCGTAGATGTAGCCGTTCACCTGTTCCACACATTCAAATCCCCTTAAAGAGTCTGATTCCTTTTTTCAGCTGAACCAACCACTTACACAGTAAGCCATCCGAGCCACCACAGTCCCTCGAAAACAGGTAGGATCAACCGGATCACACACAGCACTTGCAATACAACTCACCAACCGTCACAACAGGTAACGTATCTTCTCGGACACACAACCAACGGTAATAGCTACCTTAATTTACAGCCTCACAATAGACAAACAATCCCGCCCCCTCCAAGGCACTACTATATACAACGTATGCAGTCCAGTAAGTTAGTCTGTACCCCTTATTCAGAGATAATATGTAACCACTCGTCACAGTCAGTCTGTCCGTCACTTACACTAACTACCTCGTTGCATCTTACTTCGGTATGACTAGAAGCCAACTATTCCGCTTACGCCTGCTCGCACTGCGACCAGGCTAGTAATGTCCCTCACTAACCGGGGAGCTCAGCGGAACCCGATTACTAACGCATGCACTTCAGTAACAAGCACCTCCCTTGGCTTGCCTGTTTCTGCATGTTTGGCCATAACAGCATGTGCTTGGGGAGACGAAGTAGCCTCTGAGGATGATCGTCACCAGGGGTGGCGGTGAAAAAAGAAAAAAAAAAAGAAAAAAGCCAGCACACTGCAAGATTCCTAACAGCTACAACCGGCTCCCCTCTACCCTGCAGACTTACATACCCCTCGTCCGGCGAGGTAGTACTTACAGGGAGAAGATTCCTTACCATGCGTGCCCAAATACCCAACGGAAGTTCCAACTCTGCAATAGCCAAACAGGATGAAATGGAGGGTTAGGAATCTGGGAAAAAGTAGGTATTTATGTTTACCAGCTTTGCCTAGGATCCGAGGAAACCCCCGAAAAAAACCCATGAGTCAACGATGGGTACGTAAATCGAACCTATAATCTCTAGAATTGGGCCACAGGCACTACTTCCTCAACTGTACTGTTCGGTTGCTATGTAAGAGGGCCGTTCAGTAAAAAGAATGATTGCAATTATTTTGACAACGTACCTTTACTCATCCTCATGGTCCTTCTCAAAATAGTCTCCCCTGAATGCGATGCACTTGTCCCAGCGTTTCTGCCAGTCTTCAAAGACATGCTGGAAACCATCGATGGAAGATATGGAAGACATGCTGATGATGGATAATGCCTTCCACGAAGGCGTTTCTTCAAGTAGGGAATAGAAAAAGGTCACATGGGGCATAATCCGGACTACAGAGGGAGTGAGGGATACACTTCACGTTGATTTTTGCAAGATATTCAGCAAAAAATTGGCAATATCCGACCGTGCATTATCGTGGTGCAGCACCCAGCCTACTTCTCAAAAATGTGGTGTTTTGCACCTGATATGGACTTGCAATGTTTCCAGGACATCCCTGTAGTAGTGTCCAGTTAATGATGTGTGTGCAGGTACAACATGCTGATAAACCATTCCATGAATATCAAAGAATGGGATGACCATAACTTTCCCAGCAGAAGCAACCACTTTTGCTTTTTTGGGGGTTGGTGATGAAGGAGATTTCCACACTCAGCTTTACTGTTTGCTCTCAGGATCAAAATGATATAGCCAAGTTTCATCAGCAGAGATTAAGTTTGAAAGAAATTCCGGATCGTCCTGTAACATCAACTTTAACTGCATGCACACTTGCAGTCTTGGCATTCAACAGTCTTGTAACCCGTTGCGTTCATGTCGTCAAACACGTCTCATGTTTAATATTTCTGTCACCAATGTGTGGGTGGCACCCAATGAAATAATCAGTATTTCAGAAAGTGATCTTAAGGTAATTCGCCGATCCTCTCTCACAATAGCAGCAGCTGTGTTGATGTTTTCTTCCGTAGGAGCAGTAACTGGAGCAGCGGGTCCACCTTCCTTTGAAATTGACTGTCTCCCCTCTTTAAACATTTTAAACCACCTTCGAGCTGTGCTGTAGGGATGAACAGACTCTCCATAGGCCTCCTGTAACATTGTATATGCCTCAACTGAAGATTTGTTGAGACGAAAGCAGAATTTGAAAGCCGCATATTGTTCCTCGCGTGTCACCTCCATTGAAGTGGTAGGCGATACTGAACATGTCTGAATTTGCCTGGTTCTCATAGGCAGGAACCAGGAGTACCAACAATGAAACTACTACGGCACGTTTGTTTCAGATTAAGCTAACAGAATTTAATAAGACTAATTTTAGTGCGAAAAATTATGACCATAAAATAAAGTATGTTCATTCTTTATTGAACAGCCCCCGTACGTATTCCTGTCACGAGAATGCAGCTGTAAAGAATGTAACGTCAACACTATAGTGTTTCATGAGAAAGACGACGGCTAGGGTCTCAGCATATCAACAAAGCTTAGGCCTCTTAGAGAAGTGACACTTCAACCTTAGTATTCCGATATTGCTAGCACAAGAGTATGTTCTCTAAGAGTCCTAAGCTTTGTTGGTATGTTGCGACCCTAGTCGTAATCAACAATAGAGTTGATATCAAACACATTCCTTAGAGCCACATCCTCGTCAGAGGAACACTATAGACATCTACTTGAATATTAATGCTATGACTGTATATATTCCACCATCTGCTTTAAACCAGACGCAGCTGCAGCTGTGTTCTCGACCCGCGCTTGAAATCATTAGGATTCTCTCTCTCTCCCTCTACAGAAGTCGATTACCTCGCCCGACAATTCCGTTACGAATATTCAATAAGTTTGGTTTTGTCACGCTCTTCTATTAAATGGTAACCATGTTGTGGCTGGCTCTGTTCTTTTGTCCTCGCTTCTTCTGCTTGAAATTTTAATCAAAGCAAGCTCGCCGAGCCAGTTGTGGAGCGCCATTCAGGAAGACAGGAGCAACGTTTATCACTTTGTATGTGCGTGCCATGACCCTTTCCTTCCAAAAATATAGTAGGTGGAGATTAATAACAAACAAGGCTTTAGGTGGTAGCCCAACCGTATCTTGTAGATCGTAGATACGAGCAAATATGAACATCTCACACATGTGTAACACCGAGATATAAATTCATGGCTTGCCTTGGAATGAAAACAGATATATACTTAGGAATTAATTATTCTTGACGCTTAAAGTAACACATGTTTACAAAAGACTGACAAGCTTTGCCCTCTACACACACAATAGGGAATAATATTCATAATAAAGCTATGAATTATCTTGAATTTCTTTAGAAATGTTCAAATTCACACGCATTATCAAATATAGTTTGTAAATATTCATTATTACTTTACAACTGGTCCTTTTTATAGCAAATAAGCTTCCATAGAGAAAATACTACACTTATCTAACTAACACTTTACGAGGGCTGTTAAATAAAGGATGATCACAACTTTTTTTTTTTGACAACTTACCTTAACTCATCCTCATAATTTTGATGGTCCTTCTCAAAATAGTCTCCCCTGAATGCGATACACTTGGCTCAGCGTTTCTGCCAGTCGCCAAAGACATGCTAGAAATCATTTTTGAGAGATTCTTCAAAATCGCCTCCGCAGCCTTCACCACTACTTCTGATGATGGATAATGCCTCCCACGAAGGCGTTTCTTCAAGTTAGGGAATAAAAAAGGTCACGCGAGGCTAAATCCGGACTATAGGGACGGTGAGGGGTGAACTTCACGTTGATTTTTGCAAGATATTCAGCAACAACATTGGCAATATTCGGCCTCGCATTATCATTGTCCTTTGTGCCTGATATGGTCTTGCAATGTTTTCAGAAAATCCTTGTAGTATTGTCCAGTTACTGATATGTGTACAGATACAACTTGCTGATCAACCGTTCCATGAATATCAAAGAATGAGATGTCCATAACTTTACCAGCAGAAGCAACCCCTTTTGGTTTTTTGGGGGTTGGTGATGAAGGAGATTTCCATATTGAGCTTTGCTGTTTGCTCTCAGGATCAAAATGATGTAGACAAGTTTCATCAGCAGTGATTACGTTTGGAAGAAACTCCGGATCTTCCCCTTACATCAACTTTAACTCCATGCAGACCTGCATGCGAATGTCCTTTTGTTTGGGAATCAACAGTCTTGTAACCCATCGCGCACAAACACGTCTCATGTATGCTTCTGTCACCAAAGTGTGGGTGGCACCCAATGAAATATTCAGTATTTCAAAAAGTCATCTTTAGGTAATTCGTCGATCCTCTCTCACAATGGCAGCAGCAGTGTTGTTTTCTTCCATAAGAGTAGTAACTGGAGCACCGGGTTCACCTTCCTTTGATTTTAATTGCCTCCGTTCTTTAAAAATGTTATACCACCTTCGAGCTGTGCTTTAGGGAAGAACAGATTCTCCATAGGCTTCCTGTAACATTGTATAGGCCTGAACTGAAGATTTGTTGAGACGAAAGCAGAATTTCAAAGACATATTGTTCCTCATGTGTTAGCTCCATTGCAGTGGTAGGCGATACTGAACATGTCTGAACTTGCCTGGTTCTCACAGGCGGGAATCAGGAACACCAACAATGAAACTAATACGGCGTGTTTGTTTTCACATTAAGCTAACAGAATGCTATAAGGTTGAATTTTAGTGCCAAAAATTATGACCGTAAAAATATCATGGTCATTCTTTATGGAACAGCCCTCGTACACCCATTGTCATTTGTTTTTACATAGCTTCAAAAAAGCATTTTAACAAAACTGTGTTTGACCATTTACTTCATTTTAATCCAGATAAAGTTTAGTGGAAATATGAAAGGGTAGAGCCAGACTGAAAAATGCAATACCATAGGCGAGATTTGAACCACGGATCTTCTGATCTCCGTCCAGTCGCTCTAACCTTTGAGCTACTATGGCCAACGTGCCAACATTGGCTGTTCCCTCATAGTGCGTCCTACACATGGCTAGTGTGAAAGAACAATTAATTTCCATTAATTGTACCTAATAATGGTCTGAACTATAAAGCCCGGACCTTAAAGTACTTACAGCATAGTAAGTCGCCATTAAGGTAGTTGTCTCATGTGTTCATGAGAACTCCTAGTGGTTTGCCGGGAAAAACACGAGTCAGTTGGAGAATTTAATGCATCGGCATGTTGACCATTGTAGCTCAATGGTTTAGAGCCACTGGACCGAAACCAGAAGATCCGTGGTTCAAATCCCGGCTATGGCATTGAATTTTTCAGTCTGACTATACTCTTTCACAGTGCGTCCTACACACGCCTAGTGTGAAAGAATAATTAATTTCCATTGATTGTATTTAACAGTGGCTTCCGTAGGGGAGGGGATCCATCCCCTTCAGCTGCCGCGGTGCGGGCGCTGCCGACCCTTAGCACTCGTGGTACCTCTGACGTTACTAGAGGAACATCGGGCCGAACAGTCAAACCCCTCTCTCTGGGAGTTGCTCGGATTGGGTTGGTCTCGAGGGGGAAGCAGTTCCCGATACCCGTGGGTGATCGGGTACGTCTCCGGACGGGCTTGAGGGAAGCCATATATTCCCGCGTACTAGCCTGCAGAGCTAGTAGAAGGTGTGCTAGATCGCCAGGCGGCCCCACCAAGGTCATATCGGTAGCCTTTAACTTTTGGTGTTGGTGCGCGTAAGTGGCGCATCCACTTCCATCCCGTCTTGTGCCCTTGGACCAGATGGGGGGCTTGATAGTAACCTAGGACTTGTGCTATGGAAAGCCCCACGGAGGTCGCCCTTTAGGACAGCTCGGATACTCCCTATGTCCTACGGGCCCAGGACTAATGGGAGTAGAACCTGGGACTCAACTCAACTATCTAATAGTGGTTAACTATAAAGCCCGGGCCTTAAAGTACTTACAGCATAGTAAGTCGCCATTAAGGTAGTTGTCTCATGTGTTTATGAGATCTCCTAGGGGTTTATTGGAAAAAACACGAGTCAGTTGGATAATTTAATGTCTTATCGGCACGTTGGCCATAGTAGCTCAAGCTTTAGAGCGGCTGGACGGAGACTAGATGATCCGTGGTTCAAATCCCGGCTATGGCATTGAATTGTTCAGTCTGGCTCTACTCTTTCATAGTGCGTCCTATACACGGCTATTAGTGGACATAGTTTCGTTATTCATTTCGTTATCTGTACTAGTGACAGAAGAAATCAGATCTGTAATTAGAAGTTTAATAGCAAGTGCTGGCCTTGAAACTGTACATTGTTTGGATGCCATTGCGAGGAACCATGAATAACAGCGCCGCAGAGAATAAATACTTAGGCCATTCAATAACTAGTGACAGTATTTGAATTAGCAAGAAATAAAACACTTTTGGAGTAGTCACATTACTGCGGTACTTAGAAGTAAGCTCCTTCAACACGAAGAACTCGCCTCCAGACATCAGGGAGCCGACAGATGACTTCCACGGCGGCCTGTTGTGCTAATATTCTAGTAGAATTCTCTACTACTGCTGTAACTGTCTGATTCTAAAACAAACTCCTCTAAGTGATAATTTAGAGTTAGTTGCTGGTTCAATACAAGTCCAACAATGATGTTCTTCCAGCAGTGCTCTAACAGCATTCACATGAACATCATTACTTGCTGATTGTGGTCTGTCAACTCCACGTTTCTAATGAACGTCTTCCCCTCCTCTACGAAATGAATTCGCCCACCTAGTCACGGTACGATATAGTTAAGTCTGTCTACTACAAACTTCCAATAATTCTATATGGCATTGTCGAGCATAGATACCTCTTGCAACCTGAACTTTACTGAAGCATCTTAGACATATTTAGAGCACTAAAGATAATAGCCTACAATTAAACTTACTATAAAATGTCTTATTAATTAAAATTGTTGTCCTCAAACTCACAACTAACAATTATTAGATGCTCTTATTTTTCATTGTTATCAGCTTATATGATTACCGCTGATAGCGCCAAACGCAGACAGTGTTGCCACTAATTTTTGAATGGCCCATATAAATATAACAAAATGAAAGAGTATTAAGAAATTCAAGGTAATAACGATGTTTATCAGGGAAATACTGTGCGCTCCCTGAGCGAGCGGACCGCTTCGCGGCGGCTTTGGGCTGGGTGACGAGTGGCGCGCCTGCCGCCAAAGAATAGCTCTACTACTGCAATGTGCGTCGAGTTGAATCTGTGGTGAGGGAAACAGTTCTGTGTGCGTGTTCGCCACGCTGCAAAAGTTGGGGTTTGGTGTGTACTAACTGCACGCACAACTGTCGGTCTCATATTTTTGGACATAACGTTTTTTTTTTCTAATTTACGTCCTCCAACGTTAACTCATACTGGTCGACGAATAGAACGAGTGAAATGATGCTCAAATGAACCCAGGGTCCATAGAGCTTAGAGTTACCTGACTTTCGTCTTTCAGGATAAGGGAAAACCCCAGAAAAACCTTTCAGGATAAGGGAAAACTCCGGGAAAACCTTATACAGGTAACTCAAACTTACCGAGATTCGAACTCAGGACCTCTTGAACGTGAGACAGACAAGCTGCCATCTACGCTACCGAGGCGGGCCCCAGGCGACCGCAAATTGGGATTTGTGGTGGACAACACGGCGCTGGGGCGGGTTTTCTCCGGGACCTCTGGTTTCCCCCGCCATCTCATTCCACCGGTTCTCCATCTTCATCTCATGTATCATCAGTGTCACCGTCTGCAGTGCCGTATGTAGTAAAAGCGGGCGTTAAACACTACACATTTCATTTCCGAGGCGGGCACACAACAGTTGATTCACAACTTTATGTAGATTGCATTTTAAATAATTTTTTTCAGCGACTAACAAGAAATGAAGGATAGTGTGGGTGGTTTCAGCACGTCTCAGCTACAGCGCACATTGCTGTGAATTCTAAGCATAAACTGCGAAGTGTGTATGATGACAGAATAAATAGTTTAGGATTCTGGGCATCTCGTTCCCCTGACCTATCTTCATATGATTTTTATTTATGGGGAACGTTAAAGAATAAAGTATACGCATCCGACCCGCACACGTAACAAGAATTAGAGGACAACATCACGAGAAAAATGCAGGCACTAGGCAAGATGAACTTCTTTGAGAGAACCAGAACAGTTTTCAGAGATTTAGGGGACGTATTCGCGTTGAAGGTCATCATTTTCAACATCTATTGTGATTTCAAGTAAGCCCAATGTAAGTTAGTACCGTACACGTTACCTGCTGGTTCCTTAGAAGTAATTCTGGCGGAGAGCGCACTGGCCTTCGCCCTTTACGGTGCCGCCGCGGGACGGTCCAGTCGCTGAGGAAACGCACGGAAGTTCATGGAAAACAAAGTCATTTGAAATAAATTATTTTAAATATATCTAAATATTTTTCTAGTACGTTTCTTTCAATTTCTCGTTCTGTTCTAGACTGTTTATATAAACTTTAAAATATACACACTATTTTAATATAAATACCTTTAAAAATCTACAATATTTTAAGTTAATTGATGAAAATTAATCATTTGTTCTCACTAGCCGTACATAGGCTAAGGTTTTGGATACATAGCGTCAATTTCAAAAATTCATTGCCATGACCGGAATTCAAACTGGTTTCGGTCCAGTCGCTCTTATCCACTGAGCTACCATGGCCATCGTACCGTCCTGACATTAAGTCAGTCCCCACAAACGGTATATCTCGGATATGAGAGTCAGGACGACACCTTGACCGCGGTAGCTCAATGGGCAAGAGCAACTGGACGGAAACCAGGAGATCCGTGGTTCAAATCCCGGCCATGGCATCGAACTTTTCAAGTTGACTCTATCCAAAATCTATAATAATTTAATCAAAATAGTGATAGAAGTTTCAGGGGAAAAACGTACACAAAAGCTTTCTATGCATAGGGTAGTTCGGGGTGAGATTTTCTGGAAAATCTTTATGTTGTATCATTATAAAACACTGAACTTATATACTAATTTTGGAATTTATCACACATTTCGGTTTATGTTATACTCTCCACACACATAGATATACAAATGCATACATAGCCAAACATATCATAAATACATATACACTCTTTTCCTTTATTCAGGGGCTTTCTAAACGAGTGTATCAAATGAAGTTATGAAATCCAATTATTGCGTGGAATGTAATACATCCACTACCTGTTAGGTGCGTGTTGGAGAAAGTAAAATATGGCTAAACACAAAATTAATAAAAACTAAATATTCACAGTATATCAGTCAAAACTGGCAGTGAACATTCGTTATAAAACAATAGTTTTTGTTCTCAGAGGTAATTTTCCTTTATATCCCATTACGTTGTTTATTTTTCTGTGATGTCTGTGTTCTAGATTCTTTTGCAGGCACATGTAGTTCAAATAATTGCAGTTCTAATTAGCCAAGAAAATCATTTGGCGTCAGAGTTCGAGTCGGGAACTATGATAGATCAGGAGCCAGTTTGCAGCGAACTTGTAAGGTATTGCTTTGCTCTTTAATAGAACAATTAAATGGTAGGGGAGGACGTGTTGCAATTTCAGCGTCATGTCAGATGATATAGATCGAGTGAGGGCACACCTTGTAATGATGTAGTGTAAATAATCACCGCTATTTGGTCTAGTAGCGGAACAGTTTCTTGTCACAATATCCATCGCACGGCCTCGGGTACTCGCAGCCATGATTGATGGTCAATCTTCTATAAGGTGTACCAAAACTGCCCACTCTACCGTTCTGTTCTAAGCTTCTGTGTACGGAGTTTAATTATTATTAGTACATGACTCTGATATTCGTATACATTAGGCGTACTCGATTCAGAGTTTTCAATAAATGTTTGGAAAAAATAAATTATTAAAATGTTACGTAAAAGTAATAACATGTTCAGAATCAAACTCCAATTGGAGTTTCTGGTCATCAAATACTCAAACGCGAACTTCAAAATAGACGTACTCTATATGTTCCAATATGAATAAAAACCCTTAAGGAACACTATACAAATTTTTATGTATTTATGAAGTGTTGCAGCTCAACTTACCCCCCCCCCCCCCCGCTTTATATCTACAACGAAACGATTAATGTGATTGGTTTATCCTGGTCAACTTAAAACAGAGACAAAAGTAGTATCTGATAAAGATAATTTGTTTAATACAGCTGAAATAAATTATGGTGGGCTGGGAAGATAAGGCTGACCTGATATCTCAGCAACTTTAGGTATCGTATCTATAATTAAAATAGATGCCGTGTAGGATAGCTGGAATACGTAAATAAACGTGAAAAATGCAGCATCGACATGGAATCCCAAAGATCCTTATTTCGAATCCCGACGGTACTGAGATTTTCAAATTTTGCTTCAGTTATCATACGGAAGTAATGACTGTCTTACAAATATGTAATTGATGATGTACTATATTTTAAACGTAAAAGCTTCTCGTAGGTGCAACATAGGCCATAAATAGATGCCAAAGGACACAAAAGTTCTGGTTATAAAGGAGCCCGTCTATACGACAGCTGTGACATTGCACACAATGCTGTTTACGGTTTAGCCCCAGGGCTCAGAACGTAGGAGGGAATAAATTGGAAACGTCGTGCTGATGGCAATACTGTATCGGCACTGGGGAAGTAATAACGGCCACCCAGTTACAATCTTATTCAGCATACATCGCCTTCAAGCGCCTCATTTTTCCTTGGCCCCTTTGTCAATCTGAACACAATAGAAACCTCTCATTCTTTTGAATAGACACACTCAGTAAGATTCTCAGCCAACATTTGAAATATACAGGCTTGATACTGAAGATGCCTTTATACATAATGGCAAAATGTCTGAATCACAGTGTCAGGTAATGGCACAGAAAATTATTATTAGAAAGTGATGATCGTCGGATGCTGTATTGCTAACCCAGGGTTAAATATCCTCTGTCTCTAATAAGGATCGCTGGAATAAAGTCCGGCGTCAAGCACAAAATAATGCCAGAGATAAGTAAAATTTATTATTATCATTATCATCATCATCATCATCATCATAGTCGTCGTCGTCATCATCATCATCATTACCATCATCATTATTATTTATTATTATTATTATTATTATTATTATTATTATTATTATTATTATTATTATTATTATTATTATTATTATTATTATTATTATTATTATTATTATTATTATTATTATTATTATTATTATTATTATTATTATTATTATTATTATTATTATTATTATTATTATTATTATTATTATTATTATTATTATTATTATTATTATTATTATTATTATTATTATTATTATTATTATTATTATTATTATTATTATTATTATTATTATTATTATTATTATTATGATCATCATCATCATTAAATTTAGTTTCCCTTGACGTGCACTTGACCCAATAATTCTTCGTGGCCATCTCATCAGGGATTAAGTTCTTCAGCGGACGAAAGGTCTGAGGTAGTAAGTAAATGTGTAATTTAAGTGTGTACAAGAAAGGGTACCTATGTGATGGAAAATGAGCTTCTTCTTTGTCAAACCCAAACTTCTGTTACACACTTTAACCTCAATTATCACAGAAGGCAATATTGATACACTTGTTTGAAGAAACCCACGCAAAGATCTTCTTGGCCAATTTCACACGCATTATTCTCATTAATGCCTGAAGGATCTTAGTGCTTCCATTTTTTGGACTAGGGGTTGCCAATAATAGGGGCCATATTAATTGTTAGAAAATGAATACTGGGCGAAACCACGTAAATTTAAGATCAAAATAAACTCACAAGCAAGAGACGCACCAATCAAGTTAGTTTTCAAACACGGTGTTTTACTGATCTAAAACCTAAATTTACTTATTAATAACTGATGTAATTATATATTTAATCATTTCATTAATAGCCTCGTGACAGAGTATCTCGTGGGAAGGTAAATTAACAGCCGTTACACAAAATAATTTCATCTACGTATTCAAAGAACAGAATGAAACAAAATTATGTATGCCATAATTGTTTTGCATTTATGTTTAAAATTTTGTGCTGCTTATGGTAAAATGACTCTAAATATTCACCAGTCACAGAAGACCATATTTACATTTAGTATGTTTAATTTTTCAGAACATGTTTACGTTATATATTCATATGAACATTAATCGTCATGCACACTTTCAAAGGAGCAAGTGTGCTATTTGGCAGACAGCTGTGTACATCAACCAAATTAATTTAGCTATTTGTGCTTCGTAGGGTTATTACCGTGAACTTCAATTAAAAATCCGATAACTTAATTTTATATAATCTATATCTGTGCATAAATTAATATAATATACAGTTTCTCTTTATTTAAATTATTTAAGTTTGTAGATGGGGCAAATAAATGCAGCTCACGAGCAGGTTCGGACCAGGGACCACGGTTTGGCATACGTAGCTATTTGCTTCAGATGTGTAACAGTGTGCCGATGTTTCATCTTTGGTAAAACTCGGTGACGCATAAAATTGGTGGGATGTCTCTGTAACAAGCCAAACAGCTTTCCTCTGAGATCTGCACTTCGACTGGCATTTGTTCCGGAGTCAGCAGTCACCATTTCCCAGATAATTTTCTCATTTCCGTTCGAGTGATTGTTTTGGCAGTTTTAGACACTTTCATTTGTCAGTGCTGCATAACTAATTGTAATGATCTCTGTTGTGATGGATTTCGTCTTTCGTTGCGGTTCTCATATTCAAAGCCTTTATGATTGCGTCTATACTCCGTGATCTACTTGAAAACTATTGAAAGTGTTCCCTGGAGTGTTTGACATATTTGTGTAAAATTAATTTAAATTTATATTCGCCTTTACAAAGTACTTAATAAACGTTCAGTGTTCTATATTTTCCAAGTCTTCATTATTCACAGTCTGTACAGTAACAAACAGCTATGTACACTAGAAATGGACGGAAATAACATAGCGGTTACATTATAAGAGCTAAACTTCAAAATATAAATTGTTATGTTAGTGTTATGCAATGTTACCTTATGTACAAGTACCCTTCTGTAGTCTGTCTCACGTTCAAGAAATCCCGAGTTTGAACCTCGGTCAGGGCCAGCTTTTTTCGGTGTTTTTCCTTATTCTCAAAGATGAATGTCGGATAATATGGACGCTGGGCTCATTTGGGCAGCATTCAGGTGTTTTTTTTTTTTTTTTTTTTTTTTTTTTTTTGTAATTTTACGTCCTCCAGCGTTGTCATATCGGACGATGAATGGAATGGGTGAAATGATGCACAAATGAGCCCATAGTCCATAGTACATTCGTCTGTTAGGATAAGGGAAAACCCGGAAAAACCTTATCCAAGTAACTCACCCTGACCGAGATTCGAACTCGGGACCTCTTGAACGTGAGGCAGACTCGCTACCACAACGCTACCGAGGCGGGTGGCAGCATTCAGTGATTGCATTCATCATACGCTATGACTTAACGTTGGAGGACGCAATTAAAGTCAGAGAAGTAACGGATTCGGAGTAATTAGTTATCCAATAACTAATATAATACGATATATAGTTTTCCACCAAAGCAACGAAGACACGAACCTCTAATAAGCTGGTTAATGGCTGCTAAGGGGTCTGATGATTACCAAGTTTGGAATGATATAATTCACTGAATGTAAATTGGTATTTCATACCAGGAACTGATACTACATGGCAAAGCAAGAAGGCGTATGGGAAACAAATTCGCAACACAGAAATGTTTACCTCAGCTTATCGCACATACACTGTGAGGCCAATATATGTATAGTCTGTTCGGATGTAATCATGTCTTCTGGACAGCAATGTGTCATACAGCAGGTGCGAGAAAACATATCATTTAGTCACACGCAGCTTCCAATCGCTCTATTTGTGTTTGGTAACTTACTGTACATCAACTTACTAATATTTCACTCTTCCAATCTTCCAGATAAGGTCAGATAACAGATGATGGCAGCTCTGGTCATCTGAATGTCAATACGCCTCAACGCTCTGTCGAGTAATAGGGTAAGGGCGCCATATTTCGTATATCATTTTTATTTTTGGGTATTATACATGTTATAGTACATCAATAGACGCGAAATTTTCTAACAACGTTCTTTATTCATATTACCTTACAGTCTCTCAATCAAAAATGTCTTATAAACTAAGTTCACAGAAGACATAATTAAAACCGTTAAAGAGCATTTGGATTGGGTTACAAAAATGGTGCCTAATTTCGGATACTTTTGTGGAGTGCGATAAATCAGATGAGAGTGTCCTTTCATGCAACCACTGAAACATTTTTTCAGTCATACCGCTACTCGAATCAAATGGATGCTTTACATTGTTGATCAAAGCTAGCTGGAATGCCATTCGTCTAATGTCTTTCTTTCTAAGTCCAAAATAGTGATCATCCATAACCGTACAGAATGCAGCCAGTTCGGTTTCCAGCTTCTCACCAAGTACGCACTCTTTTCCGATGTTTATAATCAACTAACTGTCAATATTTTTCTGTTTGTTGTTTACATAATTCTCTAGTGTGGAGCGAGGTACGCCATACCATTTGGAAGCTTTTAAAAATCCCATTTTCTTCTCCTTGACGGCCTTTACTCCTTCTCTCATTGCTTCTTCTGACCACCTCCTTCTGCACCCTGGTGCCATATGATGAACAAAAAGTCTTTCAGGTCGGTGAAATATTGTTTATTCATAATTTCGGATATCCGAAATTACGATACCCTGTGATATCCGAAATTAAGAATTCCGCCATATTGGATAAATAACAGCTTGGATTAAATAAAAGTAACTTCAAATGTTAATGCATATAAGAAAAGTATCGCATACTAACATATTACAGGCAGTAATTGCGTGATGTAAGACCTCACCTTAAGCTCAAGAAATCGCTCTGGAAAGTGATCTTCAAACACTCTGATCGTGAACAAAACCATTTACGAATGCTACTTCACCGCAACTAACTGCATAATGGCTAGAGGTTCACTGTGTTCATCCGGTACTTCCTCCTACTTGTTCGCATGATTTCCGAGGGAGTGCAGTAGCTCACAGAGTAGAAAATCTACCATCCGAAATTAGCAATATATCCAAAATATGGTGACCTTACTCTATTACATAACCTCAACTCGTTAGCCAATAGCCGTACACTTCCACAAAAGACTATGACATTATCAATTTGCCCTGAAAAATTGCTGTTAATCAGCTTTAATAATACATAAGAGTATAGGTAACCAATTTAGATAACCTGTATGTTCTGTTATGTTAGAGAAGTATGTATGTTTGTGCGTTAATATTTTTCTTCTCTAGTAACTTCGTTTTTCAAAATATAATTACAATATTATGGTTATGGCATATGACATTGGATTTTTCAGTCTGACTTTACTCGTTCAAACCTTAGCCTACACACGGCTAGCGTGGAAGAAATGATTATTTCCATCAATTTACCTGAATAACATAGTGGTTTAACTACGAAGCCTGAGACTTAAGTACTTTTAGCACAGTAAGTCGCCACAAAAGGTGCGTATCTCATAACATATGAGAACTCCTAGTGGTCTACGGGGAAACATATCAGTCAGTTGGAGAATTTGATGTCATGCCGGAATGTAGCTCAGTTGGTTAGAGCAACTCAGGTGGTTTCGTCTGTGGCCCGCGTTCGGGAGGCCCGGGTTCGATTCTCAGGGCCGACCTACCTGACCAATGGGTTTTTTCGGGTTTTTTCCCAGTTTGCTAGGCCAATGCTGGATAGGTTAATTACCTCCCCCGAATTTCCTGTCCCTACATTTCATCTCCGTAATCATTTCATATCATCTTTCATCTGGTGGTCTCTTTCAGGGTAGAAGTGTCGGTGGGTGTCTCGGCGGTGCATGACAGGATGATACGCTGTAATAGTAATATATATATATAAGGGCGCTCAACTACGGCGGTCATCAGCGCCCTTTAAAAAACTAGTCATGGCAAAAGCCAGATATAAAACTTTCTAAAAACTGTACTAGTGTAACAAAACCTATTAAAAATACAGGTACATAAAAAACATCAATCAAAACCTACTAAAACTTTCGTTCACTAAATCCTAAACTCTAAACTAGACAAGAATCTAAAAACCTTCTCCACGGGTCTCCACGCACGGCCTACACGTGGGTGGGCCTGTTGACCGTCTCCCTCAACCACGAAGAGGAGCCCACACGAGGGAGACTGTTGGCTCGGGACCCCGGGTGCGCCAAACCCGTACCTACCGAAGTAGGCCCCTGGGGGGTGATACGCTCTAAGGAAAACTACTTCCTTTTCCGGTAGGTCGGTTGCCGGTCTCCGCTCCTCTGATGGGACCATTTTGGGACCGCCAGCCAGGGACCTTTGGGGCTCGGATCGCCTGTCTGGTACCGTTAGAGTTTGGATGCTGGGTTCGTTGCGCTCCCGCTGTATGGAGAGCGAATTCGTTGTCTTGGCCTGTCGGGGGATGTCTCTATCCAAATAAACTGTAGGGACCCTGCCCACTGTACTGTCATGGCTCCTTGGGCCGACCGCCCTGTATCTCCGCCTCATCCTTCCTCCTGGCGGTGCCCCAACTTGGGGACATAGGAACAGTTAGTTAATGCCAGAGGTTCTATTCCAATTAGTCCTGGACCGTAGGACCAAGGACCCGGGCTTCCTTCGACCAGGGAGTTACGAAAGGGCACCCAGCGCCTCCGTGGGGCTTTCCATAGGGCAAGATCTAGAGACTAACAAGCCCCCCCATCTGGTCCTGTGGACTCAAGACGGGATGGAAGTGGATACGCCACTTACGCGCACCAACACCAAAATGGGAAGACTACCGATATGATCTCGGCGGGACCACCTGGTGATCTAGCACACCTTCTACTAGCTATGCTAGCTGGTACGCTGGAATATTAATGCCTTCCCTCAACCCGTCGGGAGACATACCCGATCTCCCACGGGTATCGTGAACCCCTGCCCCCTCGAGTCCAGCCCAATCCAAACAACTCCCTATCAGGGAGGGGCTAGAATGTTCGGCCCAAGGGTGGCCGCGCCGTGGCTCAGTGGTTAGTCCGCTTGGCTCTCACCAAGGCGGCCCGGGTTCGATCCCAGGCGACCGCAAAGTGAGATTTGTGGTGGACAACAAGGCGCTGGGGCGGTTTTTCCCCGGGACCTCTGGTTTCCCCCGCCATCTCATTCCACCGGTACTCCATCTTCATTTCATGTGTCATCTGTGTCACCGCCTGCGGTGTCATATGTAGTAAAAGCGGACGTTAAACACTACACATTTCGGCCCAAGGTTCCTCTAGTAACGTCAGAGGTACCACGAGAGTGCTCGGGGTCTGCAGTGCCCGCACCACGGCAGCTGAAGGAGACGGACCCTCTCCCCTACTGGAGGGGGGCAATGGGCCCAGCATGGTGACCTACGTACGGAATCCCCTCCGTAATGAAATCGTTATCCTAATCCTGGTTAGAGCAACCCCACGGAGAGCGGGAGATCCGCGGTTCAAATCCCGGCTATGTCATTGAATTTTTCAGTCTAACTCTACTCATCCAAACAGCCTACACACAGCTATTGTGGAACAAATTATTATGTCCATCAATTTACCTAAATAACATAGTGGTTTAACTATGAAGCCTGGGACTTACAGCATGGGTGCGTGTCTCATAGCATATGGGAACCCCTAGTGGTTTACTGGAAACATACGAGTCAGTTGGAGAATTGAATGTCATGTTGGCATGTTGGACATAGTAGCTCAACTAAAACAACCGCACGGAGAGCGGGAGATCCGCCGTTCAAATCCCGGCTATGGCATTGAATTTTTCAATCTGTCTCTAATCATTTAAATATAATTACTATGTTTTAACTAATATCCTAAGAGGTTACATACTCGTAAGTTATTATATATTTAACGTAAGCTTATTATATGCAATTTGGCTGCAGTGATGGAGTTTGCTTTCCTAAGTCTGCATCAATTGGTATTTATATTTGTGATCCTTGTGCACGAATTAAAAAACAAATACAGGGTATTTTTATAATTATAAATCACCGTATGAATCACAAAATGGATACAGCTGTTTTCTGATTGCATCAAAAAATAAAGCTTGTCTGTATCGATATCGTTTATATTGTAGCTACAGCAAATCATTACTGATAACTAGTGATGACACGACACGGCTGATTCTCGATACATGATAGCGATACAAATACTTGCAACTATGAAGAACAACAAAAGCGACAGCTTGCCACTAGATTACGTACTTGTTAGTAGTTATCTGTGTATAATCAATTTTGTTTTTGTTCGTTTTCAGATGTCACGGCATCGAGTTGTGACAGTGACGGGAAATTCGTACATTACATTTTAGATAGAGGTTCTGAAAACTTCACTCGATATATGAATGTAAAGTGTTTGTTTAACTGTGTTGTATTTTGTCCGTTATTACCGTAAGAAAATGTTTTTCTCAACACTTCACACACATTTCTTATTTAGTATGATCTACTTCAAAACAGTTCCACATTTCACACAATTTTTGTTGAATATTTTTTGGCAAAATTGTATAACTTGTAAATTATTTGACGCATTGGGCTGATCACCTATTCTGCTTCTCTATCGGATCCAAAGCTTCGGTTCCCCAGGCCAGACCTTCAAAAAGGGATAGAGGAGCAAGAATACCCTAACACTACGATAGTAGAACAACTAGGGAAGTTGAAGAAGATGATGATGAAGAAGAAGTAATAGTAGTAGTAAATTAGTTGTGCGAATACCTAATATATACTGCAACCCGAGTTAAATTTGTAAAATTCAAACTAAGAAATGGAATGAAAGAATGAATACTTTCATGGACTGTATTTGTTTTTGAATTCAGATTTGTTTTTTTGCTGGATTCTGAGGCGGTCCTTGTTCGTTAGGTACCTCTTTGAGCCCTCCCGGTACTCAACACCTCATATGAGAAGATATGTGATGGGTGAGGATTATGAATGGGAGGTTTCCAACAGGTCGGGGGTTTTCTCAGGGTAGATCTACATGAATTATCTCTTTTGAGTTTCAGGGAGTGGGTGCGTCTGGACAAGGTATGGGTATTAACATATAGAAGACACCACGACCGGTGAATGTCAAGTTTATTGATATACGTAGTCCTCTCCACTCGTCACTGTTATCTTGATGTTATTCGCACATTAGGCGCGAGATTTGAGCTTTGCCCGTAGCTGTGCGCATGACACGACGGCTAGTCTGAATCACAGTCGCGAGTGAACTGGTAAATCACTAGGGCGCTCCGAGTGTTGTATGTATCTGTGTACGCATTGTTTGTGAACGTCGAGGGCATTACTTCGTGCATTCGCGAACACGGACTTTGATGAATTTTCAGTACTTGTGACCCCCTTCACTCGCCGAAACAGAGTGTTTTTTCTAGCAAACATCAAACGTCGACATTGCACAAATTTCCCCTTCCTTTCGCCGAACTTTGGACACTTTAGGGGTCATGTGACCTGTTACTTGTTCCTTATTGGTTGTGTTTCATCCCTACTCTTAAATTTAATAGAAATTTCTAGTGTTTGAAACGTGTATTCTATGCAACTTTCACTTTCCCAAAGTCCAGCTAATTAATGCCTAAGCATATTTGAAAATGTGTATCTTAAACCACGGTGTCTCTTCTATCATCACGTACCTCGTGCAGGCCAAGACATGGGCTGGCGCCGAGGGTCTAGCCTGAACAATGGCACCTTTGTCGGCTAGAAACACAAAGAAAGTACATGTGAGAGAAAATGTTCATTTACTCTCTCCCTTAACACGTTGGATTCATGCTTTTAATAATATATATCGGGATTGCCTGTTTAGTATCTGCACTTGTATATTTAATCATTATCCTCTATATTTATTATAACTTTGTTTAATTCATATTGTGGTATCTATCCGCCCTTATTTATGCATTTAATAAGACTTTCGGGGTTATTATGACAATGTTATGCCTAACAGGGACGGTATCAATTCACAAGTATTGGTCACCACAATAGGTAAACATAAAAGCCAAAAGTGGTTCACCAAGACAAAATATTGCAGAAGCGTGACCTTAGTATGTCAGCTAAATCAGCTTTCTTTAACGTTTCATGTTAAGTGCATATTTCTATTCCTCCCACGTTTTGTATGTTGTCATTTAGATATAAGTTTCTATGGCAGAGCAGCGACTAGTCTAGTCTAGTCTGGTCTAGTGATTAGACCTCTCGCCAGTCACCAAGCAGGGGCGATCCCAGGGCACATATGTGGGATTCGTATTGGACAAAGCAACATCTTGGTTTTCTCGTCATTCTTTCCACCAGTTTCTCTACAATCACATTTCCTTTCATCCGTTGCACCGACATTTCTTCACCCTCTTAGCGAGTTTTCTTGCTCTTCTCAGGGGCCTACTGGAATAAGTACGGGATAGTAGACCCCAGGGTCCTAAGCCGAATTTAGGAAAATGTTTCGATTACTGGGCTTAATAAACCCAGAAGATGTTCTATCTAAAATTAATTTGGTTAATAAACAGCTGTTTCTCATTAGAGGTGGAGGGCTATTTAAATAAAATGTAAAGTGAGGAGATAAAACAATAAACCTGAAACAGTTATTTTATGTTGTCCCCAAAGAGTTTCAAATATTGTATTATGTGAGGTTAAGTAGAGTGAGTCATGCACAGAGAAGCTATGTAAGTGGAAATGACGTCACAAAAGTGTTGAATAACAAACTTATTTGGGATTGGTGTGACGCGTATATCGTAAAACGTGGACCAATCAGATATAAAAGATTTTACGTTGCCATGGAGGATATTCAATATTCCTCTAGGGGGGTCGAACTATTAGAAATGCTAATGTGTAGAAGAAGATGAACTGATTATTCTTCTCCTAACAGTCACCGTGAACGGATGTAAAATTCTCTTCTTAAACGCCGTTGTGTGCGGAAGAATATAAGTCTATTCTCATAACAATCATCGAGTATAACTAGATAATCTTTACATTAAATATCATCGCTAGAAGACACACAATTTAATTATTATACACGGTAGTGAACAACCGTATAAAACTTTTGATTCTTGCACGCATCCAGATATAAACGCGTCACATCAAGTGAATCTTGTGTAAGAATAGTGTTATAAATGTTGTATCATACATTTTGTTCGAACTGGTGTTGATTGAAGTAAGGAAATAAAAGTTTCTACATTATTTAATACAGAGAAAAATGATTACTCATTTTACGTAAAATTTCCTTCCGCCGTACCACCCCTGTAAAAGAAGATATCTTGCTCAACGGACTGAAGTCACGCCGAGGTAAGCTGGGACTTCAAGAACCATCTATTCCATCCACCAAAATGTCGCCACATCGAGGGATATAATTACTCCATCACCCATTGACGTTGGGAATCTACCCAAACCACTTCAACCCTGTTCCAAATGGTCACCTCAACGAGGGGCATAATTCGTCATCCATCAATACGATTCGACACAAACCCTGTAACAAATGGCGCCCAACGTGGGGCTCGAATAGGCAGAAGGAGGATTACACCACAGGAGAATAAATAGTGTAATGGACAGGTAACTTCGAATCAAGAAAGAAGAAAGAAGAAAAGTGAGTACGGAAAAATTTTAATAGATAATTAATAGAAAAAGTGACAAAATTATAATTTTCATTTTTATGTTATTGTGACTTTGTGGGTTCGTGAAATGAAAAGTCCAATTTCACCACTCAACAATGTTCTTTATTTCCACCGACTTACAGTTTAACACTTGCCAATTACACAGAATTACCTGCTGCACACAGTTACAATTCACCAGTCCGTCCGTTACAATTTCACTGTACTCGCGGTTACGTAAGCTCCGGTACACATTCAAAGTTACGTACAGTCTTCCGTTGCACAACCCTTTCGTTCATTAACACGTCACTGACTAACTCTTACACCAAGAACTGCGACTATCTCCTCACTCACTGACAAAACCAACTCACTGACTGACTAAACCAAAACCAACTCAACTCACTAACTAACTGATTGACCAACAACTCTGTCCGTCTGTAGCCCTCTTTATAGGCATCTCGCCGTCTTCTAGACGTTTCCAGATGATGAAAGATCCCGTAATTTCTGGAACCAGGTGGAAGTGAAACAGACCGCACATTTATGTTTCTTTCCCCAGTCGTCCCTGTCACCACTATAAGACAAACGAGGGGAGGGCGTAGCTAACATTGACCTCCCTCGTCTCCCGCTCTCAACTGCTTTCATAGGGTGTTCCAACGCCCGCGTTACACTGCTCCCTCCTCAAAGCTGTTCGCCCCGAACAGCCCCATCGTAGCGGGCGAGGCGGTCCAGGTGTACCACCAGCAGCTGCTCGGAGTCTCAGCCAGAAGTAGCGCTGCCGTAGTTTGTGAATCATTCGGTTCGCTCCCAGGTGTCCTCCTGAAGTACCGGCCTGCACTTCCTCCAAGACTTCCGGGACCTTACTCCGGGGAAGTACCAACTGTCCTCTCTGCGCCTTCCCATCGGGTGACTCCCATACCCGGAACAGCACGCCCACTCTGGTCTTCAACGAGTCCCATTGGGCCCAGTGCGACTTGTAGGTGGCGCTCCTCGGTGCGATGTCCTCCCAGGTTGGTCTCGTCCCTGCGTCCACTTCCCTCAAGAGTGGCCCCAAGTCTGCGTCCGCCAGCTGCTCCCTCCTCGGGCCTGCGCTATCCCAGCCTTCAGCAGGCACTGCCACAACTACTCGGACTGCTGCGGCACGCTCCTTCTCTTCCACTCTTGTGCGCTCATGGCCGTCCTGGATCTGCGATAGGACACCTCCAATGTAATGGTCGCTAGCGTCGGTGTCCACAATGAAGGCGCCACCCGGTTGTGGGAAACCCAAAATTGGAGCACTGCACAGGGTCCCCTTCGGGTGCTGGAAAGCGTCTCCGGCGTCCTCCGTCCACACATAAGGCCGGTTTTCCTCCGTCAGGCGGGTGAGGGGTTTTGCGATGTTGTCGGCCTTTTCCTCTAAATCATTAAGGCTGTCGTCTACTTGGCCCATCCGCTTGCCCAGCCCCGTCACGTCATCCCTCACGCCGGCCAACCGTTCCTCAAACTTGGCGGCGAGGACCTCGTTCGCCTCCCTCATCTCCGTTGTCAGTTCGGCCATCTTTGCGGTCATTGTCGTGGCCAAGTTGTTGCTTGCCGTTTCCATCTTCGCTGTTAATTCGGCCTTCATTTCTTGCATCTTCCCGGTGATGTTGTCGTTGGCCGTCTTCATTTGTTTCAACTCTGCGGTGATGTTGTCGTTGGCCGTCTTCATTTGTTTCAACTCGGCGGTGAGGTTGATATTTGTAGTCTCCAGCTTCGCGGCCAGGCTGTTACTTGCCGCTTCCGTCTTCTCTGTTAATTCGGCCATCATTTCCATCATCTTCTCCAAAAAATTTTCCAATGCCGCGTCCATGGTTGTAATGTTCGGTGATGTTATCTTCCCGCTTCCTGACACCAGTGTGACTTTGTGGGTTCGTGAAATGAAAAGTCCAATTTCACCACTCAACAATGTTCTTTATTTCCACCGACTTACAGTTTAACACTTGCCAATTACACAGAATTACCTGCTGCACACAGTTACAATTCACCAGTCCATCCGTTACAATTTCACTGTACTCGCGGTTACGTAAGCTCCGGTACACATTCAAAGTTACGTACAGTCTTCCGTTGCACAACCCTTTCGTTCATTAACACGTCACTGACTAACTCTTACACCAAGAACTGCGACTATCTCCTCACTCACTGACAAAACCAACTCACTGACTGACTAAACCAAAACCAACTCAACTCACTAACTAACTGATTGACCAACAACTCTGTCCGTCTGTAGCCCTCTTTATAGGCATCTCGCCGTCTTCTAGACGTTTCCAGATGATGAAAGATCCCGTAATTTCTGGAACCAGGTGGAAGTGAAACAGACCGCACATTTATGTTTCTTTCCCCAGTCGTCCCTGTCACCACTATAAGACAAACGAGGGGAGGGCGTAGCTAACATTGACCTCCCTCGTCTCCCGCTCTCAGCTGCTTTCATAGGGTGTTCCAACGCCCGCGTTACATTATTAAGAAAGGGAAAGATATTACCTAAAATGGAAGGTAAAAAATTAACAGACAATAAGAATAAAAATATTGGGGAAGGAGTGGAAAGACTAGTTAGTGATAAGAGAGCAGAAATACAAGAAGTCAGGGAAGTAGTGGAAGGAATGATTAGTGATGATGCAGGAACAAGTAGAACAGAAATTATGCAGAGTAAAGATAATGAAATGATAATAGACAGGTTAGAGAAAATGATGAGTAATTTTGATGCTAAAATGGATAATTTAAATGCTAAAGTAGATCAAAGTTCAGAGAAATTAGAAGCTAGGATAGATCAAGGTTTAGGTAACCTAAGAAATGAAATTGAGAAGGGAAGAGAAGAGTGTAGAGAAGGCATAAAATCTTTAAAACAGAAAATAGAATCTCATGATGGAGAAATGTCTAGGTTAAAAGAGATGTTTCAGGAAATGAAAATAAGTCAGGAAAATGTAGTAAAAGATATAAGAAGTGAATTGGCTAAGGAGTCAGAAATCATTAAGCAACAACAAGTAGAACTTGTAGAAAAACAAAAAATAGAAATAGGGGAATTAGAGAATAGAATAAGACAAGAAATAGATGTAGTCTTATTAGATAATTCACGGAAATACCATGAGGAAAATATTGAAATACAGAATAATTTTGTAAGAGAGGTAAATAGTATCAGAAATGATGTTAAACTAATTGCTACTGAGGTGCAAACACAACAAGATGAACTAAAAGTTAAATATGATGAAGTCAGTAAGTTGAATAGTGAAATGATTACAAGAATAGATTTGGCACAGGAAAGTTTTGAGAGAGAGAAAGAAAACATTAGCAAGCTGAATCAAGTTGTGATTGCATTACAGGCAAGCAAAATTTCTGAGAACCAGAGGGTAATAAAATCTAAGAATATTACATGTATAGACTTACCTGGTAATTCAGGTAATATTGTACAAAACTTAGAGAATTATTTGGAGAGTGACGATACAGAATCTTTGTCACCTGATTGTGAAGTAAATGGTAATAGACAAATACAAAACATGCACACACATACACAGTTACACAGTCAAGGTAACACAAATTGTACAAATTATTTGTTGCATGACATAAGTCCACCTACTTTCGAAGAAGAATCTGGAGACAATCCCAAAATATTTCTAAAGGAATTAGAAGAATATTTTAAAATTAAAAAGATTCCAAATGAATTTAGGATGATGATTGTTAAAAGGTGTTTGAAGAAAAATGCTTTAGAATGGCTGAGGTTAACATTAGCTTGACATGAAACGTATAGTATGTTTAGGAACGTGTTTATAAATAGGTTCTGGGGTCCAGAAAGACAGAGAAGAATTAAAGTCGAACTGGCCACTGGTAAATTCGAGTTCAGGAAGGGTGTGTCCATGACTGAATATTTCCTAAAACTTGCTAACAAAAGCAAACTTGTGAATCCAGATATGTCAGAGACCGAGATCGTGAATATGCTAATACGACATTATCCACCACACATTAGAAACCACCTAATTGTGGCTAAGCCCGTCGACTTTACTGATATGATTGAGTTATTATCAGAATTTGAGGCTCATAACCTTAATTCTGATTCTACTCATAGTCAAGTTGATCCTGACAAGACTCATATAGAAGAAAAGCAAGTAAATAGACAGGAAGTAAGACCAACATTCGGGGAAAATCACAACCATACTAAACAAAACCAAAATAGTTTTAACCAAAATTGGGGCGGGGCACGTTCAAGAGACAACTATGAACGAAGAGAGTACAACCCCAGAAAGACATATGAATCGGTAGTGCCAGGTATAGGAAGGAGAATTCCAAATACTCCTAGGAGGAATTATAATAATAACCAACCTGTGGGAAATGTGAGGAGTAATCAGGTGAATCAACTGAGGTTTTACAGGGGAAATAACCTAAGAACCGGTTATCAAAGTAGAGGAAGAGGAACTAGCATTGAAAACTCTTCATTAAGAGATTTTGGGGGTCCTAGGTTTGAAAGGGCAGACAATAACCTAGAAAGGACACAGACTCAGGGAATAGAAAGAGAAATAAATAACGATAGTACCAACCCAACTGCTAGTGTAACTACCGACCGCACTAATGCGGAAAATTGAGTACCAAATCATTTTGTGCCTTGGAAAGTGGTTCGGTAGAAATGACACAGGGCAAAATCAAAATTCAAAATTTACCAGAAGATAAGCTCACTCTCTCCAGAAGTAAAGATCGGGAATTAGTAAATCCACCTCAGATTAACCTTCGTATAGGCGATAGCGAATATAAAGTATTGATAGACACAGGAGCTAGTTCATCAGTAATAAGTGAGAACTTATTCAAGGAATTACTATCCAAGTTTAGGATTGAATATTTAAACGTGTGTGATGTATACTGTAGCACAGCTATTGGGAAAAAGAAAGATAAAGTTAAATATCAAGCGTTAATTCCTGCGCGAATAGATGATAGGAATTTCAATTTTATCGTATTGGTAATACCAAACTTAGCTCGTGATATTATTATTGGCAATGATGTATTGTATGGTTGGCAAAGTGTGATAGATTTCGAAAAACATGAAATGAAGGTCAAAGGAGATAATGAAGTAATAAGAATAAATTTGTTAGAAGAAATTATATTAAAAGAGGATGAGAAGGATAGTATAAATAATGATAGGTTTTTTGTAGAAAATATAATATTATACGAAGAAGATATAATTAATAATGAAGAAGATGATAGTGGTAAAGAAAATTTACTTTTAAATAATAAAGAAAATGATACGTTTGACCTTGGAGATCATTGTTGCCAAATAAACACATTAAATACCGACACCGAGCGAAAACAAGAAGAGGAAGAAATGATATTCCAAAGAACTTTGAAAGAAAAGTTAGGGAAAACATACAATTTAAATCACGCGCAAAGAGAACAGTTGAGGTTATGTATACTAAAGAACAGGAACGTTTTTAGTACGAAACCTGGATTGTGTAATAAGTACATACATACATTTAAGGTGAACGACATTGCTCCTTATACTCATAAAAGTAGATCTGTGCATATCGCTATTAGACAACAAGCATCTGAAGTAATAAACGATATGCTAGAAAATGGAATTATAGAGATTTCTAATTCGCCTTACCTACATCCTTTGTGTTGGGTACATAAACCGAACGGAACACTGCGTATGACGATTGACGCAAGAAAGATAAACTCACTAACACAACCCGATCACTTCAGACCTCTTGGAGTTGATGAGGTATTATCAAAATTAGGACGTGGAAAATATTTTTCAAAATTAGATTTGGTTTCATCGTATTGGCAGATACCACTAGATGAATCTGTTCGAAAATACACAGGATTCAATTTTGGAGGAAAAATATACCAATTCAAAACATGTGGTTTTGGATTATCCACTAGCGGAAGTGCATTACTTCGAGCGTTACATAATATTTTCGGAGATACCATAGAAAATTTCGCTCTACAATATATTGATGATTTTCTTATTTTTGATCAAAATTTCGACGATCATATATCACATTTAAATTATATATTTACAAAATTTTCTGAAAGTGGTATGACAATAAATCTGGATAAATCGCAATTTATTGCCAAAGAGATTGAATTTCTAGGTTATATTATATCTGAAAAAGGCATGACACCGAATCCAGAAAGAATCAAATCGATTGAAGCTATACCTCCACCAAAGAAAATCAAGCAATTAAGAAGATTTATGGGAATACTACAATATGAGAGTAGGTTCGTTATAAATTATGCCAAAGAGCTTAGTCCTTTGAGGGAACTTCTTAAGGAAAATTCAATTTGGAAATGGACTGAAGAACATCAACAGGCTTTTCAAAACGTGAAAGAATTATTTAAAAATGCCATTCTTTTGGAAAGACCCATTCAAAATCAACCATTCAATATATATTCTGATGCTAGCATTCAAGCTTATGCAGCTGTACTAACGCAGATTGATGTATCTGGAAATAATCACGTAATTGCTACTGCTTCCAGAGCATTGCACAAAATAGAAGCTAATGCTTGCATAACCGAATTGGAAATTGGAGCTATATATTTTGCTTTACAAAAATTTCGGCAATATGTATACAATACCAAAGTTATTGTGTATACAGATCACATTAGTTTGTCATTTATAAAGAAATGTAAATTAACTAGCTCAAAAACATCTCGTTATATTCATGAAATTACTTCGTATGATATTGAGATTAGGCACATTCCAGGAAAAGAAAACATATTTAGTGATTTATTATCAAGACTAAGATTGGAAGGGGAAATCCCAGAAACGTTATCACATCCACATCATGAGATTAAATTGTTCGAATTAAATTTTAAATGGAATAGAAACCTAACCCAAAAGTTTAAGAATATTTCGGAAACCCAACAAAATGATCCAAAATTGTCTTTATTGCTACAACAAGTTCCAGAAATTGGAGAAAATATAA
This sequence comes from Mantis religiosa, assembly GCA_030765055.1. Lineage (NCBI taxonomy): Eukaryota > Metazoa > Arthropoda > Insecta > Mantodea > Mantidae > Mantis > Mantis religiosa. The sequence continues at coordinate 39,156,302 of CM060955.1, forward strand.
ATTGTAACATAGCAAAGAAAAATGGTATTCTTTACAAATTACATGGGGATGTAATACGAAAATGGAAAGTGATAGTTCCGAGTAGTTTGGAAGAAAATGTAATAAATTCTTTTCATCAAAATTTAGCACATTCAGGATGTGAAAAAACTGCTATGACTATAAAAGAACAATTGTACATTAAACATATTGACAAGAAGGTTAGGAAATTAATTTCAACATGTGAATTGTGTCAGAAAGCTAAACCAATAAACGTCAGATATGATTTTGAACCTCAAACTATCATCAGGGATAGAAAGAACGAACTAGTTGCTATTGATGCTCATGGAGAAATGCCAGCTAGTCAACACAATTGCAAATACATTTTTGTAATGTTTGATATTTTTTCTAAATTCGTAAAAATTTATCCTGTACAAAATATCAAAAGCAGAACGTGCGTAAATAAAATTTTAAAAGATTGGATACCACAGTATGGGTCAATAAAGGCAATATTATCAGACAACGCAACGGTTCACCGGAGTAAATTGTTTACTTCAGAGATGAAGAACAATAATATTAAGATGTATTACTCTTCAGCATATTTTCCCCAAGGAAATCCTTGCGAGAGAGTGATGCGTGATTTAGGCTTGTATTTCAGAATTCTGTGTCATTCTAACCACCGAGGCTGGTACAAACACTGCCATATTATTGAGAAAATCATTAACAATACCCCAAACTCTACTACCAAATTTTCACCAATCGAATTAATGACTGGACTACAACCTGAACCTCTAGTAGTAAAAGCACCGACAACCTTAAAAGTAGATGAAATGGAATTGAATGAAGAAGAAAAGTGTGCTGAAGCATTTCGAAGAATAAAAGGAAAAGCAGAGAAAAGATTATCAAAGATACAAAGAAAAGGAGCGAAATGGAATCCTGAAATAAATGATAAAGTTCTAGTAAAGACATTTAATATCTCCAGTTCTAAAATCAAATCCTATTGGAGAATGAATTTGTTATATAAAGGTCCATATAAAATAGTAAGAAAATTTGGGGATCATACGTACGAATTAAGAGACGATGATAATAAAATGATAGGAAAATATCACAAAACACTTTTAAAACCATTCAAAAGCCTTGACACTCACCAGAACAAATAAAAAAAAAAAAAATATGTTTATGAATTACTGAAAAATGTTTTGTTTATTATTATTGTGTTCGAATAATTTCTGATTTTATATTGTTATTTTAAATTGTATTAATTGTTCATTGTTGTAATAATGTTTAATTATTGGGGCATTCTTTAGAATATATGGAACAATATTATTGGAAGATTTAAGTTAATTTTCCATATATTCTGAAGAGGGGCATCTGAAACAGTTATTTTATGTTGTCCCCAAAGAGTTTCAAATATTGTATTATGTGAGGTTAAGTAGAGTGAGTCATGCACAGAGAAGCTATGTAAGTGGAAATGACGTCACAAAAGCGTTGAATAACAAACTTATTTGGGATTGGTGTGACGCGTATATCGTAAAACGTGGACCAATCAGATATAAAAGATTTTACGTTGCCATGGAGGATATTCAATATTCCTCTATGGGGGTCGAACTATTAGAAATGCTAATGTGTAGAAGAAGATGAACTGATTATTCTTCTCCTAACAGTCACCGTGAACGGATGTAAAATTCTCTTCTTAAACGCCGTTGTGTGCGGAAGAATATAAGTCTATTCTCATAACAATCATCGAGTATAACTAGATAATCTTTACATTAAATATCATCGCTAGAAGACACACAATTTAATTATTATACACGGTAGTGAACAACCGTATAAAACTTTTGATTCTTGCACGCATCCAGATATAAACGCGTCACATCAAGTGAATCTTGTGTAAGAATAGTGTTATAAATGTTGTATCATACATTTTGTTCGAACTGGTGTTGATTGAAGTAAGGAAATAAAAGTTTCTACATTATTTAATACAGAGAAAAATGATTACTCATTTTACGTAAAATTTCCTTCCGCCGTACCACCCCTGTAAAAGAAGATATCTTGCTCAACGGACTGAAGTCACGCCGAGGTAAGCTGGGACTTCAAGAACCATCTATTCCATCCACCAAAATGTCGCCACATCGAGGGATATAATTACTCCATCACCCATTGACGTTGGGAATCTACCCAAACCACTTCAACCCTGTTCCAAATGGTCACCTCAACGAGGGGCATAATTCGTCATCCATCAATACGATTCGACACAAACCCTGTAACAAACCTTTAGGTTTCAGTGTGAGGGGCAAAGAACAAGGCTCCTCCTTTATAATAAGTAAAGGACGGGGGGATGTGCGCTCGCATGCGATTCAAGTTAATCGGACACAGAGGTGTATGAACGGTGTCAGATGTACAGCACGGCCATCAAATGTGCATACGTCAAAAACAACGTAACACAGTACTATGCGAACTCGTGAAACATTGTCTTTCAAGTGTGTGTACACCCAAGGTCAAAGTGTAGTACAACGCTACTGTTTTGTTCCTTCTCGCTGTACCTGTCACTGTCAGGCTATACCTACCTACAGCCTTTTACATGTGCCAGGGATAAAAGTATAGTCCATGTGCAGTATACCTATGGAAAACACATACATCGGCTACCTCTAATAAGTCAAGTATCGAACTGAACCCCACCCCGGATATTCTCCCGGATGCAGATTTCCTCAGTTCCTAGAAAGGCGTCTTACATCAGGCACCCAATTGTAAAGATAAAATGAAAATGGAGTAGAACGAAGTGGCAGTCAGTCACTCACTCACTATACCTATGGAAAAACACATACGTCTGCTGCCTTTAATAATAAGTCAAGTATCGAGCTGATTCCCCATCCCGGATATTCTCCCGGATGCAGATTTCCTCTGTCCTGGAAAGGCGTCTTACATCAGGCACCTAATTGTAAGGATAAAATGAAAATGGAGTAGAATGAAGTAACACTCACTCACTCATTCACTCACTCACTCGCTCACTCACTCGCTCACTCACTCACTCACTCAATCACAGAAGCCTCACCAAGGCGGCCCGGGTTCGATCCCAGGTGACCGCAAAGTGAGATTTGTGGTGGACAACACGGCGCTGGGGCGGGTTTTCTCCGGGATCTCCGGTTTCCCCCGCCATCTCATTCCACCGGTGCTCCATCTTCATTTCATGTATCATCAGTGTCACCGCCTGCGGTGCCGTATGTAGTAAAAGCGGGCGCTAAACGCTACACATTTTCAATCACAGAAGTCATAGTCAAGGTCTATCGAGAACGACCTTCCTATAACTCTTTGGAGTACTAGTATGGGGCAATGACATGAAGTATCAACTCCTTACATCTAGTAAAAAGGTTAAGCGAAACAACTTTACATACCGCAAAATTAAAAATTATAATTATCACAGAGATATTGAAGATTTTTCGCGAAGTATTAGACATATATACATCGATGTCACTGAATATTGGGGTATCATCATTATCGAGGTTTCATCCCTATTCGTGGCTATCAATGTAACCGCGAACGTGATAATCATGGAAACAAATAAATTGACAATGTTAGCCGTTACATATAACCCTTCACGTACTGTAACAGCAACAGTTATAAACTTTACCCGGAGTTTAGAGCTTTAAATTTAACATTATTTTTACTATGGTGGATTAATATTAAGAAGGAGTTTTATATTGGGTGAAAATGTAATTTTATTTATTGCATAAAATTAATTTGCTAAGACAATACTTAGAATACCAAGAAACGGGCTGAAAAGGCAATGAATGTATGGTGCTATAGTATAAAATATAAGCTGGGAAACAATGGCCTGGAAGAAATTTGGAGAATGAGAGAAAACAATGCAAAAAGGGATTTTGGAAAGTAGTTACGACAAGATTTGGAGACAGAAATACACACCCTGTTTGTTGATATATTTGGGAAAAAAAATTGGAATCCTAGATTACAATAAAAAGTATATGGGAAGGAGAAGTACGAGGGCTGTTCAATAAAGAATGTTCACAATTTTTTTTGACATCGTGCAATTTTTTTCCATCCTCATAATTTTGATTCTCCTTCTCAAAATAGTCTCCCCTGAATACGATGCACCTGTTCCACTCTTTCTGCCTGTCTTCAAAGACATGCTGGAAACCATTTTTGAGAGGTCCTTCAAAATCGCCTCCACAGCCTTCGCCACTGCTTCTCATGATGAATAATGCCTCCCACGAAGGCCTTTCTTCAAGTTAGGGAATAGAAAAGTCTCATGGGGCTAAATCCCGACTATATGGAGGGTGAGGGATGCACTTCACGTTGATTTTTGCAAGATAGTCAGCAACATCATTGGCAATATTCAGCCGCGCATGTGGCCTTTTACCTCCCCCGCTGCGTCTGCTGATACTCCGTCTCGGGTATCAGCCACTCTGGATGTGACCTTAGCAGCCTGGATCCCGGTGATCTGGTCGCCTAGTAGATTGCTCTATGAGTTGACTATTCTTTGCCCTGGCTAGTCATTAGAGCTGAGACCACGCTATCTACAGTGTATGCGTGAGATAGGTTGACGAAATAAAAACAACACAGTTCATCGTATCCGCTTTACTATTCAGTTCGTTTCGTGCAGACAGTTCACCAGGAGTTGCCGCCGCGTTCAGATCGAATTACTCTAGATTTCCACTATCAAGTTAAAACTATACTGAATTGCTGAAATCTATCACGATGGAATAAATTACTAACACTGATTTGAAAGTATACTTCGCCGCTTAATTCACTGCTGAGAGATCTTGTTCACTTAATAAGATTCTCATTATTGATTGTACTTCTCGGCACAATCCGACGTTTGTGTCCCCGGCAGGCAAAACACGTCTACACTGTATCACGTCTCAGACCAGAAGACCGACGCTAAAACCTAATATTCCTTACCAAAACAGATATAGCCTCGCCTCCAGCTGGATTTCTCTGAAAAACTCTAGTTAGCGAGCTACAACCACGCGGACATTTCCCCGAAATACTGGTTTGGGCCAGGTTTGGACCGGTCTACTAATGACCCAGGTAACGACCCTCCCGTGACCACAGCCTTTCGACGGAACATTTTCATCCATATAGACCAGCAACTTTATTATATAGCTCTGGGTTAAAATACTTATTCGCATTCTAGTAATTGAATTTAAATGCTGTTGCTTCGTTTCATGAACTTATCCATCTGTAATATTCATTATCTTAAATTCTTTCACCTTACTTCCTCATTATAATTTAATTATCATTTTATTCATTGTTAAAATCGTATTCAATCATACGGCTGATAAATACGGCATCAAACTGCCCCCGTTTCATTATTTAATGATCCCATAATTTAAGAATGGAACGTCCTTGCCCGAATAACATTACTATTATTATCAACAACTCCACACTTCGGCAACTCTGGTTCACTTTACAATTTTCTTTGCATTTCAGCTGCGTTACATACAATTATAGTGACAAAATTTATAATAATGGTACATAATTTCTTTTTGTTTTCAACACTTCACATTATAACCATCTGAAATAATCCAATACATATTAGTTTACCATACGCTATATACACTCCACTTCTGAAAGTTTTACATTTTTTTTTTCGTCATACAACGAACGTTTACATCGTATTAGTTATGAACTACATAAAACTTAAGCTAGTTTACAAAATCTGTTTGTCTTCTGATTCTATATAAAGGTGTAATTTGCCAAAAGTCCTTGCACCTTCTTGGATTTGTAAATTATTTTGGTACTCAGTTTTGTTGCTTTAAGTTGGTTATTTTCATAGGATGATTCACTGCACTTCCACTTCACTTTAAAGTCTTAAAAGTACTTATCACCACAAGTTTTTTTTTTTCACAATTTCGATATTTTGTGATTGGATACCATTAAGATTATATATATTTGTTCGTCTGAATTCATTTTCATTAATTGAGTTGTATACATTTTCATCCATACCTTATCCTATATGCCTCTGCATGATTATTTGTTTATGTCCGGTACGGACGGAGAAGTTGTTTGTGCCACATACCCATGAGTTTTCTATTTACCGCATCTACTATTTCAAATGTATGTTCCCCAAATTTTTGAATAATTTCCCCAAGACCTTTATATAGTAACTCCATGCGCTTGTTTCTGTTCTTCAAGGCGCAGGACAACTTGTGATTTTTATACCTTCCTGGGAGATGACATATCCTAGGAACTCGGTTTGTTTGACGAAGAAGGCAGTTTTACTTGGTTTAATTGTCATGTTGGCAGCTTTGAACCGGTTTAAAACGTATCAACGTGCTTCAGATGTTCACCAATTTCTGACGAAAATATGACAAATTCGTCCACATATTGAGCCATGAATTTCTTTATGGTTTCTCCAAAAATAGCATACAATGCTCTCAACAATGCGCCTCCGCTTGTGTTCATTCCAAATGCGCAGACGGTAAACTGGTAAAGAATTCCAGAATGTAAAAATGCAGCAAATTTTCTCAATTCTCTCTTAAGTGGAATCTGCCAGAAGGAGGCGGTCAGATCTAAGGTAGAGAAGAATTTTCCTTTGTGCAACTTGCTCAACGTTGCATCCACGCTCTCGGGTCTAAATCTGTCTGGTTTACAATGCTTGTTTAGCTTTCTTGCGTCTAGTGTTATTCTACTTTTCCCACTAGCTTTGCTTACTATGCACAGGGGGTTCACGTATATGGAGTCTGAAATTTCGATAACCCCGTCTTCTAGCATGTCTTCTATCACTTTATCGACTTCTTCCCGAATAGCGGATGGTATGGGTCTCGCTTTATGTGTAAACGGCTCTATGGGCGTCATTTCGAAAGAGTGAATATATTTCGTGCATCTTCCTGGTTTATCCGAAAATACCTCCTGGTGTCGTACTAAAATCCTAAATAATTCATCTTTCTGCGCTGTATTCAGGTAGTTAGCCTGACTGACTTTTTCTCTGAACAAATATTCCAAGTTTTCGTAGTTTTCCGCCTTGCGGTACAAATTTGTAGTCTCATAATTCCAATTCCTGGCGGGATTTTCTCGGGGTTCAGCTTCCACATTTTCCCTAATCGTTCCAACATCTTCATCATACATCTCATTGTTACTCGATTCGGCAGCATATTCTTCGACGTTTATCTCGCCAAGCTCCATTGCTCCAATTTTTATGTACTCAACAAAGAATACGTCTCCCCGGATTTCATCTTCACGTTCATCTCGTACAGCTTCCTCTGAACCGCTATCGTCGACAAATGGCACCACTACTGTTTCTTGCCCTGTTTCTAACTTGACAGATCTGTTCTCGAAATTAACAATGGCTTTCCATTCATACAGGCAATCACATCCTATAATTACGTCGGTAACGAGTCTGGGTACGACCAGGAACAAAACCTCAATAATTCTACCATTTATTTCTACGTTGAGCATGACTTGAAATTTCACTCTTTCTTTCCTCTTCCCTACAGCTAGTAAACAAAATATACCGCTTACTGGTAAAGACATTATCTTCAAACCCCGGTTGATTAGTTCTTCATAAAACTTTTGCGAGCACACTGTACTGTTAGCTCCAGTGTCTATTATTGCAGTGTCCAGAATTCCGTTAATGGCAACTGCTATTCGTGGTGGTTCAAACACTTTGTCACTGTCTTCACTTCTGTTCCTCAGATTGGTTTCCTTCTGTAACACCATTTGCCCTCTGACGATCTTATTTTTCGCATACGGTTCACATAGTTTCCTCCCAGTCTTCACTGAAGCGGCGTTTGACTGGGTACATAGTTTCCCTGAGTCTTGCTGTAAGCTCCAGTTCTCGTTGCATTCTTTCCTTCCAAATTTGCTTCCTGAGAAGGATGGCCGCGGTTTTCGAACACTTGCCTGGTTACTTGTAGGGCTTTGGCCCTTTCTCCATTTATCGGCGAATTTCTACCGCTCCTGCTCCTTTCTCCGTGCTGCGGCGACTTTGGCCTAAATTCTGGAATGTTGTCGACCCTCCAGTAACCATTTCCCGTGCTCCGTTCTCCCTGCCTGGGTGACCTCGGCCTAACTTCTGGTATATTGTCGACTTTCCAGTAGTCATTTCCTGAATGTCTTCTCTTTCTCTCGTTCCATCCTCCTCGGTTCCTTTCATGTCTCGCCGCGTTTACGTAATTTACTCGTACATTTCTGTTTCGGTCGTGCCCGTTGCGGTTCCTCTGGTTGCCGTCAAAATTATTTCGGCCTCGGTTCTCCCACTGCGAATTTCCTCCTCTGGGTGCGGGACCTCGGTATCTATCTCGGACATCCTGGTTTTGATTGTAATTGATATGTGCCCCTTGCCCGAAATTATTTGAAATTTCCCTTTCGTTGCTCGCTCCAGGCCTAGCGAAACTTTCATTTTTATTCTTTGATTTGTTTGTCTCCAATGCCAACAGCAAATCGATCATGGAGGCGACGTTTGTGGGTTTAGCTATAATTAAATAGTTCTGGAGTGCCTCTGGGAAGTGTGTCGTGATAATGGCGATTAATTCTTACTCACTCATGGGTGGATCCAACATTTTAGATTTCCTAGCAAGTTTCGTGAAATAATTAACCATCGACTGATCAGTTCTTGGGTCATACTTTCCACTACTTAGTTCTAACCTTATGCTAGACTGCCTGTTATGTCCCCAGTATCTGTTCATGAATAAACTTTCAAAGGTCCTGAAGTCATTATTATTTCCCATTGATGCCTCTAACCAGTTAGCTGCATTTCCCTTAAGGCATTTCCTAACAATTGTCATGCAATACTGTTCAGGAATACACTTTACAGAAAAATATTCATGCAGACTCCTCATAAAATCCTTAGGATTATCAGAATCCTCATGTTCAAACACAGGTGGCACAATTTCATTTAAGATGTGGTTTGGCCATTGCATTTGACCACCACTCCTTTCAACATGTACATTATTACCTCTGGGTTCATAATTGGAGGTACTTGGACCCATATTAAGCATTGAAATGTCGGCTGAGGCACTTTGTCTCGCTTCGTTTCGTGCAGAGCTTTCACTTATCTGACTAGCATTAGAATTAGGTTCAGTTACACACAACCTCAAATTTTCTAATGTTTCCTTCATTCCATTAATTTCTGTAGCTACCTCTTTCATTTGTTCATTTATTTCGTCTACACCCCTACCTTGCCTTCTAATTTCCCGTTCTGCTTGTTCTAATCTACTTCTATTTTCCCCTGATTCTTTGCTAGCCGTTTCTCTAATTTGGTCTAATTCCTTGCTAACTATTTCCCTCTCTTTTTCCAATTGCTTTGCTACGTCCTCTCGTAATTTCTTGTATTCTCTGCCTGACTTCTCACTTACTTGATTACAAACTTTGATTCTTATACTTTCTATTTCCCCCCGTACTTCAGTTCTAACTTGATTGATTTCCCCTCTAACCTCTGCTTGAAAGGTTTCTAATGCTTTCTGCTGACTTTCGAGCTTCCTAACCAAATCTTGCTGTCCTGCCTCTAATTTTTGACTAGTACTTTCTAATTTCTGATTATTACTTTCTAGTTTCTGGTTAGTACTTTCTAATTTCTGACTTAATTCTAGGTTATTACTTTCTAACCTCTGAGTTAATTCTTGGTTGGTACTTTCTAATTTCTGACATAATTCCTGGGAATTACTTTCTAATTTCTGGTTCGTACTTTCTAATTTCTGACTTAATTCTAGGTTATTAGTTTCTAACTTCTCCAGTATCGCTTTCATCATGGCTACCATACTCATATTCGTATCTGAGTCATTTACATCTACCCCCTGGCTATTATTAGTTGTTTCCTTAGCTACACTAACCTGTACAATTTGATTGTTACTACTACATTCTGTATCCCTTCCTACGTTATTTTCTAGACCCTGAACATTATTACTTTCCATTGTCTTTTCTAATCTATTCTGTATATTCTGAGCACTTTCTCCTATTTCTGCTACTTTCTCTTTAACAATTTGTATAGTACTCCCCTGCACGTCCATGATTTGTGAATTTGACCGACCTTTCACCTTTCCGTTTCTTAAAATACTCTCCATCAGTTCACTGCAACAACGACAACAACACTAAAATGTTACACTCAGTACCTTTGGTTTTCTGCTGGAGCTTCCGACGATCCTGATGCTGGTTGCTTTTTCCGTCTCTCGAAGCCCCACGTTGGGCGCCAAGTTTGTGGCCTTTTACCTCCCCCGCTGCGTCTGCTGATACTCTGTCTCGGGTATCAGCCACTCTGGATGTGACCTTAGCAGCCTGGATCCCGGTGATCTGGTCGCCTAGTAGATTGCTCTATGAGTTGACTATTCTTTGCCCTGGCTAGTCATTAGAGCTGAGACCACGCTATCTACAGTGTATGCGTGAGATAGGTTGACGAAATAAAAACAACACAGTTCATCGTATCCGCTTTACTATTCAGTTCGTTTCGTGCAGACAGTTCACCAGGAGTTGCCGCCGCGTTCAGATCGAATTACTCTAGATTTCCACTATCAAGTTAAAACTATACTGAATTGCTGAAATCTATCACGATGGAATAAATTACTAACACTGATTTGAAAGTATACTTCGCCGCTTAATTCACTGCTGAGAGATCTTGTTCACTTAATAAGATTCTCATTATTGATTGTACTTCTCGGCACAATCCGACGTTTGTGTCCCCGGCAGGCAAAACACGTCTACACTGTATCACGTCTCAGACCAGAAGACCGACGCTAAAACCTAATATTCCTTACCAAAACAGATATAGCCTCGCATCCAGCTGGATTTCTCTGAAAAACTCTAGTTAGCGAGCTACAACCACGCGGACATTTCCCCGAAATACTGGTTTGGGCCAGGTTTGGACCGGTCTACTAATGACCCAGGTAACGACCCTCCCGTGACCACAGCCTTTCGACGGAACATTTTCATCCATATAGACCAGCAACTTTATTATATAGCTCTGGGTTAAAATACTTATTCGCATTCTAGTAATTGAATTTAAATGCTGTTGCTTCGTTTCATGAACTTATCCATCTGTAATATTCATTATCTTAAATTCTTTCACCTTACTTCCTCATTATAATTTAATTATCATTTTATTCATTGTTAAAATCGTATTCAATCATACGGCTGATAAATACGGCATCACGCATTATCGTGGTGCAGCATCCAGCCTACTTCATGGAAATGTGGTCTTTTACGCCTGATGTGAACTTGCAATGTTTTCAGGACATCCCTGTAGTATTGTCCAGTTACTGATGTGTGTACAAGTACAACATGCTGATAAACCATTCCATGAATATCAAAGAATGAGATAACCATAACTTTTCTAGCAGAAGCAACCACTTTTGCTTTTTGGGGGTTGGTCATGAAGAAGATTTCCGCACTGAGCTTTGCTGTTTGCTCTCAGGATCAAAATGATGTAACCAAGTTTCATCAGCAGTGATTACGTTTGAAAGAAACTCCGGATCTACCTCTAACATCAACTTTAACTGCATGTTACCTCCATTGCAGCGGTAGGTGATACTGAAATGTCTTAACTTGCCTAGTTGTCACAGGTGGGGAACAGGAGTACCACAATGAAACTACTACGGCGTGTTTGTTTCACATTAAGCTAACAGAATATAATAAGATTGAATTTTAGTGCGAAAAATTAGGACCGTAAAAAATTTATGATCATTCTTTATTGAACAGCCCTCGTATATATTGACAAACTAAATAAAAAACAAAAAGAGGGAATAGCGTGGGTGAGAGGGATAAATGGCGACTGAAAAGGATGACAAAATATTTTTCCACAAAAACAGCTCCAATATGTGGCAGGAAAGATATAGAGCCATACTATTTGAGTGTAAAGGAACATATTGTGGAGAAAATAATATATAGTGTGATCCATATAAATCTGAACCACTTCAGTACGCCATAACTTTTGAACCAATAATAGGATACGCGTGCAACTCTGGCAGAATATAATACAGAATTGGGAGATTACATTACACTATTTACATATCAGGGAAAATGTTGGAAGTGTCCTCCACCAGCATCTATACATGTTTGCGTTCGTCTCACCATGTTCTCTGAAGTTCTACGGAGATGATATCAAATTGAGAGAGATGGAGCAACGTGCCATACATCTAATGACACCATGGAATTTGTAATCAGTTTCTTTGATAATCGAATAATCTCAAAAGGTCTGTCGTCCCCCAGATCCCCTGACCTAACCTCACCGGATTTTTTTCTTGTGGGGTTATCTAAAAATAGAATCTACAAGAATAGGCCTGACAGTTGATGTTCTCAAGGAATCCATTCGAACTGAAATAAGTAACATTGGCGAGGATACTCTCCGTAAAACAGGAGAGAATATAGTGAGATGAGTACAAACATGTATAGATGTTGGTGGAGGACACTTCCAACATTTTCTCTGAGATGTAAATAGTGTAATGTAATCTCCCAATTGTGTATTATATTCTCCCAAAGTTGCACATGTGTCTACTATTGGTTAAAAGTATGGCCTATTTTTTTTTTCTTTTTGTCATTTTACGTCCTCCAACGTTAAGTCATATCGCACGGTAAATGGAATGGGTGAAATCATGTTCAAAGAGTCCAGGGTCCTTAGAGCTCAGAGTCATCCGGCATTCGACTTTCAGGATAAGGGAAAAACCCCGAAAAACCTTATCCAGGTAACTCACCCTGACCGAGCTTCGAACTCGGGACCTCTTGAACGTGAGGCAGACACTCTAGCACCACGCTAACGAGGCGGGCAAGTATGGCCTATTGAAATGTTCAGGGTTATATGGATCGCACTTTATAAAAGAGAAATGTTGGAAAGAATGCATTAATCCAAATTTTCAAAACAGATTGTATGAAAGCTGAGGAGTTTTTATATAAACTTAAACAAAAATGTAACTTGTCCTTGTAGAGAGAAGTAATCAACAAAATATTCTGAGAGAAATTAATGTGTAACTAGCAGAAGATATACAGTGAATTCAGCCTGGGCTGAACACTTAGCTATATTTCTTGTGGTCTTTTATTTTTTTATTTTTAAGAAGTTTAGTACAAATAAACAAATAAAATATCAAATAGCAGATAACTGCTGACATATTTTTAATATGAACTATTTGTGTTTTACATTAATGTTTCAATGAAAGATTGTTGTTTTGAAAATAAAATGTTGCTGCAATCTGGGAGTCGTTCCGGCAACTTATGGTGCTTGTACCAGCCACAGCCACTAACTCAAAGACCGCTGCACTTGTTTTGTATGAAAAGATTGTTTCTTAGGGTCGCTAATGTTATAGCCATGAAACACTATGGTAGTAGTTTCAGTTGCTAAGATTCCAATGGTGATCATAGCGATGATGCAAACCTGGGACTGTTTACATTCCTACCAAATACATGGCCCACTGTCACGTACTCATGCGGTTGCAGCTGCTGCCCAGAGGTATTCCGTCCTTTAGGCACAGCACTAATTATTGTAATGGATGTGCTCTTTAATGCTGCTTCCGCATTCGAATTCCTTGAGAGCATCATCAGCGTCAGGGCACTTTTTGTGTTGCCATGGTAGCAAAAACTGGAAGAGTGCGTGTCTGAGAACAGGCCGCGACAGCAGGGAAATGTTTACAATAAAAGTTTTAGGTCCCTACGACGAAGTTTATGGTTCTACACTGGTAAACCGCACACAGATAACCAGGAAGTTAGAAACACACAATCCAGAGTGAGAACTAAATTCTATAAAACATTGATAAAAAGTGGTTCCGTTGGTAGCAAGTTGGAGACAACAGGGGCAGCACCAGCACTAGTTTCGTTCCATCCTCCTTTATTCATTGTATGTCGCACATTAACCTGGCTAGCTATAACAACTATAGTGTTCTATCTAAAACTTACATATCAAGAACTACCCTGGAATACAAATTTTGAAGTCGTATAAACTTCTCCCTAAAAATAAGAAATGCTTGCATGAAATAGAGAGAGAAAAAAGCACCAAAGCATAATAAAAGAAAACAGAAAGTTGAATAAACTTGAAAATAAAAAACCAAGTAAACATTCAAGGAAACATTTCTCCCAGATATCTATGCAAATATTTGACGTGATTCGTTTCAATACAAAGAAACTGTTACATGGAAAAGTTACTTTATTTTGATGGAAATAATCATTTCTTCCACAAGAGCCGTGTGATTTTTCCATCTATTTACCTGGATAACATAGTGGTTTAACTATGAAGCCTGGGACTTTAGTACTTACAACATAGTACATTGCCACAAAAGGTGCGTGTCTCATTGTACCTATATGAGAACCCCTAGTGGTCTACCCGGAAACATACTACTCAGTTGGAGAATTTAATGTCATGTCGGTATGTTGGCCATAGTAGCACAGTGGTTTAGAGCAACCGCATGGAGATCGAAAGATCCGTGTTTCAAATCCCGGCTATGGCATTGAACGTTTTAGTCTAACTACTTATTTTATTTTCTCAACTTTGGTGCTAATGATCTGTACTGAAATACAGTAATTAGCTTCAAGTTTCTGTAAGTAGCTTTTGAAGTGCACTTCTCAATGGAATACAACGGAAACCATGGTAGAAATAGAGAGAGAGAGAGAGAGAGAGAGAGAGAGAGAGAGAGAGAGAGAGAGAGAGAGAGAGAGAGAGAAGGAGAGGAGAGAGGGGAGATTCGTAAAAACTAGAACTGCTCAAACATGTAGTACTATAAAGTTTCCTCAGTGGTAATTTACTGCGCCAACGTTATGTCATATCGGACGGTAAACGAGATGGGTGAAATGATGCTCAAAATGTGTCCAGGGTCCATATAGTTTAGAGTTACCCGACATTCGTCTTTAAAGATAAAGGAAAACCCCGGAAAATCCTTATCCAGGTGGCTCACCCTGACCGAAATCCGAAGGCGAAACCTCTTGAACGTGAGGCAGACACGCTACTATCTATGCTACTGAGGCGGACGTGTTAGCCGTGTTAGTTCTATATTTAAATTTTATCGGGTTGAAGTCAGTGCCTGTAATACTTTTCTGGTAAATTCATGTAGAGTTCTCAACATGCTATCGTTAATCCTCAAATCTTGTCATCAAATTATACGTTAAGAAACTATTTTGCTACTTACATAATGTTAATAGAGATAAACGTGTATGGAAGTTTCAGTAATATTCCGTCATCGATCCAGGTTACAGAAGCAAAAGTCAAATGTTTAAAAAGCGAGTGAAGCGTTCAAATTCCAAAGTTTGAATCACTAAGAGAAACGAATCAGTACCCATTAGTATTTCACAGTATATAAACTAAGAACCATGAGTGACAATAAACTATTTTAATTAATTAATAAATAATAAACATATTGTAACTTTGTGGGTTCGTAGAATTAAAAGTCCGAGTTGCAGATGTTCCAAACGTTCTTTATTTACGTAGAAATACACTGTTTAATTCTCACGTAACAACATTACGTCACATACACAACAATATCTACCAAGGTCGATGACAATAACAGCGTTCTGATTACATCAGTTTACATCAGCTCAGCTGTTTACTGCTTACGACTCTCGCGACTGACTCTTGGCGAGTCGTCGCCTTCTTAAATACCTTATTGATAAATTCTAGATATTTCCGGAACAATAAATAAACCAAATAATCTCTATCATCCAAGAAGTTACCAGAAATTTTCATTGATCTCAGTTTGTTTCGGCAGACCCTTATCTCGCGCTTTAACTGCTTATGCAAACTCTTTATTACCGTGAAACACTATCCGTCTGTTATCTATTTGTGCCGAAACTTTTGTGCCCGTTGCCGTGACTATATAGTATATTGTACCTTGTGGTTAATCAGGTATACGAGGTAATATAATCCTACTACAGAATTAAAGGCTATTCGAAGAAACTTCATGACAATTTTATTACTCATGGGAATGTTTTAAAGAAGCACCACTTTAATCAAAATTGCTAGAACTCTTGAGAAAATACAAACTTGCTGAACTTTGAAATGGTATCTCATTTAGTGGCTTTCTTTTATTCAAAGGAAAGTAAAGTCATTATTAGAAGCGACGAATTTTCATGAACGGCGTAGTGGAATTCATTGTTCACACAAACCCACCTTCGTTTCTTGCAGGGAGAAACAAACTGCAATACTGCACAAAAAGCTGCAGTTATGGGACACATTTCCGATAACTGCTACGGTTGGAAAGTAACACTATCCTATGTATTTCTACTATTTTCTACCCTACAGGTGATGGATGCCATTGTAGTAAATAACCGACAATTAAACGGTCAAACTCAACTGTAACAAGTGTTGCAAGCAGCTTTCGAGATCGGTTTCGCGGGGTGTGGCCGGTCAGCGAGGCTGGTTACTGTGCGGTAGAGAAGTCCTCAGTAACTATTGTGACTTCATCCATTCTTGTTCCCAACTGTCATTTCGACAATTTTCACTACCGCTTAATAACATAGCTCAAATTTCATCAAGAGTTCGCTTAGCTTAATTTGCCACTTCCCTAACATGAACTAGTTCAATTTTCTCTTCACTTCGACTTGTTCTGCAACTAAGCGGCTAATGAAATACGCTAGAAGTATTTCAATTCTTCATAAGCTTACTGATAACATAATTTCATAAAATTATTTCTCAAGAAGGAATAAATCCTAAAAACGTTGAAATGCACAAGATTCCAATAAAAGATCTTAATCAATTTGTTTTGCGGCCAGTTCATTTGCTCAGGAATCGAATCACGACAAGGAGTCGAATCATGAGCACTCACTGAACTTCATCAGAGTCATCACCATCTCAATCGGTGAACTTCGCTTCAGAAACGTCCACACATTTACTATCCCTTGAAAAGACTCACTTCACCGGACTCACTGATTCGCTTCCCCTGATTCTCGAACAAAACAGAACTTACTAAGTTCGCGAGAGCGCACGTTTATACATATAGCCGTTAAGAACTTTCTAGAATGTTTCAGATGTCGAAACACAAATAACGTAAACAGTTTAAAAAGTAAAATAAAAATTATTCAGATATACTGTAAGGAGATGTTGAAACTAAAACTACCTCCCTTCATTGTTCAAGCACTTCTATCTGTAAATATTAGTAAACTGCTCATTACACCTTGCAGTTGACTTAGAAATGACACCAATTTCTTGATAAATACTATTTTAAGTCCATCTAAGTGGGCAGATTTGTTTTCTCACCTTCCTAATTTATTCACCCTTACCTTCCCAAATGTTATGTCTTTGAAGCATTTGAAGAAAACAATGCACAAAACTCCATTGTTCGGTAGGTTTGTTGGTTACCTTAAAAAAGGATGGCTGCCTTAAAAAGGGAAATTGGATATAACATTTGCCTTTCTGTGACAGTGCGACAGGATTTCTAATGGTGATGGAATGTTGCAACGTCTGCGTCCCGTTGCTACAGGATCTCAGGAATAGGAGGCTGCAGCGTCCGTTCCTTGAGCCTGGAGCCGCCGTTATTGGTAGTGATGTTCTCTTGTTGTTGCTCTGAGCTGCTACAGTCATCACCTGAAAATCTTTTTACCTTGGGCGTAGTATCGGTTCGGAAGAGATGAAAGTAATGGACCAACTAAATTGAAGAATTGTTTAACTTCCTTTCAAATATTCAAATTTTAATTCCATCTGAAGTGAACATAAATACGTCGTAATGCTAATTAATTCATTATTTCTTTTTACAATATTTTTCCTTGAAGATTCTACACAGATTATTATGCCTCCATCTTCTACAGAATCACAATTTGCTTCTTCACTCCACGGCGTCTAAGTACAAAATGACACTAATTATGGTTAGTCTGAAATTATTGAATTTTCCGTTGTAATGGCAATTCAATAATTTCTCATTGGTTAACTTAAATTTTAAGTGCAAAATTTTCATGGCCATATTTGGTAATCTTCTTAATCTTTTCTTTAAACAATTTTCTAAATAATTTAACATTCAAACAATATTTCTTAAAAATTTACACTAATATTATCATCATTAAACATATTAATAATATTCATTTTCCTTTCCTTATACTTCTTCAATCAATATTTTACCTTTATTTGTTCTTTTTAGTCTCGTTTCCTTTATACTACACTTCTTTAAATAATTTGCAACGAATTACTTTTCAATAGATTCAAAATAACACAGTCAACGTATTGACAACTCCTATGAGATTTGATGTAAAATAACTGCTTCAACTGTGATATAATAGTGGTCCCTTTGTAATTCAACATTCCTAAAAGACAAATATCAATTGAATTTATAATAGAATATCTCAAAACGTTAGCCAGACCTAATCATTTTACATTGTAACAAACCAAATACTACATAGAACGTAACAGTTGATATTAGTTTTCACGGAAAGGTGAACATTTCTTCTAGAACATATAAAGAATATGTTAATCCCATACTTCTAGTATTTTTAGTGAATCAGTTGAAAACTTGTTAAGATTCCTTGGGGAATGTTGCCAATGTACTCTAAAACACTTTCAAAATCTGTAGCAACACATTAAAATCCCAAGCAAGCGGTAAACACATCAGCTTCTAAACTCAGAAACGTAGTCCAAGCAAGTGATATACGCATGTGTAACAGTCAGTTGGTAACACTGATTACGCCCACTGATCGTGTTTCTTGTGAAGAGGGACCTTAAACTGTAGTTATTCATATCCATATGACTAAGAGTGGTGCTTGTGACGTCAGGGTATCCATAACAAAGGCTATATAATAAAGTGCAAAACTTTGGAAAGAAGTTCGCATTGAAATTGGGAAGAACTCTATGGCGTTCCAGGTCATTGATAAAGACTTCGATATGCCGAAAAGTCAATAAATCAGTTTGAGCAATGCAGAAAGAAAACTTGGATATACAATGAAGAAAATTCCAGATAGAAAAGTATGAGACACAAAGAAGAGTAGCATTTTTTAAAATATCAACTTACTTCCGAAATATTGTTGGCTTTCTGATTACACGTTTCTTTAACTTACTGACAGAGCTAAAGAAGGAACTTTTAGGTACATTTTAACTCATTTTATGTTTAATTTACCAAGCAATCTATGGTTTACTTATCTTATACCCGGTGATGTATTAAAGTCGTGTACCCTAGCAATGTTGTCATATCTATTTAATATTAATCGAGATAACACTTTGCGAAAATATCATCTTTCATACCATTATATTTTTACCTACAGATACAAAGGTTATAGACAGATACAGCAGACTTAATCAATGGTTAAATCGTTTAATGTGTATAAATTCGGCGGGACAGTAGTGGGACGAGATGAATTTCCATCACATAGCCCTACCAAGATGTCAAGAGTTTGGAATGCAGCTGGGCAAACTAATTGTCAAAATGTTTGTTTTGGACAAGTAAACTTGTTGAAGTGATGATATTCCAACAGTTCTCTCGACCTAGAAGCATATTGAAGCATTAAGTATGTTTATCCAGCGGCAGAGTGCTTGTGACAGCAGAAGTCATGCTGTCATGTTGAAATGATTGGCAGCCCTGTGTGGGCAGAGACATTTCCAAAGATGGTCCTGCTGGAGCAATGCCTGGAATTTTCCATGTGGCTGTAGAAAATGTGTGAATCTGTGTAGTGGTTGGAAGCTATAGTGTTATTAAGAGCTACTGAAACATGTTCGTCAAACATCGTATTTTGAAGGAGTGATTCAGCATTCAGAATTTTTAACTTCTGAAGCTTAAAATTGCACTGTGTGGTTGAGTAAGTTCACCATGTAGAATCGGTGGACAAATCATAAATGCTTCAGGTGCAATTTTTATTTTAAAACGCTTGATAATTTTGAATATGATATAATAAAGTAGTAATTGTGCACTGCGTGTATTGGTTACTATCCGCTGACTGTCGAGCTCTCAATAGAAAGGAACGCAATCTTATCCTGTTTCACTATTTCCATATTGATATAATAACAAAAGAGTAGTAATACATTTTGAACATGATAAACTAATTATTACTAGAAAATATAGCTAGCTACAGTGAAGCAATGAATATTACAAAAATATAACTATTTCTAACAAAAGCTTCACTTATCTTAAGAAAATGTTACTATTTTCTCTTTTTAATTGAGATCGATTTCACAAACAAAATGCTTGCAGTCCATCAACACACTCCGTTGTTAAGGATTCCGGTTACCATGTTATGTTTCTTAAGTATTGCCAACATCTGAAAACAAATCAAACCTAAAAACAGAATCAACTGCTGGTATTTCAAAGTTTAGTACGCAGTGCTTATTTTTTAAAATGAATATCCTTTCCCAAACCATTAAATATATTGTACTATTTAATTGTTTTAATTATTGCATTTATTTCATGGTTAAATGACCAAAAATGACCTGCTATGGCGATGTTATCAGTTATCAGTTTTTTATACTTAATGTTACGAAAATGTTCTTCCGTTCTGGTTTCTAAATTACATTTCGTATTTCCAATATAAACCTGATCACAAACTCAACAATTAAATTGGTAAATACCAGATTTATTATTATTAGGAATTTTATCTTTTTTAGAGAAATGTAGTACACGTTTAATACTATATATATTTTGAGGAACTAAAGTTATACCAACTTCCTTAAAAATTGAAAATATTTGTTAACCCAAGGATGGTAAGTAAATTTTTAAAAATTATAATCGTCTTTTATTTTTTAAAAGATAATAATAAATAATAATACATTAGATTTTGGTGTTTATAGGAAGTCTACGCATACCCCTGAATAAAGAATAATTTAATAAAGAATATATACATGTTATTAATACTGCTTTAACTAATGGTTTTAATAAAGACTATACAACAGAGGATTGAAATATTTAGATATCAAAGAACAGTTAATAATATTTCCACCCTTAACAAATAAAAGATGATTATAATTTTAAAAATTTACTTACCATCCTTGGATTAATAAACATTACCAAATGTTTTTAAAGAAGTTGGTATAGCTTCAGTTCCTAAACACTCACACTTACACACATTATATATACATTATATTAATTATATTAATTTATATATATATATATATATATTAAAATGCTACATTTCCCTAAAACTGATAAAATTCCCAAAAATAAAAAAAATCTTGTATTTATCCATTTAATTGTTTAGATTGTGATCAGGTTTATATTGGAAAGACGAAATGTAATTTAGAAACCAGAACGAAAGAACATTTTCCTAACATTAAGTACAAACAGAATGATAAATCGGCCCTAGCAGAACATTTTTGGTCATTTAACCATGAAATAAATCCTGAAGTTAAATTATTAAAATAATTAAATGGTACAATAGATTTAATGGTTTGGGAAAATATATTTACTTTAAAAATAAACATGGTGTAATGAATTTTGAAATACCTGCAGTTGATTCTATTTTTAGGTTTGTTTCGTTTTCAGATGTTGGTAATACTGAAAAAAACATAACATGGTAACCGGGATCCTTGACAACGTAGTGTGTTGATGGACTGACGACACGAGCAAATTGTTTGTGAAATCTATCTCAATTAAAAAAGAAACATTAACATCATTTTCGTCAGATAAGTGAAGCTTTTGTTAGGAATACTTATATTTATGTAATGATCTTCTAATGTTTGTTTCCGATAGATTTTAGCCACATTTCAGAGTTGCATTCCCTTAAATATTTAAACTAGATTTCAGTAGAAAGAGAGAGACAGAGAAAGAGAGATCATACAGGAGAGTAATAGTTGTATGTTAAAGCTAATGACCTACTAACAACTTTATGCCCTTATTTCACTAACATGTATTTTCCTTGGCGATAATAAATCCTTTAGTATCTTTTCCAGAGAGAATACAAAAGTTTGTAGTAATAAAACAACTTTAACGGAAGTTTAACCTACAAATGCAGTTGGAGCAAATTGATGGATAATGGCTATTTCAGCTTTGAGTTTCTTGGACAGGATCCAGTGAATTTGCATTGCATTAAAACTTTTAATTGGTCATTTAAATCACATCTTCAAAGTAACTTTTATCAGTTGGAGTATTTTGCATCGTTAAAATACGCAGTGAAATTAGCATCAATACCAATATCATTACGCTTACAATTTAAGGTTAGCATCAGCGGTCTCCATTAGTTTTAATTACTTGGAAGAAGTACATACACTTATGCTGGTTTCACTTTATTTTCTAACTTAAACTTTTAATGTGGAAGAGTTGATATACATACCATCTACTTATGGAGGCAATATCGGTTTTAAAAGAAGCAGAAAAGTTTTCTTTACGTAATTAGCAAACCTGTTTTGGCGGTTTTGGTCATTTTATTAGCTCTAAGCTGAGGGTAAAATTGTGGAGTACCAAATATTTGTAAAATTTCTTTCTAAAATAGAATATTATATGTTCTTCTTCCTTAAGAGGATATTAAATGAAACATATAAGCACTTTAGTACATTAGTGTAGCTATATAATTTCATATTTGCCTTAGGATTTCACATTAATAAGTATAATCTTAAGCATAGGGTTAAATATCTGAAATGTTTTATGTTCGTGACATTTTGTATCATCTCTTTCACAAACTATACCTAATAAAAATTTTTATTACCTCATATTTTTAATTTTTTAAGATGCATTCGTAAAAGTTAAAGATTTTATCGTACACTCAAAGATACAAAACAATCAAACAAATGAAGTGCTTGAACCTTTGTCGCTGTATGCATACATCGAAAATAGTTACTGCTTCCTATTATTCTGAGTACTAATAGAATAACAGCATTTAAAGGGTATAACGTTTTTGAAATTTCAAATCAATGACAGCGATTACCTTAGAAATGGTTGGGGCAATAGAAATTATCCTGAGGAAAATTTAACGCTATATTTATTCGGTATGTTTTTGTGTACCTGTTACAGTTTAACCCAGAAGAAGATATCTAGTGGCGGTGTGACGTTAGCTCCGTCTTCTCTAACCGCCAAATATGCCCCCGAAGGAAAGGCAGGTTAGCGTGTGACGTCACCGCGATGATTTCTGCTGCCCAAGAGGAAGGAAACAGTTTGATGTGTTGGGGTTCCGACAGCTTAGGAAAGACAGGAAACGTATCGGTTATTTATATGTGCAACTTACATCTTGGGTGTTGTAATATTAATGCTGACTGCTTTTATTACACAATTGGTCACAGTTTATAAACAATTACATTTTGGTTCTGTGCTATGAGAAAATATATAAAACTTCAACTTGTAGTTTATCTGAACGTCAGACATGCTGTAAAATAAGACAAAGTAATTATTTCTGCAAATGAGGGAGACCCATTCCGACATTTTCAGCTACTTTCTGTTTCGTTTTCCTTTAACTAGTTTGTCAATGTCAGGACGTAATATCTAAGAAATTTGTAAACGAAGGCTGCATGTTAGATTGTGATCCGACAAGGTACTTCGGGGTTTGGACTTAGCTAATTTCATAACAGAAAAAAATAAGCTAGAGCCAGATTGAAAAATTCAATGCCATTGCCTGGACTTGTATCACGGATCCTCTGGTCTCCGTCCAGCCGCTCTAACCATTGAGCTACCATGGCCAACGTGCCAACATGACATTAAATTCACCAACTGACAAGAGTCAGTTGTTGCAACTCTTGTCAGTTGGAGAATTTAATGTCATAGCGACATTCCACGTAGTGTGAATCCACAACGACAGCTGACGGATCAACCCTGATGATGCTAGGCGCAGTTTCTGGCGAAACGTCGATTCACTCAAGAACTTGTAGACCACGGGCCATAAACCCGGAACACATTTATCTTCAAGACGCCGGCCGTGAAAGCCTAGGCTTATATACTGTCCTGCAATTTTATTATATTCATTTTATAATTAGTAAACTATATTCCTAGTATACCTTAGGGTAAAATAGGAATCACAAAATTGAAAGAAACATAAATAAAGAAATAACACTGGCCAACAAGTGATCAGGGGAGCCTTCTAATAAAAGCATAAAATACAATTGGATCTTTTTGTGATTGTCTTACTCTTAAATGAAACCTTAGTAATTTTATTCCTAATGTCTATTTTATCATCTTGTAAATGTGTTCCGTCTATTTTTTCGTCATCACATACCTACTTGGTGCACATATACTGTGACTGTTTCCAGTTTTTATCGTTTTCTTCAAAAATAGAAATGTCTAAGCGAGATGGAGCCGAGCTAGCGTGTGCAATTAACATTCGGGAGGTTACGGGTTCAAACCATGGTGACCTCTAAGGTTCCATCAACCGGATCGTTGTTCATGAATTTCTTCGGCAATAGCTGAGTTCAATAATGTTATCCTCTAATTTTCCTCACTACATTTGATTTGTTTCCTCTCCACCGACATACCAGGGATACCGCATCTCCTACCGCAAGGTTTTTCTGGGTTACAGGCCCAGGTGCAGAGCCGTGTTCGTAAAAAGTTCCAAATTTTGCTCTTTATTACTTAATTTAGTTTAGTGAGTAGTTAATTTGTACAAATTATCCTCATTTTCTTAACCTTGGATAAATGAGTATGCTTTTAAATGCACGCGATGCCTTATTATGGTATAAAATTCAGAAAAATGTTCCCAGAGCTTCTTTATGAGAAACGGCCTACGTGTTTACATTTTGCAGAGCGTAAGATCAATATTCATTAAATTGACTTTGTTATTTAAAAACATTGACGTGATTAACTCAAAAACGTTGTTCCTTTTAGAACTCAAATTAGTCTACCTGTCCATTAGCATTGCCATATTAATTAAATATCCGAATTGTAAAATTAAAAATTTCAACTAGTATTTACTGAAAAGTTTCTTACTCTCTATAATTCACATTATTTAAGAGAAATATTTGCAGAATTTGATTTATCACCTATTTAATTGCAGGCATAATGGAAATTGGAGTACAATACGTTTAAGCGACAGTAAAGTCTTTTAACAAATCGGTCACTATGTGTTGGCTTGAAAATCGATTCTTTCTGCATGGAGATATGTAAAACTTTCTCCAACTAGAGAAGAGGGTAACTATTTTAAAATTAAAACCACTATCAAGGAATATCAAATAGATAATTCCAACAAAACTTATTGTGAATTACGGACCCTACATTTTTTGTGTAGTTGGACTTACATTTTTGAGTAATAACAGCACGCACACACACACACGCACGCGCGTCTTTTCTACATACGTGTATGTGGTAGAAAAGGTTCTTATGTAGTACATGTAGAAGCTATCATAATGTAAACGATAGTAGATAGAGAAAGCAATATGAATGTAACAAATTATAGATATTTTCTTCGTAGTCATTAGCAGAGAATAGAATAGTGAGCTCTCATAACTAAGAAAGGTATAAGTTCGTAATTAAAATTTATGTTTATTATAAATTGTATGCATGCATAAATTTTTGGAACAATAATTTGTGAAAGAGTTACTGGAGTCCATATACGTGAACAGATAAACCTTTTAAAGAATAGCACAGTGATTTAAGACTAGGTTAGACAGCTCAATGACTGCCAACTCATACTTTATAATTATTAGTTTTAAAATTGAA
Source organism: Mantis religiosa (assembly GCA_030765055.1). NCBI lineage: Eukaryota > Metazoa > Arthropoda > Insecta > Mantodea > Mantidae > Mantis > Mantis religiosa. The sequence continues at coordinate 39,181,681 of CM060955.1, forward strand.
GTTTATTGCTCCTTTCTGAGCTAAGTGTTAAGGTTTATGAGTTTTTAGTTTTCATTGTATGTAGGAATAGTACTGCTTTGCACCGAAAAATTTAATTCCAAGTTTGCAATAGAAATATATGTTTTGGGATAATACGAATCTTAAACATAAGAACAGGTGTGCGTGGTGTGTGTGTGTGTGTGTGTGTGTGCGTGTGTGTGTGTGTGTGTGTGTGTGTGTGTGTGTGTGTGTGTGTGTGTGTGTGTGTGTGTGAAAGTCATACCTCAAAGACCTAGTCGGTTAAACGCCGAACTTGCAATTTAGGATGAGCATTTTAAAGATGCGTTACAAAGATTTTCACCAAAAGCCTCTCACCTCAGACTACCCTACTTAGAAACATATTTTTTTTTCAAATTCGATTAAACTAATATATGTTCAATATGTATTTCGACTTTACTTCCTAGGAATGTTCTAAGATGTCCTCTTCATTTTGGGTGACTTTCTGTAACTAGTAAATGTACGAAATGCGTAGTGTTTAACGCCCGCTTTTACTACATACGGCACCGCAGGCGGTGACACTGATGATGCATGAGATGAAGATGGAGCACCGGTGGAATGAGATGGCGGGGGAAACCGGAGGTCCCGAAGAAAACCCGTCCCAGCGCCGTGTTGTCCACCACGAATCTCACTTTGCGGTGTAAATGTATGAGATAAAGAAAATGTTCTTACACAAAATATGTATATAGAACACAAAATTTTTGTCAGATTCTCTTTCTATAAAGTGAATTATTATCCAGATATTCCTTTGTTATTCGTCGGACTATTCAAGTATTTATCTTTTCTCAAATAACAATACATTATTCTTTTTTATCTCTTGTTTGTGTAAAGAGAAGGAATGGTAAGTTAAGGTCATCACAATGAGACCGGCTCTTAAGAGACTTAGCTGTCGCTTAAATCCATTGGATCCCCTTATGCGCATCTTAGCTAAGGAAATATTAAATAAAACGTTTACAAACTTTTATTCGATTAACAAAAACTGGTCGCGAGGACCGTACATATTGGCCAGGAGGAACCGGGGCGCTAACTGCGTCTCACCACCCAGTACTTCAGCCCACGCATGACGGTTGTGGAAGATGGTGCTTGGGGACGCAGCGGCCGCCCCGTGGTTCAGTGGTTAAACCGCTTGGCTCTCACCAAGGCGACCCGGGTTTGATCTCAGGTGACCGCAAAGTGAGATTTGTGGTGGACAACACGGCGCTAGGGCGTGTTTTCTCCGGGATCTCCGGTTTCCCCCGCCATCTCATTCCACCAGTGCTCCATCCTCATTTCATGTATGATCAGTGTCATCGTCTGCGGTGCCGTAGTAGTAAAAGCGGGCGTTAAACACTACTCACACACACTTGGGGACGCAGCGACCTAGAAAGGGTTCTTGTGCTGCAAAATTAGAGGAATAAGCGTTTTTTTGTGTAATTTACGTCCTCCAACATTTAGTCATATAGGACGATGAATGAAATGGGTGAAATGATGCTCAATGCGTCCGGGGTCCATGGAGCTTTAAGTTACCCGACATTCGTCTTTTCAGGATAAGGGAAAACCCCGGAAAAAGCCTTATCCAGGTAACTCACCCAGACCGAGATTCGAACTCGGGACCTCTTAAACGTGAGGCAGACATGCTACCATCTACGCTACCGAGGCGGGCATTTTTTTAAACAGTTTGTGTACAATAGTAGAGAAATTCAGGAGAAAGCAACACATCAAATCTTTTGAAGTACTTCGTTACATTTCGCCTTGCGAGCTGTCAAAAACAACTTTTCTCAGGAATATTGTGGCGTGCAATTTAGGTATGATTTATGTGACAAGTTAAGCTCTAGGTAACACAAGCTCATTCAACAGATCTGAAGTTGTTGGCTCAGAGTATTCTTTTTTGTAAAAAAAGAAAACCGCATGCTTTTCGCTGAAGTTCTGTAAGGCATGCTTTGCTTCCCAATGAAAAAAGAAGTGGAAGAGATCCCGTTTCCAGCATTGACAAGAGTCGTTGAGACTTCCTCTATTGATCACCTCCCCCCTAGGCTTTTGTTTGAAATGGAAGTGCAGACACTTGATAGCTCTCTTTTGGAGAGTACTGGTCATTGCTCTTGATGAACTTTGACTTTTGTAGAGAGAAATACGTGCAGTATGAAATGGTGCTTCAGTCAATCCACAGAGGACACTGCAATAGTAGTGATGCTTGTTCTTCCTCCTAGGTAAGAACTATGACAGCTATATGTCTGACATTTATTTGAAATATTCATGTTTCTCTTGGATATCCTGTCAAATGTCCAGTATCTAGACGCTACCCCAGGTCTATTCCTTCTCTTGCTGTGTTTCACGAAACCAGCTCTCTATTTCTTTCACTACGAAACGTAGTGTTTCTTTCACGTTGTCAAATTGAATGGTGGCTAAGAGAGTGCCTTCTTTAAGAAGACAAAACCTATGATAATCTGAAGAAGCCAAGTCTGCGTTATAAACAACATTAGATACTATTGAAAACTTCTTTGGCGACAGGCGGTCCCCTTTGCTTTCAGCTACGTATAGACCTGCATTTACTACTTAATGTTTTGCAAATACGATTCCTTTCATAAAAAGTATACTTGTATCTTCTTCTTTTTGGTATAGGACACAGTCCTGTTCATGTACAGTCCTCTATTCCTTATACCTTTTTGGACGGCGGGTAGTGATCCACAACTACGGATCAGAGGGAGAAAACGAGGGAGGGTGATCAGCCCGGAATGAGAAAGAGAGAATTAGATGAATGGAAATAGGTAGAAGTGGATGAAAGGAAAGATGATTGGTGAAATGGTGGCGGGGGAAACCGGATGTCAAGGAGAAAATCTGCCACAGCACCGTGTTGCCTACCACAAGTCTCATAGGCGATCGCGTGGCATCGAACCCGGGTCGCGTTGGTGAGAGTCAAGCAATCTAACCGCTCGGCCATGGTGCGGCCTAAAATAAACCTTATTTGTTGAATTAATTTCATATTTCCTTCATATTCTTCTACACATTATTCTTACAAAGGTATATACTTGTACCTATTTCTGGCTAAACGAGACAAACCCCTATTGTAAATTTACACATTTTGCTGTAGGTATAATAAGGATACGGTAGGTTATGTGTACGTTGGGTAGTACACGAAAAATAAAAAATAATTGCGACTTACAGCACAAACTAACTATAAATATTTGAAACTGCAAAGAAAAAATGCCTGATACCGGGAAAACAGAAGTCACAGAAGTTTATTGTCATAATCATCATCATCATCATCATCATCATCATCATCATCATCATCATTATGGGATAGCTGTGATTCTACTTATTTGTTCATAATATAGGCAACTACTGTGCAGTACATATTTTCACATTTTCAAATATATTTATTTAAACTTTTGGAGATCCCAAAATGTCTACCCATGAGTCGATACTGCTTATAGATCTACATAACCACCAAAGGGTGAAGATTTATGGACCAATATTTATACTTTACAACAAATTAAGAGAATAGTGGAATTTAGTAAATCTAATCAGGGATGTAAATTTAAAAGGTTTTTGTAAGGAGTTTGGGAGAAGAATCTGAAGATATAGAAATAAATAAACTGTTTGCGATATAGCTGGAAAAAGATTTTAAAATCGTACATTACAATTAAAGTTATATAGAAAAAAGGCAAACTAAATAAAGAACAAAGATAGGATATAGCGCGTATTGCAAGCGTATAGAGACTGAAAACGATGAGAAAAGTTTTTCCACAAAATCAGAGCCCAATATGCAAGAAAGAAGAGGATATATAGTACGAAATATTAGAGTGTGAAAGGACTGAATTATAGATAAAATAATGTATAAATCAGAAATGGTTCGAAATAGATAGAACAATTGTTGGTACATTATATGAACGCTGGAGAGTTTTTGCATAAGATTAAAAAGAAATAGAATTTCTCATTAAAAAGGGAAGATACGAACGTGTAATTTTATGGGAAATTAATGTGTGACTAGTAGAAGTTGTATAATGAATATGGTAAATTAACAGACTGGGCTGAACACTTGACCTTAATCCTTGTAGTTTTATTTGTAAGAACCTTAATACAAATGAATAAATAAGTAAATTAAAAATACATTTTTAATCATTTCATAATCCTATACTGTTGTACCAGGTGATTACGTGTTTAAAGTGGTAAATTCTCAAACAGTTGTGCCCTCAGTGTCATGTTATTTTAGATGTGCTTATATCAATCAATATTTTGAACTTATTTTAGTATCCCTCTGCCAATGTTAAGATTTCAGGACCTTGACCGAGCTCTAGTCGTGTTATTACATAGGGCAATGTTACAACACAAGCTATTGTGTTAGAGAAGACGCCATGATTGAACTCCCTAGGAAAGCCTGCTGCGGTTTGTCGTGAAGTGTAACCATGATTCTCTCTGCCTGGACGTTATCTTGTGCCATTCCTTCCACCTCAGAGGGGTTCAGGCCGTCGATAAATCCTTTCTTTTATGGGACTACGACGTTCAGTGCCAGGAAATCCTGACTGATATTACGAGAGGTAATTCACTTACATAATAACAGACACTGCTGACAAAAAAACCGACAACTTCTCGGAGATTTTCGCTCTTTCTAGAAAAAGGAAAAAGCAAAAACATAAAGTATTCTCGAATGTAGATATCAGCAATGGTGAAGTAGTAAGAATAATAGATGTTTTGAAGGTTTGGATAAAATATTGATGACTATTGCTTTTTGTAATGCTAGAATAACTACGGGGCTCGAGACTTAAATCCAGACAAGGCCGTTTTTCTCAGTCTAATCACTGAAAAAGGCCAAGGAGGTATCCTAAACCTAGGATTGGAAAGATGCTTCCGCAAATTTGTTTTCTCAATTACTCTGTGGGCCAACATCGTCGTATAAAGTAAGAGCGATATTGGTACATGCACGATTGATTATAAACGGAACAATTCATACCACAATGAACGTAGATATGTCTGTAAAATGGCATGAAAGAATTTATGAAGCAATAATAGAATAAAAAATTACATATGGTGTGGAGTTGTGGGGGGCCAATGAGATAAGAAATCATGTTGAACATACATATGAACAGTTCTGTAAAGAGATACTGGGTTTGAATAAGTCAACGCCAAATGGAGTAGCTAGAGTGGAACTTGGAAGACCTTGCAGAAGTGGAGTAATTATAGAAAGATGTTTAAAATATTGTTATAGCTGCATAAAAAGGATGATGATAATACATTAAAGATCAGTCGGAAACATCAGAAAAATTCGACATGTAAGAACAGCTGCTGGGCAGAACTAGAGAGAACGCTGACTAAAATAGGGATGGGGGATATCTGGCATTAGAGTGAAAGAAATGTAAAAGGTTTTTGGAAAATTATTAAAAATAGGATAGAGGATGACAGACAAGTGACGTGGGGAAATCTGATAAGTAAGAAATCACTAAATGTATACCTGAAAATAAAGACAGAATGGGGAAGAGAAACATATATAGACATATGTGATAGACACGAGAGGGAGGGTTTAGCTTGGTTAAGGATAGGAGCCATATTGAGAGGGGCTCACCAAAGGAGTGCACTATATGTGGAAAGAAAATAAGTTTAGAAGTTTATGTAGTGGAGTGTAAAGAAATTAAAAACTGGAGGAAATTAATATGGAATAGGAACTGGGATAATAAAGAGGCTTACGTACTAACAATAAAAATGCTTACATTGAAAAGCGAGAAAAGATTAAGGGAGGTGGGGAAATTTGCTGACAAAGTCAAAGAGCAATGGTTAAGAAGGGCAAGGAAATAAGAGGTAAAGAAATGGAAGACAGTCAGAACATTAGGTCAAGGTCATATAAGGGCTAGGATAGAGGTTAACGACCAGGGAGCCAACACCACTATCAGGCCATAATATAAGCAGCTGACAAATTTGAACCTAGATTAGAATTGTAAAACTTGTAATTGAGATTGTAAGATATGGAAGTACTGATGATGATGATGATGATGATGATGATGATGATGATGATGATGATGATGATAACAATAATCGCTATCAGAATAAACGAACATGAACGGAGCATTGGTTTAATGCAACCTGAGAAGTCTGGGCTGGCAGAGCATTGCTTTGATAACGACCATAGAGCCAACTTTCGGGAGACGACCATCTTGGCAAAATGGAACAGTTACTGGGAGCGGATAATTAAGGAGGCTTTGGCCATTTCCTCAGAGAGGATCACGCTTAATCGTGATGCTGGATTTTAGTTCAGCTCCTCCTGGAAAACGGCGTTAAAAATGGAAATCCGTCGATTTAAATAGCACAGTTCAATACAGCTTGATAATCAAGTTAAATAATTACGTTTCTTTAACCCAATTAATTTTCTATTCTCACGCCATCTTCTGACCTGGCATTTAATTTACTGGAAACAGTCTTTTGTTCAGTGATGCGAATTTTGATAGTGATTTGTCTTTGTTTATATTTGTGTTATATCCAGTGATTTATTTAATTTTTTATTTATTTATTTATTTAATAAATCTCCTGATGATGGGAGAGATGCACACTCCCGAAACGTCGATTTCTAATCGTCTTTTCATCAGGCTTGCTTCCCCAGAACAACTTGAACGACTTCGGAAATTACTCTCAGAAATTCGAGATATAGGTTTCATTTATTAATGAACATATCTTATACATACTCCTAAAGTATTTAAGTAAAGGTCGTGAGAGCTATTTCTGAGATTATCTAAATGTTCCATTTAAAGGGTTATTTGAAGTGGATGATTGTCTTAAAAATGTTTGTGACCCCTATTTAGAAGAGCCTCAAGTTAAATGCCAATTTTGTATTAACTTTTTGCTTTAAGTTGTTCACACACACAAACACACAGACAGATGAACACACCACCGACCCCGTTTCTAAAATTTTAAGAAGGATTCAGCAAGTACCAGAAGAGGCATATTTTCGGTAAAATCTAGGTATAATTTTTTCTTCTAATGCAATAATTTATCTACTTGCTGTAAGATTGTAGCAGATAAAGTAAAAATGCATTTTGGGTTCAGGGTTATCCCAAAATAATTATTTTCGCCGAAATCCTGCAGATTCATTGCGAGGAAAGCAATAGCTTCTCTACCTACTAATGGAGTGGTATAGACAATTCACCCCAATTATAAACTCCACCCATCTACGTCCACCAAGGACTCAAAACTTTTGATGGAGCAATAGTAGTAGTAAACGCGCCAGGAAGTTGTCCACACACATTACACGCATGCTCGCAGCTTCTCTGAAGCGCAAGGACGCTAAAGTATGCAAGCATTTTTGGTTACTTCCAGAATGAGAACGGAAAGTTAGACCATGCTAAGGAAATTGCATTTCATGCCAGGAATTTTGCGCAGTTTTGCACACGAGACGTTTCGTGTTGACCATTTGTTTGTACTGGGAAATATACTGCCACAGAAATGAGTGTGTAATTAAAGTTGTTCAGTGAATCACCGAGTTGTCGCCAACATCGCGGATACATGCGGGTCCCCTCCCCCTTCGTGATTTATATCCCAACAGCGAGGTCGCTACAAATAATAACCACCGTATTGTTAACTTTCTTCTAGCTTCATTATACCCTCTAAATCTAGCCCGAATCCCGTTTATCATAAATGTTTTATATCCTGTCTTTGGTTACAACATACAACTTATATCTTCTTTGTACACCAAAATATAAGAAGTTTGTAAAGAACTTCAAAATACTTCAACATTTTCTGAATTATCACATCACGTTACTGAAATTGCTGCATTGAAAATTGCTATTAAAAGTTATATCAGAAAAATAAAACAAATCATTAGGATTCATCTTTATGATAAAATCTGCAATATCAATTTATTTCTTGGTTTTCAACATGTATTTTACTTACATTTATCGCTGAGGTCATTAAGGCCTACACTCTTGACAATGAGTCATATCGGGCGAACATCATCCTCCCTGACGATACCCAAAACCTTCTAAGTTTGCCTTACCCGTTATAACTCTAGACTTTTGTGTAAAAAGTTTCCTTCCCAAATATCTTTTATTAGTTATCAACATTTTAACATTACGGTCTGACCTTCTATGATGCCACATGAAGCAAAGGGGGCCTTTAGAAAATCTAAAGGCAACGTAAATTATAATTTTGAATGCAAATACCATAATATTTTTAACATAGGTGACTATTACATACTTAATGTAGCTACATTTGAATAATAAATGCATAAGTTAAAACTTACTATAGATTCAATAAACTTTAGTTGTCAATCTACCATCCACCTTGACTGATAAGTGATAAAGTTATTAATTTATTTGCCAACTTTTGCTTTTATAAGAAGGGGTGTCGTAAAGTTTTAATCCCCCTTTAAATATATGAGAGTTTGTGTTGATATGTGTTTGTTAGTTCTTCTCTACGTAATCAATATTCAGATTTACACATTTTTCCCAGCGTATCTTCACCTTCCGAATACCTTGATTGTAGAAGTCTGCAAAATTCGCTTTAAGCTACTCTTCCACTTCACAATGACCTGATTTGTGTTGCCACACTGGTAAACCACGCAACAGATTCTTAATTTCAGGGGAAAAAAGGTCACTTGGTGCGAGATCGGGCGAATAAGGCGGATGCTTTAAGGTCTGAAAGCCACATTCCCTTTTTTGTCAACTGCAACTTGAGATAATGAGCTAGTGCACTGTCAGCCAGAAGACGAACAGCTTTGGAGAGCATAACGCGTCTTTTCTTAATCAGAGATACTCTTAACTTGTCCAGAAGATTGCAGTAGTATCTGCCAGTGGTGGTTTGATCCTTAGCAAGATAATCTGTAAGGATGACTGAACGACAGTCCCAGAAAATTCAAAGCATGAACTTCCCAGCTGACTTTTGCACGTTTACCCTTTTGGTAGGGGGGAGAATCGGATTGTTTCCATTCCATGCTCATGGTTTGTCTCTCTGAATTGGCCGCGCCGTGGCTCAGTGGTTAGACCGCTTGGCTCTCGCCAAGGCAGCCCGGGTTCGATCCCAGGCAACCGCGAAGTGAGACTTGTGGTGGGAAACACGGCGCTGGGGTGGGTTTCCTCCGGGACCTCCGGTTTCCCCCGCCCTCTCATTCCACTGGTGCTCCATCTTCATCTCATGTATCATCAGTGTCACCGCCTGCGGAGCCCTGGCAAATGTGCAACAGTTGACTTTTTTATCTATATCCAAACGACCTTTAATGCTTTTGTTGAAGTCGCATTCAATATATCATGCATATGGAAAATAAATTATAGTACAAGTTTAAATGATAAATAGGTTTCTGCGTCTGCAACCCTCTGCAAAACTGCCCTAGACATCTCTCCTACACCGGTGCAAAAGTACATGTGAGTGCAATTAGCGCAGATCAGTTTTGGAAAATACTGACCAGGTTTCCTCTGAGGTTTTATTTCTTTAGAAAAGTACGCTGTCCAGCGAAAGTACGTATTGTACTGTTAGAAGTAAAGGCTGTTTGTTCTGTGTATTCTTCAAATATTTAAGATTCGTTCAGTACGTTGTTGAAAATCGGAAAACAGCTCGACAAATCAGTAAAATGTATGAGCTCGCGGACTGTATCGGACTGGTACGGCTACTACCGCTAAGTGTGCATGACACCAAGTATACTGCAAGGGGGGGGGGGGGATTGGCGGTCCCGGCCAAGTCGCTCAAATCGACGAGTGCAAAATAGGACGACGCAAGTTTCATCGCGGGCGCGTCGTAGAGGGCAAATGGATCCTGGGAATGATTGACTTGGAAGCGAATGCGGTGCGGATGACGAAGTGCCCCAAGAATAAAAGGAATGTACATATGTTCTACAGTCTAATTGCAGAGCACGTAGAGTTCATCAGCATCATTCACCCGATGCGTGGTGGGGGTACTAGGGTTGATGGCTGGAGGGTTTGCTGCGTACCTCGCAGTAACTCACTCAGTGCACTTTCTCGACCAAGTGACAAATGTGCACACAAATAACATCGAGTCACGCTGGCGAGAACTCGGTATATTGTAACAAGGGGCGGCATTCGTAAAGACAGTGTGGATGCTCAAATTTCTGAGTATTTGTGGCACAATGACAGCAAAAACCGGTCAGCAGAACCGTTTCAAAAATAGAGCTCATTTGGTAGGTCTACCCTGGAGTGTAACGATTGCACTTAGTGTTTAGGCTCGGCATAGTTATGTTTAGTGTAATTAGTTAGCTAGTTGGTGAAAATTAGGGACTATTGTGGGTATGCTTAGTGTAATTATTTAGCTAGTTAGTGTAAATTGGGGACTACTGTGTGTTTATACAATTAGTTAACTAGGTGGTGCAAATTAGGCACTACTTCTTCAATATAGCTACATACGTAGTAAGGAAGTAATAACGTTAATAACATTGCTCTTTGGCACGAAATTGCAGTAAAAACTAAATAAAATATATTAAAAATCGTGGTTATATATAAAAACATCAGAAAGTGTAAAGGACTTAGAACAAAATCGCCGCGTCGTATATTAGAAAGAAGAGCCGAAACTTTAACCAATGACAAAGAACATCTCGTAAATATTTAACATCGTAACATAAATTGCCTGCATTAAGAGATATGCATTTCTTCTGTAGTAAGGTTGTGTCCTCTTAACGTTTACAAAAGTCATTTGGAGATAAGAGAATTCCAGATATAAATATTATTTTCCAGTTTTTTGAGGAAAATAAAAAATAACAAACTTCCCACGTAAAGAGTAGTATTATGCAGGAAAAAATCTCAAAATATTCTGTAGAAGCCTAGCAGATGCCTGATGTAAATTTCAAGTTTAATATTTAACTATATTTTGCGTTTTTGAGTTTACTGTTCATAGAAGGACACTCATATACATCAGGGTAACTTCTAACTTTTATTTTTAAGGGAGTTCAGAAGGCCTTAAAACGTGAATACAAGACTAAAGTGAAAATGATCAGGATTTCTTAAACGAAGACAAGCGACCTGAAGTCTAAGCTGTAAGCATGGAAACAGAAAACGGTGAACATCGGTTATGTTAACATCTGAAAGTGCTACATCTATATAGTAGTCTGGTTATTTCATAACTTAATGGTGTCAAATATTAAAATATTCATTTTGCAAGTATAATGTGTTAAGAGCACATGAACGGTGAAGGCAGCCTTCTTGAGATAATCCGCTTATGTCTCCAAGGGAACTAATATATGAATGTCCATTATAGTCTAGTATATCCAAGTCAGATTAAACTTTATCCTAATTTACCAATAGCCGTTAGCCTGTTCACAGCTCGATGGGAAGCCATTGAAAATGGCTGCCTCTGGTTAAGTACTTAACTTTGTATATGCTTTCTTCATCAACATTCATAGAAACCTAATGGGACAACACATAAGCTTTCTCTACCTGTTATAAATGCATATATTATACACTAGTAAAGTATAGCACTTGGCAAAGCCAAAAAGAAAGTCCCTGAGAGGAATGTGCTATACAGTGGCACAAGGACAGTGACTGTGTGTGACACAGAACTCGTGCTAAGCAAGGCGTAGAACTGTTAAAAAGACATTCCCTCTATTTATTCAGTACACTAAACCCGAGAAAATATATTCATAAAAGTAGATGGCGTTAGAATGTTTTTGAATGGGCTGTAACTGAACCGACCCGAGTGTCATAAGGAACTACTATATGGCAAAGGGATAAGGTGTATGGGAAAAAAATTCGCAACACAGAGATGTTTACCTGAGCGTATCGCACATATACGGTGAGTCCAGTGTATGTATAGTCTGTTCAGATATAATCATGTTTTCTGGACAGCAATGTGACATACATCGGCAGGCGCAAGAAAACATCATATAGACACACGCAGTTTTCAATCGCTCTATTTGTGTTTCGTAACTTACTGTACGTCAACTTACTAACATTTCACTCTTCTAATCGATCAGATAAGAGACGATCACAGCGCTGGTCACCTGAAGGATAATACGCCTCAAAGCACAGTCCAGTAGTACCAGGCAGGGTATAGGAGCCTCCTCTAATCTCCCCTACGCCTCATTTCCCTGGGACTTTCTTTGCTCTGGCCAACTGAATGTGATGTTCAGCGTTTGAATGCAATTATTTAAGGTGGGAAATTGCTTATACTTTACATATAAAAGTAAACTCGACACTCTTAATAAGAAAGCTGTTTCTATAATACATTTTTGCGCTAGGTATTGTGTTCCAAACAAAATTTTGGTACCCAAAATACAACTTTGAGACCCTTGGACCTGAACATGAATTTTATGTCGGCGAGTGCGCGCGCATATGTGTACACTATGAACAACATAACGGTAAAAGGAAAATTTGGTTATGTAAATTATCAGGATCATAATCAGCACCATTGTTGTGCCGGAATTTCGCCCCACAGGAGTTGTTTTACACGTCAGCAAATCTACTAATATAGGGCTGTCATAATTAAACACACTTCTGGCTGGAGAAATGTTGGTGCGTTTGTATGTAAAGGGTAGTTTCGGTTGGGAAATTTGAAAATCTTCGCCTGTTATGATTAAGTAAGGTTTAACAAAACAGGGAAAAACTAATTATTAATCGACTTTTCGATTTTGAGTCATTGTACTCACAACTGTGGACGGACAAACAGAAACCTTTTCTTGTATATGTTTGAAAGTTGGAACATGTATTTCGATGGAGAAGAAACAAACGATAACACCTTTGGGCTGTATACAGTATTTTCTCTATCTGCTGCAGAGCAACTGTAAATTGAGCTATATTACGTAGAGTCAACTATACGTGTGTTGTTAGACAAGTTGCCGAGGAAGTGCTATCAAATTGAGTGGTGCACCTTAGCAGTGTCAGAGAAGTTAGAGAAGTGATGCAGTTGAAGTTTAATAGAGTTGTGTTGGTAGCACGATGGTACTTTAAACTATGGAAGCCAAATACACTAGCAAGAGATGTAACATCAGAGCTTGGGCAGGTTGCTGAGAGCTCTAGTGATTCACATGTATTTTAAAACATAGAAACTTAATGCCCATGTAGCAGCTGCACTACATAATATTCTAACAAGTTTCTAAGTCGGCTTCTGTGATGCGGGATAACATACCACATCACATTCAAAAGATCCCGGGTTGAATCTAGGATAGTATGAGTTATCGATATGGTTTTATTTCCAGTGCTTTTCCTTATCCTGATGGACGAATGAAGGTTAACTTTAAGCTCAATTGACCTAGGGTTCATTTAAGCATCATTTCATACATTTCATACATTCATCCATACATCCTCCGATATGATGTTCAGAGACTTTTTTCCTCCGTAAACCTGTTGTACATAGTATTGCAATTTTAACATTGATATTAGAAAAAACTCGAGGCTTGTGTTCAGTGTTACATTTATTGATGTTTCTCAATCAGTCAAAGGGTTTGTGTGCTTCTTCCTCTTGAAGCCTCTGACATTGTTCCGGAGAACGCTCTGAGATATCCAATTCAGGTGTTGTGGTGCGTTAAGAACGTTGTATTTAGAGGGATGATCTACCTTATATATTTTGTAATCATGCACGAAGAAGTTGAAATTTGGAGCAGTTTTATATCCGGAACCAACAATAAGTGCGTATTGTAGCTTCTTAGTAAAAAAAGTTTAACTCGAGGCACTTATTATTTAGACTTTGGCAATTCCATGTGGTAATTTTGAATGCTCTAACTGCTGTCTTATTCAATGTGCAGCACTAATCAGAACGATTAGTTTACGAATAAACTTTTAAAGATTGGGAAGGTATCGTATTACACCTCAGAAATAAGGTTTATATGATGTAATTTGTTACAGGGATCATGTTCATGTGTGTATTCGAGGGGGGATCCAAAAGAAACCGGACTCTGATTGCGCTGCCACTCGTAGATGTAGTGCAGAGTTCTCACGCTAGATGTTGTTAGTAGAGACCTTCATGAAACAGCTGTGCAGATGGCGTCAGTGTAGAGTTGAACGTGCAAGTGTGGTATTGTGTTTCTCTGACTGTTGGCGGGTTACCTCTGCGAAGTCGTTAAGGCAACTTTAAAAGAACAAAGAGTGTGTGTGAAATTTTGTTTCCTGCTTTAAAAAATGCAACGGAGACACACTAAATGCTTCAGGGAGCTTTCCAGGAGGATGCTATGAGCCGCACACAGGTTTTCGAGTGGTTTGGGCGCTTTATACGTGGTGAGATGTATGTTGAAGACCAAGCTCGTTCTGGACGCCCTTCAACATCGCGAAATGAGGAGAACATTGAAAAGGTCCGCCAAACGATCAACGAGGATCGTCGCCAAACGATCGACCAAATTTCAGCAGCGACAGGAATCAGTTGGAGCTCGTACCAGCGGATTTTGAGGGAGTATTTGCACATGATACGTATTGCTGCTAATTTTTTTCCTCGCCTTCTTACACAGGAAAACAAAATCATCCACATGAATGTGTGTCAGGACTTGAAAACAGAGATTGCACGTGATCCAAACTTCTTGAACAAAGTCATTACAGGGGATGAGAGTTGGTGTTACGGTATGACCAAGAAACCAAGCAAGCGTCAAGCAAGTGGAGGACTCCCAACTCTCCCAAACCAAAAAAAGCAAGGCAAGTGAGGCCAAATGTGAAGACGATGATCATTGTCATTTTTGATGTTCGTGGAATTGTGCATCGGGAATTCGTACCCCCTGGCCAGACTGTTAACCAGCACTTTTAGTTGGATGTTTTAAGGCGTTTGCGAGAGGATGTGAGAAGGAAATTCGCGGAACTTTGGCGATCATGTTACTGGTTTCTGCATCACGACAACGCACCAGCACACACGTCGTTATGAGTGACCCACTATTTGGCATCTCAGAGGTGGTCTGTCGTTCCCCACCCTTCGTATTCGCCGGACCTAGATCCGTGTGAAAAAAAACGCTAAAAGGGGAGCGTTATGACAATGTGGAGGCGGTAAAAACAGCTTCACAAAGGGCACTGGACAATATAAAATTTGAAGAAATCCAAACATGCTTCTAACAGTGGGAAAAGGGACTTGAAAAGTGCGTCGCATGTAATGGAGAGTATTTTGAAGGTGACTGAAGTAATTTTGTAAAAAGGTTCATCAATAAGGATTTTATGGCAACAATCCGGGTTTTCTGAGTTTCCCCTCGTATGTATATTGTAGTACTGTAATCCATACAAATGTTAAAATTTTCCTGGTTCCGTAGTTTACGAAAGCCTAAAACTGTCCATTTGACGCTATTAATCTTGAGGTCGTGATCGGTATAAGCGTACATGACGCATGACTCACTTAGTACCATGTGATGTGGTACTGAAGCCAATGAAAGAAGATTAAAATAATGCCACCGACGCGAAAGATGAAGGTCATAGAAGAATTCAATTCGGAAAAAGTGTGTTCACCTTCCGCGTTTTGTAGATTTTATAGATAAGTCATAAAAATCATTGTCAGAAGCCTAATGTTTTGTTTATTACGAGTTGCCATTTCTCACGCTTAAAGCTAAGTGATAATTAGCCAGTCAGGTAACCCAAATGCACTCAGAAACTGCCAATAAGTGTTACAGAAACCCATGCCACTAAGACATTCGCGCACAAATGTAATGAAAGTACTCCGCGTAAAGACTGCGAGCTGAAGTTTAATTTCGACCACGGTTATTAAGTTTGCAGAGATGCTCAAGAGTATAGCCAGTGGTAAGTATAGACGTGCCGCGTACACAAACTTTGACCAATATGTTTTAATTGCACGAAATTCGAGGACAAGTGTGCATATCAGACTGATTCATTAGGAACATCTTTAACGTCGGGGTGTGTTAAATGGAAGTGAAACAAGAGAATACAGTAAAAGTTACATTGGCAAATTTTGCCGTCATTATCACCAGTTTCTATCTCTTCGACCTGAGATCTCCCTTACTGTTTACCTACCATAAGCAAAGATCCTTGTGGGCATTCATTTTTCTTTCACACTAGCCGTTGTAGGACAAAGTATGGAAACGTAGCGCCAGGATAAATAATTCATTGCCGTAGCCGGGATTTGAACCACTCATCTTCCAATCTCCGTCCGGTTGCTCGTCACCACTGAGCTTCTTTGATGAACATGGCAGAAAAACATTACATTATCTAACTGAGATGTCATTCTGACATATTAGCCATGGTAGCTCAATGGTTAAGAGCAGCCGGTTGGAGCCCGGAAGATACGGCATTGAATGTTTTAGTCTTACGCTACGTTTCCAAAGATCCTTGTCTCTCTACTGAGGTACTCGTAACCAAGGTAAATAAAACTACATAATACCGCCGAGCGAGAATCTGCTGAAACAGCCATCTGGACCAGAAGAGATGGCTTCGAATCGGAGACCACGATGTTCCGAACCAGCCCGCTGGTACGAAGTCTGTTACCACAAAACAATCATAGTGATACCACCTCAAAGTACAGTAAACGTAATATTCTTGACCTTCTCAATTAATAAAATATCATTTCTTACTGTGGTGTCAGCGTTATCACATTGTTAATTTCTGGAATTACCGGGAAGGTCTCTTGGTGGCGTTATTACAGCCGGTTAGGGCTGAGGCTTCTCAGTTTGTAGTTGCAGATACTGTTGGTGATGGTACAGATGCTGTTTGCCGAGATGTGGCACTGGTTGGTACATATGTTCTGTTCAAAGTTTACTGTGCTTTTCTGGATTCTTTGGTATTCGGTAAACCCTGCAGTTTACTGAAGGACATTCCTTGCGGTTTCTGCAGATCACGAGACCTGAACGTATTACTTGCATTATTCTGTTAGTTGAAGACCTTTACATTTACACATTGCAGTTGGATTACAAAACTGTGTCCAAATTGCTGATATTAAAGTGGGTGTTAAACCAACAATATAACACCCCTATAACGGCAGGTTAGTTTAGGTTATAGATATATGCATTCTTTGGATTTAGTTTTATGTAAATCTGAGAAAAAATGGTACTGGTAACTCTGTGACTAAATGTCTTATTGAAAACCAGGGTTAAGATTTGTATGTGTGCACCTTTCTTCTTGCGGCAAATGTAAGCTCTTTGGAAAAATACCACAATGTGAAATTTTGTTTCTAGTTGTCAAAAGAGGCGTTTTTTCAGGCACCTTTCTTCCTTTTTGGGTACCTATATCCATTTTTCCCCAACCATGCCCATAGTCCCCTTTTCTCCCTTTTTTCTTTTAAGTTTCCTTCCATTTTACTCTATATGACTTTACTCAATATAAACTATTTAACTTTTAATTAACATCTCTTCAGTTTGCTGTGAACATGTGAAGAGTAAGCCTTTCAGTAAACGCTGCGCGGAAATTGAAAGCACACCTACAACAATGGAAAATAATTATGTATTACAACTCCTGTTTCTTTTGTTTTACAGCTATAAGGCAGCCCGCAATAATGCAACTGACAATGATTCATTGTCACTGCATATCATTCTATCCTTTTAATTTCACGAGAGTCCCTACTGTTCGTGAATGCGAGTTTCTTACTGTGACAACGCCATCTGTGCACGCGGATTCCAAGGCCACGCAGAAACAGCAATAGTAGTTCCAAGAATTGACTCTATATTCTACTCGAATCTACTCGAAATCGCTGAGACTTTAATCCCAACACGAATGAGAACATCTTGGTAGTTGTCGCGGTGTTATATAAGAGTGTGGACAGCAAGTGAATGGTGTTAGTCCTTTGTTACCTTACAAAGCGAATGTATTACTAGATTTTACCATGCCAAAGGTGTCCAGTACTCCACTTAATTCTTTTGACTCAGGAATTCAAACAAGATTTCATAGACACAGATGGAACTGTTATTCGATGTACTATTTGCGATTCAGGAATTTCATTAGATGAAAAAACACCTTTGAGATCACACCAAACAGCACATTTCCAGCTCTAAGCTTCAAATAAGCAAGGCTCTTCAGGGAAACAAATCGCTGCAGCCTCTATTACGAAATGCGATCCACCAGAGGTTATCAAAAAGCAAAATTTTAAAGAAATCATCATTGAGTTGTGTGCAGGTCTTACAAAAGCAGGAATTCCTCTCAATACGGTGAACCATCCAGCCTTCAATGGATTTCTTGAAAAATACAAAAATATGTCAGTGCCGAATGAAAGAGAACTTTAAGAAAATACTACATGGAACCTATTTATCAAGAAACCATACAAAGAACCAAGGAGAAAGTGTCTGATTGCGATGTGGGAATCATTGTGAATGAAACCATACACTCAATAGTACGATATAGTTAGAAAATTTTAGTTTTTCCCTTAGCAGGGGAGAAAGTTAAGCACATGTTAAAAATTTATGAGCTGCAGAAAGCTAATTCCAGTACAGTAATGTAATCAATTATGGGCTTTTGTCAAAAACTCTGGCTTGCTGGTATCGAGTTTGAAACACTTTTTGTGGTTAAGAACCGGGCTCCGTACATGGTTTCAGCTGTTAAGAAATTGAAGCCTTTATTTCCTAAGTTGAAGCATGTGACATGCTTGGTTCATGCCCTTCACAAGGATTGTGAATCTATAAGGAACGATTACGACATCCAAAATCAGTTCATCTCTGCCCTGAAGAAGACAGCGCTGAAGGCTCCGAATCGTGTTGTGGTCCACAAGAGAACCACTGGCCTGCCCCTTCTTAATTTAATTGTCGTACTTGCTGGGTATAGTACATCAACTCTGCTGCTATGCTGTGTGAGAAATTTTGTCAAATTTAAAGAATTTGTGCTTTCTTTGGGCTCAGCCGATGCAGGTGCAGTTTCCAAGGCACAGAAACTTCTGTTATCGGAGAAAATACATAATTTACAGACAGAACTATATTGTGTCCATAGTTACAAGTACATGACTACAGCTAATTAGACTATTAGAATAACAAGGTTTGGAAAAGGAGAAATAGTGGGGTATTTTTACTTCCGTGAGGGAGCAGTCTTTAAAAGAATCCAGACATTCAGGATTTCGCAGCTCCTGTAGAATTGCCATTCCAAGTTAACAAAAGATTTGCCCCACTGGTTTCTGCGGATGTCAAAAGAAGCTTTAACATCTACAAAGATATTCCATCTCCTAATAGAAACAGACTTACTTTCAAAATATGGAAGTGCTTAAATTCTTGAAGTTTAACAGCTTCAAGTGTTTTCCTTCTTCTGAAGAGTGACAATTTGATGTACTTGTTTGTAATTCAATAAATTAGAATAGAGGAAAGAAAAAGTGCTGAATTAGTTGAAAAACCATCACAGTTTTGTCCTTTCTAACCTTTTTAGCACCTTTTCCCTTCCTAACCCTGCAGATAACATTTGTAACGGCTCTAGCACAAGTCTGTTAATTCAGCCATCATTAATTCTATGTTGGAGGTGTAACACTACAGGTGGAGTCCTGTCAGATTTTATTTGAAAGATGTAATGTATTGCGGCGTGTGATTTTAATACGAGTTACCCTTTGTATGCTTCTTTCAGTTTAACTTTACTATTTTACACTGCCGTGTATCGAAAATCTCCACATTTGAGCAGTTTGAGTTCTGTAAGCATAGCATTAAGTTCAGAATGATGTGAACAGAGATAGGTGCAAGTGTTCTTGCGAATTTTCCAGAATTGGCTGAGTTGGTGATTCCTGTTGGAAGCGTAAAAGGCCGCTTAATATTTCTCAGATGCCTCGGTTATGTAATGTGAATCTAAGACCTATTCTAATGCCTTTATTACCCTTCCAAAGGAAAGCATGGTAAGGATTCCTTCATTCTCCGATGGCTTTGAACCGGCGATCTCGGGAACCAGAGGTATGGTACTCCTGGACTACGGAGGACGATAGGCCCTTAATGTCGCTATAGTGATTTCTTCATCCATTCCTAATTATTTCGAAGAACCTTCATCATTACTAGAGAAGCTAGATGAATGTTCTGCCATATTTATTCCGGAAAATAGGAAAATAGGTTAGGAAACGTACCTGATAATGGAACTTAATTGTTTTTTTCACACTAGCCGTGTGTAGGATGCACTATGAAACGGTAGAGCCAAACTGAAAACTTCAATGCCATAGCCGGGATTTGAACCACGGATCTTCTAGTTGCTGTCCAACCACTCTATGGCCAACGTGCCGCCATGACATTAAATTCTCCAACTGACTCTTATTTTTCCCGATAAACCACTAGGAGTTCTCACTTTAAAGAACCTGTCTTAAAGTACTTACACGTTGTAAGTCTCTATTAAGGTAGTTGTCTCATGTTTATGAGAACTCCTAGTGGTTCATCGGGAAAAATACGAGTCAGTTGAAGAATTTAATGTCATGTCCGCACGTTGGCCATAGTACCTCAAGGTTTAGAGTGACTGGACGGCAACCAGAGGATCCGTGGTTCAAAGCCCGGCTATGGCATTGAATTTTTCAGTCTGGCTCTACCCTTTCATAGTACCTGATAATCTCTTAAACATGCACTTGAATAAAACAGGATTTGCACATTTATATTGCCATAAAAAGCACACACACAAGTGAAACTACACAGTGTACGTTAGATAATATGTTTTAACAAAATCCAATTAAATAAAATATTAAAAATAAGTAGCGAAGTATTTTCGTTGCATATTCACATGATTCCACGATCATAGCCTATCTTAAAGAACATTAAAATAAAAAGAGTTTCCTGGGTGTTTCCGATAGTATTGCTGCCGTGAGGACATCAAGTTTTTAAAGTTTACTTACACAGCCGCATCTTAAATTATATCATAGAAGGACCAGACTGTAATTTCTGTCATTGGTTTTCCAGATCATCCAACGGTTGAATTAAATGGGAATTGTGGAATTATGTTCCAGATATTTAATAAAATAAATATGATTTAGTTTTGTTTATTAACTAATAAACCTGCACATTAACAATATCCAATATACACAAATGATTTTAATATCATTGGAAAACGTTCTAGAATCTTTCCGGTTATTTACGTCCTCGCTAGTTCAAACTTGGGAACTGCCTCCCGTAGCTTGGTGCCGAACTAAATTCGCCCACAGCACTGTCATGTCCTTAACTGGAATTGCGCTGTTGCGTTCTGCAACTGTTTTAATGCAGGAAACGATATCTCTTTACGTGAAAGATGGAGCAGATGGGCCACTGATACAAGCAGGTAGCATTTGAGAAGAGACAACGATGCTGTTTTGTTTCTTTAAAGTGTACGTGCCTTCTTGATTCGACAGTTCGCAGCACTAGCACTGCAGGGCTCAAGAGGACGTGTATGAACAGTATACAAAGGCAATTCATTTCACCCCAAAATTCGATAAATAAACGTTCTACAAATGAAAAGAAAGCATTTGTGTGTGTACGCATGAGGATTTAGCCCATGTTCATGCAAACCTCTAATCCATATATAAAACTAACAAAAGTACAAATGGGCTGTAGTGTACCGTAACACTGTAGTTGACAGGACTGTGTTACATGCAACTGAAGCGCTCTCTAGGGGATGCAAAACGCTGTGATAACAAATTGCGACATTCATGTGATATTAAAGCAACGTTCGTTCATTATTATTTACGGCCTAATGGTCGGAATGTGAAGCGCTGTATTGGTCCCATAGTAGCTCCTGATTTTAATTTCTCTGTTACATTTACTATGACGAACGCGATGAATAAAGGGCCTATCTCGACCCATCACGGATCTTATGAGCTTATCACTCCCAGGAGGAACGGATGAGCTATAGGAACTACAGGAGCCTGCAGACCGCAGGCAGATCGGCGATTCTACAGTTTGATTTTTAAAATTAGATACGTGAAGATCATCAGATAAGAGCCGCGAAGGGTAAGAAGGGAGGTAGTTGCTATGGTAACGTAAACAAAGGTTGTCAGATTGTTACACTGGTGAATCACATATTCCTCCGCTCAGTTATCGCTAGTTGTATGCGGGAAACAGAGTTTGCTTGAGTATTCAGTTGCGCTGTGTATTGTTAGCCTAATTTGTTAAAAACAATCAAAATTCGCTTTTATGGAAGCAAGACGTAGTGGCGGTAGGATTAGAGGTGGACCGAGGAATCAGGGCCCAATGCAAAGATCAGCTTACGATTGGGGCTTTATATTGCACAGCCAAGCTAGTGAATTTGTCTGTTCTCATATGCTAAGACTTAACACGAGTTAAGCAATAGTTAGAACAAACATTGCATTTCACCAACAGGTGTTAGCGTAACACTCTTGTTAAATCGCGTGTTAAACTAACAAGCCAAATTTCTGATTTTAAGTCCTTAACAATTGTAAATAGTCAAGATGGCGAGCATGAACGCAGCTGTTGATGTCGATTTGCTATATTTAAGACCGTCTAAATGGCATACGTAATAGAGTACGGCCTATGAGGAGAAATGATTATGAGGAGCTAGCCAAAGAAAAATTTTTACGGAGGCATAGACTGTCGAAACAAGTTGCTATGAAGATTAGTGTGGAAGTACATAAGAGGTTAGAACATGCATCGAAAGGAATATGCTGATCTCGCCTTTGCTTCAAGTGTTAATAACCTTGCGATTTTATAATACACTGAATTATGTGGATAATATATTGTCCACCTTCGGTCTTGAAACGTTTAAGTCACTTGTCATTCGCACCTCGTTTTACATTTACGTAATACCGACAAGTTGTTTGGTGCTTGTACTAGAGGCTCATGTATTTAAATTAAATTCGTTTCCAATATTTTTCCCGTGATATCTTTCCCTTTTACATTCACCGCTCCGTCCTCTTATTACCCACGATATCCTTACACTTCGTTACCAATTCAATTAACAATTCTTTCTCCATCGATGAGAAATTTGTCTCACGGCTTTATTTATGATTTTGTTCATCCGTCATTTTTCAGCTGTGTGCAGACGAAAATGAAAACAAAAGCGCATCGCAGTACGTTCAGAAAATAATACGACTGATTCATAGCCTTCTATAGCTGTGATATTTACAATTTTCTTGGCGTTAAAAGAGGTTTGTTAACATTTTCAGAAAACAGGTTGGTGAAATGCAAGAAATTTTAGATTAGTGTTAGCGCTGTGACAATTGTTACGTTACATTTGTTAACGTAGATTTTAACATCTGTTGGTGAAATCGGGCATTAGAGAGTTCTTTGAGCCGGAAGATGAAAGTTTGCTCCTTATCAGTGAAGAGCTTGTTCATTTTATCCAAAAGCGACAGCCCCATGTTAGTAGATATGCTTGCACGTAAAAGAATTTCTGTGGGACAAAATTCCGACATATCGGCGGCATTCATATGAACATGGCAATTAACAAAGTCGTTAATGATGCTATATTGTGATACTAATACGAGGGCTGTTTTTTTTTCAACCTCCGATCGCTCCATGCCGACGCTACGCGGGCAGCAGAAAGCGGGTATGCACTGTCGGCGACTGCGCAGCTCTCGCACTACACACTCCGCCATTCAGTCGTCAGTCGGCGTTGTGCTACAGCCACGTAAACATGGCCGCCATTATTGATGCTCCCGCCAAGTGCGAATTGCGAAGTGTAATTCGTTTTCTACAGGCTGAAGACCATGGTGCTGCAGAAATCCATCGGAAGATGAGTCGTGTGTATGGCGAAAACTTCATTAGTGATGGTGTTGTTCGTGAATGGTGTCGAAAGTTTAAAGATGGTCGTAATGATCTGCATGATGAAGGGGGTCAAGGACGCAAATCTGTCGTTTCAGATGACCTTGTTCAACGAAATTACAGAATGGTTAAAGAAAACCGAACTGAAGACGTGGCTTTGTGGGAATCGATTTCAAACCAATGAGGACCTTCAAACGAACTTCAAGGACTACTTGAATTCACTGGCGGCAACTTTCTTTGAAGAGGGAATTGAAAAGCTTGTCCACAGATATGACAAATGTCTCAATCTCTTCGGTGATTATGTCGAAAAGTAACCATAAGTGTACTATTTTTTTGGTAATAAAATTATTGTTTTATATGAACTTGTGTTTTATTTATAGCCTATCGGAGGTTGAAAAAAAAGGCCCTCGTATATACGGAACGAGGAAATGTTTGAAAAAACGAGGCGCTTGCACCGAGTTTTTTCAATTCTCGAGATTCCGTCTGTGCTTACCACATATGTATTGCACATTATTTTTTGCACTATGTGTATTTATACCAATCTGAATTTTAGTATTTAAGATATTAGCTGAAATATTAATAAATATAATTGAATAGAACGTGCATCGCCTATATGTATTTCTAGGGAGAAATAGTTAGTGCACAAATGCGGGAAGGTCAACTTACGATGAATAGCAACAATAACGGTAAGTATGAAATATCAGTTACATAGTACAACAATTATTTAAAAGAACTCTCACATGTGAAGACCCTACAACGGAATGATTGTGTGAACAACTTATTTCTGTTTTTAAAGTAGGCTAATACAGATTAACTGTGCATGTTTTTGTTGAGGTGAGATAACTGGAACGTTTGTTTATATTTAGTGTTGAGAGGATAAAGAAAGGCGATCTACATTACTTCCTATCTGCCGATGAGCAACACTGCAGCACCCTTGTGGAGAAACAGATGACCTTCACGTATCTTCTTTCAAAAATCAGACTGTGAACTTGATAACCCAGGATTCCTTCTCATGAACCAGGGAGAGAACTCGACTTACCTGAGCCGGCTTAGATAATGCTACCATTTGGCAAGTCCGAGAAGTTATCAACGAGGAAGCATTTCTTACATCTATCCAAAACTAACCGTTAGATACTACACAGTCCCTAACCTACCTGAAATATGAGAAGTGTAGCGAAACGATAAAACAACAGAATGAGGTTATTTTATGGTGCAATATTTGTATTTTGTCGCGTAATTACTATTAAATACATTTGCGTCGTTAAGATTTTAATAAACATTCATTTGTTATTATAGCTTAAAATGAAAGCGACTGCTTTTACTGAAATAGAACCTTTTTTCGGGATTATTTTAATTTTGACAGGGGATTTTACATAAATTAGGAAAATATGAACTATTATGCGTTTTGAAAGTAAACCCGAGACCACCTCACCAACCAGGGAAACCCATTTTCAGGGTAGCCCCTTCAGGAGCCGAACACAGTACCTAGCAAACCGTAGCTCCCTCACTCGATAGCGTTGTATCTAAGGCGTACCTGGTCCCTACCGATGTGTAGCAGGCGATTTTAATTTCCTTCCTTTAGTCATTAAAAACAAATTTGGGCTTCGAGGTTAATGTTTACTTGGTATATAGATTATCGTGTGCATACACTAACAGGAGAAGGCGCTGTTAGATCCATTAGTTCTAATGCCAGTCTGAGTATATGATTCATGAACTAGACCTGTAGCAGCAAAACCGGGTTTTCGATTAGTTAATCTTAATGTGACGGGACGTAACATGAGCAAAACTGAAAATCTAATTATGATTCGTCTAACGCAACGGAATGATTGTAATTGCAGTTTGGTTTATCACCCCTGACCATTTCTTCACGTCGCCCGCCTCCGTAGTGTAGATGGTAGCATGTCTGCCTCACGTTCAAGAGGTCCCGAGTTCGAATCTCGGTCAGGGCGAGTTACCTGGATAAGGTTTTTTCCGGGGTTTTACCTAATCCTCAAAGACGAATGTCGGGTAACTCTAAGCTCTATGCACCCTGGGCTCATTTGAGCATCATTTCACCCATTTCATTCACCGTCCGGTATTACTTGACGTTGGAGGATGTAAATTACAAAAAAAAAAAAAAAAAAAAAAAAAAAAATCTTCGCGTCGATTGTTCAGATCACTGTGGTGACATCTAAGCTTGGGAATCATTGAGCAGGTTGACATTACCGAAATTAAGATTTAAAAAAAAAATATTTCCTAGGGCTTCGAAGTCTTTAAAATGGTTACTCATATTATACTGAGAGAAAATTTGTGTTCGCAGCCTAATCTCCAAAACCACACAACCGATTTTAATAACTTTTTGAACATTGAAAAACCCAAGTATTATTTCCAGAAATGGAACTACAAACAGTTTCAAATTTAATTTCGTAAATTACTAGCAAGTTAAAACAACACCCTTGAGTTAGTTACATGTGTATATATACACATATTTGCGACGAAGTCCTTTTTTTATATCCGTCCTCCAACATTAAATCATATCAGACGATGAGTGGAATGGATGAAACGCTCAAATGAGCCCAGGGTTCATAGAGCTTAGAGTTAACCAACATTCGTCTTACAGGATAAGGGCAAACCCCGGATAACCTTTATCCAAGTAACTCACCCAGACCGAGACTCGAACTCAGACCTCTTCAATGTGAGGCAGACACGCTACAATCCACGCTACCGAGGTGCGCTTATATTTTTTATATTACTCCTATCAGAACTTAAATGTGGCCTGACAACAATGTCATGTAATGGCTATTACAGTACTTAAAAAGTGAAATGAATATGCAGAGTTTAACACCCGCTTTCAGGTGGTGATGATACACGAGAACATGGAGCATCAGGGGAATGAGATGGCGGGGGAAGCCAGAGATCCCGGAAAAAACCCGCACCAGCGTCGTGTTGTCCACCACGAATCTCACTTTGCGGTCGTCTGGAATGGAACCCGGGCCGCCTTGGTGAGAGCCAAGCAATCTAACCACTCAGCCACGGCGTGGCCGGTCAGTATTTCAAATATACAGTAATTCAAACAAATTGAAAAGTTAAGGTACATTTTTACAAGAATCTAATTTACGATCTTTCAAGAACTTAATGATAGCAGATTCGTTGGTTCATTGGATGCTGCTTGAAGATCTGCAGAAATTTGGTTGTTGATGGAATAATAACCACAATCGGTTATGGTTCACTGTCACAATGTTCACCGTAGAGAATCCTGTCCGGTAAATAGACAGCGATGTATGCGTCCAGGTGGATCCCGCCTTAACTACAATGGTCATATCGGCGGCCATTCTCCCCTTGGAGATAGTGTTAGGTTGTAGACGTTGGGTTGCTGCTACTTTAGATTTTCTTTGAAGATTACGCACACATCCACACTTCCATTCACACTGCCAGACTCTGGGAAAGATGGGGAATCATCTTGTTTGCAGAAAAATCCCCAAACCCGGCCGGACCCGGGATCACTTGCACAGCAGCCAATTGCTCTACCGACTGAGCTGCGGGTCCAGGGTTAACACCTGCTAATGTCGCATACATACTTTACAGATACTTGGACCTGAAGTGAGCAATTTTTATAAATTGACTTTTAGTAAGGATGACGCAACTAAAATAGTTATTATTCGTCCACAGCTGCTGCACTCCAGAGTATCAAAACAAACATTGTATATATTTTATAGCAAATAATACACATAGATGGCTGTAATGTAGAAGGTCAGCAATAGAAGTCAGGTATTTAAAGACAGACTATTGATCTTGTTTTAACGGTATGATATTTTGTTTCTTAAATTGACATATTTTATCAAATACTGCTTAAGTGTATATAATGCAACAATCTCCACACCTTTGAATACCCCTAACTCTAATTCCATACATGTATGAATGGAAGATTCTGCATTTACTTTCTATTTATCATCAAGCAGGTTAACGGTGCATGCTGAATTTCATATAAATTGAGAAAACTGTTAACATATAGAAATCAGAAAACTGATATTTCATCTTCAATTAGAGGATATTTATCCTCATTCTTTCAATATATTTTTATAGAGATTAAATTCGCCTGTTAGTGTAGAATCATATTTTGTTTTGTATGTTAAGAGTTTCTGCATTAGGTAAAATTATAT
Source organism: Mantis religiosa (assembly GCA_030765055.1). Classification (NCBI taxonomy): domain Eukaryota; kingdom Metazoa; phylum Arthropoda; class Insecta; order Mantodea; family Mantidae; genus Mantis; species Mantis religiosa. The sequence continues at coordinate 39,209,287 of CM060955.1, forward strand.
ATTATTAATTAGCAATATTTATACTTTTCTCAACGGGAAGTAGCTTATTCTTATTTCATCTCTTGGAATCTGACTCATACAAAGAAAATGGGATATTAAATCACATACTGATCAACTATTTAAATATTTTATTATCTTTTAGAGATATTGTATTCCCATATTCCCTATGCATGCACAAGAAAATCTGCAATAAAATAATTTCTGTAAATGTTTATGTAGATGAACATTAAGTGGCAGAGGAATAGGCGTTTATAATAAAGGTTTGTGTAAGAGCAGAGAAAGTTACCTCAGTAACGCAGTTCAGATTTCTTTAAGTCATTATTGCACTTTGCCTGCATAAACAATTTACGTAGTTCACTAAAGACTTTTCATCCTCCATCCTCCTTTGTTTACCAACTACATACACAAAACTCATTGTGACCAAAACTTACGCTATACATTACAACGGTTCGGGTGGCCGGGGATGATATTGTCACCCGAGCGTTGGAACACCCTATAGAACCAGCTGAGAGCGGGCAAACAGGGGAGGTCGGTGTTAGCCACGCCCCCCTCGTTTGTCTTATAGTGGTGACAGGAGGTGGTTGGGAGGAAAAAAAAAACATCACTGCGCCGTCCCTTTCTGTTCCACCTGTGTTCTCGAACTTACGGGATATTTCATCTAATCTAGAACATTCTCGATCCCCCAGGTGACCCTATATAAGCAACACGCCGGGCACTGAGTCAGTTAGTCAGAGTTCTTGGCAATCAGCGTAAGAGTGCAGTACTAGTGTAAGGACGAGAAGACTGTATGTGCATCGGAGTTTACGTAATCGCGAGTGCAAGTGTAACTTTAACGGACGAACTGGTGAATTGTAATTGTGTGCAGTACGTAATTGTGTGTAATTGGCAAGTGTTAAACTGTAAGTCGGTGTAAATAAAGAACATTGTTGAGTTTGTGTAATTGGACTTTTCATTTCACGAACCCACAAAGTCACACTGGTGTCAGGAAGCGGGAAAACAACATCACCGAACACTACAACCATGGACGCGGCATTGGAAAAGATTTTGGAGAAGATGATGGAAATGAAGGCCGAACTGACCTCGGAAATGAAGACGGCAAATGAAAACCTCGCTGCAAAAACGGAAGCGGCAAACAACAACCTCACCGCCGAGTTGAAACAAATGAAGACGGCCAACGACAACATCACTGCAGAGTTGAAACAATTGAAGACGGCCAACGACAACATCACCGGGAAGATGGAAGAAATGAAGGCCGAATTAACAGCGAAGACGGAAACGGCTAACAACAACTTGGCCACGACAATAACCTCAAAGATGGCCGAACTGACCACGGAAATGAAGGTGGCGAACGAGGCTCTCGCCGCCAAATTTGAAGAAGAGTTGGCCGGCGTGAGGGATGACGTGACGGAGCTGGGCAAGCGGATGGGCCAAGTGGACGAGCGCGTCGAGGACCTGGCGAGCCGAGTTAACGACCTGGAAGGGAAAGCCGACAGCAGCGTGAAGTCCCTGAACGCCATGGTGGAGGACGTCGTCGGAAGGAAGCTGAAGGATATGAAGGCCGACGCGCCGGGACGCGACACAACATCTGCGCGCGTCAAACCTCCCAAGTATGACGGCGCGTCAACGTTCGAGATCTTCCGCCGCCAGTTCGACACAGTGGCCAGGCACAACGGATGGTCACTGGAAGAGGAGGCCACACAGTTAATAGCCAGCCTCCAGGGACGGGCCGCGGAAGTCCTAAGCGCGGTACAGACAACGGCGGCGCCCAAGGACATCTGGGAGGCCCTGGAGGATCGCTTCGGGAACCACCGCTTAGCCGCAGCATACCGCAGCCAGCTAAAGGCAAGGTCACAGCAGCCGGGGGAGACGCTGCAGGAGTTCGCCATAGCGATCGAGCAGCTGGCTAGCAAGGCCTTTGGTTGACCTGCCACTGGAGTTCGTATCCCGGGAAGCCGCCTACAATTTTGTCGACGGGGTACGGGACACGGAGATTCGTCAGAGCCTAATCCCCGGCGAATATAAAACCATCCACCAGGCGCTGACAGCGGCATTAAGGATGGAGGCGGCCAAAGTAACATCTATCTCGACGTCGAGAACGAGGAGTGTCCGCTACGCCGGAGACAGAAGACCAGCTGAGGGACGCCGGCGAACACCTAGTGGCCTGTGTTGGGGGTGTGGACAGCCCGGACACCTGCAGAGAGACTGCCCACACCAGGTAGAGCAGCTGGAAGGACGAGTAAGGCCCGGCGTGGAGAGGGGCACGTCGGCGCTATTGCCACCATCCCCTCGAGTGACACTGCGCGCCGTCAGCCGGCGTATGGATGACGGCCTCGTCGCGGACGGTTGGGTGAGAGGGAAGCCGTGCCGCGTGCTGGTGGACACTGGGGCAGCCGTGACCATCATCATACCCGACGTGGCGAAGGGTTTGCCGACGAGGAAGCCGAGCCGACCATACGAGCTTGTCACGGCATCGGGCGATACCTTGCCTGTGGAGAAGGAGGCCCTGCTGGAGCTGACCTTGGGGCGGAGTGCCGTACGTCTGTGGGTGTTCGTCGCGAAGGTGGCTGAGGAGGTGATTCTGGGACTGGATGCCCTCAGGAGCCACGAGGCGATGGTCGACGTCGGCAGGAAAGTCCTGCGGCTCAACGGAGAAGAGGTTATACTCCGTCAGCCCGAAGAGCGCCTTGGAATCTGCAGGGACGTCTTGAACGAAGACGTGGTTGTCCCCGCGTGGAGCGAGGTGCTGGTGACGGCGCGACCAGAAGGACAGACAGAAGGTTGGGTCCAGAGGCTGCAGGAATACGACTTCACCTCGGAACATCGTAGAGGGAAGAGACACGGTAACGCTGACGCCATGTCCCGAGCACCCTGTCCAGAAGAGTGCGGCCAGTGCACAAGAGTGGAGGAGAAGGAGCGTGCCGCAGCAGTCCGAGTAGTCACGGCAGTGCCTGCGGATGGCTGGGATAGCGCAGGCCTGTGGAGGGAGCAGCTGGCGGACGCAGACTTGGGACCAATCTTAAGGGAAGTGGAGGCAGGGACGAGACCAACCTGGGAGGAAATCGCACCGAGGAGCGCCACCTACAGGTCGTACTGGGCCCAATGGGACTCGCTGAAGACCAGAGAGGGCGTGCTGTTCTGGGTATGGGAGTCACCCGATGGGAAGACGCAGAGAGAACAGTTGGTACTTCCCCGGAGTAAGGTACCGGAAGTCTTGGAAGAAGTGCACGCCGGTACTTCAGGAGGACACCTGGGAGCGAACCGAACGATTGACAAACTACGGCAGCGCTACTACTGGCTGAGGCTCCGAGCAGATGCTGAGAGATGGTGCCGTCAGTGTCACGAGTGCGTGGCGAGTCGCGGCCCCCAGACTAGGAGCCGGGGTCGCATGCAGCAGTGCAACGTCGGAGCGCCATTCGAACGTATCGCCGTTGACATTGCTCCGGAAGCGAAACAGTCAGCGACCGAGTGTGTGGAGAACTTGGTGGACCATCTCCACGACATGCACGAGATGGCTCGCCAGAACATCCAGAAGGCGAGCGACCGCATGAAGACCAGGTATGACAGGCAAGCCAACAGCCAAGGGTTCCAGCAAGGTGACCTGGTCTGGTTGTACCGTCCTACCCGGACAAAGGGACGCTGCCCGAAGCTCCAGCAGCCATAGCAAGGACCGTACCGGGTGGTGAAGAGGATTAACGACGTGGTCTACCGCATCCAGAAGGTTCCCCGAGGGAAGATGTTGGTGGTACACCTGGATCGCCTGGCACGCTACGATGGTGCTATTCGGGACGACCAGCTTTGAGGAGGGAGCAGTGTCACCCGAGCGTTGGAACACCCTATAGAACCAGCTGAGAGCGGGCAAACAGGGGAGGTCGGTGTTAGCCACGCCCCCCTCGTTTGTCTTATAGTGGTGACAGGAGGTGGTTGGGAGGAAAAAAAAAAAACATCACTGCGCCGTCCCTTTCTGTTCCACCTGTGTTCTCGAACTTACGGGATATCTCATCTAATCTAGAACATTCTCGATCCTCCAGCTGACCCTATATAAGCAACACGCCGGGCAGTGAGTCAGTCAGAGTTCTTGGCAATCAGCGTAAGAGTGCAGTACTAGTGTAAGGACGAGAAGACTGTGTACGTGCATCGGAGTTTACGTAATCGCGAGTGTAAGTGTAACTTTAACGGACGAACTGGTGAATTGTAATTGTGTGCAGCACGTAATTCTGTGTAATTGGCAAGTGTTAAACTGTAAGTCGGTGGAAATAAAGAACATTGTTGAGTTTGTGTAATTGGACTTTTCATTTCACGAACCCACAAAGTCACAATATGATGATTTGGTGCTTACCTATCTGATGATCTTGAAGTTGGGTTTTAGTTGTTCCTCAATTGCTCTCGCCATTGCATATGATCTTACCTATGGGCATGGTCTCGCAGGAGAAGAAGAAATTATATGATTTCTTTAGGATGATAAAATAATTAATCCACGTTCATTCCTGGGTGAACTGAAGTTTTAATTACAAAAACAACTGTCTGTAATTACCATGAACACTTATAAAATAATCTCTTTTGCCCGCCTCGGTAGCGTGGTGGTAGCATGTCTGCCTCACGTTCAAGAGGTCCCGAGGACGAACTTTGGTTTGTTATCTGGATAAGGTTTTTTCCGGCGTTTTCCCTTATCCTGAAAGACGGATGTCGAATAACTCTAAAATCTACGGACCCTGGGCCTATTTCAGCATCATTTCACCCATTTCATTTATCGTCCGATATAACTTAATGTTGGAGAAAATAAATTACAAAAAATCTCTTTTGTTCGTTGATACAAATGAGTTTTATACAAGAATTATTGAAGTTATTTTCTCCGACACTTCATCAATATTAGTAGAGCTATCCATTTTACAAAGAGTGCTTGATGCATTAGTTATTTAGTTTTCATTTAGCATACAAGCAAACTATGCGTGCTCTATGCATAATAGAAGCTAATTTCTGCAAGATTTAGGATAGACACAACATTCGTCTGTACTCGTCGATGATCACATGCAGAAGGAAGCTTCATTAGCTGATTCCCTTCTTGCTCGTTCACGTTGCTACGGTGATTTAAAATTTGTTGACTCATTTTTTCTTAATTTCTTTTGTAATATTTCTTTTAAACAAAATTAAGTATTATTTGATTTTAAATAATTTTTCATTAGAATTAACATTGGTTTTGTTGATATTTAAATAATTATTTTTACGATTTACCATTATTTTCCACTATAATTACATTACATTTATTTTTCAATTGTCACTTTTAATCTCGTATCTTTTCTATGACAATGTTATATGATTTTTAAATTTTAAAGATAAAATAACCGTTTCAACATTTTATTTATGACGTGAATATTTTCAAATAATTATTGACTACAGCGTCAAGGAAATATTTGTGGAAATAGATCTTATGATCACACCTGGCTTTCTTTGCTTTGTGTTAAAACTTAATGAAGATATAAAATACTATTTTTCTATTGTCCTTTGTCATTCACAATATACATTTTATGATAAATAATTTTTGTTAAATAGAATATAGTTGGTTTGAGTAAAAGCACAACTATATACATATCCTTGACATTTGTTGCTAAACTACTCATTTGGAGAAACAGAAGACTCGCGTGTTTTCAAGGAAGTTTTATAATCCTCACATAACAGTTCAGTAAGGAAAAACTTAAATTTTTCAGATGTTGCTAATGCCAAGATGGAAAAGTATTAATATAAATTATACATTTGAGTGATCTTTATATATTTTTAGTGTGTATTTTATTTTTTTATATGGTTTAAAGGTTCTAAATATTATACCAACAATTAAGAGCATTTCATAGATTAATCACAGATTTATTAATATGTATATATTATTATTATTATTATTATTATTATTATTATTATTATTATTATTATTATTATTATTATTATTATTATTATTATTATTATTATTATTATTATTATTATTATTATTATTATTATTATTATTATTATTATTATTATTATTATTATTATTATTATTATTATTATTATTATTATTATTATTATTATTATTATTATTATTATTATTATTATTATTATTATTATTATTATTATTATTATTATTATTATTATTATTATTATTATTATTATTATTATTATTATTATTATTATTATTATTATTATTATTATTATTATTATTATTATTATTATTATTATTATTATTATTATTATTATTATTATTATTATTATTATTATTATTATTATTATTATTATTATTATTATTATTATTATTATTATTATTATTATTATTATTATTATTATTATTATTATTATTATTATTATTATTATTATTATTATTACAGTACTGTAATTAAAACCATTAAGAACATGTTTTGAGAAAATAAAAATATATGAAAACAGTTCTATAAAAGGCTGGCATGTAAGAAAGGGGATTTGCATCCTTAGTAGATGAATACAAGTTATCCGATATCTTGTATTTATTTATGCTCTTTATAGACCACACACAGGGGCACACATTATAGAAGCACGGATTCTAGAGTACATGTACGGTTTAAAACCAGGTGGGATCTTCATCCCTATTTTGAGGGTATCTATTCCTGGTATTTCTCAATTCGCATTGTGTTCGGGAGTTACCATCCATTTCAAATGACCACTCTCAATAATCATTTCATTTCACGTAGGTATTATTAGTTTCTCTCGCACCTGGTGCTCTATGCAGTATAAACGGGCGTTAAATATACATATACCCTACCCCCTCAAGCAGAGCATTTCTAAAATCTAATTTTGAGGAGTCTATAGCCATCATGAAACGTATAATTTGCAGTCAAATCAATATGGAACTTTTGGGTAGAGTTAAATGATGCCCTAACTTACTATAGGTGAATAGTAAAAAAGTGTAATATCCAAATTGCATTTTAAAATATAGATAAATAGTTATAATGGTTCCTGGAAAACCTAATATCAATATTTCCCTCAGTTAATTAATTACGTGTACACTATTCTCATTCTATCAACCAGCAGGATACCACACAACAAATTTCGATGGAGAAATTCATATTCACCCCAATATTTTCTATACAGAATAGAAAAATTTAAAAATGCTGTCATAATTTCTGATTCTAAAGCAACATTATATGCAATAGTTCATGTAAAATGACGTCAATCCAAATTAAAGAATGTCACAAAATGATCCAACAACTTCAAAAACTACCGAAAATAATTCAATTAAAATGGATACCTGCACATTACTGAATTGCTGAAAAAGAATCAGCTGATTTTCTTGCCAAAATGGTGCTAATTTAATTCAGAACAAATATAAAAACTTATCCTTTACATCCATAAGAAGACTAGTTAAAAACAAATATAAAATCAAACAAAACTAATCAACATCTAACAAAATCATATAAAAATGGAACATTTTCATTAAAAACCCAGAAATTATTCCAAAAATTCCATGTAAAGCTGCAGTTGCAAAATTTAGATTATTTCTGGAACATGATTATTTGGCCCAACACTTATACAGAATAGAAATTTTTACAAACCCAAATTGTCCTCTGTGCAACAAAGAAGACTAAATGACCGAAGAAAATCTTCTAACCTGCTGGATCCACGCCACAGAAATATTGGAGAATAAGAGAGCTACAGTAGCGACGACAGTTCTGCGCCGGTGACCTACCTTCTTCGCGCACTGGGGGGAGTCTATGACCAAGCGTCACTTGCATCTTCTGCTAGCGCTAGAAGATGGAAGACAATGCAGCAAGGCCATATTTCACAGACTCCTCTTTACTAAAACACATACCTTAAGTATATGAGCACTTCCTCATCTGAGAAACAACAGATCTTTACAGTTTTACTACTTTGCTTTCACAAATGTTTTAATTTACAGGAAAATAAAAACCTGAGGTGATACATTTGTGGGTTGTAGCACATGGAAGTGAGTTAGCCGATTCTCGCATGAAGATATGTTTCATCTTCATAAATAACTGACCTTCCTTCGTCTCTAAACCTTTTTATGGCACGTAAATATAACACGCGCCAGTTTCTCATATACCTTTCCTATAACAAGACCCTGTTGTTCCTTGTTTTCTTCCACTTGAAACCTAAACCGCATAAGAAAGTATTTAAACTAGTGCTTCCCCATTTAACGTTAATGGAATCTTGATGTTTCAGGAGTCCCGAATTTTGACTGTGAGCACAGTTTTCTCCTGAATATACAAATTATAAATTTTTTGGCGAGTTACACGCTTATCAAAGTCATCAATGGCAACGATTGTTTTGGAACACGATGTACTTTCCAGATGATTCAAAGGAGGTCACTTGTGCCTCACATTTCTCCCCTTCTTTAATTATTTTACGACATTTTCTCTCAGATACTTTTGTTGCTGCACTCACCCTCCCTTGCATTTTATTAGCATATCGTCAGAAACTGCTTCCCGTTTCAGAATAGATTGACATTGTTGATAACTTCGCGGTTTGACTGTGAAGTGTTTTTCCACCAAGTTTGCTTTGAATTGGAGAAGTTTTAATCTAAATAAGAAAATAAATAAACGCACACACACACACACACACACACACACACACACACACACACACACACACACACACACACACACACACATGCACACAGACAAAACGATAATCACCAGTGTGATTAATAATTACAATTTCTAAAACTTTAAAGTCTTAACGTGATGGCATCGAAGCGTTAGAAGTTACCCGGTCAAACCTCTCCACGATATTGGCTATTTCAGCCTACTGCGCATGACCGAGAGTGTAGGCTCAACAACTGGATTCTAAACGACTGCGCACATGCTCTCCACCGCTACAGAACCATCATCCGTACTGTAATGTATTCATTGCCAAAGCCTAGCATTTGAAAAAAAATATTTCCCTCAATGCCTTATGAGATGTGACAAATGTCGAGGAAAAACTAAGCTCTTTAGACCTTAGACTCAAGCATCAATTCAAGCATTTCAATCATCATCCGACCAGGCTTACGTTGGAGGACGTTAATTTAAAACAAGAAAAGGTAAAATATGTGAATTAAACAGGAATTTACATGCCTATATGACTTTTAATTTTCACTTGTTCTTTAAAGCCACGGAATTTATCTGATCATGTTTCTTAAATATCGAAATTAAATCCTTGGGTCAAAATGGTGTCTTATATCTACCATAATTAAGGGATGGATAAGAACAAACATTAACCTACTGTAGTAAATCGAGCCTACTTTATCATAGTAACAATTCTTACGACATTTAATCACTAATGCCCGATTTTAAAAACAGATGTTAAGACTTAGCACGGGTTTAACAATATTTATAACAAAAATTGCATTTCACCAACAAGTGTTACCTTAACACTCGTGTTAAATCTCTTGTTAAACAAGTTAAATTTCTGATATTAACTCCTAAACAATTGTAAATAGTCAAGATGGCGGGCGTGAACGTAGCTGTTGTCGATTTGCTATATTTAAGATCGTGTAAATGGCATTCGTAATAGAGTACGGCCTATGAGGAGAAATTATTTTGAGGAGCTATCAGAAGAACATTTTCTACAGAGGTATGGACTGTCCAAACAAGTTGCTATGAACGTTACTGCGGAAGTATAAGAGAGGTTAGAACATGCATCGAATGGAATATGCTGATCTCACCTTTGCTTCAAGTATTAATAACCTTGCGATTTTTTAATTCACTGAATTATGTGGATAATAAACTATCCACCTCCCGTCTTGAACCGTTCAAGTCACTCGTCACTTGCTCTTCTTCGCACCTCGTGTTAAATTAACGTAATACTGAAGAAGATGTTTCGTGTTTCTAGTAATGACACATACATTTGAATTAAATTCGTTTCCAATTTTTTTCCCACTTGACATCTTTCTCTTTAACATTCACCGCATCCGTCCTCCTATTTTCTACGATATCCTTACACTTCGTCACCAATTCAATTGCCCGCCTCGGTAGCGTAGTGGTAACGAGTCTGCCTCACGTACAAGAGGTCCCGAGTTCGAATCTCGGTCATGGTGAGCTACCTGGATAAGGCTTTTTCCGGGGTTTTCCCCTTATCCTGAAAAACGAATGCCGGTAACTCTAAGCTTTATGGATCCTGGACTCATTTGAGCATCATTTCACCCATTCCATTCATCGTCCGATATGACTTAAAGTTGGAGGACGTAAAATTACAAACACAACCAATTCAATTAACAATTTTTTCTCCATCTATGAGAAATTTGTTTCACGGCTTTTGTTTTTCAATTTTGTTGATCCGCCATTTTTTTAGCTGTGTACAGAAGAAAATGAAAACAAAAGCGCATCGAAGTACGTTCAGAAAATAATACGATTCATCCATAGCCTTATATAGCTGTCATATTTACACGCCTCTTGGCGTTAACACGTGTTTGTCAACATTTTTAGAAAACAGGTTGGTGAAATGCAAGAAATTCAACAGCTTTGTTAGCGCTGTTACAATTGTTTCGTTACATTTGTTAACGTCGATTTTAAAATATGTTGGTGAAATCGGGTCTAAATGTTTATATTTCTGAAGGAGATGCTGCAAGTTCTTACATCAAGTAGGCTAAAAATTAGTTGACTTAAGCAATGGCCTGACCGTCCGATAAGCAAGTCCATTTAACTAAGTTAATTGGTATTTTAGCAGTCAATCAGATAAAGCCGGATATAATTTACAATAATAAACAATATTAGCTTAAGATTACATCTGTGCAGTTATTGGAGATCCAGTGTGTATCATTAATTACAAAGCATTCAGTATCTTTAGATTTAACTCTTATCTTCCAGCGATACTACTCAACAATGACGTTATTCATATCACATACAATAATGGCCATACATTACTTTCCTGCACTCCATTTTAATCACATGACGCTGCATAAATATACGGTTTCTTATTTTCATTTCCGCTTCAACAAAGCGAGCCTATTAGGAGGTTGGTTAAAAAGAAAAGAACCAAAGGGCTGCCGAGAAAGAACAACTGTTCTGTCTAGTAATTTAAACAGCAATGATGTTTGATGGCAAGACAATGAAACATGCTCAAACTCCGAGCTAGAAACGGTGTTCATAAGAAGTGCAGAAAACAGCGTGCTAACAAACTGATTGTATTGTTTTTCATCTTCTATTGTTTGATTTGTACTTTTAATTTATCTTTAACTGCTTTGGTCTTACCAAAGGCTTTGACTTGAGAAACAATTGTTGGTGTTACTTAATCTTTATCTATTGTTACTTTCTCTAACACTAAACACACAGGAAATAGAAAAAAGGTGTTGCATTCCAACTAAAATTTAGTTACAGATATTTTACTCCAAGTAGACTTTTTGAGGTTCCTTGGACCTTAGGAAAATTTAGGATAACCCAAGTGTGGTTTTTGTACCTTGATGTCTCTAAGTACTAAACTTGGAATTTAGGTTCAACATCTTCAAATGTTTGGCACCAAGATTTTTAAGAAATTTCCTCCACACCAAACTATTGATTCAAACACTTTCCTAAACATTTTTTCTCCAAAAGGTATTTAATTATTGTGATTAAAATAAGCATATATTTAGGTTATATTCAGGGCAAACTAAATGTATATTTTTAAAATTTCTGGGAATAGTATATAAGGTTCCCTTTATTCTCTATAACTTTTGCAAAACTGATAATCCGTCCGATACAAATAACATTGTAATGCACAAAAAATGAGTAGATCTAGTTAAAGCACACGTCACTGACAAAGGAAGCACACAGAAAAGAAAAAAAATATTCTCTAGCATATTTGGTCTCCGACCTAATAAAGACACAATACATTTTTTCAGATTTTTGTTTTCAACATAGTCTCCTTGTAACTCTACACACTTCTCCCAGTGATGCTCCCATCTCTGTAACCTGTCCAAATAGTACCCGGCGTTTTTCTCTGCAAACTAATTGCTCACGAAGATGATTTCCTCTTCATTTGACGAAAATTTCTGTTCCCCGAGCGCAATTTTAGATGAGGCAACAAAAATAAGTCGATTGGGACTAGATCTGGTGAATTAGGTGGATGGTCAAGCAGTTCAAATCGTAATTCGTGGATTTTCGCCATTGTAGCCGCTGAGGTGTGAGACGGTGCGTTGTCTTGGTGAAGCAGGATTTTCTTTTTCTGCAAATGTGGCCGTTTTTCGCAAGTTCCACCTTCAGATTGTCAAGTAATGATGCGTAGTATGCTCCCCCCCAAAAAAAACAATCGCCATCGCTTTTCCAGCCAGAGAAACAGTTTCTGCTTTTTTGAGCCGGTTTCCGCTTTGCAGTCCACTGTTTAGACTGTATTTTTGTTTCGGGCGTGTAATGGTGTATCCAAGTTTCATCTACAGTAATTAATCGGCACCAAAACTCGGATTTATTGTGACTAAACTGTGCCAACAGAGCGTTGTAAATGTTCATTCGAACAAATGTTTGGTCTAATGTGAGGAAACTGGGCACCCAACGCGTGGACAGCTTCCTCATGTCTAAATGTTTATTTAATATGTGAAGAACGCGTTTTTTGACATGTTCATAGCCTCTGCTATCTCTCTCACTTTAATTCGGCGGTCGTCTAGCACCATTTGGTGAACTTTGGCGATGTTTTCGTCGGTAGTTGCATTTTCTGGCCGTCCCGAAGGACATTGTCTTCCAAGCTCTTACAGCCACGTTTAAATTTAGCAGCCCAAAATTTTACTGTGATAAATAATGGTGAAGACTCCTCATACACAGAATCCAACTTATGTTTGATTTGTGCAGGCGTATTACCTTTCAAAAACAAATATTTAATGACAGCTCAATACTCTATTTTGTCCATTTTCATAAAAACATTCACATCAACACACTCAAACGACTGTTACATAACAACTGAGCTCCAAAATGACTGAAACTTTGGTGAGAAACTGTCAACAGATTAGTTAAAGACACCCACTAGCTTTTATTTACGAGTGCTGCCATCTTCATGTTGAGGTAGGAAATTTTTTAGACCAGCCTCGAAAGTTAACAGAACAGTGGCTTGAAGGCTCTGAAAGATGAACTTGTGAATGTGAGAATACTAAACTTTTTGGAATCTATTGTATTGTTTTGCTATATTTTAAATCCTGGCAATGCCTTATTAATTGAAAATAAGGGTCTCTATTTCATTCAAAGTTATTTATAACCTGCAACAGAACTCGAAGAATTAAAGTAATAGTAGCATTAATTTAATATTTGATGTGTAAAGTACAGATAGAAATTGAAAAAATATATATTCAAATTATTGTTATACCATCAATATTCAACAGGCATTACGGGTAATGTCCTAAGGGGAAGGTCAGAGGGTCCTAGGAATTTGGGCATCGTATACATTTCAGGTAGCTTATAGTATTTTAAAATAAATGTAACTATGTTGCTTTCTGAGAAACTGACCAAAATCATGCAGTTCGATGCTTGTTCAGACGATTTTTCTTTGTCACTTCTTGTTTAATTAAGTGGTTAATTGTTTTAATTATTCCGATATTGACAGCATGCTACATCTAATATGCATACATACTTTGTTATATATAAGGAGCTATTCATGCAGAAACGTAACCTAAATACAAGAACACAAAAGTTGGTAATCGGTTTCATAGATGGAACCATTTATATTAATTGCCTTTAACTTGAAATTCAGGGTGTTTTCTTATTCCTTGGAAAATGACCATTGGAGGTAAATACGTACCAGATGCATTCATGCACGCAGCAAGTTACATTTTGTCCTCTTTCCACGTGTTAGTGAAACAGCTTCTCGCATCCCTTTTCGACTTATTATTTTTAGGGGTCTGGTAGGTATTTACTGCCAATGGTCATTTTCATAGGAGTGAGGAAAAGCCCTGAATTTCAAGATGATTTACCTCCCGGCTCAATTTCGGAGATGAGTGACTCACGCTACATTAATGAAGAACTGTTTGTGATCTGGCTTCGACACTTCTAGAAATACAAAACTGTGGGGAGTACTACAGTTCTTATTATTGACAACCATGGCAGTCATACCAGCTTGGAGGTTACAGAGTATTGTAGGAAAAACGGGATAGAACTTTTAGGATTCCTTCCACACAGTACGCATGTATTATAACCTTAGGTAGAACTTTCTTCAACTCTCTAAAGGCTCAATATCACAGAAATGCAACCGATTGGATTCATCGTAATCCACATGAAAGCATTACAAAACAAAGATTCTGTATCCTCTCCCCTGAAGCATGGAGTAAAACTGCATCTGTGGGTTCTGCAATCAAGTGGTTTCAGTGCACAGGAATAATGCTCTTCTGCAAAGACGTTCTGCCCGAGGAGAAATTTGCACCTTCAATGCTATTCGAGGCTGCTGCGCTATCAATTCCCCACAATTAAGCTACTACCAGCATTCACGGTGCAGAGTTCATATCTTCAGAAGAAGTAAATGAAGAGCACGGCAAATCCATAACACCAGCACCCAATAACGTTTCTTCGCACGAAGTTGTTAAGTCCATTTTGCCAACTCCAGAGAAGAAAGTGTCTTCTCGGAAAAGGAAAACACAGACATCACTTCGACTCACTTCGGATGAGAATCTGGAAAAGGTCCGCAGCAAAAGATGCCTTTTCCAACATGGAACGAAGAAAGAAATAAACAACAGCAACAAGAACAATAAACAGGAATGTAGATCTACGAAAAATGATAAGGAAACTATCAAAAACTTCATATCACCAGCAGAAAACGGTGATAATTGTGGATTTTGTTTACTGAAATATTACAGTGCGGAATCAATGGAAAAAGGTGACTTGATTTGCTGCCCAAAGTGTAAGGTTTGCTACGCTCAAGTTTACTTTGGTGCACGAGAGAAAAAGTACTTTTTATGTGGAAGATGCCTATTATCAGAATTGTACCAACAAGTGATCACAATTGTACCTAGTATGGTACATTTTCGATCAACGTTAGAACATTTCTTCAACCATCTGTTTAACCTATTTAACCTGTGTTTGAACTAATACTAGTAATGTTGTAATATTTGAGTTACATATTCATTAAACTTCAAAGAACAAATACCATGGTTGATATTATTTATTTTCTCAATATATTTCCAGCAAAAGTACGATTTGTCCAAAATGATCGTTATTGTACTACCTTAACCTATAAACTCTAGCATTACATGCAACTCCAAATCTTGCAACTTGCAACCTTTCATATACGCGTTAATGGATTCCAGACAAAAAGACTACTCTTCTATACAGTGCGTATACAAATAAATAAAAGTACTTAAAATAATATTGCGAAAGAGTTTTTGACTTAACTAGATAAGTTTTAATTATTATTAACTACTACAGCACCTTCAATGTTGTGTGACAATTTAACTATTATAAAATATTTCATTTTATTTTATGTCTGGAAAAATATAAAAGACATAATGAAGTTTTAGCAATATAAAATAAATATTTATGTACGTTAATCATTACAGCCTTCATTTCAATCGCTTTCACACTATTTGTCTTGTTTGAATGCTAACGTTTTGTTACCATTGAAGTTTGTGCATATGTTATACTTTATGTTCTGGCGTTATGTTAATATTTCTATACGAATGTCTTAGGATAATTAAAAACTGAGAAAAATGTACTTTCCTAGGCGAATAGCTTATAAGAAATGGGTAATCTAACTTCTGAGAGGACCTCGTTCCTCCATGTACCACAGACACATAGCTATGCACAGAAAAGTTCATTGTTCCGCATTCAGAAGCGGTTGCCAACAAAGTTGGCAGAAATGATGAAGAACTACATATCCGTGCTCTTGATTGGAGATGTTGATTAGGAAAACTGCTGCTGTAATTACTGGCTGTGCGGGTAATGAGAAAATAGGATACGCGTCTGACTGGCGCAAGCAAAAATCAGCACGTTCCATTTAAGAACTTCATCAAGGTTCTTTGATGTTTTATTTTCACTGCCTCTGTGATTGTGTATATGAAACACTTATTTTGTATTAACAATATAGTAACTAAGGCCAACAATTTATATACTGGCATTTATGGAATATTTGGTGTTATAAACCGCTCATGCATCTTTACTTAAATCTCATTTACATATTTTATGCAAGTTGAATTGTTTTCTCAACAGAAAAGGCAAAACTCTAGCAATAAATATATAGAATACAATAGTACAAAAATATAGTGAAACTTACATTACATGAGATTTATTACGAAGGCTGTTCAATAAAGAATGATCATAATTTTTTAGGGTCAAACATTTTTCGCACTAAAATTCAATCTTATTATATTCTGTTAGCTTAAAGTGAAACAAATATGCCCTAGTAGTTCCATTGTTGGTACTTCTGGTTCCCGGTTGTGATAACAAGGCAAGTTAAGATATGTTCAGTATCACCTACCGCTGAAATGGAGGCAACACCCGAGGAACAATATGCGGCTTTGAAATTCTGCTTTCGTCTCAAATATTCAGTTGAGATGTCACAGGAGGCCTATGGAGATTCTGTTATTCCCAACAGCAAAACTCGAAAGGGGTTTAAAATATTTAAAGAGGGGAGACAATCAATTTCAGAGGAAGCTGGACCCCGTACTCCAGTTACTGCTCTTACGGAAGGAAACGTCAACACTGCTGCTGCCATTGTGAGAGAGGTTCGACCAATCATCTTAAGATCACTTTCTGAAATACTGAATATATCATTGGGTGCCACATTTCCGTGAAGCAGGCTGGATGCTGCACCCCGATAATGCGCGGCCACATATTGCCAATGTTGTTGCAAAAATCAACATTAAGTGCATCGCTCACCCTCCCTATAGTCGGATTTAGCCCCATGTGACTTCTTTTTATTCCCTAACATGAAGATACGCCTCCGTGGGAGGCATTGTCCATCATCAGAAGCAGTGGTGAAGGCTGCGGAGGCGATTTTGAAGGATCTCTCAAAAATAGTTTCCAGCATGTCTTTGAAGACTGGCAGAAATACTGGGACAAGTGTATCACATTCAGGGGAGACTATTTTGAGAAGAAGCATCAACATTTAGGATGGGTAAAGGTACGTTGTCAAAAAAAAAGTGATCGTTCATTATTGAACAGCCCTCGTAGAAGGTTTGAGCAGCCAGAACTATCAGAAAAAGGCTATTTAGAGCTTTTGGATACCGTTTAATTATATAGATTGTATAAATCTGAACCATTTCAATAGGCCATAACTTCTGAACCAATAATAGGACACACGTGCAACTTTGGTAGAATATAGTACACAATTGGGAGATTACATTACACTATTTACATATCAGAGAAAATGTCGGAAATGTCTTCCACCAGCATCTATACATGTTTGCACTCATCTCACCATATTCTCTGAAATTTACGGAGATGATGTCGAATTCAGAGAAGGTTATTTCCAGCAAGATGGAGCAACGTGCCATACATCTAATGACATCATGGAACTCGTAGCCAGTTTCTTTGATAATCGAATAATCTCAAAAGGTCTGTGGACCCCAGATCCCCTGACCTAACCTCAGTAGATTTCTTTCTTTTGGGGGTGTCTAAAATAGAGTGTAAAAGAATAAGCCATGGACAATTGATGTTATCAAGGAATCCATTCGAACCGAAATAAGTAACATGTACGAGACGAGTACAAACATGTATAGATGCTGGTGGAGGACACTTCCAACATTTTCTGCGAGATTAAATATTCAATGTAAGATCCCAATTGTGTGTTATATTCTCCCAAAGTTGCACGTGTGTCCTATTATTGATTTAAAAGTTATGGCCTATTGAAGTGGCTTAGGTTTATGTGGATCGCAGTATATTACCATCTGCACAATTTCATAAATACTAATGAAAGATAAATATTACACGATATTTTGACTTTGTGGGTTCGTAGAATCAAAAGTCCAAATTGTCGGAATTCAAAATGTTCTGTATTTCCACCAATTACAGTTGGAACACTTGCCGATTACATAGAATTAATGAGCGCACACAATTACAATTCACCAGTTCGTCTGTCACAGGTCCATTGCATGCTCACAATTACGTACAACTCCTCTGATACACGTACACCGCCTTCCAGTCCGTTGCCTCACACGGCGCTCCTCGCGACTGCTCGCCAAGAACTCAACTGAACTCGTCCACCGCAGGCCTTATATAAGGAAAATCGCCGTTTCTGAAAGTCTCATGATTCAGTGAATATTGCCGACTGTTCCAGATGTAGGGTGGGGGAAAGAGATGGCTAGTGATGTTTTTCCAAACATCCCCCTTGTTAGCGCTATAATATAAATGGGTAGGTTTGTCTGAATGCCTCTTGTCGCCTACCCGGCTGCTAGGTGGTCGGGCCTTCCGATAATTAGGTGACAATATGTATCGTTATAAAGACCATCGATTGTTGCTTTCAAGCTGTCTTCTCTCTTTCTAAATGCGACATGGCCATCTCTGTGTTTCGCTTGGAATAAAATATAACTGCGTATGTTTCTCTGTACTGCACAGTCACTATAGTATTTATTCCAGACTTTTAGTGAGATCATTTCAAGTCATTTTTAAAGTTTTAGTATTTATGAATGATATTAGATGTTTCATAGCAGAAGTCCTTCACAGAGGATGTTGGTTTTTAAATATGGAAAACTTATCAAGGTCCCTTGAAGGACTATTTTAAAAATTACTCTACACCTACCCCCCAACCCACATCCTTTACCTACCCATCCATCCACCGTCCTACACTTAGTTCCATTAACTACGCATAGCTGCCCCTACATTGGACCCGACGCCTTTTTTGTAACATTTACAGTATTTACCCATTTGTATTACCCCACTCTCTGGTGGGCAAGGCAGTATCTGCAAATATATGTATAAGATTTCACTTTGTTGCTAGGTCGTAGACAAAATAGGCCAGTACCTAACCCAAATATTCTTCTTTGACCTCATCTAATATTTAGGCACCGAAAGTAATTATATCTGTTCCAATTAAAATGCTTATTTATTAATAACTGCTGGCTGTAATAGTGATGTCTTTTTAAAAGCAAAATTTTGAATACCTTCAGATAGGCACTGCGTCTTTACAGATAAAGGATGACGTGGCAATCATTTGAAGTGACGAATCGTTGAGTTAAAATAATTTGTAAGAAGTTAAATGTGAAAACTGTTTTATTTGAATAAAAAAAAGCATTTTAATGTAAACCATTTGGGATTCAAATGCTTATTCACATTTATTCTGATTCTTTGGTCACCTTGAAGTTTTTTATTTTTTTTTTTATTGTATCTTATACCTCTAAGTGGGGCATATTCGAGATGAAGGAAGAGGCGAGAGGCAGAGAGTGGCGGTCCCAGGGAGCCACTACATTTCACTTAGATGGCAACCTCTCCCAGGACAATGGACATTCCCCCGTACAGTGGTTCGGAGACGGTCCCAGCAGTCGGTTCGGAGACCCGCAACTGCCCTACGGAGGACAAATTGAATCACTTAGAGCTCCTGCCATGCACCGCCGAGTCTCCCGCCGTCACTTCTACCTGAAAGGGATCACCATATGAGAGATATAATAATGGAGATGAAATGGAAGGACAGGAAATTCGTGGGATCTGATTAACCTACCCAGCATTCGCCTAGCGGCCTGGGAAACCCACCGAAAAAACCCATGGGTGAGGTAGGTCAGCCACGGGAGTTGAACCCGGGTCTCTTGAATGCGTACCGTAGACGAAAACGCCTGAGTCATCCCGCCCGGTCACACTGAACTTAAATATGTTTATATTGAAGGTATTGTGAGAAAGCAACTAGTGCTTATTTCTATACAATTTATTACATTCAACTATTTTTGTTGCTTTTGTTCTGCTGAAGGACCGTAAAAGACTGCAGAAAGTAACTTCACAAGGTTTTGAAAATTATTCACATCTAAAATTTATCATGGGTTTTGCAACTAAGGGCAACATCTATTTTCTTTCCAAGAGTATTCAAAAGATTCTGTGGAGAGTAAATGGCTAAAATTGTCCAGTAACCAATTGTTTGATTGTTGTGCACCCTTATAAACTGGAATTTATATTTAGATTACATGTAGTAACTTATCAATATATAAAAGAAATATATTTTTAATAATGACAACTTGAAATAGATAATTAAAATTTAGCTCATTATTTTAAAGGGAGTCTGGCTCCATAAATTACTGCCACTATTTACCCTCGAGTAGTCACGTGGGCTTTTGTGTTTGCAAGGGCGCATCTCCTTCTGCTTTTATGGTGCTGGGGGTTTTACTAGCTTCTTGACGAAATGTGTTGTAAACGGTTAGTTTGCTGTAATACTTTTAGCGAGATACTATTTTTATTATTTGCGATTAAACTCAGTTATGCACAGCCGGACTACATACGTAGCCCGCGCGACCAGTAATGTAACAGTTTTTCAAATGGCTACTACGACAAAAGTCACATCAGTGCGAAGTATAAGGTAATCAAACGACGCTTGTTTCTTGAGACAATGTCCTGGGAGCTCATAAAGCCTTAAATAGCAAGAAGAGCAGAATCGAACACTATATCAGTCTCACTAAGAAAGCTGCTAAAATTCTTCTCGGAATTGAAGACGTTTGCAGAACACAAGTCACACAGCTTTACCACAAGGTAAGGAGGTGTTTGTTATGAGGAAAACAAGGATAAATCTACCAGGAAGAGTCGCAGAATGTGTCAAAGAAAGATTTGCAATAATCATTCCACGGCGGTGTATAAAGGGTGTCTATAAGAAAAATTGTAAACCAAATAGTTATTTTGTTCTTATGTCATATTTTGAGACTATTACTAGACATTAATACGGTGATTGTTGGAACAATGTAAACATTTAATACATTCTGTATCAGATATTGCTGTTTTCACTACTACTAGCTTGATTAATATGTATTTTACACGACACATAGTATACTTTAATTTAATATCAAATTTTCTTGAAACAGTTCATGGGAACTCAATTTCAATGTAAATAAACACTATAAAGAAATAAAGGAATATCACAGAAGGTTCTTAAAACAATAAGAACAATGCATAAAGTAAATTTTATGTGGGCTATTTATGTAGCCCACGCGACCACTCACGTCACAAATCATCACGCGACTACTCGAGGGTTAAGTAGTTTAGTATGTCTTAGTATGCTGAAGCCATACCACTTCTTATTTCTTTTTCATCATCATCATCATCATCATCATCATCATCATCATCATCATCATCATCATCATCATCATCATCATCATCATCATCATCATCATCATCATCATCATCATCATCATCATCATCATCATCATCATCATCATCATCATCATCACCATCATCATCATCATCATCATCATCATCATCATCATCATCATCATCATCATCATCATCATCATCATCATCATCATCATCATCATCAACAACAACAACAACAACCTTCAACATAGGCCAGATAGGCCTGTTTCGGCTCAGAAGGGATCTTCCCAGCGTCTCCGTGGTCCTCCTACATCTCTAATACCAACTGGTTTATACTGCAAGGCCTGTTTGGTGAGTCTTTCTTCTGGCATTTGAGAGAGATGATGTTGCCATTTCAGTTTGTACTCCCTGAGTTTGTCATTTAAAGTAAATATTCTTAGTTGTTCTCTTATTGTTTCACTTTTAATATGATCTTTAAGACTACAGCCAGCTACGTACCTCAAAAATTTCATTTCAGCCGTTTCAATTATTGTTTTATCAGTTCTGTTCAAGAACCAGGTCTCAGCTCCAAAAGATATAACAGGCACTGCCATAGTTTTGTAAAACTTTAATATGGTATCTCTTGTTTTGTTTTTCAATGTTCGTTTTGTAGTGCCATATATGTTTTGAAATTGATATATCTTTTGTTTTAAATCTCTGTCACCTTCATAGGAAATATCACATCCTAAGTAATTAAAATATTTACTTGCTCTAGTATTTTGTTTTTAAGGAGCATTTTGGACCATGTTGGGTATTTACCAATAAAAGCCATCACTTTTGTTTTCTCTGCTGAAATGATAAAATTATACTTTGACATTGTTTTGTCGAGTTGGTACAAAGCTATTTGTATTCTGGCTTCAGTATCTGCCAGAATGACCTGATCATCAGCAAACAGGACTGTATTTAAGATTGTACGACATAACCTAAAATCTACTTTCAACCGAGTTTGCCATTCGGCAACTGCTGCATCGATATAAATATTAAAAAGAGTTGGCGACATTGGGCAGTCCTGTCTTACACCTAGTTTGATAGTTTGTGTCTTAAAACCATTATCTATGCTAATACAAGTCCCTTCGTACATTTTCTTTATCATTAAAATTACATGTTGAGGATATCCGTTTTCAGTCATTATATCCCATAGCTTTTGTCGTATAACTTTGTCAAATGCTTTTACATAATCAACAAATAATATATGGATCTCTAAATTAAATTCTCTTCTCTTTTGTATTGTATCTTTTATTGTTAAGGCGCAATCAGCACAGGATCTGCCTTGCCCGAATCCGTGTTGTTTATTATTGAGTAGTGACTCATTTATTATATTTAATATTTTTGCTAAAGTTTTTGCTAATATTTTATACCTTGTATTTAAGAGACTGATTCCTCTATAATTGTTATATTCATTTCTGTCTCCTTTTTAAATATTGGCTTTATTACAGCCATTTTCCATTCTTCTGGTATCTGTATGCTGGGCCAACAAACATTTAAAAAAATGAGTAGTCGTATTTTAAAATTTTTTTATGCATACGTTATCAATTCCACATTAATTGCGTCTTTTTCTGATGTTTTATGATGTTTAAATGACGTTAATATAGTTTTTAATTCCTCTACTCTCTGAAATATTTCTTTTTATTTCTTTATTTACTTTATATTCTTTTCCAAATAAATGGGAGACCTCCACTTTTTTCATTCAAGGTCTACACCGGAATTACGAAAATGCTGTTGGGTGTGTATGGTATTAGTTATTTACTTCTAATATTTTTTCTGGTAACGTTTAATCAAAATGTGGCATAATTAAGAAAATGGTTCAGTCTTACGTAATAAACAAGGCTATTATACAAAATTGGACCAGTAAATTTAGAAAGCCTGTACCTACATTCTATAAGCACTGCGTCTGATATATTAAATATAATGGATCATGAATTTAGGAGATTTAACACTCAACCTCACCCCAAAAGACTGTAAACGAATGCTGTTAGTTCTAAACTCCATTGTTTTGCAAGAAGCCTGTACTTTATCGACTCAGCACACACTGCAATAAAACTATTTACTGCCCAGGACCAAATAGCTTTAAAACCGCCACTGATAAAATAACCGTTCATATCCGGGAACAATACCCTGGGGAGGTGAGCTACACGCCTCCCGCAGACTGTGGGAATTACCTAGGGCGAGACATTTTAATTAAACTAATATGTGACCCATTGAATTAAATTTTGTTCAGTTGAGAAACTTAGCTTCAACAGAGGGACGCATATAGGAACAAAAGTTTCAAATGAGCCACATTCATTTTGTAGCTATTGTCTCTTGATCTCGTAAGTAGAAAGAAGTCTTTCTGAGTTCGTGTTTTCTTTGAATGTCTGATACAGTATGGATGTTTACTTTGAGAATATATTCAATATGCAAGCAGCACCATGACCGAATGACTATACCGGTCGCCTCTCACCAAGGCGGCCAAAGGTTGGATTTATAACGCTCATCTGGGCTGGTTCTTTCGATTTCCCTCACCATTCATTATATTGGCTGGTATATAATCACATTTCCTTTTATGCCTTGCACCAATATTGCATATGACTTACTTCTTCACCCTCTTACCAGATAAAGGGCTGATTCAGATTCCCTCTGCTCCTCCACAGGCAAGTAGTTGCAAGTCCTGTGGGGTAAGCCTCCGTACGAAGGCAGTAAAGCAGAAATGCGAGGTAAAAAATCTCAAAATACTTGGGCTGATCAACAAAGACTGACCTTGAACACGTGCTGTAAACCATTTTTTGTCAGGTCCTTGAAAATCGCCTCACTTTTCTTGAGCACTGCTTCACAGATCCCAATTCGAATACCCCTAAGCTTCGATTATCACCGGTGATGAATCATTATGATCCAGAAGAAAAAACAAGCCAGCACAGAGTGGAAATCTCCAGGTTCTACAACACCAAAAAGGGCAATAGTTGTTCCATCTGCAGGGAAAGTGATGGTGATCACATTTTGTGACTGTAATGGAATGATTTACCAGCATGCAGCATACTACACGTCTGTATCGGCTACACTGAGGAAGCATATTGCAAAGAAACGACCAGAGCTTTCTCGGACTGGGTGGCGACTTCATCATGACAGTGCACGGCCTCACGTCGCAAATCAAGTCATGCAGTTTCTGGCTCGATTGAACATTACCTGTGTACCACATCCACATTATAGCCTCGACCTTGCACCCTGTGACGTTTTTTATTCCCATCACTAAAGGCAAAGCTTAGGGGTACTTAATTTGAGAACTCTGAAGCAGTGCTCAAGAAAAGTGAGGCGATTCTCAAGGACCTGACAAAGAATGGTCTGCAGCACGTGCTCAAGGACTGGCAGAGACGCTACAAAATGTGTATTGGAGTAGGAGAGGATAACTTTGAAAAAATATGTAAACACTGAACTGCAATAATAAACTACTGTGGAAAAAATCAATCTCAGTATTTGTTGATCAGTCGTCGTATACTGGCAAATATTTTATAAAGAAGGAAACAATAGTCCGCGGTTCGAATCCAGAGTAGACTCGAGAGCTGTATGTCCAAAACGTGTGGGCTTTGCATGTTATTTATTTAACAATGGCTACTGGACAAACAATTAAACAACCACCCACTATCACAAAGAATTTTTCGTAGTCTTCTCGGTTTGGTAGGTAAATTTTAAAAGGGTTCCACTTCTACCACAACTTTACTGTTCATGTCCTGTTCGAATCATTTCCTTCATTGTTATCTGTATCAGGATTGTCACACAAGGTGACGAACCTCGGTGGGTCGCGTCCGAGTGGAGGATGTGCGCTTTGTAAAAATCTGTTTCCGGCGTCGATTGAAACCAGTCTCTAGATGGGCTCCACTGGAATGGACCTCCAGGAGCTGTGGACTTATGGTAGACTCCGGCGGCTTCGGATGCGTTCGTACTGAGAACATTAATGGCCATATCCATGTTGTACTCACGTCATTCGGGACCCGTGGGTCACGTAGAAGCACAAGAAATCGAACAGCCTAAGTGCGATGCTCTATTCTGGTTGTAGGAGCCTCTCTGTAGCATGTATAAGTATTAAGAACACAGGTACAAATGATTCTAACACGAAACGAAAAGTAGTCACATTGCTTCAAATAACGTCTTAAGACATTAGTAATTTCAAGGAAGCCTTTATTGTTTAATTTGAGGTTATCTCTATTAAAAGTATATATTGTAAGCAGCCTCAGGTAAAAAAATAAAATGTGTAGTGTTTAACGCCCGCCTTTACATACTACACGAAGGCGGTGGCACTAGTGATACATGAGATGAAGATGGAGCACCGGTGGAATGAGATGGCGGGGGAAACCGGAGCTCCCGGAGAAAACTCTCCCCAGCGCTGGGATGTCCACCACTAATATCACTTTGCAGTCGCCTTGGATGGAACCCGGGTCACCTTGTTGAGAGACAAGCGATCTATCCACTCAGCCGCGACCCACCTCGCCCGCCTCGATATCGTGAAGGTAGCATGTCTGCCTCACGTTCAAGAGGTTCGAGTACGAATCTCGGTCAGGATGAGTTACCTGGATAAATTTTTTCGGGGTTTTCCCTTATCTTGAAAGACGAATGTTGATGATATATATATATATATATATATATAAGGGCGCTCAACTACGGTGGTCATCAGCGCCCTTTAAAAAACTAGTCATGGCAAAAGCCAGATACAAAACTTTCTAAAAACTATACAAGTGTAACAAAACCTATTAAAATACATGTACATAAAAAAACATCAATCAAAACCTATTAAAAATTTCGTTCACTAAATCCTAAACTCTAAACTAGACAAGAAATTAAAAACCTTCTCCACGGGTCTCCACGCACGGCCTACACGTGGGTGGGCCTGTTGACCGTCTCCCTCAACCACGAAGAGGAGCCCACACGAGGGAGACTGTCGGCTCGGGACCCCGGGTGCGCCAAACCCGTACCTACCGAAGTAGGCCCCTGGGGGGAGAAAGACGAATGTTGGGTAACTCTAAGCTCTATGGACCCTGGGCTCATTTGAGAATCATATCATCCATTCCAGTCATCGTTCGATATGACTTAACGTAGGAGGACATAAATTACAAAAAACGACCTACCTCACGTGGGTTACTAATGTTATATGGATACAATATATAAAGATTAGGTGCACTTGTAGTGGTTTAAGATATCTTAGAGTGTCACATAAGAACATTTTTTTCGAACTTTGAACATGAGATAGATGCCCTACAGCTCACAGACAAGGGAGTTCCTTTCTTGTATACATTATTCCCTGCTTTATTATTCAGAGAAGTCAAATATTTTTAACGCAGAAGAACATGTATGTATCACATTTTATGCATTAGAATAAAGCTTTACAAACATTTACAATTACACACTGGTAGTGGAAAAAAGTGTAAGAAACTGCAAAGCAGAAAATATGTACCAAAATAATTATTTGGTGGATAGGAACAAGTATCAAGTGCTATATGCGTTAACACTATACTCTTCATATTAATGAATGATTGTAAAACTTGCAGACGTATTACATGTAAACAAAATTCAGCTTGTACATCCTACCAAAAAGTACACCACTTTTGATTTGAGCGTCTGTAAATGGGTTAATATGGCGCGTCTAAAATATTCGCTTCTTTTTTGTTTTAAGTTAACATCCTTTAAAGTAGGTATACTGGCCGATAAATGAAATGGTGCTCAAATGATTCCAGAGTCTATAGAGGTTAGATTTACTCGACATTTATCTTCTTCAACGTGAGTAATTTTTTATATAATTTACGTCCTCCAACGTTGTCATATCGGACGATGAATGAAATGGGAGATGGCTCAAATGTATTCGAGGTCCATGGAGTTTAGAGTTACCCAACAGTCATCCTTCAGGACAAGGGAAAATTACTGAAGAAACCTTATCCGGGTAACTCACCCTGACCGAGATTCGAACTCGGGACCTCTTGAACGTGAGGCAGACTCGCTACCATCTACGCTATAGCGACGGCTAAAATATTCACTGCCACTTAGTGCGGGGAAGGAGTAGCCTACAGCTCATCGCTCTTAAGAAAAACTGATTCTGAGCTTCTTTCTATTAATGTGCCAAGTAAACAGGTCCTCAAAAAATGTAACTCTACCTAATTTGCTTCAATATCGCAAAGAAAATTACTTTTTAATGCTCTTATAACGTACTTTTTATGAAATTCACAAAATCGTGTACTCTGATTAATCTTGGAGTATAACATAGAGTGAAAAGAAAAGATAATACAGGAAACTATTTTAAAGAAGTTAAGAACAGTTGAAGACATACCAATTTGAGCTATGGAAACTGACTGCCATGAATCAGAGAATGATTATGATGTCAGAATCTTACCACTAGGGTAGGAAACGTTAATTTAGCTGAGAATTTATAACTGACATTTGAAGACTAAAATACTAATATCTAGAACAAATATTCAAAAGCATTTCCAAACGGATATTTGCTGTACATTAGCGTAAGATAGACAAAATCAGCCTCCACTTTGTTCAAAGGAAACACATGTAACCTTTCATCTTTTCTAGTTGAAGTAGATGGCAGTTCCTCATTTATACCTGCTTTTAATAAGTCAGTGAGTTGACAGGACTAGCAAAATTGAGATAGTTCCAACAAGTTGGCAGCACTAGCCAATAAAATGAAGTCATAAAGTATCCTAGAGATGGCAAGAAATGTGATGTAGCCAAGGAAACCTAGCCTACTTTTTACTCGGCTTCCGCAGTACAGTACTAATCACTGTGTATCTCACGTGAAATTTACTGGTTGCTAAGGTAATAAGCTCCGAATCTTAAACATTTAGTATGATACTGCCTTTTTATTCTAGAACTTGTTATACATGGTTTTGCAACACCCTGTATGCTATCGATTCTGATAGTCATTTCTAAACTTTGTCTTTAATATTCAACAAATGGTACGCTTTTAACGAAACCAGTAGAGCAAAATATTTCACCAATTCTCTATGAGCCAAATACTACACCACCCCTGACAGAAGGGTCAGTAATAAGTAGGTAATACTGGTTTTAACCAGCTTCGTGTCTGCGTCATCTCTTTGCCGGAATTAAACTTGGTATACGCCCAGGAGAATGACGTCACGGGTTAACAAATGAGTATAATTTAATTTAAAATTCATCGCGTTGTTCCTTCTGAATGACTAGGTTAGGCTCATGCAGTCCCAAGACATAAGGTAGTTCTAGAGAGTAAACAAATTCATTTTATTAATAATGTTAAATATGACGTCATGTATCATGTATCTCAACACTACGGTGCATTATTTTCCAATTTGTTATGGACCACTATGTTTTTTTCTGTAAACCCAGTAATTAATTCCATTATTAGGTCGAAATATAAAGGCAAGTGTTGCAAGCTAAATATATCAATTGAAATTTTCAGACCAACGCTATAGTAATAATCCAAATTTATTTGAACTATATTAAATTACTTGTTAAGAGTCTGAGATGGTTTTCTCAGCAAAAGATAGTCCTTATTAAAGTAATACACCTTATTTCGTATGACTACATATTTACATTGTATGATAAGGTACCATGAGAATGAAAATGACGTCATATAAACTAATGGAGTGCTCGTTCAAGCTTAGCTTTGTCCATCTCAATCCCACTACATATAAGTTTCCAAAGGAAAGGTCAGCTAAGTCTACTATTTAGCTTACTTACCACGTGTTTTAATTCTGGATTTACTATCATAGCTTTTACGGTTCCTGCGGCTGATTTTGTTAGCATTATGTTTAGTGGCAGCTGCTACACGAGTACGTCAACACCTACGTTTGACAACTTGCGGATTTATTATCAATTTTTAATGGTATTAAATATTACATATATCTGTCATTCTAAATATATGGCAATTTAGCTTATAGTGCTTCTCCTCTAAACTCGACGAAGCATGACAAGTTAGTGCTTAGTACACGTTGACTTGTGCACGCTTTAAGGAGCTTCTGTGCATGCAACGGACATGATAGGGTCCAAAAAAATACAGGTCGCTCGCTCGTGCTGGCTGGCTGTATACAGCCAGAAGTTTTTGCTGCGTGCCCACCCATTAAGGGTTTTACCGCAGGTAGGATTTTTATTGAATGATGTAGGATGAAGGTGATGTAGGTTTTTGATTGGGAGTTAATTTTGAGGTTACCAAAGTACCTTCGGGTTGAAGGGGAGGATGCAGTACTTAGCACCCAATTTTTTGTTGTTGTTTTGTTTTAAATTTTTAGATTTTAGTTGGGGAGAAATTTAGATGCCAAACAGCTTGAAAGAATTATGAGGAGCTCAGCTTTAGCTGCTGATAGGGTTAGCTCCTGGGTTATCTAGGGTGCCCGCATGCCATACGGGGGAACCGATGCAGTCTAGATCGGCGTCCAGTGGGGTCATAATTTCCCAATGATCTGACAAGGGCGCTTCTATGTGATGTTAACTTGCGTATAATTTTGAAGCCCGGCGCCTAATTTCATCCTCCACGTATGGAAGACCCGATGCTTCGTGGAGCAACCTGGTAGGGAAATAACGTCCCACAGAATAGATAGACCGCAGTCCCCTATTCTGTGCACGTTGAAGCCATGCTAAACAGCTGTCTGCTGCCATGCCCTAGATCTCGCAGGCATATAGCATCACCGGGATTACCAGCGCTCGGAAGAGGTACAACTTCATGCGGACTGGCATCGAGGTCGACCCCAGCATTGGGTACAGGGAAGTGTTTGCTCCCTGTACCTTCGCCGAAAGGTCCCTGATGTGTCGGCGAAAAGTTAGACCCCTGTCCAAGTTTACTCCTAGGTACTGGACAGAGATAGACCACTCTATCCTTTGACCTCGGTAGCTGAAGTTGGGGCAGTCTGCGGGGGTGTGGCGCTTTGTAAAAAGTTTGGCGTGGCTTTTGTCCGGATTTGCGGACATCCGCCAACGCCGACACCACTGTTGTGTTAGGCGGAGATATCTTTGAATGGGGTTGAAGGCTCTGAGGATGTGTTTGTCCTTGCAGAACAGAAACACGTCGTCAGCGTATTGTGCCATTACGACTCGTGGTTCTGTGGGGAAATCTGCCATAAAGACGTTGAAGAGGGTGTGAGATAGCACAGAGCCTTCGGGCACTCCGCCTCTCACTGGCCTTAGTGTTGACGTTTTCCCCGCGACTGAGACTTTAAATGTGCGGTGTCGCAAGAAGCTGTGTAGGATGTTGATCATTTGTGTTGGGAGCCCCAGATGGATCATTTTGTATAGGAGTCCGGCATGCCATGTCGTTGAGAAGGCCTTCTCGACGTCCAGCGAAACTGCGGCCGTGAAGGTGCCTTCCTGGAAACCCAGGGCGGCGGTCTCCACCACACGCAGCAACTGCTGAACTGTCGAGTGCCCAGGACGAAAACCAAACTGGTGGTCAGGAATGGCTTGAATGTCTACCAATATTGGGGACAAGCGAGCAAGAATTAGCCTCTCGAGAACTTTCGAAAGGGTGGAAAAAAGGCTAATGGACGGTAGCTGCAAGGATGTACCGGATTCTTCCCAGGTTTCAATATGCAAATCACCCGGGCCTCTCTCCACTCTCGTGGAAAGTACCCAAGGGCGAGGCACATATTGAAAATCCTAGTTAGGAAGAGAACCGCATTGAAGGGAAGATGGCGGAGCATTAGGGGAGTCAGCCCGTCCGGCCCCGCCGCCTTCTTTGGTTTGAGACGTTGGAGTGCGCCTTGGACTTCGCTAGGTCGGATGGTAGGGAGTCTCTCCGCATCCTCAGGATGGTGACGTAAGAAACGACGCACCTCCGGACGGACGCGTTCAGAAAAGTTGTCGTCCTGGGGGTCAACACTCGGACACATAGTGCGCTCAAGATAGTCAGCGAAAGCGTTGGCTTTGGCTTGGGGTTCATAGGCCAGGCCCTGGGTGCCGTGAATGGGAGAGGTGCACTGACCTCTGTGTTTTCTGAGGGCTTTGGCTATCCTGCACACGTCGCCATCCTCGACGCGCAACCTGGCCATTTTGTCCTCCCACGCTTGCACCTTGTGCTCGCGTAGACGGACACTGACCTCTCGAAAAAAAAAAAAAAAAAATACACAGGAACAAGTGCACGAAGATTTTGTTACGTCAATTTACATCCGTGCCACTATATATACAGCTGAGCTCTCGTTTAAATTGCTGGACTACGTGCTTGAAGATAGGGCCATCGTAAGGAACTATCGCTACCGCGATCCGCACACCGATCGGAAGATTATGCAACTTTTATTTATGGGGACACTTAAAAAATAAAGTGCTGCGGTACAACCGCGTACTGAAGGCTAATACTGGAAGAGATATTACTGCAGTTTCAGAAGATTAACGTGTGTTAACAAAACTTATCTTAAAAGGTTTGAAAGATGCATGGCAACACAAGGACGTCGTTTCCAACACCTTCTGTGATAACGGTGTGTGGTTACTGTATGTACATGTAAATATATGCGCTTGAATTACTGCCACGCCATATGCTACAGTTGAGGTTCTGTGGATATTCAAATTGGCAGAGAGCAGCATGTGGTCCTGCGACAGCACGGGCAAGAAACCGTCGGCCAGGAGTCACAAATAAGGCAATGTACAACAATAAGAATTTCAAGGAAAATGTGTGTTTATGTAAAGGCCATGAAACACATTAGATTTTCATATTTGCATTGTCATATATAGTGCATCCATTATTATTATTATTATTATTATTATTATTATTATTATTATTATTATTATTATTATTATTATTATTATTATTATTATTATTATTATTATTATTATTATTATTATTATTATTATTATTATTATTATTATTATTATTATTATTATTATTATTATTATTATTATTATTATTATTATTATTATTATTATTATTATTATTATTATTATTATTATTATTATTATTATTATTATTATTATTATTATTATTATTATTATTATTATTATTATTATTATTATTATTATTATTATTATTATTATTATTATTATTATTATTATTATTATTATTATTATTATTATTATTATTATTATTATTATTATTATTATTATTATTATTATTATTATTATTATTATTATTATTATTATTATTATTATTATTATTATTATTATTATTATTATTATTATTATTATTATTATTATTATTATTATTATTATTATTATTATTTATTTATTTATTTATTTACTTACTTACTTACTTACTTATTTATTTATTTATTTATTTATTTATTTATTTATTTATTTATTTATTTATTTATTTATTTATTTATTTATTTATTTATTTATTTATTTATTTATTTATTTATTTATTTATTTATTTATTTATAATTGTTTCCCTATGAACCGAGAAAATGACCCTGTGCTGTCAAAGATTATTAACATTGTTTTGCATTATCAGAACCATAAGAGAATGTTGTGTATCCGAGAGGGTCAACTTTGTGCAACAGAGTGATATATGCTATTATTCTTGCTCAGGTGCAATAAAGCACTCTAATTATATTTGAAGATAATTGATACCTTTGCCTTAGCCTTATGAGTAATGGAGTCTTTTCGTCAACTGATACCCAGTACGATGCGCAAACCCTGCTCTGGGGACGGGTTTTACTTTTGAGTTCTTTTCTAGTTAGCTGAGTGCCCTAGAAACCTAGGCATATCTAACTGGGGCTTCTGGTTCGCCAAGAGTATTTTATTTCCTCTGCACCAAACAGACCTCTGCACCTTAACAAACTACAGCAAATAGAACAATATAAGATCCCTATACATTTGATAAATACAATTAAGTGATAACATATACATCAATATAACAAGGGACAAATAAAAATAAAAATTATAAATTACCTTGGTACATAGAGAGGACTGTGGCGGTCAAACATTTCATTTGATTTATATTTGAATTCAATAAAGAACCACGTACAACTAAGTATACACCAAAGGAAACAACTGAAATAATAATTTAGATATAATTATATTTAGAGATGACCAATTGTTATCGGCAGAAATTGAAGAAGTTATGTGCAAATAAAGTTAGTGAGGTAATGAACAAAATACAACAGGAAAGTTTTCAGAGAGAAAGCAAAGACTGTTATCATAATGGATGAAGAAGTAAGACCCATTTCGAGTTAAGATATTAATTAGAGGACAAATAATAATCGATCAGGTGTTAACTTAAACATTTCGGATCTAAAATATCAATAATTGATGAAAAGCTAAAACTGCAAGAAAATACTAAGGCTTACAACAAAGTAAATTGGTAATAATTTGAAATATGGACTTTTTTAAAAATTAAGATAGTACACAATAATATCTAAGCGCACATTCATAGAAAATATGAAAACATGAAAATTCAAGATTGAAGGCATCTCAAGTCATATTTCCAACATTCTTATTCAGACTACCGAGAAAAGAGACTCCAAAATGCAGTCAAAGGAACAGAATTAAGGGAAGATAACATTGTGAAAGGATTTAAATGGTATCAGCCTACCATTACAATCTTTAAGATTGCAATAGCAAGCAGCGTTTTATACACATTTTGGACGAGGAGACATTGCTCTCGTGTGAAAGCAGTTTCATTGGTCTCGGGAATAGGTTTGAAGGCCTAATGCATGTTAAGAAACATTGGAACCAATGCTCATGTAAAATAGCTCGATATTTTTGCAAAGTTGCATTTTTCGACCTTTGTACTTCATATAAATGTGATCCAGTCGCCTTTGGGGACATAGGCAGACATTTTAAATGCCTCGTTTTAGGGCGTAAGCATTTAAATCCTTGCCGACATATTTTTTATATAAACTATATTTGTACATTTATTATGTTCTACGCCCATTAGATATACCAATTCATTTACCAATTGTCAGATTTACCAATTGTTGCGTAAAATAGTATGAAGCATAAGTTATATTAGAATATAAATGAATAAACAACGAATTAATTTAAAATATATCTAATTTCAATAAATTTAAGAACGGAACCTATAACATTCTTTGACACAAAGTATATTTTGTTATTCTATTTGTTTGTGTATTTATTATGTTTTCAAGTTACCTTGAAAAACTATTAACTTTGTAATCTTACATAGAATGCGCGTGTAACGTACAAATTTCAAATTATTTTTTGCTTATTTTAGATTTTTATTAAATACTATAACTGCAGAATCAAATATCCGCTTTAATTTAAGATTTTTGAACTGATATTTTGTAAAGAACCGAACAAAATATAAGGAAGTTTCAAATTTGAAATCCAGTTTGCCTACAAAGAAGAAGACAGGAATCTGATATTCGATGTCAGCTCAAGGAAAATATTGAATGTTTATCTAAAAGTTTACGTCAGTGCTTTAGATGTTCTTCTGCAGTTCCTTCCTTTCCCTCAGAAAAATTACATTTGTTAAAATATAATTTGAAATGTAATATTCATTTTCTCTTCCTTGAAATGCCGTCGTCCACAGTTGTGACGTCAGAAGTGACACGACCCAGCTAGCTAAAAGCCAAGGCTGGCTATGAGTACAAACAAAATGCAGAGACAGTTTCTGCGGTAAGTTTTTCCGGAAGACAAACCCAGGAAACGTCCCAACCAGCAGCTTGCTGATAAATCGAGCGGGGAAACACAAAACCTAACTCCCTCGAGACAAGACTCGCTTCTTGTGACACACGCCATGGACCATGGGACTCTTCTTCCGCAGATCATTAACTTCTCCAAATTACCTTATGTATAAGCTTCTTAGCAACATAAACTGGTCCTCTTGTTTCTTTGGGATAAAATTCGAAAGAAAATCAATAGCAAAGTCTTATGCGTAACACGCACATGATAACCCACACTTTCACAACTGACATTGAATTCCGCGTTGCCTTATTTAGACACGATGGGACGCACTCGCTAATGTTCTGCCTATTTCCAGCAGAATATGGAGCACCAATAAAAGTGAGACTTCCGGTGTTTTTTTTTTTTTTTAGTTCTCTGCAGATAGTATTTCCAACCGTCTGCTCGATCTATCAATCACCAATCTCAGGATATGACCAGATGTGTATTATCAAACAACACAGGTTCTGACTATCAAACTTTCAATAGGCAATAACTATTACATCAAAGTAGTTCGCGACAATTCTAAACCAATACGCTAAAGTTCTCTACCAGGCAAGAGCACGCAGTTCTGTCACTTAGGAAGGACTGATGCTAAATCCACTCCGCGCGATCAGCAGCGCCTTTACGCACCAACGAGCACACAAGAACTGTTCTAAATTCAGCCCAAAGTTACGTTACTAATAAAGGCCGGAGTGATGTGCGCTCGCATGCGATACAAGTTAGTTGGGCGCAGAGTATGAATGACGTCAGATGTACAGCATGGCCATCAAATGTGAAAAAAAAAACTGCCACCAGAAACAAACGCCTAAAATAATGTAACGTAGTACTCTTCGAAAAAGTGAAGCATTGCCTTGCAAGAATATGCAGACGCAGAATCAAGGTGTAGTATAGTGCAACTGTTTCGTTTCTTCTCGTTGAACCTGTCATGCTCAGGCTATACCTGCCTGCAGTTGTTTACATGAGCGAGTGATTACAGTACACTCCAAGTGCAGTATACCTATGGAAAAACGCACAGATCCTCCAAATAAACTCTCCTCCTTCTTTCTCTTGTTCACTTCTGGGATTAGGCATTTCTGACTGTTCCTTCTAAGCATTCTATCAGCTATTCCCATCTTTTTCTAGGGCGTCCTACATCTCTTCTTCCACGAGGATTATATCTTCTTATTAAAACCCGTACTTCCTTCGTCCATTATATTCATATGTTCTTTCCAGTTGTGTATATTTTATTCTATTTTGCCATGTAATTTATATATGTCTAGTTCCTCTCGAATAGCTTCATTTCTGATTAAATCTCGTCTGGTACATTGTTTAACTCCTCTAAAGAACCTTATTTCTATTGGCTGTATCTTACCTTTAACTCTTTCTTTTAATATCCAGGACTCACTTCCATACATGTGCACTGGAACTACCATTGTTTTATAAAATTTTAACTTTGTTTCTTTCCTTGCTTTGTTTTTCAATGTTATTGCTATAGTTTCACATTTATACTGAAATTTGTTTATTTTGTTTTCCAGGTCTTTATCTTGCTTACATCACAACCCAAATAGCTGAAATTCGAGAGCTGTTCCAGGCATTTATTTTCAATGCTTAATGTTGATCTTACAGGATATTTTCCTCGATGTGCCATTATCTTCGGTTTCTTTGCGGATATATTTAGATTGTATTATTTTCCCAGTAAATACAATTTATACCTGTAATGTTGAAGGCTTTCTTCATTTTCTTGTATTATTGCTACATCGTCAACATAGATTATTAGTCGTATTCTTTCATCCACTAGTTTTTTCCAAGTTTTTATGAAATCGTCCAAGTATATATTAAATAGTGTGGGAGAAAGTATACAGTAACCTCTCCTTAGTTAATAATTCTAAGCCCCTCACTTCTATGCTGCCACATTACTTATACTTTTCTAACGTATGCTGAAGACTCGAAACTGTCCACAATTCTTTAATAAATTCTACTTTACATTCTCAGAATTCCAATGGCAATTTTTTTATCAATAAGGCTTCATTCGCGTAGCTGTCCAGGCTAATTCTGCAGATTGGCCTGAAAAACTGGTCTTCGCTAATGACCTGTGCATGATGTCCATTTACCTAAGTCAAAATCTAACTTTAATGTATCACAAAACCAACTAACTCTTGACTGTACCCCAACTTCATAAAATATTCATATTTAGAGAAGCTATTTTCTTTGTACAGTACTTAATATTTATTTATTATTTATCAGGATTATAGCTAATATTTCATTTATTAGTTCTACAATACACCAGCATTTATTTGATTGACCGTTAACTTCCGTATAACAACTCAAAGCTTGGAGATTAATAATTTCTTCCACAACATACGGACATGTGCTTATCTCAGATAAGCAGATTTATCAATACACCAAATGACGAAACAATGTTGGAGAGTGCAGTACACCCTTCATCGCCAGACAACAGGATGCGATGACACACGACGAGCACGATAACTTCGTAAACAACTAAAAGTGATTATTAGTTCATCATTATTGCTAGTAAGAGAAATAGGATTATGACAGCTTCGAACAGTCGAACGCAATTGGTAGAAACATATGCAAAAATACATTTTTTGCAACAGTAAAAAGAGGACTGACTGAGGCCTTCTTCAAAGGATCTGTGGTAGCAAAGAAACCTCTTCTAAAGTCCATAAATTAAAAGAAGAGACTTGAATGGTCTAGATAACATCGCATTTGGACCCCTGAAAGGAGGAAGAATGTGTTATTCACAGATGAACCGAAGTTGGAGATTTTTAGAAACCAGAAGCAGCTTATTTGTTCGCCGATGTGAAGCAGAAAGAATGACCCAGCACTGCGATCTACCTACACAGTGGGGGGTCTGTTATGGTCTGGGAGTGTTTTGCAAGAGGTGCCTAGAGTTGGTCATACAATACATCGCTGATTGCTCTTAGTATGGATAGACTTCATCTTACAAGAGAATAATGACCCAGAACATCGATCAGAGCTCTGTAATAAGTTCATTACAACAAAGGAAAAGCAGAAAGTACCGGTTGCAATCGTATCGTATCACAGATGTACATACGAGGGCTGTAATAAAGAATGATCACAATTATGTTTTGACAACGAGCTCATCCTCATAATTTTGATTCTCCTTCTCAAAATAGTATCCCCTGAATGCGACTCACTTGTCCCAGCGTTTCTGCCAGTCTTCAAAGACATGCTGGAAACCTTTTTTGAGAGATCCTTCAAAATCGCCTCCGCAGCTTTCACCACTACTTCTGATGATGGATAATGCCTCCCACGAAGGCCCTTCTTCAAGTTAGGGAATAGAAAAAAGTCACATGGGGCTAAATTTGGACTAGAGGGAGAGTGAGGGATGCATTTCATGATGAGTTTTGCAAGATATTCAACAAAAACATTGGCAATATGCAGCCGCACATTATCGTGGTGCAGCATTCATCCTGCTTCTCGGAAATGTGGTCTTTTGCGCCTTATATGGACTTGCAATGTTTTCAGGACATCCCTGTAGTATTGTCCAGTTACTGATGTGTGTGCGGGTACAACATGCTGATTAACCATTCCATGAATATCAAAGAATGAGATGACCATAACTTTCCCAGCAGAAGCAATTACTTTTGCTTCTTTTGGGGGTTGGTAATGAAGGAGATTTCCACACTGAGCTTTGCTGTTTGCTCTCAGGATCAAAATGATGTAGCCAAGTTTCATCAGCAGTGATTACGTTTGAAAGAAACTCCGGATGTTCCTCTAACATCAACTTTAACTGCATGTTACTCCATTGCAGCGGTAGGCGATGCTGAATATGTCTGAACTTGCCTGGTTCTCACAGACGGGAACCAAGAGTACCAACAATGAAACTACTATAGAATGTTTGTTTCACATTAAGCTTACAGAATATAATAAGATTGAATTTTAATGCGAAAAGTTACGACCGTAAAAAATTATGATCATTCTTTATTGAACAGTCCTCGTACATTCAATAAGGAACACTTCTGTAACTTGATAAAATGTCGAATAATATTCACTGAACATATGTACAAAAACTGATTGACCATATATCTAAAGTTTGCAAGTCAATCATTATATTCAAGGGAGGCTAGTTTGATGAACGTAAAATATAATTATTTATTTAGAATAGTTAGGCATAAGTTTTTGTAACTATACTTTGGGAAAAATAAAGTTTATTTTGTTTCATATGTGCTGTACCATATGTTAGTCATGAGGCGTTGAAATTAATGTGTATATGTTTGGTATATTATCCAGATTTATGTTGCTTATGTAGCAAGTTATAGGGGAGAGTGGGTAATGACGCTCACTTAAGAAAAATTGCTCAGCAAACTTAAGTATAATTACAGAAATCATTTTAAAACAATAAATTGCAAGTTACATGAACAGAATCTATAAAGGAATACAAATAAATATATTTATTTATACAAGAAACCATGAAAATAAACCAATCTAAAAAGTTGGATCGAGCGATATTACCCACCATGTGCCATTAATGGCGCTCGAAACAAAATAAACCAATTTAATATTTCTTTATGCAATAATCGCATTTATAATTATCAGGTGTATCAACTCCACTGCATTCCTCATGTGCCCATTCACAGCAGGAGACACAATGGAACCACAGTTCGTTATTTTGTCCAAATTCTCCAAAATAAAACAGATATCTTTTGCCATGGCTCCAAATCGTCAAGTTCGTCATCGTCACATACATTTAATTAGTTGGTGGAATATTTGTCACTGGATTTGTCAGGCAAATTGATTTTCCTTCCTTTTTTCGTTTCTTAGAATTCTTCTTTTCGGCCTTTTTGATGATATTGCTTTTAGTTGCAATGTTTACGTGCAACCTTTTAGCGATCGCCGCTTCTCTGCTACCTGCATTTTAGAGGCTGTGAGAATCTGGAACATCATTTTATTTGGCTTTCTTCCAGTGGAAATATTGGAAACATTTGAGGGACCTGGAATGGGAGAAATATTTCCGACAAAAATTTGGGCAGAGATTTCGGGCATCTGTGGAGACAGAAGTGATTGAGGCGGAAGGGACAGGCCTAATTCTGCAAACTAGAACAAGGAATTGGTAGAGCACTCTGATATTGTTGGTTCAGTGGCGGTAGAACTGATTGTTGCTGAGGTCTTGTTTCTTGATGAGTAGATCCACTAGGTGATGTTTCATGATCTTCGTCCGCAACTGAAAGTGCCTGTTATTCTCTGGTCGATGGCCTACCGGTGTTTGAAAGTTTTCTACGGCCATAAAATCTTCATCATTGAAATGATCTGGGTTAAGAGACCAAATACCAGTGCACTGAAACCTATGAGCTGCTATTTAATTGGATTTTTTATAAGATTAATGGAAAGTAACAAATCCCATATCTCTTTGAGTGATCCGTAGATAAAATAATTATAACATTCAAATATGTGTTGGACAATGGCAGTCGTCTGGTGGTAATAGTGCTAGGGTTTGAGCGTCATTACCCACCGACGACATGTTGGATTTATCATGAGAACTACGCTTCAAACACAGCACCATAAAATCGATTAAGTTATCAATATATAGCTTGTACTTTATAAAACGTGTTTAGAAATATATTTAGCGTTACCTTGTAATGATCTTGGTGTATCTGCACTAAAAAAAATCACAAAAAACACGCTTCTTCTAAAAAAAAACGCATACACTATTCCACGCCCACGAAACTCTTTCTGTGTGTTACCCCAACTGTCCGCTAGATGCCAGTGGTATGTAATGTCTGTTAGACACATTGTGTGTGAAGAATATTACATGACCGCCACTGTCCGCTGAGCGCCATTGTACTATTTTTCCCTATACATTTTTTTTAGGGTTTATCAGTTATTCACAATCATTAAAAATAAAGAGGTCTTCAAAAGTTATTGCCGGGAAATTCCAGATATACATTTAATTTTCCATGTTTTAATCAAATCCCTAAAGTTGCTTTTGAGTAAATCATAATTTTACGAAAAAGTGTTAATGTAAGGAACAGTTTAGCGCTTGGACATTTTCTTGAAAGTCTTTGTGTTGCATCTTTAGAAAGTCCTGAATTTAAATATCATATCACACACACACACACACATACACACACACACACACACACACACATACACACACAATGTTTGTTCTGGGTTCAATAGGCGGAGAAACATATATTTCTAATGAAATCTTGATATGGAACTTTTGGATGGAATGTAAGATGTACAAAAACAATAAATATTCAGGAAGAATTAAAAGCAACTTAATACCAAGTTAGATGATCTTGGAATACTTTATTACTGTATGGGATGCTAATTTCATTTGGTAACTATGACATTTGGTGTGACCAAAGCAGAGCCAAACCACTGGTTAGGGCGTGCAAAGATATCTGCATAATAGAAGGCCGCAAGTTTTAAAGTTAGTGATGGTTTTTCCTTTTGTATATCTTCTCAGTCCAGATAATGAATATTAATCAACCAACTCTTCAGGTCCACAGGTGTTAACTACATTACTTAACCGTAAAAGAAATGATCACGTTCTAAAATCAATATAAGGAAGATAATGAAGATTCTGCATGAGACTTCTTGGATCAATTTTAATACACAGTTTAAACTGAGTGCACTAAAGTAGAGAACCAATGGTAGGCAATGTTAACCTTGGAAGTTTTAAACGGTTAATCAGTATGAGTAACGAGCAGCAGTTTTCAGATCAGACCTGCCGCGAAGTTCGTGTTCCTAGATGCCCATATTTGTTTTAAAATACAACATCGGGAGCATGTGAAGGAATGTGGCAGAATGTAATTATCGAAATCAAGTTCCTTACGTGTATAAAAGTAAAATATGTTAAAAAAGAAAGCATTCTTCCCACGGTAACGTATGAGGCTTGCATTCGGATGTTGCCACTTCAAATTACCTTGCTCGTCCACTCTAATATTGTTTTTTATGGTTTTCCTTGGTCGGTAGGCGAACGCTGGGGTTCGTCTACCAATTGTTCGCCTACCACTTTTTCGTTTCTCTAATTTTTCTTTCATTCTGTTTCTTTTCCTGTTTTAGGTTGTTTGTAGGTTCTGTGGCGTAAGTTAAACACTCTGTTAATTTATGGTTCTCTAACCTTTATGCCATTTTAAGCGTCACATTAGGGAGCCACAACTATGGACCAGAGAGAGAAATCCAGCGATCGGTGATCAGCCCGGTCTCTGGAATGCAGTGGGATGAACGTAATGAGGGCGAAGTGGATGAAAGTAAAGATAATGGATCAATTGGTGTAATGATTGCGGGGGAAACCGGAGATCTCGGAGAAAACCCACGCCAGCGTCGTGCTGTTTGGTTGTCGGGTTACTGATTATTACTCTTCCTGGGTAGTTCATGTAGTATTAGTAGTATTAGGGACATGTCATGTTAGAGGGTGCAACAGGTCTATCTACCTGCGGCTTCGTCCGATATGACTTAAAGTTAGAGGATGTAAATTACAAAACACATATATATATAGGCATATATATAGCTAAGGTTTTAGATAGAGTCCACATAAAAAACTCAATACCAGGGCCCGGATTTGAACCATGGATCTCCTGGTTTCCGTCCAGTCACTTTTACCCATTGGGTTACCATGGATACTATTAATTAACCTAAATAGAGTTAAATGATGAAGCCTGGAACCTAAGTACTTACGATAGTAAGTCGCCACAGACAGTACATCTCCGATACGAGTGGTTTACCGGGAAAATATATTACCTAATTGGAGAATTTAACTCGAATATGGGTAGTGGAAATTATATTAATTCAGATACATTCTACAGAAATGTATAAAAGTAAACATTTGTAATAGCAGCGACAGTTAAAAGAGAATAAAAAAAATTGTTTTTCTTAGTGAAAGGGTTGCAGTTGGTTTACTCCAAGTAGTTCAAATGGAATAATGTGTAACATATGAAAGGAAGTAGGAAGAGAGTACGTTTTGGTAACCCTTGGTTTTAGCTGTCTCGTGTGTTGGTCTGGTCTCACGCGACGAGATAAGGCCAGTTTAAAGGGAACAATGATATCCAAGTTGAGTGCTATATAGCTCTGTGACACAAACACCAGCCCGCACACACAGATTTAACGTAATCTCTGCTTGACCTTCTTTTGTTTCTAAGAACCGGGATGTCACGCATCGCAGTCACCACGACCAGTTCGTTTTTGTTTATCAGAGAGCATAATTAGATTTCTGTGATGTTCAGTGAAAAGTGAATTATAATAAAGTCTGGTATTATAAATGTAGTCTGATACTAAACATTTTATTTTCTAACATCCCCTGCCAGTTTAGATAATTAAGTTTGAAATAATAGCAGTTGATGATGAAAATTAAGCGAAACAGTACAGTTTTGAGTAATAAAGCTTGCGAAAGCTTAGGAAAATTTGTGCATACTAAAAACATTTAATGTAACACTTACTTGATCCTAGTTATTAAAATTCATGTTCAAAATATTTTAAAAATTGTTCTTTCAAATCTCCTTCCGTACCTTTATATTAACACTTAATTTTCAAGCATGCATTGTTATTTTAATATAATGCCAATAATAACATGGAGCATGGCTTTGCAGTTATATCTTCTATTTGCATTCCGTATTCGGTTTCGGATTTGACCTAAGAGCATTAGAACTGT
This sequence comes from Mantis religiosa, assembly GCA_030765055.1. Lineage (NCBI taxonomy): Eukaryota > Metazoa > Arthropoda > Insecta > Mantodea > Mantidae > Mantis > Mantis religiosa. Next base: position 39,252,589 of record CM060955.1, read on the forward strand.
GTTTCGAGAGGTGTTTTAAACCGTGAGGTACTGATGGGTTAAAAGATATGATGAGTAACTGGGTCTTCCGGGTAGGACCGCGTCTTTGATGCTCCTCTGGTCGACGTTTCGTCCCAACTATGTGGGGCTTCTTCAGGACTTCTTCTCTGACAGCTCCGTAGCAACTGTGCCGGTGGAGGCGATGCACGCTTATTTATCCCTTGGAGTTTCTGGCGGTCGGCCCACCCACTTACTGAAGGCACTGCCATGGGTTCGCCGTTATCACCAGTAGTAGCCAACCTCTTCCTTGAAGCCTTCGAAACCTCTGCAATCGACATAGCAGACTTAAAACCGGCCCTCTGGCTCAGATACGTTGACGATACATTTGTAATCTGGCCACATGGAAGAGACAAGGTCTTGGATTTTCTGAACCATTTGAATAGCTTGCATCCTAACATCGAGTTCACCATGGAACTGGAAGAAAACGGCAAATTACACTTCCTGGATGTGTTAGTAGAAAGAGAGGGAACGATACTGAAGTTCTCAGTATACCGAAAACCAACACACACAGACAGATACCTAGACGCCACATCCCATCATCCGCCATCCATTAAACGAGCAATAGCCAACACACTCTTACACAGGGCCATCTGTATATGTGATCCAGAGAAACTACCTGGTGAATTAAATCATTTGAAACAAGTTTTGGAAGCCAATGGATATCCAAAAAGCTATATAAAACACCTACAAAAGAAGAACAAGACACAAAAAGAAACCAAAACCAAGACCACAGCATGGCTGCCCTATCTAAAAGAGACATCCGAGAAAATATCAAAACTACTTAAGAAACATAACATCCAAACTAGATATCAATCCACCAGAAAACTAAGATCATTTATGCGACCGGTTAAAGATAAACAAGACCCTCTGAATAATGCAGGAATTTATAAAATTGACTGTGACTGTGATGCATCATATGTGGGACAAACGGGCAGGTCAGTGAAGGTCAGACGACAAGAACATATAAGAAGCCAAAAATTAAATCAACCCGAAAAATCAGCACTTACAGAACACGCCATAAACACAGGACACCATGCAGATTTTGATCAAGTAAAATTACTAGCCAAATGTAATAACTATAGACATAGAATGATTAGAGAAAGCAATGGAATATTCAAAACAGATAATAGTTTAAATAGAGACAATGGTAGACCTCTGCACACTGTCTAGCAGACACTGATAAGTGCACGTGGATTAGGCACAGCATTAGCCAATAGGAGTAAGTGGGCGGGCCGACCGCCAGAACCTCCAAGGGATAATTAAGTGTGCATCGCCTCCACGGCACAGTTGCTACGGAGCTGTCAGAGAAGAAGTCCTGAAGAAGCCCAACATATTTGGGACGAAACGCATCAAAGACGCGGTCCTACCCGGAAGACCCAGTTACTATGGACACCGGCCGCCGAAGCCTACGCACTGAGAAGATATGCTGAGATTAAAGAACAGGAATTCCACATTATCAAATAGCTCTTTAACCCGTTTCAAATAACACACTGCATTAAATACTTCAGCCAACTTAAACGATGTCTATCCTAACCTGAGAAAAATATCCTATACTTCAAAACTACAGCAGCTGGCAGCATCCAAGAGCAAGATACCTTAGTTACTACTGGTAAGATGTATAATTTTTTAATGTAATGATACAGAAGTTTTCATAAAGTCCTCACCTGCTACAATTGTTTATATTGGAAATATTTCGTTAACAATTTTGGCTAAAAACAATATATACAGAATGTTTCAAAACACGCCGAAGGAACATACAAAAGTAGTTGTTCAACTTCTGTGACGCATATAGACAGCTTTCACCTGCAATAGAGCCGTATAAAAATGCTCCAGAATGAGTGTGGATTAGGCAGTGACAGTACAACGACGTGTGCCTCACGCTGTCGGAGTTTGCAGGTGTAGGTCACACGCCGTGTCGCGTGCTGTAGCTGTTTGTAAACATACTCTACGGTAGCTTGCTACTTTTAAGAATTTGTTTGGTTTATGAAACCGCAATAAGGAAGCTACTGCTTAGTTATTATTATGAGGGTTTAACGTGATCCAAAATTCCGTTATAGCAGTCCATGATGGCAAACAAGTTGGTAAACATAAGCAGCTCAAACCTTCTAGAGGGAAATTAATGTTAGTAGAATTGAGGATGGAAGAATTAAATGATAAAACAAAACAGAAAACAATATCAAATAATTTTACATAAAGTTAACCAAAAGTAAATGCCTTCTGCAATGAGAGAAGCATTTTATTTCACTGTATTTAATAATACTAGATAAAGCATTTGTTACTGAAAAAGAAAGTGTTGATTTTACAGTTGAAAGCACTATACAATTAGTATCATAGTAAACTTGTAACTTGGAACTGTCCGAGTCATTATTCGACTTTTTCAGAGGCAGCTGCCCTTTGCCCCATTACCTGAAAGCGAGTCTAGGGTTACTGATAAAGAGCACTGCTTTTGTCTTCGTGGCCGGTGCGTCCCAATAACAACTTTTGAGGTTCGCACACCAGTGGTTTCTGCGCTGCCTAATCACAAAATAATGTAATATTTAATGCTGCATAAAATTATACCTAAGAGAATTTCAATGCTGAGACATAGACATTCGGACTAGTTAAATTATAAATTACGCAACGGCTATAATCGTTCGGTTTAGTTTCGAAACAACCTGTATTTACGATATTTAATAGACACGTATACATATACTAAGTAGTCTCAGTGAAGGTATTCCTTATTCTTATTTGTAGAAATAGCAAATCGTATGAAATACAGATTGGCAGCTGTCTTTAAACAAGAATTTAATTCGTCTGTACGTGATAAATGTATTAGAGGTATTGGATTTGTCAAACATCTTACCACTTTTGAAGCACTGTCGCTATTCATTTGTTTCTGATGTCATACCAAAACGCTATTTCAAAGTGTTTTAAATACTCGGGTGTATGTCAATAAAACTTTTTTTTTCAAATTATCTATATAAGTTAAGATTAGGAAATGGGAGGAGTAAGCTTTTGTAATAATAAATAGTTTATAGAAGATCATATAAAGGAATTCAGGTGGAGTTACCAGGTGTAAATTTGTCCCATTCATTAATATGAAAAGTTTGTTAAGGATAAAATAGAGAAAAAAATGTGTCAATACACACAGGTCTCTCTAGATGTGCTATGGATAATAAAAAACGCGTATAACTCTAACCCTGTATGAAGAGGTCCTCGAATGCAGAACAATGTATGCAGTGGAGGTATGGGGCACATTAGAGATAGGAACACAATTAGACCAGATGTATGTATGGATTGTTTTGCGAAGAGCTACTAGGGCTGCTAAAATCGGCACCAAGAGAAGTGGCATTACCAGAGTTGGGTAATAGAAAAAGGAGGGGAATAATAATAGAGAGAATACTGAAATTCTGGTATAAGTGTATTATAGGGCAGAAAGGGGAAATATTGAATCTGTACATGAAACAACAGAAAAACATTAAGAACACAAACAGTTGGTGGTCGGAATTTGAAAGAATGGCATCGAAGATTAGGCACGGGAGATATGTGGAGAGCAGAGGGGTGACATCATAGCGGTTTTTGGAAGGAAGTGAGAACCGGAGTACAAGATATAGATATGCAGAAGACATAGGAAAGTATAGAAGAAAAGAAGTCTTTGAAATTTTATAATTTTATAATTTTATAATCTGACAAACTGTTTGGCATCCTTTATTTCAGTCCTACACAAATCTTAATTTCTGTCTAATTTTGTCCCCAATCTCACCTTTTACATTTTTTTTCCTCTCTTCCGCAATCCTCACTAACTCAATCGACTTGTCCAATGTCATGCCACTTTCTTCAAGGCGAGTTATGGTATCCAACAAAAATATAAAATTTAATTTAATGAAAGATAATTTACCTTGTATCTGAGTATCAGAAAACAGATCCTGTGCGCTCTCAATTGCCTTAGAATCTATCCTCTGTAAGCTATTCACCATTTCTGTCACTATTTGAAAATTGCCACAGTGATATACATGTAGTTAACCATGTACCCAGCGTGTTAAAATTGGTGCCGGGGACAAAGCTATATTAGAGGATTTTTCTTTGAAATATATTTATTTGCGAGCTTTCATAATGTGAAAATAGGACTAATTTCTACAGGAAAGAAAATATTTTTGAAAGTGCCAACCCGAACTATGTTTTTCTATGGATGCAATCCACACGTATTGCATGATCGGCATTTCCTCGAGTTGATAAATTCACTAGCACTGTTAGGACGCTGACCTGTGTTAATTACATGTTTACCACATTTACAAAGTTACTATTTCATAAAAGATATATAAATGAACTTTTAATCACTGATTATTTTAAAAGCCCCCAAAAGGCCATGGGTCAATGTCAGGTCCGCCACGTTATAAGCCTAGTTATAAGCAATTAAAGACAGAATGGGGCAAGGAAAAATATATAGTTCAGTGTGACAGAAGGCATAGAATGGAGGAGAGTAGGAATAATATATCTAAAAGGGTTGAGAAGTAATGAGGTAAGGATATGTGAATTTTGTGGAGATGAACAGAGCACTATTCATTACCTGATAGAATCTAAGGAGTTAACAAACTGCAGGAGAAAAATATGGGATAAGAAATGGGACAGTGAATAAAGAGGTAGTGACGTTACGCATGTTAAAAGGGAATGGGTGAAAAATGGATTAGGGTAAAAGAAGTGAAGGTCAAGAAGAAATGACATCAAGCTGCTCAGGAAAACCAAAGGCGTATGACCGGGGGACCTGAGTCAGCGAGTAAATCTTAGGATCAGCAATTTCGTGTATTTGTAGAGGACGTATAATAGTGCATGCTCGACGTTAATCATATAGTGAAAATGTAATGAAAACTGTGCAAACAGATATCAAAATATCAAAAATATATCAAAATGTCAAAATTCTAACCAAAATACGGCATACGTGCATGTTATACAGCTAAAATGCGTTTTAGTATTGTTTCTAAGATTACCAATTTGATCTACCCTAATTTATATTTTAATAGCAATCAGTAATAAATAACATTTATTGTAATTCACTATTTCATTACTTTTATAGGAATTGCCTAAGTTTAAAGATATCTACTGAATGAGTGCCTGAATTCAAGGTTTCGTGTTACTGGGAAAAACATGTAAATAAAAGATTGTTCATGTCAGAGATACGCGTTGCATGAAAATGTAGGGAAACTCGCTTGAAATTTAGGGCTTATTCAATGAATCATAGATGAACGCAATTTGCATGCATGTCGAGATGAGACGGCGTCACGTCAGTTCCGTGCTGGAAGAAATGGCACCAGTCTCACCTTGTTAATAAACAAGCGAAACATTACTCTGTCATCACTTTGCGAAGGGATGAGCCCAAAATTTCCCCCCGACGGCAGAACCTCCCGGCCTCCCCGACACGGGGACAGTGCCCGGATAATGGGGAATCGATATGCATAGCTCTACGCCAACAGGAAGAAGGCGACCAGCGTGTGTGAGGAAATCTTACAGGAATGCTGTCACGTATATCGCTCCAAGAAACGTGACATTCCATTAGGGATAACTCCGGCCTATAAACGTACCCCTTTCCAACGAAGTATTGCGTAAAACCCGGTTTTGGGTTTGTGGTTAAGGCAGTAGTATTCATCTATATAACATCCTTCAATCACATAAGTCACGCATAGGAGAACTAACCAACAAATCTGCTATGGTTCACTCACATGACTTTCTCTACTAAAATATCTACAAACTATTATTATGAAAACATATCTTCCTGTGTGTTTTTTGTTGATCTAGATATACATTCATTACAAAGGCGGGAGACGTGTGCGTTTGTCCAGAGGGAGACTGCAATGGGCTGTATTGTTATGCTTCCCACATGTAAACAGCTGCAGATAGTTACAGCAGCCGACCATGACAACAACCTCGCTGCAGCACATCTTACAACCAACATAAACTATGCATTCTGGAATTGGACTTAAACAACTTTTTTAGCTTCTGATTTAAATTCATTTACTTCTTATTTAAAATTAATTTCATTGCCTTTTGATACTTTTCTTCTTCTCTATTACATTACTTTTATTCAACTTAATAAATTATTATTCACCATTTAATAAAGCTACATACCTACCCTTGCTTCTCCAGTTATATTAACTATAATATTGCCACAGACTGCATTACACTGGATTACAATTTACATTCGTAAATTATTAAATGTGAAATTTTTACGCCTAACATTGAAGCAGTTATCAAATAGAGAAATACTCCTTTCAGCCTCACACAATGTCAGAGGTGCAAATGTAGAAATTTCACTCTGCTGGCTGGCGAGTTTTCCTTCTTACTAATTTTCAAACATTCACACATAACTTTATAACCACTATTTTTTTTAGAACGTTGTGGAATTTAGCTTTCACTTTATCAATACCTGGCGCAAGAAGTATACTATTAATTTACAGAGTACTACGTTACGTTGTTTTCGAGTTTTGCTTCTAGAAGCATTTCTTTGCACATTTGACATGTTTTAATTTACGTCCTCCAACGCTATGTCATATCGGACGATGAATGAAATGGATGAAATGATGCTCAAATGAGTCCGGGGTCCATGGAGCTTAGAGTTGCCCGACATTCGTCTTTGAGGATAAGGGAAAATATCGGAAAATCTTATCCAGGTAACTCACCCTAACCGAGATTGAAACTCGGGACTCTTGAACGTGAGGCAGGCACGCTACCGTCCACGCTACCGAGGCGGGCTTTTACACATTTGATGGTCCTGTTGTACAACTGACGGGCGGGAGCATAATCTTGATACAATTTCCAGAGAAATTTACCTAATGGAATTCTGGGATTGTCCAGAACAAGTTCCACAATATCATAAGTAGCTGATGTGCATGGATATTCAGAGCAGTTGTCGTTATCAATGTATTCGCGACCCTCTTTTAATCGTTTCTATCACTCAGAAACTCTTGTCTTACTCATAGTTTTTCAAAAGTAGCAGTTAAAAGCTAAATGGAAGCACCCAGACTCACCGCCACCAAACAAATTTCGGTTGAGCGGCAGCGCTGACAAAATGATGTGGTCATCTTCTGGGACAGCAGTGGTGTAATCCTTACTCATTGCATTACAAAGGACACTACGGTGGCAGCTACACCCTACCAAAAGCTTTTGAAGAATAAACTCCTCCCAGCATTGCGTGAAAAACGGGCGAACAAGGTTGGACGTGTTCTCTTTCATCAGGACCATTGCATCGGGCAAACGCGGAGCAGGAGTTTCTTCCTGACAACAAAAGTGATTGCTGATGCTCCCTTCTCACCAGACCTGGCTCCTAGTGACTTTTGGCTGTTTTCCACGAAGAAAGACACTCTTTCTTTCCCCAGGAGGAAGGATGAGGGCGGAGACAGAGGGCGGCTGTCCTAAAGAACCACGATAGTGCAGAGGGTAGGGTACCTAAATTTTACGTAGAAATCTCCCCTCCCCCGGCAGGCCAGAGCAGCGGACATGCCCCTACTGCTGTACAGAAACAGTCCCTGCAGCCTGTCCCGAAATAGTCCCACCAACAGGTTCTGAGACCGACGACCGACCTACCAGAGGAGGAACTAGTTTTCTTCAGAGCATATCGTCCTGCCATTTACCGCCGAGACTCCCGCCGACACTTCTACGCTGAAAGAGACCACCAGATGAGAGACGATATGAAATGATAATGGAGATGAAATGAAGGGACAGGAAATTCGGGGGATGTGATTAACCTCCCCAGCTTTCACCTCGCGACCCGGCAAACTCCCCGAAAAAACCCTTGGGTCAGGTAAGCCGGCCACGGGAATCGAACCGGGACCTCCGGAATGCGGGCCGAAGATCAAACCGTGTGAGCCGGTCACAGAAGAAATATTCGGGAAGACGAAATTCTTGGGTTAGAAGGAATACTGTCGAAGATGAATCTTCAGATCTGCCGAAATCGAAACGTTTGGAACACCATTACGGGAACACAAAACGGCTACTTCCGGCTCATAATGTCAGAGGCTGTTCCATAATGTTCCGGTATTTTTCTCTCGACGGCAAGAACAAAAATAGTGGAATGGAGCGACTTACATTTAATCGTTTCGCGTTAGACATTCCTTGCCGCGGTAACGATATAAAGGAGCAGTAGCTATATTGAAAAATCATTTATAAGACACGTACGTAAACAAATTTATGGTTAGGTATTAAAATATGTTTCAGATAAGGGCAATTAAAATATTGTGACTTTGTGGGTTCGTAGGCCAATTTGCATAAATTCAAAATGTTCTTTATTTCCGTAGAAATACACTTTAGTCAAACCTTACAGTAGCATAATTACGCCACATACACAGTTACAATCTTCCAAGGTCGCCGTTCATGAACAAAACAGTTCATTTTCAAAATATAGCTGCTGGCACAGGATTCAGTTCCGATTACACTCTATTTACTACTGTCCTCCCACTAGCCGCAGCTTCCTTTTATACCGCATTCATGATTCCAGCTGTGGAATGTTCTTTATCAATCAAGATGTCACTAGAAGTTTCCAGTTACCTATCTTTATCTGTTTCAGCAAGCCCTCTTTTCTCCGCGCTGCGTCTGTCCCTTACCTCCGTGCCGGCCTATCTGTCATTTGTGTGCCGCACTATCGTAATAATGGGTCGGCGATAGTACTTTCAGGTAGTATTTTATACAGCTGCTACTTTGTTAACATTTATTTGTACTGTTTGTTATTAGAGTTATGTATTCAGGTATGTTGTTTGCTTTGTTTATGGTAGCCTCCAATTTATTAACGTAAGCTGAATTTGTAAGTAAATTATCTAAAGACCGCCTAAGTATACGGTACTCAGGGAGGATTTTTTATCCAGGAGTCCAAAGACACCATCAAAGATTTCATTCAAAGACACCGATGTAACTGCAGAAACTAAAGATGGATATGAGCAAAAAACTGTACATATATATAGGTGGTAGATGAGGTAAATATACGTACCTGCACCTAGATTTACAATATTATAATTTTTTATACAGCTCGGAATGCTATGCAAATTTCATGAATTCTATGCATATCTTGAGTGTATGTTATCAACAGCGGTTTCATTAAAAGTGGAATGCTCTCAGCCCGTCTGTGTTTTAAATTGAGGTCTAATGGAAGGAACGCAGATGGCGACACTGATTACGTCACTTCACTGTCAGCAGAGCAGGCCCACGGACAAGAATTTGCCAACATTTTGTTATCTGTAATATTTCCTCTCATGAACGTTGAAAGTGGTTATTAGTACCTGTTTCCATCAAGAGGTTACCAAGGTAACGGACAGCAGAAATAACATACAAAGAATTAATAAGAGCTTAGAGTAGAGCAAAAGAATTGTGGTCAGTGCATTTAGCGTCATAGCTTTTGATATAAATAACCCTTTAAAAAGTAAAGGATAAAAAAATTTTGAATGACTACCAAAGTTAAATCTTTGAGAGATTGCACTCGAATTTTCAATCCATAATAAATTACACTTTAAAGTAAATTTCCATTGTTTTCGATTTGCTCAAAGTAACTAATCTCTGTTTCATATAACTTTGCCCCGCTGACATGTATCATTCCGCGTGCAACTACCTTCCCCCTCACCCTCATTGGCTAATGCTTTCGCGCCATAAGCCATAGGCGGTGCCTTCCCGTCACATTTAAAACTGCGGTAAACGGCATAATAATTACCAGGAAGATAGATAAAATCATACAAATAAGAATATGAACGCATGCAAAAGTAATGAAGTTTATAATGAAACTGAGCAAGTTGAAACTGAATGAATGAGCAATGAAACTGAAACAAGTTTATAATGAAATGTCTTCGGCCTTTTCCACAGGCATTTTTTTTAAACCAGCACACATACCTTACAAAAATGCTTGTCTTTTAGCCTTAAAAGTCGTGTCACGCCATACTTGTGTGTTCTTCATTCACCCAAGTCTCGTCAAGGTAAGTATACTTTGTGACTTCTATCCCGGTACAATCTGATTGTCCTTAAATAACGTCTTCGCCACACAGTAATATCACCCCTGGAGTGGTAAGCTTTCCTGTTGTCTCAGTTTCATGTCGCGATGTTCCTACGCATCTAACACACTTGTAAGCTCAGAGCACAGCTATTCGACTTCTCTCACTGACAAAGACGAATTCTTCTCTGTGAGTGCATTAAACACATGCACCACAATTCTTTTTTCGCCGCTTTGTAAAGGTTTTGCCTTGCGAGGCTTCAGCGAAAAACTGGCGGTAGACTCTGCCATTATACATATAAGTACACGCCCAATAAACGACCAATAAAATAATTTATCTCTCGCACTCGGCACAGCACACCGTCGAATGGCGATATATGACTAATCCAGTTCAAAACAAGATCAGCGATAAAAGTCATATAAACAAATATGTCATCACTACCGCTGAAGCACGTGCTATCGTGTCATGTGCTTGAGAGCAAAGGAACCTCCTCTTTACTTCGTTTAAGAATTAACATGCATTTCAGATAAATCAACTCTGTTGCATAATATATTTAATTCAAACAGTTACTAAATATAAATTTGACAATTCTCTTCCAACATATAAAGATATATCACCATGTTAGATAACGAACTAATTTTTACTGCACAACAGTCTAGATCACGACAGCAGCCAATGAGAGGTGATTAGGTCACGTGACCGTTAAGAGATACGGGGCAAGATTATGTGAAACCAGGATTAATGAATTAGATTGAAATATCATATAAGTATTTAATATATTACCTGACAAATATTATGTACGTTTCTTAATCTTCTAGGAATAGCCTATGAAGTCTTCTTCATTGGCAAGAAGGTTTGTGTAACTTTACTTTACGGGTAAGCCAAGAGAGAAATACAGAAACGCACTACAGAAAAATGTGGATCCCTTTGATACATATAACCTTTTTCAAATAAAACTTCTTATGGTTTTGCTCTTTCCGTGGTATTCGGTAGTAGCATTTTGTGCTCTTCAGGCCTGTCATATTTTAAGTTCTGTCAAATTTCAACTATTTCTCGTATGTCATGGAAACACATGGGATTTTAAGATAGACATTTAGCAGCCAGCTTTTCAACATCTGGACCTACAACAAAATATATGAAGCCTATCTTGAGAGATATTGCTGTAAATAAAAAAATACCGTGTTCGAATCCCATTTAGATCAAGCTTCACGAATACATAGGTGGTCTGAAATGTTTTTCACCTAATAAAGTCACATGAATTTTTTTTCCGAACTTTTATTTTATTTTTCAACACTTCTAAGTTTACACATTTCTCCCAGCGATGCGCCTATCTCTGTAACTTGTCCAAATACCACTCGGCGTTTTTCTCTGCAAAATAGTTGTTCATGAAGGTAATTTGCCTCTTAATTTGACGAAAATCTCTGTCCTCCGAGCGAAATTTTCAGATGAGGGAACAAAAAGAAGTCGCTTGGGGCTAGATCTGCTGGATAAGCAGATGGTCAAGCAGTTTAAACTGTAATTCGTGGATTTTCGCCAATGCAAACGCTGAGGTGTGAGACGGTTCGTTGTCTTTGTGAAGAAGGATGGTTTTTTTTTTCTGTAAATGTGGCCGTTTTTCCCGCAAGTTCTGCCTTCAGCTTGTCAAGTAATGATGCGTAGTGTGCTCCTGTAATCGCTTTTCCTTTTTGAAGATAATCTATTAAAATAACTCCATGATTATCTTAAAAATAGCCGTTATCACCTTCCCAGCCCAAAAAAAGTTTTTGCTGTTTTTGGAGTCGGGTTCCCCTTTGCAGTCCACTGTTTGGACTGTACTTTTGTTTCGGACGTATAATGGTATATCCAAGTTTCATCTACAGTAATTAATCTGCGCTAAAACTCGGATTTATTGCGCCTAAACTGCGCCAACAGAGCATTGGAAATGTTCATTCGAACATATTTTTGGTCTAACGTGAGGAAACGTGGCACCCAAAGAGCAGACAGCTTTCTCAGGTCTAAATGTTGATTTAATATGCAACAAACACGCTCTTTTGACGTATTCATAGGCTCCTATCTCGTTCACTTTAATACGGTGGTCGTCTAGCACCATTTGATGAACTTTGGAGATGTTTTCGTCGATAATTGCAGCTTTTGGGCATCCCGAACGTTCATCGTCTCCAAAGCTCTTGCCACTACGTTGAAATTAAGCTGCCCAAACTTTCACTGTGGTAAATGATGTTGCAGAGTCCCCATACACAAAATCCAGCTCAATTTTGATTTGCGTAGGCGTATTGCCCTAAAAAACAAATATGTAATAACAGCTCGATGCTCGATTTTTCACGTTTCATCATCAAAATATTCAAATGAACTCACTCAAACGACTTTTATATAACAACGAAGCGTCCAAATGTTATCTGTCAACAGGTTAACTAACGAAAATGACTAGGTTTTATTTCGGGTACTGCCATCTTCATTTTGAGGTCGGAACATTTTCAGACCACCCTCGCAAGGTTTAGATCTATAGACCTTGGACACATTTTAGCATCATTTCACCCATTTCATTCATAGTTTGAAGTGATGTAACCGGTTAATGGTCTTGAAGCTATAAAAGTCAGGGAAAATATATGACAAGCTGCTTATGCCAAGATTAGTCTCGATTAACATCCATGACATAGAAAAATAAGCGTTCATAGGCATACCCTGTAGAATATATGTAAAAATAAACGGGACACAGTAAACCATGTGAATGAAGTAAATCAGATTTTTCCATCGTGTATGCAAGGAAGTAGATTTTTCAGCACGATGCGCCTCGTTTGGTACTCTTTGCGTCTTGAAAACTTGGTTCTACCTCGGAAGAAGCTTTGAAAGGGAGTCTAACAACGAATAGCAACCTTTTTATCCTTTCGCACTGTTGCATCCAAGGTTCATGCGCGATTTGAGAAGACTCGCTTTTATTATATTTGGATAACGCTGTTTCCTGTGATCCAAATTCAGAGAAGTACACACCTAGTGAATATTTATCAGAACAAAAAGCTGAACTTAAACCAGACAAGTCATACTGGTATAAAATGGATATTAGAATTGTACTGGTAAAGGAGTGAATTCGAAAATCCTTCGTGATACAGGTAATAAAAAACAAAAGGAAAACATGTGTTTGATAGTGCACTCCTGTTACATACAGTTTACATGCTGGGTCATTGAGAGAGATAACTCAAGGCACCTGTGGCCCGTTGTGAGTTAGATTCAGGTGGCTAATATTCTTGAATCATGAATTTTATGGGACTTCTCCAAGCTCGTAAGCAATGTTCGAAAGGATGATACATCTGAGTTTTCTATCCCTATATTTGACCTCACCAAAGGACATTATTTAAAGATGACTGAAGTAGAGTGTCAATTTTGAACAATAGTAACCCAATTCACGCAATGTTTAAGATGGTTATTTTTGTGAATTTCAGCCACGATTCTTATTTGACAAACTGCTTCATATTAACCGAGATAAACATTTTCAGAAATGGTTTCTTTACAAATTTTGTTTAAGCTACATATGAGGGGTTAATATGGAAAGGTGAAGTGATACGTAGATGATTGAACGTCTTATCCGGGCTTGTAGGCATAACTTAAAAACGAACATAAGGATAAACATCTAACTTGAAATATATTAACTTCATCATCTTCCAAAGATGATACATGGACATTTACAAAAAAAAAAAAAAAAAAAAAAAAAAAAAAAAAAAAAAGACCCCATCTATTCCAAAGAATAATATGGTCTAGTGGATATTAGGGATGCATCCTCCGCGAGAAACGCATTGGAGCTCTGACCAGCCACCAGGTCATCTATGAAAATGCCAAGCATAGTCTTTAGCAAAACTTCGAGAACCTAAAAATCCACTAGACCACGGCCAGCCCAGAGAGTATGTTCAATATCTAAACGCCGATCGCGAAAGTTTACGACTTTACGATAGCTAAACGTTGAAAAGAAAATAACAAATGACAACTACTACTTCATAAAGGTCTCAAAATTTTCAAAATTCAAATATATTAACGACAATATATATGATATCGTAAACTTTAAGGAGTATACATTTTTGTCTTTGTTAGTTTTTCTCAATTTCCTACACTTTAACAGTTACACTAAATTTAAGCAACACTAATTCAGATCTTTAAGCTAACCCAAAATATTAAAAATATAAAGTAATTTAAAAAAAAATGTTTGAACCAGTTTTGAGAAAGTAAAAGATGTAACGAGGAACGTTCTATTTGCGGGTTAATTTAGGGTAGATGGGGAGTTTCTTATAAATCTTCGTGTAGCATCTCGGAAGATGAACTTAAATTGCAAGTTGGTCGTTTCTAATGTATTTCCAGTAACACCAGCATATCGAATTTTCGGAGCAATACAGATAGAGAAGGTTCCTGCACCTGCATATGTAGATGCTAGACATAATAGCAGGTATCTCAACAATGACTTGGACTTATGACAAACATCAAGATCTTCTTAAGCTGTTATTTTCATTTTTAGATACTTTTAGGTTAATCTCCTTTATTCTGAATTTTTTTTATATATAATTTACGTCCTCCAACGTTAAGTCTTATCGGACGATGAATGGAATGGGTGAAATGATGCTCAAATGAGCTCCGGGTCCATAGAGCTTAGAGTTACCCGAAATTTGTATTTCAGGATAAGGGAAAACCCTGGAAAAACCCTTATCCAGGTAACTCACCCTGACCGAGATTCGAACTTGGGACCTCTTGAGCGTGAGGCAGACATACTACCACCACGCTACCGAGGTGGGAATTTTTGCAATTCGTTCCATGTTAAGTTATTAGACTGCTCCTTAATGTCTTACTTCCGGATCTTATCTATGTATACATCCTCGCATGAACGACCGACAAGGACCGCAGTTTAATTCCCCCTCCACTAATTCTTTCCCAATTTCATTTTTATTATTCCTTGCAGAAACTGACGTTTGATTAGTAGTAGTTGCGCAAAAAGAAGTGTTACAAAGTGTAGCTAGCTACACGAGGGATATAAGAGAATGTTCAGTTCAAATGAGCAAAAAGCATATAGGATCGTCACGAAGACCTCAACTTTACCATACGAAATAATTTGCTTTGGGTGAATGAACTCAAAAGAAGAAAACAGAAGACGGTGCTCGCAGATTGGAGACATGAAGAACGAGTTTAATCAGCCCTTAAGCGCACATGCACTGCCATAGATTCTAAGGCAGACGTATCTGCATTTGATGTGTTAATTGCATTATTACTGCTCCCTTCAGCCTGTAGTCAACATCCAGGAACAAGAATTTACGACATCTGCAACCAGAGCAAGGGGAAGTGACCGCCTCTTAAAAGTTTATGGAATAAGTATGTAATGTAACTAGAAAAAGGTGTGATGTGATACACTCACGTGAATTTCGTACAAATTATCCGTACATATTGATCGAGATAAAATGATTCTAGAAATTTGTGTGTTACATATTTACTTATAGGTACAATGGGAATAAAGAAATACAGTAGCTAAGTGATAGTCAAATATTTTAAAGCTAGTGGATATGTGATGCCTTTGAAATTCCGTTCTCTTTAAATGGCAAGAGGAAAAATTACTAAAAACTTACCATCTGAAAAACTGGAAAATCAAAAAACGAATTCCAAGGAATGTTTAACACCAAAAAGAAATATTTTTTGTGCTTTACTGAAAACTACATATACACAGTAAGATTTTTTCCATCTATAACGGTTTACCAGTTATGCAAAAGGCCATACTAAAAACACTTGGGAGACTATTCTTATAAAATACAGATATATTCCATTTGCTATGATATATTTTAAAATATGGTAAATAAGGCCTCTGGAGCCGTTTATTAGAACATAAATATGTTCTAAACATTTTATACGCAAATGGTAGTTTGTAATAGCGGTTTGGAGATCTTCCTATTGCAACATTCTTCTAAAATATATACTTTTTGGATTGAGGGGACTTCAAAACGTGTGTGTTAGTTATATCTCAATAATAACAATTTTGAATGGAATACTGTACCTCCTCTGTCTACTATGTGTGAAGCAGAGAAGGTAAAAGTATTCATATTGCTTAAGGATCTTCCATAAAGTGAGTGTGTATTTTGTTTTTAGAATGTACTAATGGTATCCATGGAGATAACTGCAAGTTATTTATTTGCTCATATTAACAATATATATTGAACTTTCAGAAAGACGTACTTTAAGGACACTGAGAGGTCGATAGGTTTCAAAAATTCCATTTTTTTGTTTTTAATGTTAAAAAATTATGTAATTCTTCAGCTTTAAAATGATATATAAAACATAGGTTGTCAGCTGGTATTAAAGTCCTTTAATTCGTCAATTTAAACATGGCTGCGTAACCATACGCCCACTTCCCAAGAATGGTGCTTAATATTTGATCGTGATTTCCCAAAACCTTGATTTTTTTATACTTTATGTGCATGTTTCTCAAAAACTATAACAGATATTAACACAAAATTTGTTTTGGTTATTTGTTCCTTGAACACATACGGCTAACATTTATATTCATATGATTTATAAAATGGATGAAAACAAATGTTCAGTCCTTGAAAATATTATCCCTTTGTACTCAAAACTAATTAATTTTTCATGTGCATAGTATAAACTATATGTGATTTTAATTTAGCCGATATTATAAAACTGTATCTTAGGTTATTTAGGATAAAACTTGGTGCATGTAGCTTTAAATTGCTACAAGTAAAGCGCAACTGAAGTATAGGGTGCAATATTTTTTTTTTCGGGACACACGGTGTGATTTAAGCCCCTTTTGCGTGGAACTATGTGAAAGTAATTTAAATATTATACAGTAGTTAAATGCACACATCCTTATACAGTGTTTATACCGATATTTCTGATTTCTGATCTTCAAGATGTCCCTTACATTTTATTTGATTGTCCATTTTTCTGTTTTGAAAGATACGAAATTGAATTATTGCTTCAATCTTTAGGTTACACTTTTTTAAAACCTTTTACACATATTCTGATGAATTACAAAACTTATCAATATTCCATGGCTTTCTTAAACAAAATATATCTTAAGCTAAAGGATTCATCTTGATGTTTAACGTTTGTCAGCTTGATATTGAATTTTGTTACTTTTTGTAAATTGTATTATACTCATAAATTTTTAAACTATATTCCTAATATACCTTTGGGTAAAATAGGAAACAAAAAATTGGATAATAAATAAATAAGTATCTAATTCCAATCATATGCTAATAACCTTAAAGAATACAATGATACAATGATAGGAGCGTAAATTCATATTGCTATTTCAGACATTTAAGAAGACTGACATTTAAGAAGAGATTGATATAAAACTCGACTAATTGTTTTTATGCTTAACATTAATGTATATTATACAAACAAAATGTTTACTAATTATTTTCCTTTTATCTTAAGAAGTTTATGACAATACTTCTATCTCCTTTCTACGAAATTAATTTCGCGAACATTTACCCACATCTTCAGTCAACAGACTCCGTTGTCAAGGACACCATGTATTTACGTATTACCAACATCTGAAGACAAAACAAACCTAAAAAGAGAATCAATTGCCTGTATGTCAAAATTCATTACGCGATTTTTATTTTTTAAAGTAAATATTTTTTCCAAAACTATTAAATCTATGGGAACATTTAATTGTTTTAATAATTTAACTTCGGGATTTATTTCATGGTTAAATGACCAAAAATGATCTGCTACGGCCGATTTATCAGTTTGTTTATGTTTAATGTTACGAAAGTGTTCTTTCTTTCTGTTTTACAAACTACGTTTCGTCTTTCCAATATAAACTTGATCACAATCTAAGCAATTAAATAGATAAATAAAGGAGTTTTTATTATTAGGAATTTTATCCTTTAGAGAAAATTGTAATAAATTTTTAATACTATATTTATTTTGAGGAAATAAAGTTATACCAACTTCTTTAAAAAATTTTGTAAATGTTTATTAACCCAAGGATGGTAAGTAATTTTTTTAAATTTATAATCATCTTTTATCTTTTAAGAGTAGATATATCATTAATACGTTTCTGATATTTAAATTTTTCAATTTTCTTTTTGTATAAAATCTTTATTGAAACGATTAATTAAAGCAGTATTAATAATATGCTTATATTCTTTATTAAATTAATTTTATTCATGGGTATATTTATTACTCTATTAATAAAACTATTAAAAACAGCAAATTTATGTGAAAAAGGGTTAAAAGTGTTTGGGAAAAAATATCTATTTTAAAAAATAAAAATCGCATAATGAAATTAGACATACCGGCAATTGATTCTGTTTTTAGGTTTGTTTCGTCTTCAGATGTTGGTAATACGTAAATAGGTAAATACATGGTATCCTTGACAACGAAGTGTGTTTGACTGAAGATGTGGCAAATGTCCATGAAATTAATTTCGTAGAAAGAAGGTAGAAGTATTGTCATCAACTTCTTAAGAAAAGTGGAAAATAATTACTAAATATTTTTATTTGTATAATTTTTATTATCCCAATGTAACTAGCTTCATTTTCTGTGCAATCAATGTATATATTTGTATATTTATTTAACTGTATCTTCTTAAATAACTTGCCGTATTAGCGAAGTTAGTGAATTAAACTCGAATGAGGAATTAATTCTATTTAGTTTTTCTTATCCTTATCTAGGCTGTGGATTTCGTAAGCGCTAGCGCCAGAATGAACGGAAATTAGGTTGCAACTGGACTTAGGTAGTGCTATCAGAGGTTGCAACCCGTTCCTATTCCCTGTACAATCTGTGCCCATGCACCGTGTCCTGATATTCTGAAGTGCTGCTTTTTCTGGGCACAGCAGTTAGTACGTATATACAGATATAGAATATGTCGAAATCATGTAAAGAGAAAATACAGGAGTATATTCAAAAATTTGCTTCACAGCATTTTACTATTATGGCGTTATAATAAAATGCAAATTGTGTCATTCAGAAATAAAAGGAACAAACGCTTTAACATTGTACAACATATTTGTAGTTAACGACATTGTCAAACACCATCACGTGCTTACAATCATCCATACTCGAAATGCCCATAGATCTACAACTAATCTAGGAAATAAACAAGAAGCTGAATATTCACCAAGAACACTCGTTATACAAAGGCCACGAAATAAATTCAGATCTTTACTGGAAAAAATAGTGGGTAGGTATACAGAGTTGTGTCGTATCTGAGATCAATTATGCAGCGGCGAAAACGCAAAAGACAGTGGTGAAATTGACGTCCATTATCCCTTTGCAACAATCAAGTCTAGCGACTTAGAACGCAATTTTTACATATAAAACGTTTCTTACTGCAAATCGTAAAGATTCGCCTTCAGTGAGTTCAACATGCGCATGGTGATTCACTGAAATAAGTGAATGTAGAGGAGCAACAAACAATGTACATCTTAAGGAAGATGGTATCACTAAAGATATGAGCTGTTGAAACTGCACAGCATGCATATTAAAATGTATTGATGCACTGTATTTTAAAACGACAACTGTGTTTTCATATTGTACCAAAATTGTATTCAGATATTTTAAAATGAAATATTGAATCCAGTAAGTCCGTGTGGTATCGTATTGTCACGGTATGGCATTGTTGGGGCTGCCAGCGAGAGCTAGGCCCGTGGGCAGGAGAGCTGGACGTTTGCCAAGAGAAAGAAAGAGACATAGAGGGGCGCTGGAATTTTCTGTATTTCTTTAGCCGCCGCGAATGTTTTCGGAAGTTCTACGGTGCTCTAGAAACAATGACTGGAGGTATAAATAGAAGCAGTGTTGTTGACTATCGGATTTGTGTGCAGTTGTGAGATGATTGTTGCGAACGTGGACGTTTGAAGTGCCGCAGTGATTCTTTCATTTGTTTACGTGCAGAGGAGCACCGAGTCAACCTTGAAGAGAGCTGATTGTCAATTTCACGCTTTTTACTTCAATAAAGAATGTTCTAAATTTCTGCAAACGAGACTTTTGATTCCACGTAGTCCTCGCAATCACAGTGGTGCGTATAGGCTCTGAGCAGCTGTTGGAAAGAATTCTAATTATTGAAATTTAACATTTCATTTCTTGTAGTGACAAGTTTAAACATGTTTTTTTTTCGTAATTTACGTCCTCCAACGTTAAGACATATCGGACGATGAATGGAATGGGTGAAATGATTCACAGATCTGCCCAGGGTCCATAGAGCGCAGAGTTGCTCTACATTCGCCTTTTAGGATAAGGGAAAACCCTGGAAAAACCTTTTCCAGGTAACTCACCCTGACCGAGATTCGAATTCGGGACCTCTTGAAAGTGAGGCAGACGTGCTACCACCACTCTACCGAGGCGGGCCATGTTAAGTATGAGACATGTGGTCAAAAAGAGGTACAATCATGAAACTGCAGATTCAGGTCTCCTGCTGTGACGACAGAAAGCTTGGGCAAGTCATTTTCAGGTAAACATACATTGCACCATATGAAGTAATGCTGTGGAATATTAGTCATACGAAGCACTGACATGTGAGTTGGCAGCAATTTTGGGAGTAAGGCGTATTTAATGGTGGTATCGGTAAAAATGAGAATTCGATAGTTCATTCGTTAGTTAGCCTGCTGATGCTATCAGAGCCTGATCACATAATCTGTCGACAAGAGCTGGGACCTCAACTACAGGGTTTATGTACACAGGAGAGAATTATCCACTTGTTCAGATCCTACGCTGCTCCACACCACAGATACAGTTCATTATATTATAATTTATATAATATTTCAATTGCACCACCTGGTTCTAATCTACCAAAGTATAGCATACATTTGTTAATGTGGTTTGACACTAGGTGTTATCTATAACCCTTCGCACGTCCTCAAACCCCACCAATTAGTTCCACTATCTGTTTTCCCCAATCCTTCCAGTAGCTACGCTCCTAGTTGTGGCTTAGGGTTGTAAGTTCTTCATCCCTCCTTGCAACCGTAGTTGCAACAAGGTATAAGGTAATAGAAAATATATAAACATGAGACAGCGTACGTTTGGTAATCGATAGCATTGCCAGGCTGAAGTTGTTTATTCACCCAACTATATGTTTGCATCCGTCAGCTAATCGTGCCCCCTTCCTTACCTGTTATTCATAATCACGACTATTTATATTTTGTACGACGGATCTAATGCTTTGTATGCAGACAACCTGAAGCAAACTGCTTGTGAAAACCACAGCCTACTTATCACATTATTGTAATATGATCTAGAAGGTTTTTATTGTAGATCCTTGCCTTTACCCCTGATAGTTTATAATATTTTCAATAACGGATGAAAATGTCTTAATATTCAAACGACGAAACGTGTACCTTCCTCAACCTAACCCCGACAGTGTTTAAGCTCTGGGAATACTACACAGTCTAAAGGTACTCTTTGGCTGTGGGATAAGCACTGATCCTCTTGTCAAGTAACTTGTTAGATAATTACAGTAGCTTAATGTTAAACTTGATCTCATAATTGTTCAATAACACAAAGAAACATAATAACTATATGAAAATTATTTTCACCTACAACAGAAATTTTATCTGATAAGGTTTTCTATAAGCAACGTTTCTCGGCAGATAAGGCCTGTTGTACGAATGTAGTTAAATAAAATGTATGAATAACAGTAAAAAAATCAATTGATCTTATAATCAAACACTGCACCCCTCTCCAGTTCTTCTTTCTTCTTCACTCCAAGCGCTAGGCAATGCTGCCTGTTCCGGCGTAAAACATGTCTGACCATCGTTTTCGTGGTCCTCCCGGATGTCTCTTTCCTCTAGGTTTATAGTTTACAACTCTTCTTGGGATCCTATCTCTCAGCATTCTCTCAATATGCTCTCTCCATTCATTTCTATAATTTATTATTTTTTCTTCTGAAAAACTTATTTCTAAATCTTCTCTTATTTTTTCATTTGGAATTTTATCTAAAAGAGTACATCCCTTTACTGCTCTTAAAAATCTCATTTCGGCAGCCTGTATCTTGTTTTTGTCTACTTTTGTTAATGTTCATGTTTCAGAACCAAAAAGAAAAGCAGGCACAGCCACTACTTTATAAAATTTCATCCGTTATTCTTTTCTGGTTTTAGTTTTTAGGATTCTACTTTTTATGCCGCATATTTGTTGAAACATTGGTAATTTATTTTTAAAATCATTTTCATATTTATAACTGACATATGTTCCCAAATATTTAAAACCCGTAACTTGCTCTAAGATAATATCATCAATTACTATTTTGGTTCTAATAGTGTCTTTACCTCGAAACGCCATTGTTTTTGTTTTATTTGTGGACATTTTGAAACTATAATTCTTACATAACTTCTGTAAAATATATACTGCTCTTTGCAGCTCGTCTTCAGTTTTACTTATAATTATTTGGTCATCCGCAAATAGCATCGACTTAAGAATAAAATTTAGTGCAAGATGAATGCCTCCGTTAATGTTAAACATCCACTCTCTAATCAGATCATCTATATATTATGAATAAGATAGGAGACAAACTGCAACCCTGTCTTACACCTGGATTTGTATGTATCCATTTACTATACATTCCATTTCCAATATGTATGCTGATTGTTGTATACTTTTATATAGATTTTAGAACTTTAATGAGATGATTTGGGTAACCTCTTCGAGTCATGATTTCCCACAATTTTGTCCTATTTACACGATCAAACGCTTTTTCATAATCAATAAAAGCTATATGTGTTTCCAGATTAAATTCTCTTCTTTTTTCTATTATCTGCTTAACTGTAAAGGTAGCATCTGTACAGGATCGTCCTTTTCTAAAACCATTTTGTTCTTCTAAAAGTAGAACATCTGTAATGGTTTGTAACTGCTCCAGTTATTGCATTAATTCTAAACTGATTACGACTACTTTATGCCGTGTACAATATCGCGGTCCTTGATTAATTTTTGCCGGCTGTTACAGTTGTGAACACGGTGTGCATGGATGCGTAAGAGAATAGGCAACACCAGTTAAGTGGTACAGTCAAATAATGGTGGCTCAACATAGAATTAAACAGTTTCCGAACATTATCACAAGAAACTCTTTTACTATTGTTTATTGCACTGCCAATTTCTGACGCGGTAATACATTGATAGTTTAAAACTGTATAACAATAAGAAGCACAAGTTGCAGTGACCGCCGTGGTCGTTAAAGTATTACGAACTGCATCTACTATTCGATATCAGCGAAACACTTCTTTAAAGCAAAAGAGAAACAAAAATTCTGTAAATGTAAGCTCTTTTAACGTAAGATCCGCTTGTATCATGACTATATACCACATTAGATATTCAGCTTTTTAATGTGTAGCGCTACTGTTACCACGTGAGTTGCTGAATTCTAAGAATTTGTTTTCCTTCCTTAATTTAACAGAATAATTTTCAGCCCAATTATTGGGCTACGTGCATTTAGCAATCTTCTTGCTTTTAGAACGTTCAGAATTCTCGAAGACCTTTAGCCTGTAGATTACTTATTGACAATTTCCCGGAATGATAAATAGTTGACGTAAAACGACCTGAAGTCAGGGCATTCTTCTCCTTTGCAGTTCTATCAGCATGAACTGGCCTTCTCTGTGGTGAAAGTTTTCTACATATTTAATGCTTTCCTTTCTAAGAAACATGCAAACAATGCTCCAAGTTCGGTAGCAGTGTCATAAATGCGTTAAATTAATCAATACTAGAATCAAAGGCGCCGAAACGTAAACACAATCCGCAGCAGGACATTACAAGGGCCATTTATTTTTAAAAGGTATGCCAAGGCAGAATCGAAAAGTACAACTGGAAACTTAAGCAACAAACCTCACTATACAACTAATTGTCTTTACCTCAACTCTTAAATTTTATAGTTAATGCAACCCCTTGACCACAGTTGCTTCTTATATGTATTTTAACACATAGAAGTTGTTTATTCAACTGTTTATCTGTCTACATTTTTATAAAGTTGTTAAACTTACCTTTCAGGAATTCTGATAACAGAGTATTATTCTCTGTCATTTTCTCAGCGTGTCTCTCACCTTACTTTTCAAACCTCTCTCTCTCTCTCTCTCTCTCTCTTTCTCACTCGTTCTCTCCCTACATCTCCGTGTTGCTCTTTTACATTCTTTCCCAGCGTCACCCCTTCCTTTTCCTTTTTATTATTTTAACTTTCTACAACAGAGTAGTTCATATCGGAGGGTAAATGAAACTCAATGACATTCCTCTTTTGGAGATTGATAACGGAAAACCCTGAATAAATCTCTATCAAATAAATCACTGAACGAATATCTGATCTCGGTTTCTTGCTAATAGGAGATAGGGAATGTAAAATGCATTCCTTATTTTATGAGCTAGTAGTTTTGACTACACATAAATATTTCGATTTCTTTTTTTAATTTTTGAAGTAGCCTTTATAGAAGTACTTATTTAATTGTAAATACTTTAAGAGTGATGTTTAAAATAACACTGCTTAGCATTTTTAGTATCTTCAAGTGCTAGAGAAAAAATCCAATGAAAGAAATATGTGCACAGAATTATGCAAATAAAATTAAAATGCATGAGATACATAGCAATACGAGTGTGTACCAAATAGGATCATAAACATAACAAGGATATAATAGAACACTGTAAGGGTTTTTAGGTTTAGGCCCAGAGATTTGAAAAATGTTTAAATGTCTTTAATGATTTATGAATCGATATGGACAGGTTAAAATAAATGCGATACGAAATTTTTAAAACTCAGTAGGTCATGTAAGTGATATGATGTGAATGTTTTATCATTGGTAGCTTTAAAAATGTGATTATGTAATGTGTGACGTGGACCAGTAAAAATTAAGTTTGATTGGTAGTGACGGCAACGAGAGAACGAAAAATCAATAATTTTGGTAAAACAGCTAGGAAAGAAAGAGTCTTTTGATGGAAGAACTAATGGTCAACTGACGTAAATTCAGTGCCGTGACGAAACCTTGTAAAACAAGTAATATCCGTTTTATGTTAATTGTAATCAAGGTATACAATACAATTTTCAAATTTTATACGGAACATTGTATAAATAATATAAATTAAATTGAACATCAAGATAGTCTCAAAGTAAAAAAGAATTTATTGATATCGAAGTTTATTTAGAACATTTATCCTTTCACTCGCGACCACGTTGTGAGTTCTCAGATCTCAGACTGCAGCAGATCGGGAGATATGCTTCCTCGTCGTTTTCAACCCACAGCCCTAGTCACAACGCGGGGCTTGGAGAACACCATCTTCCCCTCAGCACCATAATTCCTTTTTGAGTAGAAACCACAGGTTTCCAATAGAAGAACATAAGACCATCTTCTCAGCACCATAATTCCTTTTTGAGTAGAAACCACAGGTTTCCAATAGAAGAACATAAGACCATCTTCCCCAGAGTCTGGAAGTATGAATGAGAGTGTGAATGTGTGCGTGATGTAATGATAAAAAACCCAAAGATAACGAGTTAACACCTTCAGTATGTTCCAAAGGAGAACGGCCGCCAATATGACCATAGCAGTTAAATGCGGGGTATAAATGGAGCAAAAAAAAAAAAAAAAAGAAAGAAAGAAAGAAACCATAAGAAAGGGATGATAAAACCACATAAATTAAATAATAAGCAATTGGGAATATATGATATAAGAAATAAAGTCAAAAGAAATATTGTAATAGGAATAACGTGTAAATGAAATAAATATAGGGAAAAAGTTGCCGTAAGTTAGAACGGGCAGACGAGGTCAGATACGTAAACAATTGGACAATAGAGACCCAAAATCCATTCGCCACCACGGAGCCAGAAGCAATAATGAGGTTTAAGGAAAATATGTAGAGGTAGGATGCAGTACCGTTATGACGCCAAGGGGTTATACAACTTTAGGTGCACCCATGACTGCGGTACAGTTGAAGGTGAATGGAAATGACCAATAAGGTAAAATCGTAGAAATAAACTCCCCCCAGCGTAAACCACGTGATAGGTGTGAAATAGAGAACAAATAGAAAATGGGTGGAGATAGACAAATCTAGAAGCCGAGAGTAGAGTGAGGTGAGAAGCGTCACTCTGTTGGTTACAACGAAGGGGAAATGACGTGTTATGTTAATATCTGATGACGAGGTAATAGTGGATTTACATTTCAAACGTGGTGGGATGAAACAATCTCAAATAGACAAGGCGACGCAACGAGAGTAATAGCAAGCGAGAAAAGCAGAGAAATCTAACAACTAAAACCCGTGGGAATAAACAATCCAAAGGAAATTGAAGCAGGACTTTTCATTGACTGGTGATTGCTGCTGGACCCTGAGAGAGTACTCCTGCTCACCGACACGTAATCCTTAACCATCCTGGCATATCACACCAAAGCCCGCCTCGGTAGCATGGTGGTAGCGTGTCTGCCTCACGTTCAAGAGGTCCCGAGGTCGAATCTCGGTCAGGGTGAGTTACCTGGATAAGGTTTTTCTTTAGTTTTCCCTTATCCTGAAAGACGAATGTCGGGACCCTGGGCTCATTTGAGCATTATTTCACCCATTCCATTCATCCTCCGATATGACTTAATGTTGGAGGACGTAAAATACAGAAAAAAAATACAACACCAAACGACCTCCCCAAGAGATATCCCACACCATGTTCCAAACCTTACGATTAAACCCGTACTTCATTACTAGAACAAATTGCTAACTTATAAACAAAAAATGTTTATGGAAAAAACCAAACAATAATTATTCAGTATTGTTTCAACAGCACGACTTGTTCACAACGTTCAACGACTCTTAAGGTTCAAAATTCAATTTCGACGTCATAGATAAAGTGTGAGAAGAAATTTACTTCATGGTGTGGATTATTGAAATTAATTAGAAAACAACTTTCCTCATTATGGAATTCCACTCTCAACATTAAGAATCTTTGAAAGATGTTATTCTATTTAAATATAAGGAACAATAAGCCGAAAATTTCATATACAAATTCCTTAAACTTCCTTCTTTTCATTTAAACTTTCGCTTGCACGGTTGTTCAAAGATTTACTTCAAGTTGGAAGATATTTTCGGTTAAACAGGCGCTGAGGGAACATCATTTTAGAACTATTTAAATATATTATTCAGGTTATTTTAACAACATCAAAATTGTAATCACATAAATGACACAGTTGGTGGCGGTAGAAAATTTAACAGCCTGTAGTTACATAATTTAAGACAGCGGTGACTCCGCGGCTATTCAAGGTTTCCGTGCCCTGTAACTACAGATGTCCACTAACCTGATTTAAATGGCTGGCAGTGGTCCGGCGCAGACGTTCGTGGGTGTTGCTTTGAAAACCTGAACCTGTAAGTTTGTGGAGTCATCTGCAGTCTACTATTTTCCACCACAATAAAATCATTTAACGTCTCTTTATTTTAGTGGAACAAATGCAGAGATTGTAGCTTTTAAATAATAAATTTTCAGAGCAATTTTTAAGAGGTTACTTTGTTTTTATTGAGATTTCCAATACACTCCGTAAGTCTTTTGTTAGAAGCAACCTAACATACCTTATTTTATAGACGAGCTGCGTTACTGAAGATGATCGGTACTTACCTGAAACAAAAGAAACATGCATTTATTACAATGTACTGATACATTTACTTAAGAGAAACTTAAATAGAGCAAATTATCAAAGAAATTTTACACTCACATAAATGCTCTACCCAGTCTTCTGCAAACTATTCTTATTACAAAGGTATATTCTTTTAGTATTTAATATTAATAATGATAAACGTTTGCAGATATTCAATTACTATACATCTCGTGGCTAATCAACAGGTATACAGTTGGCTTAAATGACAGTTGAATGTTTCTAAAGCAGGTTCTAAATTCTATTCAAAATTCCTTTTCTTGCTTGAGCAATTGAAAAAGATAAGTGTTTCAAAATGTTCACACAAATATTAAACAACATCTCGAACACTGCTAACGCCACAAACATGCTATTTTATATAATTTCTGTGCTTTAGCGATATATGTAATTTAAGTACGTATTTAAGACTTGGTCTGTCTTGCCGTCAGGTACTAACTAAACAAAAATCATGAATGAACAGGATTTCAAAGAGTTTCGTTAGAAAATTCAAGATACAGTTTTTGTTTTGACGATCGGTTTTAGCAAATCTTATTAACGAAACTTCTCCTTGTTGGATAACTACCAAACTGTTTTCTTTTCTTTTTTTTTTTTTTTTTTTAATATTTGCATGCTCCATACAACGTTAAGTCACATAGGACGATGAATCAAATGGGATGAATAATGCTCAAATGAGCCCAGGATCCATAGAGGTTAGAGATTTGAGCTCGGGACTTTTTGAACGTGAGGCAGAATTGCTACCTTCTACGCTACCGTGGTGGGCACTACCAAACTTGATACATAAAGATATGACATGAAAATCCCGTGATGTCAATTTATTCCTTTCATGGCAAATTTTAACGTACGTCATAAATTTAAGGTGACTAGACATATACAAATTATATACATCATTTGACCAAATCTACATCCTCTCATAATTATAATAATAATGAGAATGAAAGGGTTGAGCCAGGCTGAAAAATTCAATTCCATAGCCAGGATTTGAACCACGGATCTTCTGGTTTCCATCCAGCCACTCTAACCATTTGAGCCACTATGCTAACGTGCCGACACGACACTAAATTCTCCAACTGACTCTTGTTTTTCCCGGTAAACCACTTAGGAGTTCTCATAAACATATGAGACAACTACCTCAATGGCAACTTACTATGCTGTATGTACTTTAAGGCCCGGGCTTTATAGTTCGGACCACTATTAAGTACAATTAATGGAAATAAATTGTTCTTTCACACTAGCCGTGTGTAGGACGCACGGTGAAAGGGTTGAGCCAGACTAAAAAATTCAATGCCATAGCCGGGATTTGAATCACGGATCTTCTGGTTTCCGTCCATTAATTGTACCTAATAGTGGTCCGAACTATAAAGCCCTGGCCTTAAAGTACTTACAGCATAGTAAGTCGCCTTTAAGATACTTATCTCATGTGTTTATGAGAACTCATAGTGGTTTACCCGGAAAAACACGAGTCAGTTGGAGAATTTAATGTCATGTTGGCATGTTGGCCATAGTAGCTCAAATGGTTAGAGCAGCTGGACGGAGACCAGAAGATGCGTGGTTCAAATCCCGGCTATGGCATTGAATTCTTCAGTCTGGCTCCACCCTTTCATAGTGCGTCCTACACACCACTAGTGTGAAAGAACAATTAATTTCCAATAATGAGAATGTTCACACATTTTTGTATTGCTTCATGTGTTTCGTGTTTATCCTTAGGACTAGGGAATACTTACTAAAGATACACTGATAGCCGAGTGGTTATGGTAAAAAATGTAGGAGCTAGATTTGCAAAGGTTCAGACATCATTTTGATTTTTATGATAGAAATACTAAATCTGTATTACACACATTTTAGGATAGCTTACATTTGCTAAGGTTTACTTGAGTTGATGGCACTTATGCTAACACATAAAACCTGAAACAATCTACTCTGTTTTTAAACTTACTGAAATAAATGTGTCACTCTTATATGTAAAATTATATAAAAATGGAAATTAATTTAGTATCGGGTGTATAAAAACTGTGTTTCTATCACTGCCTCATTTTACAGGGCATGGGATGAGATCAAATGAATGGTAAAATTTTTGCGACAGAATATTTCGCAATATATGCCAGCACCATTCATAACAGATGAACGAGCCCGGGTGTTTACGAAGCCAATATTAAGGCAAATCTCTATAACATTGCATTTATTTTGAAAACGACCAGAATGTTATTTGCGTTTTTATAAGTACATGTGTTTAAAATATAATTTATCTTGTGCAAGAAAAGCATGAAGCATTGCTATTAAAATAACAATAATAGATAGAAACATACATATCAAAGAGTTGATCCCATATTGGTCCACTTACGAGACACATACCTTTTCCCATGCATGCGGCCAAGCCGCAAGGCATCGCATAAATTTGAAATGAGGCCAGAGCAGTATTAAAGTGTATAATGAAAAAATAATTGTTATTTCACACTAGATGCAGGCCAAAGAATGGAAAACTAGAGTAAGACTGAACTGAATCCGGTGTATAGCATTGAAATTTTCAGTCAGAGTCTATCTTTCCAATGTGTATATTGTGAGAGTAGAATCATCGAATGCTTTTGATGTTTTCCGAATGGAACTTTCTTTCTGGTAACTGCTCCCTCCCTCTCTCTCTCTCTCTCTCTCTCTCTCTCTCTCTCTCTCTCTCTCTCTCTCTCTCTCTCTCTCTCTCTCTCTCTCTCTCTCTCTCTCTCTCTCTCTCTCTCTCTCTCTCTCTCTCTCTCTCTCTCTCTCTCTCTCTCTCTCTCTCTCTCTCTCTCTCTATGGCTGTATAAACGAGAGCTCATAACACGAAAAGTTAACATACAAATTTCGTTGAATTATACAAATGCTTCTGTTATATTAACCATTCATACTTTTATTATTATTTGAAAAGTAGGGCTTTACGAGTCAGGCGCTATACTTTGGCTTCTGCTTAATAAACATTTTATTATCGTTTTAGTGTTTTATCCTGCCTGTAATACTGAGCAACGTATAATGAAGTACTTCTGCAACTGATTAACATGAAGTAGGCTGGTAAAATTAATTTAAAATGTAAGGAAATTAACTTTATTTAGTAGAGAACCAAATTAATTTTCCTCCGCAGATTCCCTTTGCACATTTGGAAAGTATTTAAGGAGATATTCCCCTGTTTTGGTTTTAATAAGACGTAGTAAAATCTCGACTCATTTAGATTGGTATTTCATGAAAATATTTTCTGAATATTCAATAAGCTTTCTTCAAACACGGCCTAAAAGTACCAAAAGTGTGACACTCAAAACGTTTTGTTTTTAACCATTGCTTTACAACAATAGCTATTAATGGGTAACCTCGATTTAAGAAAATAATTTTTAATATTGGGAAATAGGAAGGAACTACTAATGTAGCTTAATATGTATTTCAAACGTCAGATCATTCGATGCATTAACCACAAATACGTAGATCATATGTATATCCCTGCTTAGGCGCGTTAGCTGACAATAACACAAAACATAAGTCGCAAAATGAGATTTGCAAAAAAATGCAATGTCCATTGGAATGTTTTATATGGTAGATGCATTTTATTGTTTTGGCCAAAATAAATTACGACCAAGCACTTGTTCCTGAGGTACTATCCCGGGCTTACTCAATTGTTATTTCTCATGTGATGAGTAGGTTATTCACAATGGAATTTGCGTAGTATTATAATCGAATAAGCTTGACTGAAACAAAAAGCATATAACTGGAAGAAAGAGCCAAACAGCTGAGTTAATATGTGCGCCTATTAAATGACCACCGAGGTATACTCGATGAAAGAAGTTATGTGCATGTAACAGAATGAACAAGAACTAACTACACGGTTATAGGTCGTGAAACTTGCAAAATATAGTTACCACTTACAAACACAATTTGCTCTTACAGTTTTCAAACATCTGCGCTAGTATTTGATTTTATAACTAACTTTATGACGTCAACCGAGGTTCACGGGTAATATAAAACAAATGAACCAATCAGCTTATAATAAACATATTTGCACGTCCTTACCTAGAGATATTCTATCAAGTGAACATCTACCTCAATAGATAAAACTTTGTAATAATTGCAGATTAGCTTTCAATGTTGCAACACGACGCCAGATGGCAGAGCTGAATGGTTCCTGCTTATAAACGCATTGAAAACTTTATCTTTAATGCAAATCTTCTCTCCTATTCCATATCATTTTTTGACCATCTACCGCAAAGCATTCTTAAATGGAATTGAAAAAGTTAA
Source organism: Mantis religiosa (assembly GCA_030765055.1). Classification (NCBI taxonomy): domain Eukaryota; kingdom Metazoa; phylum Arthropoda; class Insecta; order Mantodea; family Mantidae; genus Mantis; species Mantis religiosa. The sequence continues at coordinate 39,284,387 of CM060955.1, forward strand.
ATTTTTTGGAAATGTGTTTCAGATTTTTACATATTTGTCCTGAACAACTTTAAGGTAGTCAAAATAAACACACATTTTAAGGTTTGATATAATAGAAATACAAAGGATAGGTCGTAAAAATATTAGAACTCGATATCTAAACTGAGCATTTTTAAGGTTGTAAAAGAAGATTATTAAGAAAATTACCCAATCTAGATTACTTTATATTAAAAAAGTTATTTACACAAGGACGTCCAGAAAGTAAGTTCTGTTTGGTAATAAAATTAAATTGTGTACAGATACAGAAAAATTATTTATTGCACAAAATTCTACAACTCTTAAACTACTATTCCACATAACTGCCAAAATGTTGCAGGCATTTCTCATAGCTAGGCACAAGTTTTTGTATACATTTTTCATAGAAGTTTGCCACCTGTGTCTTCAACCAGTTGGAAACATTTTCTTTTAGCTCTTCGTCATTGCTGAAGTGTTGACCGCCAAGGAAAGATTTGAGATGCAAAAACAGATGGAAGTCGCTAGGAACGATGTCAGGGCTGTACGGGGTGTGGTCAAACACGTCCCAGCCAAATCCCTGTAGGATGTTTTTCGTCGCATTTGCAGTGTGTGGTCGTGCGTTGTCTTGAAGAAATACAACACCTTTTGACATCGCGAATTTGGCGATAAATTTCAATTTGTTTCACTTTCCTAGCATTCAGAAAACGAATCACAGATCTGAATTCACAAGCGGCGAGATTTTCAATCAACACCCACATTGTAAACAAGCACAACAAAGCGTACGTGGCTGACAGTGATCTCACAATGGCGCACGTTTCTTCTCCTTGATACAGAGCGTCTACTGCGCATGTGCGAAACTGCGAACGCAGCGCTGCAGCGGAGATAAGTTGAAACAGAGCTTAATTTCTGGAAGCCCCTTGTATTTTCCGAAAATGTCTGTAACAATTCTGATTAAATTATCTTACGCTTAGGATATTTATATCATAAATTAAATTCTTATCTTGTGGTTTAAAGGGAAGTCAGTTAATTGGCGTTTATATGATTAATGGTATGAATAATTCTGAATTATATGAAACGCTTTTAAAGTGCCTATTTGAGTCAAATAGACCTTTATTAGTGTCATCGTTAACATGTTGATGCTTAAAAGTTTGCAGTTCTTGTTTTCTCTTGTTTATCCTGTCCCTTTACACCGCAAGAGGTCGTTACCAGGAATAAAACATTTGAATGTTTCCAAATATTCTTGTCTGGTTTACATTATCCCTTATAAATATGGAGTAAAGTAACATGGATAGAAGAATCATCTGTAAATGGATACACGAAATATACACATGTGTTAGGAATATAGGTGATACAGAAAGTCATAATATCGATAATTTGAGAAGCTGTGTCAAATATAATTGGTTAGTAACAGCTGAGATACTTTTCTTGAGGTTGTGATCAACATTCAGCTGAATAGGTGCCAAAGTTTGCTAATGAATTAGTTCATAGTTTCATGAAATACGATTTCATTTCTACTTCCCTAGATTTGGCTTCAAATAGTCGTACAACAGAACTAATACTAATTCATTCACATATTTACACATTCTTTGACTGTAACATGTAGACCTGAAAAAAATTTCTGTATGAAAATGAATGTCAGAAATAATGTCCTCGGGATGAATCCTAAGTGTAGAAAAGGAAGCATAGGTGAAGCATTAGGACATCATTAAAATTAATTTTTAATGTTTTACTCTACTATGTACTAACTTAAAAGAGAGGAAATCATATGTACCAAAAAGTCGGTGTCGAAGTTCACAAGAAGGGCATGTTCTAAAGCTCTCTGGACACATAAAAGGTTGTTTTTACTTTCCGTACGACGTGCAGTAAGTATATGGAGTACTGCATTCCGGAAATACATATTTCTGGGCCAATGGATTATTTTAATGTCCATTTTGTGTTAATAGCATAACCTTTAAGTTCCATATATTCCAAAGATGCGAAAGGATTTTAAATGTTTTAAAACCTTCCAACCCAATCTAGTTTTCACATGGAGAATTCATCGTTTTTTACGTTCTAAAAATTGCTCTGTGACCTCCCATTCTCATTTTAAATAACTTTAGTGGAACTAGTAAACAAACGAGTTAGACAAAATTTTACTATATAAACGCTATGAAGTAATACCGAGAGGTCTTTCCATTATGCTGTGAGGTATATTGGTGGGGTTTTAGTGGAGGGCCTGAAACTTCCCAGTGACCCTGGCGTGCTAAGACATTTTCCCCCAAGTCAAAAAAAAAAAAAAAAATACTATATAAACAAGTAGATTCCATTAAAGCGCAAAACTTACAGATAACATTTTGTATGGCGTTCACCATTTATAAAATGTTCTTTGTTATTAGCTTAATTTTCCAAACTTCTTCTTTCTTAAGGACATGAATAGGACTGAAATTTCATTTTTTAAAAAAATCACCTTTTCGTCTCTTAGGTGTATAAAATAGTGTAAGCCTTCTTGAAACAAAAGAGAGCTTAAATAGCATCCGCAAGCCATTTTAAATACTCTAATCTAGTTTGAAAGTTACGTGAATTCTAGTGTTAGATATGAATTATAATTCTCGCTATTGCAAACTTCAGCACATTTCATCATTTCAAATACAGCTTACGTCTCAGTTTTAGTGTTAGTGTAATGAAACTTGCTACACACGTTTATAGAGACACAGTGAATAGTAATTGCCGCAGTTTTATTGTGAGATGCATTTTAAGTACACTTTCTTTACTTCAAAACACAAAAATTTCAAATTTTGAGCATAAAGGTCATATTCATAGATTTAAAAATTTCTGGAGTCTAAACTTATTGAGACACAGAGAAAACTAGTGCAAATTTAAAAAAATGGATATATTGGGAACCTGTTGTTAAAATATTAGACCAAAATTTAAGCTATTTTATCGCAAAGGACATTTTAGGTGAGGTAACCAAAAATAAATACATTTGACCATATTTTCCAAAACATCAAAGTGAAATTGACAAAATTTGGGCTGTATCATATTTGCACTATGTTACATCTGCGGTATAAATATTAGAAAGCTAGCGTTATAAGTTCAGGATTTCAAATTTTCAGTCATAGATATCCTTAAGTGAAAAATAAGCATTCCCATTTTCTTTTTTTGGCTCTTGGTTAAGAAAAGACAACGAAATTGCAAATAAATCACATAACAACTCTTTCTTAAAATATCTATCCCTTATGTCTTGTGTACTCCCGTAACCACATGAAATTATAAGGAAATATGAAATAAAATTATTTACGCTCATATTTATCCAGGTTAACTTTAAGTGTATGGAAGACTAAGTATTTGTCATAAAGTTTATTAAAGAATAAATACATAAAATTGTGCAAAAAACGAATTCTTGTATAAAGTCCTGGTTCTCTACAATTTAAGAAAGATATGCTGAGAAAATATGACTGAGCGCAGCTGGTGAAGAAAATAAACTCATGAAGTCCCCTGTATAACACTTGTAAGATGACGTAAATATATCCGATTTAACAGTTTATTTTTAAATTCCTTCTTAAAGACTTTTGAAGTGCCTTATCTTACCACCAAAAGGTATGTGTTATAATAAAATATAAGGAAGCAATTGCTTGGAAGTGTTTGACTGGTGCAATAACCTAAGCATGTTTATGGTTCTGCAGCTGGGCTGGAAATGGAGTTATAAAACGATATTACGCCAGTGTTGTTGGAATGCATTCACGTGGTGTGGGTGTGTGGCGAAATAAGCACCCTACCGTCGCCTGCCCAGTAATTTCTGTCTAGTCTACCTGCAGGCGGCAACAAATCAGCGATTCCTATATGAGATTTCTTGCTGTACTGTGAAGAGATGTATTGGACTCCATAATAGGCTTATATCTCCACCAGTTTACACGAAGGTCAATATACACGATTTAAATAAATATGTTACAAAGTTCATAGTCAGCATGTGTTCATATTTTGTTAATAAATACATGTTCAAAAGCTCTTTAGCTTTAAAGACACTTGGTTGTGATTTTGGATGAAAATATGCATTTTATTTTTTGCTTAATATGAATCTACACAGTTTGGAGAACATGACAGTTTTAAGGTTTTGTGTGTTTGTGAAAATTAAGTGTATTTGAATGGGGTTTTAAATATGGCGGCCATGCTATCACGCCCCTTTTTGCTCTGCATTTTCTCTTCCTCTTATAACAAATAGAATTATTTAGGCAATGGGGACTCCAAATTTTTTTTAAGGATGCCAGAAGCCAATATATATATATATATATATATATATATATATATATATATATATATATATATATGTGGATAAGGAGTGCAAGCGAAAAAGCAAGAGTGTTGGACCATACAAAAAAGAATGGGTAGAGGACTTAGAGAAAAGAGAAATAATATGAAAGGGATTATGCTCAGCGATGGAAAACCTATCACTGGTCGTGATAGATTAACAGATACTGCAACTAATGCTCTACAGCTTTACTGTGGTTTGGCTATCAGAAACCACGCTAGAGAGAGACACCACAACTATGAGACAAGCAATATGGCAACTTACATTCATAAGCTGTCAACAGATGAAAATCTACAGCATTGCCTTTGACCAAAATGCGCTGATTCATGGTGTGATTACTAGAAGGCACTGGTTGGCGGAACAAAAATAGTCTTCCAGAAGCTGTGCCGCTAGAAATTAAGCCCATATTTATAGATCATACAAATCCAGAGCTGTTGAGTAAGAGTTAACATGGTCATATGGAAAACCCAAACGAAAGCTTCAATCACCTAATCTGGGAAAGAGTTCCAGAATCTGTGTATGTTTGCAGTAAAACTAATAAATATGGTGTAATGGATGCTGTGACATATTTTAATAATGGTACTGCTAAAAGAGGAGCTGTATTTAGGAAAACTGAACTGGAACCAAGTTTTAATTTTGACTGTGCGTTTGAAATCATTAGTGCATCTAGCGTAAACGAAGCAGAAAAACAATTGCAGGATGTGTCTAAGGAAACAAGAATTAGAATGAGATAAATCAAGGACTTAAACAAGGATGCAGTCTCTCACCCATTTTCTTTAATATATATCTAGAAGATATTTTAAACAATTGGAAATTTAAAGTAAATAGTGGTATTAACATAGGACAAAGAACGTTAAATATATTAATGTTTGCTGATGAGGTAGTTTTAATTTTTGACAATGAAGTTAAGCTGCAAAAAGCAATGTATGAATTGAATATAATCAGCAAAATGTATAATATAAAAGTTCCAAAGGTAATGGCATTCCACGATAAATACCCGGTAAGGACAAAAATTCTAATTGAGAATTATATTATTGTACAAGTGTCACATTTTAAGTATCTTGGATGCGACCTAAGTTATGAAATGGATCAAGATATTAATCAGAAAATAAGTAAGTTTCAAGCAGTAACTGGAACAATTAAGAGAACACTAAACGGTAAAACAAGAAGAGAAACTCAATTAAAATTTTATTCTATCATGGCACTCCCTGTCTTGCTATATGGAAGCGAGACACGGACATTAAGAAACAAATATTTTAGTAAAATACAAGCAGCAGAAATGCGTTTCCTAAGACCTGTTAAGGGATGTACAAGGGAACATCAACTTAGAAATGAAGACATAAGAAATGAATTAAACATCAATTCTGTTTTATTAAAATTAATGGAATATAGAGAAAATTGGCTCCAAAATTTAGGAAGAATGACTCCAGAGAGAATTCCTAAACAAATAATGGAATATAAACCGAAAGCACGAACATCAATAGGACGACATAGGAAACGATGGATCGATGTGAGACTAGAACAGGCTATAACCTAATCCATGGAGGTAGAAGAAGAAGAAGAAGAAGAAGAAGAAGAAGAAGAAGAAGAAGAAGAAGAAGAAGAAGAAGAAGAAGAAGAAGAAGAAGAAGAAGAAGAAGAAGAAGAAGAAGAAGAAGAAGAAGAAGAAGAAGAAGAAGAAGAAGAAGAAGAAGAAGAAGAAGAAGAAGAAGAAGAAGAAGAAGAAGAAGAAGAAGAAGAAGAAGAAGAAGAAGAAGAAGAAGAAGAAGAAGAAGAAGAAGAAGAAGAAGAAGAAGAAGAAGAAGAAGAAGAAGAAGAAGAAGAAGAAGAAGAAGAAGAAGAAGAAGAAGAAGAAGAAGAAGAAGAAGAAGAAGAAGAAGAAGAAGAAGAAGAAGAAGAAGAAGAAGAAGAAGAAGAAGAAGAAGAAGAAGAAGAAGAAGAAGAAGAAGAAGAAGAAGAAGAAGAAGAAGAAGAAGAAGAAGAAGAAGAAGAAGAAGAAGAAGAAGAAGAAGAAGAAGAAGGTGAAAAGATGAGGAGAGAGATACTGAGAAAACTGGATGTGAGCAGCATGGACCAGGAATGTTTGGAAGTTTGGATATGTTACATAAAAACACAACATATCTTCTTTTGCCATTTACCATAACTTGTTTTTTTAACTTTAGGTACACGTTTCTAGAAAACTATAATAGATAGAGCTTTGAATTTTCTGTACTATGCAGAATATAGTGGTCTAAACAGCCGGTGTAAGTTTCATATGTTACGCTTTCATGAAATTCCTCAAAGAAATATTTTCATATATAAAAAATAAAGAGTACACAATTATTTACTTTTCAAATTGCTATTATTTATTGAAATGTCTTAATGGTTCACCAACTATGTTTAACAGCATGTTTGTAAAGCGATTACAAAGCTTGAAATATGTTACTTCAACTGTTTAGGAGAAAAAGGCACCTAAAGAAGAAAATGCGTGACAATTTTTGAAAATTTTGGGTTTATTGGAACCTCAATCAAACAAAAATTACTAACCTTATTTATGGTTTTGTTATGGTTTCGGAATTACCAGAGGCTGTAATATAAGTGGTAAAAGTTTCATTTTTATACAATGCATAGCTTTCAAGAAACACTAACATATGTTGCATTGAAATTCTACCTGGAGATTGTTACTCTTAACACTACCAAGTGTCCTTAACGTAATGGTAATATATCCATACTATTTTATTGTAATTTTATCTGTATATTGAAAGAATATCATAATTATTTTCTCTATTAGAATGTGATGTTTTAGTCACTCCCAAAATAGCTGGCAGCTAATTAGTGCCAGTTACGCGGCGGTTGAATTCGTTGCACGAAGCAGGAGCCTTGTAACAAGGGAACCCTCCCTTGGCCATTTGGTTCTTGTGAAACCGTTGGTCGCGGTGAAGTTATAACCATCGCTTTTGTCATTTGAAATATAATTGTTTATTAATCTTTTTATAATATATTTGTGATCAGACAAATCACCGAAAAAAGCGTTGGCTAAAGGGAAAGATATGAATATAGTACTCACTGCTCTTGAAGAGGCATACGACTCATTACCTATAAATAGACTGTGGGAGGCAATGGAAAATTTTGGAATATCCAAGTACCTTATATGCTTTATTAAAACAACATATGAATGTAAGGCAAGTGTTAACATGGGAAATCGAGCATCAGCAGAATTCCCCAACACAAAAGGATTAGACAAGGTTGTGGCATGTCACCTACACTATTTAAAATAGTTGTACAAGAGGTGTTGGGAAAGTGGAATGAGTCATGTAGGGGAATGAGACTAAACATCAATTGCCGCTTACTGCACAAATTTACTATTTGCAGATGACCAGAATATAACAGGACAGAATAAAGATGTTACAGAATATATGATTAGAAAATTAATAAATGCATTTGAAGTAGGCGGATTAAAAGTGAACGCCATTAAAACAGAATATACGGTAATAGGAGGATTTTAGGAAGTTCTGTAAGTAAATGATGTAATAAAATGCTAAGGTCTATAATAGATAAGAACGGCACTTGTGAAAAATATATTATCAATAGGGTAAATTTTGCAAGGAAGGCGATAAGACGTTTGAACAGTGTTTTATGGAATAGGAATCTGACTAGAAAGATTAAACAACAAATTTTAAAAACGATAAGAGGAAGTATACTTACATATGGTTCCGAAACTTGGACAATAAATGGAAGAATGCAGAACAGAATATTAGCGACAGAAATGGATGGATAGGGATATCAAGGTTACAACATGTCATAAACACCTACATTACAGATGAAATGGACGTACTGGGGTCTGTTACAGACAGAATGTCCAGTAGAACTCTTGAGTGGTATGGACATATACAACGGTGGACCAAACAAGTCCTAAAGTGGGAAGTACCAGTCAGGAGAAATCGGGGAAGTGCCAGAGGAACATCGTACGAGGAAATATATGGTCATATGAAGAAGAGGGACTGGAAGGACAATGGAACGACAGGAATCTCTGGAAAGCAGGAACAAAGGATGAACTGCTGTAAAGGGGAAAACCTATAAATATATAACTGACTGGCTGACTGACTGACTCACTGACTGACTGACTGGCTGACTCACTCACTCACTAACCAACTAACTAAATAAATGACTAAATAAATAGATAAATAAATAAAGAGTGAGTGAGTGAATAAATGAATAAATAAATAAACGAACGAGCGAGCGAACGAACAAACGAACAAACAAACTTATAAACAAACAAACAAATGCATAAATAAATACATAAATAATTAAATAAATAACTAAATAAATAATTAATACATAGATAAATAAATAAGTAAATAAATAAATATGTTTATGGGCGCCGGGGTAGCGCGGTGGTTTCGTTCGCGGCTCCCGTTCTAAGGGTCCCGAGTTCGATTCCCGGCTCTGGGGTTGGCGATTTTAAGTCGGCCCTATCCACGCCTTCACCTCTGTCTAGCACACGTGAAGTATCCCCTATGCCCAACGTGGTTCGGAGACGGTAAAAACTGTAGGTCCTCTCACCTCACCGCCATCTTCACTATCACCCTATCATCGGAGGTAATGGACACCGCCCTCTGGTTGCCTCCACCTGAGAAATGGGTCCGGTCATCACTTGGTGGGGTGAGGTTACCCCGAAAGCCAAGGTTGCCATGTGGGGAGTGTTAGTAACTAACATAAATATGTTTATTTTTATGGTCATATTTATATCTTCGTATATCAACTAATTATAAGCGCCTTCACACTTAGTGCATAAACAAGAAGTAAGTATTCGTATAATGTATAATTTTAATTTAGGGAGGCAGTTATAAATTATATTAATGGAGTTAAATAATCTTTTATTCAAATAATAGGAATACAAGATTTTTTCAGCCATGCGTTTGCGGATGAACACCATTATCGATCTTTTCCTCCTCCTCCTCCTCCTCCTCTTCCTCCTCCTCTTCCTCTTCCTCCTCTTCTTCCTGTTCTTCCTGTTCTTCCTCTTCTTCCTCTTCTTCCTCCTCTTCCTCCTCTTCTTCCTCTTCTTCCTCTTCTTCTTCTTCTTCTTCTTCTTCTTCTTCTTCTTCTTCTTCTTCTTCTTCTTCTTCTTCTTCTTCTTCTTCTTCTTATGTATCGTTATATGTATTTCCTAAGCGTAATTACATATACATCTTAATCATCATTTTATCACTATCACTGAAGCTTAAAGCAAACCACTTTCTGTACTTCCTCGTAATCAGGATTATATTTCTACATAGTGTTTTCTAACAGGCAGTTCCTCAAAGTTGTGGGCGTAAAACTCTTTAGCATGGCTACCTTAGGAAGGAAAGTCGTAGTTTAGGACACATAAAAGAATCGCAAGACTGATGAAGAGACCTTTGGGCAAAATTTACCAGTCTTTCAGGCCCAATATAGAATGGGAACAGCCGTTAAACGGCGTCGGTTCACAGAGTCGAACACAAGACGCCTGTAAGTCCTTGAGGTAACACCATTCATTATACATCAGCAGCCTTCAGAATGCCGCGTAGTACCATCTCATTGACTGACTGACTTGCGAGAGCGCTCGCCTGCTGGAAATTTCCGAGATGGCGATACTTCTACAACATCTTGGTCATCTGGTGTTTACGCTGAGCGAGTGCGCTGCTTATCAGTTAACCGTCTCGATTGCTCGATATGACCTTTTGATAACTTTATGCCATGACCGCTGTGACAAAATGTTAATGTCGTTATTCATGACTAATAACTTCTTTACAAGATATTTAGAGTTAATTCACCGTATTTCTTCCGGAATTTTAATTTGAACCTAGTGTACAAATATAAGAATATGTTTAATGAGTTTTCTAATTTTAATCGATTTAATAGAGAAGGATCTTTTTCACATGTTAATGAATACTTCAACCTTGAGCTACTTCAAGTTTTTAAGTTCCATTAAATGAGTTAAGGTTTTAACTAGAGAAACCAATTTTTAATCCATTATTCCTAAAGTGCATAAGATGCTCCGCCTTATTCATTTGATATTCAAACTGTGGCTAAAAGGGGCATCTTTAAAGTGAGAAAATGCTGAAAAAAAGTAACAGACAAAAATGAAGTTTAAATATCAACACAGTGATCCACCTAAATAGGACAAATAAAGCGCCGTCGTTACTTTAAATGTTATATTAAAAGCCAATCACGAGTCATATATACAATAAGAATGAGCAAACAGAAAAAATAACATTTTGAGTTATTTTTATACAAATTTCCCCGAAGATAGCTCTAATTTTAAAAAAGATACAACAGCATATCGTATTACCGGATGTAATGCCTACTGGTACACAGAAAAAGAGAAGAGGAAACAGCACAGCAATCTGTAAATTCCAGAGTATCGTTTGGAGGTATCATTTACAATGTAATAAATAAACTGTTCTATTGATGACGTTGCAAGAAGGGATTATTCCGGCTATTTTCCTTCCACATTAGTGTATAAAGAGGATCCAGTGTATAAAGAGGATCCGAAGAAAATAGATGAACTGAAATTGGCAGCAACAAATTAAAGTATTCACAAACAATGGACACTTAGTACACGTACTTAATAAAATTAAATACATGACTCCATACATCTAACTAAATAGGAGACATTTCAACATACTTTTTGAATGGGTAAGTTAACTACGATTTTTACTTGATCGACTTACCTTTCTATTGCTTTCTCCAAATTCACATAGTCTCCAGCTGCAGTGTCACAAATTAAAATATTTCGTTTGTTCAACAACTATGAAGATTGAAAGATCCCAATGCACTTATATATACTAAGTATAGAAAGTACTGTATTTCAATCAGAAATGGGCTATCGAGATTTTCCGAAAAATGCACGTTTTGGAGCTCACTAAATGAAAATAACGTCAATGTGGCCTATCCAAACAGTATATCCTAAAAACGAAAAGTTGCTTAAATAATAAAAAAGGTACCTACGAGGGCTGTTCAATAAAGAACAATCAAAAAAAAAATTTACAGCGTTCCTTTACTGATCCTCATAATCTTGATGGTCCTTCTCAAAATAGTCTCTCTTGAATGCGATGCACTTTTCCCAGCGAGTCTGCCAGTCATCCAAGGATGCTAAAAATCATTTTACTATAGATCCTTCAAAATCGCCTCCGCAGCCTTCACCACTGCTTCTCATTATGGATAATGCTTGACACGAAGGCGTTTCTTCAAGATAGGGAATAGAAAAAAGTCACATGGCGTTAAATCCGGACGATAGGGAGGGCGAGGGATGCACTTCACGTTGATTTTTGCAAGATATTCAACATTGGCAACATGCGGCCGTGCATTATCGTGGTGCAGCATCCAGCCTGCTTCACAGAAATGTGGTCTTTTGCTCCTGATATGGACTTGCAATGTTTTCAGGACATCCCTGTAGTATTGTCCAGTTACTGATGTGTGTGCAGGTACAACATGCTGATAAACCATTCCATGAATATCAAAGAAGAAGACAACCATACCTTTCCCAGCAGAAGCAACCACTCTTGATTTTTTGGGGGTTGGTGATGAAGGATATTTCCACACTGAGCTTTGCTGTTTGCTCTCAGGATCAAAATGATGTAGCCAAGATTCATCAGCAGTGATCAGGTTTGAAAGAAACTCCGGATCTTCGGCTAACATCAACTTTAACTGCATGGAGAGCTGCATGCGAATGTCCTTTTGTTCGGGAATCAACAGTCTTGGAACTCATCGCACACAAACACGTCTCATGTATAATGTTTCTGTCACCAACGTGTGGGTGGCTCACAATGAAATGTTCAGTATTTCAGAAAGTGATCTTAAGGTAATTCGTCGATCCTTTCTCACAATGACAGCAACAATGTTGCTTTTTTCTTCCGTAAGATCTGTAACTGGGTCCACCTTCCTTTGAAATTGATTGTCTGCCCTCTTTAAACATTTTAAACCACCTTCGAGCTGTGCTGTAGGGAAGAACAGACTCTCCATAGGCCTTCTGTAACATTGTATAGGCCTCAAGTGAATATTTGTTGAGACGAAAGCAGAATTTCAAAGCAGCAAATTGTTCCTCGCGTGTTACCTCCATTGCATCGGTAGGCGATACTGAACATGTCTGAACTTGCCTGGTTCTCACAGGCGGGAACCAGGAGTACCAACAATGAATCTATTACGGCATGTTTGTTTCACAGTAAGCTAAGAGAATATAATAAGTTTGAATTTTAGTACGAAAAATTATGACGGTAAAAAAATTATAATCATTCTTTATTGAACCGCCCTGGTAATTTTAGGGCCTTCAAGTGTGAGGCAGCAGGACCTACAACAAAACCTCTCCATTCCAAGCTAAAGTTTAAATGAAAATATATTTCTTTTTATTTTACCAAAACGGCTCTAAAATATTTTACTAAAACCATGCAAAACAAAAGAAGGTGTCAGACATATATAATATTAAACTAGATATTGATAATCGAAAGTATTCAAATATTGTAAACTTAAGTTGAATTTTTACAATAAATTTAATTGCGACATTCTTGAACGAGCCGAAAGTAGGTGTTTTGTGATCACTAATACCCCCTCTGAATGTTTTCATTTGATACCTCTGTAATTTACATTCTGTACGTGTTTCAATTTTTTAATGAGGATTCTGGTGTATATTAACAAACCTTCGTATTTTGTACAGAAAAATAATGAGTGTAAAATATAATTTCATTCTACAGTTAGGTTGTTTGTGTGCACTATGCATTTATTAAAACCACCAACGAAATATAAATGAGTTTATCTCTGGTTTGATTTTATATGATGATGTGATGAGTTTGTACAATCATATTCAGGATCACTCGTGCAGCTTTTTCTACTGTAGGATGCTACAACATGGATCACAGTATATCAAACTGAAAGAGATGACGCCGCGGTAATTTGTCTACTTGCATTCTGAAGGTTCCATCTCTCAGTACACCTTCATGACACGTGGGTTTTCCAGGATATCTTCAGGTGGCTAGGCTAATAATAGCAAGGTTAGTTTCATGTCTCTCCATTTCACCTCAGCTGTTCATAGTACTTCACCTTCAACCTTGTTAATTTCGGCGGGAGTCTCCACGTCGCATGTCATTCTCTGTATCGTGCGCGATCACGGAGTTCCGGGAAGTCTCTACCTGTAAACTTAAAGGAATCTTCCCTCTGCTGTCCTATTTCCTATGTCCCACCAGCTCTGTTTCCTCTCTCCCAGGGGTGCCTCGATAGGGAATAAGTACAAAAGCTCTTCAACAGTTAATTCCGTATTCATAAACCAGAGCTATTGAGAGAGCATTATGGGCATCAGATATCATTGAAAACTGCGCGTGCTACAATTCTGCAGATCCCTAAGAAATCCACATATTTTCAAATGTTTATTCCGATGAATAGTGAATGCCGTCTTCAGTTTTGAGCCATATAAACTACAAGTTCACTACAAACTTAAGCTACATGACAACAGCAAGCTGTCAGTGGCCGGGAGACGATATTAGTTTCCTTCTTCGGTTTGTCTATCAACGAAGATGCGTGTATTCCATTAGATCCGTATCTCCGTGAAGTCCAACCATCACCAAAACATGAAATTGCAGGGAGGAAAGAGGAGAGAGATACCCAAGCTCACACATGATATTATATTCGAACATTGAATTAGAAATGGCAATCCAGAATCCAGCTGTAAATTTAAGAAACACTTGTTTTATGGCTGTAATTCTTTTGTACCCTGTAGAAAAAAAATACACAACGCAGTGAAACAAAACATATGTTAAACTCAAGCCTCTATGTTCATAAACATTTCATTCTCTTTCTTTCTATAACGTTATGTTTAATTTATCTATTTCTACAAACGTTAATATCGCTTAAAATGAGATTGATATAAAACAAAGATTTGTAAGAATATTCTAAATTAAACGATACAGCTTAGAGAAACTGCCAATAGCAACAACTTTAAAGAACTGATTTCACTACCAATTTCCTTGAAGTTACAAGGTGTCTTGAAGAAAGTCAATTAATACCCGGTCAGTATTACCTTGGCCTTCTAATACTGAATCCTTCTGTAGAACTGTAAGAAAGAGCTGAATAGCGATAATGAAAAAGGCTTCTAAATTTAAACAATAAGAATGTACCTCTGGGAAATAAAGAAGTATTACATAATCATTATTTGTAAGTGTTTTAAGGAAATTACTATTATGCATAAAGTTCATTTATTGTTTACAAGTTAAAATATAATTATAAAAGAACCCTTCGGAATGAAGAGCATTTCAAAAGCTTATACAGATTATTTAACATTTCCGTGTCAATCTTGATGCAAATATCTGACACAGTTGGTGTTTTAATTAACATCAGAGTAACACGAGTTGGCTTATAGAACTCTACAAAAATATACATTATATCAGCAACATTGCTACCACTCTAAACTGACCAAAAATATCACCGTTATATGGATATTCTCCCATCAGGGTACTATGGGAAAGGAAGAAGTGGATGCTGTACCAATATGTACCAATATGTTTAGCTTTATAGGATCCAGACAGACAGCAAGCCAATGTTCGATTATTTGGATCTAAAACCTCAACATAATGTGCAACTGACCTTATCCACATCTTAACTAGTAAGAATCATCCATCGTAAACACCAAATTGTGCTAACTCGACTCAACAAGTGGTCATACTAGAATTACGCATTCCTACCTGTTGATCACAGATGCTTCGTCCAACTGTGACAAGTAACGACAGTAAAATGTCATATTAACACGTCATATTTCAACAATTCTTCAAACATTCACATTTATTTGGAAGGTCGTGGGTTTGATCTCCGTCGATCGCGCACTCTTACATGAGTTGTTCATGGTTTCCTCTCATCACTTAGGTGAATGATCCCGAGCGTGATAGCCGGTTTCGTCTGTGGCCGGCATTAGGGAGGCACGGATTCCATTCCCGTGGCCGACCTACCTGACCCGTGGGTTCTTTAGGGAGTTTTCCCAAGTCACCAGGTTAATTACACGCCCCAAATTTCCTGTCCCTCCATTTCATCTCCAGTATCATTTCGCATCATCCCTCATCTGTTGGTCTCTTTCAGGAAGGATACTATCCTCTGAGTGAACGAATTCCTCCCCCGGTAGGATGGTTGTCGGTCTCCGAACACAAACTCGTGGTCTCAGTTTCCGAATCACACAGGATGGAATGTCCCTGTCCTGGTCTGTCGGGGGAAGCTTACATCTAAGTAAAATATAGGGATCTGACCTCTGCACTGTCGTAACTCTTTGGGATAGCCTCCCTGTGTTTCCTCTCACGTCATCCTTCCTACCGGGGATGTCCCACTTGAGAGCATAGGTACAAAAACCAAGTGTGGTTTCCGCTCCTACACCCTTCCTAACTAATCCAGTTGGGGTGCTTACTTTTGTAGCAAATTTCCTTTTTATCACCGTACTTCTTCATCAACTTTCAGACTCATGGTGCATGGCGATGCCGGAATTGTGGCGGGATGCTAGCGTATTCTAAATGCTGTTCTCTGTGCGGTTGCTGTTCTCAGGTGGGCAGACGATGTATGTCGACAACGTACCTAGAGTATTGCTGACGGCTCCTGGTACCATGCTGAACAACTGCCTTATTAGGGAGTCTGCACGTCTCTATGATCTGTCTACGAACCTGTGTAATCCTGCAGTTCCCCCACATAATCCCTTCCTCCTGGAGACTTTAAGACGCTTTAGATCTGTATGGACGTCCAGTGCTAGAGATGTTTCCCTCTATTTCTGCTCTTTACAATTAACATTGCATTAAATACCTTTATAACATCAATAGGACACCATTCGTTGTACATTTTACAACCAATCTCGGGTTCAGTAGACATACTGGATTAATCACGGCGAAGTTATTAAAATGTTCAGGCTTCATTATTCGGAATTTTTATTCATTTAAACAAAAAACTTAAATTGACTTTGTAACTCATTTGTTAGACGGATATCAAACATGCATCTATTATTTGGAATGCTTAGACGATAAAGCATTCTATTATACAATTTTAAAAATACATTCCGTTTAAAATAAATTGATATTAACCCAGACACACAAATTATGAAACCCTTTTTAAAATATTTCAAATTTAAGTTCTAAATTTCAGAAGGGACATTGCGGGATTAATTTTTCAGCCCAAAGTATTGCATTCGATTTATTGAGATTTTAATACTTCAGAAAATACATTATTCTATGTGTCCAGTAACATATATTCAATTAGTCTCTTTCACTTTCACAGCAAATATAGAAATCCACAAAAATACACCATTGCATTTATTGTGTATTTATATAAAGAACTTCCATATTCCGATGTAGATTCTTAAACACGTCTCAAACTCAAATAAAACATGTAATTATTAGTACCTTTTCGTATAATACTAACTACTAAATTAGTAGTATAATTTTTCTTCTTTTTATTTATATAATTGTTGTTTCTCATTTTTCTTTTTCCAGATTATTTTATGTTCATCTATATTTTAGTAGCTTCTATATATGTATCCGCACATTTATAATAAAAATTGTAATTGGAGTTGGGCCTGTTAGTTCATAAGAATAAATGAAACACTCAAAGACATCAGTATAATTATAAAAGTATTCAATTTAACAACTTTATTTTTTCCGTTCTTCTTCTTTTTTCTTTTCTTTTTCTCTTCTTTTTTTAATTGAAAACTCCCAACGTTAAGTCATATCGGACGATAAAGTAAACGTAAGAAATTATGCTCAAATGAACCCAAGGTCCATAGAGCTTAGAGTTACCTGACATTCGTCTTTGAGGATAAGAAAATACTGCGAGGGAAAACACCTTATCTAGATAAATCACCCTCACCGATATTCGAACTCGGAATCTATTGAATGTGAGGTAAATGCGCTGCCATTTCTCTACAGAGGCGGACTAATTTAGCAATTGAATTCTATGAACATACTTATGTATGAGTTAAGAACACAAATGTAATTGTATTTTTATTAAATAATGGCAGTATTGTTGCGTTTTAACTGTACATCTTTCTTGTAAATCTATTGGTCTCATTATTTTACGGACCTGAGTTCACAAGAAAGTTTAAACAACTGTTATTACAGTGTTACTAAATTACCCTTGTATTTGTACGCTATTGTTATAAATGTACGTAATAAGAAATGTAAATCGGTCGCGATAAGAGCGACTCTAAATAATGATAAGACCAGCAATTTGACTTTAAGAGTTCGTCCACAGAGATCTGGGTTTACAAACTTTTGCGAATAGCTGTAAATATCTTGTATGAATGAATTAGACGATGAAAAACGTGGCCTCGTAAAATGTTATTTATTGTTCCGTGTCTTCGAAACTAAAGATAAAACGGCACTAGTGAGCATTTTCCGAGATCGTAATTTAGCTACTCTATTGCTTCCGATTGTTGTTAAATATAAAATAGCGGGCTGCAATGGGCTAAAATTATGGGATACACGTTTGCTGTGCTATTTTTGTTGGCTAGCAGCGTCCCTCATTGGTGGGCTTCTTTGTAGTAATAAACTGAGGCAATGCTGGATTAGAAACTGTTTTTATGTCGTGCATATGTAACCAAAACATTAATGTTTAGATAACTTCTCGTAAAACCTTTCAGTTGTCTCTCAGTCTGCCTCGATTGTTTTTTGTCTCTTCAGAACAATAATCAAGACAGTCTGCATCTAGCAATGCAGTGTAAATAATTATTTTAAAACAGTTATGTTTTACTACATTTACATGAACATATCTGCTCCTGGCCTTTATTTTTACATAGCACCTGCCAAATATTGTTTCAGAACCTTATTATTTAATGTACTTATTTTTAATTGAATAAATCTTAATTATGCATTTACACATTTGCCTACACGGTACATTACATTACATTAAATAGCGGATTGCTATGTTTTGACTTTGAAAATCCATACTCTTTGAAAGAACACAATAAAAAGTGAATATCTGTTACCTCTTGAAGAGGAAATTGAAATTTTCTGCTGCTCCTCCTCCTCCTCCTCCTCCTCCTCCTCCTCCTCCTCCTCCTCCTCCTCCGCCTCCATCTTCTTCATCTTCTTCATCTTCTTCATCTTCTTCTTCATCTTCTTCTTCATCTTCTTCTTCATCTTCTTCTTCATCTTCTTCATCTTCATCTTCTTCTTCATCTTCTTCATCTTCTTCTTCTTCTTCTTCTTCTTCTCTTCCTTCTTCTTCTTCTTCTTCTTCTTCTTCTTCTTCACTTCACGGCATGGGCAGAGTGCCCGTTCCGTCTCACAATAGTTGCTCCTTCCATCTCTTTTTAGGTCTACCAACATCTCTCTTTCCTTGTGGCTGATATTGGAATGCAATCTTAGGCAGTCTTGTTTCGGACATTCTTTGTATATGCTGCATCCATTCCTTTTGATATTTTTCAATTTTGCTACTTATCGAGTCTACGTTGAGTTCATTTCTTATGTCTTCATTCCTTATTCTATCCAAACTTGTGCATCCCTTTGTTTTCCTTAAAAAGTTCATCTCTGCACTTTGAGTTTGGCTTTTCATTTTCTTCGTGAGTGCAGCGACTGCCATTGTTTTGTACAACTTTAATCTTGTATCTCTTCTTGTTTTATTTCTCAACGTTCTATGCACTGCTCCACAAATCATTTGGAATGTTGCAAGATTTTTGCTCACATCTCTGTCTGTTTTCATCATATAATTAAGATTACATCCTAAATAGCTGAATTCTTTTAGTTGCTCTAGTGGTTTGTTGTCTAAAATTGTTTTTGATCTTATATGTTGTTTTCCCCAAAATACCATTATCTTAGATTTTTCCGCCGATATTTTAAGGTCATACTGTTGGCATACTTGGTTCAAGCGGTGGAGTGCATATTGTAATTTATCCTTTGTTTCTTGTGGTAAAACCAGGTTATCTGCATATAGTAAATTATTTAAATCTTTGTTCTTATTTATTTTATTCCTGATTTAATAATGCTTTTCCAATTTTGGATGATGTCATTTACAATTATATTAAAAAGATTGGGTGATACACTGCACCCTTGCATTACGTCTCTATTAATTAAAATTGATTCGGTTTTATGAACTTCTGTGTTTATTATTATTTTGGAGTTGCTATACATATTTTGATTATTTTAATTAATTTTTGTGGATATCCACTATTTTCCATAATTTTCCATAGCTTTTCCCTATTAACAGTGTCAAATGCCTTCTTGAAGCCTAGAAACAAATATATTATCTGTTGTCGATCGTCCTGTTCTAAAGCCGCTTAGTTCTTCCTCTATTAATACCTCGGCTGTTCTTTTCAATCTTTTATTTATAATCCTTGCATACACTTTATAGGCTGTGTTGAGAAGACTTATACCTCGGTAATTTTGGCATTCTCTCCTGTCTCCTTTTTTAAAGATGGATATAAGTTCTGCATTATTCCACGTCTGGAATTTTACACCCCCTTTCAACATTCATTTATTAAGTGCAATAATCTTAAATGCAGTATTATACCCCCATATTTTAGCAGTTCCATATTGAAATTTTTAAAGATACAAAGTGTTTAAATGACACACAAATGTTACTTGGCATAAATTTGTTTTAACAATGTATAAGTTCCTTTTCCTATCTCATACAGTTCGGCAATCTAAGTAAATATGTGGTGATGATGACGATGGTGATGATGGTGATGATGATGATGGTGATGATGGTGGTGATGGTGATGGTGATGATGGTGATGGTGATGATGATGATGATGATGATGATGATGATGATGATGATGGCACTAAAGGTCATGTAGGCCCTTGGCCTCCCTAACCACCCTCTACTCGTCCTTTGCTTTTCTTCGCCAGCCTTTAACCCCCAAATTTCTCAAGTCATCTTCTACATCATCTACCCATCTTTTCCTGGGTCTTCCTCTTCTCCTTCTGCCATCCAGCTTTTCTATGAATATCTTCTTAACTACATTGGTTTCTGGCATTCTCTGCACGTGGCCAATCCACATTATTCTTCCTTGTTTAATTTTCACTACTAGGTATATTTGGTTGTCCAAATAGGCACTGTAACTCCAAGTTAGTCCGCATTCTCTATCCAACCAAGTCTCCTATCACTCCAAATATATTTCTCAAAATCTTCCTTTCCTAACGTTATAACCACTATCTTCTCTAGTTATCAACACCCAACTTTCTAAACCATACAGTATTATTGGTCTCAGTACAGTTGTATATATTTTAATTTTAGTATTCCTGCTGGCGTTCCTTGATTTAAACATGTTCTCCAAGGCATAGAAACATCTGTTAACACTTGCTATTCTTTCTTTAATTTCCACTGATAACAAAATACGTGAGTGGTTTGATAAGTTCTCGGAATCACCACGATATGTGAGCCCTAGCGCCATGAGTTGTTCACAGGTTATTCATCGGATTGTTGTTGCCTGTAAACACAAGTCACATCAGTGTACTTGGAAGACAGCTCTAGTAGTGATGCGCCTCTATTGTTGTTGCAGCGTAGTGAATTGCCAAGTTGGAAACAATCGAGATTGAAGCTTGTTCATGTATTTCTTAAAGAAAGGTATGAAAGCAAAAGAGATTCATGCAGATTTTCTAAATATACTCGTTAGCGTAGATGGTTGTGTGTCTGCCTCACGTTCAGGTCCCGAGTTCGAATCTCGGTCAGGGTGAGTTAACTGGATAAGGTTTTTTCCGGAGTTTTGCCTTATCCTTCAAGACGAATGTCGGGTAACCCTAAGCTCTATGGACTCTGGACTCATTTGAGCATCATTTCACCCAATTCATTCAGCGTCCGATATGACTTAACGTTGGAGGACGTAAATTAAAAAAAAATACACTAGGAGACCCTGTTTCTTCAAATAAAACCGTTGCTAAGTGGACAAACGAAATTAAATTTGGTCAGGTGAGCTTAGATGATATACGAGGCATGTTTTTTAAGTCAGTAACCTTTTTGGAATTAAAAAAGGACGTGCATAGATATCGCAATAATTTTATATTTACATGAAAACCTGTACCTTAATCTACTTTTCTATATAATTTCCGTGAATATTGAGGAACTTGTCATAACGTGGCACCAGTTTTTGAATACCCTCCTCATAAAATTCTGCCGCCTGACGTGTTAACCACGGTATCCTAACTGTTTTGACTTTGTTATCGTCTTGACGACGCTGACCGCCCAGATGTTTCTTCAAGTGCAGGAACAAATGGTACTCGCTGGGCGCCAGATCAGGGCTGTATGGAGGATAATTTAGAGTTTCGCACTGAAAAGATTTGATGAGATCTTTGGTCCGATTAGCCACATGTGGACGGGCATTGTCGTGCAGCAAAACGATACCCTTACTCAACTTGCCACGTCTTTTGTTCTGGATTGCAAGGCGCAGATTGTTTAATGTCTCACAACAAGACGCTGCATGGATTGTCTCATTACGAGGCAGAAACTCCACTAGCAATACTCCTTTTCTGTCCCAAAAACTGTGCACATGATTTTCCGGGCAGAAATTGTTTGCTTAAACTTCACTTTTGTGGGTGATGATGAATGTCGCCATTACATGGATTGTTGTTTCGATTGTTGTGACGTAGGCCACCCATGTTTCGTCACAAGTAACAATTTGGTCTAAAAAATCTTCACGTTCATTGTGGTACCGCTCAAGGAAAGTCAATGCACTGCCTAAACGTTGGGTTTTGTGCAAATCCGTCAACATTTTCGGACCCCAACGTGAACATAATTTCCGGTACTTCAAGTTCTCGGTCACAATGCGATACAAAACACTACGAGAATATTGAGGAAAATAGTCGCACAATAATGAAATTGTAAAGCGTCTGTTTTCTCTCACCTTTTCGTCCACTTTCTGCACCAAGTCTTCAGTAACGACCGAAGGACGCCCACTCCGTTCTTTATCATGCACATTTGTGCGGCCATCTTTTAATTCTCACCCAATTCCTTACCAATCCATCACTCATAATGTTTTGTCCGTAAACTTCACAGATCTCACGATGAATATCGACCGGTTTTACGGATTTGTCACTAAGAATCCGTATAATAGCCCGTACTTCACAATGGGCGGGACTCATGATTGTCGGAGGCATCTTAAACACTCAGTAACCAACGTATACAATGAAGAATCAGACTGTAGTGGCGTCAGTGCGTAGACAAGAGATGTAGGTAACCAGGAACGCCGACCGTAGTGCTGCGGCGGAGGAATCGCAAAATGGCACTGACTTAAAAAACATGCTTCGTATGTATAGGCAAATGTAAATACATAAAGCAAGAAAAAAAAGCCTTCCTCCCTCAAACCCAAAAATAAAGTCAAGGCTGAAGAGGGTACACCTCTGAAACAGTCATAGGTCGAAATAAACCAGGGTGAAATAAACCAATGGGCGAAATAAGCCCTTAAACCCCAGTAGTAGTAGTAGTAGTAGTAGTAGTAGTAGTAGTAGTAGTAGTAATAGTAGTAGTAGTAGTAGTAGTAGTAGTAGTAGTAGTAGTAGTAGTAGTAGTAGTAGTAGTAGTAGTAGTAGTAGTAGTAGTAGTAGTAGTAGTAGTAGTAGTAGTAGCAGCAGCAGCAGCAGCAGCTTAGATGAGATCCGTGCACTGCCGATCAAGATCTGTCACTATTCTACATATCATTGCAAAACACTGCTCCCTCGAGTCCAATCCAATCCGAACAACTCCCAATCAGGGAGGGGCTCGAACTTTCGGACCGAGGTTCCTCCAGTAACGTCAGAGGTACCACAAGTGCTACGGTTCCTCAGCGCTCGCAACTCGGCAGCTGAAGGGGATGGATCCCCTCCCATACAGAGTGATACCTTTACACTCGACAATGCGTTGCTCTAGAGTAGTGGTGTCATTAAGGGGAAACTGGGTGGTTATCTTTTCCCCTCCCTCCTAGTTAACCTTCGCAGGTGACGTAACAGATATTCGGGTGACGAAGAGCGTACCGTAGACTCAGTGGCGGCTTGTTAAACTATTTTTTCATATTTTTAAGTGTATAATGTGTATTGAATACCATTATGAATTATATGAGGGCTGTTCAATAAAGTATAATTATAATTTTTTACGGTCATAATTTTTCGCACTAATTCTGTTAGCTTAATGTGAAACAAACACGCCGTAGTAGTTATATTGTTTGTACTTCTGGTTCCCGCCTCTGAGAATCAGGCAAGTTCAGACATGTTCAGTATCGCCTACCGCTGCAATAGAGGTAACACGCAGTTAAAGTTGATGTTAGAGGAAGATCCGGAGTTTCTTTCAAACATAATCACTGCTGATGAAACTTGGCTACATCATTTTGATCCTGAGAGCAAACAGCAAAGCTCAGTGTAGAAATCTACTTCATCACCAACTCCCAAAGTTGCTTCTACAGGGAAAGTTATGGTCATGGGATTCTTTGATATTTATTGAATTATCAGCATGTTGTACCTGCACACACATCTGTACCTGGACAATACCACAGAGATGTCCTGAAAACATTACTAGTCTATATCAGGCGCAAAAGACAACATTTCCGCGAAGCAGACTGAATGCTCTACCACGATAGCATATTGCCAATGTTGTTGCTGAATATCTTGCAAAATCAACGTGAAGTGCATCCCTCACCCTTCCTATAGTCCGGATTTAGCCCCATGTGACCTTTTTCTATTCCCTAACTTGAAGAAACGCCTTCGTAGGAGAACTTATCCATCATCAGAAGCAGTGGTGAAGGCTACGGAGGCGATTTTGAAGTATCTGTCAAAAAATGGTTTCCAGTATGTCTTTGCAGACTGGCAGAAACTAAGGTGCATCGCAATCAGGGGAGACTATTTTGAGAAGGACCATCAAAATTGTGAGGATGAGTAAAGTTACGTTGTCAAAAGTTGTGATCATTCTTTATTGAACAGTGCTCGTACTTTTATAGCTACATGTTACTAATTATTAGTTCACAGTTTAAGTGTAGTTATTCTTCCTGGCTGCTAATATGTCGATGTCAGGCTCTGTAACGGGACATATTGACTGTACGCCACTTACTTACATTTGTTTATAAACACAAAGGTGTGTAAACCTACCGCAATAGCCAATGCCAGTCAGTTTTTCCCCTGCATCTCCGCAACGTTAAGCAAAAATGTGAAGAAGGGGAAAAGGAGAGGAGTCACCCTCAATGGCACTCGATGGCATCTCTGCTCTAGAGTCTAGCGCCTGTTAATGCTTGTGGCCGGTAACACATTGTCGAGTGTAGCGCACTCCGCTAGTTCCACGCACAACGGCAGCCGGTAGTGTGGGAATCCAGCAAGGTTGAGAGAGAAGCGAAACGCCATGTGCTCCGTTAGGTTTTAACTGAAGAATCCTATATTTAGATACACAGTATTTAGACACTTTTTTATCCGTAACGAGCAGGAAAAAGTCCTGTGAGTGTTATAGGTAGCAGGGTTTATAATGAACATATGCTGCGATTTAAACGAATGTTTGTATGGTTTGACCGTATGGTTAGCACATTCCTACTGCACATTATACAAAACTGTGGCTGCCAGGAATGTGACATGTCCAAGTGTTGCATATTCCACACTCATGAATACAAACGGTTGAGTGAGGAAGGAGAGAAATCTTTCGGGCTGTTTTGGTGGACCGGGAACGCCGTGTTCGACAATGTTAATGCAAATGATATTCTACTGCGGTACATCGCAGGTTCAAACTGGTCCCTACTAGCCACCAGTTGTTCGCTCAACAAGATTTGTGATTGTAAAATGGCGATTCAATCTTCGTACTAGGGAACTTCTGTCTACGCAGCAGCTACATTTGTTAGTAGGCAAGCAGTTCTGTAGGTGTCTCTGCTCTAACACGTTCATTCCTTACTCCGACCAAATCAGACTACCCTCCACTTTGATGCAAGCTACTTTCCTCTCTTTCCTGGATTGAAATGAGAGTGAAATGCTTCAGATGCGAAACTCTCTTTGATCAATAAAACCTCCGCCGAATTTCCATTCCTCTGGACCACGTCCTGTTTCCTGTGTTTTTCGCACAGTACTACAATGTTAGAATAGAAATTTGTTGATTTCTCCACTTGAACCTGATAATTGTATCGGGAGCACTTATTTAATCCAGTCCACGGAATAAAAGAATGATGTGTTACATTCCGTGACTTTGTTATTCACTCAATATACTGTTTCAAAGATCTTATTCCTCCACCTAATCTGTGTTAATCGAGCTAATTGTCTTTGAAATATTTCCTTGTAGATATAATGTAAATAACAAAATCAGTAAGCTTAAGAGATTGCCAAAGTTTTTAAGAGTAGTCCATATGCGATAGTTTAATTCTCTTTGAATGACCATAAAAAACATAAAATAAGACTTGAAGCTTTCCTGGCGACGAATATGTTCAAGTTCTTCTCGGGAAGCAAGTCATGTGAAAAGACGATTAGAAATCGACGTTTCGGGAGCGTAATATAATTTAAATTTACGTAATTTATCGTAATCTAGTTTGATATAAACAAAATTTAATCATGGTGCTGGATTTCAGCTCAGCTCCTCTTGGAAACCGGCCTTAAAATTTAAATCCGTCGACTTAAGAAGCACAGATCCATACAGCTTGATAATCAAGTTAAGTAGTTACGTTTCTTTGACCCAATGAATTTCCTATACTCAGTCCTTCTCCTGACCTGGAATTTAATTTACTGAAAACAGTCTTTTGTTGAGTGATGCGAATATTGATAGTGTTTTGTCTTTGTTTATATTTCTGTTATATCCAGTAATGCATTTTTGGTTGTAAGATTTAACAAATACCCTGATGATGGGAGGGATGTACTCTCCAGAAATGTCTAATCGTCTTCCCGACTAGAACTTGAACATGAGAAGACATATTTGCCAGTTTGGAAAAGCACATATATGCAGGGGAATTAATTGTTCTGTCACATCAGCCGTGTAGGCCAAAATTTGGAAAGGTAGTATTATTTGGAGAATTTAATGGCATACTAGCATGTTGACTATGGTAGCTCAATGGTTAACAGCAACCGGACGGAGACTTGTAGATCCGTGTTTCAAATCCCGGCTATGACATGGAACTTTCCAGTCTGACTATTGAAAATTTTTAAACGAATGACAAAAATATCTCAAAAGTAGCTTTTTGCACACACCAAAAAAGAAGTGTTTCATATACTTCAACGAAAGCTGCATTTGCTGTGTATTAAGATCTGCTATTTGCAGAGAATTCAAGATATATATTTCACTTGATAAAAATTGTTAAGAACTGCTTTTTATTTAAAAAATTCAAATAAATAATGTAGTTTGAAATAGGGGATTTTTTTAGGATAGATAGATAGATAGATAGATAATTTATTCGTCTTGTAAATCATACATTGTACATGGAGTCTATGATATAAGACAGGTCAAATTGTGAATTCACAGTGCAATTAACTATACCTGTAAATTAACAAGTCACATCCAATAAGGACAAGTCAGTGTTTGTACAAGATAATGTTTTATAAAGATATCTCAAGAAATTTTATAATATACACAATTAATTCAGAAATGCAACAATATTATAAACTTTCCACAAATTCACTAACTGAATAAAAACAATAATCTAGTAAGTATGTCAAAACTGACTTTTTAAATGCTGAAGAATTGCAAGTGGTTTTATTGGCTATAAGGAGTTTATTAAAAAGTGATTCCTAGATTTATTACACTGTTTTCATGAGCTCTTGTGTTACTTCTATTCACATGAATATCCATTCTCTGTCTAGTATTATGATTATGAACTGTGTCATTAAAGGTACAGTTGCCATTTCCTTTCATTAACTTTGTCTTTGTAAATTTTAAAATTTCAAAAATGAAAATACACTCCTGGAAATTGAAATAAGAACACCGTGAATTCATTGTCCCAGGAAGAGGAAACTTTATTGACACATTCCTGGCGTCAGATACATCACATGATCACACTGACAGAACCATAGGCACATAGACACAGGCAACAGAGCATGCACAATGTCGGCACTAGTACCGTGTATATCCACCTTTCTCAGCAATGCAGCTGTTATTCTCCCATGGAGACGATCGTAGAAATGATGGATGTAGTCCTGTGGAACGGCTTGCCATGCCATTTCCAGCTGGTGCCTCAGTTGGTCCAACGTTCGTGCTGGACGTGCAGACCGCGTGAGACGACGTTTCATCTAGTCCCAAACATGCTCAATGGGGGGCAGATCCGGAGATCTTGCTGGCCAGGGTAGTTGACTTACACCTTCTAGAGCACGTTGGGTGGCACGGGATACACGCGGACGTGCATTGTCCTGTTGGAACAGCAAGTTCCCTTGCCGGTCTAGGAATGGTAGAACTATGGGTTCGATGACGGTTTGGATGTACCGTGCACTACTCAGTGTGCCCTCGACGATCACCAGAGGTGTACGGCCAGTGTAGGAGATCGCTCCCCACACCATGATGCCAGATGTTGGCCCTGTGTGCCTCGTTGGTATGCAGTCCTGATTGTGGCGCTCACCTGCACGGCGCCAAACACGCATACGACCATCATTGGCACCAAGGCAGAAGTGACTCTCCTCGCTGAAGACGACACGTCTCCTTTCGTCCCTCCATTCAAGCCTGTCGCGACACCACTGGAGGCGGGCTGCACGATGTTGGGGTGTGAGCGGAAGACGGCCTAATGGTGCGCGGGACCGTAGCTCAGCTTCATGGAGACGGTTGCGAATGGTCCTCGCCAATACCCCAGGAGCAACAGTGTCCCTAATTTGCTGGGAAGTGGCGGTGCGGTCCCCTACGGCACTGCGTAGAAGCCGACGGTCTTGGCGTGCATCCGTGCGTCGGTGCGGTCCGGTCCCAGGTCGACGGGCACGTGCACCTTTCGCCGACCACTGGCGACAACATCAATGTACAGTGGAGA
Source organism: Mantis religiosa (assembly GCA_030765055.1). Classification (NCBI taxonomy): domain Eukaryota; kingdom Metazoa; phylum Arthropoda; class Insecta; order Mantodea; family Mantidae; genus Mantis; species Mantis religiosa. The sequence goes on from CM060955.1 coordinate 39,312,481, forward strand.
CCTCACGCCCCACGTGTTGAGCAATTCAGCGGTGCGTCCACCCGGCCTCCCGCATGCCCACTATACGCCCTCGCTCAAAGTCCGTCAACTGCACATACGGTTCACATTCACGCTGTCGCGGCATGCTACCAGTGTTAAAGACTGCGATGGAGCTCCGTATGCCACGGCAAACTGGCTGACACTGACGGTGGTGGTGCCCAAACGCTGCGCAGCTAGCTCCATTCGACGGCCAACACCGCGGTTCCTGGTGTGTTCGCAGTGCCGTGCGTGTGATCATTGCTTGTATAGCCCTCTCGCAGTGTCCGGAGCAAGTATGGTGGTTCTGACACACCGGCGTCAATGTGTTCTTATTTCCATTTCCAGGAGTGTACATGGGAGAGGAAGATTTTAAATTTTTTAAATAATGGTCTGCACGTAGATGTTGATTTAACTCCTCCAAGTATTCTTAGAATCCAGTTTTGCATTATGAATAATGATTTACAATGTGGTGAGTTACCCCATAATGTTATGCCATATTTTAAACTGGACTGAGCACACGCAAAATACATGCTTCTGAGAGTTTTTATGTTAACTATGTGTACCAGTTGTCTGAAATTATAACAAATTGTACTCAGCTTTTCAATTAGATGATCAACATGTGTCTCCCACTTTAGGTTACTCTGTATCCAAAGACCAAGTAATTTTGTTGTATTTACATACTTAATAACTTGATTATTACATATTAATTGTCATTGTACAGGAGACTTATTCTGAGAAAACTGAAAATGAATTACATGTGTCTTATCCAAGTTTACAATTAAATTATTATTGCTGAACCATTTAGAAATATTACTGAACATTCTGCTCGATAAGATCTGTAGCTCTTCAAGTGCATTGCTTTCAATTAATATATTTGCGTCATCTGCATATTGAACTATTGTTTTATCTGTAATATTTGACTTTAAATCATTTACAAACAATAAGAAAAGTATAGGACCCAAAATAGAACCTTGTGGTACACCAAACTTAATATATTTTGTGTCTGATCGGTATTCTTTAATGCAATCTTTTTCTGTGTGTGAAATTTCTACTATTTGTTTCCTGTCCTTTAGATATGATTTGATCTATTCCAATGCATGCCCTCTAATACCCATATGTTCTAATTTTTGGAATAGTAAATTGTGGTTCAGTACATCGAATGCTTTAGTTAGATAGAAAATATGCGCTTAGTATTTTGTCTTTGTTATCTAAAGTATTTATTACACTGTTTACAAAATCAAAAAGTGCAGTTTCTGTTGACTTTTGTTTACAGAACCCATGCTGAGTTTTAGATATTAAATCATTCATCTCTATAAATGCTATAAGTCTTTTATAGAATATCTTTTCCAGTACTTTAGAGAAGCTGGATAAGAGTGAAAATGGCCTGTAATTTAGTAAATCGGTTTTATCTCCTTTCTTGTATAGCGGCTTTACTTTAGCAGTTTTTAAAGCTTCTGGAAACACTGCATGTTCAAGTGAGCTATTGCATATTTCATACTAAAGAACTTTATACCCTTGGTATCTCACCACCTCTATGTTTTTGAGTTATGCTATTCAGAAGCACATACACACGGACCATTCACTAAAACCATTCTTTTCAAGAAGCAATCTATGCATGTTTCTGGCGAAAAACCAACATCGAAATTTTGGCTACAATACAGTTATTGCATTTGCTGTATTTTATGTAAGCAGGCAATACATAAAACAAAACCGCAACCAAGAAAAGAAATGTCGGGTTACAATACTGTAACCTTCTTTAGATACCATACTTATAAAATTATTGTTATAAAATATTATTAATCTGATGTTACATTCACATATGTTTCTTTATCCACTAATCAATTAACTATTCTTTAAAACGCTCGTTTTCATACCTACTTCAAAGTTAATCGAGATAAACAAATATAAAAATTTTATATTATGCAACACATCCTTGCAGATATAATAGAAAAGGGGGGATCGAGTGAACTATCAATAATCAATCATTTAAGAACTGGTTTGATCGCTCTGAAATTGTATGGCCAAGAAGAAGAGGAAGCGAATAATGACTTCTTTTTGAGAAAGGCACACATACTGGAAAATTCAAATTAATAACAAAAATACTGTTAGCAAAATATATTTTGTTTTATCTTTTTGTTAATATCATAAATATGTATTTTGTGTAAATTATGTGCTTTAGTGAGACCGAATATTTTGAGTAATAAGATTTAGTTGTATATATTACGGTTTACCATTTACATAACATTACTCCCGAATGAAGGGCCTTGATAGGTCATTCTCAAGTAATTGAAGATGTACATATCAAGATTCTTAAACATATAATTAACATTTCAATGAATATGGCTTTCCAGTCTTTATAAAATCATAATATTCGTTAACTCTTTCTGTAAAGTGTAACTTTGGTAAGGATTATTTATTTAATTAATTTTCCTGTCGAATTACTGAAAGACGTTCTCCTCAAATAACAAGTTTCATATTTCACCGACGATTCCACATTTTGATGAAATGTGTGCAGAAACGCGCGCGCACACACACACACACACACACACACACACACACACACACACACACACACACATACACAAAGAAAAAGAAAAATACACAGAGCATTTCTTAATATTTTTTTCCTGCTTTTACTCTGGGCGCCTCAAAATATGTATGTCAGGTGAAATATCTCTAAGAAAACAATAAAAAACTAAATACTTTTAGGTTAGGAGCATGGAGCACAGCAAATTGAAATGTGACTTGTGATGTACCCAAGTTCTGTGTACGTACTTGCACATAATCACTAAATACAGTGCACTGTGCTGAACAAGTCAGTATTTGGCTGGCCCCGTAGCTCAGTCGGTAGAGCACCTGCCTACCGGGCTAGGTGACCCGGGTTCGACTCCCAGCTGTGAGGGTGGGGATTTTTCTCCGAACAAGATAATTCCCCATCTTCCCCAGAGTCTGGAAGTATGAATGAGAGTGTGAATGTGTGCGTGATGTAATGATTAAAAACCAAAGATAACGAGTTAATACCTTCGGTATGTTCCAAAGGAGAACAGCCGCCGATATGACCATATGGAACAAGCAAGCAAAAAAGTCGGCATTTACCAGCAGACTTTACAAAGCACAATGTGATTAGCACTTTTTGCGGTCCCATTTCGTTCTATATGTACAGGCTTCAGCTTTACAATCTCTAACATATCGGTAACATATACAGCTCAGTAAAACAGATCGATTGCTCAAAGTGTTTGTGTTTCTACTCTAAATTTGTTTTTAGTTAGCTGGAATTAAAATTGCAACTGTTCGATATCATTGTTACCTTGTTTAATTTTAGATACAATGACTTGGCATTTGCCTTTTGTATTTGTAAATATATTATATAATGTCTTTTTATTAGCCTTCACAAGTCATTGTATTTTTACATGATTAACTTCTCATGACGGTCGCAAGTATTTACAATTCAAATCGTCATTCTTCAATTAATGCAATGCAGTGCTCAGTTAACCTTCCTGTATTGACAGCCCTGTACATACTTTCGTTGACTGGTAACATTATTACTTCATTTAAGACCTGAGTAATAAAAAATGTAGCAGTTAAATTATGGATGAAAATATACAAGCGCGAAATTCTGGAAGCTGCTAAAACGATCACAAAATATCCTCAAATCGCTCCACTGACAATTGAAAGGTAAATACTGCTAGGGAATCAAAAGAACATCTACATGCGCCTGTTGATCTCGCTCTAAGCGCCTGTTGTCTTAGTTGCATATAGATCCAGATTCAATATAGTATAACTTTATTATTTTCTTTTGAGTTTCAAGGCCCTTCGACCTCTTCTGCCTCAATCCCATCTTTGAACTGCCTCTTCCAGTCCTTCTTTCCTTTAGATTTATATTGAAAGGCCATCTTTGGAACCATTATTTCGTTCTTTTATTTCAAATATCCCTTACATTTTGGTTTGTGTTCTATCATTCACTACAAAAATATGTATTTCTTGGCAAATAATTTCATCGGAATAATTATCATTAGTACAACATTTAATTGTTGGTAATTTAATTGCAGCTTGAATATAGCTAACATTTTCGTTCTTATAATCACTGGCATACAGTAAAATGGATAAAACATCGCATTGAAGAATTTTATCTGTGTATCTCCTGGTGTATTTTTAATCTTCTGATTATAGTTCTACAAATACTATGATATTTATGTGATTTTATATGTAACCTAATTAAAATATAACTTGCTGTGGCGCTGCTATCTCTAATTTCTAGTTTCCTTCGTCCCCAGTATTTCTTTTAGTATGCCACTGTCTTAGTTTTAAGTACTGACATTTTAAAATTATAAGCAGTTAATAGTTTCATTCATATTTGTGGCTTATTTTATTTTACAAATTTATGATCTTCTAAAAATTACTGTATGTCACCTATGTTAAAACGATTTCATTTTGTTATCAGGATACCACTAGGAAAATAAGACACTAATTTTAATTATTGTATCAAAAGTAACTTCAACATCTATACTGATCATATTTTGAGGTAATTTAAATAGCGTATTGTTTAATAACTTTTGAGTTAGAATACCTGAAACCTAATATTTTCAAGCCTAAAATAAAGGTGGTAAATGTTTTGAAAACACCCTATTGTAACATATTTTGGAATAATTATGTTTTTATGTGATTGAGGCTTAAAAGGCTGATGTCTCGACGTGTCCATAAATTTTCGTCAACATTCATGGAATGGAAATTTATGAAAATTGCTCATATTAAAACAACTATTTTTGTTTTCTTTACTGTTTTTCATAACGCTGAATTCTTGAGGAGAAATGGAAACTTGTTATCCTCTTCAAACTGACATTTGTAATTGTCAAAGTTAGGCCATTTAAATAAAGTAAATCGATATGTCAGACAAAAAGTTTTGGGAAGTGTCACACCCGTTAATAAGGGCATGGCACGTAGCGGTCCTCCCTAATGACAGACTGCGGTATATCTTCCGATATTTTCCAGTCGAACTGCCACACGTTTTGATAAATGAATGGCGTCGTCTTGAAACAAAAGCCACTCACTATTGCTTTTTATCGCGATCCGATATGAAAGGGCCCCATTGTAGCTAACAATAGCAACAACAATGGTGGGTTGTTACTATGTAGCAGTGCACTCCCAGCCTTTAGGCGCCTCTTACGTCCTGTTTGCTCCCTCCGTCCGTCAATTTATTTTACGGCTTTCAAACGGGAGAGAACTATTCTTCACATCTCTAGCCCAGCTGTCGACTCACGTCTGTACTACCCTAACATTTGAGAATAATTAGATTTGTAGAGTCAGTCCATATTTTCGATGATTCCTTATGATAAATAAATAAACACATCTTCTGAGGTATCTTATTCACAAGACGCTTTCTACCGACTATCGTCTATTTTTATCTGGTTTGTATGCACTTCCAAAAGCCCAGCATCTAGAGAATTTGCTGCAGTCCTCCCAAAAATTAGATGACAGTATTTTTGTGCAAATACAGGAATTGTTAAGAAAAAACTCTTAACACATCTGCACTTAAAAAGGAACATTTTAAAACAATTGTGATGGTATCAAAAATGGCTTTAACAATTTTGATGACCATACTAAATGTTTAAGATAGTTTTACGATCTTTATATAATTTTCTGGGAATATGATGTGAAGAATTTGTCATTCTTGATGATTTTGCATGACTGGTAATCCGGAAAAGTACACAATGTATGTTAAGACTTCTCGTGAAGCACACAGTTTCCGAAATATTCCTTTTGATTAGCTTAAAGTTTAAAGAATTTTCATTTTTTCAAATACGATTATCTTTTTTCTCTCTTGATCATGCAAAGGTAATATAATTAACATCCATCACATAGTGACTAGCTCTTAAAGGTTTTGAGGTCATCTCTTGCCTACTTTATACCCATATTCTTGATGCTTTAAGAAAATAATTAGTTCGTCTCTGTAATGTAGCTGGTACTGTGTTTACCTCACATTCAAAACGTTCCGATTTCGAATCTTGGCCGGGGTGAGTTATAAGGATACGGCTTTTCTCGGGGGTTTCCCATATTCTCAAATACAAATGTCGGGTAACTCTAAGCTCTATAGACACTGGGCTCATTGGAGTATAATTTCATTCATCGTTGGATGTGGCAAAATTGAAGGACGTAACTTTAAGAAAAGGAAAAAATTAGTAGGGTAGCTTCTGTAGATGTATCTCGATTAAGATGAAGCGTGCGTTTCCGAGAATAATTTGTGTAAGAGAAAGTCATTTCACTGCATCACATAATATTTTCTGTCTATCTAGTTCATTATAAACGTAAAATAGATACCCTAAGCATTTATTTGAAAATATAAGGAAAATATATCGACAGTGACATGTATTAAAGATTGTTAAGCTTGAAATACAATACTCTTTCCATGACTTTTAGAGAAACAACTAAATGGCGACAGAGTATTAAAAATTATTGAAAACTTCAAACCAAAAGTAAGGCATATCTGATATATGGCTAGTGCACATTGAAAAAGTTATTTGAAGTAAACTGTTTTTTAAGAACTCTATATTTTAATGCAGTGAGCTTTTCTATTGGGCTTAGTCGCTAAATACTGCTTACAATTGAATAAGAGTTTCCATGTTATTGTCAGAACATCAGGATATATATTTGGTTTGTAATTAAAGTATTTTAAGAGCAGATTTTCATAAAAAACTTCAGAATAACCATTTTTGAGAGAATAAGAAAGTTTTTCAAAATACTACATGTAAAGGAAAGCTTGGGGAGGGAGGGTCTCTAATGAAAAAAATTATATATCTCTTAAATGCCAAATTTCGTATTTATCCAATTTTGGTAATATTTATACACTTATACATTTACACATTTACAAATAACAATGACAAAGGGAAAATTTTTAAAATCGGGTACTTTTCTGGTGGCTTTGAAATTACATGTTTTACGTCAAGTACAAGAAATAAATCTCGGAAATGATAAACGCTACAGAAAATGTTATTTGAATTATTGAAAATTTATTGAAAACTTTACACTATAGTCAAAATTTCAATCAGAATGATGATAAATTTTGAGGCTAATTAAAGAAAATTCAATATATACGTTGCAAATGTCATTAAAATATCTTTGAAATATGCTAATTAATTAAAATACCATTTTTTATGAAAATGCATAAAAATTACGTAAAAGCTTTCCATAATGGACAAACGATAGTTTGAGCTGAGAAAACTTTCACGAAAATCTTTTTGTCATGTCCTTGGAAGACATTGAAAATAATAACCAATTTTATTATGTAACCGACTGAGTTATTCTACTCACAAGACACATACATACCCGCCTGCCTGCCTCGGTAGCGTAGATGGTAGCATGTCTGCCTCACGTTCAAGAGGTCCCGAGTTCGAATCTCGGTCAGGGTGAGTTACCTGGATAAGGTCTTTTCCCGGGGGTTTCCCTTATCCTTCAAGACGAATGTCGGGTGACTCTAAGCTGAATGGACCCTGGACTCATTTGAGCATCATTTCACCCATTCTATTCGTCGTCCGATATGACTTAACGTTGGAGGACGTAAATAACAAAAAAAAAAAAAAAAAAAAAAAAAAAAAAATACATAGATTCGAAGTTTTCTAAACTTTCTTTTTAAATTCAGGGTATCTTAGAAGTTATATTTACGGTGAATTGTATATATACACACTTTTGTTTGGAACGCAGTACTTCTGCTGAAGAGAAGGTAGAAATAATGGTCTAGTTATGCTTAAATTATGTTTCGTCTAAAATGAATAGGTAATAGTTATAAGTAGAATAAGTGAAATTTATATAACATCACATAATCATTGGATTGTAGTTAAAATACGTATTCCTAAAAAGATTAATTTTTCATTAAATTCATGTGAAAATTTAATAGATCCATTTTTTTTTCCAAAGTTTGACTGTTATCAGCATTTTTGTATCAATTTTGTTACATTTAATACACTAAATTGTCGTACGTTAGGGTTGATATTTAGCTTTCTTTTGGGGGGCCTATGAGTTCTGGAATACTCCTTAAAAACAGCTGCAAATGTATTCATAAATTCATTTTATTCTGTCCTTTTAAATACGTTCAGCTAAATATCGAGCTTCCTGTAGTTTGTGGTTCACATCCTCTCTACTGGTTTATTTGATTCCCCTCGATCCCCAGGCGTATTCAGTTAATGCTCCATTCGCAGAACAAAACAAATACAAAACAAATAGTTGATCCTGGAAGGCAACTATGCAAACACTGTACTATTTTAGCCAACTATCTGCCACATACTGATTCAAAGAGCCGCCGCAGTATGACTTGATATTCTGATGAGTCATTAAACAAGGAGCTTATATGCAATTCATTTTGCAAATTTCAAACAGGCTATTACACTTATTAGGATTAATTTGTACATATATCCCTAAATCTCATAGACTCCCTCTATAACATATTGTTGTACAAACTATTCTTAAAAGCACTTATTCCTCTGTAAATAATCACTTCTTCCACACTAGCCAAGTGTAAACTAAGGTTTGGATGAGTAGAACCAGACTGAAAAATTCAATGCCATAGCCGGGATTTGAACTACGGATCTCCCGCTCTCCATGTGGTTGGTCTAAACCTCTGAGCTACTAGGGCCAACGTGCCGACATTTTTCAGTCTGACTCTACTCAACCAAACCTTAGTTTACACTTGGCTAGTGTCGAACAAAGGATTATTTCCAACCATTTATGTAAAATAAAAACACAGTGATTTAACTATGTAGCCTGGGACTTCAGTGCTTATAGCATAGTCAGTCGCCACAATAGTTGCGTGTCTCATAGCATATGAGAACCCCTAGTGGTCTACCGGGAAACAAATGAGTTAGTTGGAGAATTTAATGTCTTGTCGGCATATTGGTCATAATAGCTCAGTGGGTTAGAGCAACCACATGGAGAGCGGGAGATCCGTGGTTCAAATCCCGGCTATGGCATTGAATTTTTCAGTCTGACTCTACTCTTCCAAAACTTATTACTCTATCCACTTCATTTTAACCTAGATAAACTTTTGTATTAACGGTTTCATACAGGTTTCCTTTAAATACAATGGGAATAGGAGATACAGTAGACTTAAACGATAGTAGGGTATTGTAAGAACTGGTCGATACGTGATGGAGTTGACAGTCAAATTTCTTTGAAGGCCCAAGACATAAAAAGAAAGACTTACTGTTTGAAAAAAGTACAAGTATTTGAAAATTGAAACCAATAACAAGAAAAGATTAATTTCCATTGATTGACTTAATTAAAGTTTAAGATGAATCCTGGGACTCTACTTACAACAGTAACATGAGTCAATTGGAGAATTTAATATCAGGTAATGGTCGGTTATGGTAGCTCAATGTGTAAGAGTGACTGGATGGAAACCAGGAGATCCGTGGTTCAAATCCCGGCCATGGTATTGAACTTTCCACGCACCCGCCCGCCCGCCCGCCCGTCCGTCCGTCCGTCCGTCCGTCCGTCCGTCCGTCCGTCCATCCTTCCAAGCCCGCCTCGGTAGCGTAGCTGGTAGCCTGTCTGCCTCACGTTCAAGAGGTCCCGAGTTCGAATCTCGGTTACGGTGAGCTACCTGGATAAGGTTTTTCCGGGGTTTTCCCTTATCCTTCAAGACGAATGTTTGGTAACTCTAAGCTCGATGGACCCTGTACTCATTTGAGCATCATTTCACCTAATTCATTCAGCGTCCGATATGACTTAACTTTGGAGGAGGTAAATTACAAAAAAAAGTAATAATAATAATAATAATAATAATAATAATAATAATAATAATAATAATAATAATAATAATAATAATAATAATAATAATAATGATAATAATGATAATAATAATGAAAAAAATAATGATAATAATAATGATAATGATAATGATAATGATAATAATAGTAATAATAATAATGATGATAATAATAATAATAATAATAATAATAATAATAATAATAATAATAATAATAATAATAATAATAATAATAATAATAATAATAATAATAATAATAATAATAATAATAATAATAATAATAATAATAATAATAATAATAATAATAATAATAATAAATCCTATCCCATCCAATAAGAAGGAGTTATTAACCTAAAATGCTTAAGGACAAATATATTTGACATGAATTGTATGTTATAAGGTGTACATTTTTCTATAGTGACACTTTCTATAATAATACTCTTAGCTTATCAGTTATGCAAAGCCATCCAGAATGAAGAGAACTTCAGAGACTATTTCCAGAAGATTAAGATATAGATTTTAGTTCTAAATACGTCCAAAGTCTATGGTATTTTAATCCAAATCATTAGTTATTGCATGTGAAAATATTGTAAAAATAGGTTCGGAAGGTTTCCTGGTGACGTATATGTTCTAGATGTTCTCAGGCTTCAAGCCAGAATGAATCATCATCCTGATGATGGGAGAGATGCTCACCCCCGAAAGGTCGATGGCTGTTCATCGCTACACCTGGCTTGAAGCCCAATAACACCTCGAATATAATTGCAAAACTGTTCCACAGAAAGGGTAACTTAATGAGGCATGGAAATTTATTATAATCTTTCTCTATCATTGTTAAAAATACTCAACTGAAATACCGAGTTTGGTATTTATTTGAAGTCTCATTTTTGAGTTGTGCTATCTCCACACACATACACACACGGACGAAGCCTTTTTATTTGGGTCATTCAAAAGGTAATCTTCCAGTGAAATTTCGGTAACACATTTTTGGATGGAATGTAGTACCTTGATTGAGAAACTAAAATTTATGTATGAAATTGTGTGTAATTCTGTGTAAATTAAAATGAAAAGAGACTGCCCTACATGGGTAGGTATAGGACAAACAGCAGAGGCAGTCTCTCGCACATTGTGACCTACAGGAGATCTATGAGGTGCTATCCCTTGGGAGAAGGGAGGAAGTAAAGGAACAGCGGGGGACCATAGAATGCAGAGATGTGCGGAATACTCTAACAGTTCCTGGGTCAAAGACCAGAATCACAAATGAAGCTACCATGAAAGGTAACGAAATTTAAATCAGGGAAAGGAAAATGGACCAGAAATCATTACTGATGAGAAACCACATCATCAATCGCCTACCGATCAGAAAAATTACAAAAAATTGAGGTTATATTCGGCAGTAAACGGAAGTCGAAACCGGTATTTTCCGAAAGCTGGAGTCCTATCATAGGACTAAAATGTTCAAATCGCATAATAAACACATATCTACCTGAGAGATTTCTAACATATGTAAGTATTTGTTACATACTGATGATGATGATGATGATGATGATGATGATGATGATATATAAGGGCGCTCAACTACGGCGTTCATCAGCGCCCTTTAAAAAACTAGTCATGGCAAAAGCCAGATATAAAACCCTCCAAAAACCATACAAGCGTAACAAAACCTACCAAAAATTCACGTACATAAAAGACATCAATCAAAACCTACTAAAAATTTCGTTCACCAAATCCCAAACCCCAAACCGGAATAGAATCTAAAATCCTTCTCCACGGGTCTCCACGCACGGCCTACACGTGGGTGGGCCTGTTGACCGTCTCCCTCAACCACGAAGAGGAGCCCACACGAGGGAGAGCATATGTACTAGTATCATAATGTGAAATCAAAGTTAGGTCACTATGTAGCGGGAAGCACAAAGGAGATTTCTAACATAAATACTTTTGCATACTGCATACCTACTGGTATGATGTGAAATCAAAGTTAAGTGACTACGTAGCACAGAAGGGAATACCAAGCCTGGGTAATGTGACAATCACAGAGTGGAAATACAAACACCGGCAACAAATGTCTGACTAGGGAAGTAGGAGAACTGCAGTAGAAGAGATACACTTCCTTGCTAGCAAAGATTGGAGAAACGGAAATAATTACCAGCAAGGATGATGCTAGAATTGTACAGTTGGAGCTGAGGGAGATGCTAAATGAGATTGTCAGGTCTGAACAAGCGAGACAGAAGATATGACGAGTCTGGTACACAAGGTACCTCTTAACAGATATCAATCTACCAGGGACTTATACTCCATAAAATCAAGGGAATCATTGCTTCTCCTTTAATTATTAGTAATACTCTAACTTCGTTAGTCATCTTTGTGGAGAATTTAGCGGTATAATTTTCAAAATAACACACTGGAATTGCTACAGTTGTTTACTATTTTAGAGCCCTAAGATATGTCATACTGCTCTTGTGATAGCATTGAGATTCTCTGTAGATGTAATCTCGTTGTGTGCAAGCAAGATGTACTTAGTTATTACGTCCCTGGGGATAATCCAAGTTACTGTTTGTTAGAGGTTATGAAAGAAAATCAGGCAATTAAGTACATTTTCTTTATGTCATATAACAGTTTAATATAACGCAATTTGCAGATGTTTCTAATGTAATGTTTGACAAGTTTACTTTCTGACGAATAACTTGCACATAGTAAATAACGCTTACTGGAAGCAACTTTGAAATTGCAAATCGCCTGAGCGAGAGTATGAATCCAGTGGGGAGTAGTGAAACACCTGTGAGGGTATATGTGCTGCAAAAGTGATATAAATATATTTATATCATAGAACATCTTACACAGGTTATGAAAGTAGAACTAAATTAATTTGACGGCCATGTATGCTCTTCTCACATTATTGCTTCCATTCAATCACCACAGACTACATGCATGAATAACTGTTGCTCTTTTGAGAATTACGATACCTGAATTATTGACTAAATATTAATGATATAAGAAACGATAGGGAGCTAAATAAACAATTCCGATATGTTACAATTATAATGGAAGAAACAAGTGTTAGATTTTGTCATGAAGGGGCCAGTCGCGAGTTGTGTTCAGGAAGACAGCTACAATAAACGAGCGTAGTAAGAAAATTAAGCAAAGTTATTTAGCAACAAATCCATCAGCGATCTAAAAGCTGCGTATCCAATAGTTTTAAAGCTGCATAGACTAATTCTGGAAATTAGAATAGGAATGAAGTTCATGCGGCTAGCAAGTTTCGAATGAAACAAAACACTTGCGGAGTCATGATAAAGTAGGCGAGCCGCGTCTTCCTGTTCATGTTTTACACTTTCTCAGAAGTGTTTCTGTGATCGCTTATCGGCAGCCCTGGCGCTAAAGATCGTGCTCACGCTATACATTCCTGATGGCCATGCAAGAGGGTTCTTCGAGTAGCATTTCAGTGGTTCACAAGAGTTATTATTATAATTAAGGCAACAATTGTTTCAACTGGAAAAAGGTATCAGAAGTTAGCAAATTCAATACTTCAACGTTTACAGTTTTAAGCGCTAAGATTAGGAAATACTTAAGACTATAATATCATTCAGAGACTCACATAAATTAGGTACCCAATTATTAGACACCATTAAATTGATCAGCCAGCTTAACTAGTGCTGTTTATTTCTGCATAATATGAGCAAGGTAGAGATCTTATTGGCAGCAGATTAATAAGAAGATCGAGACTGGGAAGTTGTTAAGGGCGACACACTTTGGGAATAACATCAATTTTTAGTATTCAATGCAATAAGTTTTGTTATGCAAAGTTAATGCTCAAATCGGAAATTGAATTTAAGAGATCAAATGCCTTAAATCATCACAACATTTTATTTGTCGTCCTTTCCCCTTAGTTTTGCCTTGCCTTATTAATTTTGTGTAAAATATATCTTTCGTAATATTCAATTTCTAAATATATTATTTTCCTTAATTACTTGCGTTAAACAGATAAATTATTCATTACATAAAAATTATATTGAGAGTTCAATAGAAATGCACATTTTGGAATTCCAGAAAATCGTGCATGTGTATTTTTGGTATGTCCAAAGAACTTAACTCAAAAACAGTTAGATACCAAACGTGATATATAACTCCGACATTTTCTAACCTTAATATACAAATATGTTCATCAAATCAGTCCCACCCCAAACTAACCTTTAATACTAAAAACTTTCAATTCATTTTCAAATATAGTTTTCTCACATGGGAAGCAACTTATTCCTCCTTTTTCATGCCGTCGTGTAAACTATGTGTAACTGAAACCACCACATAACAACATGCTCTGTAAAAGTCTGACAGTCGCTGCATCTATTCAACAAGAACACAACAGCGAAATGTGTAAATTTAAGTGAACGTTCTTTTTTCTTTTTTTTTGGGGGGGGGATTACCAAGAACTAGATGTAAGACGTGTTGTAAGAATATTTGAAACTCATGGAACTGCTTCATAAGTGTTATTTAAAACTTGCTTTGTACCATTCAGCCCATTCTGCACAACTTCACACAAAAAGCATAACTCCCATATTCTTTGGTAAAGAGAAATAAATCTCAAAGCTCATTCAGGAAAAGTTTTGCTCGCAAAATGGTATGCCCAGGCAACTTAGTTGTAACCGGGTGGTTTATTTCTCTGCAAGTATGCGAATTTTATTTGGAACAGCTTTCTGTGCTTTCCGATGTAAATGACATTTTTTCTCAGTAACAATTCAAGACAGCTAACCAAAGTCTTAGGATGAAAACAATAATCCTATTATACATCTACGTTTGGTGAAAATAAGATGGTTGTTTTCTGAAAGGATACTTTCTGATACGACATAATTGTTTAAAAGTAAATGAGTGAACTTATAAGGCATGCATGGACTCCCCGTAAAACGTTCAGTTAAACATCTAATAGAAAATGGCTCATTAAGTTAGGAAATTTAACATCGGCAGCGTAAATCATTTAATCTCTAATTCCCACCTTCACTCATTAATCTAGTTCAATATCAGCCGAGAGTTGGCTTAGTACACTCTGGCGCTAGTTCCATTATTTGCTGACTTTTTACTTTTCCGGGTGACGTAGCGTCATAAGGAAATACGCCCGATATACTTGTTCTTCCGGGTGGTTGATTCGCCAGAGAATTGAATATAAGGGGTCGCCAATTCCGTGCAATAATAGTATTTCACTTCAGAGAATACCAGCTCACAAACAACAGTGCTTCTCGTCGCACGCGCTAACTCGCTCATTCGCAAGACTACCTCACTTCGTGGGCCATCACTTTCTCACTTAGCAGACTAAATCGCGTACCCATTCACGTACTCACTTCTCGAGAATTACTAACTCCGCTGCCAGTCCGACTCACTTTTTTTTAAAACAAGAAAGAGAAGAGGACAGGAGGAGAGAAAGAAAAGCCAACAAGAGAAGTTCAGGTAATAGAGGGGAGGTCAGGAAAATAGCGGAGTCCCGCGACAGCACCTCCGTTAGTGTAAGGTTGATGCTAAATTCTGTGCAGGAAAGGGTGCACAGGACAGGTTGGCTTTCATGGCTCATGGCCATGACACAAGGCCCTGACCATAGCCAGTGGAGTAGCGGGGAATAGGAAGGTTGAAGCGAAAGAAGGGATAAAGAGAGGTTTAAAGTTTATTTATAGAGCAATAATAGTGCACCATTGGTGCTTTGGTGGGCACGTGACACCTAACGGCGTCTGTGTATGTGGGATGTGTCTGGCGTTGTGGCTATCTGGTTGTCCATGCTGTTGTGTAGGGCATCGGTGGAGTCTTGGAGTCTGTTGAAGTCCTGCGATAGTGACTCTGTGTCGAAGGAGGAGTTTGTGAGTGTTACCTGTATATCATATTGTTTTTGATGGAGTTTCTCTAGAGTTTGCAGCATGTTGTTCTGAATGGTAAGGCTGGTGTTATAGTTTTCTTCCAGTTTCTTGAGAGTCTTCTGTTGAACGGTTGCAGTCTTGGTGATTTGTGACAGTTAATCCTGAAGTGCTGTTGATCTGCTGAGTTGCGGTGGTTATTAGGCCAGTGGCGAGTTGCTCTAGCTGTCTTGTGCTTTGGTCGATGGCGTCTAACGTCTTGGTGTGGTCGGCGTTGTGTGTGTTGGTAACTGCCTCCTCCAGGTTTGTCAGGTGAGGGCCGAGGTTAAGAACCTCCGACTGGAGGTCCTGAATTGCCTCGCCGGAGGGCCCAGTGGATCAGTGGATGCAGTTGTATTTGAGTTGGTTGCAATCTCCAGCTCGATGGCGGCCAGTCTGGCTGAGATGTTGCTGATGTCACTGCGGAGGTCCCGTAAGGCCTCCACGAGCGGTTCTGCAGCTGTTCCCGTGGCCGGTGAGGGACATGTGGCGGCGAGTGGTTGCCTGTCCTTCGGGTAGTGTGGGCACTGCGCCTGTCCTGTAAAATGGCCGAAGCCATCACAGGTGGCGCAGAATCGACGGCGGCGGCGAAGGTCGTGCTGGTGACACTGCCCGGTTAGTTTTGGAGCACCACAGTAATGGCATCTCGGCCGGGCAGTGCAACTCTCGGCGGTGTGCCCGTAGCTGCAGCAACGCCGACATGGAACTCGATGAACCGCTCTTGCAGCCTCGACAGGGAGGAGCTGTCCTAGCAAGGGCAAGCCCGCTGCCAAGGCTGGTTCGTAGTCGCGGTGGTCGGCGACCTGAATCCGGACAAGCTGCGAGGGTCCGTGCTGTGTGTGGATGCGTGTGGCTCTCCCAACTCACCTGGGAGTCTGCCTCCCCTAAATAGTCCAAAGATCTTACCAGAATGTTCTGATGTCGAAACTTTCAGAAGATACTACTTGCTTGGCAATAGCTGTGGCGGCTATTTCATGCTTCTAAATTTTAAAAATTGATTTGGAATTATTTTGGAAAGAGTAATTTGTACCACAAGGAAAGTGTAAAATTAGGTTGGTCACGAGGTGAAGCTATGTGAGTGAAATATTATGTAATATTGTTATTGGTAGCTGTAAGAATGTGATTTCGTAATGTGGCGACATGGACCAGTAGCAGATAAATTATTTGAATGCTATAGCAACGTAGAAAGAAGGGAGCAGGACATTAACTGCAATTAGCCTTCTTCTGCATCAGAACTCCGTAGGAATAAGATGTGTGTTTGAGTCTCTCCGAGCGTGTGCATTTAAGATGCAAAATTAGCGTGAGTATAAGAGTGGCATAGTTCATCTATACATCTATCAACGTTTGCTAAACGACAGTATTTACGTCATTTAAACTTTGTATCAAAGAATATACATGCTTAATGAGAATTAAATATTCAACTTTGAAAAGAGAAGTATTTCTTTATTCTAACAATAGTAATAACTTTTCCTCTACTCCGCGACCACGCCCAGAGGTAAGATTTCTAGCTTCAGGGAGCTGCTGAGGAACCTACAGGATTAGACTACCAGAACTTCATGAAGGTCAGAAATCATGGCAACATCAACAATTATTCACATTTGCAACATAAAGCTACTGTTGCATAGCATATAATTTTATACTGACTGAGCGATTTATTTTCCTTGTCGTTCCAACTGCCCGGCGCAGACTTTCCGGAAATCTTGGGACCAAACGCTGCGATACATAGTTTAAACCTGAACAATTTAACCATGATTATCACAATTCTCCCACAGAGTTACAAAAAGTGTATGTGGTACAAAAATCGGCGGGAGCTCTTGATATCAGACTCTAGTGCCTATTTGCCGAGGGTGTGGTACTCTCATTGTGACAAAAAACAACCGCAGTATTTGATTCTGACCGCACAATGATGACCAGTTGGTAAACCAACAATGCGGACACCTGCACCGCGGTTTCTACACCACGGAATTATGCTTCTTTCATAGCCTATCATTAGTTCAACGTGTTGCTGTGAAATGGGAGCACGCGAATGGGTCCAAAATCAAGAGTACTGCATTTGTGAAGTGTTCCATAGCAACTGTTGCACGTTTGGTTGGGTGACTACTGTATGTGTATCTAATGCAATGTTACATGGCAAGCTACCGCAGTAATGAAGAAGAAATAAGATTTAAATTGTGTTGGTTCCCTCTCCTCTAACCTAGAGCAAGCATCGCATCCCAGGATTATACCGCACTGAAAATACACGTTTTGAGGTCGTTGAATTATATTCACCTAGCTTGCTTCACTCACTGGTCTACAAATAATTCTATACCTTAGGCAAATAAAAATAATTTTTAGTTTCATTTTAGGTATAAAAAGTGCTGATAGCACAGCATTTTAAGGAGAAAAGGGAGTAGAATAGACTTAGCGGATGGCCAGATACTTAAAGACCATGTCTTATGTGATGGCTTTGAAAAGTTCCTCTCTTTGCAGGTCTACGAAGAAAAAAGATGCTAAAATTAAAATGAATGTTCCTTATTAAAGTTAGTTCAAAGTGGAGAAATGTTCTTGAAAATATTTATGTCGCAACCTTAGAATACACTGAATCTAAATAGGTATCTAAGTGTAATATTTAACTCACTTTTCGTAGATAGAGTCAACATGAAATATTCAATGCCACGGATCTCCTGGTTTCCGTCCAGTCGCTCTAACCCTGTGAGTTACCATGGCCAACTTGCCGTCCTGACAAATTCTCTATTTGACTCATATATTTCCTGGTAGACCACTAGGGGCTCTCGCATCCGAGATATACCGTTTGTGGCGACTTACTATCGTAAGTACTTAAGTCCCAGGCTTCATAATTTAACTCTTATTATTTTAGTAATAAATCCAAAACCACGGCATTTAAAGGAATTAATCCAGTAAGATAAAAAATTGTGTTAGATAACACAATAATTGAGCAGAAATCACACTTTAAGTATTTAGGATGTAATGTCTCGTACCAAGGGGAAGCTAATATAATAGAGAAAATAAATAAATTTAACTATATAACAGGCACAATAAAAAGAACATTAAAAATAAAGCAAGAAAGGACTCTATAATAAAACTATACAAAACAATGGCAATACCAACTCTGATCTATGGGTCAGAAACATGGACACTAACAAAATGAAATAGTACGAGAATACAGTCGTCAGAAATGAAGTTCATAAGAGCAATAGCTGGATATACCAAAATTGATAAAAAAATGTAGTCATGATATTAGGGCAGAATTAAAAGTAGAAGAAATAAACCATACTATTGAAAGAAATAGAAATCAATGGAAAGAACATGTTCAGAGGATAAATAATAACAGAATACCAAAGATAGCCTTAAACTATAAACCTATAGGAAGAAGAAACCGGGATAGACCGAAGAAAAGATGGGCAGGCCAATTTGGAGCCGGAACGGGTTAAACAATCCAAAGCCGTGAGGTAGAAGAACAAGAGGAAGATTATTTTAGTTAATTGATGGAAATTAATACTTTCTTCACTCTAGCCATATATAGGCTAAGGTCTTTGATAGAGTCAAGATGAAAAATTCAATGCTATGGCCGGGATTTGAACCGAGGATCTCCTGGATTCCGTCCAGTCACTGTAACCCATTGATCTACCATGGCCAACATGCCGTCCTGATATTAAATTCTCCATTTGACTCAGATATTTTCCCAGTAAACCACTAGGGGCTCTCGTATCCAAGATACACCGTTTGTGGCGACTTACTATCGTAAGCACTTGAGTCCCAGGCTTCATCATTTAACTCTTATTATATTTTAGTTAATTGATGGAAATTAATCATCTCTTCATTCTAGCCGTATATAGGCTAAGGGTTTTGATAGATAGAGTATCCATCTCAAGTACCCAAGTACTTATGATAGTAAGTCGCCACAAACGGTGTATCTCGGATGCGAGAGCCCCTAGTGGTTTATCGGGAAAATATATGAGTCAAATTGAGAATTTAATGTCAGGACGGCACGTTTGCCATGGTAGCTCAATGGGTTGGAGCGACTGGACGGAAACCAGGAGATCAGGGGTTAAAATCCCGGCCATGGAATTGAATTTTTCATGTTGACTCTATCTATCAAAGACCGTTAGCTTACATTCGGTTAGTGTGAAGAAAATTAATTTCCATCAATCCACTTTTCGTATTTGGATACTACTGTTCATAAACACACACACAGATACACCGACCCTTTGGAAAATATTATTTTTTATTTAGGGAGCCTCAAAATATTCCTTCGAAGACTTCTAGGCACTTAATTTTTAGAAGGTATAAAATAGTTACCTCCACTTATAATGTAAACAAGAGGGGAAAGCGTCACAGGTGCCAGATAGAGTTAAATGTAGAAACTTACAGACAAGTTTCACTGCATCAATATTCTCCAAAACGACTGTAGAACTTCTTATGTAACTGTAATATTCCATTAGAATTACAGCATGCTTTCCAAAATAAAAAAAATACTATTGTGTTAAGTGCAATGAATGAGAAATAAATTGGAACAGTAGATTCTGGATAAATGTAAATGTCATGTTAGAAAAACTTGTAAATATGAAATTAAGGGTGTATCAGAGAACCAGCTATCTTATTATACAAATAGAGAACAATTCGTAGAAATTAAATATAAACAGAAAACTCGAACAGTTAGTAATACAACATTTACATTTAAAAAATTAGGCTTATAGTAACTCAAGGACTATTTTCTATTTAATTGAATATAATTATATTTCAGAATGTGAAATACATGTGACATAAGCATGGAATATGCTGATAGAACAATTATTGCAAAAGGTGAAACAGCTGAAGGAGGTAAACTTAAAGTGAATAAAATAATTGATGACATTTGTAAATATTTTTAAGCCTTGATAATTTCTAAAACATAAACAAATCCGAGTGCACGTAGTTTAAGACAAACATTCATATCAACAAAGTAAGCTTAAAAATAAACAGTGTAATTTACATACTGAAGCAAATATAACAGACACTAAATCAAAATGGGCATTCATCAGAAACCATTTAAACGTTGTAATGATTTTATGGGCATTTGTAACAGTAGTTTTGGTTTACGTTTGGAGGAGGTATGACAAGTTTATACATTTATAAAAAAAATGATTATGTAAATCTATTTAGTCATTTAAATTTATAAAAATATATGTATTTTGTGATTGGCCGTAGTAATAATTGTATGACGTAATGTTGTAACGTGGAATTAAATCGGCCAATCACAAAATTAAGATAGGAGTAACGATAGTTACGAAAAATCAATAATGCTGCTATAGAGATGTTTTGTAATGGGGAGTGAGATGGATAATGGTGCAAGATCAAGAATATTGTGACTTCGTGTGCTCGTAAAATTAAAAAGTTCAATTACACCACTCAAAAGTGTTCTTTATTTCCACCTTGTTACAATGCCACAATTACATAAAATATCGTAATGTACACAATTACAACTAAGCCAGTTCGTCTTTCCACGTACACTGGGCGCGCCTTACACTACTGCTCGCCACGACTCACTCAACACAACTGACTATCGCCTCTCCTGTATTGAACGTGGCCCGAAGTTTCTCGAAATTTCCTTTTTATGGAGGGGGAAAACATTCTCGATGCTTCGTGCTCCTTCGAGCGGCAAGAGGAGGGGTAAACGAAGACCCAGCCACCCCTGCGGTCTCCCCTCCCTCCGTCGACCTTCATTTATTGATCGGCATCGTAGGCTTGCCGCTTGGGTAACAATATTTAAGTAATAGTTGGAACTGTTTAAAAATAACAAAGTAAGAATTTATCGATATGTTGGAAGTGACTGGGAAAGGAAGTTCAAGTAAAATGTAATCTAAATAATACAATTAAGTAGTTACAAAATTTGACTTCTGCGAAACTTTATTCCGAACCACGCCTGAAACCAAGATTCTCATGACTCTTATTTAATCAAGCACAATCATCAAGAAACAACTCAAAATACAACGAATTAACCTTGTTATATCTGGCTTCCCGACGTGGATTTTCGAAAAGTCAACGTGCATCCCATCTCAAACATAGAAATCCCGTACCAAATTGCGCCCGAACGTGTGGCTGATTAAGATGGAGACAAATTAACTACGAATAAAGAATTCCTGTCCCAAATGGCGCCATCTAAATTTTAATAATGTGGACTTCAAATTATTTTAGGTGAATACTTTAAGACATATATTCTATAATATTTTATCACATTTTATAAATACCCATTGAGATAATGTATTTTAAGAAAATATTGCAGGACATTAATTATTTTCAACATTTTATTTTACAATGCAGCTTTATTTTTATACGGGCAAATAAATGACTGAATGAAAGAATTCTGTGTGCATTTAAAATGCAGATATGAAACAGCCATATCATTCAAATAGAAGTGACGCAAATTATATCCATCTTTCTCGCCAGTCTCGATTAATTTGGAAGTATTTATTTAAATCTCCGAACATGCAGTTTCTAGCTTTGCTAATTCGTGACGATGAGTACAAAATGCCAAAAGTTACGACCTGCTGATCACAGTGGGAGCACTTGATGAATGTGCATTCATATTTCTTGTTGCAGTCAATTGTATTTTCTCAGCATGTGCTCTTCCGTGTATTACCACCGTGTCTTCAGGCACGTAGGTAGTGGTCGGCTGCATTTGTTTCCTGTCTTTAGACTGCGTCATTTACAATTACATTACAGAGCTATTCGTGGGAACTTCTGCCAGGAATATTAAAGAAGTATACTGGATAAATGTTGTAAAAGTATTTTTCTATTTGTCCTGTCTCTAATATATCTATGTTAGAGAATTTCAAATTCTACTCAAAAATTCAATAGCACATTTAAACAGAAATGCAGATTTTGAGGTCCACAGCATTTTTATACACTATATTCAGACAAAGATCCTTTGAGGTGCCTTTGTCTGTGAACAGTATACTTACTTCAGACACTAAAAGACAGTTAAATACCAAATTTGGTAGTTACGTTTACAATCTTTTATGGCTGAACTACAAGGTTTTCAACAAAATCCTGGCACTACAAACTAATCCCAACGTGGAAGCATTTTGGAAAATATATTTTTTCATTAATATTTCTATCATTCTACAATTTTATATCTTAATTTTTGGGAATAAGCTCTAAAGTCCTCATTTTTCAGAGTTATTTCTACAAAATTTATAAATGACAAACAGAAAATCTGGATTTTGTTAAAGCACACGGTGTTTATGATGATTTGTAGATATGGCTTTTTTGACATGTCGCTTGTTATAAGTTTGACAACCAAATAGTTACAGCAAAGAAAAAGTCGTCTTTTGTGTACGCTGGCCATGCAGAGAGAATGAAATGACAAAACCAACACATAGCGACTAGCTTATCCACAGATCCACCGTGCCCGCCTCGGTAGCGTTGGTGGTAACATGTCTGTCTCACGTTCAAGGGGTCCCGAGTTCGAATCTCGGTAAGGGTGACCTGGATAAAGGTTTTTCCAGAGTTTTCCCTTAACCTAAAAGACAAATGTCGGGTAACTCTAAGCTCCGTAGACCCTAGGCCCATTTGAGCATCAATTCACCCAATTCATCATTCATTCATCGTCCGATATTAATATGTATATATGCAATATTAATAAGAGTATTTTCTGAAAGCATGCGAAAATAAAATCCTATAATGTAGCACATCGGAGTTTTTTCTTTGTAAATTCTTATCACACTTATAACTTGACATTTAATGCAATATAAATGATATTTAGTATCGAAAAATGTTAAGCCATAAGTGACTATTAAATTGTTCCTCTACAATGTAAACAGAGATCTACGTTGAATTTTAAGATTCATTTTCGTATTTGCAGCATTTTTCACTTAAAGTGACATACTTGAACATCAGTTTATAATATTTTAGCTAGAAAATTTCAAGATTTGTTTGGAATTATGGATTTAAAGTTCTTGTAACATATTAAATGGCAAGTTGAAGTTAAATACTCGTATGTTCCATAAGTCACACTGAGCATTTTTAAAAATTCAGTAACATGTAAAGGAAAAGAAGTTTTCGTAAGCTATTTAAATGTAAGAAATGGCCTGAAACAATTAGCCTAAGTTAGTATTTTACATTCAGATTAAAACATTGGAAGCAATATAATAAACCGTGAAGTTAAGGGGGCAGTTCATTTTAGCAAATTAATGATGATGAGCTAGGAATAAATGACATTCTCGTTAAAATTTTGTGTACTTCTATGTTTCATGATGGGAAAAATATATATGTACATAAAATTAAAATAACAAGAACAAAGCTGTTGAGATTTTTTCCCCAGAAATGCATTGATTAAGGTATCAATAAAACGCTTTTTGGGGGTTTTCAATTAAGCAATAAGGCACCAAATTATGCTTTCACTTAGAAGTTTTGCAACTTCTAATTTTGCATTTTATTTCTTTGGAGTATACTTAAATATCTGAAGTGCTATCTAAGTACGTCTCTCTACCCACCATACTTTCACATAATTTTTCAGCATATTATGCATCGAGTGAAATGCCTCTGTATCGTACAGATGGTAAAGTAGCGTGGAAGGCTGGTCTTCCGTCGATCCCTCAATATGACGGATTATTCACGGTTTTCCCTGGCAGGTAGGGGATTGCTATATGGTCCCTTTCTGCCAGGATTTTCTTCTTTCACTCCCTTTTCTTCTCATGCAGCAGGATTTCATGGCGAATGAAAGCTTCGCTTTCTCAAAAGAAATAATACTACATGCTTGTTTCGATAACAACCCTTTAATCGCTCTATTTGGGACGCCTCTTAGAAATAGGAACACTTGGTCGCTCCCGCGTCTTTGTGGTCTGCATGTCTGCGACCTAGAGCTTCCTGTGGTTCCTTCACTTCATCCGTTCCTCCTAGGTGCGGCAGCAGTAATATGCCCCTCGTAGGTCACTTTGGCGGGTTCCCCTCCGTTTTATATACTACTGCATGTTATGGTATTCTTTTAAAACATATTTTTTCTATTCACAGCGAATTTTCGACCGGAAATAATCTCAAATTATGTAATGTGAACTGATTAACATGTTGCAGAGGAAGTCCAGCTGTTTTCAGAACATTTTATTGTTATTTTTAATCCGAAAATTCTTAAAACTTATACACTTGAATGGGTAACAAATTTCTTTTGTAGTAAGCTTTTAGCCTATCACTTACGATTATTTGGTATTTACACGTTTACAAAATACTCCTTTAAATTGTAGAGGACTTCACAGTCTAATGACGTAACACCTACAATATACCTTACATTTTATATTATCCAGTCATTCAAGGAGAGAAAATACAACAACAAAATGAGTTTGAATGAGTTTGTTAAACCAGCTTTGAGAAAATATTAACGACAGTCTTAATTATTGAAAATTGTAGTTGAGTGTATCATTTATTAGTAACAATAAAGGATATGCATATAGATACCATCATAAAAATAAATGTATTGAATAATATTAGCAACTGCACTTTAAAAATATATCAAGCAGTTAAACAAAGGTGTCCACTGTACCCAATGCACGCACGCACACACATCAAACACACACACACACACATACACCCGCGCGAACAAATACAGAACATAGGACTTTTTTCTTAATTAAAAAGATTTCAACTGAATTTTGTCAACATTTTACATTTAATACAATACTTCCTCTAAGTTTTATATTTAAGTAGCAAAGGACGAACAAATTAGAGCCAAAGGCAGAAGGAAGTACACTCTAAAAATGAAAATATACGCTTACATGAAGCATCAACTCTGTAAATCATTCTATAATTACTTATTCAAGTTTTTGTATATTGAATAAATAACTTAAATCCTAATTATTTATGTATGTAAAATGTTTTATTCCGCTCAAGATTTAAACAGCAAAAACATATAAAGGTTAGTCGAGGAAACACTGCAGTATTTTATTGAGAGAAGGTTTTTCTTTCCCGAACAGACTCATTATATCAAATGCTAGTGGTGCTAATGATTTACGCACCGATTTAAATTATAAAGTTGACTAATTAACTTTCAGGGCTCGCTACTCTGTTGGCAGAAATTCAAAAATTGGGTTTACGTTTCATAATTTAATAGCTCCCTGGAATTGAACGAGCGCGGGCGCCGAACCGACGAAGGCAATCGGAACAAATAACACCTGCATTGCTGTAACGTTCAAAGGTAATGAGTTATGTGACAAAAACGAGGCTGTGTTAAGAAGCGATTCTGAGAATTGGTAAACAGATTCTTCCCAGTTGAACGCTAAAAAATGTAAATATTGGAAACGCTTCACTAGAGATTTCCTCTTGAATAACCAGGGTGTTTTAAAATCTGAAATTCAAAATCACTTATCAGTCACGCTTTTTCACACACATTAGTGTGTAAATATCTTGCAATCCGCTGCTAGAAAAGTCAGCTGTCAATCAAAACGAGGGAATTGTTACAATCAGAAAACTGGGGTGGGTCTTGGGCACATAAAATGTATGACTTGTTGAAGCAGATAGGTATGGGTCATTCTTGGATAAATGCAGAGTATGGGTATAGAGGCTTCTGGAAAGAAGTTAAGCTAAGATTAGAAGATATTGACAGACAAGACATTTTTGCCAATACAAGTGACAAAAGCTCACTGAGATTATATAGAGAAATAAAAACAACCTGGGGGAGGGAAGGATATATGGATATATGTACTAAGTTAGGGCGAGAAGGTTTTGCTTGGGTGAGAACAGGAGTGAAAAACTTGAAAGGTATAGGTCAAGAGAGGGAGCTAGATAAATGTCCATTGTGTGGAGAAGAAAATGCAGATTTCCATTGTATATTAAATTGTAGTCAAAGATATGGAGAGAGCAGGCTTGGCTACTTAAATGGGACAATTTGGGGGGGGGGGGGTGAAGTAGTAAATAGAAAAACGTTGTCAGTAAAAGGAGAAAAGAAACAGGAGAAATATAGGGAATTATTTAGGGAAGGTTAAAGAGAGATGGCTAAGAAAAATTAAGAGAAAAATGTAGAGTGGGATAGGTGAAATGACAAAAAGTGTAAAAAGGAGCAGAGGGCCTCCAATACACAAAAACCTAGCGTTAGGTGTATGGGGACCGAATTATTATTCAATGGTGGGCGACATGATAACATGATAGGATTTTCAGGATTTACGAATATATGGCATATTTCAGTATGGATTTTATAATTGTAATCTTGATTTTGCATTTCCATTTGTTGATATAAAAGGAAATAAATTACTATAATTACTGCAATCAGAAAGGGTGGGCTTGGAGCTCTTTCAGTTTTCCATTATAAAAAAGGTTCTATTCGATCGAGGTAAAGTCACGCAGCTCGAACGGTTACAATGGATTTATCTTTGGTAATAGATACCTCTCAGATAATGCACTGATTACTCCACGTGGAGTGAACATTTGTGATTCCCGCGAATCATATTGGCTGAAGTGATGCGTTCATTGGTGCTTAGCACAGAGCCGGTATGCTCAGCAGTTTGTCTCTCATTCTTGCAAGAATAATCACCGCGTTATTTAAAAGGTTTCTATTGCCAAAGATAAATCCATGGAAACGGCTCGAGCAGCACGACAATACTTCAAATTTACCCTAAATGTTGATTTCTCCACTAGCTACTTACAGTAGGAACAAGAGTTAAAAGTACCGTATTACACACAAAAATTTTACACTTAGATATCATTGATTACTTAGGTATAAACAGACATCGGATCCCGTACACCTTAGCAATCAATGTTCGCACATAAGTACTATACAAGGCCTAGCGCGACATCACCAAACGTCCGTGTCAACAAGTATACCGAAGCGCTGTGTGTGTACACTCCGGTACGGATACAAAATGTAACCTACTTTACAATATGCCATTCACATTGCTTTCATTGCGCAAATTACAGTGAACAACCATGTACATTCGTAAATAGTCGAATGTTAATTTTCTGCGCTTTTCACTGAAACATAAAAATATTGGGAGAAAGTTGGTACGTCACATGACGTTAAAGTTGCATATGAGTAGTACAAATTATTTTCCTGTGTTTGTCCGAGACTTAGTTTATTTCTTATATTACACAGCACTGAAAATACAGTGTTTTTGTGTTGAATACTGGACAATTTATTTTTCTGTTCGTTTGGTAGGTGGTGCTTTTTCTATATTGTTAATTTTTGGAGACACCTCCACGACTGCTTTAGACAGCTTGAAAGTACATTCTTCAAGCTGTTTACTGGTTGTTGATAATATCCAAAAGCTTTTATTTATAAAATGGAGATTGTCTAATAATTGTTGTGAAAGTAATGCTACTTCAATAAAGAATGACCATAATTTTTTACGGTCATAATTTTTCGCACTAAAATTCAACCTTATTATATTCTGTTAGCTTAATGTGAAACAAACACGCCGTAGTAGTTTCATTGTTGTTACTCCTGGTTCCCGCCTGTGAGGACAAGGCAAGTTCCGACATGTTCAGTATCGCCTACCGCTGCAATGGAGGTAACATGCAGTTAAAGTTGATGTTAGAGGAAGATCCGGAGTTTCTTTCAAACGTAATCACTGCCGATGAAACTTGGCTACATCATTTTGATCCTGAGAGCAAACAGCACAGCTTAGTGTGGAAATCTCCTTCATCACCACCCCCCCCCCCAAAAGCAAAAGTGGTTGCTTCTGCTGGGAAAGTTATGGTCATCTTATTCTATGATATGGAATGGTTTATCACCATGTTGTACCTGAACACACATCAATAACTGGAAAATATTACAGGAATGTCCTGAAAACATTGCAAGACCATATCAGGCGCAAAAAACCATATTTCCGTGAAGCAGGCTGGATGCTACACCACGATAATGCTCGGCCGCATATTGCCAATGTTGTTGCGTGAAGTACATCCCTTACCCTCTCTATAGCCCGGATTTAGCCCCATGTAACTTTTTTCGACTCCCTAACTTGAAGAAAGGCCTTCATGGTAGGCATTATCCATCATCAGAAGCAGTGGTGGAGGCTGCGGAGGCGATTTTGAAGGATATATCAAAAATTGCTTTCCAGCATGTCTTTGAAGACTGGCACAAACGCTGGGACAAATGCATCGCATTTAGGAGAGACTATTTTGAGAAGGACTCTCAAAATAATGAGGATGAGTATAGGTACGTTGTCAAAAAAGAACTAACACAATGCGAAATACCTTACACTCCCTGGAAGACAGATCTACCTGCGGGGCGAGCAGTAGTTGTAATGAAACTAAAGCTACGTGTTACGAACCGGACTATCGCCGCGTGTTGTCCTCAGGACTGACGTCAGCAGTTATATACTGCGAGACTCGTAAACTTCATATCCCTTTAAAGGTGTACGGGCTCCGATGTTTGCTTTTAACCATTTAAAAGTGCACCCAAACTCAAGAGAGAAAGGGGGGGGGGTGACGAAAGGTCTTTTCAAAAACACATGTGTATTCATGTATAGCGTGCAAAGAAACTTGCCAATGCCCTTGGTTTCCTATAATACTTTTATTTATTTAATACCGGCAAAATATCTTTATTATTCGTGCTCGACTGCATTTAAAGGTGACCCAATTGGTTTGGATTCAAATTCGACACAAAAACACACACACACACACACACACACACACACACACACACATATATATATATATATATATATATGGGCTAAGGTCATCCTAGAGAGCGGCGAAAGTGAGGGGGTATTAAAATGGAAATTTATATATATATAAGGACGCTCAACTATGGCGGTCATCAGCGCCCTTTAAAAAACTAGTCATGGCAAAAGCCAGATATAAAACTTTCTAAAAACTATACAAGTATAACAAAACCTATTAAAAATACACGTACATAAAAAAGTCAATCAAAACCTACTAAAGATTTCGTTCACCTTTTCACCCTTCTTTTTTTCTCTTTTACCTTTCCACCGACACGGGTCTCCACTCACGGCCTACACGTGGGTGGGCCTGTTGGCTCGGGACCCCGGGTGCACCAAACCCGTACCTACCGAAGTAGCCCCCTGGGGGGAACTTTATGGACGCTTCACAACGGCTTTGGTTCTCAGTGTACCACTCCGCATTGGACATGAAAACCAGCATAACTTAGCTCAGCGTCTTCTTTATCATACTTGAGCTTCTTTTACGCACGGTAAATCTATGATATAATAGCAAAGATATACATTCTTTTCTAAGGTAGCATGCTAAAGATTATTAAAGTTTGATAAAATCCACACACCTGCACTTTGTTTGAAGCCGCGACTTGTGGAACTAAAGCCTAGCATGTTACCTCTAGATCACGCAGGACGACAGGGAATACAAAGACAATCCATCTGAATGGCTAGAAGGTATATATAGGTATTAGCAGAACCATCCAATAAACCCTTGGATATGTATTGGCTGTTTAGGCAGTTTATATTCCTTACTGACACAAAGCGTATACGCTATATCAACAAGATTTTATACATTCGGCTGTAACTAAATACTTTGTAAAGAATGACGCTGACAATTGCCAGAATTAAATTAGCATCTCTGTTGTGCCGAAATTTTGTAGCACTATAGTTCTTTTACATGTCAGTAAATCTGCTACCATGGGATTGTCGCTTTCATGCACATTGAAAACCCCTCGATCTGGATTTGGACCACGATCTCGAAAACAGTGGAACAGTGCCCAACAACTGAGTCACTCGAACCGAAAATCGACTGCACCAGTCTGTTATTTGTGAAATGAATATCAAATGGTGTATTTGAGTTGGTTACTGTTTAAGCACTTTTAAAAACTATGCATTTATTATTGTTTTAGTATTATGGTGTGTATATAATTCCGAATATTTTAATATTAATTTAATATTACATAAAGTATAACAGTAATTAATACAGCAATTAAATAGTGATAATACAGTTTATAAATAAGGAATAGTAATTTTGTGATTACGGTATAAATTAAATCAATTATTTACCATCACCATCTTCATAATCATAATCATCATAACAGATGAATAAAGCAACTTGTGCAATTGTTTACTTTATTTATTTATTTATTCATTGGTTCGTTCATTCGTTCATTTATTTATCTGTTCATTTGTTCACTTATTTCTTCATTTGCTCATTTATTTGTTCATTTATTTATTCATTCATGTATAAATGTATGTATTTATTTATTTACTTATTTACTTATTTACTTATTCATTCATTTATTTATTTCCATTACTTCGATGGACACGAAGTGTCCCTAAACCTTGAATTTACGTTAGACCTCATAATCTCACACAATTTCAGAATAAAGCAGAATTAAATATACCAGTTCAAACACGCACTAAATTTGACACCCACAGTTCATTAAAAACGCCGAAATCTAATCTACAATGCCGAGCTATATTTGGGTGACACCCACTCTGGAATTTTATTGCCGTCCAAAAAAGAAGGAAAAGGAATTTTCTCATTAAAAAGTTGGAATGCAAACGGGACAGTCTCGATTAACGGCTATTTGTGGCCATCTTGTTCCAACTAAGCAAATACTTTCTGGTAACGAGCAAACGTGAAACAAATGAACTCCGAGTCGGGTTATTGCTCGATCTCCTGATTAATGCGCGTTTTGTGTGAGAAGTGCGCATGCGTGCGTGAGTGCAACGTCATGAAAAATGGTAATTTTATTCCACAGTAAGTCGGAGATAAGGTAAACTGCCTCAAAGCCACAATTAGCCAAGGTTTTACGAGAAGCGAATGGATTTGCTATAGGTCATAAGCCTCTATCAAGATTCTTCCATTACAATACTCGTACTTGCGCGTACAGTTGAAAATACACACGAGAGTAAATAATAGCTAGATTAAGATTGAGCCGTTGCTCATTTCTGATACTGAACTCAATGGCTAAATGTAGGCAGAAGTGAATTTAATAAAAAGTTGCAGAAAATTAACTAATTTTACTACATTAATGGAAACAGATGCTCTTCATCAACTAGGAATACATAAAAATCAACAAACTCAACTACACGTGACGTTTCACGGTAGTATGACGTAACACCATTTCCAGGATTTGTAATTAAATGGAACAGGACAGGCTCGATATCTTATAACCACGTAAATACAGGTAAGTTATTCACTGAAAGAATTACAACGACATCACTTACTGCTGGAGTAAATTATTACATAAATAATTGGCAGGTATCACATTCTTATAGTGTGTTACTATGGAAGAAAATAGAACACTATTCAGGCCAGAATTTAATCTGGTAATTTGGTTGTTTCAAGTCGCTCGTCGATTGTTTTGGCATAACGAATGTATTTGGAGATAATGCTGACGAAGAAACCAATGGGAATGAGAGAGTGTGTAATAATAAGTACAGGTAAAACGAGATCCATACCTTTACAGACAGAGAGAGAGAGAGAGAGAGAGAGAGAGAGAGAGAGAGAGAGAGAGAGAGAGAGAGAGAGAGAGAGAGAGAGAGAGAGAGAGAGAGAGAGAGAGAGAGAGAGAGAGAGAGAGAGAGAGAGAGAGAGAAAGAGAGAGTTCAAGGAATGTTTCTGTATTAGGAAAGAATTGTTTACATTAAATTTTGCATTTGTTTGGATAGCATTTACAACAAAATTCCGAGGCAAGTTGAATACAATCCCTCAAAATATACTTGTTATGCATTCTTAGAGAGTTTTGTGCCGGAATATTTCAAATGGTTACAGACGATATTATAAACATTTCGTGCACCTGCTGGTCGTATTTATCAGGACGGTGTTAGAGTTCCTTTGAGGTTACTTAAATAACTGTACATAAGGGTTTAGAAACTAAAAGCCAATTATTCACTTTTACATGTTTGTTTTGGTGAACTGCTGAAATCCAAGACGTATTGCGTGATCGCAAGTAATCTGCGATGCAAATATGAAAGCTACTAACATATTTGAGTACATTTTCCGATCGTTGGAAACATTAAATTTGCCCATTTGGTTTTTCACTGTTTTTGAATCATACTTTTTGCACAGCATAGAGTTTATATGGCTTTTCTTTATCTCTACGAACGAAATTTTACTCTTTTTTTCTGCCATTTCTCTGACAACCCCTTTTGACTACCCAATTGGCCATAAGTAAATTAATAAATAAAACAATATCCTGGAAGTAATTAACTCTTACTTCCTCAAGAGTATCTGAAAGACTAAATTGTAGATGAGCTCTTTGGCGTTACTTCCGTAGAAATGAACTCCAATATGGCATAAGCTGTCGATAGAGTCGGTCTTCCTTCCCCAAGACGCTCCCATGGCTTATGGTGGTACGCTGGCTGTAATGTATCGACTGTAGGTACGATGAGGTGAAACGAGATCCAGCAATTTACAGGGCCAGTCCAAGTACTGGTTTTGAATTTAATGAAATTTATGTCTTATTGAACATTTATGCAAGAAGTGAAGAGGTCCTAAACCCCCAATAACTACTTCGTTAAGCTGTACTTAGAATGCCAGGAATCTCTTATGGTACTAGCTATCCATAACTCCGTTCAGCTAAGCTGGGCACCGGGCCATATTCACTTTAATTCCAGGCTGGCAGGCTGTTTGGAGCAGCCCGAAGGGTGGTCAAGTCGTGTACCTGCTCTGGGAAGAGCTTTACCACATAGTGGCGGGATGTGGATATTGTAGGATGACGGGTGTAGAGAAGGGAGGTAGCTTGTTGCTCCTCGAGGAATGATGAACCGGGTGCTACAGTCAGCGTGCACCGCTAGTGGATTAGTTAATAAACTTGGAAGAAGATAAGTAGAATTTTGAGTTTTCCACAATAAATATTGGATAGCTGTAATTTAGTTTAGGCTGGAATGGGGATCATGTGGTTACCGGTAATGGCCGCAAGACATGCGGGGTAACCGGTATCTCCTTAAGCGACGCTCACGAGCTATATGGTCCCCAAGGTATCTGACTAGGGCGCTCTGATGGTGAGGCACACTCTCGAAGAATTTTGTCGCCTGGCGCCTAATTTCATCCTCCACATAGCGGAGGGGTGAAGCCTTGTGAAGTAGTCTCACAGGGAACCTTGTGCATACAGAATCAATAATCCGAAGACATTTATTCTGTGCACGTTGGAGCAGTACCAGGTTTGAGCCTGCGGCCATACCCCAGACTTCGCACGCATAGCGCATGAAGGAGGACCACAGGGAGGACCAGAGCCATAAAGAGGCGCAACTTTAGGAGAACAGACATCTAGACCTAAGCACAGGGTATATTGATACCACGGCACCACACGACCGATGCGCTTGCTCCCGGATGTGTTCCCGAAAAGTTAGGCCATTGTCCAGCTTGATTCCCAAGTATTTGATCGAATTCTCCCACCTGATCCCTTGCCCAAAGTAGGTAAATGTGGGGAAGTTGGCGGGAAAGCGGAGCTTGGTGAACAGTATCGTTTGGCTTTTCTCCGTGTTAATGGACAATCGCCAAAGCGTGCCCCAATCCTGGAGGAGGATTAAGTATCGTTGAATGGGGTTGAAGGTTCTGCGTGGGTGTCTATTTGTTGAAAATAGCAGCACGTCGTCAGCATATTGCGCTATGTTGCCGTGCTGTTCAGTGGGAAGGTCAGCCACGTAGACGCTATAGAACGTCGGGGATAACACAGAACCTTCGGGTACTCCACTCTACACTTCGTGTAGATGTTTTTATCGACACTGTGACTGTGAAAGATATGGGGTTCTCAGGCAACTTAAGAACAGAACAAACAGCTAAGAAGGTAAATGAGCCTATTGGACTTGGAACAGCATTGCATCTATCATCAAGACGTCTGTCATCTGGTTATCAGGACTGGTTTCTCACAGAGCACTCACTGCAAACCTACCGTTCAGCGATTGGAACAGAAGCAGGATCATAAGAAATCTAAACTTAAAATAAAACAGTACTCAACAGCAAAGGACCTCTTTACAGGACACCTCTCCTTAGAAGGCTCTATATCCAATAGATTTAGCTGCCAGAGATAACCGTATGCTCCTAATCTGAAAAGTTGTCTGTGTGTGTAGGTTCACGTCAAATAATAAGACTGAATTTCAGACATCCGCCTATTTTCTCACAGTTGGACAAATGTTATTTTATTTAGAATATAAAAATGCTGCGAATTCCTTAAATTAAATGTATTGTTTTAAGCGTTACTTTATTGATAAACAAATAATGTGTCCTGGACTTGTCTTTCATGTTCATGTTTTATGCTGAGAAGAGAGGAAATACATAAATGTTCAACAAGGTTGAAAATGAGCAAGAATATGTTGAGTATTTCTGTGTCGTGATGCGGAAGCTCTTGATAATAGACTTGTGTTGCCAGTTTAACACCAAATATACTCCGGAAGCACGAACTCCGATAAAGAAACTACCTGACGTGAACCTCGTTTACATTTCCCCTTCTCTTTTTATTTCACATTCATGAGTCTATCAGCACGAAACGCTCTAAGGTAAAAACATGTTGTAATATTCCTTTAGAAGTTATCCCGCCATAACATTGCTCGCTGAGGTTTTTTCTAGTAAAGAACTTTTTTTTTCGAAATGTGTTTAGGTAGTTATCATGATAAACAAGCATT
This sequence comes from Mantis religiosa, assembly GCA_030765055.1. Lineage (NCBI taxonomy): Eukaryota > Metazoa > Arthropoda > Insecta > Mantodea > Mantidae > Mantis > Mantis religiosa. The sequence continues at coordinate 39,347,613 of CM060955.1, forward strand.
ACCAATCTATGTAAAAGAACAAACGTTCTCGACACTGTAGCCACGTATTAGGGTACGAAATTCTTGTGGTTAGAAGCTTAAATAGCCATTCTCCTTGAGACACAAATGCTGTTTTGACCAATAAGTTCTATAGAGAGCTTTTATCGAACATTTTTGCATGAAATCTCTGCGAAAAGGTCCAAAAGGGTAATGTCTATATTATCCACTGCTTATTATACGTCGAGCAATGGCTTTTCAAGAGTGACCACCCAGAGAACAGTCGGCGAGCCCAGTTCTAACCATCTTTCTCTTCTGTCCTCTTCCTACGCATGTATTCAGGGAAGTTACCGCTCTTGTTACTTGAAGCAATATGCCATGTGAATCGGTTGTCCCCTCTCCCCGAGCACGGTAGACTGTAAAGTATTCGTGACGCTATCATATGTATATATTAGGGTTCAGATGATGCTTCCTGAAATTTCAAAGTTAAAAGGAAAACTCTTCATAGACAAACCTTAAGGAACGGACAATGCATAAGGATCGCCTCTCTCCTGAGAATTCAGAGTGATCAATACAATGCAAGCATGAGTTATAAATTACAACAGAACTGGAGAATTTCATAAAGAAATGAATCTTGAAAATTATGTTAAATGGCTATGTACACTGTGAAATTCAAATTTACCCCCTAACTCAGTGTTAGTAATACAATGCGATCCATATAAACCTGAACCATTTGAATAAACCATAACTTTTAAACCAATAATAGGACACACGTACAACTTTGAGAGAATGTAATACACAATTGGGGGATTACATTACACTATTTACATCTCAGATGAAATGTTGGAAGTGTCCTCCACCAGCATCTATACATGTTTACACTCGTCTCACCATATTCTCTGAAGTTTTACGGAGAGTATCCTCACCAATGTTACTTATTTCGGTTCGAATGGATTCTTTGAGAACATCAAATTTCCGTGGCCTGTTCCTGACACTCTATTTCTTAGATATCCCCAAAAGAAAAAAATCCGGTGAGGTTATGTCAGGGGATCTGTGTGCCACAGACCGTTTGAGATTATTCGATTATCAAAATTCGATTATTCGATTATGAAATGGATCAAGATATAAATCAGAAAATAAGTAAGTTTCAAGCAGTAACTGGAACAATTAATTTTATTCTGTCATGGCACTCCTTGTCTTGCTATATGGAAGCGAGACACGGACATTAAGAAACAAAGATTTTAGTAAAATACAAGCAGCAGAAATGCGTTACCTAAAATCTGTTAAGGGATGTACAAGGGAAGATCAACTTAGAAATGAAGACATAAGAATGAATTAAACATCAATTCTGTTTTATTAACATTAATGGAATATAGAGAAAATTGGCTCCAACATTTAGGAAGAATGACTCCAGAGAGAATCCCTAAACAAATAATTATATATAAACCGTAAGGACGAAGATCAATAGGATGACCTAGGAAACAATGGATCGATGTGAGACCGCAACAGGCTATAGCCTAATCCATGGAGGTAGAAGAAGAAGAAGATCAAAGAAACTGGCTACAACTTTCATGGTGTGATTACATGTATGGTTGGAAATAACGTTCTCTCAATTCGATATCATCCAGCTGCTCCATAAATGTCTTGAAGATACCCATATAAACTTCAGTGTCTTCAGTCGTATCAAAGAAATGTCGACAATTGTCAGTGTTGACAACTTTTCCAGAGCCACTGAGATTATTAACACAAATTTCTACATTCTACGAGCTTTCAAAGGGAAATTATGGCCTATTGAAATGGTTCAGGTTGATATGGATCGCACTGTAGATAATGCTCCTTACCATAATACTAAAACTTAAAGTTCTTTAAGAAGAGATATACTTTTTTGCTTACAATATCACACCATCCCCTTTGTTGAATATAGTAGTACAAAAAAAACATTGTTTTAATTGATTTAATCCTAGCTAACAAGCCGGCTCAGAGGAATTGTTTGATTGACCAAATACTGTTAGACTATAACCATACAGCTTTAAGCCTTTCTCTGTATCATCCGGATCTGAATCCTACAGAATTAAATGGACAATGTCAAACAATAGGTTGCTTTAGATATGTAACCTTTAAAACAAAAGACGTTGAAATTTGCCGAAAATGATTTGAGTAAGTTGGCAAATGTGAAGAAAGATATGCTATTATGTGAGTGAAACAGAACAGATATACTAACGGAATAAAGAACTGAAAGAATTATAATTGAAGACAATTGTATGGAAATCAGTGACGAGCATGAAGTAGTAATGACTCCACAGAAGAACAAGAAGATATGTCAGCCGTAGAAGAATTAAAATATGATTAAAGGAAATTTAACTCTGTGCTAAGCGCTGTGTGTCAATGAAAACCCGTTCTGGAACTATTGTATTTCATTTGTTGAAGACTGCACGACTTCCCTGAATGGCGATGCGTGAAACAAACAATCCAGTGATACTTTGAAAGGGTGAAGTCATCACAATGAGATATTGTTACCACTGAAGGCCAAAGTAAGCAGGTAAGGGACTCGCATCAAACCTTACATTTAAATATTTCAATGTTACAGAAACATTGCGTGACCTATACCCATAGTAATTAAGGAAAGTGTTACAAACCATTAAAAATTATATACCCAGATACAGGGATTACAGTTTATGAAACACCATTAATAAATTAAAAAGCATATTTAGAAAACGGTCAGCGTGTGTTTGGGTGTGTGTGTGTGTGTGTGTGTGTGTGTGTGTGTGTGAGAGAGAGAGAGAGAGAGAGAGAGAGAGAGAGAGAGAGAGAGAGAGAGAGAGAGAGAGAGAGAGAGAGAGAGAGAGAGAGAGAGAGAGAGAGAGAGAGAGATAAAAGTAAGAAGCTCAAGTCTATTAAGTGTTAAACTTAGTGTTCAAGTTGGAATATAAAGATTGTGAAATAAAAATATATCCCACAACTCAAACTACCGTTGGAAATAATCATTTCTTCCACACTAGCCGTGTGTAGGCTAAGGTTTGGTTGAGTAGAGTCAAACTGAACAATTCAATGCCATAGCCGGGATTTGAACCACGGATATCCCGCTCTCCGTGCGGTTGCTCTAAACCACTGAGCTACTATGGCCAACATGCCGACGTGACATTAAATTCTCCAACTGACTCGTATGTTTCCCGGCAGACCACTAGGGGTTCTCATATACTGTGAGACACGCAACTTTTGTGGCGACTTACTATGCTGTAAGTACTTAAGTCCCAGGCTTCATAGTTAAACCACTAAGTTTTTAGGTAAATTGATGGAAATAATCATTTCTTCAACACTAGACGTGTGTAGGCTAGGGTTTTGTTGAGTAGTCAGACTGAACAATCAATGCCATAGCCGGGATTAGAACCACGGATCTCCCGCTCTCCGTGCGGTTGCTCTAAATCACTGAGTTACTATGGCCAACATGGGGACATGGCATTAAATTATAGATCCGTGGTTCAAATCCTGGCTATGGCATTGAATTCTTCACTCTGACTCTACTCAACCAATCCTTGGTCTGCACACGGATAGTGTGGAAGAAATGATTATTTCCATCAATTTAACTAAAATAAAAGCATAGTGGTCAAACTACCGTTGTTTACACCAGAAAACTTTCTTCATTTTTTCTTTCCCCAAATATTCCTGTAATAATGTTATCATATAATTAAGATACACGTCAAACAAAATGTATACGTATCTTAAATTTTCTACAAACAGATTGTGAAGTTATCTTCATCCTGGTTTACTTCATAAAAAACTGCCATATTGTAAGAGAAATAGAGAAAATCTTACTATACCAAAAATAATAGAAAATTTATGTGATATACAATTGCAGTTTCCGAGATTTAATTATAAATGCTTTGAATTTTGGAGCATTTCTACTTCTTTGACAACTTGCTAGTAGGTTCATGCAAGGAATATGATGTTTTAAATCCTTTACAAACGACTCCGAATTTTAAAAATCGGAATATGTTTTAGAGTACTCTATTCTTACAAGAATGAGCGAGATAAGGTTCGAATTCGGGAGGTCGTAGACTCGGTTCTCGTCGAACTAACCACTCTAACCTTGCTTTTTGGTAGTTTTCTCTGACCGGTAGACGAATCTCGCAATAGTTTATCATCTACCGTATTTTCCTCCTCCCATTTGGTGTACTTGTCATGACTGTAGGGCTGTACCGAACAAATGACGCGGACACTTGCTCAAAAGAAAGAGTAACTCTTGGAGACACGTTCATTACCCTCTTTAACAAGCTCCAATAGTGCGATGGGTGTTTAAACATGGAGTGTTTAGGTACCTCCGCGTGTTTTTATGTCCTGTAACCAACGGTGGTTTTTTTTACTTCACCTGCCCCTCCTGGAAGGTGCTAGCCACAATTATAATTCACAAATGCAACATAATCATGGAACGAGAAATAAAAATAATCTAAAACCACCCATGCACAGATTAGCACTGTATGAAAAAAGCCCACAATATGCAGGAATAAAAATATATAATAAATTACCTGTAAGAATCCGTGAAATGAAAAACCTCAAATGCTTTAATAAAGCAATAAATAACCTACTAATGGACAAAGCCTACTACTCGATTATTGAATATATGGATGATAAAATTGAATTATAATGAAATTTTTTGTCATTTTGTAATTCTAATATTCTGACAATATTATTCCAAGGGCATGTCATAATTATAACAATATTTGTATATAGTTGTATTGATATTATTAGTAATTATATTATTTGTATTATTAGTATTTATATTATTAGTGTTATTGTTATTTTGTGTAATTATTATTATTTTAAATTTTCTTTTGTTGACTAGTCACCTGTTTACTGAGTTTTTACTCACTATCTGTAAGCGTATGTGACAATAAAGCATCTTATAAAGCATCTTATAGCTTTGTGTGTGCGGGTTCTCATTTTTGTTGTACAACCTAAAGCTGTAAACACCGTGTGCAATACTTAATGCCCCGCATTTTGTCCATAACGGGCGTCATGAGTGGGTTGCAGTTCAGTGCTTAGCACCCCGAATCACTCCACCTAAAGTTATAACTACTACGAAATTTATACATTGGTTGTAAAAGTTATATTAATAGTAAGAACAGATAGAATAAAAAGCAAGACATTTGCAAGAAAGGGATATCTGAACATAATACACTGCTATTTAAAATAAAGTGTAAGTGCGAAAGAGAAAGATAAGTGAGTTCGACTGGTACATGAGTACAGCTGCTGAATCTTATGAGATTATGACATGTTTGACATAAGTGACAACCGTTTCAAAGCAATTTCGATGCATCATCTTCCTCCTAACTGACAATCTAAGACTACTGCACCAAAGATTATTTATATCTCAGATACTTTTTTTGATATGTCGTTTGTTTATTCCCTCCTTGTCAAACCGCCCTTGAAAGATGAAAGCTTCCACAGAACATGTGTTAGCGTACGTATATACAACCGTACCCTGACGCTCATATTTCAAGATTTACGTCGTAGGTCCAGGTTATTTACACTTTATGCGGTATATGTGTGTGTTCTAAAAGTAGGTAGCTGGATATATGACCACGAACTTTCGTGTTTCTGTTGCGAACTACCACATCCGCCTTCCTAAACGTAAACACAAATGTCTGAACTCTTTGCCGGAACCATCTAAAAACATAACGCATTATTAAAATATGAATTATTTATTTTAGATTGTAAGATGATTCGCTTTAGTACCAACAGCATAATTTTAAGCATAAAAGTTTTAGGTTTTTGGTCAAGGTAAGCGAGGTAATTTTTTAATGCTCTCTGTATTTCAGATAGTGAAGATATCATACCTTATCAAACCTTTTAAGTGGAAATTAAAGGATTCTTCTTCTCGAGTGGCGCTACAGCCCCTTCTGGGCCTTGGCCTCCTTCAGCAGGTGCCTCCATTCCTCTCTATTTTCAGCTCTCTTCCTCCACCCTCGTATTCCCAATATATGTTGTGTGTCTCTCTGTATGGCATCTTCCCATCTCATTCTCGGTCTTCCTACTGCTCTTGTGTTGTAGAATTTACCATTAAGGACTCTTTTTGGTATTCTTCCTTCTTCCATTCTTATTATGTGACCTGCCCATCTCATCCTCCTGATTTTAATATCCTGAACAATATTTATATCTTTATATATGCTGTACAATTCTTCATTCCATCTTATACGCCATTGCCCTCCTTCCTGTATTGGTCCATATATTTTCCTCAGAATCTTTCTTTCAAAAGTTTTTAGGGCATCTTCCAAATTCTGTGTCAATACCCATGTTTCACTTCCATAGCACAGTACTGGTTTTATTAATGTTTTGTATAACCTAATTTTGTTGTTCCTATGGATTTGTTTAGATCTAAGTATTGCGTGAAGTGAGTAATAAACTTTATTAGCCATTACGATTCTTGTTTTTATTTCTTCCGATTCATCGTTATTGTTGTTAATTATTGTTCCCAGATATTTAAAGTTCCTTACTATATCTATGTTATGTTGGTCCATTTCCAGTGTTCCTGTATACTTTCTTCTCCTACTTTGTATCATGGCTTTTGTTTTAGATATGTTAATTTCCAGGCCTATTGTTTTTGCTCCTTCTTTTAATTCTCTGTATGCTTCAGATACTGCTGTCCTCGTTCTTCCCATTATATTAATATCATCTGCGTACCCTATTAATTGTACTGACTTATAGAAAATTGTTGAGTTTGTTCGTACGTGCATTTGTCTAATAACATATTCCAATGCTATGTTAAAAAGGGTAGGTGCCAGCCCATCTCCCTGTTTCAAACCGCAATGTACTTCAAACTCATCTGTTATACTTGTTCCTATTTTAACATGGTATTTGAGCTCTACCATTGTTGCTTTCGTTAAACTAATCAGTTTCTTTGGTATTCCAAAACTTCCCATTATAGAGAGTAACTTCCCTCTTTTAATGCTGTCATACGCTTTTTGGAAATCTATAAATATATGATGTATTTCGATATTATGCTCCCATGCTTTTTCTAATATATTTTTAACTATGAATATCTGGTCAATGGTTGATCTCCCAGGCCTAAAGCCTGCCTGATACTCCCCAATTATACTTTCTGTGTATTTCTGAAGTCTATTATTTATGAGTGAAGTTAATATTTTATAGCCTGTACATAACAATGAGATTCCCCTATAATTTTGGCACTGTAGTTTGTCTCCTTTATTTTTGTATATAGGTACTATTAAATTTTTCTTCCAGTCTGTTGGTATCCTTTCTTCTTCCCATATCTGTATAATTAACTCATGCATTGCTTTTAATAATGTCTGTCCTCCCCTTTTATACATTTCGGCCGGAATGCCATCTATACCTGGTGATTTATTATTTTTCATCTTCTGAATGGCTATCGCTACATCTAATTGGTCTGGTTGTTCATCTTCCGTCTGCAACTGTTTTGGTTCTATTTTGCTTCCTTGTTCTGGTGTTAATTCCATATTTCGTTCTTCTATGGGGGTGTTCAGGAGTTCTTGAAAATATTGTTTCCATCTGTTCCTTATTTCTTCTTCATTTGACACTATTTCATTGTTTCTTCCTCTTATTAAGTTTGTTCGTGGTTTGAATTCCTTATTAATCATTCCCACTTCTCTGTATGCTTTTTTAAATTGTTTGGTTTTGATATTTTCTTCAATTTCTGTTATCTGTTTATCTAAATAAATTCTTTTCTTCCGTCTACATAGCTTATCTGCTGTTTTCCGCAGCTTCTCATATTCTCCTCTTTTTTGTCTTGTTGGCCTTTCTATCCATTTTTTATATGCCCCATTTTTCTCATCTATTACTTTTTTACATTCTTCATCAAACCATTGTTTATTACCTTTCTTTGGTTCATATCCAACTATCTGTTCTGCTCCTTCCCAAAAAACTTTCTTCATTTTTATCCATTTTCCTTCTATTGTGCTTGATTCCATACTTTCAAGTTCTTCCTTTATATATTGTTGATACTTTTGGATAGTTTCTTTGTTTTGAAATTCTTCTATATTAAGTTTCTTTGGAACTTCAACTCGTTCCGTTTTCTTATAGGAGATTTTACTTCTAAATTTAATCTTGACCAAAAAATGATCACTATCACAGTTTGCTCCTCTGCATGATTTCACATCTAGTATATTTCTCGCATTTCTTTTGTCAATTAAACTTGGTCTATCTGGTTGTTTGTTAATCCATCTGGTGACTTCCACGTATGCTTATGTATCTCTTTATGCGGATAACATGTGGAGGATATGACCATATTCTTCCCAGCTGCAAAAAGCACTAATCTCTGTCCGTTATCATTTGACGTTTGGTGTAAGCTATGTCTTCCTATTGTTCCTCTGTATATCTCTTCTCTGCCCACTTTTGCATTTAAGTCACCCATTATTATTTTAATGTCATTCATCGGACATTCATCATATATTTCCTCCAATTCCTGGTAAAACATTTCCTTTTCTACTTCTGTTTTTTCTTCCGTAGGGGCATGCACATTTATAAAGCTTACATTGAAAAACTTTGTTTTTATTCTTAAAGTACATATTCTTTCATTAATGGGCTTGAAGTCCAATATATTCTTTTTGATTTTACTATCTACTATGAAGGCCACGCCAAATTCCCTTGTTCCTTTCTCTTTACCACTATAAAACAGTGTATGGGATCTTATGTCCATTATATCTTTCCCCTGCCATCTTGTCTCTTGTAGTGCAGCCACATTAAGTCTATATTGTTGTAACTGGGAAATTAATGTTGCCAGTGTTCCACTTTTGAGAAGTGTCCTAACATTCCACGTACCAAAATTCAAATCCAGTTCCTTAGCCAGTCGTTTCCGTTTATTCAGTCCAATCCGAGGCTCCGCCGTTGGCTTCTCAACATGATTTGTTTTACGGTGTGGGGTCGTTAGCCCCACGCCCAACCCCCAACCTGGAGGACCAGGTCCCACATTTATATCCCCCGGGACAGGGTGGCCCAGTTATACCCCCAGGCACTGGGTACTCATTTTAGTCGCCTTTTACGACATGCATGAGCTGCAGTGGGGTTATTCTTTACCCCCGGCCACCACACGGGGGAATTAAAGGATTAACTGGGTTAAAAACAATTTTTGTTTATTTTTAGGGTTATATTATTATTTTCTGAACATTCTGATATATAGTTCAGTGTTAGCAACGCATTTCAAATGTTTTAAATACATTTTTAAAAGTTCTGCTGCTTCGATTCCTAATTTTCATCATTATAAAAAAGGTCATAACTTTTTGGGGTTAAGTATATGATATATAGTTCATTTGATAGTGAAAATTACACTGCAGCGATTGGTACAACTGCTAATAAGATAGCAGATGCCTGTACATGAGAAGAATAGTAAACATTGGAATGTTAAAGGCGAGTTTCTCTTTAATTGTCTTTATTTTAATGTTCCTGAAGATACAGTTTCTGTTACGCCGGTATAAAGATAAATGTCTCAAATTAGCAACAAATATCAGGTACACTATAACAGAACTGTAGATCTATTTTTGTGTGGATTAGTGAAATATTTCTTTAAACAATTGTTTTATTTTATAGTAAATTAAAGAAAAAAGTTGTAGAAAGCAAACTCTGCGGGATTCGTGGTGGACAACGTGGCGCTGGGGTTGGTTTCTTCCGGGTCCTCCGGTTTGTCCCATCATCATTCCAACAATTGTAGGTTCATCATTCATTCATTTCAGGCGTTTAGCCGACACCCAGGACATGATCTCATCTATCAGGCCAATATGCTGTGGCTTCCTCGCTCTGAGCAAACCCAAGCGACACCAGTATTGGTGAACAAAGAAAAAGACACAAAGGAAGGCAGGAAGGCAAGAAGAAAGAAAGGAAGGCAGGAAGGCAAGAAGAAAGAAAGGAAGAAAGAAAGAAAGAAAGACAGAAAGAAAGGAAGAAATAAAGAGAGAAAGAAAGAGCGAAAGAAAGAGAGAGAAAGAGAGAGAAAAAGAAGGAAAGAAAGAAGTAAAGAAAGTAGGAAAGAAAGAAAGAGAGAAAGAAAGAGAGAAAGAAAGAAAGAAAGAGAGAAAGAAAGAAAGAAAGAGAGAAAGAAAGAGAGAAAGAAAGAAACAAAGAAAGAAAGAAAGAAAGAAGGAAAGAAAGAAAGAAAGAAAGAGAGAGAAAGAAAGAAAGAAAGAAAGAGAGAGACAGAGAGAGAAAGAAAGAAGAAAGGAAAGAAAGAAGGAAGGAAATAAAGTAAGTAAGAAATAAATAAAAAATAAAGAAAGAAAGAAGGAAATAAATAAAGAAAGAAAAACAGAAAGACAGAAAGACAGAAAGAAAGAAGGAAAGAAGGAAGGAAAGAAGGACAGAAGGAAAGAATGAAAGAAGGAAAGAAGGAAAGAAAGGAAGGAAGAAAGGAAGGAAAGAACGAAGGAAAGAAGGAAGGAGAGAACGAAGGAAACAATGAAGGAAACAAGGAAGGAAACAAGGATAGAAGGAAAGAACGAAAGAAGTAAAGAAAGAAAGACAGAAAAAGACAGAGAGAGAGGGAAAGAGTAGGGAGAAAGATTCTACAACTTTATTATTCTACTAATTCACAAAGTTCTACAACTCTTAAACTACTATTCCACATAACTGCCGAAATTTTGCAGGCATTTCTCATAGCGAGGCACAAGTTTTTGTATACCTTCTTCATAGAAGTTTGCAGCCTGTGTCTTTAACCAGTTGGAAACATTTTCTTTCAGCTCTTCGTCATTGTTGAAGTGTTGACCGCTAAGGAAAGATTTGAGATGCAGAAACAGATGAAAGTCGCTAGGACCGAGGTCAAGGCAGTACGAGGAGTGGTCAAAAACGTCCCAGCCAAATCCCTGTAGGATGTTTTTCGTAGCATTTGCAGTGTGTGGTCGTGCGTTGTCGTGAAGAAACAAAACACCTTTTGACATCGCAAATTTGCCGATAAATTTCAATGGGTTTCACTTTCCTAGCATTTAGAAAACGAATCACAGATCTGATTTCACAATGGTGCACGTTACTTCTCCTTCATACAGAGCTTCTACCGCGGAACTGCGATCGCAGCGCTGCAGTGGAGATAAATTGAAACAGAGCTTACTTTCTGGACGCCCCAGGTATTTTGAGAAGGAATATCAAAATTATGAGGATGAGTAAAGGTACGTTGTCAAAAAGTTGTGATCATTCTTTATTGAACACCCCTCGTATATAAAGCAACTGCTTTATTTCAGAATCAGGAGCCTCAAAACGTGTATTGACGGTAGAACCTGGATCGTAATTTCTGCGTCTCTATAATAACTGAAGAAAACGGCTTTTTTATTTTTATTGCATTGTAATGCATCAGGACATTTAATACTGAGATTAAAACAAAATGCATATTTAAAACATAGGACATTTGGAGCAAAAGCTCTTACACTTTCCATGAAAATGCAAAAGTTTAAAAACTTATTTTTAAAACATAAGTTGATTTAACTAGGCTACGCTGTTTGCACGACGATTAACATTTAGATATATCGAAAACATTGTGCAAATTTCAGAGATAGGTTGTTTATAAGCAAGCGGAGAGGAGAGAAGAACGAGTTTTTTGCGCTACTGAATCTGCGAATGTGTGCGCACTTAAGTAATCCCTAATTAACGACCTGTACCTGTGTACGAAGACTTCTAAAGGCGCCAACGATAGCACGCCACAGTTAAATTTAGAGAAGAGTTCAAGAAATGCTTCGTCTATCAATGTTTTTCTGGCAAGTTCTTCGCTGTGCGAGTATATAACACATACGATAACTTGCCAGTGAAAAAGACGCTCCTTTTGGCAAGAACCAATGTCTCTATTTGACAAGGGTTAGTGCAAAATCCCTCTGCCCAAGATGGTTATGATCGTACTTAGTTTGAACATTATGCTGACCAGACTCCTTAGACCTTGGCACTTTACAAAACCTTGCGACGTTGAAAATCAACGGATCCCACTGCTAGCTAGGCTGGTGACAACGACGACGACGACCAGATTGGCGGCCTGTTCACAGCCCGAAGGGTTTTGCTGCGAGCCCACCCAGTTTTTGGGTTTTGCCGGAAGTTGAAAACGTTTGTTGTATGCAGGATGGGATGGGATATTTGAATACAGAAAGGATTATGAGGCAGTTTTGTTTACTCCTCTTACTTTGAACGGGATGCATAACCGTTTTTGAAGCGAAAACTTCTTTAGGTGCGTTTGGCACATTTTGTGGGTAGAGAATTAAACTGAGCCGTCGCGTTGGTATATGTGGCGCTCATTCGGGGAAGTCGGCTCGAATCGGCTCAATCCGAACTAACCTCCTCCCACACTCATTCGTTATTTCAGTCTTATGTTGTCCATACCGCTATACACCGTAGATTTTCAGTCGCACTTAACAGCGTATCAACAACAAGCATCCGGGTATGTTTTAACATCTTTCAAATACTATAAAAAATTCAGAAACCCTACCGAAGTTTCATTAAAAATAATAATTATCTTAGGGCCGTTCTTACAAACATCTATCAAGTGAAGGCAACCTTCTGTCTTTTAACAAGTCTACAACACGTCAAATTCCAAATTTAAGCAATAATAATGGCCACAAGGAACAGATAATGTCACCGAAGTTCAGTATTTGGATAATTAAAACCATAATAACGAAAAATAAAACAAGTGTGCTAATTAGAAATAAAAGTGCTAGGAATTCGTGAAAGAGATGTGTCATTTAAGAACTGGTTATTTTTAGTGACAATTTCTCTTTATTCTAAGTATTAAAAAGCAAAAAGTTAATAAATTAAATATAATAACACTAAATAATAAAATTATCACGTATTAAAATGTTTTGCATTTAATTTCATTTACAACTTATAGGTTATGTTTTTCCACAAACTGTAAGACCGACGGAGGGTCAAAAGATCTTATATATATAAATTTGATTTTTTATAGAATAAAATATTTAAATATATATTATTTAGTTTGGAAAATAAAACTTTATATACGAAACATTGAACAAAAACATCTATGTTAAAAGATTATCGACCTCAATACATCGATGTGAAAAACATTCGATATTTTCCACTAAACATCGATGTCGAAAACAATGTATTATGTGATTTTATTTTACTTCCTTTATACGTCCTTTTACGAGGGATGTTTAATAAAGACTGATCATAATTTTTACGGTCATAATTTTTCGCACTAAACTTCAATCTTATTATATTCTGTTAGCTTAATGTGAAACAAACCCGCTATAGTAGTTTCATTGTTGGTAGTCCTGACTGCCGCCTATGAGAACCAGACAAGTTCAGACATATTCGGCATCGCCTGTTGCTGCAATGGAGGTAAAATGCAGTTTAAGATGATGTTAGAGGAAGATCCGGAGTTCCTTTCAAACGTAATCACTGCTGATGAAACTTGGCCACATCATTTTGATCGTGAGAGCAAACAGCAAAGCTCAGTGTGGAGATCTCCTTCATCACCAACCCTCAAAAAAGCAAAAGTGGTTGCTTCTGTTGGGAAACTTATGGCCAACTGATTCTTTGATATTCATGGAATGGTTTATCAGCATGTTGTACCTGCACACACATCAGTAACTGGACGATACTACAGGGATGTCCTGAAAACATTGCAAGTCCATATCAGGCGTAAAAGACTATATTTCCATTAAGCAGGCTGGATGCTGCACCACGATAATGTGCGGCCGCATATTGCCAATGTTGTTGCTGAATATTTTGCAATAATCAACGTGAAGTACATCTCTCAACCTCCCTATAGTCCGGATTGAGCCCCATGTGATTTTCTTTTATTCACTAACTTGAAGAAATACCTTCGTGGGAGGCATTATCCATCGCCAGAAGCACTGGTGAAGGCTGCGGAGGCGATTTTGAAGGATGTCTCAAAAATTGTTTCTAGCATATCTTTGAGGACTGGCAGAAATGCTGGGACAAGTGCATCGCATTCAGGGGAAACTATTTTGAGAAGGACCATCAAAATTATGAGGATGAGTAAAGGTACGTCAAAAAAAGTTGTGATCATTCTTTATTAAATAGCCCTCCTATGTATAACCCTCTTTGTACGGTCGAAAGTCCATGGTAATTCAGTTTTGTCAGAGTGTTTTCATTTGCGAGCACACCTCTTTCCGCAAGTATGAGTGTCAACATTAATTTCTTTAAAATAATTTTAATAAATGGTTTTTAAGTTTTCACTTCTGTCGTGTGGTCTTAAGCACAGACATTTTTTTCCACACCCTGGTGTCTGTAGGGTTTAAATGTTGGATAATTTTAAAGCCAAACCGCTCTTGGAAAATTTTCGTTTGAGTTCAACTTTTGCTGCTACTCGGATTTACTCCAGTGTTACCGCGGGTGTCCGCGAGCCATGCGGAACACTCGGAAAGGCCTGGAACGGCTTCTTGTAGAATCGCAATCTGCTAGAAACAAACCGGGGCGCTTTTGTGTTTGGTAATTAATCGTAGAATATTGCTGCCCCGAGCCTAATTTTGTCCTCCACATATGGGAGAAGAGAGGCTTCGTGAAGCAATCTCACGGGATTCCACAAGAGTATAGTGGGACTTTGTGTTGACCAGACTCAGTAGAGCCTGGTACTTTCCAAAAATTACAACTACTAGATGTCGCTGCGGGGATGGTCAACGCTCGCTCGCAGATACTGGTAGGCTTGTGTTAGCCTGAAGATTGTTGCTGTGTGCCCACCCAGGATAGGGTTTAACCACAGATAGGATTTCCTTTTCGGGATGGTTTAGGATGACTGTTTTTATTTTAGGATGGTGGAATGCATATGAGGTAGTCTATTGACTCCTCTAAAAGGATAGAATGCTATCACTAGCACCCTGGCGTAGAGAAGAACTATTTTATTTTATTTTATTTTAGTTTGAAATGAATTTTGACTGAATTTTTGACTGAATTTTGAGACCAACAACTCTTGGTAGATTATGGGAGCTCAGCTTTTGCTGCTGCTGGAAATGCTCCGTGGTTACCTCGGATGCCCGCAAGCCATGCGGGGGACCCGGAATAGTCGGCGGCGACGTCTTGTGGGATCATAATCACCAAGAGACCGAACCAGGGCACTTCTGTGCAAGGGTAACTGTGCGTAAAATTTGGTAGCCCGGCGTCTAATTTCATCTTCCACGTATGGAAGACCCGAGGCTTCATGGAGGAACCTTACTGGGAAGAATCGGCCTACTGAATAGATGGACCTAAGTCCTCTATTCTGAGCGCGTTGAAGATATGCCAGCCAGGAATCTGCGGCCATGCCCCAGACTTCGCAGGCATATAGCATCAACGGGACTATGAGAGCTCGAAAGAGGTATAGCTTTACGCGGACTGGCATCGATCGAGAACCCAGCATAGTATACAGGGAAGCAATAGCTCCCTGAACCCTCGCCGAGAGTTCCCTGATGTGTCGACGGAAAGTCAAACCCTGTCTAGCTCTACTCCCAGGTATTTGATAGAGGGTACCCATTCTATCCTTCGGCCTCTAAAATGGAAATCCGGGCAGTCTGCGGGGGTGTGGCGCTTGGTGAATAGAATAGCGTGGCTTTTGTCCGGGTTAACGGACATCCGCCAAAGCCTGCACCACTCTTGTGTGAGACGGAGGTGTCATTGTACTGGGTTGAAGGCTCTGCGAATATGTCTGTCTTTGCAGAAGAGCAGCACGTCGTCAGCATATTGTGCCATTTCGACGCGCGGCTCGGTTGGGAAGTCTGCCATGTATACACTAAATAGTGTGGGAGATAATACAGAGCCTTCTGGGACTCCGCCTCTCACGGGTCTGAGAGTAGATGTTTTCCCCGCAACTGTGACTTTAAAAGTGCGATGTTTTAGAAAGCTGTGTAAGATGTTGATTAATTGGTTTGGTAGGCCCAGGTGGATAAGCTTGTGAAGGAGTCCGGTGTGCCAGGTTGTAGACAAAGCCTTCTCGACGTCCAAAGACACCGCTTCCGTGAACGCCTGTTCCTGGAAACCCAGGGCAGCCGGCTCCACGACTCGCAGCAGCTGTTGGACTGTCGAGTGCCCCGGACGAAATCCAAATTGATAGGCAGGTATGGCTTGAATGTCACCCAATACTGGGGACAAACGGGTGAGAATTATCCTCTCGAAGACTTTCGAGAGCGTGGATAGCAGACTAATGGAACGGTAATTGGAAGGGTGCACCGGGTCCTTTCTTGGCTTCAATATGCAGATCACTCTGGCCTCCCTCCACTCGCGTGGAAAGTGACCGAGAGCTAGGCACATATTGAAGACCTTTGTCAAGAACAGCACGGCGTTGAAAGGAAGATGACGGAGCATGAGTGGGGTAAGCCCATCAGGTCCCGCCGCCTTCTTAGGTTTGAGTCGCTGCAGAGCGTCTTGGACTTCACTAGGACGGACTATGTGTAGTCGGTCCGCATCCTCCGGGGGTCGGCGAAAATGTCGACGTACCTCCCTTCGGACACGTTCCGAAAAGATATCGTCCTGGGGGTTTTCTCTGGGGCACATTGTACGCTCAAGGTAATCCGCAAATACATCTGCCTTGGATTTAGGATCATAGGCCAGACCCCGTGTACCCTGCAATGGGGAGTGGTATTGACCTCGGCTGTTTCTGAGAGTCTTTGCAATCCTCCACACGTCGCCTTCCTCTACACGCAACCTGGCCATTGTGTCCTCCCACGCTCGCACTCTGTGCTCCCGTAGGCGGACACTGACCTGACGACGAAGTCGTCTAAGTAGCGCGCGATTATGCGGCGTGCGGTGACGCTGGTAGAGTCTCCTTGCCGCCCAAGAGCGGCGGATCAGTAGGACGATGTCCAGGGGAAGGATATCCGGGTGTAGAGGAGCGTCAGCATAAACTGTCAGATTATTGGCAGTTCGCGTGACTATGGAGGTGAAAGATGAGACCGCAGCCTCGAGGGTGCGGATGCTCTGAATCCTGGGGTTTGATGGTATGGAGGTGCCGAGGCAGTTCCTTACGCCTTCCCAGTCGACCTCTCGTGTTTGAATCGAGAGGTCATGACTGGCAACCCTAGTATTGATCTCTGTCAATACTGGATTATGATCTGAATGGAGTGCGCTTAGTGAGGTGAGAGTGAGTTGAAATGGGAAATGCTCGATGATAGCGAAGTCGATGACCGAAGCCAGCCCTCCGCCTCGCGGGTGATGAGTGGGTTGCCAGGGACCCTGTACTTGTAGTTGTGGGTCCGTATCTATAAGGCGGATTATTTCGTTGCCTCTTGCATCTCGGCGTCTGCAATGCCAACGCTCATGCTTGGCATTGAAGTCGCCCGCCATGATAACCCTAGGGTGCAGAGCTAGGATGGATTGGTAGTGGTTCCTTACGAATAACCTACCCGGAGGGTGGTAAATGGATACCAGCATGACTTCCGATCCGCCGAGGTCTAGACACACTGCCGTAGCCTCTAAGGATTGAAGAGGAGGTAGTTGGAAAGGTCTGTGGACCACATTTTGCCTCACGAGCACCGCCGTGCCTCCGCCAGGTCGCCCTTGGCGGTCCGTACGGTAACAAGTAAAGCCCGGGACTCGGAAACGGGAATCTGGACGCAGATGCGTTTCACAGACGAGGATGGCTTCTAGAGCGTACTCCCGAGCAAAGTGCAGAAGTTCACTCCCCTGACCATCCAGACCACAAGCATTCCAGAATGCGAATCGGAAAGAGGTACGTAACCTATTCCGATCCCCCATTTTGAGGCCGAGGAATGGCAGAAGTCAGGAGTGTGAGACCTTCCATGAGGACTAGTACTTTGCTGGCCGGATCTGGAGCAGAAATGAGTTTGACTAGCAACTCGCAAAAACGCTGTCCGTGGGTCAGCAGAGTCTGCTGTATCCACATCAGCAATTGAGAGAAGTCTAGTTCAACAACTGCGGGGATGGGTGTTGGAGAGGATGACCTGACAGGTGCAGGCCTGCCTACAGCCCGTGCATCCCTCGGCTGACGTTGTGGCAAGGGGGACACTTGCCCCTCCGCCAACCGGTAATCAGCCTGGGGCTCGCCTGCAGGCCCGCTCCCTGCGCTAGGTCGTGAAGTATGTGCTTGTGGCGACTGGGCCCGTGACTGTTTGCGTGTTGTGTGTTGGCGTGTGTGTGGTGTATCTCGAGACATATTTGGGTCTCTCGGGGGCCTTTGCACCATTTGGGCGAGCGTTGTAGCCTTCTCCTCTTCTTGCTGATGTGGCTCTCTCTGATTGGCCGTAGCTCTGAGCCTTGGCCAATCGCTGGTGCTTCTGGAAGGCGGTAATCCTTGCCCTCGGCTGGTGGGTGCTGATGGTGCCTGTTGTGGTCTAACGGTCTGCTTCGGCCTTCTGGCGGCTATAACCGCCTTTCGGACCGGGCAGCCTCCGTAGCATGCCACATGCTCACCCTTGCAATTAGCGCAAGTAGGTACCTCTGTGGTGGACCTAGGACACTCCTCCTTTGTGTGGGCTTCGCCGCACCTCAAGCAACGAAGGTTACGGCGGCAGAAGTGGCTAGAGTGATTAAACCCTAAGCAACGGTGACATTGGGGGGGACCGCCAGGGCTCCTGACGTGTTCCAAAGTTACCCTGAGGTAACAGATGGTTTTGACGCCATCCAGTTTGCCCTCAGGGACTTTAGCTCGCTCCACTATTATTAAAAATAGGGGTATTGGGATGGGGCCAGATTGGCCCTCTGGAGCTGGCTTTGTGAGTTGCTTGACTACTCGTGGGAAAATGCCCTGACGTCGAAGGTCGTCCTCAATATCCCCCACAGAGGTATCCACTGGAAGGCCCCGGATAACCCTACGTATATCTCGAGCCTTATCAAGGCCGAAGGTAAAATAGGGCACGGACTTGCTATCAAAAGCCCTGATCAGCAATTGCTAGTCTTCCACGCTCTTGGCCTGGAAGACAAACCTGCTTTTTCGCCTATTCACCAGGCATGACCCCGAGAGAGTCGGCGAAGCCGACCAGCCCCTTGAAGTCATCCACGATGATAGGTGGGATGTGTCGTCTTGGTGGCTCCCTAATCCTGGGTCCACCAGTAGATGGCACATCTGAAGCAGTTCTTCTCTTCCTCCGAGAAGGCACCTCCTGAAATTCTGCTTCGTCGACATCCTTGTCGATGTTCGACGGGCTAGCCTCGGAATCGCTTTCCATTGTGGATGGATGAAGGTGGGGAGCCTCAGCTCCGTTGAAAGGGCCTGCTTCAGTAGGGCAGGTGTGTTGGGAGAGCTCACTCTCCAATTTACCTGAGCTCGGAGATGTTTCCCGGGAAGAACCCTGATTGGTTTGTTGTTGATCGATGGCCAAACGTTTGGTCTTGCCTTTTCCGCTCTTTTGGCGTTGTTGGCGAGGCCGTTTGATTCCTACCGTAGCCTGGCTCACGGCAGGTTGGTGCGTAATACCGCTACTGGTGCTAGGGATAGCATCCTGTACGGGACATTTGGTTTGGTTAGGGGTGGCGTTTTGGGTGGGCATTATGCCCTGCACCGTTCGGTGCAGCACTACAGCTACTTAAGGCTAACACTTACCTATCAGTAACAGGATGCGAATTGCGTGAAGCACAGAGGGCCGAGCACTGGGTGCGCCTATATAACCGCCCTAAGGCGTTGGCTGTGGTCTTGTGCTTCTCCTGACTGATTCCTTAGGCTTGCTGCTTCCGGCGTTTTCTATTAGGTTGTCGCTCGCTCGCACGCTGTTGCTGCTGCTCTCTTCTGGAGATTTGCAAATTGCCGGGAGCTTCCCGAGGGTCCCTCCCGATGGCGGCAATTGTTGACTCCAAAGCTCTGGATGCGCTGGCAACTCTCGAAAGGCGATGTTTCCTCTTCGGCGTCTCGAACGCTCTGAACTGCACTTCATCTAACAGTAGATATTACAGCCATTAAGACAGAAATTTGTATTTATTTTGCGAATCCAAAGATAAACAGCAAGTATTTGATAATAAAGTTATTCAATATTTTGACATCTGCTATTTATAGACTATTAAGGTTCTATATTCCTTATGTCTTGGTACAAATTAAGTATATTTGTTAATTTACAAAAACGAATCAGACAAATCAGGTAGTGCTGCCATCTGGCAGTGCCTAGGGAACTTTTCATATGGTAGTTATCATCACTACCCCTCCAGTCAGTTACACAGCTAAATGCATTATCAACCAATAGGTTATGCTGCGTGCACCATTGCCGGCCAGGTCCACAGTTTATGTAATGTACTTAAGCGTACTGAAAAGGAAAGGGTTTAAATAGTCACCAGCGTTTGTATGTAAAGGTCTTCTTAAACTATATATTGTGCTATTGAAGACCCGTATTACTTATCTCAAAACCTTTACTCCGTTCAGTGTACCTTAGCCATTTTGGGATACTGACATGAGTTAACTAAATTTGAGAATGAATTTATTTAGATATATAAGGTGGCAAAATAGGACATTGGTTTGTGTATACGAGAGTGGTCTAATAAAGATACAAGACATTTTTTTTCGGAATTTTTATTTATTTTATTTTTCAGCATAGTCCTCTTGTAACTCTACACATTTCTCCCAGCGATGCTCTCATCTTTGTAACCCGTCCAAATAGTACTCAGCGTTTTTATCTGCAAAATAATTGTTCACGAAGTTGATTGCCTCTTCATTTGACAAAAATCTCCGTCCTCCGAACGCAATTTTCACATGAGGGAACAAAAAGAAGTCGCTTGGGGCTAGATCTGGTTAGTAAGGTGGATGGTCAAGCAGTTCAAACCGTAATTCATGGATTTTCGCCATTGCAATCGCTGAGGTGTGAGACAACAGTGTTTGTCTTGTTGAAGCAGGATTTTCTTTTCCTGCAAATGTGGCCATATTTCCGAAAGTTCTGCCTTCAGCTTGTCAAGTAATGATGCGTAGTATGCTCCTGCAATGGTTTTCCCTTTTTGAAGATAATCGATTAAAATAGCTCTATGACTATCCCAGAAAACAGTCGCCATCACTTTCCCAGCCGGAAAAAAACAGTTTCTGCTATTTTTGGAGTCGGTTCCCCCTTTTTCAGTCCACTGTTTGGACTGTACTTTTGTTTCGCGTGTATAATGTTCTATCCAGGTTTCATTTACAGTAATTAATCGGTGCCAAAACTTGGATTTATTGCGCCTAAACTGCGCCAACAGAACACTGGAAATGTTCATTCGAACACTTTTTTGGTGTAACATGAGCAAACGCGGCACCCAACGCGTGGACTGCTGTCTCATGTCTAAATGTTGATTTAATATGTGACAAACACATGTGACGTGTTCATAGCCTCTGCTATCTCTCTCAGTTTAATTCGGCGGTCGCCTAGCACCATTTGGTGTACTTTGGCAATGTTTTCGTAAGTAGCTGTAGTTTTTGGGCGTCCCGAGTTCATCGTCTCTCAAGCTCTTGTGGCCACGTTCAAATTCACCTGCCCAAAATATCACTGTGGTAAATGATGATGCAGAGTACACATGCATAGAATCCAGCTCATCTTTGATTTGAGTAAGCGTAGTGCCTTCCAAAAATAAGTATTTAATGACAGTTCGATACGCGATTTTGTCCATTTCCATAAAAACACTCACATCAACTCACTCAAACGACTGTTACATAACAAAGGAGTATCCAAAATGACCGAAACTTTGGTGAGTAACTGGCAACAGATGAACAACGAAATTTACTAGCTTTCATTTGCGAGTGCTGCCATCTTCATGCTGCGGTCGGAAACTTTTCAGACCACCCTCGTACTTTGCAGTTTATCGTTGAGTGATCTCAAAGCTATTATCTTACAATGTCAGAAATGATATTGAATGATGAAAAGCTAACAAATCAAAACAAAAAAGAAACTTTTAAAAATCTGTGAAAATCTGGGTTGTTGTAATTATATGACTTTCTCTACTCTTCAACAAAATATTGTTTCAAACGATTGTTATTCCTCTATCTCCTTCATGTTAATCCACATACACATTTGTAGTAATTATATTATTGTTAAATTACTTGAAGGTGTGAGATTAACATGGCCAGACATATTTAAAAATAGTTAAGTATTTAAAGAACTGGTCTCTATGTACTGGCCTGCGTTCTCTTTGTATAGCCTTCACAAGGAGAAATAAATTAATAAAATGAATAACTAAATCACATTCAGAAAAATTAATATTTCGAAAATACAGACTGGTAAAAAGGAATTCATCGAATTTACTCATTTCGAAAGAAAATGTAATTGGCATACGTTGTGTGCTATATTTTTTTCTAGAGTAGGATTTTGTATACCTCTTATGTTTAATAACTTTGCACAAGTCATACAAATGGAGAGGTCGTTCCCAGAAAATTTCTTATATGCATTTTATTTTTCTTAAAAATATGTGGAAGACATGCTACTTTAATAATAAGTCGTTAAACACTTTAGTAAATAAAAATGTTAGAAAAAATGTTCCATGTAATGTGTAGCTCTGGAAGATGGTGAACTTGAATATCAACTTTACTACTAAACGACCTTTTATATTTCGTAACAGTATTTTTTGGTTGTGTTTGAGGTATGAAAGGTTTATAAATTTATAAGGGCTGGTTATGTAAATGTATTTCATAATTTAAATATATAAAAATGTATGTAGTTGTGTTTGGCCGAAGTAGTAGTGGTGTGACGTGGTATGGCGTGATGTGGTGACGTACCAGTGGATCGGCCAATCACAAAATAAAGCAAAAATAACTATAGTGACAAGAAAATCAATAATGTTGAAAAAAGTGTTATAACCTTCAGTCGTGTTTCACAACGATGACGAATGTCGCGGTGAATATAATTGTAAAGGAAAGTTAATAACATTCAAAAAGTGTTATTCGATATTCGCAATAGTAACGAATGCATTATACAATCAAATAATATATAGTTAATCAAATTCAATCATCAAGAAGTGCAATTTAACATGCAACGATTAAGATGAATCGGAACCAAAATTCTGTTACAAATGGCGCAGCAACGTGTGGCCGAATAGGATAAAGAAGAGGAGATTAAAGCATCGTACAGCTCCGTGGGAATATAAAAGGAAAGAAGAAAGATGAGAGAAGAAAGAAGAAAACGAGAACTGGTTTAAGTGAGTGAAATTAAAAAAAAATAGTAGTAGTAGATTTATGTTGCTAAGAAATCAGAAAATAGTTAAAAAGATGGCGAGTAGAAAAGAAATAATAGTGGAAGGAGAAGTTACTGATAGTGTAGGAATGAGTAGGGAGGATGCAGGATTAAGCAAAGATAATGAGTCAATGTTGGAAATAATAACGAGAATGTTAAGTAATTTAGATTCTAAAATGGAACAAAATGCAAATGATTTAAAATCAGAAATGAGTAATTTAGATTCTAAAATGGATAAAAATGCAAATGATTTAAAATCAGAATTGAAATCAGAGTTAGAACAAAATGTAAATGATTTAACTAGGAAAATGAATGATTTAGATGTAGGAGTAAGACAGGAACTAGCACAAAATATGAGTAACTTAGAAATTAATTTATTACAGAAGCTAAAACAGGAATTAAAATCTGAAATTTCACAGGAGATTAGAGAAGGGAGGAAAGAGTGTAGGGATAGTATGGAAAGGCTCATGCAGATCATAGAGATTAATAAGAATGAGAATAGAAAGGAAGTCAATGAGTTGAGAGAGACAATTCAGGAAACTAGGTTAGGTCAGGACTTTGTGAAACAAGAAATAAGAGTGGAATTAAACAAAGAGTTAGAAACATTTAGGATACAACAGGCAGAAATAAACCAAAAACAAAGAGAAGGATTAGGAGATAAAGTAGAACAAAGAATCAATGTAATTTGTTCTCAAATGCAATTACAACATGATGAAAGTAAGACACACCAAGAGGAAATAAAGTTACAAATTGATGAGATAAGTAAAGCAAAAGAAGAAGTAATTTTGCAAATTAAAGAGGTAAAAGAACATTTTGAAAAAGAGAAGGATAACTTAGGAAAATTGACACAAGTTGTAATTGCATTACAGGCTAGTAAAGTAAATAATGTGAAAGAAATGCCTAGAATTACAAATATAAACGATTGTGACTTACCAGGTGAATTAAGCAATCATCAGAGTTCTGGTGATGTAGTAAGTGAATGTAGTGATTTTGTGAGTCCAGAAAATGATATTAATTATCACAGAAACACACAAAACAAGTCCTCACACACACAGCTCCACAGTCTAAGTCAAAATGAATGTGTACATTATTCAGTAAATGATATTAGTCCACCAAGTTCTGATGAGGAATCAGGTGATAATCCAAAAGTATTTCTTAGGGAACTGGAAGAATATTTCCGTATTAAGAGAATTCCGAATGAATTTCGGATGGTAATAGTAAAACGATGTTTGAAGAAAAATGCTCTTGAGTGGTTGAGGTTAACTTTGGCTTCACATGAAACATACAGTACTTTCAGAAATCTGTTTATAAATCGATTTTGGGGACCTGAGAGACAAAGAAGAATAAAAGTTGAGTTAGCAACGGGTAGGGTTGAGTTTAAAAAAGGGATTTCTATGACTGAAATTAGCAAACAAAAGTAAGTTGATTAATCCCGAAATTTCTGAGACAGAAATTGTCAACATGCTAATACATCATTATCCACCACATATCAGAGATCATTTAATTGTGGCTAAGCCTATCGATTTCTCTGATATGATTGAGTTATTATCCGAATTTGAAGCACATAACCTCATTAATGATACCACATCCTGTGATGGTAACTATAATAACGTCCATATTGAGCAAGGAAGAAATCGACAGGAATCACAACCTACAAATAATAGGAAGTTAGGACGAGTTTAAATTGGGGCGGGGCACCCGTGAGAAATCAAAGATTTGAAGGAAGAGGTTATGATCCTAGACGAACATATGAATCTGTAATTCCCGGAACAGGAAGTGGAGTTCAAAATAATGTGCAAAGGAATTATCATAACAACCAGTCGACGAGGATTGGAAGAAATGATCAAATAAACCATGTAAGATTTTATCGAGGAAATAATCAGCGAATAAGTAACTTTAATAGGGGTAGAGGTACAAGTTTATTTAGTGCAAATCAAAGAGATTTTAGGGGTTTGAGATTTGAAAGAAGCAATCAAAATGAAAGAGTAGAAAATACACAAGGCACAGAGAATGATGTGAATATAAACGACAGTACTAACCTAACCAACAATGAAAGTAACAATCAGAGGGAGACGGAAAACTGAAAACCAAATCATTTTGTGCTCTGGAAAGTGGTTCGGTGAGGATGACACAGGGCGAATTGAAAGTTGAAGATAACGGAAATAAGCTCATTCTCTTGCAGAAAAATAAGGAATTAGTTAACCCACCTCAGATAATTATTTACCTATGGGATAAAGAATATACAGCCTTAATTGATACTGGAGCCAGTTCTACTGTGATAAGTGAGGAATTGTTTAAAAATCTGTTAGCTAACTATAAAGTGGAATATTTAAATGTGTGTAATGTTTACTGCAGTACTGCAATTGGGAAGAAAAAGGATAGAATTAAATATCAAGTATTAATTAAGGGGCGAATAGGTGAATGGAATTTCGATTTCATTGCGTTGGTAATTCCACATTTGGCAAGAGACGTAATTGTGGGTAATGATTTATTATATGAATGGCAAAGTGTATTGAATTTCGAAATGCATTAAATGAAGGTTAAGACAGAAAGTGATTTATTAGTAATAAAATTATTGGAAGAAGATGGAAGAAAAGAAGAGAATAGGGATAATATAAATAATGAAAGGTTTTTTGTGGAAGATATACTTTTGCAAGAAGATGGTAATATTGAATACGACGAAAACGAAAGTTGTGGGAAGAATTTAATTATTGATGGATTGCAAAATAATGTAACTGACCTTGAAAAGCATTGTTGCCAGTTATATACACTACAAGATGAGAACGACAGAAGCCAAGTGGAGGAAGAAATAGAATTCCAGGGAATATTACAAGTAAAGTTAGAAAACACATACAATCTAGACCAATCGAGAAAAGAACTGCTGAAATTAAGTATATTAAAGAACAGAAAAGCCTTTAGTTCAAAACCTGGACTGTGTAACAAATACACACACACATTTATAGTGAATGATACTGCTCCCTATACACCTAAAAGCCGACCTTTACCCATAGCTATAAGACAAGCATCTCTAGAAGCATGTGTGGATACAAGAGATTTGTAATCAATGGAGTACTTATTGTTAAAATAGTTAAATAATAATAAAACATATATATATATATATATATATATATATATTACTGTTAAATGTCAATATATTGTTGTATTTTAATTAATGTTGATTAATTGTTGTGTTTTATGTTTGTGTTATAATAATGCGAAATTGTTGTTAAATGTTCATTTATTATATTTCATTCAATGTATGTATATTGTTATATTTCATGTATGTTGTATTGGTGTTATGTAATATTGGTGTAAACGAAATTGTTAATTGGGGCTGTTCTTCGAAATATATGGAAACAGATTGTTAATTCCTTTATTTGGTTATTTTCCATATATTTCCATATATTTTCCATATATTGGTTGTGTTTGAGGTATGAAAGGTTTATAAATTTATAAGGGCTGGTTATGTAAATGTATTTAATAATTTAAATATATAAAAATGTATGTAGTTGTGTGATTGGCCGAAGTAGTAGTGGTGTGACGTGGTATGGCGTGATGTGGTGACGTACCAGTGGATCGGCCAATCACAAAATAAAGCAAAAGTAACTATAGTGACAAGAAAATCAATAATCTTGAAAAAAGTGTTATAACCTTCAGTCGTGTGTCACAATGATGACAAATGTCGCGGTGAATATAATTGTAAAGGAAAGTTAATAACATTCAAAAAGTGTTATTCGATATTCGTAATAGAAACGAGTGAACTGTAGTTCACATTATACAATTAAATAATATATTACGAAATCGGAGTCATATAAATTTTATTTCTGTCACCAAAAATCCACATCCACCCCTGAGAAAAGATCTCATGACTCTTATTTGATCAAAACTCGACCTGGATCTTCCAAAAAGTTGGCGTGCTTCCTATCTGCTGCGAGTGGAGAACAAATATATTCCTGTTACAATTTAAAAGGTAACAAATAGACACAAACACACACACACACGGAAACACAAGGAATAATTTTCAAATAGTTTTTTTTTAAGCTTTGGGTCTCAAAACTCCTATTTGAGGTGAAATATTTGATATCAAATTTTTTGGTTGAACGCAGTACTTGCCCTACTGTATTTTCTAATACTGTATTCCTACTGAGGATAGATGATTATGTGAGCTTTTGTAAAATGCAACAAATTTGCAACTGCAGTCACAACTCTCAAAGCTTGCGCAATTATCTTTCTGCGTCGTCCATACAATGTAGTATTGGAACATATGATAAGCTGAGGCTGACAGCTAATTAGCACATATGAGAAATACAGCTGCAATAGCTTCCGAAAAGGTAAAATTTGAGTGCGCGATTTTTCATAATTTAGTTTGCCACTTCAACAAAGTGGGGCAGCGATCATCTCGTGTTG
Organism: Mantis religiosa; assembly: GCA_030765055.1. NCBI lineage: Eukaryota > Metazoa > Arthropoda > Insecta > Mantodea > Mantidae > Mantis > Mantis religiosa. Next base: position 39,375,008 of record CM060955.1, read on the forward strand.
TCAATTAACACGAGTCTCGGGTCTAATAGTCTGAAGTTCTGTGTAATATAGGATGATCACCTAGTTAGCAGTATTTGTAGGTGTCTCTTGTCTTGTCAATGTTCTATCACATTAATATTCTTTGGATATCCGTTATAAACATCCTGCAACTTTAAAAATCGACAAACATTTGCTAAGGGCTACGTTTATCGGTCCCTATTTTAGAAGACTGTTACTGCTATTCTTGCAAATGAATGGCTTTATCCGCATTTATTTTTAAGTCTTCAGCAGTATGTTTAACTTTGAATTGCAGAACTACGACCAAATATTTTTACAAGTACCTGTAACTAATTTACATTCAATTTTCAACGATACAGTAGCTCTGTCAGAGACAAATAATACATTATTATGGGATACAGCACACCTAAGCGATGGTAAAGAGAGCAACTCAAGAGATGATAAAATCAATGGTCTTCCCTGTATAACACTTCTGCAATTACAAAACCATTCTAGTGAAATACAGTGGCCGCAATGGAAATCTTTACATGGTAATAAAAACAACATAAACTGGCTTCACATGGTTTTATTTTGAACTTCTCCATACAATTAGTGTTCTTGGTCATATTTCCCTTAACTTGTATCACTTTCGTGAGTCTCCTAGACATCGAATCTGCTAGATTTTCAAAATATTTTTGTCCATTTCTAACCATAACTTCTTCAACGCCTCCTGCAGCTTCTTAATATTTGATGGTTGCAACTCTTCAATTTTATTTTTCATGTTATCCCAAGCATTTTATATTGGATTTAGGTCAGGAGAGTCAAGTACAGGTATATTATTGTCTTTTAGGAACTTCTGAACCATCTTTGTTCCGTAAGCAGGGGCACCATATGCATAAAGATCTGACACTGATGAATTGGCCAAAATGTGACCAGATGCTGTTGCAACACTTCTAAATATTACTTCCCTTCATTGTTACATTTTAGGGAGAAAATATAAGCCACCTCTACCACAATTACCATTAAAAACACCCAATACCATCACAGTTTCTGGATGTTTAACAGTTTTGACCGTAAACTTTGGATCATACTGTGCCTTCTCACCTTTTCGGACTTTCCTCTGACCAATTTGAAACTGTTTTCATCAGAAAACATTACTTTGCGCCACTCCTCTGATATCCAGTGCTGATATGTTTTGCAGAAATGTACTCTTTTCTTCGTCATAGCTTCAGTTAGAAGAGGCTTCTTGGCAGCACACCGAATTGGTAAACCAAAGTCTTTTTGAAGCTGATGCTGAATAGTTCGGATGGCAATCTTTTGAGCAGTTCTGGATGATTCTTTTTTAAACCTGTTACAGTAATCCATGGATTAGCTATCACTTAACGTTTTAGAAGGTCATCAGTCCTTGGAGAAGACTTTCTTTTACCACCTGAGCCTGTTTTTCAAGGTGGTGCGGTGCCACATGGCAAAAGTGTTGCTGCTTTTTTTAGTTCGTAAATGGATTCTCTTAAAACCTTTAGATCAGCAGCTATAAGAATTACAGAGGTACCTTACCTCTAACATAGTTAAAGCACGAGTCTTCTCCTCACAAGTGAGCATCTTGTTTGCCATTTTGTGTAATGGATGCAGAAATACACACCTTCAAAAACAGCACTCAGATCAAACATCGGACGACAACAACGCACAATAAACAACTTGCTGTATGCAAATATCAGAGGCAGACAGACCTGGGCTGCTAATGAAAGGAAGTTGATGCTGTGCACTCAAGAATCACACGATTTGCAGCTCCATCCGCCTATTTGTGTAGTGCTGGGAGAAGAAGAAACTGAGCGCATTGGGTATGTAATGATTTTCCTTGTGTTTAAAATGTAGAGATTTCCATTGCGGTGACTGTAAGTTGCTGCCTATCCTTAGAACCATCACTCCTTCTGTCAAAGATAGCTCCAACTGTGGGACACAACACTGGGTCCAACTACTGATTGAAACATAATGGCCAGACTCCTCAGAGCCTGGTACGTTCCAAAAGCTTCCGACGTTGAAGATCTAGGGTCGGACTACCGAGATAGCTGGTGAAGTGCACTTCATCTAAGCTATACCTGATATTATAGCTCTTAAGACAGAACATTTTGTTTCTTTTGCGAATCCACAACAAAACAGCAAGTATTTGATACATAAAGTTATTCGTTATGTGTGCATTTGCTATTTATAAACTACTAAGTTTCTGTTTTCTTTATCTTTTGCTAATATTTGATTATTTCTTTATTTTCAGATGCAAAATAAATAAATATCGCAGTTGTGCCATATAAGCAGCAAAGGGAACTTTTTCGTGCAGCAGTTATCCGAACTTTTCCTCCAGTGGGTTACGTCGCTAACTGCATAATCAACCAATGGGATAACTGCGTGCGCCACTGACAGTTCCACTGTTTATGAAATGTACTAAAGCATTGCGAAAGACAAAGATTTCCCAGTTGACTTAACTCTAAACCTGCACGCCATTCATTGTACCTTACTCGTCTTATATATTTATATGTTTATTTGTAGTTCTCTAAATTTGAAAATGAATTTGTTCAACTTCAATAAGGTGGCAAAATAGGACTGTGGTCTCGTATTATCTAAAGTAGCAGTTTACCACTGAGCAATCTCAAAGCTATTAACCTAACATGCCAGAAGTAATACTGAATTGTGAAACAACGTAACACATGCATCAAAACAATTGATATACATTATAAAAAAGAAATAGAAATACGAGGGTTTTTCAAGAAAGAATGATCACAATTTTTTTTTGACAACGTACCTTTACTTATCCTCATAATTTTGATGGTCCTTCTCAAAATAGTCTTCCCTGAATGCAATGCACTTGTCCCAGCGTTTCTGTCGGTCTTCAAAAACATGCTGGAAACCATTTTTGAGAGATCCTTCAAAATCGCCTCCCCAGCCCTCACCACTGCCTCAGATGATGGATAATGCCTCCCACGAAGACATTTCTTCAAGTTAGGGAATAGAAAATAGTCACAGGGGACCAAATCCGGACTATAGAGAGAGTGAGGGATGCACTTCATGTTGAGTTTTACAAGATATTCAGCAACAACATTGTGGTCTTTTGCGCCTGATATGGACTTGCAATGTTTTCAGGACATCCCTGTAGTATTGTCCAGTTACTGATGTGTGTACAGATACAACATGCTGATAAACCATTCCATGAATATCAAAGAATGAGATGACCATAACTTTCCCAGCAGAAGCAAGCACTTTTGCTTTTTTTTTTTGGGGGGGGGGGGGTTGGTGATGAAGGAGATTTCCACACTGAGCTTTGCTGTTTCCTCTCAGGATCAAAATGATGTAACCAAGTTTCATCAGCAGTGATTACGTTTGAAAGTAACTCCGGATCTTCCTCTAACATCAACTTAAACTGCATGTTACCTCCATTGCACCGGTAGACGATACTGAACATGTCTGAAATTGCCTGGTTCTCACAGGCGGGAACCAAGAGTACCAACAATGAAACCACTATGGCGTTTTTGTTTTACATTAAGCTAACATAATGTAAAAAGTTTGAATTTTAATGCGAAAAATTATGACTGTAAAAAAATTATGAATATTCTTTATTGAACAGCCCTCGTATATCGGGAAGATGATACACACATTACTTTCTCTACTCCTCAGAAAACTATTCTTACACACGTTTGCTCCTCTATCTCTTTCATGTTAATCCAGATAAATATTTGCAGAAATTATGTTGCTGCTAAATTACTTGTAAATGTGTAGTGTTTAACGCCCGCTTTTACTACATACGGCACCGCAGGCGATGACACTGATGATACATGAGATGAAGATGGAGCGCCGGTGGAATGAGATGGCGGGGGAAACCGGAGCTCCTGGAGAAAACCCGTCCCAGCGCCGTGTTGTCCACCACAAATCTCACTTTGCGGTCACCTGGGATCGAACTCGGGCCGCCTTGGTGGGAGCCAAGCGGTCTAACCACTGAGCCACGGCGCGGCCTAAATTACTTGTAGGTCTAAGGTTAACATTATGAGGCATTAGGCTGTAAACGATGATTAAATATTTAAAATGCCGAGATCTGTGTGATGGCCAGGATAAAGAACAAATAAGTAAAGGTAATAAGAAAATTCAATTGACAAAAGTATAACTATTAGAAAATCGAGAAAGTAAACAGGTATATCGTAAAATGATTCACTTCACATTATACACACAAACGATTGTATGACATACATAAGTTATGTATTTCATTGAGCTCCACATTTTTGTTTTCAATAATTAGTTTTTGTCTGGGGCCGCGCCATGGTTCAGTGCATAGACAACTTGGCTGTTACCTAGGCTGCCCGGTTTCGATCCCAGGCGACCGCAAAGTGGGATTTGTGGTGGACAACATGGCGTTGGGGTGGGTTTCCTCCGGGTTGAAACGGTATCCTTACCTCTTCATTGTGATCAAGGATGATGTACGCTCGTGCCCAGCATAGAAGATGACCTTGACCTTGGTTCGTCGCGGGTCTGGTTGCATTCTCAAGGTCGAACCAGAAATTGATGATTGTTGGCTAAACTGTTTGGTGTGGCGGGATTCAAAAATGAAGGGAACAGGAAGGAACGTCGTGGGTACACTGGAATAATGTCCAGCACTTACTTTTCGTAACACTCTTAATTGCGTCGAGTTCCTGCAAGATTATTAGTTTTGTGTTCGTTTTCCTCGCACTTCGCAATCACATATCACTGAACTCGAGATCTTTAACCTCACCTTGCTAAACTGTCCATTCCAGATCTAAGCTTCGACCACGACTGTTTCATCTCTCCCCTGGGCGGAACACATGTGTCTCCCTGACGTCAGCTTCACCCCCGGTGTCTACTTAACACGTGCATGCCTTCGTGGCGGCTTCTTTGTTATATCTCAAACTGCAATTCCGTCTCCAGGTCATTTGTATCTCTCTACATACAAGAAATGCCGCGTTGGTTACTTCCAATAGTAACTCAACGTCCCTGCCATTTCAATTCGCCCCTAAATATCGCAGAACCCCGGTGCATTTTAGTGTTGTTTATTTAATTATCTTTTTGTTCTATAAAAGTTACATTTTCATGTTTATTTTATATTTAATAACAATTTTATAATTCAAGTTCAGAATTATCGCATCAGGGTCCACCGGTTTCCCCCACCAGCATTCCACCAATGACTCCAAAAATCATTCATCTCAGGCGTTGGGCCGACCCCTCAACGCTGATTTCATCTCAGGTCAGATGCTTCGGCTACCTCGCTCTGAGGGAACCCAGGCGCCCCCTAACGTCAGCATTGACGTGAAAGGGGGAAAAAGTTTTTGTCTAACTCTTATGTTTACTAGTTATGAAAGTCATGCAGAATGAAGAAAACATACAAATTAATTCGAGATATACATTTTATTTTTCTTTATAATATGTAGAACGTATAATATTTTAATAATAAATCGTTAGAAATTTTAGAGCAAATAAAAATGCAGCAAAAATGCCCCATGTATAGTGGCCGCGCTTAAACCATCCCCAACCGGCTCTCTTGGTAGGGAAAAACTGTTCTTCCAACTAACCACAATGTCATAAACATCTTAGGAAACACCAAGCGGGGTCAGAGGTGAAGAAGTTAGGCACGTGTTTTCAGCTGAGAATACCTAGGGCTGCCGTTGTTTAAAATAACGTTTATAGGCAAAATATAAATAAATAAATAAATAAATAAATAAATAAATAAATAAATAAAGAAATAAATAAATAAATAAATAAATAAATAAATAAATAAATAAATAAATAAATAAATAAATAAATAAATAAATAAATAAATAAATAAATAAATAAATAAATAAATAAATAAATAAATAAATAAATAAATAAATAAATAAATAAATAAATAAATAAATAAATAAATAAATAAATAAATAAATAAATAAATAAATAAATAAATAAATAAATAAATAAATAAATAAATAAATAAATAAATAAATAAATAAATAAATAAATAAATAAATAAATAAATAAATAAATAAATAAATAAATAAATAAATAAATAAATAAATAAATAAATAAATAAATAAATAAATAAATAAATAAATAAATAAATAAATAAATAAATAAATAAATAAATAAATAAATAAATAAATAAATAAATAAATAAATAAATAAATAAATAAATAAATAAATAAATAAATAAATAAATAAATAAATAAATAAATAAATAAATAAATAAATAAATAAATAAATAAATAAATAAATAAATAAATAAATAAATAAATAAATAAATAAATAAATAAATAAATAAATAAATAAATAAATAAATAAATAAATAAATAAATAAATAAATAAATAAATAAATAAATAAATAAATAAATAAATAAATAAATAAATAAATAAATAAATAAATAAATAAATAAATAAATGGATGACAGACAGAGAGATCGACGGACAGACGGACAGACAGACAGACCGACCGACAGACAGACAGACGGACCGATAGACAGACGGACAGACGGACCGACGGACAGACGGACCGACGGACCGACGGACCGACGGACCAACGGACACCGACCGATGGACCGACGGACCGACCGACCGACGGACCGACGGACCGACGGACCGACGGACCGACGGACCGACGGACCGACGGACCGAACGACCGACCGACAGACAGACAGGTAGGTAGTTAGGTAAGTAGGTAGGTAGGTAGATAGGTAGATAGGTAGACGGACGGGCGGGCGGGCGGGCGGACAGGCGGACAGGCGGACAGACGGACAGGCGGACAGACGGACAGGCGGACAGGCGGACAATCGGACAGACAGACGGACAGACAGACGGACAGGCGGACAGACAGACGGACAGGCGGACAGACAGACGGACAGGCGGACAGACAGACAGACAGGCGGACAGACAGACAGGCGGACAGACAGACAGACAGACAGACAGACAGACAGTCAGACAGACAGACAGACGGACGGACGGACGGACAGACAGACAGACAGACAGACAGACAGACAGACAGACAGTCAGACAGACAGACAGACAGACGGACGGACGGACGAACGGACAGACGGACGGACGGACAGACAGACAGACAGACAGACAGACAGACAGACAGACAGACAGACAGACAGACAGACAGACAGACAGACAGACAGACAGACAGACAGACAGACAGACAGACAGACAGACAGACAGACAGACAGACAGACAGACAGACAGACAGACAGACAGACAGACAGACAGACAGACAGACAGACAGACAGACAGACAGACAGACAGACAGACAGACAGACAGACAGACAGACAGACAGACAGACAGACAGACAGACAGACAGACAGACAGACAGACAGACAGACAGACAGACAGACAGACAGACAGACAGACAGACAGACAGACAGACAGACAGACAGACAGACAGACAGACAGACAGACAGACAGACAGACAGACAGACAGACAGACAGACAGACAGACAGACAGACAGACAGACAGACAGACAGACAGACAGACAGACAGACAGACAGACAGACAGACAGACAGACAGACAGACAGATAGATAGATAGATAGATAGATAGATAGATAGATAGATAGATAGATAGATAGATAGATAGATAGATAGATAGATAGATAGATAGATAGATAGATAGATAGATAGATAGATAGATAGATAGATGAATAAATAAGTGAAGCAGAATTCACCGTAAGAAATCGTCATTGATCTTTTTAAATAGATTTTAAATGAGTAATGTTTCCTATCATAATACATGGGGTACTTCTTTATAACATACCTGAAAAGAGATATATTACCTATGCTGTTATGGTATTAGTACTTCTATTACGTACAAGATCTAAATGCGTATTATTAACATAGTATCTAAGGAAGGTTTAGTAAAACATCATTACAGTTTAAAGGGGTTAAATTGCATTAGTGTGCATGAATTTGCGAGGGATATTTATTTTCAAATCAAAGAAGCACGTTGGATACTCTGCTAGTTAATAATAATTTGTAAGCAAAGATTGCACATTAGAGCTTTGTTTATTGCAGTCGTGAGTCGATTTATCTTAAACATTTTCCTATATTCTATGGTGAATTTCTATTGATTTGACAACAGGGGGGGTCATCTGCTAAACACAATTTAAATAAATAATCACGTACATTCCGCATTATAATTAAATATGTCATAAACGCTTTAGAACTCAAGAAAGTTTAGAAATACTGTTAGATATATATTACAAGTATGAATGGAAATCCATGTTAGCATATCCATGTTAGTTTCGATACCCACGGTCTCCACATCTTAATTAAATTACGCAAGCGCTAAACGCCAATAACTATTAAACACTAATACATTTATAAAACTATACTAAGTAAAACACTATGTAACTTCTAGAAATATAAGCTTAATTATCACACATAGGAAGCACGTTTGCACAGTCTAAGATAATTTCTGAGGACACAAGAAAAATATTGCAACAACGCTCTAACTTGGTGGACGTATTAAGAAGGATTACCCATATGTTTAAGGGTGTCAGAAGGCTTTCGACACCGGCTGGGATTCAATGGACGAGGCTACTATAAAAGAGTGGTTTTGGAAAATGTTTAACCTAAATACATCTTTGGTGCTTGGTTAATTTTTTCTTTTTATTTTGAAATATGTTCACACACACACACACACACACACACACACACACACACACACACACACACACACACAGAGAGAGAGAGAGAGAGAGAGAGAGAGAGAGAGAGAGAGAGAGAGAGAGAGAGAGAGAGAGAGAGAGAGAGAGAGAGAGAGAGAGAGAGAGAGAGAGAGAGAGAGATAGAAATACATGGAATATTCCGAAACGATACCTTTTGGAGCCGGGAGCTTCAAAACTGATAATTCCGTGAAAAATTTGGTATCAAATTTTTTAATGGAATGCAATACCTACTTCCCACATTTTCTATACGTAGTAGAGAAGATAAAACGTGTTTTATAAATAAAATTCAGTGGTGTGTACGAATATTTGTTTTACTCTCCTCATAAACATAGGGAACGTATCACCGAATAAAGCAATTAACAGCCAGAAAAAATGTAATTATTACAAAAAATATATACTTCATTAATAGACATTCCTTTGAGTTTTTGCTTTATTCCAGAGAGGGAGTAAAATTTCAGGCATGCACTGTGAAATTCGTTTCCACTGTAACTGAAAATAAAAATTACGATTTTCCGTATTTTAATAAAATCTAAGTTCCTTGACTCTCGATGAAATGCAGGATTCAAGTGCCAATATTACTTTTTTGTCATTTAAGGAGATACACGCCAAATTACTAGGCTGCATACGTGATTTTAGGTTGTTTACCAGTATGAGGAGCGGAGAGAGGCACCAGTTTCTTGCGCTACTGAGTTTGTGAATGCTTAGTAATGCTTGGAACGGGTAGGCCGCAGTGAAAGTTTGTGCGCACGTACAGGTGTTCACAGAAATATTCGCTCATATAGGACTTTCCGGCATAATTTTATTTGTTTGAAATTTTATATGTTAAATATGCTGACGTTAAGGTTGCAGCAGCAACGAAATTGTCGTTGGAAGGGGATCCCACTAAAGGTAGTGGGGTCTTTTGACAAATACCATTCCAGGACTAGGTCCTTTACTGGTTGAAGGATGAAGTTTGAAATAAAGACGGTGGTAGCGGTGGCATTGTGGTAGGGATGTTAGAATTAAGCTGCTTTGGGGTTGAGTTTGAATGAGAAGTTGTATAGAAGAAGTTAGAGAGATGATGAAGAAGTTAGAGAGATGATGAGTTATTTTTGTTTTCAGGGGTTGATGATATTTAGGGTCGATGCAGGGGGAGCCTGGGATGCCTGCAACGCTCCCCGGAGTCAATGTCGTACTCCCCGAGGCCGGGGATGTAGGCGTTGAAATTGTGTGGAAGAGAGTCGAAGAATTTTTGTGAAAGGGAGAGTATGTAGTCAGTGAGGAGTGGAAAGGAAAGGTCACGGTGGATGTTGCTTTTAGGAATGTACCAGTCAGCACTGACAGCGGTACGAAGGAAGCGGTTTTGAAGAGTTTGGAGGTGGTACATGTGAGTTTTTGCGGCAGTGGCCCAGACTGTTCAGGCATAGGTGAGGGCAGGACGGAGGACTTGTTTATAGAGTTTATAGGGCTAGAGAAGTGCCATCTTGCGAGCAACATAGCTGTATACGGTGCCTATGTGGGCCTTCCAGGTGAGCTTCTGGTCCAGTGTGACGCCAAGATATGTGGCTATGGTGGACCAGTGGACAGACCCACCAGCAATACAAAGCTCAGGAACATCAGCCTCCAAGCGCCTTGTGAAGGTGATAGCCTGTGACTTGATGGGGTTCACAGTGAGGCGCCAGGTATTGAACCATGTTGTGAGGTTATCTGCGTACCGTTGTAGCCTATCTACAGCTACCTGATGACGTGTGGAGGCGGTGGTTATGGCGGTACCGTCAGCAAACTGGTACAGCGTACAGCCTTGATAGGAGGGAAAGGTTTTGATGTAAATGAGGAAAAGCAGAGGGCCCTTGGGGGACTCCTGCGTGAATGGGGTGTGAGGTGAAAGAGATGTCTTCTTTGGTGACGCTGAAGGTGCGTTGTTGAAGGTAGGAGTGAATGAGATGGATAATATACGGGGGGAAATTGTAGTCGATGAGGCGGTGGAGGAGGCCTTCGTGCCATACGGAGTCGAAGGTACGGGTGAGGTCTAGGAATAAGGCAATGACAAAGTGACGGTTGTTAAACCCTTTGATGATTTCGTCCACCAGACGGAGGAGTTGATGTACCGTGAAATCTTGCTGACGAAAACCAAATTGCTCCAGTCGAAGTATTAGCTGCGCAGAGAGAGAGAGTTTGTTGAAGCCTGGCTTGGATAACCTTCACGAACAGCTTACTCGTGGTAGACAGCAAGCTGATGGGACGATGTCCTTCCGGCGTGGAGGATCTTTACCAGGTTTGGGGAGGGTGATAATTTTGGCGTGCCTCCAGTCTCTGGGAAAGTATGCCAAACAGAGTAATCCATTGAAGAGGTGGACGAGGAGCTCCAGCCAGTTGAGTGGAAGAGGTTTAAGTGCGGCATACGGGATGTTGTCATAACCCATGGCTTTGTATGGTGGCACAGAGGAGAGAAGTGATGTGACCTCCACTAAAGATGTCTGTGGAATATCAGTAGGATCTAATGGTCTGCACAGGAAGTGGGTGACCTCGGTTGTAACCAGCTGCACATGATCTTGATTTGCAGGTGGCAGCAGGATGGAAGGTGCTTTCTAGATATGTACCCATTAGTCCCACTTTCTCACGGACTGATTGCGCGAGGAAAGGTCCTTGACGTTTGGGCTTATCCTGAGTGGGAAGGCGCAGCAGGGCCTTGGATAGTCACCAGAGGGATTGTTCCTCTGTGTTGAGGGAGGCAAGGCGGGTTTCCCAATCCTCGTAGAGGTGTTCTGCCAGTTCAAGTTTGAGGCGGTGACAGAGTTGATTGTAGGTCCGTCTGTCATTGGGGGAACCAGTATGTTGAGCTCTGCGTCTGGCCATGTTTTTCGCTGCGATGAGGTTCCTTAGATGTCGGGGGAGCTTGCGAGCCGTTTGATTGTGTGGACGGGCAGAGGGTGTTGAATATTTGATTGCCGTGGTGATAGTTGTTATCTGGCAGATGAGTGCATCGGCGTCTGCGGTAGTTGTGCACGGAGCCAAGACTGTGTGTTGGGCAGACATGTGCTGTGTAAATGCCTGCCAGTTGGTGCGGCGAGGGCTCGGAAAAAGGCGTTTGGCCTTGAGAGTAGGGCGGGATTGGAAGAGTAGTAGAAGAGGATAGTGGTCTAATGATAACTGCGGTAGGGAATAGAGATAGGGATGATGTCGGAATGTACTTGACAATGGCTATGTCAAGCCAATCAGGCGGTTGACGGTCGCCATGGCAGATGGTAGGTGAGGAAAAAGAGAGGACAGACAAGTTTTTGCTTTGGATATAGCGCTCGAGGAGGGCACCAAGGTGATTGAGTGTGGTTGAGTTCCAAGCCGGGCTCTTGGCGTTAAGGTCTCCCATGGCAATGGTGGCCTGTTGGGATGTGAATAGGCAGTCGAGTGCATTGGCTGGCAGCGGGCGTCCAGGGGGGGTGTAGACAGAAGGGGGCCGGAGGGGCCCCTGTTGGTCTCAATCTGAATACCAGTGGCTTCCAGGGGTGGAGCAGGAGTGATGAGCAATGAGTGATGCCGTAGGCTACGATTCACATAGATGGCGGTGCCACCGTGGCCGTCGGACCAGTCAGAGCGATAGCACACCATGCCCGGTATGCATGCTTTGATGGAAGGGGTCAGATGTGTTTCCTGTACTAGGAGGATGTGTACGCCCTTAACAGCAACGAAGTTAGAAAGCTCCACCAGCTTGCGGCGCAGACCATTGGCATTCCAACTGCAAATTTTGAGGGAGAGGAAGTTTGTAGCAGATCCAGGGTTAACAGCCATGATATAGCATGAATTTCAGAACTGCGTGCACCAACATGGTGTAAGGGTGGATGTCACTTGAGCGAGTACGGATAGACTCAGCGAAGTAGGCAGCGATTGGTTTACGATATTCTTCTGATTTGATATTTCACGTCAAGGTTGCTAGCTGCGCTTCACAGTTATATTTAATATTGCAGCCCTTAAGACAGAACATTTTATGTCTTTTGCGGATCCACAACAAAAACATAAGATATTTAACAGTAAAATTATTCAATATATAAACACTTTCTATTTATAAAGTATTAAATGTCTGTGTTCTTTATGTTTTGGTACAATTTAACTATATTAGTTGGCTTTTAAACACAAAGCAGATAAATATGGTAGTGCCACCATCTAGGCAGCAGTTATCCGAACTAACCCTCCAGTCGGTTACGCAGTTAACTGCGTTATTAACCAATAGGATACGCTGCATGCACCGCTGCCGACCAGGTCCACTGTTTATGAAATGTACAGAAGCATAACGAAAGATGAAAGGGCTTAAACAGAACCACCAGCGTTTGTAAAGGTCTTCTTAAACTGGACCATGGTGACTTCACTCAAAACCTGCACTCCGTTCAGTGTACATTACTCATCTTGTGATATTGATATGTTTATTTGTTATTATCCAAAGTTGAGAATTAATATACTAAATAAGATGGCAAAATAGGAGAGTGGTTGGGTATTATCTAATGTACTTTATGTACAATAATTTATCATTCTGTAATTTCAAAGCTATTAACTTACAATGGCAGAAATGACTCTGATTGGTGCAATAAATTAACTTATGTATTAAAATAATTGAAACACATTATTAGAGGAAAAAGGAATATTGCGAAGAACATCTGGGGTGTTGTACTCACATGACTTTCTCTACTCTTCAACAACTTATTCTTACATGTTAAACCAGATATTCATTTGTAGAAACTATATTATTGCTAAATGACATGTTAGTGTAAGTTAAAATGGTGAGACGATAGATAAATCTTTAAAGAACTGGTCCCCATGTGATGGCTTGAAGTTCTCCTTCCTTTGCATGGTCGAGACCAGGAAATGTAAATAAATAAAATTGAGTATGAAAATAACTTGGGGAATAGTTAGAAATATTAGAAGATGCAGACAAATAAAAAGGAATATCATCGAAAGGGATCACTTCAGACGCGCGCGCGCGCGCGTACACACACACACACACACGCACGCACACACACACACACAAAAGCTTAATTGATATAAGTTGAGTATTTTAACAAGCTCTACATTCTTTCTATAGGAAGGGTTTGTCTATCTCTTATGTTTACTAGTTATGCAAAAGTCATGTAGAATGAAGAATACAATGCCAGATAATTGAAAATGTAGATTTTATTTTACTTAAAAATGTGTAGAAGGTATGGTAATAGTTTTGGAAGATGGCGAACTTAAGTACCAACTTTGATACTTAGTGGATCTTTTGTTTTTAAAATATACTGTTTACAGACGCACACAAACGCACTCTTGGAAATAGTTGGACTTTTTTTTTTAAACTGTTTTTGAAACTTCTGTATCTCAACACTGGTATTTCTCGTTAAAAATTTGGTGCTGAATTTTTGGGTGGAATGCAATACTTTCCCAACTTACTATACGTAATAGAGAAAGTAAAAGGTGTTTTCGAAATCAAATGAAGTGCTCTGCAGGAATATTTGTTTCACTTTCATCATAAACATGAGGAAGTTATCAACGAATAAAGCATTTAACAGCCAGAAATATAATAATTCTTAAAAAAAAGGTTTAATCAATAGATTAAATATCATTGAAGCTTACGTTTTACTTCAAAATGGCTCCCATTACAGGTGTGCAGTATTAAATTTGTTTCCGATGAAACTGAAAATAAACATTATGCATTTTGCGAGTTTAGTGAAAACTAAGTTCTAGTGAAGTGAAAACTTTGACCTGTGAATGAAATGCAAGATTCAAATTCAAATATGACTGTTTTTTCTTGGTTTCCCACAGTCATTACGTAAATATGAGATTGGGTGTACTTTTACACTGGCCGTGTGTAGGCTAAATTGTCGAAACGTAGAGTCAGACTGAAAAATTCAATGCCATAGCCAGGATTTGAACCACAGATTTTCTGGTTTCCGTCCAGCTGCTGTACCATTGATCTACTATGGCCAACGTGCCGATATGATATTAAATTCCCCAACTGACTCGTATTTTCCCGGTAAACCACTTAGGAGTTCTCATAAACACATGAGACAACTACCTTAATGGCGACTTAAGACATGTAAGTACTTTAAGGCCCGGACTTTATAGTTAACCACTATTATGTCTATTAATGGAAATTAATTGTTCTTTCACACTGGCCGTGTGTAGGCTAAATTGTGGAAATGTAGAGTCCCGGGAAAACCTGTAGTAACGTTTGTGATATGACCACAAAGGTCCTTTTAGCTGTACTATACAGCTACAATATTAATGTCTCTAGCATTTGAGTAAAAATAAATAAAAAGTTTTGACAAAGAATGACGTAGTGCACGTTATTTTGTGAACATGCCATCGGTTGCTAAAGGAAATGTGCTTAAAGGGTCGAAGCTAACATGGCATCCTTTTCTTCTACGAATTTATAATTGCGTAATTAATAAGTATAGTTATTTGGCTGCTCATTTGAAAAAAACCTTTTAATTCAGACATTTTCCTCTAGCCTTTGCTTTGCAGTGCTTGTGCTCAAAATGCTCTGAAAATCTGTGCGAAGTAGTACCGCGTACTTTGCCCTTCTGATACACGTGAAGAGCTCACTCAAAATTTTACATACAGGAGTGAGTGAGTGTGTGGTGTTTAAGGGCCCGTCGACAACAAGGTCATTTGGGCCTACATACAGGATGTTAGTGAACTATTCCAAGATATTTTCAGAGCAAGTGGAGATACCTTTGACAAGTAATTTAGGATAGGAGACCTATGGCCTGTGATCTTTCAAATGATAAGGCTAAAAGTTTTTGAATAGCCAGTACGTAACACACGAAAATGAAGAGAACTGTCGAAGCACTTCCTCTGGCGCAAAGGTTATGAAATTAGCTTTAAAGTGATAGGTAAACGAGTTCGAGTCTTCAAAATTTTTTCTTCGTTTTTGTTTATTTTTTAAATATTTTACCTAAGCTTTTAATTCTTTGCTTAATACGTTCACATTGTTTTTGTTCCATTTATACTCCGCCTTTAATTGCAGTGGTCATATCGGCGGCCGTTCTTCTTTGGAATATATTGAAGGTGTTAATTAGTAATCGTTGGGTCGTATCATTAGATCACGCACACATTCGCATTCTCATTCATACTTCATCGGGAATTTGGCCTATTGACTGTATCATTAGATTAAGAGGTACAACTTATTGGATAAAGAAGGAAGAATATAGGATTGTTTTTAAAATTATATGGAAAAAATATGCAATACTAAGAAAGATGTGAAAAATTATTTATTTCAAGAATGGCAAGAAGAGTGGGATAATGTACACGTAGGAAGAAGTGTACACGATCTATTTCCGGACATTATAGAGAGGCTAAAATTGGAACATATAAAACCAAGAAAAGGATTTTTTCATTTTGTTACAGGACATGGGCCATACAATGTATATTTAAAAAGAATAGGGAAGAAGAAATCAGATTTATGTGAGCAATGTAACTGTTTAGACTTATTTTTGAGTCCAATAAATATAGTGAACTAATAGAAGATGGTCGAAGGAAACTTCAAGGAAAATGTTTATGGAACATCTTAAGAGTTGCAGCAGATTATGTACATTTAGAAAATATGTCTCAAATAATATCCGTTAAGGCGTTGGAGGAGTATATGACCCGCGAAAAAATATTTCAAGAAAGAAATGTATGAACATTGCAATCTATGAGAAAAGAATGTAACTTAAGAGATCGTCGGAGGGAAATAGGACCAAGAGAAGCTGAAGATACAGATTACCAGACTTGAAGACCTGATTTAAGATACCAGTTATGGACATCAGAAAGAAGACAGAAGGACAGAAAGACCATACACAGAAAGAGAATAAATACCACGAGAGGGTAGACATATATGAGGAGTATCAGAGCGGACAGATACAATTGATTATGCAGAAGCGGAGAGATGATCACCCGGATGTCTGGAACTGACGAACCAGCTCCATCTACTGACGCCAGTTCCTTTAGGAGATGGATACCAGTAGGAGGAAGCTTTGGATACCAGTTGCAGAAGAGGAAATTTTAAAATTGTCTTTCGTAGCTTGTTATAAGAATTAAAGCTGTAGTAGAAATGTAGAATTGATTTATATTGTTGAAGTAGAACTAAAGCAGAAAAAGACTGTTTTGATTGCTAGTTGGTCGTGTTACTCTGTGTGGAGTCATGCGATACTAGTGGTGATGGTTTCTTCCAGTTGTCTCAGACGTGGAGCTATGTTAAGTACCTCAGAGTGGAGGACGTGGACATCCTCTCTGGAGGATTGTGTAGCTGCGAGGGTTTCCTGTAGCTCTCTCCGGAGATACTGCAGGGCTTCCCTCAATCCTTCTCCGGTATAGGGGTCAGGTGCTCTTATGACAGGGGCCGCCGTGGGTGCTGGGCGTGTATTGTCTTCCTCCCTGGCTTTTGGTGTGCTGCGTTGTATTTGTAGGCTCCTTCTACGGTAGCGTGGGTACTGCGCCTGACCTGTAAAATGGCCTAGACTATTACAGGTGGCGCAGAATCTACGTCGGTGCGGTAGGTCATGCTTCCTACATTCGTCGGTGAGGCACTAGTTCCCACACTACTGACATCTAGGAGGAGCGGTGCAGGTGGAGGCGCAGTGGCCATAGTTGCAGCAGCGCCGACAGGGCACGTGTCGCTCTAACTTGCTTGCCTCGACTCTGAGACAGCGCCCTAATAAGGCAGTCCCGTCCTCAAGGTACCATCCTTCTCCGAACTGTCGGCCAGATGCAGGCACATTAGCGTGGTGGTGCCCACTGCTCCAGGCAGCGGGCCATCTCTGTTTTGCGGCGGAGAGGACAAATCTGCACGGGAGATTACGGGGTACCCCGCTGATGACCACGGTGCAGGCTCCTGTGGAGATGGCTGGCGCTGGTGAGGAATGCAAAGATCTTGGTGGCGTTCCTGTGCTGCAGCGGCGTAGGAAAGCCGCTGATCAGTTGCGTTTGGCAGCTCCAGTGGTTGTGCTTCTGCAGGTTAAGTATCTGCGAAATGCAGTTCAGGTGCTGATGGTGCCGTCTTCTGCGTTGCGATGGTCGCTGTAGAGTAGGCAGGTGAGAGCGAGCTGGCTGCTGCCTGTTGCGTGTCGGATGTGCTGGATGTGTCTTGCTCAGTCGCAATTGCCCAGAATTTCTCTTTCAGGGCACCGTGAGGTCCCCGCTCATTTGCCAAGGCGGGAGACGAGACACGTGAGCTTCCTGGTGAAGTCTGCGGAGATGGTTGTTTAGGTACCGGGGACGTCTTCCTGCGAGCTGCGGTAGTTTGTTTCTTCTTTCGTCCCATCTTCGGTCCACGATGTGCGCTCCACGACTAATAAGGGTGTGCTCTGGAATACAGCTTCAATAAGGTTACAACCAAGGCGAGAACACAGTTACAAATGCCTAATAGGGGTAGTGGCACTGTGCTGCCTTTTAAAAATGAGTCTACTTAGGCCTTTTAAAACTATGCGACAGGAAAATAAATATCCTTATTCGCTTCTACAAACATCACGTCTATGATTCCTAAAATCATTTCGGTGTAGTTCATGAACACCCTGTATAGGTATTTTAAACCTATCTATTAATAACTGAATTGCAAATTACTATAAGGAACAATTTTATGTAGGTCTAAAAGATGCATGTGTATTGGACTATCAGAATCTTGTTACTCTGTGATGTTAAGCATTCTACAACATAACATTAAAGAGGGCTATTTTCCTTGCTGTCCGCTATATTAGAAATTCTACTTCTAGAACTTCTCGCCGCTTTCCAAAGGGAGTTGTTTCTCAACTGTTACAATCCTTGTCGATATTGCATTCCCTACGGCTATTAGGAAACGGAGTGTTATATTGCATGCCAAGAGATCCCAGCAAGGCCTTTGACTGTGCTCGGTCAAGAGCTTCAATGCGATTATTGCATGCAGTTGCAGTCGTCTCTTTTTATCCCCTGTAAGAGACGCTCTTTATTTCAGCCATCATGATAACATCCTTTGTTCCATTATTATTAATGCTACTAACTCGAAAAAGTGCAACATATTAAAAATTATGTCCACATGACCTTCTCTAACTATTCTTCAATTAACTATTATTACCAAGCTCATTCGTCCACCTTCTCTGTGTTATTCGAGATAAACATTTATTCCTAGATGCAATGGGTGTAGTAGAATTCAGTAGGCTTAAAGCGATTGTCAAAATTTTAAGAACAGGGCCAACAGAATAACAAATGAATGACAGCTTCTTATATAAGAAAATTGTTGGTGTTTTAAAAGGCAACCTAAAAACATATAATAAATATATTGGAAAAGGTTAACACTAAAAAACGTATATGACATGAATAAAGTGCTTTAATAACGTTTTCTGCTTAGTAAGATTTTCTATACTTTGTCCAACGGGAGAATAAAGTAAATGTCAAAGAAGCACGCGCCATAAATTATAACTATAAATAAATTTATAATTATATTATAAATTATAATTATAATTATGAATTATAAGCCTATAATATAACCGCATTGCCTGTTGTGTTCTTCCACAATGTAGTTCTGCGGTTTAAGCTTCTGCTTTCAATAAAACATTCAAATTGTTATTATAATATAGAATTAAATTTATAAAGTGATTGTAATAAGAAACATAACCCTCAAAACTTCAAAACTGCAATGGTTTATGTAGAAATAAAGATGACAGCTAAGCTACGGTGACGACATTGCTGTTTACTTGCGCATGTGCAGATGTTATGTTAACCAATGACGTACTAAGAGGCGGATCTCGTTGCGGAATGCAGAGTAACACTTCACTTTATTCTCCGTTGGACATAGTTTGTATCTCTTACGCTTTAATTTCTTCCTCCTCCTCTTCCTCCTCCTCTTCCTCCTCTTCCTCCTTCTCCTCCTTCTCCTCCTTCTCCTCTTCCTCCTCTTCCTCCTCTTCCTCCTCTTCCTCCTCCTCTTCCTCCTCCTCCTCTTCCTCCTCCTCTTCCTCTTCTTCCTCCTCTTCCTCCTCTTCCACCTCTTCCTCTTCTTCCTCTTCTTCCTCTTCTTCCTCCTCTTCCTCCTCTTTCTCCTCCTCTTCCTCTTCCTCTTCTTCTTCTTCTTACATCTAGGGGTTAGACTAAACGCCTGTTCCGTCCTAATTCAATTAGGCCCACCACTTCCTAAGGCCTCCAAGGCTCATTCTTCCTCTAGGCCTGTGCTTTATAAAGATTATTTCAAAACGACACCGAGCGACTATAGCCTTTGTGTAATTTACAACTTAGCTATTCGCGTTTTGCTATAGCAAATTCGAAGTTCTGTTAGACATAGTTTTATGCAGCATTACATATTACATGCTTTTGTGACTAGGCAGCGCACGAACCACTGGTATGGGAACCTCAAAAGTTGTTATTGGGACGCACCGACCACGAAGACAAAAACATTACTCCTTGCTCTTTATCAGTGACCGTATCCTACCTTTCAGGTAATGGGGCAAAGCGCAGTTACTTGTGAAAAAGTCGACTAATAACTCGGACATTTGCAAGATTGCTCTTCAGTGTAAAACTACACATTCCGTCCTAACAGGGAGGATTTTGCGCGTACTTAGATAGCAAATCCAAGCAATATGGAGCGCTATACCAGCACCGAAATGACGGATATGGTTTTGATGGATGGAAGAGCTGATGGGAGCTCAACGAACGTACGATTTAGTTTCATTAAAAATGAATTGTAAAAATAGTTACATCAGTGACAATTTTCATTTGTTTAGCTTGTAACAGTTGTTTTGATTTACATTTAAAAATTGCTTGAAATTTTAATGAATTTATAAAATAAAAACAAACAAATTTGTGTAAAAATATATATGAAATTTTGTGAGTGGCCGTAGCAATAATTGTATTACATAATGTAGTGACGTAGTAGTAAATCGGCCAATCATATAAAAGTAATATATGGGTAGCGATAGTAACGAAGGATTAAATAATCTTGATATAGAGAAACCGAAAGAAAATTCGTCTTTCTTTATGGAACGCTGAAGAGATCGGACGCTATTTAAATTGCTCGAAAATATTTAAGTGTTAGTTCAATTTGAAGTATTAGATTGATTCCAATCACAGTTGAAAGTTTAGTGATAAGAATTGTAATAGATTTTGTGTTAAAAGAAATAAAGAAAAAAAAAATTCTTATAGAAATTCAAATTAAAAATCTTAATGATTTCTTCACTCGTTACCACTCTTGTAACTTAGAGTTTTCATTGCTCGTAAGTAAGAATACAACAGAAGAATATTAAAAGCTAGCCGAGGTATAAATAAGGATTTTCCTGATAACTTCGGAGAGCATCTTGATCAAGTAATAATATTTTGGACGAAGGTAAGATCGACGAAGTAAGACCAACGACAGGAAACGAGATACAAGTACGAATCTTGCTATATATGTTGCCACAACTTTGGGGCACCGTAAACCACACAACGGAGGAATTGTGCTACAAACTTCAGAGCATTTTGTTATGATCTTAATTGTACAATACTTTGAACCACTTACTGTAAATATCAGCAGCTTTTTCAGTTACAAATGCTCTATTTAGTATTATCAAAGGCGTGGAATAAAATGCTCGTTTCATTGTATAAACCATTTAGATTTGTTAATTTATCTACAATTCTTTGGTGTTGCTTTTTGTTCTCTTTATCATTTAATGCTTCCATCCTCAACCTCACTAACATTAACTTTCCTCTAAAATGCATAAGTTGCATATGTCCACCAGCCTATTTGCCATCATGGACTGCTAAAATGGAATTTTGAAACACGTTAAACACTCATAAGCAATAATAGCTAAGCAATAGCTTTTTCATTACGGTTTCGTAAGCCAAAGAAATTCTTAATAGTAGCATGCTACGGCGGAATATGCCCGTATGTTTACAAACAGTTACAGCACGCGGCACGGCATGTGACCTATACCTGCGAACTCCGACAGCGTCAAAGTTCCTGTTACTGCCTAATCCACGCTAATTCTGGAGCATTTTTATCACGATAACAACTATCTATAAGTGTCACATAAAAGCTGACCAACTACTTCTATATGTTAATTCGGTGTCGTTCTAAAACACTATATATATATAGGGATAATCTAAGTGGTTTACAGGGAAAAACAAGAGTCAGTTGAAGAATTTAATGTCATGTCGGTATGTTGGCCATAGTAGCTCAATGGTTAGAGCTGCTGGACGGCAACCAGAAGATCCGTGGTTCAAATCCCAGCTATGGCATTGAATTATTCAGTCTGACTCTACTTTTCCATACTTTAACCTACACACGGCCAGTGTGAAAGAACAATTAATTTCCATTAATTGACCTAATAGTAGTTAACTATAAAAGTCCAGGCATTAAAGTACTAACACGTTGTAAGTCGCCATTAAGGTAGTTGTTCCATGTGTTTATGAGAACTCCTAGTGGTTTACCGGGAAAAACAAGAGTCAGTTGGAGAATTTAATGTCATGTCAGCATGTTGGCCATGGTAGCTCAGTTGGTTAGAGCGGCTGGACGGCTACCAGAAGATCCGTGGTTTAAATCCCGGCTATGGCATTCAATTTTTCAGTCTGACTCTAACTTTCCATACATTAGCCTACACACGGCCAATGTGAAAGAACAATTAATTTCCATTTATTGACCTAATAGTGGTTAACTATAAAAGTCCGGGAATTAAAGTTCTTACAGCATAGTAAGTCGCCATTAAGGTAGTTGTCTCATGTGTTTATGAGATCTACTAAGTGGTTTGCCGGGAGAAACACAAGTCAGATGGAGAATTTAATGTCATGTCGGCATGTTGGCCATAGTACAGATGTATTTTTTATCTTGAAAAGTGCAGAGGAATGCGCAGTGGTATCTGGACGAGTCCACCTCAGAACGGTTGCAACTGGAGGGGAGGGCAGGTCAGTTGCGTACCGGTTGCGAGCAACTAAACACGTGCAGAGCTACTCGGTAACACCACAGCTTGTTTCAAAATGTGCTTGTCCCCTGATGCCAAGAGAGCATTTATAAATGACGCCTCCTAGCAGCACATTAGGAAATAAAGTGCTAAATTTAATAACACGAGAAGTAGTAACCAATATACATAGATTTATATAAAAGGAACAATGGTCTGGGTCAGCTATAAAACAAAGACTAAGAACATGCAGAAAGTCTAATTTGGATGTTTTAATTCAGAAGTAGTTAGGCGAACTATGAATAACTTTTAAAGCACAGAAAAACAAGGACCAACTTTGAAGAAAGTGCCCATGAAGCTAAAAATTCTACTGACTTCCAAGGCAGTCTGAACATTAAGAAGAGTTCTTTTGAAGCTAGGATTATTTGAAGAAATGCACTAAGCGTGACACAAATTTTAATCGAACATCTCACCATACGTGCAAAAAGGCTTAAGTATTTACGAAATATTCGGAGATATTGAAGTGAAGTTTATATAATTTATATGGATGAAACTTATATAAATACAGCACATACTGGACCATATGCCTGGAGTGAAATACGTTACAGGGACTCTGCAGCGATATTGAAAGGCCGACAGTTGTTTATCATGCCTGCTGGAGGAGAACAGGGTTTTGTTCCAAATGTCTATGTACTATCTAAGATACAACTTGAGCGTGGAGATTACTACCATAGTAAGAATTACAACTTAGTTTATAACATCTGCAAAATTGGCTTTGAGAATGAAATTTGTTTTTAGACACCTTATGCACTGCCCTCCCCTCTCGTAATCTTACGCGTGTGACGCATTGTGGCGATAGGTGCACTATCCCCACCACAGTTGCTACTCATCCCTACCGCGCAGGATTCCTGTCAAGATAAAATAATACTCTTTACCTCAGTTGGTTAGAGCGGCTGGATGGCAACCAGAAGATCCGTGGTTTAAATCCCGGCTATGGCACTGAATTTTTCAGTCTGACTCTATCTTTCCATACTTTAGCCTACACACGACCAGTGTGAAAGAACACTTAATTTCCATTAATCAAAGTTGTTAGAGCCATTTTCCATAAAATAAAGCTTTTCGAAACACTGAACTAATAGCACGTTTGATATTTTCGCACTTCATGTTTGAATGATAGTGTTCATAGACCCACAGATATACAGACAGACATTTCTCTAAAAATGTTATTTGTAGCAGTTTAACAGAAATGCTTAAAAATGTATGTACCCTAAAAACTCGAGAACGAGATTTTGCAACACTTCTCTGCCTACTGTAAGTAGATAGACGAAGTAAAAAATGAAAAGCTCAAACGTTAAAATACACTTACTTCCTGTTAACCTTGAGATTACAACAAATACTTTATAGGAGCATTTCTTCCTTTAGTAACAGAGTTTAGATTTGCAAGTGTTGAAGGCCGCCGTTTCTTTTGCATAATATGAATACATTTATCATGATTTGAGCTTATTCGTCACAATATTATACATATTCTGCACTCAGGTCAGGTTCGTCTTGTTGACCAGCAGTTTAAACATGTTCCAGCTAAAATGAGATGGTGCCACGTCATGCAAGAACCACAAATTACTTGCTAAGAATGATAAATATCGCCTGGTCTTATAAGAAGTGATACACCATTCAACATTGGTGGAATAAATTACGCGCCAACATAAAGAAAGAGTGAGAAATGGAACGCCTAGCCATAAGTTCGTGAAATAACTGAAAAAGCCAACGCTTATGAGGTTTTTGTACTTCAATACAAGCGGTATCTTAGCGGTCGTTAGAAATTCGTCCCGTAAATAAATAAATAAAAGTTGTGAGTCAACAAGTAAGTGAAAACACGTTCTGCGTCCTTTTGTTAGGTGATGTATCGCACTGGAAATTCGTGTTTGCGGCTAATACGCCGCGCTTTGCTAAATTATGTAGACGGAATTTAAAGAGTAAGGAGAGAGAGAGGTTGAAGTCACCACACCCTATGCACCTGCTGAGAAACTTGAGTCTTAACTAACGTAGTAATTCTCAAAGAGGGCGGGATAACTCCACACTTTGACAAATTACTGACTCGGACTTTACTGCCTGTACATCGTTATTTTTAGAACTGCTTTTACAATTATTATTTATATGTAAAACTATATAACGTTGTGTTTATATGTAGCTTAGCTATTCCAAACGTACGATATCGGTATGCTATATATTCCTGTTTGTTAACTAATTTAATAGTTATCATTGCTCAGTTTATACTACGTCACATATTCAGTTGCTTTTACACATTAGAAAAGGGAACAGAGTTTCTGGAAGACATTTTAGTGGAACCAACAGAAGCAAACCTAGAGCATCATCACTAATTATGAGAAATGATACAACAATTCCTTAGTTAGACGAAGATAAAAATGTTACTGAATCTTTCAGAAAGACTGGTAACGAAATAGTTCAGAAGAGGATAATATTATTTATATTTATATTTTGTAAGCTATTTTATGGTGTAATTGTTAAAAAGATAATTTTACTGAACTGATATAGTTTAAAAACTACTAATGAAATTGACCAATGATAAGGGCTGTATACAATTTTGATATAAAAAGTTAGTGTAAAAATAAATATTGTAAAAATACAAATGTTTAACGATTAAAATCATATTATAAATTAAACTTAAAACAAAACCTCAAATATAAATAGCCGAGTGGGATGGCTCAGGCGGTTACGTCTTTGGCCTGCATTCGGGAGGCCCGGGTTCGATTCCCTGGTCCTACCTGGCCCATGGGGTTTTTCAGGGAGAAAAATAGCACATAGATTAACACTACTTGAAAAAAGTCCACTATATGCAGGAATAAAAATGTATAATAAATTACCCACTAAAAACCATTATACACGCGAAACAAAAATACAGTCCAAACAGTGGACTGCAAAAGGGGGAACCGACCCTAAAAAAAGACAAGAACTGCTTTCATGGCTATGAGAGTGATGGTGACTGCTTTTTTTAGATATTCATGGAGTTATTTCAGTCAATTATCTTCACAAAGGAAAAGCCATTACAGGAGTATACTATGCATCATTACTTGACAAGCTGAGGGCAGAACTTGCAGAAAAACCAACACAGTTGCAGAAAAGGAAATTCCTGCCTCATCAAGACAGGGCGCCGTCTTACATCACAGCGGTTGCAATGGCGAAAATCCACAAATTACGGTTTGCACTGCTTGATCATCCGCCTTACTCACCAAATCTAGCTCCAAGCGACTTCTTTTTGTTCCCTCGTCTGACAATTGCGCTCGGAGCACAGAGATTTTCCTCAAATGATCACGTTCGTGAACAATTATTTTGCAGAGAAAAACGCCGAGTACTATTTGGACGGGTTACAGAGATAGGAGAAGTGTATAGAGTTACTAGGAGACTATGTTGAAAAATAAAAGAAAATTGTGAAAAAAATGTCTTGTATCTTTATTAGGTCGGAAACTTTTCACTATGTATTGTATCCAGAGTATCAGATTATATTAAAATGATTCATTTTCTTCTTCTCAAATTTGAAATATTTAATTAAGAATGTCATAAACATTAGTAATTTTTAATTGAGGTACCGAATCTGATGCTTTTATCTACCAAATTATTTGTTACATAATCCTGTAGTCACGTAATTTATTACAAATGTACATATAATAAAAATGTCCGGTTGCGTTATCAGTGATAGTAAATATTTCAACTTAAAGGTGAGCTTCCTAAATAGCTCCATAAACACAGTTGAGTTTGCTGGAGTTAATTTACCACAACATGCGGAATAAATTAACAGCTGTTAGGACCGTATTTGCTAGATATCATTATCCACTCGGCCTTTGATGCATCATTTATGATCTCTCTGTGAACTCCTGTGGTTAAACTAAGGCACTTAGGCTACTAACACAGCTCCTATTAGCGTAGCTTTGCTCGCCTTTATGTTTGAGTTCGTTAACCACTGTAAATAAGAAGTTTAAATTTGATACACGTGGACTTTGTATGGACGTGTGGCCGCCCCAATGGAATTTGCTTGGCACCGGAACGCACACAGTTTTACCGATGGATTCGGATATTCATAGACAGTGTTAAATTAAAGCGCATAGTTAATTATACAGTTACAGCGACAATAACTATATATATATATATATATATATATATATATATATATATTCATCATAAATGAGTTTGCTAATTATCCCTAGTGCTACCATACCCGTCATATATTTTTCATTAACATACATTAGCATTTAACAGGGTGTAAATAAAACCTGCTAACTCAAAAAGCAACATAAATTAAAAATTGCCCAGGAGGTGTCCAGAACCTAATGGGGTACCTAACATTCACTGGCACCTTGTTTTCTTTGTGCAGCCGCAGCTTCACGACAGCCCCATCACGGGGAGAAGCGACCACAGATTGTCCCATACGCTAAGGACACCAATTTCGGAGCCCAAATTCCAGCACGCAGTAGTGCCACCTTCTCCATACTCCTTCAGTGAGACAAAGTTACAGGAAGTCGTGTAGAGGAAAGTTCTGTTTGCTCAGGACAAGAAGGTAAGCTAGAGGAATGTGTGACGTAATCACTTTTGCTGTCTCCGTCTTCCGAGTATGACAAGGATGGAAGGCTCGTTTAAAATACACAAATGTTGTCACATAACTCCCCCATACATATTACCTATCACTGCATTTACAGCAACAAACATTAGATCTGGCAGTATGGGTGACTCATATGCACTCTCATACACTCATTTCCTAGTAAACAGATCTGCTACCGGAGCAAATAAACAGTTCAATCTCCTATGACGTTGGCATACAGTAACTACTACATGGCAATACGAGAAAGCGTATTGGGAAAAATTCGCAACACAGAGATGTTTACCTTACCTTATCGCACATACATGGCGAGTTCAATGTTTGTTAACTTAACCACTGGCGCGACAGCCCTTAGAGGGCCAAAGCCTACCAACCCGACTGCCGGCCTCACGCCCACTTACGCACGGAAGAGGTGGACGATTATCCAACCGATACGGGGAGGAGATGTGGTCAGCATCTCGGCATCCCCCAACCGGAATGTTGGTTTTCGTGACCAGGACCGCTTACCTAGCGTAAGCTCCTCACTTCGCTCAGGATGCTGAGTGGGCAGCGGTCCTATTCTGCACCCTATGGGGGGATCGAACCCGGGCCGCTTTCCGTGGCCAGGGACCAAGGAATGCTGCTTTAGCCCGCTACGCCACGGCGCAGGATCCAATGTATGTATACTCTGTTCAGATATAATCATGTCTTCTGAGTAGCAACGTGCCACACATCGACAGACGCGAGAAAACATATCATATAGACACACGCAGCTTCCAATCGCTCTATTTGTGCTTCGTATTCAATAATAAAAAAAATGTATTAACACAGGTTGTATAAAAGTTCATTTGGATTAGCATGGGCAGATACAAGAATTGTTTGTAACTCAAGCTCGCATTATTCATAAGCTATTCGAGGTGAAAGCCAAAGTCTGTAACAACCTATTTCAGATTCAACCACATATTTTCTACTCACTAACATGTATTTCCAAATATTTATGTCTGGTATCACCTGATTCCTAACCTCACACATACCAACAATATAAGAATTTCTAACGTTTCTTCCATCATTAGCTTTAAAAAATGTTAGCATGTAATTCAGCATCTATTCTTCAAGTAACAATTGTAAACTGTACAATATTTCCTTTCCTTGATTATTGTTACCATACATCTTAATGTAAAGGTATTACATTTACCCATAATGTTCACTACAACATAATTTGAATATTGATGAGATTATCACTGTATATTATACACACACAATTTATTTTGCTAGAGGAAATTTATGGGTCAGCCTCAGCCGGTTATTTTAATAATGTTATATTGTTAATTTTCATCAATGACCTGTAAAACAACGAGCTAATCGATTAATAAATAAGCAAGGAACTAATTGTTTGCATAAGAATGAACAGCGAAAGTAATATGAGCACATGGCATCAGATGTCTGGACAAAGGAAACAATTTTATCTCAAAACATGTACAAGAAAGAGAAAGAGAGGCATAGAATTCCCTCCTACAACCTACGCTCCTTACGTAATTAAATAGTAAGGAGGCATGCGCTAAAACTTATGCAAACGGCCATTTTGTTTGTTGTACTCCCAGCATGCATTCCGTTAACCGAAAACAATGTCTCACCAGGAGAGGAAAACAGCATTTAGCATACCTATAAATCTGTTCTCGGAAAAAAATAATTGAATATTTCTGAGTGACTTACAGAAAATGGTTTGTTGCTGTAATCATCTGATTTACATAAAGAGTATATGGAAATGTGCATTAACTGTAGTTGACTTACACAAAAGGTTAGGTACAAGTATTTAAAGAAAATATAGTGTAAACTATATATAGTTTTAGTGTACCAACAATTCTGCTAGCTCCTAGACAAGCAGATTGCTCATTGTGTTATCAAGTGTTGCAATTTCTCACACAGTACGTTATAATCAGCACGTAGCATGTTGCTTTGACTGTGGGTATTTTGGAGCAAAGATATAGCTCACACTTATCTTGAATTTCATCTTTATTTATTTCCTCATAGATGGGGGTTTTAATAGCATACAGAGGTCAAGAAGGTTATATCACAGTTTCTGATTTTGTAAACAATAAAATACATTCAGTTTAACATCAAAACGAAACCGTTTCTCACAAGCTTTTATAAAATTAGGTTATCATTTAAACATAATAGTTTATGAACCTACAGCTAATAAGAGTAGTAATTATGTAATAAAGTAAACTTCTAGCTATCCTGAGTGAGTATTTGGTTCTTCTTCAGAAATATCTGATGTGACATAAATTATTCCCCAAAAGTATATTCTTTTAGGAATCCCGTATTAACCGAAATTAGAATTTTTAAGAGATTCTATTACATATTTTATTGTAGCTACAGTGGAACAGTATGCTTAAGTTATATATAAGTGCTTTAAGAGCTAGTCTTCGACTCTCATTTGGCAGGTTGTGTGTTCGAACCCTGATGCCAACGATCCTTACCCAAGGTGTTTTATGGGTTCTCCGGGATACCAGCAGAACGCTGGAAAGTATAATTACTCCCCCCAAATGTCCTATTCTATCATTTAACCTCGTTGCACATTTCATTTCAGCTTTCTTTCCGGTTGATTGTTTTGAGGTTGTCAGTGAGGGCAGAACTCTCGGCTTTGCATGGAGGGCAAAACGATGCTGTATTTAAACCTTCATTCCCCAGATCAAGAGCCTCTCCGAACAACCGGCATCCCAGTAAGAGTGACACCGGATTTGAAGGGAAGTTGCCACCTGGGAGTTTCAATCTGTAACTTCTATAAGGATATTGCCCTCTGCTCGATTGTGTTTCCTGGGTCAAGCCACTCCATGTCTTCTCCCATCTTTCCCCTTACTCTCTAGGGGTACCTCATCAGAGGTAACTCATCAGGTATGAAACTTCCATACGTCGAAGTTAAGCAGCCCCTCCGAATCCTATCGTATCGCAACCAGGAGGGAAAAAAAATCAGAACATGCTATTTGAGAAACGGATATATTTTGTCAAAAATAGAAAGGAATATCTCGGGAACGACTGATCCCACAAGCAATTTATTAGAGATACATTGTATATCTTAATGAGATCCATATTTTTGTATAAAATCTTGTCTATCTCATGAGGTTCACAAAAACTTTTAAGAATTATACAAATAAAAGGTTCTTATCCATGAAATTAATAAATTTAACTACAGAATGTGGTAGAATTAAAAACGATAAAGAAACAGTGTTACCTTTTATAAACCTCTGAAGTAGCTATTCTGTAGGCTAGCGCTGAAGTACAGAATCCAGGATAATACAGGAGCAGAAATGAGATTTTTAGTGAGCATAGCTTAACACATAAAAAGAGGAATAACGTCACAAGCAATAAATTTAGCGTTTCTAATTTAATGAAAAGATTATTCCATTACAAAAACTGGGGTGTATAC
Organism: Mantis religiosa; assembly: GCA_030765055.1. NCBI lineage: Eukaryota > Metazoa > Arthropoda > Insecta > Mantodea > Mantidae > Mantis > Mantis religiosa. Next base: position 39,405,504 of record CM060955.1, read on the forward strand.
GTAAAAGGGAAGGAGGATTCCGCATTCCTGGTATTAAATTATAAACCTGCGGCTTGGAGAATTATTGGTAGACCGAAGATGAGTTGATTAAAATAATTTAGCCTGATGATGGCTGTTATTATTGCTGCGTATTAAGCAAGGTGTGTGACAACATTCCAGCAAATTTAGTAATTTAAATCTCTTAAAGGCAAGTATTGACCGAGCGGGATGTCTCAGGCGGTTTTGTCTGTGGCCCGCATTGGGAAAGCCCGGGTTCGATTCCCGTGGCCGACGTACCTTACACATGTTTTTTTTTGGGGGGGGGGGGGGTTTCCGGATCGCTAGGCGAATGCTGCTCCATTTCATCTTCATTTTCATTTCATATCATCTCTCATCTGGTGGTCTCTTTAAGGAGCATGGCAGGATCATATGCTCTGAGTGAAACACTTCCTTCTCCGGTAGGACGGTTAACGGTCTTCGAACCGACTGCTGGAACCGTCTCTGGACCACAGTAGGGGGAATATCCGTTGCCCTGGCCTACCGGGGTAGTTTCCACCTAACTCAAAATAGAGGTACCCTGCTCTCTGCACTATAGTGGCTCCTTGGAACGACCGCCCTCTAGCTCCTTTCGCCTCATCCTTCCTCCCTGGGATGCCCTCCTTGAGGGAATATGTACAATATATCAAAACCGATCGCAGTGCCAAATTCCCTCCGGAAAAATGGAAAGTATTTCAATGAAATACTCTAACTTTGCTGTTAGTGTTACAGATCTATAACAAATCAATATATGCCAATTTTAAAGTATTGTAGTTTTCTTGTGCAAAGGATTTTAATTTTTAGGAGTATCTCATAAAAATGTGTTAGAAAACGCTGCATAAATATGTTGGAATATGCCAATTAGCTCTCGGAAATGCATATAATCTGAAAGCATCGTTAACAAATGTTAAATGGCCATGGATTTTTGACTTTATATTGTAAATATTCTATTATTTAATATTAGTAGTATAGAATTGAGAGAATCAACACAGTGTAGATAAGATGTTGAACTCTCCTCTGTGTTAATATATGAGTGATGTAGAATGCTCATTGATTTAGAACTCTCCTATATGAAAATCGAGTTGTAAAACAAGGGGAGTGTTGGCGTAGTGCCGTTCTCCCCTGTGCAGTGAGATGTTTTTGAGGGTTGGGGTGATGATGATGATGATTGTGTGTGTGTGTGTGTAATGTGTGATGTGTAATGTGTGATGGGTGGGATGGGTAACTGGGGGGGGGGGGGTTCCGGGGATGTTTGAATTAAATGTGAATTCATTTCGATGTGTGTGTGTGCTTGAACTCTCATGTATGAATATCGAAGTCTAGGGTTCGATATTGTGATGGGGCGGGGTGGGTAACGGGGGTTCCGGGGATGTTTGAATTAAATGTATTGATAGTAATTCTTCGATGACTGTGCTTGAACTCTCATGTATGAATATCGAGTCTAGGGTTTTATATCTATTACGTTCAGTGCTTCGATGTCTGTGCTTGAACTCTCATGTATGAATATCGAGTGTAGGGTTTGATATCTATTACGTTTAGTGTATGATATATGATGTAGTATCGTTAATCTTTAGATAAAAGAATATCGAGAGAATGATTAGGTATGTTTACTGGGAGAGATTTATGAAAATAAATGTAATAAGACATTCTGGTAAGGGGTGTTCCCTATGCAGAATCTCTCCTTGAGCTATTGTATCCAAGAGCGATGTAAAGGTTAAGAAAAGGTTAAATTCCATTCCCACATCGAGGTACGACAAAATATAAATCTATTCCACATTGATGAAGTATAAGAATGGAAATGTAAATCTATGTGAGAGGGTCGCATGACAAAGAAATGTCCCCTCTAAGCATGATAAAAGGGGTACATAGCAAATGCAAATAAAAATAAAAGCACTACCCATCTCTTTAAGAATGATAAAAAAATATTGAGAGAAAAGTATAAGAATGCAAATGTAAAGCTGTTTGAAAGGGGTTTCATGATAAAGGAACGCACCCTCTAAGCACGATAACTTAAAAAGAATATTCCCTCTAAGCATGATAAAAGTGGAACATAACATCGAAAATAAAATAAAAGCACTAACCATCTATTTAAAAATGATTAAGATAACGAGAGAAAAGTATCTCATCTTTAAGTATATATGAGTAATACAAAACTGATCAATCAATATGATAATATATATACGCAACTAGGGATCTATAGTGTAGATATCCTAACTATCCATGGTAAGATATCACCCTCCATATAAAAAATTGTCTAGAAAATCTCCCCTCAGTATTACGAATACTCCACTGAACGTCATCCCTTTTGGTATGTGGGTCAGAGAAAAAAAGAGTTAATCTCTCCAGACTGGTGACAGGGGTGGTCAAAACATTCTTATTGCTGTAGCGAAGTCTAACTTTGTCAAATAACGTTAGGAAAAAAAAAAGAATATATTTTAAAATTAAACGAATGAATCTATATATTTGTATGAATGATGAAACAATACTATGAATGTGTTAGTATACCAAATGTAAAAAAATCAAATGTTCAGAAAAATATATTTTGTACAAGTATGTGTGTGTAAAGAAATGTGTAATTATATCCCCCTCCAAGATGTAGGGAACGAATCACAGTTAGTGTGCGCACGCAACATGGTGTTTGGGAAGGAGAGATACGGTTGGAGGGGGTGTAAAAAATGATGAATCTATATAAAGTTTAAACTATGATAATAAAGTTACTAGTATTACCTTCGAACTTATAACGTAGTCACAACTACTTTAAACACATAGCGTAATATGTAGACAGTAACACCTCTCCCGGACGGAGGGGGGGCGGAGCATCTGTTAATAAATACCGCGGCACGGATGAGTGAGGAGGCAGTCGATTCTCTGGAAATATGGATCCTACAGGTAAGATAGAAAAGTTGTATATTGTAAGTCATTTTTTATCTCTGTTTACGAAGAATGTTGAAGTAATACTGATTCGTGTGTGCTTATATGTATGTTTCAGATCATGAGATGCTACAGCTAAATCAACTAGCTGAAGGTGGAACACATCTTCCCACAAAGAAACTACGTGAATTAGATCAGTCCGTTCAACACATCATTCGATCCGTCAAAACCGTGAAGACCAGATATGGTGAACGGGTCGTCGTCGAAACATCAGATTTCCAAGTCTTCCTCCCGGAGAGATTCAAACATATGACCGCAGCGCAGAAAGATCTACTAAATCGTGGTGACTGCATACTCCAATACCATGGCGAGGAAACACTAGAAAGTGGTTTCAAACGACATAAATTGTCTTTTTTAAGCAGCCCGTAATGTCGTCAAAAGGTGAGTACAATTATTGAATAAAATTTCATAAAAAAAAGTGATAATGTAGTTACTTGCATGTAAATGTGAAATCGTACATGTTGTATTAGAACTTAAAGTGTTAATTATCGCACGTCATGTAGTATTAGTAATTGAATGTAGTTACTTGCATGTACGTACATGTTGTATTAGAACTTAAAGTGTTAATTATCGCACGTCATGTAGTATTAGTAATTGAGAGTGAACGTTGTAGGGTTAATTTTCATGTGTAATAATTACGTACATGTGAATATCGTAGTTCAGTTACGTTATTTCACATGCATGTTAGTTACGTTTGTTTGTTACACGTAAAAGTAACGTTGTAGGTGAAAAAAGAACGTTAATTTATATGTGTAAAACGTACATGTGAATATCGTAGTTCAGTTACGGTATTTTACATCTATATGGTTTACGTTGTGTGTTTTTATCATTTATGTAAGGGAGAGAGCATTACGTAAAACAGTTACATACTATCTGAATATTGTAGTTACGTGATGATAGCAATAATTGTAAAATACATAATCATTATGTAACTATTTTCATATGTAAAAGTTACATGCATGTTACGTTCTACGTAAAGTATAGAGTTTACGTAAAATTGAGATTCATACATGTAAAAGTTATTAACATGTATGTTATTTCTGTTACCACCTTACATACATGTAAATCAATGTTCCCGTATGTAAAGTTAATCGAATGTTGTAATTGCTTTTTTCAGAAACGACGACAAGATGCTCCGATACTGCCACTGGACAACCCTCGATTCAGCAAGATGAAACCTGTTCGAACGTGACCCAGGCTGAACGATTACGATGTATTCACAGTGAGTCTGCTTTCAAAAAACGATTAACCACCTACGAAATTCACAACTGTGTTAATATACTTGACCCCGTTATATTCTTAGCAGAATGCAAACCTTTAATTTTGAATGAAATTGATAAGGGCTTAAACATGTATAAATCAGGTCTTAAGATAGGATCCTGTTTATCCTGTCAATATGTCATAATATCACAAGAGAGCGATAATATTCATACATTTAACTTTAACAGTAAACTTGAGGTGATATTGCAATCTACAGATAAATCTATATGGTATGAAGAGAAGATCGTACAACCTATACTAGATCATATGGATAATTTTGAATCGCGTACCAGTTCAAAAGCTTTATACAGTATTGAGAAATTAACAATATATGTGACACAATACGATTCATTGAATGCAGGGATGTATACTGAATTACCCGACTTTATAAAATCGAAGAGAGCTGTTATTAACATTCGTAATACTGATAAATATTGCTTTGCATACTGTCTGTTAGCATCCAAATACCCAGTAGAACGTAACAAGAATCGACCCACCTCCTATAAAAGATATGATTTTCGTAACGAATTTAACTTTGAGAATATAACATTCCCCGTATCATTGAAAGATGTAGAAAAATTCGAGAATCAAAATTCAAATATTTCAATAACGATATACGGTGTTGAAAATAAATCGATTATTCTCTTATATCAACCAAGAGAGATAAAATCACATCATGTTAATCTTTTAATGTATAAAAGACATTATTGTCTGATAACAGACTTGTCACGTTTGCTAGGAAAGCAGCTAACTAAACATAATGGGCGAAAATGGTTATGTAACAATTGTAACTTGTATTTCACATCAGAATCACGTTTAAATAGCCATAAAAAGAGGTGTATGATGAATCAAATTATCAGAATGCCCGAGGCTGGTAAAACTGATCTCGTTGAATTTAACGCATATTCGAAATGTCTAAAAGTTCCATTCGTGGTTTATGCAGACATAGAATGTATCTTACGTAAGGTAGATTCGTGTCAAGATGTATCGAGTAAAAGCTGGACACGTAGCATTCATAAACATGAAGCGTATGCAATTGCATTACATTTGGTCTGTAGTTATGATAAAAATTTAACACGTTTCAAATCATTTGAAGGTCCATATGCAATTGAAAATTTTCTTAAAGAATTAACGTTAATTGCAAATCAGGTCATTAATATATATGCTAATAAAATTGAAATAAGTATGAGAGATGTGGATGAGCTAGAATATCAAAATGCAGCACGATGTCACATATGCAAACGTGAATTTCTTAACTCGTGTATAAAGGTTCGTGATCATTGTCATTTGACTGGAAGTTACGTTGGCCCAGCTCATAAGCACTGCAATTTAAATAGGAAAATGCCAGGATTCATACCAATATTCTTTCATTGCTTGTCAAAATACGATGCTCATTTCATAGTAAAGAAACTAGGTTACGATACGGAACCTATCAACTGTATTGCACAAACTTCTGAAAATTACTTATCCTTTAGCATAAGATATACAAATTCGAATGGAATGAGTATATATCTAAGATTTCTGGATAGCTATCGTTTTTTGGATTCAAAACTTAGTAACCTTTCGGATATGTTAGAAGCAGATGATTTTCATTATACCAATAATATGTACACGAATCCTTTGCATAGACAACTGATGAAACGTAAAGGTGTCTTCCCGTACACGTATGTGGATTCTATAGAAAAATTATACGAGAATAGTCTACCATCCAAACATCAGTTTGATCATGTAAGCGATGAGGATTATAGTCATGCTAGAACGGTATGGAATGAATTCAATGTTAAACATCTGGGTGAATATTTAAATATATATCTTAAGTGCGATACATTAATACTAACGGACGTGTTTGAACGCTTCCGTGAATTAAGTATCGGTTTGTACGGACTCGACCCGTGTCAGTATTACACACTTCCCGGGTTAGCCTATGATGCAATGTTAAGAACGACTGGTGTACAGATTTCATTATTAACAGATAAGACTATGCTAGATTTCTTCGAAAAAGGAATACGAGGTGGAATTTGCACTGTGTCCAAACGGTATGCAAAGGCGAATAACAGATACATGACTAGCTATGATAACACTCAACCAACTAATTATTTAATGTACGTTGACTGCAATTCTCTATATAGTTATACAATGGAAAATAATAACTTACCATACACTGATATAAGGTGGCTAACTGATGCTGAAATTAAATCAATAGATTTTATGTCTATTACAAGTGATTCTGACGTGGGATATGTGTTGGAAGTAGACTTTAAATATCCACAGGAACTTCATGATATACAAAATGATTTGCCATTATGCCCTTTGAATGAAATCGCGCCAGGTGATAAGTATACAAAATTGCTAACAACATTGAATGATAAAAATAAATACGTATTACATTATCTCAATTTTCAACAATGTGTTAAACTTGGTTTGATTCCATCGCGTAACATAGAGTAATAGGTTACAAACAATCTAACTGGATAAATCCTTACATTGAACTCAACGCTCGTAAACGTATTGAAGATAAGACGAAATTTGGTCAAAATCTATGGAAGTTAATGAATAATTGTGTTTATGGAAAATTTATAGAGAATGTAAAACGTTATAATTCATTTCATTTAGCTACCAGCTGGAAACGAGCGCGTAAATTGTTAGCTCGACAGACATGTATAAGGTACTTGATTTTTGATGAAAATTTAATAGGTATAGAATTGGTCAGAGATGAAATATTGATGAATAAGCCAATATACATAGGACAAGCAATCCTGGATCTATCCAAACATAAAATGTATGATTTTTATTATGAAATTCTGAAGAAAAAATTGAAAGATGTAACTTTAATCTATACGGACACGGATGCTTTTCTCTTTGAATCTAGCTGCGATATATATGAATTTATTAAAACCAATATACATTTATTCGATACATCGAATTATCCAATGGATAATGTGTATGGTATTCCGTTAGCAAATAAGAAAATTTCAGGATTATTCAAGGATGAGCTAGCCGGTAGAGTGATGACTGAATATGTAGGGCTGAAATCGAAATTATATAGTTATCGATATGATACTGAAGTGATTAAAAAATCAAAAGGTGTAACAAAAGATTCGATGAGATTCATAACCTTTGAACAATATCTCTCATGTATTACACATCCTGACACTATACATCGAAGCATGCAGACATGTTTCAGAAGTTATAAACATGATGTTCATACCATTGAATCTAATAAGATAGCTTTAAGTGGTATCGATACAAAACGATACATTCCCAATAATTCATTTTCAACATTAGCATGGGGACATTATGCTATAGAAAATTGTCAAGTGTAAATTTCTTTTTCTTTTCTCAATAAAGCATAGATTCAACTGAGTTAAAAGGTATTACTAGGCCACGATAATAACATATTACTGTATTTCAAAAAATAAAATAATTGAGTTTCAAGTATAATTGTGAAGTGTGTTACAACTGAGTTAAAAGGTATTACTAGGCACATGATAATAACATATTACTGTATTTCAAAAAACGAAATAATTGAGTTTCAAGTATATTTGTAAAGTGTGTTACTAATTACATGATAATAACATATTTACTTCATTTGAAAGATAACGTGTTGCTTTTTTTATGTTTATGTTAGGGGTGAAGGAATATTGTTTCCTATTCATGTCGTTTTGAAATGTTAGATAGCAGAAATCAATGAAATGTTAATTCAACTATAATCATGTATGATTTTTTATTAAAATATATTTACTAATTATATCAAAATGTTATTATCATGTCTCCGTTAAGGGGTGAGGGGAGATTTATATATATCAATGTGAACTAGCATGTACAAAGGCTCTTATTTCAGCTATAATCATGTATGATGTTTGTTTAACGTATATTACTAATTACTTCAAATTGTAATTATCATGTTTACGTTAAGGGTAGGTGAATTTATATATACTCAATGTGAACTAGCATGTACGTTATGTTAAAATCTCTACAATTAAATGTTAATTCAACTATAATCATGTATGATTTTTTTTAAAGTATAAAAATGTTATTATCATGTTTAAGTTAAGGAGATGTGAATTAGCAGTTACAGAAGATGTCAGGAATCAATGTGAACAAAAAAAAATCAAACACAATATATCATTAAAATTATATTTCTTTATTGAGTTGTGTGTTTTTTTATTTATACAATGTCCACCTCATTAATCCATTCACGGGTAGGAAATCCTAACCATTTCACCAGAATCCTATCACCACGACGTCTGATGATCCTTTCAACTAAATACGTGTCTGGATATTGAGTTTTCTGTAATTCATAACCGTAGAATGCTCCTTCAATCAGTTTACCCTCCAGATCCTCGATGAGATAGGTCAATGGATGTGTCCTTTGCACTGTACGTATCCTAAAGACTTCAACACTCCAATTTGGTAGATAACCTTTCTCCATAACACCTTTATGCTTAGAAATCCTCACGTAGTCACCAACACGATGAAGCCTAGATCTTCGCTTCTCACGCAGACTTCTATCATATTTGTAGACGCTGAGCAGGAGAGAATTATCACGAACTTCTACAGGCTTCATACGAATCGTTCGATGGTAAGTATTATTGTAGGTATGAATAATTCTAGGTAGTATGTTTATCCATTGATATGAGCCTTGAACAATAAATTCCTTATGCAAAATCAGTTTGATCGTTCTTATTAAACGTTCCACTGCAGCAGCCTTAACGTGTGTGAATGTACTGTAATGATTAATATTATTACGATTCATTAGTTCGCGGAAATGTTTATTGTAAAACTCCCTTCCTTTATCAGATTGAGCATTCTTCGGAAACGATTCCATTTCATTCAATATCTCCTCCATAGCAGTCGAAACGTTAATACCACTTTTATCACGTAATGGTCGTGCATAAGCCATCTTGGAATAAAAATTGCATGCAAGAAGAATATACTTATAATTCCTATTGTCTCTTGCATAATTAGACATGTCCATAAGATCTATTTGTACTAAATCGTTCATTCCTTTGCTTATGATCTTACGACGTAAAAATCGTCTTCTAGCTGGTGCATGTAACTCGGTTGCAATGCGACGTTTTATCATGCTATAATTTTTGATGTTTTAAGTTCTGTAATAATTTCTTCTATCTCGGGTGAGTGATTCAAATTACCTGCATCCCTCGACGCAACTAATAATCTTAATCTGTTTATTATTTCATTCGGATCGTTCCAGTAGACGTAATCTAATTTTCTCTGCAGTACATGTTCTTTCCAACGTAAACCAAATCCAGTTCGATTACTAACAAGGTCACGAATGATATGACGATACTTGAACCCTCGATTTGCTCTTAAACGTCCATCTCTTGAATAACCGTGTCTGTAAACTTGAGTGTTTTGTAAGATTTGCGAATACACGTCTAAATCATCATCTGTGTACGATGTCTTGCGAGGTAAACGTTTAAATAATAATTCATATAAGCCTGCTGTGGGTTCATACGTTTCTGTTCCTATCTGAACACCATCAGATTTAAACACAACTGTCTTGTTACCCAATTTATACTCATTATCCTCGTAACGTATGCCGTAAGTATTGTCCATGTCACTCGAACTGGCAGTTCGAACCTTGTGTAGATACTTTGACACGAGATCAGATCCGTTAGCATCATCTGTAGTTTCGTCGTCGTCGTCGTCGTCGTCGTTGTTGTCTTGGTGTGCTTTCGCTATTACTTTCAATGGTTCGGTTACAGGTTGAAGAACTTCAGACATGACTCGTTGCGTTTCGAATTTCATTCCTTTGAGAGAACGTAACTTTTCTCTTATTGCCCTACTGTGACGGGCAATGGATTCCTTAAGTCTTATAGCTTCAGCATCCATATCGAAATGAATGTATAATTAATCAGCTACTGCTAATTTATATGAAACTATCAGTTCTATACTTAATATATGACCATCTTTAGCACGTCCGACTGGCGCTGTAAACGATAGAATATCGCCAGTTTCAACTCTTACAGGATATCTTTCAACTAATCTTCCGTTTATTGCAAACAATGTATCATTTACAGCATGTGGATGTACCGATGATACGATGGAACACGAGAGTACACTTCCATTTCCAGGAACTTTATAGTATTCGAGTCCCGATGTTAACGTATACCTTAAAGAGGGACCTCGAAACGGACGTGTTTGCAATGAAATTATGAGTTGTGCTTTCAATTGTTGTAACATAGTGTTTACAACATTTCTCATTCGTGTTTTCATAGTATGAATATCATTATTTATAGTGATTAGTTTATTATCAAGTTCCGTTTGTCGTGCGGTTAGTTCTTTCACTTCTTTTTCTACAGCTGTAGTAATAGTCTCGCTAGCGGAGGTGATTGTTCTAGTTAACTGACTTTGTAATTCATTCTGTTTCCGTGTAATAGTATCGACAATGTTTGTTATAGTCTCAGTTAAACCCGTTTGCAATTCATTATGTTTCTGTATAAAGAAATGATTAACATAACTCATGGTGACTGCATCACTATCATCTATCGGGTCGGCTAAATCCTTCAATCTCTTCATTCGAAATGATAGAGTTTCATTAGAGTCGTGAATTGGAATCCTATCATCTACATATTTTTTATTAGGAACGTCGTGTTCGTGAAGGGGGTCCAACAGCGTTTTCATTCTTATACCATCTATAATGACATTATTTTCGGAATCACGTTTAAATGCATATTTACTTAAGTACTCCATTAAATTGTTGTATTGGATGTCGAGCGATTTTTGTATGTGATCCCTAAGCATAGCTTCAAACTCGCCCATACGCTGATACGAGGTCTGCTCGCTGAAGATCTGCATTCGATTCTCGACGTCAGCCGTATGCGTATCCACATAACGTTTAGTCGATGCATCGTCACCTTCTTCAGGGTCGTGAATATTGCACAACCGCTTTCCCTTGAATCGATAGTTTCCCGATCCATCTCTAGTTATGATATATCGATTGAACACACCCCTAGAGGGTATGATTCTTCGGGATCCGAACCTGTCGATACTCATTGCTTAAGTGATGGATTATTCTATTTATTCATTCTGATAAAGCGATCAAAACCGTGACGGTAGCGTCCCTCGTTCAGTGGATATTCTGGTACTATAACAACAAAGGATCGTTCATCACTCTCCCATATATGTTTACACATATTCTTAAATTCATCATAGGACATATCGGTATTTACATAATCTTCGTTATATGTTTTAAATTGAGATTATCCTGTCTAAAGAATATAATCATATTTGCATTATCTCTAATTAAATGTTTAGGTACTTTAGCATATGATTGTGCTAAATATATAGCATCGACATTACGATGTCTACCCATACTGTAATATGAAGCTATCTTACCCTGTTTTTCATTTATCACATCATCAAATACGAATATCGAATTTTCTCTAGCATCCGACGTTTGAATTACTTTATCACCATCATCGAACGTAAATACACCTATATCGGGTATAGTTTTCAGTAACCTGAGTAAATATCGATATTTAGGTTGTTGCAACGATTTCGAGTATATGTAGAGGTTTTCGAATCTCAGACCATTCTCGTGAATAAGCAGGTTGAGTAAAACGTTCGTTTTTCCAGCATTTGAACTGCCAAGTATGAGCGCTCTAACGTTACTCGGAAACAACGTACCGTGTCGTCCTTTGCGAATGTCATCCTCGAAATCTAACACCTGTATGGGTAGCGTACACTTTTGCTTTACTATCTCCATATCGCGACTAATACTTATAAAGCATAAGTTTTGTCTTTTATTTCGTTCGTGATAAGGGCAATCTATGTCTTTACTGGAATTAGCCAATCGTCATAGGAATCGTATACTTATAAAGCGCACGTTTTGCCTTTTTTATTTCATAGTGAGACATGCGCTCTACACGTGCACGCAAAGGTTCGGGAATTCTTAATTCCTTGATTAATTCATTACCATTTGAGGCACATTTACCGGGTTATCGTTTCTGCGGTCCCGGAACGAAACTACATAAACGCTTGCAGAGAGGTGACTTACCGGTGAACGGGTTAGATTCAGCGTGTCTCGATCACGATCGGGCTTACGCAGAGAGTACTGATACAGAATCTCGTCGTCTAGCCGATAAGGTGTTGGTAGAGAAAGCTTGGAGACGTGTAAAGTCTGCCGACGCTTCTTTGGGCGAACGACTTGCAGCTCGACTTGTGACCACACTTATGAAGGGTAAATTGGCAGCGGGCGCTGGCATGCGTAAACGTCGCAACAAGAGAGGTGGTTTCTTACCTTTGCTACCACTTTTAGCAGCTCTAGGTGCAGCAGGTGGTCTAGCTGGAGGTGCTGCTCAGATTGCTACGGCTGTCAATAAGAAACGTTCGGATGCAAAACAACTTGCGGAATTAACACGTCACAACGAGCGCATGGAATCTTTGTCTCAGGGCAAAGGTCTTCGCCGTAAGAGACGTCGTAAGGGTAGAGGATTATATCTTCGATCAAAAAACTCGGGGCGAGGCCTATATTTATCCCGGAAAAAGCCCTGAGTGCTAACGAGATCGATTCGTATGCACGACGTCTACGCATTCCACATTTTAGAGATGTCTACATGATCGATAAACTACCTCCACATCCTCGATACTATGAGAGAATAGTAGTGAATCTGGATACATCAAATAACCCTGGTACACATTGGGTTGCTGTACGTAAGGATGGTGACGTTGCCTACTACTTTGACAGTTTCGGCGATCTGAGACCTCCGGAAGAGATAGAAACGTACCTTTCGGGTGTCAAGCTCCTATATAATACGACGAGATTTCAAGAATTCGATTCTGTGATTTGCGGTCACTTGTGCCTTCAGTTTCTCCTCGATGAGTTACACGATCACCGTGAGTGGTAGTGATACCAGCTTCTCTACATTTCTAAATCCACCATTACATCTGGATCCTAACGGACATTACGAGATAGCTCTATTGAATTTTGAGACTTTTTACTCAATTCCGAATGTGGACGAGAGTAATAATCTATTCCATTACGTTCGCGATGGAAAAGTCGAACGTATAGTAATTCCACCGGGTACTTATGAATTGGATGATATCGCCAGATTGATCAAGGATGCTCTCGACATCGGTGACGACTTTATTCTACGTGCTAATAATAACACCATGAAATCAGAAATTCAATCTCCCTATATTATCGACTTTAGTCGTGAGAGATCTATTGCTTCACTTCTCGGTTTCACCTCTAAACAGAGGGTACCGGCAAACGTGCTGACCGAGTCTAATGATTTGGTTAACATATTCAAAGTCAGCATCATACGTATCGAGTGTAGTCTTGCAACGGGATCTTTCATCAATGGTAAAAGTGGTCATTCTCTGTATGAATTTTTCCCATCGGTACCTCCAGGTTATCATATTTCGCAGGAACCATCAAGTCCTATATATTTACCAATCATCGATACGAATCTCATTGATCATCTCGACATTAGAGTGGTAGACCAGAACGGCGATAAGTTAGATTTCAGGAACGAAACCATCACTGTACGATTGCACATACGTCGTAATGGGTATAAGTTTTAAGAGACGATGCTATATTAAAAAACATCTCTCGAGATTGATCTCTACTCGATCATCGACCCGCAAGCTAATCACATCGTCTAATCGAAGATTTCTCGCTAACTTAGGCTTCAAGGTTCTATGATGGATGTGTTGGACGTGACCGGGATTCCGACCTTTGATGATAAGATCAGTAAGGAGGAAGAACACGTATTCCTACCGTACAATACGTCAGCTCTCGATGTGAACGATGAAATTAGAATTCCATGTCAAGCTGAAGATTTGTACACGCTTCCTAGTAGAAGTTATCTCTACATTGAGGGGACTCTCACTAAACCCGACGGCACCGTTGCCACATCGAAATTGAGTAACAATGCTATGGCATTCCTATTCGATGAGATTCGTCTGGATATGAATGGAACGACTATTGATAGAACTAGGAATCCGGGCATTTCATCAACGATGCGTAACTATGCTGCACTGAATGAACTGGAATCGAATCGTTTACTAAATGCTGGATGGATCTATCCTGGAGGTGTGGTAGACATCGTGAATACATCGAATGGTATCTTCAATGCTATCGTTCCTCTTTCGATGTTGCTGGGTTTCGCCGACGATCACAAGGAGGTCATACTTAATAGCAAGTTTGAACTTATTCTCATTAGATCTAAGGATTCTAATAATTGTATCATTGGAAACGATCCTACAACCATACAACTAACTAGACTCGAATGGAGGATGCCTGTACTTCGACTTTCAGATTCTGAACGAGTTGATAAACTTAAACTCGTCAAATCGGATAAACCTCTACACGTCGCATTTCGAACCTTGGACCTTCACACTCAACCTGCTGTACCTCAAACTAAAGCGTTCACATGGAACATTGCAACCACGACTAAACTTGAAAAACCACGTTTCGTCATAGTCGGTGCACAAGTGGATAGATTGAATCATCTCGCTAAGGATGCTTCTCTATTTGATAATTGTAATATCACCAATCTGAAACTTTATCTCAACAGTGAATCTTACCCCTATCACGATATGAATTTGGATTTCGCCAATTCGAAATTTGCATCTCTGTATGATCAATATTCCAAATTTCAATCATCCTACTATGGAAAGGAGAATTACCCTCTTTTGAAAAGGAACGACTTTCTGAAATATGCACCGCTATTCGTCATCGATTGCTCTCATCAACCTGAGGATACTGTGACGGGGGCAGTGAATGTCAGATTGGAAGTTCAATTATCGTCAAATTTTCCTGCACAAACTTCATTATTCTGTTTAATTATTCATGATAAATTATTCACTTATAAACCACTAACTCATGTTGTACAATCTATCATATAGGTGTAATAAATAAAACATTACAAATTCAAATTATCTTTTTATTGACTTTAACATACATCTCCAATATCCTCTTCCTTGCACTCCTGCTTTTTGCATCATATGAACATAATGATTTATGAATATCATACAACTGATATAAATTTCTTTCAATATATGGAATTAGTCTTTTAAGTCCATTGAATGCAGTACTATTCAGATTTATACTGCCCACATTTAAACATGTATTCACAAACGTTATTTCTTGCATCTTATTCATGCATAACATTATATTAAATGCATATATTATATTTTCACTGTACGGTGCACATGGATGCTTACCATCTTTCAGATACGTATCCAAAACACACAAATTTGACATTATTACCTCCCAATCCTCTTTTGTAATATACACAAACGTATCGTCATGTGTGTCTTTAATGTAAAGTGATGGGAGTTCATTGTATAATCCTATGTTCACACGAAAGTCAATGCTGATGGAGATGTCGTTATCGTTCATGCACACACTATTTACCATCACTCGCAACTTCCTCCTCTACTTCTTCTGCGAAGGGTGTGAAGGGTTCGAACATCATTATGATGAAACTGTCTTGATCGAACGTCTTCTTGGCTTTGACGATTCTCGGTTTGCAGTTCGTCTTCTTCTTTTTCTTGTCTCCTTTCTTACTGGATCTGCGGACATACACGAACTGTCTCAACATCGTGAATATTTAATACACTTGTTAACGTAAAACTCTTATTATTTTATACTCACTTTTCTATGACTTCCTCCTCGGGTTTCGATGTACCGATATCCTTAAACGGACGATCATTGTACGGACCGCACACATCTTCACCTTGATCCTGTTCGGACTGGCATGCCACATCTTCACTTTGGGCTTTACTGAAATAAACATATTTATCATTAGTTATCTAACACATAACAACACTTTCACGTTAACACACAATTATAATTCTACTTACCCGAGGTACACTTTACAATTCTTTCCGCATTGAGCATAAGATGTGATCGAATCATGATGGGAAGGATTCTTGCAAATCACTTGATGCATCTTTCCATCACACGTTTCATCGTGGTGCTCAACCCAATGCTTTTGCAAATCTTCGAAATTGCGTAGATTCTCCCAGAATCTGGTATCACTTTCAATGATAGGTGTTGTTGTTCCACTCATCTTGACGTTGCGATGTGAAGTGAGAATGCATTCGTTCCCGAGTGAGCAGATGGGTGATGAAACGTGATCATACCTGTCTCCCCCCTCCCCATCCTATCGTCGATTGTACTTAACGGACGGAGGGTTTGTGTGAAGTGAGGACACGTTCGTTCCCGAGCTGGCGGGACAGGGTGAGACCTGTTAATTCGGATTTACTCACATATGTACAAATCTTGAGGAATGACAACACGTCATCACCCTTATACTTCAATGTGGAATAGATTTATATTTTCTCGTACCTCGATGTGGGAATGGAATTTAACCTTTTCTTAACCTTTACATCGCTCTTGGATACAATAGCTCAAGGAGAGATTCTGCATAGGGAACACCCCTTACCAGAATGTCTTATTACATTTATTTTCATAAATCTCTCCCAGTAAACATACCTAATCATTCTCTCGATATTCTTTTATCTAAAGATTAACGATACTACATCATATATCATACACTAAACGTAATAGATATCAAACCCTACACTCGATATTCATACATGAGAGTTCAAGCACAGACATCGAAGCACTGAACGTAATAGATATCAAACCCTAGACTCGATATTCATACATGAGAGTTCAAGCACAGTCATCGAAGAATTACTATCAATACATTTAATTCAAACATCCCCGGAACCCCCGTTACCCACCCCGCCCCATCACAATATCGAACCCTAGACTTCGATATTCATACATGAGAGTTCAAGCACACACACACACATCGAAATGAATTCACATTTAATTCAAACATCCCCGGAACCCCCCCCCCCGTTACCCATCCCACCCATCACACATTACACATCACACACACACACACAATCATCATCATCATCATCATCATCATCATCATCATCATCATCATCATCATCCCAACCCTCAAAAACATCTCACTGCACAGGGGAGAACGGCACTACGCCAACACTCCCCTTCTTTTACAACTCGATTTTCATATAGGAGAGTTCTAAATCAATGAGCATTCTACATCACTCATATATTAACACAGAGGAGAGTTCAACATCTTATCTACACTGTGCTGATTCTCTCAATTCTATACTACTAATATTTTATCGACGTATAGCCTGAAATTCAGTACTACGAGGTCTGATTAGTAAGAGCATTTGTCTTACTCAGTGCAACTGTGTACAGTCGAGTGCACGGATCGTGCCGATAAATACTCAGGTCCGGTTGCATAAAAATCGCTAACTGCCGTTCATTTATAATCAAAGATCGAAATTGAACTAAGTTTGCGAACCCGCGTGTGTTGTAAAATGCTGATATTAGATCAGGTTAACGCGGTTTAGTACTGATCCGAGATCACAAAAATAAATGCGGCAACATCGCCAAACATGTTGCAACTTTCGTGTTGTATTGAAAGGATTCGAGAATTATCGAAATTACTCGATTCTGTTTAATTCAAGTGCACAGCGTAGCCAAACCAAATATAAAAAAACTAAATAAATCGTTCGCTTTATGCTTACTTCTCCTAGAAATAATGCTATTTTAAATAAACGGATAAGAATTTACTCCATATTGAAACAATATTTATGAAAAGTTAATCATCTGGCTTACTTTATCTCCATTATATGCTTAATTTACATTTTTTTCAAATTCGTATGTTTACAATACTGTGAGTTGGAAAACATAAACAAAAAATGGAAGTTTAAACAAAAGATAAGATGCATTCAGCTAAATTTAAATCTCACATAACCCTTCTTATTTCAGCTTCTACCATGGCCATCCTGATGAAATGAGGTGTTAGAGCTGAAATCTCCCTTGTAACGTTATGTTTTGTTTTACACTCAGTTCCTTTATTTACATTAAATACATCCCCAATCACCATATGGAGGCTTCCAGTTGCATAGAATCGTAATGTGAAAAGGATCGTAAATATTGGATAGAGGAATTGTGTTCTTAATGTCCATGTACAAAAAAAGTAGCATGCTCCAGTTCTGCAACTACATACTTTGATAGTCGAAATCTCATTTTGAATTTTCTGTCATTTAGTTCTGAGATGGGATTTCCTCTATGTTGGAAAACACGAGGAGACCTTTCAAATTGAACACAGATACCAGAGTAATCTGAATTCTGAAAATAATAAAAATGTATAGGTTATGAACACAAACAATGCATCTTTAACATACATTTGTGAAGTAAATAGGCTAATTATTTATGCAAGTAACCACAAAAACGCTTTATTTACTATTTATTTAAAGCTGCGGTACTTATTTCTTCTCAGAAACTATTGTGTAAATTCTTCAGTTCTGCTGATCTAAGTTCAATCAAGTTAACTGGAGAAAATTCACCAGTTAGATTTCATCTTAGATCAAGAGGCCATGAACTTAGATCAATGTTTATACAACCAAAATTCTAAGTTCCGCTTGACTGAAGATCATTTTCATATGCTTGGACTTGATTATCTTTTATGCAATCAGGCCTTAATGGTTTATGCAGGTAAGGAAGTACTAAACCACTTCTGTTTGCTCCCACTTCACACCTGATTCTAGCACTGTACTTAATGTTTGTCTTAATTCCCTTTCCTCCCTCCCTCTTAAAGCCTGAAGCAGACTTCAGTTCATATATGAATGTTTAACCTACATATGAGGCGTAGGGTAGTCCGGTTTCCCTTACTCTGAGAAGATAATGTCACATAGATTTAAGATACATGGGTTGATTTGGGCATGCTTTCACCTATTTCAATCAATGTTCACGAGAGTGTTAAAACAAACAGAACGAACTCAGAGGGATTGAACCAGGGCCTAGTGTTTGAACCGTTGATGCGGAGCATTCGTTCCAGCCACTTGTGTCCTGTCCAAAATAGAGTACCTGTCACTGTAAACAAACTCTTCGCATTATTCGCGCGAAAGTAGTTCACAGTCCTCTCCCCTAACAGCTGACCTGTTCCTCCCGCACGTGTATACCCCATATCATCTACATAATGCAACCTGTGTGAAAGTCATAGTTCAAAATAGAACCTGGTGTACACATCGAGGATATAAATTGCAGAATCGAACATTTTAATTATATTAATTAAATCCTCTGGCAAAGGCGCAACACATAAATCTACCAAAGATGTTTCATATACCATAAGGGAATCAGTCTTTTGTATTCTCTAATTTTCCCGTTTCCCGTTTTCATGCTTGGGAAGCTACACGCAGCTTCCACTGCCATTAGAACTTCAACATTAACTGACTCGATTACAACATTTCACTTGAGTTTTCCATTTACGTCCTCCAACGTACGTCATATCAGACGATGAAAGAAGTGCGTGAAATGATGCTGAAATAAGCCCGGAATCCACAGAGCTCAGAGTTACCAGATATTACTCTTTCAGGAAAAACCTTATCCAGATAACTCACCGTGACTAAGACCGAGCGGGGTGCCTCAGGTGCTTTCGTCTGTGGCCTGCAATCGGGAGGCTCGGGTTCGATTCCCATGGCCAACCTACCTGACCATTTTTCGAGGGTATTCTCGGGTGGCTAGGTGAATATTGGGTAAGTTAATTACATCCCCCGAATTTCGTGTACCTCCATTTCATCTCCATTATCATTTTATATCATCTCTCATCTGGTGGTCTCTTTCAGGGTAGAAGTGTCAGCGGGTGTATCGGCGGTGCATGGCAGGATGATATGTTCTGAGGAAAACAACTTACTCCTCCGGTATGTTGGTTGCTGGTCTCCACTCCTCTGCTGGGAACCTTTCGGGACCACCAGCCAGGGACATTTGGGGTTCGGATCGCCCGATTTCGTATCATTAGGACTCGGCTGCTGGGCCTGTTGCCGTCCCGCAGTAGGGGAACGAGTTCGTTGTCCTAGTCTGTCGGGGGAAATCTCTATCTAAGTAAACTGTAGGGTCCCTGTCCTCTGTACTGTCGTGGCTGCTTGGGTCGGCCGCCCTCTGTCTCTTTCACCTCATCCTTCCTCCCGAGGGGGCATAGGAACAATGAGCCCAGCATGGTGGCCTACGTATGGAATCCCCTCCCCAATGAAATCCCAATCCCAATCCCACCATGACTAAGATTTGAAATTGCGACCTCTCTAAAGTGAGGCAGACATGCAACCTCCTTTGCTAAAGAGACGGGCGCTTAGGATAAGTGTGCTTTCACATTTCCAGTGTTAAGCAAAGTTTTTTTTTTTTTTTTTTTTTTTTGTAGTCAGAATCTCGTGGAATTTATTAGTACATTTCTTCCATATGCAAGACAATACCAGTAATGCATGCCGTTAGTCATTTGCAAACAAGATACTCTCACTTTCAGTACAATATGAGTAGACGGCATTAGCAGAATTATATTTTGTGATATCTTAATAGTTGCCATATAGGTATATACATTACGTATAGCAACGAATTATTATGTTAACTGTAATACAATCTGCAGTGTTTTCTGATTTCAGTATTTGATGATACAATAAATTTATTAAGGAACTATTTACATTGGCATAAGAGTTGTGTCTAGTTGCCTGACAAGGAGAAGTTTGAGCTTTCTTTTACATAAGAGCAAGCTCTGTTTTGGAAGGAACAATAGCTGAAATACTTCTGTACTCCTCCTCTTTTGCCGTTTGCCTAGGCATGACGCACTTGAATTCAATTCAATAAGATATCGATTCACTGAGGTCGATTAGAACAGCGCAGTGGAAGAGATTTTCCTAAACTTAAACAAACACAAACAGTATAGGAAACCAGAAATATTATTGTAACTTTGTGGATTCAGAAAAAAAGGTCTAGTTTGCAGAAATTCAAAATGCTCTTTATTTCCGTAGAAAGACAGTTTGTACAGCCCTTTGCAGCAGAATTACGTATCATACACAAACGCAACCTTCAAGGTTGTCTGTACAAGTCCACACAGCTGCACACTCGATTCACAAGTCCATTAACAACTCCATTCACTCACTGACTGGCTCTTGTCTCGTCTGGTACTGACAGGCTGTGATAAGCCCGAAGATTGTTGCTGCGTGCCCACCCAAAATTGGGTTTTACCGGAGGAAGGATTTTCTTTTCTTAGGATAGTTAAGGATGGCTCTTT
The DNA here is from genome assembly GCA_030765055.1 of Mantis religiosa. Lineage (NCBI taxonomy): Eukaryota > Metazoa > Arthropoda > Insecta > Mantodea > Mantidae > Mantis > Mantis religiosa. The sequence goes on from CM060955.1 coordinate 39,426,803, forward strand.
TTTTAGAATGGTGGTAGGACTTGAGGTAGAATATTGCTCCTCAAAGGAAGACAGGATGCTATGTCTAATGCACCCTGATAATGAAGTAGATTAAGTTTGAATTTGTTTTGGACAATTTTGAGGCCAAAAAACTCTTGGGAGCTTTTGCTGCTGGTGGATTTGCTGCTTGGTTACCTCGGATGCCCGCAAGCCATGCGAGGGACCCGGAAAATTCGAAGACGACGTCTAGTTGGATCTTAATCACAAATAGACCTAACCAGGGCACTTCTCTGTGATGGTAAATTGGTGTATAATTTTGTAGCACGGCGCCTAATTTCATCCTCCACGTATGGAAGCGATGAGGCTTCATGAAGGAACCTTACTGGAAAAAAATCGGCCTACTGAATAGATGGACCTAAGTCCCCTATTCTGAGTGCGTTGAAGATATGCCAACCAGGAATCTGCGGCCATGTCCCAGACCTCGCAGGTATAAAGCATCAACGGGACTATGAGTGCTCGAAAGAGATATAGCTTCACGCGGACTGGCATCGATCGAGAACCCAGCATAGGGTATGAGGAAGCAATAGCTCCCTGAACCCTCGCCAAGAGTTACCTGATGTGTCGGCGAAAAGTCAAACCCCTGTCTAACTCAACTCCCAGGTATTTGTAGTAGTAGTAGTAGTAGTAGTAGTAGTAGTAGTAGTAGTAGTAGTAGTAGTAGTAGTAGTAGTAGTAGTAGTAGTAGTAGGGTTTAAGGGCACCCAACGGCTAAGGTTATTAGCGCCCGAGAAGTAAATGGGTACCTCAACATAGGATTACACGCTAAAAACACTAAAACAGTTAAAATAGGAATGCCGAGAAATACTTAAAATAAAGGACGGCGAAGGAACTGGTAAAACCTGGAGAGGTGAGAAAATCAGATAAAACGCCACATACCGCTGCGCTGTAAAAAGGCGGAGAGGCCCTCCACAGCAGCAGCGTCGTCCCTGAGCAGCGCGCTGAGAGTAGTGGCCAAACACAAGGACGAGCGCAACGTGGTGTAAGAACGGCATTCCAATAAAAGGTGGCGCACTGTCAACCGCTCACCACAGCGAGTACAATGTGGTGCCGGACCCTCACGGAGCATATGCTGATGGCTAAAACGGCAATGCCCGATGCGAAGCCTAGCTAAAATAACCTCTTCCCTGCGAGAAGAACGCGAAGATTTAGCCCAGGGAACAGGGAGATGTTTTACCTCCCGAAGTTTGTTTCCACCTAGCGCGGACCAGTCGTTATGCCAACGCCTAAGGATGGCACTGCTAAGGGAAACAATGAGGTCCTCAACAGGAACAGAATCGCTAAAAACAGTGGGAGATAAAATCGCAGACTTTGCAGCAGCATGAGCAGCCTCATTGCCCGGAATACCGACGTGTCCAGTAGCCCAAACAAAAGACACGCGGAATCCAGAATTAGCGAGGGAATGCAACTGATCCTGCGTACGCTGTACCAAAGGATGACTGGAGTACAGCAAACGAAGGCTCTACAGAGCACTCAGAGAATCGCTACAAAGGGCCAGATATTTGATCGAGGGTTCCCATTATATCCTTCGATCTCTGAAATTGAAATTTGGACAGTCAGCGCGGGGTGTGGCGCTTAGTGAATAGTATGGCGTGGCTTTTGTCCGGGTTAACGGACATCCACCAATGCCGGCACCACTCTTATGTGAGACGGAGGTGTCTTTGTATTGGGTTGGACTGGCTGGCTCTGACAGCCACGCCGCTTATATATAACCGAACCATCATTTCTCGAAAGTTATAAGGTTATCGAAGCTTCGCGGCCTTTCACGACGGCAGGCGAAGGAAAGGAAACTGTACAGACATCTGGTTCTCCTTCTTTCGGCAAGTAACAAGCGCTCATCGGCTCCGTGGTTGTGGCTTGGGTGCTATCTGTCTCTTTCGCTCCCCGCTTCTCTATCTCTCTCTCTCTCTCTCTCTCTCTCTCTCTCTCTCTTTCTCGGTGTTGGCATGAGCGTGGACCGCAGGCCGCCACACAACAATACCTTGCGACATTATATTTTTCAATGCACTCGAAAGAATTATCTCTTCAAGGTTCGGCTAAACGTTCCCTAGTAATTTGCCCACTTTAATGTTGATATATGTTATCTGTTGCTATTACAAAACTTCGAACACGCTTGTTATTTCTTGGGTAGCCATTTGTGAGCACGGGTGTACACTTGTACATTAACAGTAAAGGTAGCTTGCTCTCCTTTATTGGCTTCCATTTTAACTTAATACCAATTATTCCCCTGCACCGCTTTGCAGAGAAAAGCTAAACCACAGTTGTTACAACCGCAAATTTATTGGTGTTTCCGAATTATCGTCGTGTATCATACGAGCTTGCTGAACCCTCTTGCGTCCATTTGGAACTTCGTTAAGAGTGTAATTACGTGGGCAGCACTTTCTGAATTATTCATTGCATAGTGAAACGACGAAAAAGCATTGCAGCCATAATGTAAGCTTTGCATTGGGAGCCCCCTTATATGGGAAAGATTTTTGGTTTCAACGAGGTTATTCTTTGTAACATTTGTACTGTCTTACTCCACTAATAATCATTCGTCTGTATTGTAACAATCAGTACTTTTGTACTTTCTACTAGCAGATGAATGATATATTCTTTATAACTGAAAATTCGATATCAGCATTGCGTCGTAAATACATGTTTTCAGGTTCATGAATACAACATTTAGAAAAGAGGTCTATGTGGTATAGTGAAAATTATATCTCATGAATGAAAATTCTGTACAAATCAAATACTCTCCTCCACAGGAGAGAAGGTCTCCGGGGTCTGAGACCCAGGGGAGGGGGGTGTTGGCGAAGGTTCCACACCCTCCCTGGATTGTGTGACTTAGTGGGTTCGTGAAATTAAAATTCCAATTACACAAATTCAAAATGTTGTTTATTTCCACCGTATTACAGTTGGTACACTTGCCGATTACATAGAAATACGTAGCGCACACAATTACAATCCACCAGTTCGTCTGTCACAGGTCCATGCCGCACTCACAATTACGTACAATTCCTCTGGTACACGTACACAGTCTTCCAGTCTGTTCGCTAGTACGGTGCTCTTCACGGTTGCTCGCCAAGAACTGAACTGACTCGCCAACTGCAGCTCTTTTATAAGAAGGTCGCTGTTTCTGGAAGTCTCGCGGTTCAGTGAATCATCCCGACTGTTCCAGAGGTCAGGGAGAGCGAAAGAGATGGCTAGTGATGCTTTTCCAACCATACCCTCGTTAGCGCTACAAGATAAATGGGTAGGCGTGGTCTTAATGCTTCCGGTCTGGCCACTACCTGCCAGCTGCTGGTTCTCTCGGTGATTCCGATGTCCGGGTGACAATAGATTTATGACACCCCATGTCAGTACAGTTACAGACCACTCAAAAACATCCCGACGTCTTCTACTTTTGTGAATGAATCTTCTAGGTTTTAGTGTATAGAGTGAATAGGGCGCATGTTTTTAACGGTTCTGCTCCATGTGTAGCAGGCCTTCTCTGTCAGATACATTTGCTGTCCTTGTCCCATTGTGTAAGGATGGCACTGGCTGACACATTCCTTTCAGAGACCTTCTTTGCGTTGCCGTACAGTAGTATTGTTAAGTGGATGGTTAAGGAATGGTTGGAAATATCAAAATTTTAGAACATATTGTTTGTTTCTTGACTCTCCTGCCCATTTTCCTACGGCATAGAACGTTCCTCTTTTTGCTGAATAGTGAGAACATTACATACAGAACATTACCACACACGACTTCAGTGGGAGGCCATCGAAATTTATAAGCATCCTAATAATTTCAACAGAAAGGAAGAAGCCTTAAAACTCAATAGGAACTGGCATCCCGTTATCAGCAGACCAGCAGAAGAGACGAGTCGTCCAGGTTTACCTGGACGGAGTGTTTGCTGCCCAGCACCTAGCCGCTTATTGCGTCGTTATCTGGGCAGTATAGAAGAGTCATCATTTGTCTCAGGCGGTTGTTTTCGGCAGTAGACTTATCTAGCCTTGTGCGCGCAGTCGCCCCGTGAGGGGGATGCACCAGTGCTGGCTGCGCTCTTCCGCATGCCTGGGAGGCATCTGAGCACAGTCCGCTTAACAGGTTAGAGGGAAAGGAACAGTGTTTAGGTATTGAGTTTTCCAAGCCCATTCCTGGGCTTGGGGGGTTGGAGCCAGGGGAATGTGGCCCTGTTAAATTCTAGTTACCCAAGGCATCTTTGGGTAACCGGTGAACCGTTATCGAAAACAAGAAACGTCATTTAACTACAAAAAATGACGCAGACCAATCAGAGGATACCGTTGCCGGAGCACCCAGGCTCCGCCCCACAACAACCAGTACAAATAGCGCGACTCAGGCACTAAACCGTCCCCACCTACTCCGGAGTCCCGTGTATTGTGGACGTGGTGCGGGAGAGATCCCGTACCATCTACGATAAGCTAGACTTCCATCCCAACATCCTGGTGAACACCCTTGGCCGTTACGACCACAAGGTTCCTCGCCGCCGACCGAGCTACCGGTCGCCCAAAGATGCTTTGGGTAACCAGAATTGAACAGGGCTACATTCCCCTGACTTCAAACTCCCAAGCCCAGAAATGGGATTGGTAAGTCCATTACCTAAACATTTGTTCCTTTCCCTCTAGCCTGTCAAGTGGACTGTGCTCAGATGCCTCCCAGGCATGCGGAAGAGCGCAGCCAGCTCTAGGCGAACAACCCCCACGGGGCAACAGCGCGCATAAGGCTAGACATACCACTGCCGAAGACAACCACCTGAGACAAAGACGACTCTATTATACTGCCCAGATAAAGCCACAATAAGCGGCTAGGAGCTGGGCAGCAAACACTCCGTCCAGGTAAACCTGGGTGACTCGACTCTTCTGCTAGTCTGCTGAACCCTTCAGACGCAGCGAAACTCTCTGCAAGGAAAATTCCTTCGACCGCGCCACTGATGATGCCTACCGCAGTTGTAGACGAAACGTTTCGACGTTCTTACGCCAACAGACCACGGCAAAACAGCCCGGAAATAATTAATTGTATTATGGACTCCGGCTATGAAAAATTACGTTCTCTCAGTGAGAATAGGTTACGACATTTTCCATAACATCAGCTTCCGATATGCTCATGTGCATGTCATAATGCTGAAATTACAGTTTGTGTCAGCCAGTAAACAAGAAGGATGGGAATGCTTACATTTGTGTGGTTGATGCTTACGAAGCTTTTTGGGTTGGATTTGCCTTATTTAGCACAAGGTACACAATGTTGGAAGAGTCGGTATTTAAGGGCTGCTTATACCTGCAGTCGGGCGTTGTTCTTCTTCGGAATATTTTTGGGGTCACTCTGGGTCTTTGAAACCAGGTTAGTCATGCCGCCCACTAGCGGAGGCCCTTTATCCTCGACTACCACGAATACACAGCTCCTGAAAGTAAACCCTACATGAGGATTCTTATAATCAAGTAATTGTCACTAATATTTCACCTCAAATCTCTTCAAGATTGAAGTGTCCTGTACTTCAATATTTATAATCAGAGTGTAGTAAATTGCCATATAATGTCTCTACCCTAAGACTTGTCTTTCCCCTACTTGCTCTACCAGCCTATCATTTACGTTCCCAAGTTACAAAGAGTCTGTAACAGGACAGTGAATGCTCTGTCACGAATGTAAGATCTCCATTTACTACGTATCATTTTAAAATTATTTAACAGTATGAAACATTTACAGGAGTAAAGTTTGCCGCTCTAGGTTCATCCAGACTATTAATATGGTAGAAATGACATTTTTTTTCTAAATTATGCCATATTTCGATTAGAAGTAATTAATAACAGTTTTAATAAACCAATCAACCGTCTTACTAACGCAAAAGTAGATCCAGAGAAAACATTTGAAGGGAAGTTAGCTTACCATAATTTTACTTACACAGCGTGCTACATAGGGCATTCCATTTACAGAAAAGTATGTTCAAAGCAACAATGTGGAGAACAAATTCTCAAATGTTTAGGAACAAAGAACTAAGCCTAACATATTAACCGTGGTACCACCTCGAAGACCAAATATTTCCATAGAAGTGGGCTAATATGTCAATTGGAGAGTTTAATGTCGCGTCGACATGTTGGCCATGGTAGGTCAAGGGGTTAGAGCGACTGGACGGAAACCAGGAGAACCGTGGTTCAAATCCCGACCTAGCATTGAATTTTTCAGTTGGCTCTAATTAATTAAAAACATCCATATATTGGAGAAATTTATTTAAAATGAATAATTCTTTAAGAATTGATTCCTAATATAAATTTACATTAAAAACATTCAAAGATAAAAATCCTGGTATTTAATTATGTCGCCACAAATGTGTATCTCGAATATGAGAACTCTAAGTGGTTTACCGGAAAAATATAAGTCAATTGGAGAGTTTAATGTTGCGTCGGCCATAGTAGCTCAAGTGGTTAGAGCGACTAGACGGAAACCAGGAGATCCGTGCTTTAAATCCCGGCTGTGGCATTGAATTTTTCAGTCTGGCTCTAATTAATTAATATGTGGTTGTTAACTAAAAGGTATAAGATTAGTTGTTCTTTTCCAGATGTGGAATTATGCCACTAAATGTCAGACACTTTACCAGCTTTGATATATAAAACATGAATGAGACAATTAAGAGGAAGTTGCATTTTATAAGCTCCAGTAAAGAACTACAAAAACAGTTTTGCGCTACTTTTGCGATTTGGCCTCCCCTTAAAGGATGCGACACACATATATTCAAGTACATTCTCCCAGCAAAAGTACCATTTATATCAAGAAGCATTTTGTAACGCATATTTATCAAAGTGAATCTCACAATTTTCATTACGTTCCAACATCTTCAAGATATTCACGTTTAATGCCACGCCATGGCCGAGTGGCTAAACCACCTGGGTTTTATCCTAAGCGTTCCCAAAGTGAGATTTGTGGAGGACAGCACGGTACCGGGGCGGGTTTTCTACGGGACCTCCGGTTTCCACCGCTAGCATTCCACCATCTTTCCTTTCATCCACTTCACCCTCACTCCGTTCATCTACTTCTCGCACTCTCACACCGAAGACTGGGCTGATCACCCATCCCCAGACTTCTCTCTCTTCCTCTCTGATCCACAGTTGTGGTTCCCTCACTCGACGCCTAAAGTTGAACGGGACTGTGTCTTATACCTAGAGAAAAACTGTACGACGAGATCTACCGGAAAGTCGGAAGACTCCGGCCTCTATCTCCCGGAACAGAGGGAAAACTCCGAGGTGCTTTCCTTGAGTCTAAAAAGACCCCCTCCCCCGCTCTCAAGAGCGGTGGAAGTGGATACGCCACTTACGCGTGCCAACCCCTCAAGGAAGACTACCGAATAACCTCGGTGGGGCTGCCTGGTGATCTAGCATATCTTCTACTATGCTCAGCAGGCGTAGTACCAAGGACTTCTTAGGCAACCCTCTGCCCCCTCCGGGCGGCCGAAGCCTAGCTGAAGCTACACGATCTCCCACGGGTATCAAGAACAGACTGCCCCCGAGTCCAACCCAATCCGAACAACTCCCTTTCGGGAGGAGCTCGAATGTTTGGCCCGAGGTTCCCCTAGTAACGTCAGAGGTACTACGAGTGCTAGGGGCCCAAGGCGCAGAACAACGGCAGCTGAAGCGGAAAGATCCTCTCCCCTACGTGAAGAATAATAAGAAGAAGACTAAAATGAAGTGAAAGTATATCTTTAACGTCTTAAGTCACCATTCACAATATATTTGCATAACTTAACTGTTAAGCCATAAGAGGTAAACATTTACACACACAACAATCTAGCTCGCGTATAACATACTATTTTAAAATTCACAATTTTACACTTATATCCATTGTTATGGATTTAAATTGTTCAGTAATTTAATCTTTGAACTCACATTCAGTTATTTCTTATAATGTCTAGAAAGAAAGATCAGCAGTTGAAATGATTGGACTATTGCTTCAGCCGCCTCTGTCCTGAAACTACTTCAGGGAAAGTTCAACTATCATGAAGTAGATAGTAAGACGATCATTTGTATAGTCGCGCTGGTGGAACGGTTACGATAGATTTATCTTTGTTAACAGAAACCTCTAAGATAACGCACTGATTATTCCTGTAAGAGCGAGATGGGTACTGACGCGCCTCCCGTTCGTGTGCTAAGCACCAATGAACGCATCATTTCAACGGATGGAATTCGCAGGCATCACAGGCATCACATTCTCAGGCACCTTCATTTCAGTGAGAGCCACCCACACGTTGGTGACAAAAACATTACACACGACACGTGTTTGTGCGCGTTGGGTGTTGATTCCCTAACAAAAGGACATTCGTGTGCAGGTCTGCATGCAGTTAAAGTTGATGTTAAGGAAGATCCGGAGTTTCTTTCAAATGCTGATGAAACATAGCTACATTATTTTGATCCTGAGAGCAAACAGCAAAGCTCAGGTTGGAAATCTCCTTCATCACCAACCCCCAAAAAGCAAAAGTGGTTGCTTCTGCTGGGAAAGTTATGGTCATCTCATTCTTTGATATTAGTGGAATGGTTTATCAGCATGTTGTACCTGTATACACATCAATAACTGGACAATACTACAGGGATGTCCTGAGAACATTGCAAGTCCATGTCAGGCGCAAAATGCATTTTCGTAAAGCAGGCTGGATGCAGCACAACGATGATGCGCGGCCGCATATTGCCAAAGTTGTTGCTGAATATCTTGCAAAAATCAATGTGAAGTGCATCCCTCATCCTCCCTATAGTTCGCTCCATGTGACCCTTTTCTATTCCATAACTTGAAGAAACGCCTTCGTGGGAGGCATTATCCATCATCAGATGCAGTGGTGAAGGCTGCGGAGGTGATTTTGAAGTATCTCTCAAAAATGATTTCCAGCATGTGTTTGAAGACCGGCAGAAGTGCTGGATCAAGTGCATCGCATTCAGGGGAGATTGTTTTGAGAAGGACCAGTAAAATAATGAGGATGAGTAAAGGTGAGTTGTCAAACAAAAAAAAAAAAAATGGTGATCGTTCTTTATTTAACAGCCCTCGTATAAATACTTTAAACAGTGTAGGTGACATGCCACAACCTTGCCTTAGTCCTTTTGTTCTGGGGAATTCTACTGACACTTGCTTCCCCATCTTAACACTTGCCTTACATTCATGCATTCTTTTAATAAAGTATATAAGGGAATTAGGCATTCCAAAGTTTTCCATTGCTTCCTATAGTATATTTATAGGTACAGAGTCATATGTTTTTTTCAAGATCAATGAATATCACATGCACTTCTTTCCCTTTGGGCCAACATTTTTTCGGAGATTTCTGTTATCACAAATATATTATAACAGCATGATTTGCCTGCTGTAAGGCCTGCAATAGTAATTCCCCATTTAAAAGATTTAAGCATAGGATCCGAAGTTCAATATTCACAGACCATGTTCCCATTTCATTTTACAATTTTGTCTTATCCTTACGCTTTACCAGTTACCCTACCTCCAGATTAAATTGACTATTTCCAGAAACTTAAGTATGTACATTTAATTTATGATTAAAACATCTTAGTGAAATTTTTCGATAACAAAATAAGAATTTTTGACAAAAATGTTTAGGGTAATTGGTAGCGCTGGAATTTCCTTGAAAATTATAAATTTGCTTTTAGGGGAGAGGTTTTCACGGAGTTTCAAAACTTAGTGCATTATTAATTAGATCTCTGTATCGAACTCTTGCATCCAGTAAAATACATTCCCTACTTAAATAGAAAGCAAGTTGAAAATGCTTTGGTACGGAGAAACTCTCGATTAATTCAATTGCAGCTCTTTGATCGATAACATAATGATGATGGAGATAATGGCACCTTGTTATCGATCTCTTAAATCTGTATCCATCAGCCTTTTTTGTTCTGCATTAATCGATTGGCTGCAGCCTTTATGCTGGCATAATTACTAGCAAATGATGATGGCATAATGAGACCTAAATATTAATTTAGAGAGAGCTGTTAGCTGGGAGCAGCATTTTAACTTCAAGGAAGAAAAAGAAAGGTCTTAATGACAGAGCTGGAAAAACCGAGCAGAGTTCAGGGAAGTTAATGCAACTCAGAAATTACTTCCGAGCAGCGCAAAGGCGCTGATGAGATGACGCTATTAGGTGCATTCTTACACAGTCTTTTCTGTACACCATACTCTCACAAGAGCCCAGAAAATAGTTTCATGTGCTCAAGATACTAGGCGCATCAGAATAGCTGCAACTCCTACACTTATTTACGTAATTCCTGTATTTGTCTTCAGCGTATTGAAGTAGCCGTGTCTTAACAGGCATTCCAAACTAATTACTCAGTTAAAACGGTGACAAACCAAGAATAAAATACACTTACTTGTATTTTAAGGCTAGAATTTGAACGAAATATGGACATGAAAAACAGTATTTTATTTTCAAGTGAATTTGATTCGTCTAAAAACAAAAATAGATTGTTAACTGGCCAATCATTTTTTAGGGAGGATTGGTTCCACGTCGTGCGGGTCATAGGATGTCCGCAGTAAGTATAGTACGGTTTGTCAAGTAAATTATTTCTAACACACGTAACAACCACTTGAAACGCAAATTAACAGGTAATTCAAGTAAGGTGGAACTGCTTCTTCAATTTTTTCCGTAGGAAATTGCCCATTACACGCTATAGTTCCCTGTAGGAAATGGTAGCAATTTCTTGACGAATGATATTTTTAAATTCTTCTAAAATGAGTAGTTTGTTTTCTGGAGCTGTTCTTTTAGTGTCCCTGGTTCCCCTAATTTAGCCTTTTACGATGTTCATTTAGTTTATTTAGAAAATGCTAATGTCTCATGCCCAGTGGGACGTTATGCCATCTTGATGGAATACAGTATTCATATTGTTTCTTCCTCTATTTGTGGCAAAAGAAAGAACTGCAATATATCAAAATCATTTGACGAATTTAGCTCATGAGTAAAATATAATTTCACTTTGTTATTTCAGAGTGAACACATAAGCAAAAAAAAAAAAAAAAAAAAAAAAAAAAAAAAAAAAAAAGCGTAGCAACGTGGCTAGGTGGAACAAGGTTTGGTCACCGCGCAAGCGCAACCGCAGCAAGCTTCGTCTAGTCAGCCATCCAGATATAAACTTGCTGCTTCGGCGCAGACTCACATTACAGAGCTAGTGGCTGTAGCGCCACTCCTTTAGAGCATTGTATTGTTAGAGCCCCTCGGGAGCCTAAAACCACACATGTGCCCAGCTCTGTGGCGTGTTCATGTTGGTTACACGAATATTCACAACCGGGGTCCAACACCTCTGATGAGGATCTTGCTCTTCATCGGTAGGACTTCAAGGCCGACTTGGGGACGGTCTTGTTCTATGATTGAAGATGCTACTCAGTGGTTGTCAACAGGGACAACACCGACCCCGTTGAAGCTGACGTGACTTCGGTTATAGCTGAGATTCTTGAGTTTCACCGCCGAAGTGCCACTACTGTGCCACAAGTCAAGGCACAGACCATTTCAATATACAAGTAAATACATTAGCAAGGAGCGGGCAAACTTCAGGGCAGAGAAACTTGACACAGACGACATAGCAATTGGACTCTCAGCTGATGCAGTATGTGCGATGCTATTCACGATCTCAAGTAGTGACCTCCAGTTTCATAAACTTCAAACTTCAGGATATAAAGGCCAGCTAGCACTCATTAATAGAACACCGACGCTAAACTCTCAGCCGTATTTGGCAACATTACGGCTGATCCGCAGGCCCTGGATGGAACCGACCAGAATATCACAATTAGAGTAACCACACATTCCTCCAACAGGACAATTATCCGGGGTTTTCCCTTATTCTGAAAGACGAAAGTCTTTCCAACTCTAAGTTCTATGGAGCCTGAGCTCATTTGAGCATCATTTCACCCATTCGATTCATCGTCCAACATGACTTAACGTTGGAGGACGTAAATTACAAAAGAAAAAAAATTACCTTTCCTTAGCCAATTATCACCATCTAACCTCTGGGCTGCATCAAGGAAGATTGTCTAAGACGTTCGTTAATGGCAGTGCCCTATCTTTCAGGATAGATGCGGGTCGCATCTTGCGAGAAAACGCCATTTTTGCTGGCGAGTCCGTACAACCTATCTCTTTGATCTACTTAGCAGTACTTCCCCTCAATATTACAGCAAAAAGTATTTTCTGCAATGAAAATGTAGTAACATTATCACACCGTTCGTTAATGCACGTACTTAATCGTTTAATGTCGTAAGACACACATGGATTTACCTTGCCAAAACAATGTAGTAGTGTCAACTCCCCTGCTTCGCCTGTAAACAGCTATTTATTACAGACGCCATCACCATACACAAACCGTTAGTTTATCATGGATGAAACATTGAAAGTTTTATTATCTTCGGCGTATAACCTGTATATATTACGATACAGGTGATATGGGTGCAGTTTCGGATACTTTCGAACACTACTCTTACAGAACGTTCGTATATGGTACACTCTTCTGTGCTGACTGTTGCCCTAAACTTTTCATAGCGCACTTAGTGATAATTTAGGAGACAGCTGCTTCTCGTTCTGGGTTCATTAGCGACCTCATGTCATTTCTTAAATCAGAATCTGTTGCTAAAAGTCTCCAATACTATATTAGCTATCATATTTGCATATATCGAATACCATACGATGAGATTGTCTTTCAAATTAAGATACCAAACAACCACATTGGGCTCCTTATGCAACTGCATTCTTGTACCTATGATTTTCATTTAACGTATGCTCTGCTGATTTTCAATCTTTCCATGTATGGACACTCATCATTTAAGTTAAATTTTACCAGCAAGAAATGATCCCTACTATCACATTGGATTTCATAACATTAATAACACCTAAACCCAGAGGCAAGCCTTTTTGTTATTAACGAACTTTTCGCGAATTTTCGCGAATTTTTCCTTTTTCTACCGAATAATATTTTTAGCGAAAAATAAGAACATGTCTGTTATTTTTATTCTGCAAAGAAAAATTTACATTTGTTTCAAATTGCATAAATATAACTTTAACATTCATGTCTTCATAGCATTAAGCTAGAAGTCGTGAAGAAAGGTTTACAAATTTAACGAAATCAAGATAAAATTTAACACTTAAAGGCAATACAGTGGCATTATGCGCACTGAAATAATAGCTAAGCGGTGCAACAATAAAATGACACCACAACGTCCGACTGGTCCGTGACACCGAGAAATGTTTGTCGTATGCTAACTGGAAATGTTATTTATTGGATACCACACCGTGCACAGCAAAACCTCCTATTGTGCTGACTAAAGGTACTGAGAAAGTACTGAACTACTAGGACGTTACTCTCAGACATTACATTAACATGAAAATATTCTGACTCAGGGCTTAAGAATGTGTTCCGAAATTCTCGAAAGTTAAAAAGCGAATACAAACAGTACCTCACTGAAAATCAACCAGATTTAGAAGCTTAAATTTTTCCATTACCTGTACTGACCCGCTGGTCTAGCTGGTTTAACTTAGTAGTTTAAATTGCCAGCTATTTTGATGCAATTGTCGATTTGTTTTGTAAAAGAAAAGCTTTAAGTTCCTGCACAAAATTTTCTAAATGATCATTATTGCGATGCCAAATGCTGCAATATTGTAAAGGTATTTTTTACGGTCATAATTTTTCGCACTAAAATTCAATCTTATTATATTCTGTTAGCTTAATGTGAAACAAACACGCCGTAGTAGTTTCGTTGTTGGTACTCACGGTTCCCGCCTGTGAGAACCAAGTAAGTTCAGCCATGTTCAGTATCGCCTACCTCTGTAATGGAGGTAACATGCAGTTAAAGTTGATGTTAGAGGAAGATCCGGAGTCTCCTTCAAACGTAATCACTGCTGATGAAACTTGGCTATATCATTATGATCCTGAGAGCAAACAGCAAAGCTCTATATGGAAATCTCCTTCATCACCAACCCCCTAAAAAGGCAAAAGTAGTTGCTTCTGCTGGGAAAGTTATGGTCATCTCATTCTTTGATATTCATGAAATTGTTTATCAGTATGTTGTAACTGCACACACATCAGTAACTGGACAGTACAACAGGGATGTCCTGAAAACATTGAAAGTCCATATCAGGCGCAAATGACCATATTTCCGTGAAGCAGGCTGGATGCTGCACCACGATAATGCGCGGCTGCGTATTGCCAATGTTGTTGCAGAATATCTTGCAAAAATCAACGTGAAGTGTTTCCCATACCCTCCCTATAGTCCGGATTTAGCCCCATGTGACTTTTTCTATTCCCTAACTTGAAGAAACGCCATCGTGGGAGGCATTATCCATCATCAGAAGCAGTAGTGAAGGCTGCGGAGGCGATTTTAAAGGATTTCTCAAAAAATGGTTTCCAGCATGTCGTTGAAGACTGTCAGAAACGCTGGGACAAGTGAATCGCATTCAGGGGAGGCTATTTTGAGAAGCAGCATCAAAATTATGAGGATGAGTAAAGGTACGTTGTCACAAACAAAACAAAAAATAAGTGATCATTCTTTATTGAACAGCTCTCGTACAACGGCAAAAATATTTGTTACTAAAAATTGCAGTTTGATAACAGATCCAATATTAGAATTTCAGTAAAATAGCTGTGGCTCATCTTGTTTTATCCCAAATTAACTCGCTCAGAACCAAATGTGAAATATTAGAGAGTGGTCACTTTGGAAACAGACTAAGTGCACTTGTACATCATATCATGGATCCCAGTGTTAGAAAAGCAGTGGAAGAGAATCTAAAAGTTTGCTGTCATGTGACTTTGTCTAAATTGAACTCCATTATGCAAAAGAAACTGATGATGTGATAACCACAAGAGCTATATTATTTGTTCGAACCTTCTAGGCTAGTTGCTATGGCAGCATTTAAACAACTAAGTGCATTTAAAACCAATGGTATTACTTGTGATTCTGATTTGCTTCTTTATTACAAAGAGCTTTGTGACATTGTTGAAGAGAAAAGCCATGGTGGTAACAATAACAGATTAGATGTAGTAACAGCACTACTGGCATTGAAGGCAAAAGCTGATTCTTACCGCAATTTCTGTGAAAAGTCCCTTCATTATCTTTGGTTGCCGATGTCAAACGCTGACAGAGAGATGTTTCTCTAGATATAACTTAGTTATGACGGACAAAAGAACAAGGATGAAATGCGAAAATATCACAACCTACTGCAGTCTGGCGATGTCTGATGTGTGATATTTGATTTTATTCATGTTACCTACTATCTGCTGATTTTAAATAAAATGGGCTTTCACAGTTGTACTACTCTAGTTACCTGTTACTTTTCATTTGAGCCGCGTCATTACTCATTAATTCTTCCCCAAAAATTTGCACGAAATTAATGCGAATTTTTGGTAAAAAAAAGCACAAAACTCCACCAGTTAAAATTATTAATGCAAATTTTGTAAATAATTTTCACCAAAAATCTTGCCTCTGCATATACCCCAAGTAACAATCCTGCTAGAAGGACTAAGAAGTTCACTTCAAAGAATATCATTTTCATTTACTTGAATCTTAAGCTTCTAAAGCTGGTTTTTGCAGTATGCTAATGTATTACCATAATTGCTATATAAAACTTCATAATATACTTTATAAGCGTCCTTTGATTTAATGGTTATGCAAATATTATGGGAATATGGCTACATATTGGACAATAAATCAGGCAAAAATTGTTTAATTATAGCTTGCAAAAATTATAACGTCGTTACTATTAAATAGAAGAACTTGGGAGTGACTTTTAGTGGAGAAAACTGAGTTAGTAACTCAAATTTTGATGATCGTGGAACAAGTTATATTCAATAAGGAAGACATATAGGGTCATTTTTATAAAGCATCTTTTTTTCTTGTTTGACGTTTAACTGGTAAATTACTAAAAGAGTTAATTGCAGCTTTTGATGACTGCAATATAACATGAAATTGGTAGTGTAATGCCATGACGGGTCTTAAATATCGATTCATCTCCCATCGAAATAACTTTCAATATCATTAATTACATATTACCTACCATTTGGAAAGTAACAACGAACTTCAGGTACCAAACGAGATGTTTTCAAGAAGTGCGGTAATTCCCCGAAACGTTTTCCACATGCAGGAATAGAATGACGTAATATCAAAGATATTTTAAATAGTTTTCAGAATGAGTCACAAATTTCTTCTTATTTATGAATAAACATGTAGGTTTTTGAGCGACGTCTCTCATTAAGCTGAAAAAGCTGAATCATATTAGCATAGCTATATGAGGGAAGCATGTAATTTTGTTATTTATAAGTGTAAGACACTGATTTTTTCTCATTCGTAGAGTAATATATTCCGAGAAATGTGCATAAAAAGACGATTAGGCTGCTTTTGGAGTAGAAACTGGTCTTTACAGTGGTTGTGTTTGTAAGTTCAGAAGAAGCCGCTTTGGAAGCTGGATAAGATGAATATTTCAGCGCTCTCGCTTCGTTTTAGCCCCAATCTCATCGTCAACAAATTACTAGTAATTTTCAGGGGCAAAAGCACCTGAAAACGGCCACATAAATGTTGATCGTTAACAAGTGGTAGAATGCGCGCATTACGGAACTCTGCGTGTGTGCGCGCATTCGGTTTACACGCTCGTAAATTTGTACAGACCAAAGAAGATAAAACCACCTGTTGCATTAATCCCGTAAAATTAACACCTTACTTGGATGTGTTTTATAGGAAGTGTTTCCTCGCACCTTATTATTAAGCACGCATCTTAAAGCTGATGCAAGGGGCTTCCTGCTGGGTTCTGTAACCGCTCATACACTATATAAATTTGCATATATTTTCCCTCTTCATCTCGACAATCTAAATTTTACAGAATAGCTAATAATACTGGCAAACAAAAATTAATTTTTGAATTTTTCGAGCACTTCTTGAGGCAATTCCTACTAATTTTGGGTCGAGAAAAACAAATATGACAATGAAAAAACTTTATTAGCTCTAGTTTCTATGATATACACAAGGTGGAGGTATTACATATAAACGGATTGAGAGAAAATAATACATGCATGCCAACAACAGCGAAAGTGGCTTTGATTTTTTAACTGGTAACTACATGTTAAGATTTCTAAATTGCTGGAAAAATACTTCGCAGATAGTCGTGTCTGAAGAGAATCATGTGGTGGCCTATTGACTTTGTTGTCTTTTAGCTTACCTCTTGTGATGGAGTTCCGCAGAATCCCTATACAAAGACCAACAGTAATCCGCAAGCATTACTTCATTACAACGGCCCTGATATCTTTCTTCCATAACAGAAATGTCCTGATGGAATCTCTCCCCATGTTCATCACTAACAGCTCCACAACTAGGAGGGAAAAAGTCTAGGTGGGAGTGGAGGAAATGGATCTTAAGGGACATGTTGCATCCAAGGTTACGGTATTTTTGCAGGAGCACTGACACGAAATGCTTGTAGTTTTCATCCCTCTTGTTGCCTAAATATCCATGAACAACACCCTTGAAGGCTTCCCAAGCTCGTTTTCTTTCCCCTCCAAAATTTAGTCAAATGCAGGAGCGATTTGTTATTTGACAAGTGTGCCAACTCCCAAAAAATTCCCCTAAATTTAAAATCTTCACTCTAAAAAAATGAAATGTCACTTTATCTTCAAAATAAGAGCTAATCTATGATTTTATGGTGATTTTTTAATTTAGCAGATGGAAATACATATAAATTCACTATTGTTAAGCCCGAAACATTTTCATTGCTGCCCAGTGTAATCATCAACGTTTGCATTCTCTACTATTTACTTATGGTAAATATAGAAAACATTTCCTTTCATAAAAAAATTATTTACCAAAATTTCACTTTAAATGAAGTTCTAGAAAGGGATTTGAAAAATTGAATAATAACTTTTCATTTGAAATGCAGTTTTTGAGACATGTTTTTAAGAGGAGCGGTCTTTATTTTATTTCCTCAACAACTGTTCCATTATCTGTTCAAAAATAAGTCCTCCCTGGATCCAATTAAACTATTTTATACGAGGGCTGTTCAATAAAGAATGATCACAATTCTGACAACGTATCTTTGCTCATCCTCATAATTTTGCTGGTCCTTCTCAAAATAGTCTCCCCTGAATGCGATGCACTTGTCCCAGTGTTTCTGCGAGTCTTCAAAGACATGCTGGAAACCATTTTTGAGAGATCCTTCAAAATCTCCTCCGCAGCCTTCACCACTGCTTCTGATGATAGATAACGCCTCCCACGATGGCGCTTCTTCAAGTTGGGGAATAGAAAAAAGTTACATGGGGCTAAATTTGGACTATAGGGAGGGTGAGGGATGCACTTCACGTTGATTTTTGCAAAATATTCAGCAACAACATTGGCAATATGCCCCCGCGCATTATCTTGGTGCAGCATCCAGCCTGCTTCATGGAAATGTGGTCTTTTGCGCCTGATATGGACTTGCAATGTTTTCAGGACATCCCTGTAGTATTGTCCAGTTAGTGAAGTGTGTGCAGGTACAACATGCTGATACACCATTCCATGAATATCAAAGAATGAGATGACCATAACTTTCCCAGCAGAAGCAACCACTTTTGCTTTTTGGGGGGTTGGTGATGAAGGAGATTTCCACACTGAGCTTTGCTGTTTGCTCTTATGATCAAAATCATGTAGTCAAGTTATATCACCAGTGATTACGTTTGAAAGGAACACCAGATCTTCCTCTAACATCAACTTTAACTGCATGTTACGTCCATTGCAGCAGTATATAAACGTCTGTATGTATTTATGAAAGGCATAACTAAAACATTACACAAGTTAATAAAAGTTTCATAAGTAATATCTAAATACCAAAATAAACACATGCCAGAGATAGCACTTAAGCGTAGCGTCTTTCAACAGGTGATAGGAATGTTTTTAACAAAATCGCCTTATCCCAAACCATCCTTTACGTTGAGACTTTTGATCTGAATGGCTCAACTGACCTGATTCTTTGCTCCAAACCAATGGTTTTTATTCGCGGATGAAAGCCACAACCTGATATCAGCAGATTTAACCTCATATAACAGAACTACTGGTACACCAACTACAATGATATAACTTTAGAACTTCCAGAACGTAGTAAATCTTTAGTATTTTCATCTCCATTGTTGAAACGTTGGAAACATTGTTGTGCAATACGCTCACTAAGTGACATCTTATCCTTTCACTTCAGATATTGTTCGAGCTCTGGCAACAGCTTTATAATCTCTTTTCCAGTTGTGCTTTAGAAGTACTCTAAGTTCGAACCTTGTTATCTCCATTTTGTGATTGTTTATTAACAACTGAAGACTAATATATGCTCGCAATGTACGCAACATAGCCATGACATCCTATAAAAACATCGCCAAGCTAAAGAAACCCAATACATTTTCCAAAATATCAAAAACCGACATTACTTAGGAAACAACTATGAAGTACCAAAATCTATTTTCATGTTTAACTCCAAAGTAAACAGTCCTGGAGCTTGGATACGCTATCTTGAATACTGGCATTTGTTGAATTGCATGGGTTGAAAATGGATACATACGGTGAATATGGCAGCCCTTATGAATAGTAAAACTTAAAATAATACTTGTTTTGTGCAGTTAGATTTTATCCGGATTTGTAAGCACATGCAAAATGGCATTGTGCACGCCATCACAGTAAATACCACTCCAAACAAATACAGTTTTGTTCGTGTAAACATGCGATGTAAGTGGCATAGGAAAGGTGTTGTGAACATACCACTTTCAAGTTAGTTAGTTAGTTACTAACGCTCCCCACATGGCAGCCTTGGCCTTCGAGGTAACCTCACCCCACCAAGCGATGACCGGACCCATTCCTCAGGTGGAGGCACCCAGAGGGCGGTGTCCATTACCTCCGATGATAGGGTGATAGTGAAGATGGCGGTGAGGTGAGAGGACCTACAGTTTTTACCGTGGACTCCGAACCACGTTGGGCATAGGGGACACTTCACGTGTGCTAGACAGAGGAGAAGGCGTGGATAGGGCCGACTTAAAATCGCCAACCCCAGAGCCGGGAATCCCACTTTCAAGTTTGTACTTCCGAACCGATTAGTGTTCAATGGAGCTAAGATACAAAATCTATGGTACCTTAGGCTAATGTTTCCTTGCATATATTCGGAAGAGAATTATTGTATTAAACGGCTCCAGAACATGTTACTCCCCACATGAAAACTTCGTATGTGTTTTATTCGCATGACTTTCTCTGTAACCTGTCGTTTACGTTGGAAGTATTCTCAAGAAAATTTGCCTTCCTTTGCATGTAATTTCAATATAGATACATATTTACATTATATAGGGCATTTAGCTTTAGATACAAAGAAATACTGATTGTCAAATGTTTCAGATCCGGAGGCTCTATAACTACTGCCTTAAAATTCCATATTCGTTTAATACTCGTTGGTAAAAAGATCGACTGTTTAGAAGTCTTTAAGATAACAGAATTTTGAACAAATAAAACTATTTTTAAAATATCTCTAAATGATAGAAGTGATTATTAGTCATTTGACATAAATTTAAAATAACGTACACTTTTTGTATAGAACGCTTTTGTTTCCTTAACCTTGACCAGTTCAAAGATTATATTACGTTCTTTCATAATAAAGAGAATTTACAGTAAATTTTGAGGAAATTCAGAATATAAATTTAATTTAAAATAAATATCTTTAATCATATGTTTGTTACACAAAATCCTTACAGTAGTTCTTCAGGAAATCAGAAGTCCCGAAAAATATTTCCTGTAGAGGTTAGTTTTGGGTAGGAGATTATTATGAAAATTTCGTGTGGTATTTTTGGAAGATACTGTGTGTATAGGAGTTTGATAATTTTATATTCTCTTCTGTCGCATTACGTTTTTCCGCGTTACTGCTTTTCCAGTTTTTATTATTATCTTTTACTTTATATACACACATATATATATATAGCCAAGAGCCAAGAGCAGGTCGCCCGGATTCTCCCGGGCGGAGGGTAACACGCCACGGTACCTATCCGCTGTGCGGATTTACCCGTGCGGTATAATAGGTATAGTCATTTGCGCTAAGTTGCGTGTCATTGTATTAGACGGCGTGGTTAGTATCTACTGATGCTTCTGGTGCCGGGGTGTACCTCCGATGAAGCGGGACAGTGCCCGTTCCACCTCACTTTGGGCGGTCGCTAGCGATCCGTCAAGCAGAAGGGGAGAACCTGAAGCGAGAGGCCAGACAGAATTTGGTTTTTAAGGTTAGATTTGTCCATGTCTGTCGCACGCTCTCGGGCGCAGCTGCAGGTGTCACCCTTTCAGCCACGATCAAGGTGTGGCGTGACCTGCCGGTGATTGGGGATGAAGGAGGAGAGGCAGACTTTACCATCCAAGGGCATCCTTGAGGAGGCGGTAGCTCCTCAGTCTCCTGAGGAGACGATGGTCATATTGACCCAGCATGTTCACCAGCTCTTTTGGGTGACGAGTGATCTTGGCATGCAACGTGCGCGTTCGTTCACGCATGACGTCCTCAACGTAGTGTATGCCAGACTGGATGTGAAGGAAGTGTGATGGGAACCTGCGGTCGTTACCGTGATCATCCTTAAAGCCCTGTTCTGTACGGCCTGCAGCCTGCGGAGGGTGGTATGAGCCATCGAGCCCCAGACGTCGCATCCATATAGGATCAGAGGCGGAAGGAACGCACGATACACGCGCAATTTGAGTCGGATGGGCATTGTTGAATGGAAAATGGGATATAGTTGCCTGAGCACAGCGTGGCCGAGGCCGGCCCTTGCCGTGACATGCGGAGTGAAAGTGAGGCCGCCGTCCAGTTGGATTCCCAGTGGATTCTTCTCCGCAGGTCCCCTTCCGGTTGCCAGCTACTGGTCTTATCCAGCTTGAGAGCAGAGGTCTTCTGCGGGTTAGTGGCTATCCTCCACTTCTCACTCCACCTACCAATGTCGTGAAGCTGTCGCTGTAGAGGGAGGAAACAGTAGCGGTCGTTCTTGTTCTATGCCAGTATGAGGACGTCGTCGGCATACTGACACATAACAGTGCGACGTTCCGTTGGTAGATCAGACATGTAGGCGGCGAAGAGTAGCGGAGACAGGACACTGCCTTCCGGGACTCCAGCCGCCATGGGTCTGACCGAGGATAGCCTCCTGAAGGTGCGGTCCTTGAGGAAGCTGCTGATTATTTCCAGGTAGGAAGGGGGTAGTTGAGCTTCTTTGAGTTTGAACAAAAACCCCTGGTGCCACGTGGTGGCGAAGACTTTTTCCACGTCCAAGAGCACCGCGATGGTTTTGAATTTGTCCTGGAAACCCAGGGCAGCCTTCTCTGCCAGCCGCAGTAGCTGCAGGGTAGTGGAGTAGCCCCGACTGAACTCGAATTGGTGATCCGGGAGGAGGTGCCTGTCCTCAGAAACAGGAGTTAGGTGGGGAAGGAACAACCGTTCAAAAATCTTTGAGACGATTGGGAGTAGACTGATGGAGCGGTAAGTTGCGGGAAAGGCTGGATTTTTGTGTGGCTTCAATATGCAGACAACCCTTGCCTCTTTCCAACAAGTTGGGAAGTGGCACAGGGTGAGACATGCGTTATAAAACCGCGTCAAGTGGATCAAAGCTCTACGTGGAAGGTGCTGGAGCATGATAGCTGTGACGCCATCATGTCCAGGGGATTTATTTGGTTTCAGACTTTGGATCTGGGTGGCCACCTGTTTAGAGGTGACAATGGGGATATGGATCTCCTATATATATTCCAGCGATTACAGGGCCCGGTCGGGTATTAAAGAATTACTTGTTTTAGAGGTGTGACACACATACACACACACAAACACACACAAGCACACACGACATGTGCCTTTCATTAAACATCATTTTATTTTTGATTCAGGAATCCCAAAACGTGTTATTACAGTGAATTTTACTACATAATTTTTGGGTACATTACCTTCTCCTCGTACCTTGGATAAAGTCGCAAGAAACTCTAGCATCTAAATTATTGGCAAGAAAATTATCATATTTAATGTACAAATAGAGAATGTTTTCAAAATGCTTAATTTCGTAACTTTACAAATGTTTGAATTTTGCAAGAACCTTTCAATCTTTTCGTGCGTAATTTGCCCTATTTAAACAAGAAATGTTTTGGCATAATGCCTGAAATTTTGCTGAAAATGATTTTTGATTGACGGAGAGTAAAAAGCTAATATGGAAACGTTGCTTTTATCGAAATACATCATTAACCCGATAATATTTACGACTTCAGAAATTCATTTTCGGTCGGTTTAAATCAAATATCAATGGCGGTACTGTAAACGTCTAGTTATTTCATGTCACTACTACCTAATGCCATATCGTCTACCTGGATTTCGGGAAAAATCCCGTTTTGGTAATTTATTTTTTAATTATTTAGGTTTAAATTTTAACACACTTTCGTTTTACAGGTTCTGGAGAGGACGAGGATAATCGTAATGAAGGAGAATGTTTGCTCCTTCCAATCGGGAATAAAATCCTTGGTCATTCATACTTTTTTTGTTCCATTTATATACCACAATTTTTACTGCAATGGTCATATTACCTATTGACAAGTACATGTTGAGTTGCTGTTACTTTGGATTTTTAGTCAGTAGATCACGCACGCATTCGCACACTCATTCATGCTTTCAGACTCTGGGGAGGGAGAAGAATCATCTTGGTTGGAGAAAGATCTCTATCCCCAGTCGAGAATTGAACCCCTGAACTCTTGCACAACAGGCAGGTGCTACGGGGCCTACATTCATACTTGCACACGTCTTTAATATAATTTAGAACGTTCAATGGACGTTAGCTATTATTGTAATTCAATTCTACATTTTCATCATCGCCGCTATTAATATACTATCGCTTATATTTCCGTTCCCATTTCGTTTTAACTATTATGTTCAAGAATATTAAGTTTCACTATTTTTAATATTATAAAATCCGTAGTTCAAGATAGAATATTTTAATTTTAAATAAGATAAATGTTGCGGTAATTTTAACACATATTTGATAGCAAACTAAGTTATGATCAAAACAGTTTGTAGAAAAATAAGTAAAAGAATTATGTGTATTTTACACTCACAGCTTCTTATTTCCAATGTTTGCATTCGTGGGCCTTCGCCGTCACCATTCTCAAAACTTTGTGTAACTGTAGGTTTTCTAAAGTGAATTTCAAAACAAACATAAAACATTTTCATAACTTCCCAAAATGAAATACCGCGCTCATCCTTTAAAGCACAGCACTCACTTCAGTGACAGTACCTACTTCAGAAAATGTGATGCGAGAAAAGAAGGGAGAAGTAAGTTCCAGAAGAAATAACTATTAAATTGAAACAAGCACTGTTGACTACCAACCGCTTATGAAGAATGCTTCTCAGACTCTCCCAACTCCAGAAGCTATAAATAGACGTCCCTCTTTAACAGCCACATTTCATCCGGAAGGCCCCAAATGAACCGACTAAACATAATCTGAAAAAAAAAGCTGTCAAAATGTAAAGGATGTAGAAACAGAGATAACAGAGCTCACGGTATTATACAGAGATTTATCTGTTTTGAAGGTTATGTTACTTGACGTTTACTGAAGCGCATTTCTTCTATCTCTACGGGTAAAATACATTGTGTGTTTATTTTAAGAAGGGACTGACAACTAATCAAACACACTATTTAACAGAAGTATAGTATTTAGTTTGTAGACTACCTTGTAAGATGTTGAGATTTTAAGCAATCCAAAGTATTCCAGGATTTTCAATTCAACAATCTATCACACAGCTTGATGGAACGTTTGGCGAGCACAAGTCAAAACAAATTCTTTCTGTTTTCAGCTATGATATATCCGGTAGAGATGGAATCAATAACTGTCAACACGTTTTCAGCACAAAACACCGAATGCAACTTTCTCAGAAAAGAAATAAAAAGTATACCTACTGTCCATTCAAAAGATGTATCTCCCATCTGGAAGAATTTTCCTTTCTTTCAAGTTTTACTATCAAAATAAAAGCAGAGTTACTGATGAAACTTGACAACAAAAACACCCTTCATGGATAAATCTGGTTAAAATTGTTGTCAAAATTAGACGTCGAATGACGTAACATGATTCAAAATTGCCTAAGTAATTTGTGTAGTAGTATATTAGAATGTGCTGAAATATTAGTAACTTTTTTCTCTAAACGAAAATTTCCAAACTTTGTTTAAAAATGAGGAGTATAATGAATAATGACTTCACAAAGTGCTCTTCATTTTTTGTTCTACCTAAAACTGGAATACGTTTTCAGTTTCTATATGTTTAAATACCTGAGTGAGCTGTTCAGTCTCACTAAAAAACCAGAATTTAACTTCCACAAAGCTATACAATGAGCAATTGCCATCCGCTGTAATTTTGTCCACATAACTGTGAAATACAGCAAACAAGGGCTGTATATGTGCCTACCTATTTAGTTATTAATGGCTGAAAATTGTGTGTCACTTCTAGAAGTTTAGAAGAGAACTTGATAAATATTAATTTAATGAGAGAAACATTTGCTATCAAGCTACGGTAATCACAAAATTAATCAAATTGCAATCTTTTATTTGACGGTTGAGCAACAATGTTTATAAAGACCATTATGTTGCACGCTATCTCTTTGCAATCTATGTACTGCCACAAACTTCGTCAATTGTTAGATCCTATTCCAAGTTGGTGGCACAAGCTTCACATGATGTCCCCCAACACCTGGACTAAAATTTTGGAGGAAGGTGGATAGGTCAAGGTGGCTAAACTCTTTGGCCATCAAGGTCACCGGTTTTAATTAAATACTTCTATTTCTTGTGGTGCTATATAAAACATATTTGTACCATAGATATATATCGGAGGGTGCTGCTAAAGGTTACAAGGAGTTGAGAGAATAGAGTAACTTTGGACTAGGAAACCATGTTCTCCAACACGACCCCGATTCACCACCAATGATATTCTATTAAACCGCAATACACATTATTATGGACAGGTTCTGTGTAATAGATTACAAAAAATGTTCAAATACACTATCACATTGAATACAGGTATTACACCGTCAAAAGCTTTGGGGCACTCACTCGAATACCCCAGGCATGTGCAAAAGTTTCCAGATGCCGCAACTATTCTGGCTGCTACTGTTTCTGGATCGTCCATTGGTATCTGATACACGACAGATTTGATACGCCTCCAAAAATGTAATGAATTGGCTTTAAGTCCGGGGAACGGGGTGGCCATACAAGTGGTTCTCCACTTCCAATCCAACGTTCAAGGTATTTGCGATCTTTGAAGCGCCGCACATTGCCATCAAAATGTGGGGGCACTCCATCCAGTTATATCCTTGCTGCTGGTTTAATGCCACTTGATTGCCGTATCAAAGCTGTGTGGTGTATCAGACACTAGTGGACGATCCAGAAACACTAGTAGCTGGAATAGTTGTAGTATCTATCGAACATTTGCACATGCCTGGAGTATTTGAACGAGTGCGATGGTGCAATGCCTGTACTCAAAATGTTTGAACATCTTTTGTTACACCTATTATACTGTGGCTTATAAAGTTTATTGCGGCTTAACAGAATATCATTGGTATTGACTCGGAATCGTGTTTGGGAATCAGTTCCTAGTGGAATGTTAGTCTGTCTGTCTACTCTTTCTGTTCCTGAAGGTTCTCATTAACCTTTTGAAGCACCCTGTACATTACTATTGCTGGGCAAATGCTAGTTAAAGTATTATTTTAGCTTTATATGTATTTTTCCACTACAGGCATTCATTTTTACAACAGCTTCATCACACTTATTTTAAAACACTAATGCTCTATTTCACCAAAAGATACTAAAATCGACGTTAACAAATGTAACGTAACAATTGTCATAGCGCTAACACTACTGTTAAATTTCTTACATTTCACAAACCTGTTTTTTGAAAATGTTAATAAGCACGTGTTAACGCCAAAAAACTTGCAGCTATAGAAGGCTATGGATGCGTCTTATTATTTTCTGAACGTACTGCGATGCGCGTTTGTTGTCATTTTCGTCTGCACACATCTGAAGAAATAGTAGGTGAACAAAATCGTAAACAAAAGCCATGATACAAATTTCTCTTCGACGGGGAAAGAATTGTTAATTAAATTGGTGACGAAGTGTAAGGATGTTGTGCAAAATAAGAGGAAAAATAAAGATGTCACGTGGGAAAATATTGCACACAAATTTAATTCAAATGCATGTGTCACTACTACAAGCACCAAACAACTTCGTCAGTATTCGTAAATATAAAACGAGGTGCGAAGGACAAGAGACTGGAACGTTACAAGACGGGAGGTGGACAGTGTATTATCCACATAATTCAGTGAATTATAAAATAACAAAGTTGTTAATACATGAAGCAAAGGCGAGATTGGCATATTCCTTTCGATGCATGTTCTAAGCTCAGTATTACGTAAGTTTAAAACGAGGAGCGAAGATGGACGAATGAGTTGAGCGTTTCAAGACGGGAGGTGGAGACTGTATTATCCACCTAATGCAGTGAATTATAAAATAGCAAAGTTATTGATACTTTAAGCAAAGGCGAGATGGGCATATTCAATTCGATGCATATTCTAACCTCTCTTGTACTTCCTCAGTAACCTTCATAGCAACTTGTTTCGACAGTCTGTACCTCTGCAGAAATGTTTCTTCTGATAGCTCCTCAAAATAATTTCTCCTCATGGGCTGTACTTTATTACGAATGCCATTTACACCGTCTTAAATATAGCAAATCGACATCAACAGCTGTGTTCACGCTCGCCATCTTGACTATTTATAATTGTTAAGGACTTAATAACATAAATTTGGCTTGTTAGTTTAACAAGAGATTTAACACGAATGTTCGTGAAACGCAATTTTTGTTTTAGCTATTGCTAAACTCGTGTTAAGTCTTAACATTTGTTGGTGAAATCGGATATAAGTTCAATGGTTTGGTTCTTTTCACTTTTCGCACTGTGCTGCTGTTTGCTAGCATACGCAGTACCTCTGTGTTTTCATGTGCACGTAATCGTCTTTCGTGCAGTTTTATTTTCTTCATTGGCAAATTCAATATTCAAGTCCCTGTGGATATTGTCATTACTTACTTACCAAGATGCTTTTACTATAGCCCTTAGAACCTTATTTTGAAATCTCTCAATGGTTTCAACATTCGTTTTCTTTGTGCAGCCCCATAGGGGTATGCCGTACATCCATACATCTTTCAGCACTTGTTTATAAATCAACAATTTGTTGTGCTGACTTGTCCCAGTAGCCAATACAGCTTTCTAAATCTCAGATCTAGTTCACTTCTTTTCCTGTATACATGCGATTTCCAGTTAAGCTTTTCATCTAAGAACAGACCTAAATATTTTACCTCTGTTTCGTAGGGAACAGTTTGTCCATTTAGTTCAATGGGTACTTTTCCTGTTTTCCTGTTTGTGAAGTTTATTTGGACTGACTTTGTTTTATTAAATTTTTCCGCCATTTTTTGTCCTAATACTGACTTTGCTGATTGTTTTCTGAAGTTTTCCTGTAGCCTTTTCAACAGTATCACCTAGTGCTGTGTCGCCATCTCAGTTTCCTCATTTTGTGGGACCTCTGACCAAAGTATATATTACATAACAAGTAACCTTCTCTACCCATACCTTAACAAACTACTCTTTAAAATGTTTGTTTTCATGTCTACTTCACATTACTTGACATATTAAGTACCGTTTTATTGCGAATTGGTTAGAAATTCTATTCTCTGTGCATGAATTACGACTTCTATGAGAACACTAGATGTGTTTGAAAATTTAAAACAAAAACGAGTAATGTAGTAAACGATTAACTTTACAGAAAAGTGCTGGACAGCGGGACGTGTGCATGCCTCAAAAATCGAATTTTTGTTTTATATCTTATAAAAATCTGCAAGATTTTAGGAAACCAATGATATATTGCATTATAGGTATTCTTAATATTTAAGAAATTTAAATGTTGATTTAAATATGGCGTCACCATGTCCACGCCCCCTTTTAAATGCATACATAACCGTTGAAATTACAATTGTTGTAACTTTGTGATTTGTGGCAGTAGAGCTATGCGGTAAATTTTATGCTTGTTGTTGGTATCTCTGCTGCAGATGTGGCTGCATGTGTATTTGCAGAAATCTCTCACAATATGGCGAATTGTTTACCTTTGAAGCACACGTGGATTATAGTTGCACTTTTGTTTACAGTTCTAATTATCGATTTGAGTGTTATTTATTCAAGGTGATTTGAAACTTTACTATAAATATGGGTAGAGTAAGGCGTTTTGGTTGGAGAAAAGCAGTATTTTTTCGTAAAAACACAAAAAACAGTGACATTGAAAGCGTATCTAACTTTCCTAGTTGCAGTAAATTTTCAGCTTCTAGAAAAAAAAATATCTCACATTCAACCAGATGATGACAACAGCTTTTGCCTAGATAACAGTGGAACCCAGAAGAGTTTTGCAATTGTAGAGCTATCATTGTTATCCAAACTGGTGCAGAAAAGTACAGGATTATGGTATAGGAATGTTTTAACTTTTGGTAAGTTAGCTGAAAAACCTGTTGTTTTAGTTTTCTTTGCATCTTCCCACAAGTTGCAATTTTACATGTTTGGGAACACATTTCTCAGAAACCACTTATGTTAGAGGTCTGAAACATTTTGTAGTGTCACAAACCATTGTGTTTAATAAAATGACCGTAAAGATATTTTCAGGTAAAATATTTTGAAGTTTTAAAATTTTAAATCTGTACATTTTAAGGGAAATAATAATGGTATCAAATTCAACAGTTTTTGTCTATATACTTCACTATATAAAAATTCTAACACAGCCATATTATGCATCACTGAGTACTTTATTTCTCCTAAAAAATTGGATTCTTTGTGAAAACAATTGTGGAAGTTATTTGTAGCTAAATAATAACGTGTGTATAGAAATGTTCGTTTGTTGACGTCATCTTAGAAAGCATCTGAGAAAAGTTATGAATTTATATTACATGTTTTGATTTATCAACATATTAAGAAATAGTTGCTTGTTAGACGGTATGAATTTCATTGCCCTGTGACAAAGCAAACCCATGAATTTTGATTTTACAAGTGTGTGTATTTAAACGCAAGCACTGTGCTTTCCACACGTCCCTCTGTCCTTACCAAGATGTAAAATTTTTATGTGGTAGATTTTGTATATTTTCTCTAATGTGTTATGGTTCAGCAGTTATGAAAAGGTCACTGAGAATGAAGAGGACATAAGAGACAATTACCATAAAGTCCAAGATACATAGTTCGTTTATTATAAAAATGTCTTTTACATATCGTATTTTAATTAAAACCCTCAAAGCCATATTTGAGAAAATAATATTTTTAGAAAAAAAATTTCAAGTAAAATAGTGTATGAGGACAGTACTTTTCTTGAAATGCTTGTGTACATCTTTGGGAGTAAATGGAATTACACCCGACGTTTAGATTTAAATTGGCTAATAATTTTTTACATTTAAACACCAAAACGAATACACACATATACGGGCGCTAACCATTCCCTAAGTTGCTGTCTTTGATCCAAGAATAATCGAAATATATAATTTCAGTGAAATCTCAATATCCATCGTTAGATGCATAAACATGTTTTCTAAATTATAGAGAGCATATTTTACACAAAAGCACTCCTTTTTCAGTTTGTTTACCTATATCTATGGCAGGTGGCACCACTGGGCTCCATATATACATATGGTTGCGTATAAGGTCTGAACTAATGTAAAGAATTCTAATTATTGGAATTTAACATTTCATTTCCTATATTGCAAGTTTGAATACGTCTGTATGAATAAGTTGGTACACATCGCTAGATGAAGAGAAAGAGTCATTAAACTTTTGGATACTTCCTACTTTGTCAACAAAACAAAGGAACATTGAGACAACTCATGTAAACAGTAACTGCAGCCAGTAGCAGAAAGGACCAAGCAGGAAGTATAAATTTGGCATGAAAACCACCAGAACGAGCCCACGATTGTGAGAAACGCTGGCTTGTTGATTAACGGCCATTTTGGTGGGATCCCTATTTAAATTATATAAGTCGGTACGCGAGAGGATTTTTGGATTAGTATTATTGAGTCGACGGATTAAGTCTGTCTGGTCTGGAGTCTGTTGCCGTGTATTCAACCCGAAACAAGAAGACGATCAACATCCTTCATATAGACCTTAGTTTAGACACCTACGCAACCCTGAACCAAAGGTACAGTTCATCATGTTATAATTTATATAATACTTCAATTGCAACGCTGATCTCTTCAAGATGAGGGAGTGCCTTGTTCTGCTCTATCGAATCATATGTGGTTTGACATTAGGTGTTATCTCTAACCCTTCTCATGTCCTCATACCTTACCAATTAGCTCTACCACCTGATTTTCCCAATCCTTCCAGTAGCTATGTTCTTGTTGCGGCTTAGGTTTGTAAGTCCTTCACCCCCCTTACAACCCTGGTGGCAACAATTTACGAGAGCTGTTCAATAAAGAATGATCATAATTTTTGGCACTAAAATTCAATCTTATTATATTGCTACCTTAATGTGAAACAAACTAGCCATAGTAGTTTCATTGTTTGTACTCCTGGTTCCCGCCTGTGAGAACCAGGCAAGTTCAGACATGTTCAGTATCGCCTATCGCTGCAATAGAGCTAACACGCCAGAAACAATATGCGGCTTTGAAATTCTGCTTTTCGTCTCAACAAATCTCAGTTGAGGCTTATACAATGTTGCAGGAGGCCTACAGCACAGCTCGAAGGTGGTTTAAAATGTTTAAAGAGGGGAGCCCATCAATTTCAAAGGAAGGTGGACCCGGTGCTCCACTTACTGCTCTTAAGGAAGTAAACATCAATACTGCTGCCGCCACTGTGAGAGAGGATCGACGAATAGCCTTAAGATCACCTTCTGAAATACTGAACATTTCAGTGGATGCCACCCGCACGTTGAAACATTACACATGAGACGTGTTTGAGCCTGATGGGTTCCAAGACTGTTGATTCCCGAACAAAAGGACATTCGCATGCAGGTCTGCATGCAGTTAAAGTTGATGTTACAGGAAGATCCAGAGTTTCTTTCAAACGTAATCACTTCATCATTTTGATCCTGAGAGCAAACAGCAAAGCTCAGGGTGGAAGTCTCGTTCACCAGCAACCCCCCTCCCCAAAAAAAACAAATGTACTTGCTTCTGCTGGGAAAGTTATGGTCATCTCATTCTTTGATATTCATGGAATGGTTTATCAGTAAGTTGTAGCTGCGCACACATCTGTAACTGGACAATACTACAGGGATGTCCTGAAAACATTGCAAGTCCATATTAGGCGCACAAGACCACATTTCCCTGAAGCAGGCTGAATGCTGCACCACGATAATGCGCGGCTCCATATTGGCAATATTGTTGCTGAATATCTTGCAAAACTCAACGTGAAGTGCATCCTTCACCCTCCCTATAGTCCGGATTTAGCCTCGTGTGACTTTTTTATATTCCATAACTTGAAGAAAGGCCTTCGTAGGAGGCATTATCCATCATCAGAAGCAGAGGCGAAGGCTGCGCAGGCAATTTTGAAGGATCTCTCAAAAATGGTTTCCAGCATGTATTTGAAGATTGGCAGAAGCGCTGGGACAAGTGCATCTCATTCAGGGCGGACTTTTTTGAGAAGAACAATCAAAATTATGACAATGAGTAAAGGTACGTGGTCAAAGAAAGTTGTGATCATTCTTTATTGAACAGCCCTCGTATATTGTATGTGTATGTGTGTTGTGTGTGTGTGAACAGTTAAATGATCGTTCTAATAATGATTTTGGATCATTGATGATTTGTTTTTTCTCTGGAAAGTCTTTGTTGTTACTGTTGGTCGCACTCCTGTTTTTTTCGTTTTCCCGCGATTTATGACCGATGCAGCACTTCGCGCGTGTGTGTGTTTTGGTCTCAAAATCGCCATGGCTTTGGATCGATGTGAAGTGCTGCTAGAAGGAGATGAAGAGACAAAGATGGCAGGCAGTGGAGAAGAAGGCGACTCCAGGAAAGGGCGTTGAACTTACCCCGATATCCAACCCCTTCCAGTCAGCTTTTTTCCCAACACAAAGCCTGGTTTTAGGACACACGACTTACTTTTTACTTACACCGAATTTGCCCACTCTACTTCCTTCTCTAAGAATGTGTAACTTTCTCTCCCTGTCTCCCTTTATCCCTCCCCCCTCTTATCCCAACTTCCTTATTTATCCAGTGGAAAGCTAAGTTTAATTGGACAGATGCTAACATTCTGGTAAGGCAGCAACATGCAAAATGAGTATTCAGTTTAAATTAACATCTTCAAAAACGTACTAAAGTGCTTTAAAATTTATGTGCGGTGCTATATTCCTCGTATAAATCAGCAAAGAAAATAAGGAAATTGGGCATGAATTAGATGTGCTCAGTTTGGCAGAATGAATTATGAAACAAAGGCAAGAATAAGGATAATCCTTGCACATAAACCATTATTATGTGATAAAATGCTTGTGGTCCATTCTTGATAGCGAACCATTCAAAGTCCTTTCGCGGTAAGAATTTGACCAGGAGAATCATACAGCGATGCGCAGTGTTTACCGCGGTTTAGCTTACCATGGTTACCTGGCAAGCCTCACTTTGGTTGTGCACACCATTTAACTTTGCTGAACGCACCAGGAAGTGCAGTGTGTCATCTTTTTTCACTTGTGTATCTCTGCTAAAGCTCACTAATATAGGCCCTTATACAGCGTGCAATGGAGGGAAGTAAAAGTGGTCCTGAGTTTATCTAAGCATAAGAAAAGAGAAACGAAGCAGACAGATGTAATTTTTCCTACTTTTCATAAAAAATAGTATACAGGGTAACGCTTTAACCAGGACGCTCTTCAATATGAGGGGCAGATGAGACTTCAAACTTCTGACATCTTTAGATTAAAAGACTCTCTACATGTGCAATAAATGTAACCTAAAATTCCTGAAAGTCTACTTGTTGCATTAAGACCATTAATTGATTCCTTTATTTCTGAATTACTTCAACAATTCTAATTATGTGAAAAGACTTGGTTTTTCAATTTTCGGTTCATCGTTGGACAGTACATTGAAACCATCGACCCTTAAAATACTTTTAACGGATCTACAGAAATCATTCGTTCCTGGATGAACCGATTTAACCACAATAAAATATTAATCAAGGGTAGTGCAATAGTTATCAGCATCATTCATTTACTTGCTGTAACTTTGTGTTGGAAGTGTCACGGCGACACAGTGCTAATGTGTACAATAATAGAACCTCGAAGAGCTATTTAATACGAAGAATTAAAACAAACTAATGAATCCCCTTCAGTGAGAACCCTTAAGTAGAGGAAAGAAGGATAGCAAAACCAAAGAAACAAAGGAAGGAAGGGGGGAAAAGAAATAGGAACATAGGTTTCGAGAAGAATTTTCTTAACATAAAGAATTGCTAAAATATAGGACATATATATTTTATTTTTCATATAAACATCTTGATAATGCAACATTTTAATAAATTTATTACAACTTTTTTTTTAAAAAATTACACAAATGCAAGAAATGTTCTTAAATGGGTTGTTCAGTGGAGCAATTGCTTAGAAAGCTATTGTATTGTATCCTTGAGAGATTTTGAATTAAATATGAACTTTGTATCTATCCGGCAATTCATTTATAAGATGTGCTATTCAGGTACATCGATATATATGGGTTTAATTTATCTATATTAATATCATAAAGAAACAATTTGTGTCGTTTGTATATTTGTGGGTGTACACATGTTGAAGTAGGTAAATACAAAAAACCACTCAGTCAAATGTGGTAATTTTGAAACACCCCCTAATACCGTTTCATAAATAATTATACGATTAAACATATTTTTGAAAGCTCTAGTATTTGAATGCCGGGATATTAGAGCTACAAAAGAATATGCTTGGAAAGATGGACTTAGCGGGTACTTAAGAATACCTTTGAGTAGAAGGTAGTTGTTGTTATTCCATATAAAAGCATATAATATAAGATGAAATAGTATCGTAATCCAAACTAATACTATGAAACGTATGCAATCCGAACCCAATAATAACCCTCTCTTCATTTGCTCTATACTTCGTCAGTAAAGGGAAGGCCGATCTGACTGCCGGATCGCCGCGTCTCCAATTCGACCCACAACGGGTGTCACAAGTGGGGGAGGATTTAGGATTTCATTACGGAGGGGATCCGATACGTAGGCCACCATGTTGGGCCCATTGTTCCTACGCCCCCAAGTGGGGGCACCCCTGGGAGGAAGGATGAGACGAAAGAGACAGAGTGGCTGACCCAAGGAGCCACGACAGTACGGAGGACAGGGTCCCTACATTTTACTCGGATAGAGACTTCCCCCGACAGACCAGGACAACGGACTCGCTCCCCTACAGCAACATGGCAACGAGCCCAGCAGCCGAGCCCCAAAGGTCCCTGGCTGGCGGTGCCGAAATAATTCCAGCAGAGGAGCGGAGTCCGGCAACTGACTTACCGGAGGAGGAAGTAGTTTTCCTCAGAGCATATAATCCTACCATGCACCGCCGAGACTCCCGCTGACACTTCTACCATGAAATATACCACCAGATGAGAGATTATATGAAATGATAATGGAGATGAAATGGAGGGACAGGAAAATCGGGGGATGTCATTAACCTACCCAGCATTTGCCTAGCGACCCGAGAAACCCCCCCCCCCTCAAAAAAAACCATGGGTCAGGTAGGTTGGCCACAGGAATCCAACCGGGGCCTCCTGAGCCATCCCGCTCGATAGGTGGTGGAGCAGTAGCGAAGGGTGGGGCGTGGTTAGGGCACTGACTATCTCCTGGCCAGAGAATGCTAAATAATTGTACAAGAGAGAAAATACTGTATTATTTAATTAACAACTGAGATTGTTTCTCTCGATGGTTACCGACACCGTATTTTTCAAGAGTTTTTAACCTAGTGGCCTGGGAGTCCGTAATCCACATATTCACCAGTTGAGTTATTTAGTATGAAGTGAAAACTGTGTACCTTATGTATTATTAAACGACTACGCTGACAAAGAGAGGATACAGAGACCTAAAAATGTACATAAAGTAATGTAAGAAGTTACTTGACCACCGTAGTTGATTGTTTTACCGACAAGAGGTACTTAGAGCCTATATAATATTTGCAAATTTAGAAGACTGTCAATAAGGGAGGTAAAATGGGTTACACCTATTTATGATTCACTCCTTTTGTGTGAATATCGTGGATTTAATTACATTTGTATGAAATTACAGCTATAAGGGGAGGATTAACTATAAAAATGTTATATATACTTGTACAATTTTTCATAAAAACGAGGGAGGTAAATTAATTTTTTCTTTTCCTTCCGGAATTAAAAGTCTGCATTGGCAGAAGGAATCAGCTAGCGCAGTTACGACTAGTACAGAGGACATGCGGATGTAACGACAGGCTAATGGGACATAACTTCCATCTCTCAGAGCTAATACAGAGAGTTTGATATCATGTCACTCAGTGTAGAACATTGTAGCTACAGCGTTCGTGCATAACTGCAGGATTTCATGACGACACTGACTGTATTGACTATGTATTTAGACTTCTGCTGATTACATATCTTATAATTTTGTGGAGGCTCCAAACGCCATTATTTAGATACCTAGAAGAGAGGCTATTTGTTGTTTTGTGTAAATATTTGTATATTTAAACACTTGATTTCTTAAACATGCTTTGTGGGAATGCATTTCACATAAATAATGTTATACGTTACAAAGCCTTACAATCCGTAATCAATCTTACATGTAAATGTTACCAAGGATTGCTGGAAGTTGATATATTGTGAAGATGCTCCAGCAGGAAGAGATCTAGGGTCAGTAGCGTGGAAATCCCTAACAATTTTAGCCTAGAAAACCCTTTCTAAAGTTAGAATTGCATCGCTCTGATCTACGAGCCGTCCACCAAGCTACCCTCTAGTGTCCAAGTGAGTACTCTTTCTTTTTAGAAAGCATCCGCACTACCTGCACGTAAAATAACTTAAACCTAATAGAGAGGTCTTTGAGCAAACTTAATCAGCCTTCCAAACCCAGTAAAGAACTGGACGCTGATAACAACGGCAGTTAATCAGCGTCCGTACAAAATAATGATGACGATGATAGCATTTGAAATATGAGAAGAAAACAGAATAAAAGGGTCAATATAAAAATAAAATCATGGTATATGGATTCCCCTACTGTCCAAGAACATCAGGAAAAGCTCACAGTCCTGGCGGGAACTATAAGGAATTCAACAAGGGACGCACGAAATGCAGGCCCTGGTTATCGCGGAGTCAGCGTACTAGGTTAGACTGGTGATCATATTTCACCTGTTACATATTAATTGCAAATACAGTAGAAGCCCGAAATAACGTGGTTTTGGGGGGACATTCTTTATACCCGCGTTATAACCTTACCGCGGTATCTAGGAATGTAACACTAGGAGCAAAAGGATCGATCCCGCACAGTTTCAGGAGGGAAATAAGCATGTAATAATAATTCCTATGTAAGGTAAATATATTACAGTACTTTTATAATTACTCACCAGTTATGCTATTCAGCCCGTCATCGAACTTAATTTATATTTCACTGTACATGTTTTACACAAACCATACTTCTCTTTGTTTTAAAAAATGAGTTACTTTTACTTGACGCACGGATGCGCTACTTTTTTCTCCGCGTATTGGTGCAAAATGGAAGAGATGAATACCGTTTGATTCATTTTGCTTTGTCATCCAAAAATCATATTGTTTAAAAGAGTTATCACTTTATTATCAGTTATAATGTTTTGCTTCACCTCCATGTCATTTTGACCTCTATCATCTTCACCGTCTTCTTCTTCAGTCATCCTTGTTGGGGACAGCATTAAGAGAATTATTGCGCCAACTTCATGTGTTAAACATGTAACGTACATTCCCCATTTCTTCCCAACCTACAGGGCGTGATTTCATACAGCGGTACCATATCGTTTACTTTCTTGGAATACAGCTGTGCAGGTGGTGGTGGTGAAAATTATACTGCGAAAATCCCGAGTTCAAATCTCGGTCAAAGTGAGTCACATGGATAAGGTTTTTCTAGGGTTTTCCCTTATTCTGAAAGACGAATGTCGGGTAACTCTAAGCTCCATGGACCCTGGGCTCATTAGAGCATAATTTCAGCCATTCCATTCATCACCCGAAATGACTTAAGTGGGAGGACGTAAATTACAAAACTGGTATACTGCGGAACCTATTTGTGGTATATTTTTATCGCAACTTTCCAAATAAATAAAGTAAAATAATGAACTACAATACTTTTTAACCGGGAAATACGAAGGCTGTTACATAAATAATGATCACAATTTTTTTTGACAACGTACCTTTACTCATCCTCACAATTTTTATGGTCCTCCTCAAAATAGTCTCCCACGAATGCAATGCACTTGTCCCAGAATTTCTGCTAGTCTTCAAAGACATGCTGGAAACCATTTTTGAGAGATACTTCAAAATTGCCTCCGCAGCCTTCACCACTGTTTCTGATGATGGATAATGCCTCCCATGAAGGCGTTTCTTCAAGTTAGGGAATAGAAAAAGTCACATGGGGCTAAATCCGGACTATAGGGAAGGTGAGGGATGTACTTCACCTTGATTTTTGCAAGATATTCAGCAACAACATTGGCAATATGCGAACGCGCACCATCCTGGTGCAGCATCCAGCCTGCTTTATGGAAATGTGATCTTTTACGACTGATATGGACTTGCAATGTTTTCAGGACATCCCTGTAGTATTGTCCAGTTACTGATGTGTGTGCAGGTACAACATGATGATAAACCATTCCATGAATATCAAAGAATGAGATGACCATAATTTTCCCAGCAGAAGCAGCCACTTTTGCTGTTTGGGGGTTTGATGATGAAGGAGATTTCCACACTGATCTTTGCTGTTTGCTCTCAGGATCAAAATGATGTAGCCAAGTTTCATCAGCAGTGATTACGTTTGAAAGAAACTACGGATCTTCCTCTCACATCAACTTAAAATGCATGTTACCTCCATTGCAGCGGTAGGCGATGCCGAACATATCTGAACTGGCCAGGTTCTCACAGGCGGGAACCAGGAGTACCAACAATGAAACTACTACGGCGTGTTTGTTTCACATTAAGCTAACAGAATATAATAAGTTTGAATTTTAGTGTGAAAAATTATGATCATTCTTTATTGAACAGCCCTCGTACTTTTACCCTCGTTAAATCAGTATCCACGGTATTTCGGACCACGCTATTTGGGGCTCCTTCTGTAATATTACTAATTGTTTCAAAATTCACCTGGAGTTTACACTTTTATAGCGTATATGAAATTCAGTGGCATACATACAGACCACATGTTATTTATGTATTGTGACTGACCAATTTTCAAAATGTCACTGTTCTTCCAGAATATTTAAACGCTGGGGAGTCGAGCATAGGACGTCTAAACCCCTTTGCAGTAACAGAACTCACTGCACGTCATTACAGTTGTCAAAAACTCGCTCAGTGCATTTTTGTTGCACTTGTTGACTTACTGTGACACACTCTCCCGACTTGGAGAGCTCTCGCTTATTCCGTTCTAAGTACTTCTGGAATGGCGAAACATCCATAAGCTTTCAGTTATTTTACGATAGTGCTTATCCCATTTATGTTTAGTGAGCCCGCAGCTTATCTAACTATATTGCGCCTGCCCGGTCTGACCATCCGGTGACCTTGGGACCAAGACGCTGCAGTACAATATGACAAGTGTTGCAAGGTAGTAAACAGCAGTAATATATGCGGACAGCAAAATTAAACTGCAGTCGCTACACAATATTACTCGACAGAGCGATGAGACGTATCGACCTTCTGGTGACCAACGCTGCCATCGTCCCTTATTGTATCTTATCTGGGCGATTAGAAGAGTGAAATATTAGTAAATTAACGTACAGTTAAGTTACGAAACACAAATAGAGCGATTTGAAGCT
Organism: Mantis religiosa; assembly: GCA_030765055.1. NCBI lineage: Eukaryota > Metazoa > Arthropoda > Insecta > Mantodea > Mantidae > Mantis > Mantis religiosa. Next base: position 39,466,774 of record CM060955.1, read on the forward strand.
GCGTGTGTCTATATGATATGATTTCTCGCGCCTGTCGATGTATGACACATTGCTGTCAAGAAGACATGATTATATCTGAACAGAGTATACATATACTGGACTCGCTGTGTATGTGCGATAAGCTGAGGTAAACATCTCTGTGTTGCGAATTTTTCACGAACGGCTTCTCGCTTTGACATGTAGTACCAAACATCATAAGTAACAGATAGAAGCTATCAGAGACAAACTACTTCATCGTCAGTTCAGGGATTAGGCATTTCTGCCTGTTCCGTCTACGCATTCCAGCAATTATTCGCATCCTTTACTAGGGCGTCCTACATCTCTTCTTCCACGAAGACTTTATCTTCTTATTAAAACCGGTCCTCCTTCTTCGTCCATTCGATTCATAATTTTTTTCCAGGTCTGTACATTTTCGATTATTTTATCCGTAATTTATGTATGCCTAGTTCCTCACGAATAGTTTAATTTCTTATTAAATATCGTGTAGAACTCTTCCTAAGAACCTCATTTCTGCTGGCTGTATCTTATTTTATCTCTTTCTTTTGATATGCAGGACTCACATCCATACATAAGCACTGCAACTGCCATCGTTTTATAAAATTTTTAACTTCGTTTCTTTCCTTGCTTTGCTTTATAATGCTCTTGCTAAAGTTCCACATATCTGCTGAAATTTGTTTCTTTTGTTTTCTTTGTCTCTGTCTAAATCAAAGCTTACATCACAGCCCAAAATCTGAAATTTGAGAGCTGTGTCAGCCATTTATTTTCAATGCTTATATTTTCCTCGAGGATATTTTCCTTGATGTGGCATTATTTTCGTTTTCTTTGTAGATATATTGTATTTATATTGTATATTATATTGTATTCTTTTCGCAGTAAATACATTTTATACATGGAACGTTGAAGGCTTTCTTCATTTTCTTGTATTATTGCTGCATCATCAGCACACAGTACCACATTTAAATTTTCATTTCTATTTAGTTTTATTCCTTTATCCACTGGCTTTTTCCAAGGTTTTTGTGTTTTTATTGTTTCCAAATCGTCCAAGTATATATTAAATAATGTGGGAGAAAGCCTGCATCACTGTCTTACTCCTTGATTTACTTTTATTTCTTCTGTTTTTATCGGGCCTGTATTTATGATAGTTATTATGTCTCTAAATAAGTTTTTAATTATTTATACTATATGAGGGGAATATTCCCTTTTGTCTATTATGCTCCATAATCTATTTCTACTTATAGAATCAAATGCTTTTTCGAAGTCTACAAATGCTATATGAGTTTCTAAGTTGACTTCTCGTCTTTTTTCTAAAATTATCTTTATACTAAAAATATTATCACTAGCTGATCGTCCTATTCTCAAAAAAAAAAAAAAAAAAAAAAAGTAAGAGACCACACTCACTCACTTAAATAAAAAAGAATGGATAATAGCAGAAGGATGGGTGAAAGCCCGCATAGGAATAGAAGGAAATATAATTACAGATAAATTTGCGAAACAAGCAAAAACAAACGGTAGCATAGAATTTTATTACAGAATCCCAAAAAGTGTCATCAGAAACACTATAAAAGAAACATTCAATAATTGGAAAGAGAATGGCAAAACACAATAAAAGGACTAGAGAATAAAAAAAATATTTTCTCATTGTAGCAAAAGGAATAGAACGAGGAATTAACCTAACAACCACACTAACAACTTAACAGGATATGGAAGACTGACAGCCTATTACAAGAGATTCTACATAATCGATGATGCTACATGCACCTGCAGCAGAAGAGAGGTAACGACAATGTTGTCACGAGGTCTACCCGAAAATCCGAAGACTCCGGCCTCTGTCAACCCAGGAAACTCCGGGGGGCTTTCCTTGGGCCAATATCTTGAGTCTAAAGGCCCCCGCCCCATCGACAAGAACGTCAAGATGGGTGGAAGTGGATACGCCACTTACGCGCGTCAACCCCGTAGGGAAGGCTACCGAGTGGGCCCGCCTACTGATCTAGCACACCTTCTACTAGCTCTGTAGGCTAGTACCCGGGATCTTTTAGGCAACTCTCTGCCCCCTCCGGTCGGTCGAAGCCTACCCGATCTCTCCCGAGTAACGGGAACACACTACCCTCTCGAGTACAACCCAATCCAAACAACTCTCATTCAAAGAGGTGCTCAAATGTTCGGCCCGAGGTTCCTCTTGTAACGTACGAGGTAGCCTTAACCAATAACAGAGGAGTCGTAACGACAGATCACATCCTGTTAGACTGCATCAAATGGAAGGATGAAAGGAAAAAAAAACTAAGAATAAGTAAGAACGGAGAGAACTAGCCAGTACATAAACCAGCACTTATGGGACAGTAAAGGACTTAAGTGAATATGTCAACACAATCAATATAGAAAGTGCAGAATAACTGAAGTTAATTCCACAAGACTTCAGGGATTCTGAACACAATCAATCTGAAAAACACAAGAATTTTAAGATTTCAGTAATTATGAACAATTAATTCGGAAACAAAGCAAACCATAACATGTAATATTAATAATGTAATGGAACACGTTGATGAGTAAAGGATTATAAAATTACACACACACACACACACACACACACACACACACACACACACACACACACACACACACACACACACACACACACACATACACACATACACACACATACACACAATACACTTTCTAAACTGGATGTTGAGTTCAACGAATTTGAATTGAAATTGAAATGCGAAATTTTCACCTTAGGCAGGAATAGAAAAAATAAAAGCAAAATCAGAATGCAGTAGTTTAGAATTAGAATTCAGTCCTTTGCCTTAAAGGACATGAATATAAAACATGAAACACTGTGAGAGCTTGCGGCGCAATTCTGCGCTTATTTGCTTCTTCAGCTTTTGCAGATTCACAGAATTATTCATATAGAAGGTAATGGGAAAGCATATATCTAAGTACGGAGAAGAAGACTGACTGTGAATGCATTTTATAGACGCTGAGATTTCTGCAGACTTTTCTTGAGATGTTTTATCTCTCTGTTTGGAACCGCCGCGCCGATGATATAAAACTTTTCTCTTGGAACGTGCCAAGTGCTGTGACCTGGTGGAGGGATATCAACTACGTTCCTTTATACCGCGGAGAAAACGAACCCAGCCAAAATAAACTTATAAAGTATAGAAGACAGGAGAGGGGAACGACTTTTTGTTATTCTGTTTTAAAAAAATCTCCAAAAAGGCGAATCTAGACGTTGCAGCCTCCTGAAAGCAAAAAACGTACAGTCAAACAAGCAAGTTAGCGATGTTTACTATGGGCCTGCTTCAAAATGTCAACCTTTTTCACAGAAATCGTTATATACGGACTCGTCAGGGGAGATGTGTAGTTCAAATACCGATAGGATCGGCCTCTCTTATGTCCTGTAATGTCATATCATGATACAAATAACATTTTATGTGTTTATAAAATATAACACCTGCCATGTTTTGCATTGGCAGATAGGTATAAACGTATAGTTCCTAGTAAATACTTTATTATGGTCGATATTATGCTTGACCCATTCAAGTTTCAAAGTGGTTTTAGCTATTTGCCATTGCGTCAATGCTTGGCAGGAATAAATGATCCATTATCTAGGTATTCAGTATTTGAAACCTTTCAATTACTGTCGGGGTCATCATTTTGAACATTTACTGCGTTGATGAAATCTATACCTACTCTTTGAGAATTTATTTTTCTGTTCAACCGAGAACTTAACTCCTTTGTCAGTAGAAGAAGTGAAACGTCAGATTTAAGCATGAAACAGAACTATTAGATATGATGTCGTTGAGATGCTCCTAAGGCGTGAAAGATAATTAGTAACTTGGTGTACAACACCAGATAAAGTACAGATTATAAATGGGTACAGAGCTAAGCATGATCCCTAATTATGGGATAGTGATTTTTTGTGTCTTTGGTTAATAAGAAAACCAATAGCAACAATAAATAAACTTGTAACTAAAATACAGACAATAAAGACTAGGAGAAAGGGGAAAAAACAACGTGACATGGTTTCGAACCTGTCCCTTGCATCACCATATTGTAGCAGCTAACCACTCGGGCCAGCTGCCATGTGTTCCATGACGCTCGTTGGGAAAGCATTCGTTTGTCACCTTGCTAGTGTTACATTCATAGAAACATCATTTAAGTATTACGCAGCTCTTTATTCCTTTTTCAGGACTATAAGTATAAATGTTGGGTGCATGAATAGAAGGGCAGAGCTGCAATAACAGCTTTTGTACTAAAATGGTCATGTTTCACATTAAACTATAAAGTGCGGGTTGCATAGATAAGAATAAATAGGGATAATTGACTCACCTGGGATAATAACTGCTATGCTCACCTTAAATGCAGAGCATTAACATCAGGAGCCAATTCAAGAAGAAGAAAGTGTGACATTCCTTATTATAAGGAGAGATGGCTTGGTGCCTGTCTAAGGCACTCTGCACCACAACATGGCTTCGACAGCTCAAGCTGGAATATAAAATTTGTCAACAGTGATTCTGTTAGCCTTCTTAAGTAAATCCGCAGCATTATTCATATCCGAAATTAAAATTCAAAATCGCTAATAAAGAATTTTAAAAAAAGTGGATGTTGTGAAAGCGTGATAAGTATTCACCAAATTTACCATGTCCACTTAAAAATTGTGTCAAAACAAAATTTGGTATAAGAGTTTCACATTTTCCTCTGTCATATACACTAGGGAAAAATAATGTATTTGTTAAACTTCCATTTGAAGTTGTTAGCCATTGTTGGTTCCATTCTTCAAGAATATGTTGATGTATTATTCTCCTTACAGTAGAAATAGGATATATAGATGTAAAACTTCACTCTTTCTTTCCGACAAATATTTCTGCACCTTAATCTCATTGCTTGGCTAAGAAGGCTGCAGAATCCAATCATCCTGTGACATAATCTATATATCCTATTTCTACTGTAAGGAGAATAATACATCAACATATTCTTGAAGAATGGAACCAACAATGGCTAACAACTTCAAATGGAAGTTTAACAAATACATTATTTTCCCCTAGTGTATATGACAGAGGAAAATGTGAAACTCATACCAAATTTTGTTTTGACACAATTTTTAAGTGGACATGGTAAATTTGGTGAATACTTATCACGCTTTCACAACATCCAACCCCGAGTGCATGAGTGGTGAAGAAATTCAAACTGTGGTTCATCTCCTTTTCTGTTGTTCCATTTTCTGGAGAGAAAGACAAGAATTAATAATCAAGCTAGACTCTCTAGGAACTGAATTTTCTGCTCCGCTCACATCTTTGCTAATGAAGCCACAACAGTATAAGTACTTCATGATGTTTATAAACTCAGTGTTTAAACGTCTGTAATAGTTTAAATTAATATGCATCAGATTATAACATATTTTCTTCCTTCCAGTATTTAAAATATTTTTGTTAAATTTGTATATTTTTATGTATCAACGCTAACCGTAAGATACCACTGTGTAAAATAGGGTTCAATAAATCTGGATAAATAAAAAAAATCTCATTAGGAGAATGGACCGTAAATTTGATGAAAATTTAATTATTTTATCTTTTAAACACTCTGGTACTTTATATGTAAAGTACTTCCTTGTTTACCAAAACCAAAATTTTGAAATTATGTTGTCAAATGTTGATTAGGGCTAAGTATTGTTTTATTTTCTCTCCTTCTTATAGTAAGTAAGAAAGCTATTACATTTCACCCAAATGTGTCAGATCTAAAGGCCGGAAGGATGAACGCTCGCATGCAATACAGGTTAGCTGCACGCAGAGTACGAATAACGTCAGATGTACAGCATGGTCAACAAGTGTGCAATGCGAGTATTGTTAACTGCAGGGTCTGTGATATCGTCTGAACTATCTGGAAGTTTTCAGTTCATATCCACAGTTTTGCAGTGTTATCCAAAGCTATTAGGCAATTAGGAAAATCGGGTTTGGAAATGCCCAAGGACATAAGCATATTGAAAAGAAACTTACCTAATTCAATTAGGATACATCTTGTGCCAGGTACCGGAAAAGTGCAAGCTAAACTACAGACGCATTAAACAAAAATAGTGATTATCCAGCTATGTGTGACATTGTGAGACGTCGAAAGGAGTGTTTCTTTCTGTTTAACTGCTTCAGTGATAGACGTCGAATTTCCACATTTAATAATTTAGTAATATACGTTGTAATTGATGACGATATATAGTTAATAAATAGCAGCACTTATAATCGTGTGCAATTCCAGAATACATAGTTTACGATGGTTGTAAGCTGTGCTGCGGTTTTCATGGTCACGCTGCACCTACGTGCAGTTGTTTACTTTCGCGTGGGATAACAATACAGTCCATTTGCAGTATACCTATGGAAAAATGCACACGCCTCCGGTTTCCAGTTATATCGACATTTCTCGGTAAACGTCCGCGTGTGTATGAACAGCAAAACGAAAGCTAAAAGTCGGTTAGCTACTAACCTTGGTATTTAAGTTCAAGGGCGCCACACAAGGATTTTCAAGAAAATTCCCCTCCCTAAACCACCCCTTTTCTGGCACATTTTATGAATATTTTTAGTTTCCCAAAAACAGCTCAAACGATTTTAATTGAAACACCATTTTTTAAAAATGTTCATACAAATGAAATGAATATCTAAGATTTTCTAGGAACTTTTCCAGTAGCCTTCTTCATTCCGGATGACCTTTTCATAACTAATAAACCATAAGAGACAGACAAAATATTACTGCACAGAAATACTGAGCGGAACACTATTTGTCATGTGTGTGTGTTTGTGTGTGAGAGTGTGACATAAATAGCCAAAAGATAAAAACGATTTTTCACTTTAAAGCAGTGTATAATAAATAAATAAACCCTGGCGCGACTGCCCTAAGAGGGCCAAGGTCCACCAACCCGATTTCGGCCTCACGCCCACATACACAAGGTAGAGTTGGGTGATCATCCAAACGATACGGGGAGGAGATGAGGTCTGCATCTCAGCATTCCCCAGCCAGAACGTTGGGTTTCGTGACCATAGCCGCTTACCTAGTGTAAGCGTCCTCACCTTCCTCAAAATGCTGAGTGGGTATCAGTCCTATACCCGGGACCTGAAATCCCGATCAAACCCGGGCCGCTTTCCGTAGGCATGCCGCTTTAGCCCACTACGCCACGACGCAGGACTTTAAAAAAGGTATAAGAGTTGGAATATACAATAAATTACCAAGGAATATCTCCGAAAATGTCCATTTTTTAAAAGAAGTTATTAATTTCTCTTTGAGATTATAAATTACTCATCTTGTATTGATTGCACTTTAAGGAGAATTTTAGTATTGTTTCTGCTGCTTAATATATTGTACTCTGGGGCTTTATTTGTACACAATGTCTGAGTCAACAATGCACTTTTATTTCTTGACACTTGGTTTCGTAGGGTTGGGCTCATATCTGAATCGACGACACGCCGTTGTCCGAATTCTTATACTGGGTTTTTAGAACTCCTGACCACAGCCAACTTGGTACAGTTCACTAGATGTTGCACTTAAACTCTACTAATGTATGCATCTTTGATGCATTTAAGAACACAATTGCGCTGCTTATTGTGAACCGCACGCAAACTTTAAAGGATTTTGTGCACAGGGAAAAGTTTTTATCCTTTGTTATTTATTTTGTCTTATTAGAGGAACTACAATGAATAATTAAACTCTAACACGATTGTTTATGGTAATTTTGGTTCTGGAAGAATACCTAATATTAACCAAAATTATCCGTTGACAGAGAGAGAGAGAGAGAGAGAGAGAGAGAGAGAGAGAGAGAGAGAGAGAGAGAGAGAGAGAGAGAGAGAGAGAGAGAGAGAGAGAGAGAGAGTATGTTATCTGGTATACCTGCACTCTTGTTCATTATGTTTGTGTTGGACACAGGTGTGAACCGCAGTGGCCAGGCGGTGGACTTTGACCCACAAGGGCACTTGCGCCGTGCGTTTAGTTAGATCAGTTATTATGTTACCGAGCGACACTAGCTCTCTCTGTGCGAATCGTTTATAACATATTTGTGTTTTAAGATAGTTTTCGTGAACGTTTCAGAGTGAGTCGCTTCTGTACAAATTGTGGTTTAGCTATCGCACATTAACGGGAACTCCTTATGACTCTTAGAGTCTGAGTACAAATGTCTGGAACGTTTTGCTAAAAGATTACACGTATACATTTTATCGATATAGTTTATCACGCAGCTGTAATTGTACTCTTAGCACAAACGCCACTGTTTCACTTCCAAAGCTTTTTATCGCATTTGCCAGCTGCTGTGAACGATGTGCTGTGCAATTGTTTCTGATTTTTAACTCCCTCCTAAATTGGTGGAGTAATTTTAAAACTCTATAGTCAGTGGAAATTCGGTCACATGCCAGCTGCGTGAGTTCAAAGTGTATGAACAAGGGCTTGATTATTTCGGGACAAATGAATGCGTTTCAATTAACGACGACCTAAATTTTATACTTCATTTCCGCTGAAAAAAAGCACGAAGATATGTGTCGGACATTTTAATTTGCTACTTCTCATTGTATTCAGACAGTGTGATAATTTCCAGCAATTCTAAAAACTGGTATTTTCTCGTTCCACCAGTATGAAACGACGTAAATTTATCCTTATTTCGTGTTTTATCTTCTTTTCTTTTCACGGCGTTTGTGTGTACAGCTACTTCCAAGAGAACGGTTTTAATCTCCTTCTTCTTACGTCCATGGGCCTCAGAATTATTTTTGTGAAAGCAACTAGCACGTGCGTGAAGGCGATATTTTTACTGTGTAGAAAGAGAGAATTTCGTGCAAGAAAACTGGCGGTGAAATTAAGCTGTTTTATACTGTCTACGGAAATAGATGTTCGCCATTTCACATCCTGGACATTCCCTTTGTTTCTATAGCAACTAAGAGGCAATTCACAATGAAACATAAGCAGAACGTAAACACAGCAGCTTGTTTGATGTTATCGTAATACATCTGTTTACATTAACTGAATTTAACATAAGTTTATAAACTTATGAGTTAATATGGAAGTTTGAAAGCTCCAAACTTTCATATTATATATATATTCCTACATCTGTTCAACGACAAACATAAGAAACCAGCTATTTAGAGGGCGAAATTCCATACAGTGCATTACATAATTATTCTAGCGTCTTCTCAGTTATTCTGTAACCTGACTCGCTAACTTCCTTTGTGTACTAAGGCAAAGCGTGGAAGCGTATCGGACAAAAGCCTATCGCATATACACTGCGAATCGCATTCTGCCCAGATACATATCTTCTGGACAGCACTGTGTCATATATCGACAGGTGCGAGAAATATAAGGCGCGTTCAAAAAGAAACGAGCAGGAGCCTGGTATGCGCAAACCGGGTGACAGGATGGTAATATCGTGGCGTGTGTAATGAATTGTTATTACGACCAGAGCGTGGAAGTTCACAGCCCGTTGCTAGAGGGCACGCAGGCAAGTCACATGACTGTAGTAAGCTAGCAGCAGCATGCATCAATCGTCCAAAGCTCCCAGTCACATTGCAAACAGTGAAATGGAGGCGTCAAAAGAAGAGCAAGGGAGTGTTTTACGTTTTCTGACAGCCGAAGGAGTAGAGGAAACGGACATTATCAACGAATATCACAAGTGTACGGAAAACACTGCATGTCCCTTGCAAGGGTCAAGGCGTGGCACAAGCGCTTCAAGGGAGGACTGGTGTCATTAGCCGATGATTCACGGTCTGGAGCACCACAATGCATTACCGATGACATCGTCGAGCTGGCTGAGGCACTCATTAGCCAGGATCGCTGCGTGACAGTGAAAGCCTAGCTGCCGAGGTTGGATTGAGCGTTGGAAGTGTTCACACCATCATGAAGGAGCAACTGCTCTTGAGCTGAGTGTGTGCCCCACAGTCTTCAACCACACCAGGAAGCATGTCGAATAGCCCACTGTCCTGGTCATCTGCAGCGCTATGCTAGGGAAGGGAATGACTTCCTGGCACGCTTGGTGGCTAGAGATGAGTCATGGTGCCATCACTTCGGACCAGAATCAAAACGACAAAGTCTACAGTGAAAGCATCCAGGGTCACCACCACCAAAAAGGCCAAGGCCACCAACACAAGTGCAGGCAAGGTTATGCTGACGTTCTTCTTTGACCAAGATGGCTCCCTTCTAATACACTTCCTGCATCACGGGAGAACAGTGAATGCCCAGAGTTACTCGCAATCCTTGACCAACCTTCGACAAGCGATCAAATGAAAATGACCAGGCAATCTCACCCGTGCGGTCTTTCTGCTCCACGACAGTGCAAAGTTTCCTACGGCCAACACAGTTGCGACACTCCTGCAGAAATTCAAATGGGAGGTTCTCGGCCATCCTCCATACAGCCCAGACCTCTCTCTTTGTGATTACACCATTTTGGTCACATTACAAGCGCTCTGAGGGGCAAACGATTCACCTCGGTGGACAACGTCCAGCTGTAAGTGCGGAACTGGCTCACAGTGAAGCCCTGGGACTTTATGTAACAGTCATTTACCGTCTTGTACATATATAACATGATTGTGTCATATAACAATATTGTGTCAAGGAGAAAGAAGACGGAATCAAACTCCCTTTGGGTCAAGAGACGAAAGGGAAGGCTGCAATGGTAATTTGCATTTGTGTATAATAATCAATTGTCTAACCTTTTAAGTCAGACACACGGGTCATGTTTCATCATTTGCTGTACACCAGTTTACCAATACTTCGCTATTTTAGTAAACAAGTTAGCCTGTGAATGCAGCACTGAGTCACTGACGTTCTCAACCCTGTGTGATGTAGTAAGCTTATGGAGCCGGAATGTACACAAATCGCAACAAAACAAATTATGATGGTATATGCTGCCTCTTGAGGAATTTAGGCTCTTATATCTCTCTGGATATATAGAGTCAGACTGAAAAATTCAATGTCATAGCCGGGATTTGAACCATATATCTCCTGGTTTCTGGCGGGTTGCTCTTAACCAATGAGCAATTTTTCCCATTAATCCACTGAGAGTTCTCTTATGCCATGAAATACATAATATTTCGTGGCGACTTACTGTAATAAGTACTTAACTCCCAAGATTCATAATAAACCTAATAAAAATGGTATAACTATGAAGCGTGGTTTATGCTGGTAAGGAAATACTAACCCCTCTATCACACCCAGCCCCACTTCCCATAGCTGGTTGTACCGCTTCATTTAATGCTTGTTTTACTTCTCCCTTCCTCTGAGTACAGGGTACAGTACAGACTAACACCAGAGGGACTCATCTTGGGGTCAATGTGGACAGTGACAGTTAAGCTTGCTTTCCAGTCGCTTAGAAAGAAATGTCAATACTCCTCCCCTTTTGCCGTGCCCTAGGCCTGATCATACACTGATGCGTTTGTATCGGATTTGAATTCAAATCATTAAGTGATTGATTCACTCAAAGCTAGTGTGGAACACAGATGACAAAGAAATGCTGCCAATATTAAATTAAAGAATGATCACTATGGAAAATCATTAGTATCGATTCTTTTATGGTACACGGCTGTCGTGTACTGTCAGTGATCGCTCCTTAATAGCTATATTAGCTCTGTATTTTTTATGTAGCAAGATTTTTTGGTGTTTGTTAGCACGCTGGTATCTGCTTATCAAGCAAAGAACCCGGGTTTGATTCCCTGCGTGGGAATCTTCTGCGACTCAGAGAACTGGACTTTGAAATATACAGCCTCATTAGCTCCTTCAGAGGCCAACTGAGCACCTACTTCGGCCTTGGTTGTGAACACTGAGCGCTGACAGGGTCCCTTCCTTGAGTATTACAACCCATTCTAATGAACAGATGTGGAAAACGCAGCGATCGTGCGGTAGACCTTGTTGTGCAAAGAATTGCTGCGTCTGGTGGTTTTAATGTTTTTCTACCTCTTGCGGTTTGTAAGTTACTAAACAGTTATTCAGTATGAGGGGTAGAAAATTTGTTTTAGATTTTATTTGTCATGCAAATACCTTAAATATTTAATGTTTTACAACCAGCGAAGTCATTTTTGGGGAAACAAAATATAATAAATCCTTTTTCCGTGTGAAAGGTTAGAGGCTAAGAATGTCACCACCAAGAATGACACCTAAAGTCCCTTCTAGATAAACACTTTACCATAACCTTACTGCAGTGCGGGCATTGCACTTGAGCTGCGGTTCGGTAGGGAAGGGGGCAGGGTTGACGGTGATAGAGCTAGGAATCATAATTAAACTAAAACCACTTGGCTACCACAAACACTCTGATTTATTGCTCTGTTGCTTCATTCCCTAATTAAGTTAAATTACAAGGAAATGAAATAGCACGAAAATACATTACCTTCAGGAGGTGTTACCTGACATCATACCCACTGCAGTGCCTTCCAAAAACCATTCTTACAAGTTGGATAAAAAATAAACTTCCTCATTTACACAACACAAAATACTGGGCCATTGCTCTCGCTGACAGATAAATTTGAATCTTTCGTCAACCAAAATTTCTTCATAATGGTTCTAGTAATCGTATTTCTGTGAAAGGGTAGAGCCAGACTGAAAAATTCAATGCCATAGCCGGGATTTGAACCATGGTTGTTCTGGTCTCCATCCAGCCGCTTTAAAATATTGAGTTACTATGGCCAACGTGCCAACATGACATTAAATTCTCCAACTGACTCGTGTTTTCCCCGGTAAACCACTTAGGAGTTCTCATAAACACATGAGACAACTACCTTAATGGCGACTTACTATGCTGTAAGTACTTTAAGGTCCGGGCTTTTATATTTCGGAACACTATTAGCTACAATTAATGGAAATTAATTGTTCTTTCACACCAGCCATGTGTAGGACGCACTATTTTTTTTTTTTTTTTTTTTTTTTTTTTTTTTTTTTTTGTAATTTTACGTCCTCCAACGTTAAGTCATATCGGACGGTGAATGAAATGGGTGAAATGATGCTCAAATGTGTCCACGGTCCATGGAGCTTAGAGCTACCCGACATTCGTCTGTAAGGATAAGGGAAAACCCCGGAAAAACCTTATCCAGGTAACTCACCCTGACCGAGATTCGAACTCGGGACCTCTTGAACGTGAGGCAGACATGCTACCATCTACGCTACCGAGGCGGGCAGGACGCACTATGAAAGGGTAGAGCCAGACTGAAAAATTGAATGCCATAGCCGAGATTTGAAACACTGATCTTCTGGTCTCCGTCCAGCCGCTCTAAATCATTGAGCTACTATAGCCAACGGGCCAACGTGACATTAAATTCTCCAACTGACTCGTATTTCTCCCGGTAAACCACTTAGGTCTTCTCATAAACACATGAGACAACTATCTTAATGGCGACTTACTATGCCGTAAGTATTTTAAAGCCCGGGCTTTTATATTTCGGAACACTATTAGGTTCAATTAATGGCGATGACAATTAATTCTATTCTCACAGAGACCAGTGATTTTTCTTGGTTTCTCCGTGTAGGTAGGCGAATGTTGTAGGTAGTGGTTTTGTTCTTTACCATGACTCTCCTGTCCAGCTTTAACTCTGCCCATAATTTTCTTCACCATTTGAAGGATTTATGGACCAGGGGATGTGTTCGGCATGCTGGTCTGCGATGGAGTTGTGCTTTGTGTAGGTTTCTATCTGGCATAGGTTGGACTGCTCACAGACCCGTCCTCCGGGTGCTCATTGAGTAGTCTGCCTTTCAGGCGGCCCTCTGTATTTCGGGGCTTAAGCGGCGTCGGATGTTTTTCACTATGGGAACGTTAGGGAACCTCACATCCCTGCGTACTACGACTTCAGGATTTGGTCACTCTTCGAGTCTCTACCTCATCCTTTTCTCTCCATTCACATATATTTTTCTAACTTACTGACTTTACTGTATAAATAAGTATGCTTTCCCCTTAAAATTACAAATACTTCGTTTCATTGTTTGCTTAAAACCATTAATTTAGATTTGTTATTTTATATTTCTGGATTATTCTTACACCTCTGTTGTACTTTGTACTTAGCTCTTTGAAGTTGGTGTTTGGAGATGGAATGGACGATTATGACGTCTGCAAATGAAATTGTGTTTAAAACCATACTCGCAATTGAATGACCAATAAGTTAAATAATAATAATTATGACAAATAACGAGACTACTCATTTCCTATTACGCCCACGCAAGGTGGGAGGCTGGTAGTGGAATGCAGTTGAACCTTGGACCTTCAAGACCAACCACCATTAGTTCCGTGTCCCTATCTGCTCTAGTTTGCTTCTGAGTCTTGGTTGTAGAGGTCGTTAATTTGTGTTATGGCCGCGAGCTTGGTGAACTTAAAAATCTAGCAGTGCATTAAGCTCAAATTCATTGGGAAATTAAAAAAGTTGCGAAATGAATGTTTTCATGTTGAAGAAAGTGTATAGTGATAATGGTATGTCACGTTCGTGTGTATTTGAATGGCGCTCTGGGTTTCAGAGGGTCAGGAAGAGGTAGAAGATGAAGAACGTGCCAAGTCAAAAGCGAAGGCGATACTTATCATTTTTCGGTATCAGGAGTGCTATCATGACTAAGTGCGTGCCTAAGGGTTAATCATAAATCCTATAAAGAAGTCCTAATCAAACTGAGGGAAAGAGTAAGGAAGAAAAGATGGGATATGTGGAAGAATGACGCATAGGTTCTGTTTCAGGACATCGTGCCAGCCTACAATGCCATATCTATGTAACAGTTTTTAACGGAAAAGCTCATTCCTGTGCCCAACATCCGCCATATTCACCAGATCTGGCTCCCTGTGACATTCTTCAATTTTCAAAAGTGAAAAGTGCATTGAAGGGAACATATTTTCAGTGTATTGAAGAATTGAAAGCAAAGTTGTTGAAGAGGGTGACAACAGATGTCCCACAGTATTGCTTTTTTTTCCCCCCTTCGGTAAAATCCCATATCGAAGGGAAAAATAAGAAAATAATGAAAGGAAAATTAAGAGGATGGGAGGATACTGGATCTGTAGATCACTTTCTTTAAGAAATTGCAGAAGAGCTTGGTATACAGGTTTGTGGCATAACTGTAATATGGTGTTGACGCTAGCGGGAAAAGGAACAGACTGTTGAAGTAGGCGGCGGAGGAAGGAAGAACGGTGGGCTCGGTAGCGAGAGCAACTGAACAGGAGATGATTGAGGTCAGCGGTTTCGCCTGGATCATCAGGACATACAGGGGAATCGATGAGACGTAGTCGGTGTAGATGTGCAGGGTAACATCCATGTCCAAGTCGCATTCTAATGATGGAGGTGAGATGTCGACGTGCAATCCTGAAGCTGGAGAACCAAGGGGTCGTGGATAGATGCGTCTGAACGGCGGCGTAGTGTCTGCCTTTGATGGACTGCGAACGAATCCAGGCGTCATTCCAGCGACAATAGGCGTCACGCTGAAGGACCGGGAAGAAATCCGTGTAGGGCAGTTAGATGCCATGAAAGGTGCCTCGGGTGAGTCCCTCTTTTGCCAGGCGATCGGCGACTTCATTGCATCGAATTTCGACATGCCCTTTGATCCAAAGGAAGTGAATTTGATGTCCGGCTGTGGTAGCGTTGTTCACCAGTGTCAGTATCTCGTAAAGATAACAGTGCATATCTCTCGTCCAGAGAGGAGATGAGAGTCTCTGCAGCACACTCTGCGCATCGGTTCAGTATTGCTTTGAGCAGTGGAAGATACGTATGCAGCGGTGTATAGTTAATGGAGGGGAGTATGTTGAAGAGGACAGAAGTTAGTTGTACTTCGTTTGCAATAAATCATATATCTGACGCGCTCGTTATTTAATTGTCACACATCGTGTGTGTGTGTGTGTGTGTGTGTGTGTGTGTGTGTGTGTGTGTGTGTGTGTGTGTATATATGTATATATATATAAAAGTCTTAGACGTATTCTTTTTATATATACATATAAATATATATCATATATAAAATCTTGCTAAATTAACACATTAGTAGATTTTCTCTTTCTGTTAACATTTTTTCTACAAAGAATCGTCTGTTTTACTACTTCATCTCTTTTGCGTGATCGTAACTGCGCAATAAAATTAACAACGCCTATTAGTATAGACCATCGCTTAGGCTTCCACTTGTTGACACCTCAGTGACTGCTGGCATAAGCGATGTGAGGTTATTGGCCTTTCAGAAAGTTCGAACTCAGTTCCAATAGAATATTCATTATCACAAGACCTGTCCACTCTGTACTACACCATCTTGAAGAAAATAAGCAGGTATGGCTCGTGTGTACCATGCGTACTTGGACTGACTAAACTAACTTAAGTACAATTTTAAGTTCGCAATTGAATCATTCTGAGGTAGCTTTATTTATATACATATATTGTAATTTCGAGTAACAAAATATTTTTCCGCTTAACTTTAAGAGGTGTTTTTTATTATAACGATGACAGTATTAGACACTCTTTGAAGTTTAATTAGATTCCCAATAATGTATTCAAGAAGTAGGACTCCTTGCTCTCGGAACAAAGCTTGAGGAGTTCAACTTAACAATGCTATCTGACAAAACCAACATATGACTGTTTCTAAATGAGAAAGTCTTCAAAGAAAACATGCTGTGTGGTCCAGAGCAATAGTCATTTTTCTTGTGAAGTGATTTTCAGGCTCATATATTTCTGCTAAAGTTGTTTGATGCCATAAAAACCAATTTAAACCGCATCTATGGTCCAAATGTCCCGAAATAAAGCAGTAAATCCTAAAGGTTTATAAATCTTTCGCTCTCTTTCACGCAATAGAACAGCATTTCTGCAAATAAACATGCAGATATTCACGTGCTGAGCTCTGTAGCAGTTCATTCTTTCCAACCAAAGAGATCATAAATCCAGTTCCATTACTTCAGGTTTGGGTCTTTAGTATGAAGTAACCTTCTTGTGGCGCAATGTTTGGTTTGATATGCGAATCGGTTTTTACAAGTTTGCGTACATTCAGGCAAATAAATAGCAATAGCTTTTGTTGTTGCTCCCTTCTTTAGCTATTGTTTTCAGCATTATTATGAATGATATGGCATATAAATGATATTTTATTACATCATATTGAACTTTAGGTGCGTTCACAACGTTGTTCCTTTTATTCCCGTGTTTACTGATATTAAGAAAGAAAAATATTCCAAATCATGACATGTTACAAGGCTTTACGATGAAAAATTCACATAGCTCTATGCGATGATACTTATGGGACGATCCGAGTGGCTGAGTTTAGAGTTATTAGGTTGTCGGCTGACACCTCTCGTAGGGAAGGGGATCTGTCCACTTCACCTGCCGTGGTGCGGCACTGCGGATCCTTAGCACTCGTGGTACCTCTGACGTTACTAGAGGAACCTCGGGTCGAACTGCCGAGCCCCTGCCGTCGGGGAGTTGTTCGGATTGGGTTGGACTCGAGAGGACAGTGTGTTCCCGACACCCTCGGGAGATCGGGTACCTCCGGCCAGGCCTGGGCCGCCCGGAAGGGGTAGAGTGTTGCCTCATAAGTCTCGGGTACTAGCCTGCAGCCCTTTGGTGAACATCCTGGGCAGATACGACCAGAGGGAGCAAAGACACTTGCCATCTTACAAACTCCCAAAAGATGTCATGGGTCCCCTTGGTTAACCCAAGAATCCCCATATATCTGTATGTTCCATACTCCACCTGATGGTTCAAGCGATATGCAACTCGTAACCAAAACAGAGTAAAAAGATATCAAATCGTTTCTCCCAAAACGTGGAAACGCTATAAAGCAGCTCCTTCTGAGTTTATTCAAGGGCATCTTAACCCAAAGACTCTAAAACACATAGCCTACCCCCAGCAGAACAAAATCTCAACTAGACTCATTTCGCAGGCTAAGTCGCAAAGCGGCTAATTACTGCGACATAAGACACCCGGACGGGGAAAGCCCCGCCCGACTAGGACTTTCTCTGGCCTCTGTCCTCTGCAGAGCTAGTACAAGGTGTGCTAGATCACTAGGCGGCCAAACCGAGATCAATCGGTAGTCGTCCTTGCGTGGTTGACGCGCGCGTAAGTGGCGTATCTACTTCCATCCCGTCTTCACGTTGTTGTCGATGGGGGAGGGGGGGTTAGGAAACCAGGTATTGCATATGGAAAGAGTCCCGGAGGTTTCCATCACTCTCGGGTAGAAGGAGGCCAGGGTCTTGGGAGCTTTGGGTAGATCCGCGCATAAATATCGGTTGACACCCAGCTCGGACCGATAGATTTTGTGTACTTAAAACAGCAACTACATATATGTAGATACACTGTATGTAAGAGAACAACTAAAAAACGAAATTCTAGGTCACTGGTGAATTTGATACAATCCTAGTAAATAATAGCGTTCGTTAACAGAAACATGTTATTTATTCATTTATTGGAATATGTTGAATTTAAATGCCAATTTTGGTTTCCATCCAGGTTTTATTTTCGAGCTGTGATAGGACTGCACACACTACGCCGTGGCCGAGCGGTTAGACCGCTTGTCTCTCACCTGGTTCGATCCCAGGCGACCAAATGTAAGACTTGTGGAGGACCACATGGTGCAAGGGTGAATTTTCTTTGGGGTCTCGAGCTTTGCCCGCCATCATTTTACCAATTGCTCCATTATCAACTTTCCTATCATTTGTTTCACCCTCATTCTATCATGTACTTCTCTAACTCTCACACAAGACATGGGGCTGATCATCCAATCTGTGTACTTTATCTGATCCAGAGTTTCGGTTCCTCAACCCGACCTTAAGGGATAGAGGACGTAGAAAGGAGGAGGAGAAGAAGAACAACAAGAAGAAGATGGGCACAGCTCACTCCAGAGCTTTTCAGTGCTGTTTTTGAGTTAATTGTCCCTGTAAAGGCATATCCTTGGTGTAATACTGAACACGATCTCTTTTAAAAAATAGAATACAGTACTTCATACTATGTAGTAGATTGCGTTAGAGAATAATAGACGTCTTTCACTTATGGCAGCCTTCGCATATGACTACTCTAAATTTTAATGCATTTAAGACAGATTGAATACGTAATAATTATTGATGATAGAAGTGGGAAATGAACTTTATTCCGTGAGCAGGATAGCTTGCGGAACGAGGAAAAGCGAGTGGAGCAATTCCTGCGAAAATAATAAAATTACTTTGAACCGAATGGCATATAATATTTTTGCGACAACCCTGAATATATATATTGTAGATCAGAAATATTTTGTCTTACATATTTCGGAGACCTAAAGCTTAACGTGCTGCGATGCTCAATTATTGCCTTGATTAAACTCGGTGTTGGCAACAAGACGGAACATTGTATATATAATCTTACATAACGAAACTATTACAACCAAGATAATGTACTGACACTTTAATGTATTAATAGGCTAAAACCTTCACATACAATATTTTAAATTATTAACACGTTACAAGTTTAACTAAACCTACTGTTCTTTTGAGGAAATTGTGATGCTTATAGTGCAATTACTGCAATTTGAAATACTTATTCCTTGCGCAGAAGAAGTGGGAATTGAAGTGTTTATTATAGGCTCATTTTATGCTAACAATACATTTTCCGCTTGTGTTTTTTAAATTGCATCACTGCAATAATTTCTCGCATGCTATGTCGTATTGCTTTCTTGATTTTCTTGGAAGCAATTTTAATTTTGCTCTGCTCGCTGCTTGTAAAATATGTTCTGGTTCTGCACACTCAGTACCTTCTATGTTGATATTCCCATCATCCGGCATTTTACAGCTCCATACCGTAGCCTGTGATCGATACCAACACGGACTACCTGATTGAGTCATTAGTTACATTACACAAGAAACTAAAGTTGGCTACATTGGTGTGTTCAAAATTTTTGTAGCACTGCGTGGCAGGATTATATTCTTCTAACACTACTCAGAGATGTCCAAAGCCGGGCTTTTAACGTCATCTGTCGAAAAAAGTTGTTGTTTCTTGTTAACATTGTACATAAACGTAACTTTACTTGTATAGTCCTTATTTTAGGTAGCAACATAATCGATATAAAGTCCTTAAACGCAAAACTTACATTTTGCCCGCTTATACGTAATTTCGCCGTTATTTTTACAGCATATTTTAGGAAATCTATAACATTATCAACGTTGTGTTGGCTATTATGACAACTTTAGTAGAGCTATAATTTGTGAAAGCATCTTAACTTATGACTAAGAGAGACAAACGTTTCTCCGTGTGTACATGTGGATCTGACATGTTTATAAAAGTTTTAATTCATGGAAATAACTTTAAAACAAAGACCCTAATTATTTCTTGAAGCGAAAAGCAGACAATAAAAAACATGACAATAAAAATAGGACAATCCTGACTCGGAATCGAACGCTTGTTACTGGAGTGAAATACTCAAATACGTTTTTGGAGAAAAGGTCTGTTTGTCTAAATATTATGATTTTATCAATATTAAATTTGAGTCTTATATTATAATTCTCAAAAATGAATCAGGTAAACTGTTTAAATTTTAATAACAAAGGATTTAAATATAAAAAAGTGTAAAATAATGAGAAATTTTTCACGATGTAACCGTCCATCTAAAATACAAAGGTTCAGAGATACAGGAAAAAACATTTAGATGCAGATCTGCAATTGATGGGAATATTCCAAAGAGAATCTTCCATTACAAATACCAAAATTGCATGTAAAGTATTCTTTTCGTTAGAATGAGTTTTATACAATTTTTAAACCTCAATATATACAGAAAGAAAATTTTCTACCTAGTAAAATGTATATATAAGGTATTTTTCTGGCATTAATGACTTTTGAAATATTTTTGCTATTGGTTAAAATTTAAAATAATCATACTTTTTCAAGTAGTTAACCGCTATTCAGTTTTTATTGTGGTCATGTAAAGAGCACGAATTTATAAGCCATTCCATAGCACTCTGATTTTCGAAACATTATAATCCTTCAACTAGTGTGTTATTCTGCCTGTAGGAAGTATGTGTAATGAAACATTTTGACTAACGTGAAGGAGATGAAGAATGAGTATTTGTAAGCACAGTTATAAGATAGTTGGGGAAATCGTGTTTGTGTTTTTGTGGTGTTCTTGGCGCAAATTGGAACTGTACCGGTGTTGTCGATACCAGATTGGTGATAGGTTAGAAGCAGCTCTTTCAATTGACCTGGCGCAGTGACACAAGATCAAGTTACTAACCCTTCTTGACAAGTGAAACGAGAAAATCCCCAGGTTCCGATTTTTAACAGAAAACTGGAATATAGCAGCTGACTCTCTGATATCTATTATCAGCTTATTACTACACAAACTACCCCTTGTGATATGTAAAGGATGCATTGCTTTCACCTAAAATGTTCGCTTTGAGGTCCTCTAATGTTATAACACTATCAGTATAAGGTCTGTGTGCGGAGAGCCCGCCTCGGTAGCGTAGATGGTAGCGTGTCTGCCTCACGTTCAAGAGGTCCCGAGTTCGAATCTCGGTCAGGTTGAGTTACCTGGATAACGGGGGGGGGGGGTTCCCTCATCCTGAAATACGAATGTCGGGTAACTAAGCTCTATTGTAACTGGGTCGTTCGGGTAGGACAGCGTCTTTGTTGTTCTTCTGGTCGACGTTTCGTCCCAACTATGTGGGGCCTCTTCAGGACTTCTTCCCTGACAGCTCCGTAGCAAATGTGCCGGTGCAGACCAGCAGTAGACCAGCAGAAGAGTCGAGTCGTCCAGCTTTACCTGGACGGAGTGTTTGCTGCCCAGCACCTAGCCGCTTATTGCGGCTTTATCTGGGAAGTATAATAGAGTCGTCTTAGTCTCAGGCGGTTGTCTTCGGCAGTGGTATGTCTAGCCTTATGCACGCTGTTGCCCCGTGGGGGGTTGTGCACCCAGTGCTGGCTGCGCTCTTCCGCCTGCCTGGGAGGCATCTGAGCACAGTCCGCTTAACAGGCTAGAGGGAAAGAAACAAATGTTTAGGTAATGGACTTACCAAGCCCATTTCTGGGCTTGGGGGTTTGAAGTTAGGGGAATGTGGCCCTGTCCAATTCTGGTTACCCAAAGTATCTTTGGGCAACCGGTAGCTCGGTCGGCGGCGAGGAGCCCTGTGGTCGTAACGGCCAAGGGTGTTCACCAGGATGTTGGGATGGGAATCTAGCTTATCGTAGATGGTGCGGGATGTCTCCCGCACCACGTCCACAATGTACGGGACTCCGGAGTAGGTGTGAAGGATGTGGGACGGGAATCTACACCCGGTATCGTTGATAGGCGATGCGCGCTTATTTATCCCTTGGAGGTTCTGGCGGTAGGCCCGCCCACATACTCCTATTGGCTGATTGGCTGATGCTTGGGACGAAACGTCGACCAGAGGAACAACAAAGACGCGGTCCTACCCGGAAGACCCAGTTACAATCGACACCGGCCGCCGAAGCCTACGTACTATGTATCCATTTCACCCGTTCATTCACCGTCCGATATGATTTCATGTTGGAGGACGTAAATTACACAAGAAAGTGCGCGGAGGGCCCCGACTGCACGCAAAGTAAATTTCTACCTGTTTTAAATTGTACGACAGCGCGCGGTGTTCATTTTAGGGATAGGTGGTCCTTCCTGCATTTTCCTTCCGATTGTTTTGAGACTTAGAACTCTCTATGATCTCTGACGTATTTGCCATTCATAGGTGTGGTTAAAAAATGCAAATGTATAGTGCACTTAAGTTATATGCCTCCCTTGTAACCATAACACTCTTTAGGAAGTACAATCGTGAGGCAAGTCATTGTATTTTAAAATTAATTCCAAATTCCCTTAAGGGGAGCTTCAAAGGTCTGTTACTACCAATATCAAATTTCCTAAATTCATATTCCATTTTCTTACACACTATTTAGAAATTGGACTAAAACTTTTACAGAATTCGTTTATTAAGGATAAACCGTTTATTTCAAACACATAAATTCCCTGATTACGATTTATTAGCTATTATGGTTTAGATATTTACAAAAGTTAACTGGTTAAAATGTGGTTTAATGTACATCTATGTTCTATAGTTAGGCGAAAGTTATCCAGAAGGAAGAGGATCTCCAGAAGATTAATATATATAAGTACATTAATTATGAAAAATCTTAAACATATCAAAGTTTGGAAAAACTCTCCAAAGGCACTACAGAGAAAACCAATTTTTTTAAATGTTCCACAAAATGGCAGTTGAAGTGGAAGGATTTTCCTGTAAATCTTTGTGCTGCATCCTTAAAAGATACTGAACGGTAATGCCAAATTTTATATTTCATAAGCTTTAGTTTTTTAAGTTCTCCCATTCACAAAGACTAACCATACACACTGACGTGTTTTTATAGTAGTTTTTATTCAGATATCCTCAAAATTGTATTTCTGGTGAAATGTGAATGTCAAACTTTTAAGGTGAAATGTCTACTTGCCATAGGCAGATAGTAGAAAAATATCAATCCAATTCTATTTTATCCACGCTGCTCAATAAACGTTAAGTTCCTTGCCAAAAGAAACTTGCAAGTATCGTACATAAAAGTCTAAGCCTTGCAGTAAGTCCTTTAATCTGACTCAAAGCTTTATTACGCGTGATGGAAAAGGGAGAGCAAAGTATAGTACCCTGGCATATAGCGAGCTCTGATGGACTGTGTTTTATGTTCGATACGATATACTGGAGGCAAATATGGCTTGGCTTGGCACGGCTCGGGTTAACGCTTCTCGTCCGAAAAAGCTGAAAGCTTTCCCAGCAGATGGTGGTTCACCCGCCCACTTATCGAATGACAGCCTTGTCTCCCGCTGTGTACAGAGGCAACAATGTGGAGTGCTGGACTGCAATGGCATTAACGTCTGTGTTAAGGGTTACTTGCGGTCAGCTATTGTCCCGCTTTAGATTCCGTCATTTTTTGTATCCCCCACCCCATAGTTGTGTGTTAAAATGGCACAGCGGTGGTAGGCTTTGTGCGTCGCACCTTTGAGAGAAAACAAAAGAAACGCGAAAAATGGAGGAAGGCATAAAATAAATGTGCAGAAAATGCTGTTCCGCTGTTTTCACCAGCTTCACTTCGGTAGCATGTAATTTTTTGTGTGCGGGGAAGGCCTCATAAATTATTATGGAGTACTTATGTGTAGGATCAAACTGAAATTTTAAATGATGTTCAACAGTTCTAAGCGGTAAAAAATATCCAAAATTCAGTGTCCTTCCCTTTTTTTATTTTGTATATTTTAGGAAAGTAAGAGAAAGTATTGTGCTCCAATCAAATGTTGATAACCAGAGCTCTTCGGAAACACATATTTTGAGGCGTGAATCCAAAGCAAAGCATTTCTAGAAAAGCATCCGAGAGACGGAATATGTCAACACCATAACCCGAAAACTAAGTGTTCCATACATACAAAATTTGGCATTTAAGTTAGGCATCTGTCAGAGATGCAATAGGAAGATTTTCAAAAAGGTCCCTCCAAACACCAATTATCCTGTACATTACAAAATTTTGGTTTTCTGGAAAATGGCTGCAACCTTTTTTGTCAAACATTAATAACCTTATAAGACATACAGCTATTGTAGTGCATTTCTTCGGAGTAACTTGCAAAACCTCTTTTGAACAATTTTTAATAAATGTTAAATGAACACATCAACATCTCTGTAAAACACATTGCCTTTCAAATAGCACATACGAGGGTGATCTGAAAAGTTTCTGACCTAACAAAGATACAATACATTTTTTCAGATTCTATTTTCATTGTTTATTTTTCAACATAGTCTCCTTGTAACTCTACACACTTCTCCCAGCGATGCTCCCATCTCTGTAACCCGTCCAAATAGTACTCGACGTTTTTCTCTGCAAAATAATTGTTCACGAAGGTGATTACTTCTTCATTTGACAAAAATCTGTGTCCTCCGAGCACAATTTTCAGATGAAGGAACAAAAAGAAGTCGCTTGGGGCTAGATCTGGTGAGTAAGCCGGATGCTCAAGCAGTTCAAACCGTTGTTCGTGGATCTTCACCACTGTAACCGCTGAGGCATGAGACAGTACGTTGTGTTGGCGAAACAGGGTTTTCTCTGCAAATGTGGCCATTTTCCCCCAAATGCTTCCTTCAGCTTGTCAAGTAATGATGCGTAGTAGGCTACTGCAATGGCTTTTCCTTTTTGAAGATAATGGATTAAAAAAACTCCATGACTATCCCCAAAAACAGTCGGCAACACTTTTCCAGTAGAAGAAAAACAGTTTTTTTTTTTTTTTGAGCCGGTTCCCTCTTTGCAGTCCACTATTTGGACTGTATTTTTCTTACGGGTGTATAATGGTGTATCCAAGTTTCATCTACAGTAATTAATCGGCGCCAAAACTAGAATTTATTGCGCCTAAACTGCGCCAATGCAGCGTTGGAAATGTCCATTCGAACACGTTTTTGGTCTAACGTGAGCAAACGCGGCAACCAACGCGCGGACAGCACTCTCATGTCTAAATGTGGACTTAATATAACAAACACGTTCTTTTGACATGTTCATAGCCTCTGCTATCTCTCTCACTTTAATTCGGCGGTCGTCTAGCACCATTTGGTGAACTTAGGCGATGGTTTCGTCTGTAGCTGCAGTTTTTGGACGTCCCGAACGTTCATCGTCTCCCAAGCTCTTACGGCCACGTTTAAATTCAGCTGCCCAAAATTTCACTGTGGTAAATGATGGTGCAGTCCCCATACACAGAATCCAACACACCTTTGATTTGCGTAGGCGTATTGCCTTTCAAAAACAAATATTTAATGACAGCTCGATACTCTATTTTGTCCATTTTCATAAAAAAACTCAAATCAACCCACTCAAACGACTGTTACGTAATAACTGAGCATCCAAAATGGCTGAAAATTTGGTGAGTAATTGTCAATAGATTAGTTAACGAAATTCACTAGCTTTATTTACGAGTGCTGCCGTCTTCATGATGAGGTCGGAAACTTTTCAGACCATCCTCGTAAGTAAAAAATAAAATGTAGGAGTTACTTTCAAGATATTAATTATTATAAGTTTGAAATTTTCAGCATGTAACCATTTTATAAAGAATTATTGCTATGTTACTGTTTCTCGTGTGATCTGATACCAAAATTATTGATTTATTCATTAATAATTTGATGCGGAAATTATAGGTATGTCGATAAACAATTGTAACAATTAATTTCATTAAATAATATGCATTTAAGAAGTGATTAGACGCCTTCGACTCCAAGTAAAGAAGCAGTTAGTAATAAGTAAGTGTAGCTAGGACAAATACATTTTGGATAAAACACAGTTATTAGCTTAGCTTTCAATTAGTTGAAATTCAGCAGGCTCAGGTG
This sequence comes from Mantis religiosa, assembly GCA_030765055.1. Classification (NCBI taxonomy): domain Eukaryota; kingdom Metazoa; phylum Arthropoda; class Insecta; order Mantodea; family Mantidae; genus Mantis; species Mantis religiosa. The sequence goes on from CM060955.1 coordinate 39,493,004, forward strand.
TCATATAATTGCTGTAAAAACGCAGGTGAGCCACTTCTGGAAGTTAATAAGGGAAAGGGATTATTAGAGTTTATCAATTCATTAAAAGCTAAGATTTAACGACATAAGTTGAAGGAAATTTGATTGAAAAAAATATGGGATTTAAGTTGATAAAACAGCGTGTACTCCTAAAATTAGTGTCCTTTCTGGTGTTTCTCGAGTTTTAGTCTTGTTTATGGCACTCCGTAGCACCAAAACTGCGCTAGGGTTATACATATTTGACAGTCGTTTCAAGAAAATTCGTTGTTTAGCATTTCAACGACTCACGGCAAGTTAAAACAACTATTTTAAGCCTTAAGTTTAAAAGTACATCAGAAGTTAGCAGATATAATACTTCACCACTGTAGCAACCCGCAGCAGATGATTCATCAAAGCCTGAGATATTGGTGACAGTATAAAAATGTCGTGCATTCCGAGTAGAAGACACGTTTTCAGTTATGGAAATACTCAAATTTTAGGACAGCACATAGAGAGGCGGCTTTTAGGTATTTAACTATCGATTCGATATTCTCTGTACCCCTTGAACACAAAAACAAATGTGTAATTAATATATTTACAACATTTTTATTTCTATTAACATTAATGAGGTAGAAAAATAAGCTATAATAGGAATATTTTGTAGAAAAAAACATAAAAATGGAAGTATATGTGAAGGTATTGAATGCAAAATGTTTGTTTCTGTTACTAACACTTTAAGATTACGCGACTATATTTAGATATGCATTTATTTCCAAGAGGCACACTTATAAAGCGCAAAGACTGTTTTGGGGCTTTTTTTTTAATTATTATTGATTTTGGGCTTAGAGAGAGGCCTTGTGATTTTGCTAGTAAAAATATGAGGAAAAAGTATGGAATTTAATTGAAACCTCTGAAATAGCCGATTATCTACGGGACGGGTGTGATGGTTTAATGCGCCGTATACACCTGTAGCCCGCCAGGCAGTTGCTCTCTCTTGGGACTTGAGTTAAAGGGCTGTTCTAGTCCAAGCCTAAATCGGTACGCCGCAACGTAACGACACGTTCATACGAATTAACCAAAATCAGCAGTGGCAACAGCTTAAACCAATGCCGATAAGAAAGATGACAAATGACTGCTGCATAGATTGGAACTGCGACGTGTCTGCTAATATTTCCAGGAGTGTTTGCCATGACGTACCCTGTTTATTTCTCTTTTAAGCTTCTATAATCTTTGTAGTGGCTGGCCCCGTAACTAAGTCGGTGCAGCACCTACCTGCGGTGCTAGGGGTCCCGGGTTAGATTCCCGACATTCCCGGCGGTGGGATGGTGATTTTTCTCCGACAAAGATAATTCCTTATCTTCCCCAGAGTCTGGAAGTATGAATGAAAGTGCGAATGTGTGTGTGATCTAATGATTAAAACCCAACGAATGTGAGTTAACACCTTCGATATGTTCCAAAGGAGAACGGCCGCCGATATGACCATTGGAGTTAAAAGATGGGGGTAAAAACCGGAAAAAAATCTTCGTAGTGTATGCCGGGTGACAATGTTGGAGTATTTGTTGATGAAGCTGTAAGCCTCTTTTGCATTCCTTTGAGCTTCCCACAGATGAGAAACATTTTGGCGTATTTTACATTTGTGAATGACCCTTGCCCATTCCCACTTGGCAATAACTACATAAATTAACCCTATAAAGTATAAAACTGTTAAACAGAATAAACCAGCAAACACTGCCGCAGGCTGTAAGCGTGAAAAGTAGCTTTTAAATAATGAACATGACGTCTACTGCTTGTATATCATTTGTTTATCTTCCATCATCTGCTTCCGAAGCCCTAGTGTGTAGACATGCCTTTGCAAACAAAAAATATCATGGCACATAAATATTTACTGTGAGCCCTATAACATTTTTTATCCTGAATAATAAACATTCGTCTCCATGATGTATTATTCACAAAATGAACACTGTACGGCGATTCAAAATTATTTGAAGATTATTGTTAGTTATTTGTGTAGGTAGCTATTACGGTACACATTGTACTAGGCACAATTTTATGTACTTTAAACCATTTTCTTAAGTTCTAGCTTGTATTCACATCACAGAAAGATAATTTATAACTTCTTGTAAAAATATTCCTAATACTGAGATACAAAACGAGATTTAAGGGGAAGAGGAAAGAAAATAGAAAAAAAGGATGAAACAGAAGAAAGAAGAAGGAGAAAAGGAATGAGGAAGAATGAGAGAGAACACAGGAGAAATAAAGAGACTGATGATTTTGTGCATTCAAACAATAAACGGGGCAGAGGAGAAATTCTCCTATTTCAAGCAACTAGGTTCTAATGTACTTTCAGTTGATAAATAACAAACGCTGAATTCCTAATTTTGGACGTCACTAGTAAAAATGGATTAATTTGCTGTCTCTTTGGATGATAGCATCCATGTAAACTGTTCCCAGGGTAATGTTGCAGCAAATAAATTAATAGCTCTGGCTTAATTTGGGGAATTAAAGCTGAAGTGACTGTCTGACTTAGTGAATTAGACACAGATGGTTTGTTGGACGTAGTTGTGCAATATAGCACTCCTCTTCCTCAGTCACATTGTTTCATTTGTGTTTAGAGAATAATAATAGATATTAACACCTGTGCTACCTGCTTTATAGCACCTCTAAGTTTTCCCTTACCTTAAAACTCTCTTGGGCACCTGCAGAGAATAAGGTAGCACGTGTATCTGCCTCGAGTGCTGGCGTTATTCAATTGTCTCTCGCGATGTTATGGAAAGAGTATGGAATTTCAAAGCAGCATAATGGGATGAACGATTAAACTACCTTTGTGCTTTCCTTTATTTCTCTTTTACCTACGAATAATTGTACAATGAAACTGTTTCTGGAAGGTTACAACTGGATTAACACGAAGTACACCGAAAGCCAAGTTTCTAGACGTTATATAAAATAAACAGTTGTGGGTAGAGAGACACAAGTGAATGTTACGCATGCAATTTTTCTTTTTATTATTAGAGCCCTTTACCACAGTTGAGCGTTTTAATATTTTCATTTCCATATATGATAAAACTAAAACTCTGATTACTAAGTTGGCCCAGGAGTGAGCGCACGGGGTACTATATGTCCCACATTCATTTCTCAAGATTTTATCATACTGATACATTTTAAAATTTACAGACACCCATATTTCAGGTCTATTTCCTTTATTAACCCCTAGCTAAATTTCCCAACCAATGTTACGAACCATTTTCAAGCACACTGCATTTGAATGCAATCTGAACAAAATAATTATACTGCAATACAAACGGAATGCATGAATAGTAATTTACTGACTTAAAAGCATGCAAGCATATGTAAAAGAACTCGGTAACGGTCTCTGGTGGATAATAGCAGCATATTCCACATTTTAAAGATTTTTATGTCAAAATTGACAATGACATGAAAAGACGAGAGTTCGTCTCTAGGAATTGTTGCTGAACCTTTTGGCCCAGGAAAATGTTTTATTATGTACCTCCCCTTTATTGTACCACCTTTCGAAAAATCCACTCTTCTCATTTTGCAATAGCTATCTTTCCCAGAAAAATAGTTTTCAGAACTAATATGCATAGACTCTTCTAAATCATTTTGTTCAGAATCAGTGCTGTTGTCCCTTTATTCATTTAGTACTTCTTCGCTTGATTCGCCGCTATTAGGTCATCCTCTGCAGTTCGTTGGATATCTTCAACATTTCCTCTGGAGTTACTTTCCTATGTGAAAAACCATGTTTATTGATACTGTATAATGGCTACCATTATTATTGCATATATGGACACTCAACTGTTCGTAATTATGACAGCAAATCGGTAAAATGAAATTACTTTTGTGGACTGTCACGCGGGGAACTTTATATCCCATTTCGACAATGCTGAACAAACACGTCTGTAAACAAATTCTTTACACTTGCAAAATACGATGTGACTGTATTAACACACGCTCAAAAGAACAGTAAAACGAATAGTAAGCGTAACATACTGATGGAATTGTTAGCAATGTTGCCACACGCAAAAATGAAAGATTTGGGTACTTAATGACCCAGCGTGCCCGCTCTTGGGTTAGGCCATTGCTATATAAAAAAAGAACATCGTAAATAAATAATCTATGTACTTGTAATATCTGTTTTATATTTATCTAGCACTAGAGTTCTAGCTTGAAGAAGCGGCCGCGCCGTGGCTCAGTGGTTAAACCGCTTGGCTCTCACCAAGGCGGCCCGGGTTCGATCCCAGGTGACCGCAAAGTGAGATTTGTGGTGGACAACACGGCGCTGGGGCGGGTTTTCTCCTGGATATCCAGATTCCCCCGCCATTTCATTCCACCGGTGCCCCATATCCATCTCATATACCATCAGTGTCACCGCCTGCGGTGCCGTATGTTGTAAAAACGGGCGTTAAACACTACACATTTCACATTTCTAGATTGAAGAAGACTTGAAGCCGAACCAAATATGTTTATTAAACTCACTTAGGTTAACCCTTACACTTCATTTTCTTTTTACATGCTGAATCCCTCATGAAGATGGTATTTCGTATCTGTTCCTAATTCAAATCGTCATATTTCAGTTTATCGGAATGAAATGTGTAGTGTTTAACGCCCGCTTTTACTACATATGGCACCACAGACGATGAGACTGATGATATATGAGATGAAGATGGAGTACCGGTGGAATGAGATGGCGGGGGAAACCTGAGATCCCGGAGAAAACCCACCCCAGCGCCGTATTGTTTACCACAAGTCTCATTTTGCGGTCGCCTGGGACCGAGCCCGGGCCGAGTTTATCGGAATGCTTTGTATATTTAACATAGTCATTGTAGCAACCTTGCATTTTCTTTGAACTGAATAGTTATTCCTTTGTTTAACACCAGAATCATCGATAAAATGGCAGCAGGAGCGAATAAAGACGACTTCCAAGATGTGTATTTAACTCTGGAAGCTGCCGAAAAGGTAACATTGGAAATGCAACCGAAATGATCCAGGAAACAGGATAAAATCACTTCACTAACTGATGTAAGAAATGGAAACATCACACATCTGCATTCTCGCTGCAAAATTCTATTGAACTTTATTCTAGGTGTCGTTCCTCTTATATTCAAGTCTGGTGTTATTAGAACGGAACCTGGAGTAAATAAAAACGCGCGTGATATACTTGTCTCAGATCGTATCACTACGCCGTGGCCCTAGCATCCGCAATTACTGACCTGAAGCACTTATCCGGCATAAATACACATCAGCAATGTCTATTTCTGAACCACAATTCACGCACACGAAACCAATTTCCTTCGATGAAATACTAAAAATTATTGTTTAGATGTAATCTAATTTGTATGGCTATTAATGACTGCCGGCATTTTCTCAATAGTTGAGAATACATTGGGCAAGTAAAACTTGTGCATTTTACTTTGCACAGCGTTTCTTACAGAGACATTATTTCACATTTCGTATCAAGCATAGTTTGTTTTCTTTTCCTTTTCTTTCAAAGTGATGACATTTTCACAGATTTCTTGTCCACCCGAATGCACACTCCAGTAAATTTGGAGGTCAAATTAATGCCTTAAATGAGTAACTATTGTTCTATCAGATGTGGTACACTGAGGTACTACTGAAGGCATATCGTATTGGTCTCCCTTATTATCTTCCACAAATTATTGCAAGTTTTCTCACTATTAGAACTTTTGTGATGCGCATTGCTTGTTTCACATCCACCCGACGGCCCATCTTAGCAGTGTCCCTCAAGTTCCAGTACTAGCACCACTCCTCTTAAATATATACGCTTATGATCTTCCCGGTTTTACTGGACAATTACGGCTGTGGGTTATATAGTGAGCCTTGGCATCCGACGTATGCACCCTTTACAGAAACCTTATTCGACGTACGTTACAGCAACGTAAGTCTTAGCCCCAAGCCACAAGGTTTTCGCTTCTGGGAACTCCTAAAAAGCGCATTTCACATGCCTAGGATGTTCCTTAAGGGCGAAAGATTGTATCCCCCTTGGTTGCGTGCTCACCCGCGTAGATCTGGGTATGACTGTGTACAGCAAATCTACGACGCCCACGAGTACTAACCGCAGTCTATTTTTAGAGTTGTTATCGCGCTATAAAGAGTTTAGATTACTTTATACCAAGGGGTCCAAGAGCTCTGCTGGTGTTGGATGTGCGTATGTCCATGGGGCCGAACCTTTTACATACGGTCTCCATGGTAACACCTCCATATTCACTACAGAGCTCGATGGAATATACCGAGTATTTTGCATGTTCGCCACAGAAATTTGGTTGATTGCCTTATCTTAAATCCCTGAGCGCCCTTCAGAGCCTCCGGGAGCTGTACAACCACCATCCCCTTGTACAGCGTATGCAGGACGCCCTCCACGTTTTACACGTCTCTGACGTTAGCGTGGTGTATGCATGGGTTCCTGGTCACGTGGGTTTGCGGGAAAATGAACTTGCGGATTCGGCAGCCAATGTGGCAACGACAGTACCTAGTTTTACCATCCTGTATGTCACCGCGGAAGACTTTGGGCTTGTTGTCCGTAAGGCGGCGCTCTCGTGCTGGCGCGATGGGTGTTCTCCTCTGCTTGGCAGCAGGCTTAGAACGGTAAAAGGGCTTCTGACTAACTGGGCGACCTCCTGCCGCTCATCCCGGCGGGAGAAAATCATTTTGGCTTGGTTGCGCACTGGGCACTTTTTTTTTTTTTTTTTTTTTTTTTTTTTTTTTTTTTTTTTTTTTTTTTTTTTTGCTACAGCCTTTTATTGAATAGGAACCTGGAACCCGTTTATCCCCCGTGCGGTGCCCTACTGTCGGTAGGGCACGTACTCTTAGATTCTTTTAGCTTAGCTCCTCTCCGCAAGTCTCTCCAGCTACGGTCAGCTTGGCAGAGATACTCGCGGATGACGAGACGGCTGTGGGCAAAGTTTTAGCGTTCACTTTCAACGTAAATGTTCGAATTTAGGCCCTAGCGTTTTAAACATTTTAACCTTTTCTGTTTTTTATTTTTTAAGTTCTATTTTAGACTATGCCACACCGTTGTGCAGGCGTTTCATCTTGATTTTAGTTGATTGTATTTTAGTGTTTTGAACTTTTATTTAGTTTTTTAACCCAACTGGATTTTTAAGGGCGCTGATGACCCAGTTGTTGAGCACCCTTAAACACATAATCATCATTCCTGTTATAGCTCCAAATTTCAAAGCTCTTTATGCTGATGACACTGCTCTCTTTTATTCTCACTCCGACATCCGTCATGCCATTCACGAACTGCAAACTGCCCTGGATCGACTAGCTCACTAGTTCTCTAACTGGAGCATTTCCCTCAGCACTAACAATACAGATGTTAAGATCTTCTCTTTGCGTCCTTATAGGAATTCTCCTTCACTACAGCTGCTCGGGGAACAGCTCCCATGGTTACCGACCAGTGTGACAGTGAAATATCTTGGTGTGCTACTGAACACTCGATTAACTTGGAACGCCTACATCTGTTGGTCTCCTACACTTGTGTTTGCTCGGTTATAAAAAGTGTACCCTTTACTCTACAGGCGCACCTCAATTGGTTATGAATCCTCCCTTCTTCCTTACACATCTCTAGTCCGTCCCATTTTTACCTATGCAGCTCCTGTCTGGGGTGGCACCAGCAGGTACTACAGGACCGCCGATTGCAGGTACTACAAGACGCTGCTCTGCACAGCTACAAATGCTCCATGGTTCGTCTGAAACCAACAGTTTCACCACGAATTTGGTGTTCTACCCGTTCACCAGTACATCCGACGGCTGGCACGACCTTTCTTTTACCATCTCCAAGAGGTCCCTGGAGCTGTTACCTACAATCTCGGCGTTCGCACTCCTCAAGCAGCTCACCTCAATCGCAGAGAACCACTGGATCTCCTCCTGAGTGACCTCTCCAGTACAGACGACCCAGACGAGTATTAACTATTAAAGTTAAAGTCCCCAAGTTGTATTACAGTTATCCTGCCATATTTAGTTCCAGGAGTCGTTCACGGCTACCTCAATTTTTATGTGTACTCTTACGAAGTTTCTCTATAACAAACATCCGTAAAACATACTTTCTCATCGATGGATAATAAATAAAAAATAAAAAGTAAATATTCTTCACACAAATTTATGAACACATTAAATAAAATAATTTTTCACAACTTTTCACCTTGGGATGTGACATATATGCATTTTGATTATTAATAATGTTAAATATAACCACGATTGACCACACTGTAATAAACAAATCGAAAACAAGATAACGCTGCTAAATGTAAGACTGATCAACTGTTTTTTAAAAATAGAAAATATTGCGTACGAGTGTTTAAATGTAGAGTGAATTAAAATTTAATATACTAAAAGTGCATTTTGAAAGAAAATAAACCCTCGACTAACATAAAAAGTAATTTCCGAAGTGCAGCATTGCTACGTTGTGATGTACAGAGCTTGCTACCTTCCTTTGTTTACATCAGCTTCCCTTTTAAGGCCAGCGGAACTAGAATTGTATATATGCTGAAGTCAATATAGTAGTTTTAGGTTTATTGTTCTTTTACAAAACTCAGAGCTGTCTAAAACAGATATGTGTCTCATTGTCAAGTGCACGCGTGTGTTCAGTTAGCTTTAAAGTCGCCAATTATCCCCGGAGAGTCAGCTGCTTGACTGACCGAAGCAAGAAGTTATATTGAACAATAACAAGAGCTAAATAGTCGGTCCGGACATCATTCTTGTGCGTTTCCTTTTAGGCAATGCGACTTCTTGCTGCGTTGTGAGCCAGTATAACAGGATTGCGAAGCAGATCATGGCAGTAAAATTTCCTGGCAAGAGTAGCATCTTGTCTCAAGTGTCCATGCAGCTGTCCAATTTCTGAATTCTTATTGGTGGAAAGGCCATAGCGCGTCAGCACAAAAATAGTCGACGCTTTACGTTCGATTTTATGTCCGGCTGATATGTCTAGACCATACAAACCCCTGGCAACTCCCTCTCCGCTCATCCGTGCTAATTCATAAAGATAAAGAGATTTATAATTCAATAAATAATAATAGTCGCATTATTATTCGCCGTTATTATGTTTTGTGTACATACATCTCGGGTATCAGTAAAGCAGATGTGTATGATATATTTCATTGCGGCAGCGGCGTCGGCGTCATAATAGAGTGCATATGAATGATAGTTCAATACACAGAGAGAGTAAATGAAGTCTGGTGGGTAAATAGGGATAGCACTCAAATCATGGTTTGTGTGTTATTGCTATGAAACGCTGTTTCATTGTTTAAGCTGCAGACAAATGCCGCACGTACTGCTAACACCCATTGGCGGATTTACTAATTGCTGTTACTGTGGTAACAGTACTGTGGTTAACGATGTTAGTATCCACATCGTGGTAAACAAAATAGTGTTTCTATAAAAACCTCACAAATATTTCAGCTTTTAGATTAATCTATTTGTACCAGAAATTGGAAATTACGCGGGCTGTTCAATAAAGAATGATCACAATTTTGTTTTGTCAACGTACCTTTACTCATCCTCATAATTTTGATGGTCCTTCTCAAAATAGTCTCCCCTAAATGCGATGCATTTGTCCCAGCGTTTCTGCCAGTCTTCAAAGACATGCTGGAAAGCATTTTTGAGATATCCTTCAAAATCCCCTCCGCAGCCTTCACCACTGCTTCTGATGATGGATGTCTCCCACGAAGGCGTTTCTTCAAGTTAGGGAATAGAAAAAAGTCACATGAGGCTAAATGCGGACTATACGGAGGGTGAGAGGTGCACTTCACGTTGATTTTTGCAAGATATTCAGCAACAACATTGCCAATATGCGGCCGCGCATTATCGTGATGCAGCATCCAGCCTGCTTCACGGAAATGTGGTCTTTTGCGCCTGATATAGACTTGCAATGTTTTCAGGACATCCCTGTAGTATTGTCCAGATACTGATGTGTGTGTGCAGGTATAACACGCTGATAAACCATTCTATGAATATCAAAGATTGAGATGACCATAACTTTCCCATCAGAAGCAACCACTTTTGCTCTCTGGGGGGTTGGTGATGAAGGAGATTTCTACACTGAACTTTGCTGTTTGCTCTCAGGATCAAAATGATGTAGCCAAGTTTCATCAGCAGGGATTACGATTGAAAGAAACTCCGGGTCTTCCTCTAACATCAACTTTAACTGCATGTTACCTCCAATGCAGCGGGTTGCGAAACATTAGCTATGTCGACAACTTTGTCTTCTAAACATTATAACAGCTTTAACGGATTTGTCCAGTAAGTGTTAAGAACATTCCGTTTAAATGTATATTAATTTTAAGTCTTACAATAAATACATAAAATATTGCCCTAATAAAGGCATTTTCCATGTAATAAACCAGATTAAGTAACTTGTGCATAGTTGTGTATTGTCATCGAGGCATTGTTGTGCCACTGCTGCAAGCCGCAGCCGGCGCGTGGGTGCAAAGCTGGACGCTTGCCGAGAGAGAGAGAGAGAGAGAGAGAGAGAGAGAGAGAGAGAGAGAGAGAGAGAGAGAGAGAGAGAGAGAGAGAGAGAGAGAGAGAGAGAGAGAGAGAGAGAGAGAGAGAGAGAGAGAAAGAAACAGAGAGAGACAGAGAGAGAGAAAGAGACAGATATTTCCGTCTTTCTCTCGCTGCGTCGCGATTGTTGTCAAACGATCGACTACATTGTACAACAATGACTGGAGGTACAAGAACCATGCAACGTGTTAGAGCAAGTCAGTTGCTAGTCAGCTGTTAATTGAGTTTCAGCTGTGCAGTAATTGTGAGTGTGTGCACGTTTGAGGTGTACCGCAGTGATTTCTTTCATTTGTTTACGTGCAGCTTGGAACGAGACGACCTTGAAGATGACTGTTGTGTCACGTTTGTTTTACTGCTGCAAGGGGTGTACAAATTTACTGTATTCTGCAAAAAAGAGCATTCTAAATTTCTGCAAACAAGACTTAACTCTACGAACCCAGAAAGTCACAATATATATGTATGCATACGCATGGAAGCAGCTAGCATTTGCATGTAGCATTTGGATATTCAAGTGAAAATTTTGGAAATTTGCTATTTATACAAACCGTTCCATTTTTATTTAATATTATGCATAGGTTATATTATCTGCTGAAATGAATACAGATGACATGATCATTGTCTTCTGTAGTACATATATGAAATGGCAATCACCCAGTCTTGAAATCAGTAAAGGTGTTATTCTACCAGTAAAACATTTCCTCTTCGATACAATGACTGGGACCGCTAAATAACATTTAGGGTTGAAACAACAGTACAAATAATAATACTAACACTTATAATTATTGTTCAGTAAACATACCTGAGCAGAAAATCTTTTATGTAGTATCTGACATCTTAAGAATTATTGTGGTGACTTACCTGAAAATAGAGAAAAAACGTAATTAATATCATAAATAAACATTATAATTTTAATAATTTTTATTTAAAATACAGTTTAATCACATTCAATTTGAAAGACAACCTGGGGTATCTCCTTAAACAATTAAATCAAAAGGCAGGATCTGAGAGACAGGAGTTACGCAGTGGCAATTTTGTTTTCAATGTACGTCCTCCAACGTTAAATCACATAGGACGATGACTGAAATGGGTGAAATAATGCTTAAATGAGTCCGGGGTACATGGAGCTTAGAGTTACATTCGTCTTTCAGGATAAGGGAAACCCCCGAAAGAAACCTTATCCAGGTAACTCACTCACGCCGAGATTCGCACTTAGAACCTCTTGAACGTGAGGCAAACACGCTACCATCTACGCCACCGAGGTGGGCACGCAGTGGCAAAGCATATGTGCTAAAATTCCACTTTCTCTGAGGAAATCATTGATTTGGGACTGGAACCTTCAAGTTATGGCAGTATTCACGTTTTCTGAGGAAGCCTCCATCAATGCAAAATTGTACATTATATTTCAACTAGTTATCATCGTCGTCGTCATCGTCGTCATCGTCATCATAACCATAATCATCATCATAATCATCATCATTTCGTGTATCGCTATGCGCACTATTTAAGTTGTAGTGTTTTGGACCTCCTTTAAATTTCAAGGAAAACGAGACGTTGCTGTTCACTTCATGGAGGATTTTTGAAGAACTGTGATATTTTGAATTCATGTGCCATTTTATTTCTCCCTACTCTTAAACTCTATTCTTCTTTCTTATAGATGTTACACATTTACTCATTTTGTAGGTTAAAGCGATAGTTTTAAGAAGTGGGTCACTATGAATGACTTTCAAATATTCTTTTAATAAACTTCAGTAAACAATAACAGCGTGTAAAAAGTATACGATTTGAAAATTCAACCCAATAACAAATAGCATCTCAGAATAAGTTATATTACAAAACCTTTTACTCCACTTAAATTGCATGTTTTAACATATTTGTCTGATACATTTTACCACAAATAGAAAGGTCAACCGGAACGAAGGAAAGTTCACGGCAATCACCATAAAATTTAGGAAAAACATAACTTTCTACAAAAATGTTTATACTTTTATAAGGATTCTTAGATATTTTGTAAAATTAAAAAATACGGGTGATATTTTCTAGTGAAGGGGCTTTGAAAGAGACCGAACTTAAATAAGATGTTTATTTAGTGACTTTTTGGTTATGATGTTCACGAATACACTCACATCTACAATTATAGACTGGGACCTCTTTCTCAAAAATATTTATTTTTCCTTTAAACGCAGCAGAATAGTGTTTGGAATGAGATCTAAACACAAACAAACAGAATGCTTCCTGTAATTATTGTAAGAAAGTAGTATAAAAAGTAAAATTTTATTGTAAAAAATAAACGCATTAAGAAATCTGGAAATTTAAGTCTCATAACAATGACAAAGACTGTTTCCAAGTGAGCTTGCAGAGGAATGGTCAGTTTGCCTTTTGCATTAAGCCTTACATCTAAGATTCCAATGGGAATGGAAGTTAAATTATTTAAAAATGCTGTTCATTTTATCTGAAGGCGTCATAAAGTAATACCAACTTTGCCGTCAGCGATTCCCTGTAAGAGAAACATTGGCAAAGGTAAACATTTAAAAGCCACTCATCTGTTTGTATATATCTGTGTCTACCAGAGTGGCGTCATTCATTTCGCTTGCCTAGAGAGTATTTTATTGAGTTAGTACAAGATTTCACTCGTTCTTGGAAATGAAAGTCTGTCTTGAATGCAACAGGTTTGAGCAGGATCTTATTTAGAGGTACAGACTCCAGTCGTATAATTAAAGAACAAAAGACGAAACGGGAAAACCAAGATGTTAAGTTAAATGACCTTGAAATTTCAAACCAACAAAGACAATTTTGATTCATGTGACACTTACTACAGCAATCAGAGAGTAAAATCTAATGGGGTCCAAACTGAATGCACATTTCTAAATGAATTCCAGAGATATTAGCCTTTTATCCTTTTGAAAAATTGCTTCGTACGATGTAAACATTTTTAAAAGGTAATATTTTACAGTTAAGTTATTTAAAACAATATAAAAGGAGGTATAAATAAAATGTTATATATTCTACTAATTTGGAGAAACAAACTGCAAATATGATTACATTTTCACTTAAAAGTAACTACATCTCTCTATGACAATGAGTTTTATTTTACATTCCCTATAAATGGCAAATGTAAGAGAGGATTCCAAAATCTAAGCCTCGCACGTTACCCTCCCAATTTTATTTTTCTAATTATCATTCATTTTAAGTATCTCTCATGAGTATTCATTGTTTGTGGTGTCTAAATAGTAAGGCTAAGCACACCTAAAGCTAAATAAGAGGAACCTATGCAGATTCACAAGCATAGATTTATACAGAGATGCACTTCCCATGCCAGAGACTATTATATGTGACGTACCAGTCTGCAACTTAGCGTTGGCTAAATGGTATTATACAGGTTACTTCATCACACTGCCACTTCATCTTGGGTTCAAATACTTCGTGATTCATTAAAAAAAGTGTACGTATATACTCTGCCGTTTGTGAAAATTGCAAACCCATGAAGGAAACGAATGAATACAATGAAGTTAATCCAACAGATTAGGTACATAACAAGTAAGAAATGATAAACGTTTCAAATCTATACAGGAACATTGAGCCCTAAAACTCAGAATTTGGTAAGGCCTCCTTGTGCTACAATTAGAGCTACCATATGCTGTTGCATTGAATCAAAAGGGTTCTGAATAAGTTCTAGGAGAATTTCCCTCCACGCAGCTTATAGTCAAGCCCAGAAATACGTGACAATGGTTACTGGACGACCATGACGTATCCGGTGTCGAACAACCATATCCTAGACATGTTCGATGGGTATATCAGGCAAACATGCAGACTAGGGAAGTATTCGTCACACTTCGAAGAAGGGTTGTACATTCCTTGCATTGTCCTGATGAAATGTGGCATGTGGAGAACCTGAAGCACGGGGAGTATCTTGGGCTCTACAACAACCTTTCTGTTCAAAGGCTCTCAGTTCGTAGGAGGCGAGATCGATTGTTGCAACTAATGGTGCCCCAAACAATCACACCTGGTGTTTGTCCTCCATGGCACTCAACAATTCAGCCCTCCAGGTTGCGCTCACCATGGTCCCGCTGGACACGAATGCGGCCATCGCTGTAAGATATATTAAAGCTGGACTTGTCAGAGAAGACTGCATTATGCCACTCAAACACAGTGACGGGGTTCACGAGCTCACTGCAAACGGAGGAACTTATGATTTCTGGACAATGGAAGCCCATGGCATATATGCAACCAGTTCAACCTGCAGCAGGTAGCAACGTGCCGTTGATGCAGACAAGTTCACACCTGTTGCACTACTCCAGCGTCAAGCCAACATTATAGATGAAGCTGTACGTCCGTCATAGGAGGCGAGATCGGTTGTTGCAACTATTAGTGTCCCAAACCATCACACCTTGTGTTTGTCCTCCATGGCGCTCAACAATTCAGCCCTCCAGGTTGTGCTCACCACGGTCCCGCTAGACACGAATGCGGCCATCTCTGTAAGATATGTTAAAGCTGGATTTGTCAGAGAAGACTGCATTATGCCACTCAACTCCCCAGTGCATATGCAACCAGTTCAACCTGCAGCAGGTACCGACGAGCCGTTGATGCAGACAAGTTCACACCTGTTGCACTACTCCAGAGTCAAGCTAACATTATAGATGAAGCTGTACGTCCGTCTTGTCCAGGTGGACAATATAGCAGCCATCCCGTGCTGTGGTCATCTTCCATGGTCCAGTGTCCGCTCTTCGCTGGTGCGACCTTCCTCTAAGCACTGCTTCCACACAAGCATCACTGTCAAGGCATGATAAAGTCTACGAACCGAAATTTCCCCGTATGACGAACCTGCTTTCTGGAGATCCATCGTTCTGCCCCATTCAAACTTACTCGCATGCCGATACTGACACTCACCTTATTGTTTCCACCTTGTTTGACAGATGTACACTGACTACATTTGGTACAATACTGATCTCGTCGAAACGTCACGACAGCACTCGACTCAGCCTACGTGTAGCCCATTGCTCAACAAACCTAATCGCTTATTGCTTGCACATGTTTCTACTCTTCCAAGTTTGGCGTCATTAGGGAAATTCTTTCTTGGCAAAAGCTGAACTTATGTCGGTGTAAGAAACGGGAATAGAATTAGCTAAACTTCAACAGTTTATTTTTTAGATATGGAGCCTAGCTATGGATAAATGGGTGCAGTGGTTATTCCTTTTAACCATGAGTCGTGCGTCTCCTGAAAACTACGTGCCTATCAAGTACAAGAAACCAGTACGTATCTGTTGCACTCTATGCACATTGTTACTTGTTTACATTAGAACGTATTACCACATAAATTCCCCGAGACACATTGTTGGTGTGTGTGTGGCCAATTTAATAAGCTTACTCACAAAAGCCAAGGTAGCTTTTCTTTTACTTAACGAAGTTTGTGTTTTCATGGGCGCCGCTTCATGTTAATTTATTGGCGGCAAGAACACACTCCAGACCAGAAAATTGCGGAACAATGCTAGAAAGTTCAGTGGAAGGGAAATTTATTATCACAACTCCTTCCTTGTGATTCATTACTTTCTTTTTTTTCGCTCAGTCGTCGGTTCAATTTGAACTCTTTTATTCCTCATAATAATATTTCGCCCACATTTTTTTCTCTCATTCTTCGTTCTTTTCCCTTTATTTTTCCACCCCAAAATATGGCTGCGATGAATTGGTGAGTCTGTCCCTTTCACATCTTGACGTCTTTGGAAACTAATAGCTTCCTTTTTATTTCTTTTTATTATTTCTTCCCTTCTGCTCTTTCAATTATGATTCGAAGGCATTCCACCGATAAAAGATGGCAAAAGAGGATCCAGAGCTCTTATCCGCAGTTCAACAACACGTGACCTACATTTTAAAGTGCTTTTTGTTAGCCTACCTTCATCCGCATGCAAAAACAGCATTAAGTGATGTCATGGATAGATGATGTCAGCTCTGAGACATTTTCATTCAAATCCAATTCGGAGGGAAGGCAACAAAATCACGATCCATAACCTCGGTTACATGTTTGAGTGAATTTAAGAGAATATGAATGGCAAACATTGGCAAAGTTATTAACTGACGTTACATTCTTTAGCTTTATTTTATAGTACGGCATATGTCATTTTGTATTGTGTATTTTGAACCATTACACATGAAAAGGTACTGTTGCTACATAGTTTAGTCCAACTTTTACTTTAGTCCAACATTTAGGTTAAGTTGTTTCTCCTTGTTGGTACTTATTACTGTTAAGAATGGCGGTGTCTGTATTCTCAAACCATCTATTTCCTTTCTTTTCTAGTAAATGCCCGTTTGTTTTATGCAGTTCCTGCATTGAACACACTATTTTATATACATATAACCCATTTTCGTTTAAGGTATTTAATATGTGCAGCAAAATTAAAGTTCATTATGATAAAAATAAACTCTTAAATTTTTTGTGGATTTTAATGACAGAGTTCGCTATACGAAAGATACACAATTTTTGAAAGGCCGTATTCAAAATATGATATGTTTAGTTATAAAAA
The DNA here is from genome assembly GCA_030765055.1 of Mantis religiosa. NCBI lineage: Eukaryota > Metazoa > Arthropoda > Insecta > Mantodea > Mantidae > Mantis > Mantis religiosa. The sequence goes on from CM060955.1 coordinate 39,510,049, forward strand.
CAAACATATACCGGAGCAATCCTTAGTTTATACTCATATGATGATGTAAACAAAGCGGGAAAATGTACTACCTCGCAGGCGACTGTGATTGAAGGGAATTCTAGCAATACACTAAGTTTACTGTACCAGATTTTTAAAATTAGTGGAATGTTTCTGGGAAAGTTTTGCTCTGAAAACTGCTATTTATGTTAAGTTGCAGTTTCAATATTCTCACGTGTGTTTTGCTTTTTCTTTGTACATATATGTGAGTTGGTGTATCCATTTTTTGGGACAATATACTTCGTTTATACAGCGTGTTTCAAAACGACACCGAACCAACATATAGGAGTAGTTGCCCAGCTTCTTTGTGACATATATAGATAGTTTTTTACCGTCAATAGAGCCGCATAAAAATGCTGCAGAATAAGTGCGGATTACGCAGTGACAGGAACAACGACGCCGTGTCGTGTGTCACACGCCGTGTCGCGTGCTGTAAATGTTTGTAAACATACCGGCATACTCCGCACTAACTTGTTACTATTAAGAATTTCTTTGACTTACGAAACCTCACTAAAGAAGCTATTGCTTAGTTATTGTTATAAGTGTTTAATGTGTTCCAAAATTCCGTTATAGCAGTCCAATGATGGCAAATAAGCTGGCAGACATATGCAACTTATACCTTTTAGGGGGAGTTAATGTTAGTGAGGTTGAGGATGGAAGCATTAAATGATAAACAGAACAGGAAGCATCAAAGAATTGTAGATAAATTAACCAAAGCTATATGCCTTATGCAATGAGATGAGCATTTTATTTCACGTGTTGGTAATACTACATAAAGCATTTGTAACTGAAAAGGTAGCTGTTGATATTTGCAGTAAGTGGTTCAAAGTATTCTACAATTGAGATCATAACCAGATGCTCTGATGTTAAACAAATAAATATTATCATTGACATAACTATTTTTACAATTCACAGTTTTTAATGAAAATAAATTAATCGTGCGTTCGTTGAACTTCCTTCAGCTCTTCCATCTATCAAAACCATATCCGTCATTTCGCCGTTCGTATAGCGCTCCGTATTGCTTGGATTTGCTATCTAAGTACGTGAAAATCCTCCCTGTTAGAACGGAATGTGTAGTTTTACACTGAAGAGCAACCTTGCAACTGTCCGAATTATTATTCGACTTTTGCACAAGTAACTGCCCCTTGCCCTATTACCTGAAGCGAGGCTAGGGTCACTGATAAACAGCAAGGAGCAATGTTTTCGTCTTCGTGGCCGGTGCGTCCCAATAACAACTCTTGAGGTTTACATACTAGTGGCTCCTGCGCTGCCTAATCACAAATTCATTAAATATTTTAATGCTGCATAAAGTTATACCTTACAGAACTTCGAAGCTGCAACACCAAAATTCGGATCTGTTAAGTTATAAACTGCGCAACGTCTATAATCGTTCGGTGTCGTTTTGAAACAACCTGTATACAGATTTTATGGGTAGGTATGTATGAATAAAACAAGGGTTCTTAATTGGTCAGCCATAAATAGGAAAAAGCTTTTCGCTTTACGTAGCTATTCAGCTTTATGGTGGTAATATTGAGTCTCTTAGGTTTAGTGGTTCTCAAGCATAGGGCACATCAATTAGAACTTACACACTTATCAATAAGGATTTTGGCTCCTCCAAAATTAAGCTGTCTGTTGTTTCAATTCATGATGCCTTTGTTATGATTGCATAACATACAGGCTCTGTATATACTATTTTGCAGTGTGCCGATTCTTTTTTTTTTTCCGGGCACTAATTTCCTTGTCTTCCCGATTCGAGGCTGTTTACTCGTGGAATCAGTTCGGTTTCCCACCGCTTCTCTCTTTGAGCGCTACAGGTTTCCGAATGTCTTCCTAACGGTGTCTTCGTGTCGGACGAATTAAGCTCTTGGGTAAGTGCTCTAGTTGGCTTTAATAATTTTGTCTTGGTGGTCCTTCTGATCATCCTTATCTAGAGCTTTGGGTTTTAAACGGGCTAAATTCTGTCAGTTCCGGGACCAGAAGTTATTGTGTTTTCAATTTCTGGCTTTATAGGCGTGACTGCTTGCTTGTGTTTCTGTTAAAGTTAAATGTTTTCCGGGGTTCTAGTTAACTTGGTTAAATTCTTGTGTCAGCAAAATTGTTTGTTTTTATAGAGTAGCTTTGGTAATAATTGTGATGCTTTTGTGTTCCTGTATTGCTTTAAGAGAACCCATATTGTTGAATATTCGGTTATTTGTAAAATGTTAAAGTATTGAATTAAAGTTTGAATTGTTAAATGGGGCAACTGTGAGCCAGTTCATTGTCTGCCGTTCCCATAACCTGGACCTCTGTTACGCCTGTAAATGTTGTAGGCCCAAACCAACATATACCAGTTTAACCAGCGTTAGGTGTTGAAGTGCACGACCAGCGCCTGCCGGTACAGCAGCGGCCTTGCTTTATGTGCATCATGATGCAGTAAAATAGTTTCTAACGTAGTGGCCCGCTAGACACACGAATGGTCTGCTGTGGTGCATGTTGCACTCGGACATGAGTGGAAGGTCAATCTGCACCTGTACTCTAGTAGAACAGATGCAAGAGTGTTTGGATGATCACTTTGCACTGTTGATATAAGGTACTATGCGGTGAGATTTGTTCTTTTATTATAGAGATGTGCAGATCGTTATGTAGCATGTCGTTGGTGACCTACAATGATGCTTTCGACAGAAATCATAAAAGCTCTGGTTTCAAATCTTCCTGGACCGAGGTACATAAACGAATAAAAATTAATAATGGGTATAAATTAGTTCATTTCCAGATTACGCATTTTGCCTCCCCTCATGTTTTGAGAACTCTTTTGCTCTCCCTTCCTCACCCTTGCCTCACCTCACCTTGCTGGTGCTAGGAGTCGGCCAGGTTCTCTCAGAGTGAGGGAGCCGAAGGATTTGACCTGAGATACCAGGGTTGCAGGATCGGCCCAACGCCTGGGAAGATGAAGATATAAATCATGGGGCAATTGGTGGAATTATGGTGGGGAAAAGCGGAGGACCCGGAGGAAAGCCACCCCAGGGCCATGTTTTCCACCACAAGTCCCACTTTGCGGTCGCCTGGGATCCAGTCCGGGCCTCCTAGGTGAGAGCCAAGGGGTCTAACCACTCAGCCATAGCCCTCAGCCATTGTTTGAGATAGTAATTTTATAAAATAAACAACAAAATGTAACGGAACTAAATTAATATTACTAAGAAGTATCGTGCAATGATCTGAAAGAATGTACAAATGACAGCGGCCATATACTTTGTGTAAGAAATTAGCTCAATAAGGTTCTTTATAATACAGTCACAAAAGCTACGTAACATCTCTAGAGCCTAGGGCTTTAATCTGCATTTTATCGAGCAAGTTGTGACAAATTAAGTTGTGGTTGAGCTAAACTTCTTATTCGTAGACAAGATCTTGTCGAAGTTATTGTGTCTTCCCTCTCATAGAGCATGTTCCTCAGTTTTATGTCCTTAAAGAATTGTAACATTTATTGGGTTGTAAACTCTGAAGTTAACTGTTGGCATTCCACAAAGTCGAGAGTTGAGAAACATTCCACAGATGTTACAAATCAACGATCTTGCAACTTTAGAGAAGGCAGCTAAATTGAGAAATCCAAATGCTAACTTTCTACCTCAAGCAATACAGTTAAACAATGCACAAAACATTTGTTAACGATATTGTTAACGATATTGTTAACTGGTATCCATGTGCTAGAACTTCGTACCACAGAAGTACTTTCACGTTTCAGTAAATTTAATAATATACGCTGTCGCTTTTAAGGACACTTAAAAATCATTGGTCTATATCAGGGGAAGACAGCTTCGAGAGCTGTGACGTATTTCAGCGCCGGGAGCGAGGCCCGCAGTGCGTGTCACGTCAGGCAAGAGCCGTGTAAGTACCAAGTTGCCGATATAAATGCCGCTTTAGTACAGAATCTGAGGGTTGCCAGGTGTAGCACACTAGATGACAACAATGTAGCCGCCACGTACCTAATGGAACTGTTAAATTTGAAATGAGACGATTTATTGAAGGGCAAATATACACACAAGAATTGCTTGGCTGATTTTTACCAGAATGTACCCCAAAACAGATTTCCGAGGTTGTATTCACTTGCCGCACGGACATTATATATGTTTGGCTCGACATGTATGCGAAAAATTATTTTTTCTGTTGTGAAATTAGCGAAGTCCAAACCCCGAAGTACCTTATTGGATCACCATCTAACATGTAGCTTTTTATTACAAATTTCCCAGGCATTACGTTCTGACATTGTTAAACTAGTTAAAGAAAACCGAAACAGATAGTGTAGGAAAATATCCACGTAATTTTTTTTTTTCTGAGTGGGTCTCCTCTATTTTTCAGAGAAAATCATGTTATGTTTTATTTTATTTACTTTATAACATGCCTGATCTTCAGATAAACTACAAGTTGAAGTTTTATATTGTGACTTTGTGGCTTCGTAGAATTAAAAGTCCAATTTGCAGAAATTCAAATCTTTCTTTACTTGCGTAGAAATACACTCACAGTAGCAGCATTATATCACATACACAATCTACCAAGGTCGATGATCACAGCAACAGAGTTCCGATTACACCTGTTTACATCAGCTCTCGTTACAACACTTCACAGCTGTTTACTACTACTGCTCTGTTGCGACTAACTCTGGCGTGTCACAATCTTATATATATATATATATATATATATATATATATATCTCCACTGATAATTTCTAGACTGTTCTATAACAAACCAGAAACCGAATAATCTCTATCAATCAAGAAGTCACTAGAAATTTCCATTTACCTCACTTATCTGTATCGGTAAGTCTTTTATCTCCGCTATCTTTATTTTTCGGCTCTTTGTGTACACAAGCCGCGCTATCGTAGATAACGGGTTCGCGACATTATATTTTCTCATAGCACAGAAGCAAAATGTAATTGTTTATAAACTGTGACCAATTGTATAATTAATGCAGTCAATATTAATATTACAACAACTAAGATATAAGTTGTACGTATTATTAATACCCGATACCTTTTCTGTCTTTCCTATGCTGTCGGAACCCCAACATATCAAACTACTTCCTTCCTGGGCAGCAGAAATCAGAGTGGTGACGTCACACGCTAACCTGCCTTTCGTTCGGGAGCATATTTAATGGTTAGAGCTGACAGAGCTGACGTCATACCGCCACTACCTGTCTTTCCCTGGTCTAGACCAGATTTGAATCTACTTTGGAGCAGTTGAAGGTTTAAACTAACCCACAACTAAACAACCGAACCACAAAGACTAATAAAACGTTTGTTAATCTCGAGTACCTCTATGTCTTGATGGTTAGCATGCCAACCTCTAAATCTGGAAGTGCTGATTCACTTCAGCTAAGATTATTCCCTATCCTTCCTTAAAAAAAAGACCCGTCACTGCTGTAAGCAATTGTTACAAAAGGATAGCCGCCTATATGACTGTGACGTATAAATGGAGGAGAGAAAGTGAAAAAGACAGAAGCATCAATGAGTGGGATGTAAAGTAAATAGTAGGCCACTGTAAGGATTTAATGCTTATGTAACTCATATATAGGCGCAATATCCCCAACTTTTAATTTCATTATCCTCTCTTGTCCTCTAAATTCTTTTGAAACTCATGATATGAGAACTTTTCAGTTAAAAAGAAGCACGCAATGTAAGAGAAAAAATTAACATGTTAAACACTTACTTTGATTTTCTAAATTGGGAAACTTTGAACAAGAAAGGAAATGTTGTGGAAATTTATACGTGGAGTATGGCTTTGTTAGACAAACTTTGCTTTATTTAACATAAGATCTGAAGCTTTCCTGGCCAAATATGTCCGAGAACATATTGGGAAACAATCGCGAGAATCAGCAGAATTCTCGCAAAATGCAACATCAGGACCATCCACAAGCCACTTCCGAAGATCTGTTTTTAAATGAGTTTTTAAATAATACTTTGTTAATGAGTCAAGTCATGTGAGTACAACACATTTTTATTTTTATTTTTACTTGCACAAAACTAATAAGTTTAACATACATGTCAGTGTGTTACTGTTGAGATTATAACTCTTCTATCCAATAAGAAAGAAACATATTTAGGTACCTGCAGAAGCAATTTCTCTGTGCAACTTCATCTGTTGAGACCGGTAAAAGAAAAACTGGACTTCCAAGTTCCAGGAGTGTACTGCATTCCCTGTGAATATGAGACACCGTATATAGGACAAACCGGAAGGACCATCGCTACCAGAGTAAACTCACATGAACGGAGCATTCGTTTAATTTAACCTGTGAAGTCTGGACTGGCAGAGCATTGTTTGGATAACGGCCATAGAGCCATCTTTCGGGAGACGACCATCTTGGCAAAATGCTACTGGGAGCGGAGAGTTAAGGAGGCTTTGGCCATTTCCTCCGAGAGGAGCACGCTTAATCGTGATGCTGGATTTCAGTTCAGCTCCTCTTTGGAACTGGCCTTAAAATGGAAATCCATTGGATTAAGAAGCACAGATCTATACAGTTTGATCATCAAGTTTTCGATGACCTTTGACCTAATTAATTTTCTACACTCACGCTATCTCCCGACCTGGCATTTAATTTATTGAAAACAGTCTTTTTTCAGTGATGCGAGTGTTCATAGTGTTTTGTCTTTATATTTGTGTTATATCCAGTGATACGTTTGTGATTGTAACATTTATTAAAATATCCTGATGATGGGAGAGATATATGTCCCGAAACATCGATTTCTAATCGTCTTTACACGTGGCTTTCTTCTCAGAAGATCTCGAAGATTTGTTTTTATTTGTTTCTTTTCAAAAACGCTCTGACATTTTGACCAAAATACTGTTAATGTATTTAATAGGTTACGTTTCAGAGGATAAATTAATAACAGAAAGGTATCCGGGTTATTATTACACCGCCAAGGTTGATATCATTACTTTCTTCCCAGTAGAGAAAGCATCAAGGAAGCAGGCTAACATTTCCTGAGCTTTATTTATCATATTTAACCGTACATCTGGCAAACTGTCACATTTAAAGTTGAAGCAACGCTTTTGTTGACTTCCTATATGGGAATATTTGCAAGTAGAATATATTGCTTACTTTGTGATATAAAACCACTCCCTGCGTCCATATAACTTTGTGGACTGTTACGTCCCTTTTCCATCCCCGGACTCCTTGTCGGCGCCACGGACAAGGGAAACCTTCTACCACTTATCGATAGCCCTTTCAATTGATCTTAGTTCGTATCTCTCACCAGCTCCAAGCACAGTTAGAGAAATGGTTTTTACGAGCCGCAAAAACAGGTTATGAAAAATGAGTATTACAGTTAAAGAAATATTGCAAGGGGAATTCGTTGCACAGAAAAATTGCTTCTGCAGATACCTAAATATGTTTCTTTCTTATTGGACAGAAGAGTTATAAATTCAACATACATGACAGTTCGTTGCTGTTGAGATTATTACAGTTTGGTGCAAGTAAAATTAAAAATAAAAATGATGTGCTGTACTCACATGACTGGACTCATTAACAAAATATTATTTAAAAGCGCGTTCTCTTATCTACAACTCGTTAATTTAGATAAGGGAAACTAAGTATTACTTAGAAAAAATCTATATGGAGATTCGTGAACAGCATAATTCAAAAACGAAATGTGGGTTAAATTGTAATTGTAATTGTATTTATTTCATACTTTGGAACATAAATCATATGTTGTAGGACACGTCAGTTCAAGATACAAAGACAAATATAAAAGGTTACATAAGACTAAAAACTGTACAGATACAGGATCCAACAAAACCTAAAGTAGAAAAATCAAATAAATATTGTCAATAGATTGTTGGTTACAATCTCTGACATAGTCAATTTTTCATCATGAATACTACTTGTACATATAGTCAATTCTAGAACATTAGAATCTAATTTACAGAGTCAATTACAGCATTAGAAACTAATTCTACACAGGATCCCTTAATCAGCTTAATGAATTTATCACTTTCAAGTATAATTAAAGCTGCAATGTCATAATTCATTTAAGTTATATAAACATTTATTTACGAGGAAAGCCTTTAACTTCCATTTAAACTGCTGTTTTGAGATGCTAGCTATTGATTTAATATCAGATGGCAGTTTATTGTAAAGCTTAATTCCTAGTATATGTACATCCTTTTGAGAGACAGTTTTAATTACACTATATCTATAGTAATTCATATTGGTTCTGGTGTTATGTTCATGTACCTGATTGTTTTTAACTGGATTACACTTGTCCACAATAATTAAACATTATAGCTGTATAAGCATACAGAGAGTAGATGGTGATTATTTTTATATTTATAAAGGTATCCCTGGAAGATTCTCTTGCTTTTAGATTATACGTAACCCTAACAAACTTTTTTGGTAAATAAGCAGTTTATCCATGTGTGTTCTGCCTGCTGAACCCCATATTTCTATTCCATAGATTAGATATGGATAGATACATCAATAGTATATTAATTTTAGGATATTTGTATTGTTGTACTTGCTATAATATCTTAAGAGATATAATGATTTACTAATTTTTCCACATATGTTTTCGATATGATCAGCCCAAGTTAGTCGATTATCTAACACAATACTCAAAAAATTATGTGTTTTCACTTCTGACACAATGTCAATATCAATCTTGGTAAAATGGACATAATGATTTTGACTAAACTACCACATGTTCATATGCCAAGTGGCCCAACTCGGACTGGGTTCTCCTCCGAATGACAAGACGCAGTTCCCAGGATTGAACTAGTCTGTCTAATCTGCTAACACCACTGCCTTCCGTTTAACTGGAATTTCCCGTTGCGTTCTACAACTCTTTTAGCTCACAAAGGGGTATCTGCTAACGTGAAACAAGTTCTCATTATTCTAGATGCTTTTCCATCACCCGAAAAATGTAAGAGATAAAATATTACTATTCTAAAAACGTAATCTGTTAAAACTCTCCTTTTATATGGAATACCTTTACGTGGACTGAACAATTTCCATAATATAACTTATTTTGTTAATTTTTGCAATACTTATATTTTGTTTCAAATGCTAAGCTATTATTTATATTTTTATGTGCCGGTTATGTCAAGAGAGGACTCCGCTGAGAGAGCCGAGTGGTTAGACCGTTTGTCTCTCACCAAGGTGACGCCGGTTCGATTCCAGGTTACCCCAATTTCTGGACAATTCTGTGCAGGAGGGGGTATTTTTCCGGGATCTCCGGTTTCCCCCTGCCATTATTCCACCAATTGCTCTATTATCATATTTAGCTTCATTCATCTTGCCCTCATTCTGTCATTTACTTCTCTCACTCTAATACCAGACATCGTACTGACTACCCATCCTGGGTTCTCTTATCTCCCCCAGAGATTCTGTTCCTCAAACCAACGTCTAAATACATAAGAGAAATAGGCAAAACAATCCTCGAACAACAAGACAGTCGTAAAGCTAGGGAAGTTGGAAGAAGGTTATGAAAAGAGAATGTAATTTTAAAGACGTTATAGCGACCAGCTCTTGAACGTTTGTCTTGGTTAAAGCCTACTCTTTTCTCAAATATTGCTTGCATCTTCTGAAAATTAACCAATAATATAATATCTGAACATTTTATCTCGATTTACAAGGAGTAAATAGAGGAATATGTTTTGTTAGGATAGTTTGTACATTATTTGAGAGGGTCATGTAAATGCATCATACTTGTTATCTTTGGAACGTATTACTCATGCATAATAGTGTTAACTCGTGTACAGCGGTTTGATTTTGGTTTCATACATTACATCATACCACAGGGGTGAAGCCGAGATAGGGGAAATGGCAAAAAAGAGTTTAGTTTGCCACCCGAAAATAGGGGCACTGCGATCACCTCGTGTTGCCAACGATTAACAATGGGAGGTTCACTTCTAATAAGTATATGTTCTGTATATCATACCTTCATTTATACTATGCAGAAAATAAGGAACAATCTCGGCTGAAGAATTCCTGTCCCCAGACGGGAATCGAACCCATAACACTTGGCACAGTAGGCAGGCGCTCTACCGGCTAAATATTTGAAGATTGAGTTATAGAACTCAATAAAACAGATTTGAAAGGAGTGTGTCAGCTTATAATTCCATAATTTTTGCATGACCTTGGGAAGAACAAATGAATAACGATTTTACGTTTTATATGATAGGATAGTTTTCTTTTAACTAATACACTTTAGTAATTATGCAAAGGTCATCCAGAGTAAAAGACTTAAGATCTTATTTCCAAAAAATACAATAAATATTTTTTATATATCATGAAAACTTCTTACACATATGGTATTTATTCGTTTGAATCACTTTTTAGATCAAAATGTTTTTAAAAAATTGAATGTAAAGGGCAATTAAGGGTGATGAGGCAGTGTTGAAAACTTCTGTGTTACACTAATGGACGTCGCTAAAACTATATATAAAGTTTGGTAAATAATCACGGACCTTTTTAGAAATGCTTTTTGTTTAATTGTGAACCTCAAAACGGGTATTTAGAATGAAATTTTGGAAATGAATTTTACGCCCTTTGTGGAGAAAGTAAAAATGAATGAATTATCATATGATGGTTGAAAAACCGATTTATTCCTCTTAGGGGATCTTGTTTTTGACATGCACCTAAGTCAAACGTCACTTTAGACCCTTTTTCACCCAGAATGCTATTTTACTGCGTCTAAATATGTGCGCTAAGCAGGTATCAATGAAGACAGAGTTAGGACACATACATATTTAAAACGTACATGAAAACCGAGAGAAGTGATTCACGTGCTACTTTTCTCTGAATCAACTCCTATGATTGTGCCATCTCATGTTTTTATTTTAACGTGATTTCGAACGACGCCTGACGAAATTTACTGTCCACCCAACTCAAGAAGGCAAGACAGAGGAGCGTGTAACGTAATCACTTTTGCTGCCCACATGTTTATGCTGGCTGTCCGGATGGTATAATGATACTAAGTTCATGTAAAATACACAGTGTTGTCACATCACTGCACTTACTGAAACGAGCACTAGATCTGGCAGCATGGCTGACTAATATGCACTCTCAGTCATTTCGAAGTAAACAGGTCCACTAACAGAGCAAACAGTTCAAGACCTCTCCCTCTTCTGCTCTACTTACCTTCTTGTGGTGGGTAGGCAGTACTTTTAAATAACTTAAATCAATTTCTTTTTCTCTCTGTTTTAAGCAAGGGAAAAAAGATAAAGTAACCAGATTGAATACATTTAAATATACAGATATAAATATATTTTTGTTTGCAGAATAGTAATATGAAGGTTATTAGCAATCAATTTAAGAACCTTTTAGTAAACAATTAACAATTCAACATAAGTACTAGTGAATTTTCACAGAAGATGGCAAGACTGTTCTAAAAAAACACCTCTTATTGCAGATTCTCACAGCAATGCCATTACACACTTATACAAACAAAAATTATGACAAACATAAACTTAATATAATATACAAAGACAAATTTTTAGGAGAAAATAAATAGGATGGCTATAACTTTAGTAATTCCCAATTGAAATTAAAATCCTTTACACTCCTTCACTATATAAATTTACATTTTGTTGTTTTTGCTGATTTTAGCACTAATATCGTATAGTCGTTGTGTTGAACACTAATTAAAGCTTAAATTCCAAAATAATATTCCTTTTTACCGATGTAAAACAATAGTTTGAAACGGATACACCAAGATATATTCGTGCAGAAGAAGAATGTGTAGGAAGCACCAAGATCTTACAGTATAACCTGTTTTATTTTACAGATAATTTATTACTTTCTTGGACGTGAAGCGTTTATCTCTAACACTTTTTCTTGCATGGAGTTTTCTTTAAGACTAAGTACGTGGGTAACATCCTGTGACAGATTTTCTTGTAGAAATCTTTTCTCTCTTCTCTCTTGCACACTTTCTTGATATGGCGTGTCCATGTTAGATAAGTAATTTTCTAACTTATAACCAACAAAACCAATAATTGAACTAACTGGTAGTGTTATATATGGAGCATACATGCGTAAAATTCTGAATATCAGTATCACTGGAGCCATTTAGACGCTATATATTGATCTTGAGCACCAAAACTGTCCAGAAACTATTTGGTTTTCTTGTGTGAACTCAAATGTTTAAAACAACTGATATGCAGTGTTGCCAAGGTATACCATCATTACATAACTAAAACATTATTTATTATAAAGCTTCTTTTGTTAAAATATTGCCGCTTGTATTAAACATAAGCAATAAGATACTGTCAATAGTAGTAGCAAAAACTGTAAAACAATATTAAAAAGAAATACTATGATTAAAAGATAAAACATTTAAATAGAATGAAGGTTTTTAAGTTTTAACAAATCCACATTAAGAAGGGATCGACTAATCACTGTGGGTTTTGAAAATTAACCATATTGACATAGAGAAGGCTCAAGATCAGGAGAGAAATGAAGTGCTGTTAACATTTATACTGTTGGACTAGTATTCGGAATACAAATATATGTACCCCCATTTATACGGTATTTACTATTTGGCCAAGAAGAATTACTTTTACCATTCGTTGTGCCTGTTTATTTACGCGATTGGTAAAGAGGTTAGTGTGTGCAGACGACAATTAGAAATATCGATATGTTGTAGAGACGCCATTTACCTTCTGCTTAAATAGAGGAAGCGTTGCATTTTAGCAGAATTCGATACTGAAGTTTAACAAGATATAAGTAAATGTTTTTGAGGCTCGCTTATAATAATAATGATGAAGATGATGATTGATGATGATGATGATGATGATGATGATGATGATGATGATGATGATGATGATAATAATAATAATAATAATAATAATAATAATAATAATAATAATAATAATAATAATAATAATAATAATAATAATAATAATAATAATAATAATAATAATAATAATAATAATAATAATAATAATAATAATAATAATAATAATAATAATAATAATAATAATAATAATAATAATAATAATAATAATAATAATAATAATAATAATAATAATAATAATAATAATAATAATAATAATAATAATAATAATAATAATAATAATAATAATAATAATAATAATAATAATAATAATAATAATAATAATAATAATAATAATAATAATAATAATAATAATAATAATAATAATAATAATAATAATAATAATAATAATAATAATAATAATAATAATAATAATAATAATAATAATAATAATAATAATAATAATAATAATAATAATAATAATAATAATAATAATAATAATAATAATAATAATAATAATAATAATAATAATAATAATAATAATAATAATAATAATAATAATAATAATAATAATAATAATAATAATAATAATAATAATAATAATAATAATAATAATAATAATAATAATAATAATAATAATAATAATAATAATAATAATAATAGTTTATTCAATATTAATTTAATGAAATTCTTGACAGTAAGAGGGATTGGGGATTTCATTAGGTAGGGGATTCGGTACGTAGGCCACCATGCTGGGTCCATTGCTTCTTTGCCCCCAAGTGGGGGGCACCCCGGGAGGAAGGATGAAGCGAAGGAGACAGAGCGCGGCCGATCCAAGGAGCCACGACAGTACAGAGGGCAGGGTCCATACAGTTTACTTGGATAGAGACCTTCCCCGACAGGTCAGCAGCCCTAATGGTCCCAGACAGGTGATCCGAGCCCCTGAGGTCCCTGGCTGGCTTCCCGAAATGGTCCCAGCAGAAAAGCGGAGACCGGCAACCAACCTACCAGAGAAGGAAGTAGTTTTCCTCGGAGCATATCATTCTGTCATGCACCGCCGAGACACCCGCCGACACTTCTACCGTGAAAGATCACCAGATGAGAGATGATATGAAATGATTATGGAGCTGAAATGGAGGGACAGGAAATTCGGGGGATGTAATTAGCCTGCCCAGCATTCGCCGAGCGACCCGGGAAAACCCCTGAAAAACTCATGGTTCAGTTAGGTTGGTCACGGGAATCGAACCCGGGCCTCCCAAATGCGGGCCACAGACGAAATCGCCTCAGTCATCCCGCATGGTAACATTACGAGTATCTTAATGCAAAATAAAAAAAAAATCTTTTACACAGCTATAAGCAACTTGCCTTTTAAATTACACTGCTTCGATGCCACTATATGTTCAGTCATGTTCGAAGCATTTAGTTTCCCTGCAATAAACAACTGATGTCTACATGGCTATGATAAACGGAAGCTAATGATTTGTCAATGGAATTAATATTGAAAAAATATCATTATTCACGTATGCTGCAACGAAAATTCTTGCCACTCCAAAGTGATCTTTACATGGGAAACTTTTCGTTACTTTTTTATCTTCTATAAATTACTAACGTTTATTTTCGAAAAATTGTCTATAGGTTTTAAGATGTTTTCAAGAAAAATGAAAATGTTTACCTTGATTTTTCTGTAAATATTTTGTATGACGTCGTCATTCTGTGTAATCAATAAGCCATAAGAAGTAAATAAAAATACACAACAAATGTACGTTCAATAATTTTTATAACGTTAACCATTTCCACATAGTTGTCACTAATTTGCATATTCATATTAGTTTTAGTTTTATCAAGTTCATTTTGTCTGGCAGTCGTTCAAGGAATATAGAATTTCACTGTACCTTTATTTTACCTTCCTGTTATTTTACAACGAAATAAAACTTTTATAAATGTCAGACATGAAGTATGTAAAATAACATGAAGTTGCAGGAATGATTTTTGGAAGTTTGATTACAGAATGTCATGCGATAGCATCACATAGACTTTTACTTTCTCTGCAATTTACGTAAAATGTTTAAAAAAGTAGTGTACTTATAGAATTAAGAAAGATATACATATTGTAGCGGCAACGCGGCTTGTTTACAAAAAGGAACTGACAAACATAGCACGCAGATAAAAGGTCCGCCGAAACAAACCAATGGAGATAAATGGAAATTTCTGGTGACATCTTGATTGATAGAGATTATTCGGTTTCTTTATTGTTCCAGAAATCTCTCGAATTTATCAATGAGGTATTTAAGAAGGCGACGGCACGCCAAGAGTCATTGGTAGGTAGTAAACAGAGAGGAGTAAACAGCTGTAGAGTGTTGTAACGAGAGCTGATGTTGTAAAGTGATGTAATCAGAACGCTGTTTGGTTTGGTCATCGACCTTGGTATGTGTATGTGCTGTAATTCTGCGGCTACGAAGTGTATTTCTACGCAAATAAAGAACGATTTGAATTTCTGCAAATTGGACTTTTAATTCTACAAACCCACAAAGTCACAATATATGGAAAAAGAGACCGTGTGCATCTATATTTCTGTTGCTGTGAAGTCTTTCAAGTCATCACCATCGACCCGCTAATTAAACACTGGAATATCACTTTATAATTTTGTATCCCTCTATATCTTAATAAAATATACAACAAAATATTTTTGCGTTTAAGTTTATTGAAAGGAAGTAAATAAACGCATATGATTTCACAAGTAGGTCCTTTTCATAATTTGTTTTGTCAGATTCTTACGTTCTCTCCGTATAAACATATAATGCCAAGTCGGAGAAGTCAAAGGAAAGGAAGAGAGACACTGGACCACATGTGGGGACCCCAGAATCCAAATATGGTTTGTGGAATAGAAAAAGGATAGTCCGAAGGTGAATGTGTGGGATGACATGATGCATGCTGAAATCATCAGGCCATTGTTTTTTTTTTCTTTCCATCAAGTAGTACAGCAAAATACTTTGATATTTTGGAACAAGTTTTTCCTCCACAAGTGAAACACCTACATTCGAATGGAGGATGCTTAGGGATAAAGTATGCTCAAATGTAACAAATATTAGAGATCACTCCCAATTTGATATAAAACAATATATCTCAATATGATATGACATAAGATATAAGTGGAGTCATACTGAGAAATTCAATGTCATAGCCACGGATCACCTGGTTTCCGTTTGGTTGCCCTTAAGCAGTGTACTACCATAGAAGCATACCAGCATGACATTAAATTCTACAACGAACTCGTATTTATACCGGTGAACCATTAGAATACCTCACATACGGATATTCTACAATTAACTAGGACACCATTTTGAAAAGATAACAAATTAATGACATCTCTTGATTTATACAGCAGTCACCAATCCCTAATAGTTAAATAATTTGAAGAGTAAACCTTACAAAAGGGCTAAGAGCCAAATTAAAGAAAGAATGTAATTTTACTAAACGATGTTGTTACACGGCATCTTGCATATCTCTACAAAAGCGCTAAGTGAAAAACAGAATAATGTGGTTGCAAAGTTGCTTAAAAGAGAGCATGGCTCTTCTTTCTAATATGCGACGCGACAATTTTTTTCTACTTCACACTTGTTCAGTTTTTACATACAACCATGATTTTTAGTATAATTTCTTTGCGTTTTTAGTGCAATTTCGTGTTGAAGGGCATTCTTTTGTTATTAATTGTTTGTTGATTTACTTACTGCGTAATGTAGCCATACCAAAGGATTCAGTGCAGCCAAACTATGCTTGTTTCTCCATTGAACGCAATGCTGCTAACAGTCTTACTTGTCCCGAAATTACACTGTCTAGCAGGCGTACCTAAAGTGCACTACATAGCTAACTAAACACTAACATGGTTAGAGCAGACTAAGTTAGCGCCCAGTCAAATTTTGTTACTCATGCACTGCTTTGCACATAAACAATTCTACGACATGGCGATAATGGAGTGCTCTCTAGGAAATACATGTATGAGCTCACGGACTGTATCGGACTGGTTCGGCTACTGCTGCGAAGTGTACATGCTGCTAAATGACACCAAGTATACTGCAGGTGGGAAAATTCACATCGTGGACGACGCAAGATTCATCATGGGCGCTACAATTAGACTGTAGATCGTATCTGCATCCCTTCTGTTGTTGGGGTACATCGTCATCCGCACCTCATTCCTTCCCACGTCGATCATTCACAGCATCCAGTTGCCCTCTACGAGGTGCCCACGATGAAACTTGCGTCGTCCTATTTTGCATTCGTCGACTTGAACGACGTGACCAGGACTGCCAATTTCCCACTTAAGAGTTAAACCTTTCCTGATTTTTCTCTTCATATTGCCACAATAAATTAAGGGAATATATTTGGTGCCTTAAATTTTGTAAGAACATATCTAACATGTTGACAATAGGTTTCCAATTAATGCATTTTTAAAATAAATACATTGATTAAGGAATGCTTTTTTAACTGATCTCGAACACTTAATTTTGGCACTTAGTCCACTTGTAAGGTTCACCCTACGATTATGAATTCAATCACTCAGAGATCGCTAATTTCGCTTTTGAAAGCGAATCGCGTTCGTAGCTTTCAGAACAATATTAATAATTTAACTAATGTGTCTGTGTATCTTATTTTTCAATTTTGAACAACTTAACAAATAATTGATGGAATTCTGTTGCGATCTAATATGTATTTTTAGCATGGAGGAAATGTGAAATAGAAACCAAAACAAATGATTTAAACGTACATCATTAAGCATCATTCTTTTTTCTTCTGAATAGAGGTTATTAATGTCATAAACAGTCTTTGAAAGGTTAGAAATACTAAATCGATTGAGAAAACGTTTACTATGGCAACATTCTGACGCATTTGTTTTGCAATAACTCCTCAGTGACCATTTGGTCCGACAAACCGCCATAACATATTCCCTGGTAGTGTTCGTATATCATGAACGCTCCTAGCTCCAGGAGGTATGGTATACTACTTCTATTGTATACATGCAATATGCGGGTGATAGTATGTAACCATGCAATATTGTCCCCACAAACGAGACATAATGGCTTTCTAAATTCCAATGAATCGCCATTATAGTGAGAAATAAGGCTTCCAGCCTGGTTTGGATTTATGTTAATGGAAAAGGGTTCCAACAGCGTATTTTCTAACAAGGACATCAATAAAAACTGACAACATTGCGTGCACACTTCTCGTTATGTTACGGTGGGTTTGCTTTGTCGCAGTCATAAACAACTATATTTATTTCTTAATCTTTGGCTCTTATTTTTTTCTCCAATTACGTGTTATCAGGTAAAATACACTTTTCTTGGGTTTCAGCAATAATTTTATGCTGCCAGCTTAGACGGGTTAAGACATAATTGCACTTAATTAAACTTAAGGAAAATATTAGGATTTTTCATTGTAGCAAGAAGCCAAATCAGAAAATATTCAAAAGTATAAATTGATAGTGTCAGTTATATTTTTCAGTTCTTTCTTGTGTAGTAGGTCTTTGCCTACTTCTTATAATTTATTAATTATAAAACAAGCTAAATTCATTTGGAATGAAGAGTTCTTTCACATTCTATTGTTTAAAAAATTATTATCTTACATTCTATTTGTTACGCAAATTAATTACATATTATCCAATTTTGTGATTCCTATTTTACCCAAAGGTATATTAGAAATATAGTATACAAATTAAAAAATGAATATAATAAAATTACAAGACATAAGTAATTATTATGTAAAGATGACACAGAATATACATCAAAATTAAAAATTTAGTTTAAGAAATATTTCGTTCAGAAAACCTAGTAATTCACCAAAATATGTGTAAGTGGTTTTTTAAGTTAATTGGTGGAAATGAATCATATCTTGACACTAGCCGCACATAGGCTAAGGTTTCATATGGATAGTCAACATTTCCACCAATTAACTTAAATAATAGTAGTTTAATGGTGAAGCCTGGGATTCAAGTACTTACGATAGTAAGTCGCCAAAAACGGTGTATCTCGGATACGAGAGCCCTTGGGGGTTTACCAGGAACATACGAGTGAACTGGAGAATTTAATGTCAGAACGGTACGTTGGCCATAGTAGACTAGAGCGACTGGACGGAAACCAGGAGATCCGTGGTTCAAATCCCGGCGATGGCATTGGATTTTTCATGTTGACTCTATCCATATAAAACCTTAACCTATGTGCACCTAGTGTGAAGAAATGATTTATTTATACATATTAACTTAAATAAGTTTAATACTGAAACCTGGAATCCAAGTACTGACGATAGCATGTCGCCACAAACGGTGTATCTCGAATACGAGAGCCCAGAAATATATGAGTCAACTGGAGAATTTAATGCCAGGAAGGCACGTTGGCCATGGTAGCTCAATGGGTTATAGCGACTAGACGGAAAACAGGAGATCCGTGTTTCAAATCCCAGCCATGGCATTGAAGTTTTCATGTTGACTCTATACATGTGTAAGTGGTTTTGAAAAAGTGTAACCTAAGGATTGAAGCAATAATTCAAGTTCATATCTTCCAAAACCGAAAATGGGGCAATCACATAAAATGTGAGGGAACTCTTGAAGGTGATTTCCACAAAATACAATCAGAGATGGATACATTAGGGTCATTTTTGGAAGAAAAAAAAACCATAAATATTTCTTTGAGATGGGTACTTAAAAATTGATTGTTTCTTAAATGCCTGTGGATGCTATATTTTTTTCTTGTAGTTTTATTTTATTTAAGGGTTTAAATCAGGCAGTTTCGGTGAAATATCATCAGATAATTTTCTATGGAATCCAAAGCTTTTTCTGCCTAAGGTTTTAAGGTTTTTCCGGGGTTTACCTTTCTTCTGAAAGAGGAATGTCGATAACTCCGAGCATCATTTCAGCGATTCCATTCACCGTCCGATATAACTTAACGTTGGAGGACAAAAATTACCACAAAAAAGCAGTTTTGAGTCCCGCGTGGACTGATAATGTTGGCAAGCGCTAACGAAACGCGTTCTAGAAAAATACTATGTAGGAATAAACCAAGGATGTAGTGTTAGTCAAACTAAAAATTGCATACATACATTTATTTTTCAGTATTTAAAAAGTACAAATAGAAAATCACATTTGGAGCATGAAAACCAGTGTTTCAATTAAATAGTGAGGTTTATTGAAGCTCCAGCTTATTTATATTTCGCTTGGTTTAAAGTATTGGAATGCAGTAGACATCCAAAGTTTTGTCTTTATCCAAAAAGGCCTACAAGTACAACTACTTTGTTGAACGCGACAAGCATATACGGCACCTGTACAGGTGCTCCTTGGCATTCCTGTCTCGCAAATGCCTCCGTGACTTGATTCAAGGAATTAAATTTCTGGTCACCCTGGTACCATGCATACCTAATGTTCGATGACAACCTGCATGCATGTAATCCGTAAGGATTCTACATGTTTATGCTCCTGGTTGCTGTTTTAATTGCGACGTTACAGTTCTTCCGGGAACAGTTAGTTTTATTGTGTTGTACGTTACAAAGGAGGTAATATACCCCCAGAGAACAGTCAGCCCCTGGACAATCCGACTGAGGTACGTACGTAGGTGCTTCAATTTTATAGTAGCTTAGAGACGTGCTTGTTTACTGCACAGTTGACATATAGATTGTGAACATACCAGCAATCTCACTCTTTGTAACATTTCCCTTTATTTTTATATTTTATGATATATGGTAACAACAGTTATCAAAATTTATACTTTTAATACTTTATCTACTACATAATGGAGTAAGCACATTAATAATCATATATCACAGAAAATTTCGATACCAAACTTTCACCTGTAGTATAGGTAACCTTAACTCTTCCTCTTCCTCTTCCTCTTCCTCTTCCTCTTCCTCTTCCTCTTCCTCTTCCTCTTCCTCTTCCTCTTCCTCTTCCTCTTCCTCTTCCTCTTCCTCTTCCTCTTCCTCTTCCTCTTCCTCTTCCTCTTCCTCTTCCTCTTCCTCTTCCTCTTCCTCTTCCTCTTCCTCTTCCTCTTCCTCTTCCTCTTCCTCTTCCTCTTCCTCTTCCTCTTCCTCTTCTTCTTCTTCTTCTTCTTCTTCTTCTTCTTCTTCTTCTTCTTCTTCTTCTTCTTCTTCTTCTTCTTCTTCTTCTTCTTCTTCTTCTTCTTCTTCTTCTAATTTACGTCCTCCAACCTCAAGTCGATGAATGAAATTGGAGAAATTATGCTCAAATTAGGCCGGAAGGGCTTAGAGCTACCCCAGAAAAAACCTTCCCCAGGTAACTCAACCTGACCGAGATTCGAACTCGGGACCTCTTGCACGTGAGGCAGACACGCTACCATCTACGCTACCGAGGCGGGCCAGTTAGAGTTGGGAAGAATTTTACTGCACAAAATACTGCAGATCTCCTCCAAAGCACACTTTTTATGTCATTTAAAATATGTCTTCCGAGATATTGCTTCTTTTTGTCAGAATTTGTAAATACTAGTAGTTGTCTAAAATAGAAAGTGATCATCTTGCCCATGGTCATGCAAAGAGAACAGAATTTCAAAGTCATCACCTAACATTTAGTTCTTATACCATTTTACTTTTACCTTTCAACCGTATTCCCCTATTTGCATCATGTTTATAAGGAAAATGTAGCAGAAAAATTTGCACAAATGTTTATATCATTTAACACGAAGCAGAATGAGAATTTGTAGTAATTGTTTGTGCAATAATGAGTGAGGAATTTCATGTAAACACAAATAGCATCTTAATTTTATAAAACGTGTTTGTGTACCCCAAGAATGAATTGGTTAGATAGCAGACGTGGTGTTTAAGTTAAGTATCTTTAAAAGAAATGTGAAACTGTATGTTATTCTCTGTTATATCTCCTGTAAACTTTTCTTTAAAATATATATTCTGTTATTAATTTATAATAAACTTAAAAGAACATTTATACATTATATAGTAGATACTGCAGCACAGGCTGAAAAGAATATAAGGGGATATAGCCACTGTCAAATTTTTATATGGGAGATTAGAAATTCAATTCTCTTGGCATGACCGCCAGGAAAAACAAATTTGACTTCCTGCTTGAAAAAAGCTATAAATATTTGAAAGTTGTATATGAAAACAGCGACTATCTCGGAAGTGGCAAAATTCATTATGCGTATTTCACATAAATGGTATGATTTAAAGAGATCTATATATTCCTATGAGTAAGGACTACGGTACAATGAAGCACAAGATTAATTTTGAGTCGAAGTGAAACTCCATTCTCCATACATTGTTACCTTTTGAAATCACATAATATAAAAGAGAAAGCCAAGACAAAAGCTCAGGTGTGTACCGAAAAAAATTCTACATTGGTAAAACTAAAAGGAATTTGATCATTAGGCTTAAAGAACGGCGTGCCATTTTTTGGAATGAGAATCGAACAAGAAATCCATTTATTAAAAAGTGTTTAGGATCCAACTGCATTATCCACGTGGGAAAAGATAAAGAAATATGAAGGAAAGCTCTTCAATTTCGACGCCACTATGAAGATAACCCAAACTTCAAGTTCATCAACATACCAACTCCAAGGAGTTCACCAAATCAAAATTAATAGTCGACATTAGCTAAGGATATTAGGAAGGTCCTAACGAAACGTGTTCTAGGTAAACACTAGCAATATATGGAACATCGAGTACAAGTTCTACTCAAAATTATATTAATTAGATCTACATATTTTGTGTAATTCTATTTTGACTTCCTATTACGGTTTATCAGATATACACTAGTCATTTGGAATTAGTAGGGCTTCACAGGATACACTCAGAGAGTACAATATACACGTCATATATGTAATAACAGTACCTTAAACTTGACATTTAAATCCAAGGGGCTACCGCCATTTTCGACATTTTTAACAACGTTTACAGATAAAGGAGAACTTCAATTGTTTGCTTGGGACATTCTAAACGTATCAAATTTTTAATTTACTGGTTTTTATTTTTGAGTTGTGGTGTTGAGGACACACAAACAAAACGAACCTTTCTTTCTGAAAACGATTTTATTGAGATAATGGGCCTCGAAACTTGTGTTCGTTGAAACCTCAACAACTTAATACAGCCATATAATTGATAAAATACTGCCCTTGACACTGAAGCATTTTGTTATATTTTATTTCCCCAAAAATAACTACAACAATTATGATTAACAATCATATGTTTGTTATATTTGTATGACGGTACATTCTGAATGAATTTTCGACAGTTACACAGAAAAAAATTGACGTTTCGAGCACTTAATGAGGCAATGCATACTAATTTTTGGTTGAGAAAAACTACAGTGAAAAAATTTATTAGCTCTAGTTTCTATGATATACACAAGGTGGAAGTATTACATATTAATGGATTGAGAGAAAAGAATACATTTTAATTACATACATGCTAACAACAATGAAAGTGCATTTGATTTTTTTAACTGGTAGTTACATGCTAAGAGTTCTAAATTGCTGGAGAAATACTTCGCAGATAGTCGTGTCTGAAGAGAATCATGTGGTGGCCTATTGACTTCGTCGTCTTTTAGCTTGCCTCTTGTGATGGAGTTCCGCAGAATCCCTATACAAAGACCAACAGTAATCCGCAAGCATTACTTCATCCCAACGGGCCTGTTATCATTGTTCCATAATAGAAATGACCTGATGGAATCTCTCCCCATGTTCATAACTAACAGCTCCACAACTAGGAGGGAAAAAGACTAGGTGGGAATGGAGAAAATAGATCTTAAGGGCCATGTTGCATCCAAGGTTACGGTATTTTTGCAAGAGCACTGTCACTAACTGCTTGTAGTTGTCATCTTTTTTTCTGCCTAAAAATCCATGAACAACACCCTTGAAGGCTCCCCAATCTCCCTCTTCTTTCCCTTCCAAAATATGGTCAAATGCACGATCCTTTACAAGTTCTCTTATTTGTGGTCCGACAAAAATGCCTTCTTTAACTTTTGCATCACTTAATTTCCAAAATTTCTCTCTGATAGTGTTTTGTTATTTGACAAGTGTGCCAACTTCCAAAAAAATTCCCCAAGATTTAAAATCTTCACTCTAAAATATGAAATGTCACTTTATCTTCAAAACAAGAGCTAATTTATCATTTTTATGGAGATTTTTAATTCAGCAGATGGAAATACATGTAAATTCACTATTTTTAAGCCCGAAACATTTTAATTTTTGCCTAGTGTTATTAAACAACTGATATTAGACCAAATTGTAGTGGGCCCCTAAAGAAAATAGATCTCACTAAACATAAACATTTATTTTAAATATCATTTTATGGGGTTAGCCGTTTCCAATATATTAGTTGTTTTTAGTTTGAATGTTTTCAAAGGCTTGTACTTCTTTCAAGGGGTATCCGTTACCCGTGATATATATTTAAAATTCTGACTACAGCCGTATTCCTATCCATTTATTTTTATGCAATGCAGAGAGTCCACAGAGGATAACCAATCTTTGCGGAAGCATCCGCGTCATTTATCCGGCACCGCCTTACAACATGAAACCTAAAAGCATACCTGAAATATAAGAATTGGAATAAAAGGGAAATCTTGGAAAGATGACACCGTAGTTGAGAGACGACCTCATCATTCACCTGGTGATGAAATAAAAGCACGAAAAAGCCAGCGTCATAGTGAAGGATCAAACGCAGTACCTCCTGACTGCTCACGTTACCGCGGAATCACTTCTGTCGGTAATTTATCCGCTTAAGGAGTCTCCAGAGAGCAATCTGAAACCATCTTCGCTTTATGAAAATAATATATGAGATCAATTCACTAAAGAATGATCATAACTTTTTACGGTCATAATTTTTCGCACTAAAATTCAATCTTATTATATACTGTTAGCTTAATGTGACACAAACACGACGAAGTATATTCATTGTTAGTACTCCTGGTTCCCGACTGTGAGAACCAGGCAAGTTCAGACATGTTAAGTATCGCCTAACCCTGCAATGGAGGTAACACGCGAGGAACAATATCCGGCTTTGAAATTCTGCTTTCGTCTCAACAAATCTTCAGCTTGGGCCAATACAATGTTCCAGGAGGCCTATGGAGAGTCTGTTCTGCCCTGCAGCGCAAGTGGTTTATAATGTTTAAAGAGGGGAGACAATCAGTTTCACAGGAAGGTGGTTCCAGTGCTCCAGTTACTGCTTTTACGGAAGAAAACACCAACACTGCTGCTGCCATTGTGAGAGAGGATCGACGAATTACCTTAAGATCACTTTCTGAAATACTGAACATTTCATTGGGTGCCACCCACACGTTGGTGACACAAACATTACACATGAGAGGTGCTTGTGCGCGATGGGTTCCGAGACTGTCGATTCCCGAACAAAAGGACATTTGCATGCAGGTCTGCATGCAGTTAAAGTATAAGTTAGAGGAAGACCCGGAGTTTCTTTCAAACGGAATCACTGCTCATGAGACTTGGCTACATCATTTTGATCCTGAGAGCAAACAGTAAAGCTCAGTGGGGAAATCTCCTTCATCACCAACCCCCCAAAAGCAAAAGAGGTTGCTTCTGCTGGGAAAGTTATGGTCATCTTATTCTATGATATTCATGGAATGATTTATCAGGATGTTGTACCTGCACACACATCAGTAACTGCACAATACTACAGGGATGTCCTGAAAACATTGCAAGTTCATATCAGGCGCAAAAGACCACATTTCCGTGAAGCAGGCTCGATTCTGCACCACGATAATGCGCGGCCGCACATTGTCAATGCTGTTGCTGAATATCTTGCAAAATTCAACGTGAAGTGGATCCCTCACTCTCCCTAGGATCCGGATTTAGACCTATGTGAACTGTTTTTCTATTCGCTAACTTAAAGAAACGTCTTCATGGGAGGCACTATCCATCATCAGAAGCAGTGGTGAAGGCTGTGGAGGCGATTTTGAAGGTTCTCTCAAAGAATGGTTTCCAGCATGCCTTTGAAGACTGGCAGCAACGCTGGGACAAGTGCATCGCGTTCAGGGGAGACTATTTTGATAAGGACCATTAAAATTATGAGGATGAGTAAAGGTACGTTGTGAAAAAAAAAAAAAAATTGTGATCAACCTTAATTGAGCAGCAATCGTACTATGAGAAGTTTACTATATTTTAATACATCAGGGCAGTTATTGACGATTAGGTTTATAATAAATACTCATCTTACATATTAATTACATAGGTATTGGTTCGATGTGTTGCCATATTTAATTTATTACAAGAAAAAGATTTGGCAGGAATTTGGCACGAAAAACAAATTGTTTTTCACCCCCTCGAAAATTTAATGGTTGGGAAAAGACCTGACTACTACACATAGTTCCTGTACAAGGGCTTTTAAAATTCCCAGTTTTAAAGTCGGAATAATACTAAAAATGTGAAAGGCAGAACTGGATGAAAAGAACTTTGGAACTTTACTATCGCACCATTTTGAACATTTTATAAATCATGTAGGCATAATTCAACCCAAGTAGCAATGTGTACTTCTTTCTGCTCCCTCTCTAGCTTTTGAAAACGTTTCTCAATATAAGGATGTTCTTTCTGTTACATTTTATTTCAATGGCATTTCTGTCGCCGAAGACGCGTCTGGTTTATTTATATCTGCAGTTTATCATTTAAATATGCGAGCAAGTTTTTGCTGATCAAATAAATTACAGTCACGACAGGTCCCTCGGGGTCTGAACACTCAAAAAGAAGTAAAACCTAGCTCACTTTACTAATTTGAGGGCGCTGAATCTCGTGGCAAATCAACCGTTTAGCCCTCAGCATTTTGTACAGTTAAAAAATCAAATGACATTTTGAGAAGCACAAACGTGTTCTTCGAACAAGTTCAATGAACGACAAAACACATTTCAGTCCATTTCTATGTTGTTGCGGTAGGACCTTTTGCAGAGGTACCTGGGTTAAATCTCGGTCAGAGTGTGTTTTTCCTTTATCCTGAAAAGATGCTTGGGTAACTTTAAACTCTATGGACCCCAGGCTCATTTTATGTAGTATCATTTCACTGAATTTATTTAAGATGTGATACGAACTACTTGGTTAAATAAACTAGTTTAAAAATTATGATGTTAACACTCACATGACTTCTTTTCTCAGTCTTAGACAAACTATTCTTAGGGGAGAGTTGCCATTCCTAAGTTGTACCGCTTGTAATATCCGGAAAGCCAGTAGCGTCAGCTAGCTGGTGGTGGTATTTTATGAAACTGCCTTAGTGTGCGCCTTCCTTGTGCAGTAGCTGCCACGCTGTTGCATCGGCTGTCTGAGTTATCAGAAAGAATTCGTATGTATCCATGTAATATTTGTGAAAAATTCATAAGGATATATCGTGCAAAAGATAGTGTACTAAAATAACTATATTTCTTTCAGTTTTAAATGATGTTTTTACAATACGATGCTACCACATACATGCTGGTAGTGTCGAAGGCTCCTATGAAATAAATTATTATATAGAAAATGGTTCAGTTGCCTACGTCGTACCAGTAAGTGAGTGCCTATATTGTACCACTTAAGGACAAAGACAAAGATAATTAGAACGCTAGATTTGTAAACTAAATTGTGTGGTTTGGTTGTAGGCTTACTTTATTTTAAGGCAGTATTTTAATTCATTTTCGTTTCTATTTTTAGATGGCTGAAAAAAGGGTCTATGGCAGTGGCGGCTGGTGGGTTAAATTATTGGTGGTGCACAAATGAAAAATAAAATACAGAGTATAATGACTCACCTATTTATACAGATTCTCTGCTCTACTCTCCTTAGACCTGGCGAATCTATCGATAACTTTTGCGTTAAAGTCGCTGATCTTCATAACAAAATCTCTCTCAATTGAAAGCATTACTAATGCTGTCAATCGGTCCTGTGACATTGTGTTCCTAAGGAAAGTTTTTAAAGTTGAGAAACAGCGTTCTGCTTCAGCGGTAGACATTGGCATAGTTAACAGTACTCGGAGGAGTTTGACATATTCGCTGAATGTAACACATAAATTGTTTTCCTTATTGAAGTCCATCAAGCACAAAGCGCCGGACATTCCACGAAATTCCTCTCGACTGTAAATTACAGTCAGTTCTCTACGAATTTTTGTTCCAATGATAAAAGGATAGAACCTTATTGTTTCTCTAAGGGAATCCTCTGGAAATGTCTTAGAAATTTTCTTGATGAAACAAAGTTGAGGCTACCAGATGCCCCGTGAAGCTAAATCTGTCCTTTGCTTCTCTAAGAATGTCACATACTTCAAGAGCTTCTCTTCTTTTCACATCATGATCTTCTATTCTTCTCCTCTTAATTGCAGTTTCTTCGTGTTCCTCGATATCCACGCTATTTCTTACCTTTTGCACTTCCCTTTTAAATGCGTTTAGCTGAGCGATGGCAAATGTTGCATTGCAGTCTCGTTTCTGCAGCTGATTGTACAAAATGTCCACATGTGGCATGATCTTGTAGAAGAAAGACAGCCAGAACACAAAATTATAATCTTTCAAAGTGGCCATAAATCTAGAAACTTGAACAAGTATGGCGTTGTTGTTTAACAGAGCTCCAATAATAACCTCCATGCATTTAATTAATTTCTCCCTGTGTTCGAAAAGCAGAGCACACAGAAGCTAAGCCTGAAGGTCACGCTATAGCCGTTGCTAAGAGTAGGAGGAGCTAGGTTTATAAACCTCCATTTAAGCAATGTATAAGAAGCGGCTCCCACCTCTTCACCTACCCACAACACCCTCAGAGAGCCCACATTTGGGCGAAATCTTAGGTTAACTCTTCGCTGCAAACCTGCGGCTCCTTCAGTTAATCACTGTTAATTTCGACGTCTGCGGTCATGGGCAGCTACAGACGATAAGCGTAATTGAAACATGTTTGTATATAAAACAGTGCAAACAAGTACAGCTTTAATGTGCAAAATGCACCTGTTGTATATTCAGAATCAGTGGGTGTAGCGCAAACCTGCAACCTTATGGAGGAACCGCCCCTTGTCTATGGTAAATAGAGTAAAGATGATTTGCAATGGGCTATGGCCGCTTACAAAAATGGGGATTGTGGCCTTAACGAATGTTGCAGGATGTATGTTGTTAATAAGCCAACATTAAAACGGTATCTTTATCGAGGAATACATATGCAAATGAGAATGTAAAAACAATGGGCAGTTTTCACACCAGCCATGGAAGAGGACTTAGTGAAATACCTGCTAGAGGCAGAAAGTATGTTTCTAGCACTAAGCATTGGTGATGTAGGCGCTTGGCATTTGACTTCGCAGAAATAAACAATCTGCATCATTAATTCAACCGAGACAGCAGAATGGCAGGGAAGATATGGTTTTACAAATTTTAAGCCGACATCCGCATCTGTCGGTACGACAACCGGAAGCCACGTCACTAGCTCGAACAAGTGGGTTCAATCGGGAGAGTGTGTACCATTTTTTCGATGTATTTGAGAAAATTGTTGACGAAAATAAACTAGATGGTTCACGTATTTATAATTTCGATGAATTAAGTTTCACAAATGTGCAAAAGAATATGGGAAATGTGGTTGGACTGAACGGAAAGAAGCAGTTAGGTGGTACAAAAAGTGCAGATAGAGATGTGACTACGAAAATGGTTTGCTGTGTAAATCTTGCAGGGCATTTTGTGCCACCAATGATAATATTCAAAAGACGGATAATGAACGATGTTCTCAAAATAGGTACTTCAATTGGCAGCGTAGTGGAGGTTTCTGGAATTGGCTACATTATTTCAGAAAGTTTTACGAAATACCTAAGTCATTTTATTTCGCATGTCAAAGCAACAGTGGATAGGAAGGTTCTTCTGTTATTGGACGGCCATGCCACCCACTCCAAAAACTTAGAAGTCATTGATATCTGCAGAGACAATGGAGTGATACTTTTACAACTTCCAGCCCACACTACACCAAACTCCAGCCTCTGGATATTGGATTCTTTTCACCATTGAAGACATACTATGATGCTGCTATTGAGTCTTGCATTCGATCAAATGTTGGGTGTGCATTAACTTATTATCATGTGTGTTAGCTGATGAATGAAGTATATGGGCATGCTTGTCCACTAGCGGTTGCAGAGAAAATATTCAAAGCTGCTGGAATTTGGCCTCTAAATCGGCACATTTTTTCTGATCATGAATTTACTCCTGCTGATCTCCTCACTGTAAATACAATTGAAGATTTACCTGAAAGAACTCCAGGTCTCTATGAAGAACTAAAACGAGAATATCCAAAATCCAGCTGTCCCGTTCATTTCTACCCAACAAGTTTCACCAATTTCCGTCAAAAAACCTCACAAAAGGGCCCAACAATCTTTCGTATTGACCTCTCCTCCTCACAAAAAAGACCTGAAAATCAAAAGACTACGGACAGGACTTATAAAACAAAGGAATGCTGACTCCACAAGAAGCATCAACATGTTCAGGACAAAGAACCAAACGTGTATCTCAGGGACAGTCAAATGGAATAGATGCGAATGTGACAGTTGAAGTACACAATGGTTATTGGTTCTGCCGTGTATGGAAAATATGACACACTGCACAAATTGTAAAACATGGATTCATGGCTCGTGTGGAAAGATCAGGAAAATGCAACATTTTACATATGTGATTCATGTGAAGTGTGAAAAATAAAGTCCTTTTCACTGCAGAAGTAACTATTATATTGTAAGGAAATAGTTCACTATGTTTTACAACGTTATCTTGACACTATAACTGATAATATCAATAAAATGTCAGTGGTACAAATTTGGAACCCAGTGATACAAATTAGGAAACCAGTTGCCTATATCGTACCATTTGCAGAATTTCGAAAAGTTAAATAATGTATTAGACAACGTTGATCCAACAAGGAATTTGCAAACGTTTTATGTCACAAAACTATTCAATTTACATTATTTGTAATTAATATTTGAATATTTTGAAGAAATATATGTTTAAGGAACACATTTATGCAAACCGGTGCAACATAGGGAACTCTCCCCTACATACTTCCTTGTAGATAAAATGGGGTTAAAGGAATATCGTGAAATTAAGCGGTAGTCAAATGTTTTAAGAGAGGGCGTTATGTATCTTTGAATTAATGTTTTGTTTGCATTACCAGGGAGGTGTAGCGGTGAGAGAATAACTTGCTTTTTCCTTCGTATCATTCTTTTGAACCTTTTATCATTGTTTAAAAATTTTCTTTTAAACGTTTTATTAAGTAATAAGCTAATAAGGGACATTAACCCTTTCTTCCTATTTCAGACCTAACGAGTTGGCTCAGGTTATTTATTTCGTCTGTGGTCCGCATTCGGGAGGCGCGGATTCAATTCCCGTGGCTGTCCTACCTGGCCATGTGTTCTTTCTTCGGAGGGGGGGGGGGGTTTCCGGATCGCCAGGCGAATGCTGGGCAGGTTTTATATCCCCGAATTTTTTGTCACTCCATTTCATCTTCATTATCATTTCTCATCTGGTGGTCTCTTTCAGGGTAGCAGTGTTGGCGGGTGTCTCATGGTTCATGTCCTTCGGTAGGACGGTTGCCAGTCTCCGAGCACAGTCTCATGCTGGAGTTCTTTCCCAACCATTGAAGGGATTCGTAGGGGAGGGGAACCGTCCGCTTCAGCTGCCGTGGTGCGGGCGCTGCGGACCCCTAGCACTCGTGCTGTAAATGTATTATTTTATCTTGACAGGAATCTTGCGCGGTAGGGATGAGTAGCAACTGTGGTGGTGATCGTGCACCTATCGCCACAGTGCGTCATACGCGTAAGATTACGAGAGGAGAGTGCGGTGCATAAGATGTCTAAAAACAAATTTCATTCTCGAAGCCAGTTTTGCAGCTGTTATGTTGTAATTCTTACTATGGCAGTAATCTCCGCCTTTATTGGATCTTAAATAGTACAAAGGCATTTGGAACAAAACACTGTTCTCCTCCAGCAGGTATGATAAACAACTGTTAGCCTTTTAATATCGCTGCAGAGTCCCTGTAACGTATTTCACTCCAGGCATATGGTCCAGTATGTGCTGTATTTATATAAGTTTCATCCATATAAACTATATAAACTTCACTTCAATATCTCCGAATATTTCGTAAGTACTTAAGCCTTTTTGCACGTATGGTGGGATGTTCGATTAAAATTTGTGTGTCACGCTTAATGTCTTTTTTTTATTTTTCAAATAATGCTAGCTTCAAAAGAACTCTTCTTAATGTTTAGACACTGTCTTGGAAGTCAGTAGAATTTTTAGCTTCATAAGCACTTTCTTCAAAGTTGGTCTTTGTTTTTCTGTACTTTAAAATTATTCATATTTCGCCTAACTACTTCTGAATTAAAACATCCAAATTAGATTTTGTGCATGTTCTTAATCTTTGTTTACTGGGCATAGAGAAGGACGTTGTTATACTAGCACCAATGGCTTTTCTTTCCGTAATAACTCTCCTAAACTGCTTTCAGACACAACTGTTGCCTCAGATACCTTTCCCCAGATTTTTATAGCTGACCCAGACCATTGTTCCTTTTTTTATAAATCTATGGATATTGGTTGTTACTTCTCGTGTTTTTAAATGTAGCACTTTATTTCCTAATGTGCTGCTAGGAGGCGTCATTTATAAATGCTCTCTTGGAACCAGGAGACAAGCACATTTTGAAACAAGCTGTAGTGTTACCAAGTAGCTTTGCATGTGTGTAGTTGCTCGCAACTGGTATGCAACTGACCTGCCCTCCCCTCCAGTTGCAACCGTGGTGAAGGTGTGCTAGATCACCAGGCGGCCCCACCGAGGTCATATCGGTAGCCTTCCCATTTTGGAGATGGCGTACGTAAGTGGCGTATCCACTTGGATCCCGTCTTGAGTCCACAGGTCCAGATGGGGGGGGGGGCTTGCTAGTCTCTAGGCCTTGCCCTATGGAAAGCCCCACAGAGGCGCCGGGCGTCCTTTCGGGACAGCTCGGTAACTCCCTGGTCGAAGGAGGCCAGGGTCCTTGGTCCTACGGGTGCAACACTAATGGGAGTAGATCCTCTGGCATGAACCACTGAAGGGTGGGATGCCCTGGCCTACTGAGGGAGCTTCCATGTCGTAAAATGTAGGGACCCTCCGCAATGTCATGGCTTCATGGGATGGCCGCCCTCTGTCTCCTCCTGTCTCATCCTTCCACCCAGGGGTGCCCAATTCGGGGCTGGATACAGTAGAGCGAATAGTCCCGTAAAGTACTCCAGTTCAGTTCCATTTAAGACAAGTATCAGCATTTAAAAATTTGGTAACTAAGAACAGAAACATTTCCAGTAAAATCATCATTATAGATGATTTAATTGATATCTGGACTATGTTGTCTACATACATTTGCCCGCCTCGGTAGCGTGGTGGTAGCGTGTCTGCCTCACGTTCAAGAAGTCCCGAGTTCGAATCTCAGTCAGGGTGATTTACCAGGAAAAGTATTTTCCTGGGTTTTCCCTTATCCTAAAAGACGAATGTCAGGTAACTCTAAGCTCTATGGACCCTGGGCTCATTTGCGCTTCCTGTCACCCATTCCATTCATCGTTCGATATGACAACGTTGGAGGACGTAAGTGAGACAAAAAATTACACACTCTTGGAGAACCGCTTTCTGAAAACGCTTTACTTTTATCTTCAGGGAGTTAACAAATATGTGTTTTGAATAAATTCTCTCGTTAACAGACAAGTAAGCATTGGGGAATGTAAAACCTGTACCGAGATCTGACTCTGGTAGACATTTGTATGGACAAATCATGTAGTCAGTGTTTCTGAAACTTCTGCCTCAAGGACCCCCATATCATCTAACAACTTGTTCACGGACCCCCATAGATTGGCAACTCAATTTAAATAAACGAGTCATCTTTTGGTTGAATGTTATATTTGGAATTTAAATAATTACTCTATGTATAATTTAAGATATTTTCTTGTATAACTAGTTTTAAATTTAATTAGTAATAAATTGAAAAATTAAAGTTAAACTAAATAAAATAAACTTGTGCACAAAATATATTTTATATAAAAATGTATTTTTAAATTGTCTTTGTCGAAATTAATTTTATTTTCACTTTAATGTAAATTGAATACAAGTTTTTTTATTTAACTTTAGTCTTACATCAGTAAAAACTTGAAATACCGCACTCTTTGGATTACCCAAGCATTAATAACATCACGCACATGTTATAAAATTGAATTAATTTTCAATGTAAAGAAACTATTTTTATGCATATAAAAAGTTGTTCATAATGTTCTGAATCTACCATTTGACCATTTCAACCACGTTAGTATTGGGATACTAAAAAAATCAGTGGAAACAGCTTGAAATTTTGTTCTTTGGAATGTATTAATGTAAAACATGCAACTGCTTTTTCATTGAATAAGCTCAGTTAAGCTGGGCTTAATGTCGGTAACGTTTACTCTTAAGTCCGTTGGCAAGTACATTGGTACGTCTTTTTCTCTTCAATGGTTTGATGTTGCACAACTCTGGAAATGATTGCTCGGACATATAGGTGATTGGAAAGGGCACAATATACGTCCTTTTGTAGCAAGTTCAACAACCTTCGACGCTGCTACTATAATGCTGTACTGCACACTATCAACTGTTACGTTGATTGCACCTCTCGGCTGTGTTACATCGTTACGACATAGATGTATAAGAAATGTTAACTAAAACAAATATAATTTGGCATCGAGCAGATAAGTGACCCAGTTTTCTATAGTTCTAGTTCAACATAACTTGACCCCCTCGCGGACTCTCTGACATACCCTCGCGGACACCCGGGGTTCCGCGCACCACACTTTGAGAAACACTGGTGTAGTCAAAATGTTGTATAATTATAAACTAGAAGTTCACAAAAATATACAAACTTTCCATCTCCAGAAAGTTAATCTTTACATAATACTAAATCTGTAATTCTTTTCTTACTTTTTGGAAAATATTTCTATCGATTTATCTCTAATGATTGACGAAAGTAGGTGATGATAAATATATTTCCATAGAAAGTACAACTGTAATATTCTTGAAATATTATCATATTCAATAAGTCTAAATTATTGTTAATTATCTCTTCCTATCGTGTAAGTCATAACATATGGACAAGCTTTTAATACATCAAAAGCCAAATATTGTTAAAAGCGTAATTTATGAGAACCTAATTTATCTAGTTAAAGATTTTCGAAGCCTGCTGTGGTTCTACTTCAATATCCAATACCTTTATAGCTTAGAAATGCTAATCCTGCTGTAGTAAGTTTACACGAATATCACTAGAATTTCAAATACAGCATTAGCTGACTCGATTTACACGAATATCACTAGAATTTCAAATACAGCATTAGCTGACTCGATTTTTGACATTTAGCTACGACCATCGTGTATCTACAACAAAATGAGTAATGAAACATTTCTGTATACATAATTCTTTCTTAATCTGGAGTTGAAAGAGTAATCAGCTTTGTGGTAGGCCGGATTGAGAGTGTAACACGTTAAATGCCTGCAGTAAACGATCTGTTAGTTATTGTGATTGTCCACCAGTAGTGAACTGGAATCGCTGTCCAGAGATGGCTGCACAGGTAATATCTTATACTAAGTAGGACAATGTGTATCTAATTACCAAATTATATAATACAGTTTAATTTAACTCTTTACATAAAGGTTCTATTTAATAGTTCTTTATTGCCTTAAAACGAACAGCACTTTCAGTGAATACAGGTATAAACTCGAAGAAATAAATAATGCTGTATAAGAACGGAAGTCTTCTAAAGTATGTATATTTGGACCGTTTTTGCCTTACAATTTCATCGGCTCGCTCATTCGACGCTTGTCACTCGAATGCTCGGCATCGCCCGTCTCGAGTTCTTTCAGTGCAGTCCATTCGTCGAGAGAAGCAGCATTCTAGACCGGTTGCGCCAGTTCTTCAGGGCACGAGCACGTGGACTGTAAAACGCGTGCTCTGGAGTGTGCCCATAAAGGAAGCAGCAGCCCGGCGAAGCAGCGCATTCTCTCTACGCAGCGTAGCCTGCGCAACAGCCTTCTTCTGCAGGCACAGCAGCGCCTGCCCTCTTCCAGCCAGCAGAGCCTTCTCCTGCACTGGCAAGCAGCAGCAGCCCAGCCAACCCTCTCCTAGCAGACTTGCTAGAGCTAACGCGGCGAGCAGCAACTCCAGAGTCCAGAGGAACACAGTACTTGGGACCGACAGACAGACAGACGAAACTGCAGGCCCACAAGGTCAAAGCCAAGGGTCCCGACTTAGGTTGGGACCCGGGGTCCGCCCCAATCGGCGCGTGTAACAGCGCTCGACCCTCTGTGGGGAGCCGGATGGCACCTGCTACAGACTCAGACAAGCCAAGTACCAGCCGCCAGGTAAGTCCTGACGAGATGACTAGTAGAACCTCTGCATCCTCATCCTCTTCCGGCCCACGGGTGAACCTCGTGAAGGCCAAGGCCCAGGCACAAAAGAAACAGAAGAAGGCCTCCCGCCTTCTTAACCAAGGGATAGCTGTCCCGATCTCTCCAGTCCCCAAACCAGGGAGCTCCAACACCATCACCCCCCTCCAGGGCGTCACAACTCCCCTACCGGAGAGCGACACAGACGCCGAAGGCTTTGTCACCGTGCAGGGAAGGCGCAAGAGGCCCTCCGGTTCGAAGCCGGAGGGTGCTGCTCCCGGCACCCCTGCAGTGCATGCGGACGCCAAGAGCTCCCGCACACAAAAGGCGGCCAGAATCC
Source organism: Mantis religiosa (assembly GCA_030765055.1). Lineage (NCBI taxonomy): Eukaryota > Metazoa > Arthropoda > Insecta > Mantodea > Mantidae > Mantis > Mantis religiosa. The sequence goes on from CM060955.1 coordinate 39,546,498, forward strand.
CGCCAATTATGTCGGACCCGTTCCCCAACCACATAAAGGTTATGAGGGAACTGAGGGCCAAGCTCCAGGCTAGCTTCCAGGCCACCCGTTTTCCAAGTCGGGTGATCCTAAAGACCACGACCCCGGAGGACCATGAAGCCGCCAGGGGGGTGCTGCGCGAAGCGGGGATAGAATTCCACACGTTCTCGCTGCAGCGAGCTAACCTGGTGCGCAGAGTCATCCGAGGTCTTGGCTCTGACACCGACCCGGAGGACATAAAGGTGGGCCTGGCGGAAGAACACGGCATTACGCCGCGTACCGTGGTCCAGCTGACCAGGCAAGTCCGCGAGGAAGGCAAGGAGCCCGTAAGGACCCCCATGCCACTATTCCTCGTAATAGTGGAGAAGGAGGGAGAAGGTCTCCCCAAAATTGACGAGGTGTCCCACCTCTACAACACTAAGATCAGAATCGAACCGTACCATGGCAGAGAGGGGCCAGCCCAATGCTACAGATGCTTGGGCTTCCACCACTCGAGCCATGCGTGCGAGAGGAAGACCGCCTGTATAAGATGTTCAGGCCCTCACCATGTCAACGAATGCCCGAACCCCAGAGAGGAGAAAAAGTGTGCCAACTGCCGAGAGGCCCACATAGGCATCTACGGCGGCTGTCCCGCTAGACTGCGCATTGTGCAGGCAAGACAGGGCAGGAACGCAAACAGGGAGCCAGCACAGGTTCGGCCTGGAGTAAGTTTTGCCCAGGCGCTGGGCAAGCACGAAAAAGTGCTGCAGCAGGCCGAGGCAAGCCAGACTCCGGCAGCGACCCAGTCAGTAAGCTCTGGATCTACCGCCAAACAACCACCAGCTGCATCTGCAGCAAAGCCACAGCGGCCTCCTCGCCAGAAGAAGGCCACCGCAGCCCGGCGGGAGAAACCGCCGGCAACTGCGGCAGCAACGGCCGGGCAACCAGCCCAAGAATCTGCGGGGAGACAGAGCGGCCCTGCTGCAACTGCTCTCCCCCCTCTACCAGTTCCAGCTACAGTGGCAGCAACAGCCAATGAGGGAGAGGCACCCCTCGCTACAACACCCGCGCCGATTTGGGACACTGGCGTCTCAAACGAGGACTTGGCGGAGTTCCATGAGCTTTCTGCCTGGTTCGCCGAACTAATTCATCGCTCCCTCCCCATTCTGAGGCGCTGCAGGGAGCAACTGACAGATCCCCGCATCCCTGCTCTGCAAAAGCACAGCATTTTGCAACAGACTGCACGGCTCCTCTTCCCTGACTCCAGCTCGTAAATGGCGTTGAGAAGAACTCAGCGAACATTGAGAGCCGCGTTCTGGAACGCAAACGGAGTCCGGGAACAGAGACCGGGCATCTTGGAGTTTGTAAGTGACCACGGGATTGACCTCCTTATGGTATGCGAAACGCATCTGCATGCTGGTGTACAATTTAACCTGCCAAGTTACGCCGTCCACCGAGCCGATAGAGTCGGCCGGCGGGGCGGCGGTACAGCTATATTCATCAAAAATCACATCACCCATACTCCCATTACCATCCCCCCGCTTCAACACTTGGAGGCGACCGCCATAAGGCTCTCCTTGGGCGGTTCAGGCCTAGTGCTTGTGGCGGTGTATGACCCGCCCAACCATCCCTTCTATGAAGCGGATTACAGGGCACTCCTCAACCTAGACCACCGAGTGTGCATAGCCGGTGACTTCAATGCCAAACACCCAGGATGGAACAGCCGAACCCAGAATGATAGGGGAAGGAGCATCTACCGCTTCATCTGCGGAGACCCAACCCTTCATGCGCATGGCCCGCGGGGTCCAACGCACTTCCCGCCTCGTGGCAGGGCGGACGTCATAGATTTCGCAATCACCAAGAACATTCCATTTCATCTGGACCTCACGGCGGTGAATGCTCTGGATTCTGACCACAACCCAGTTGTGATCAATTCAGACGTTACCGTCGCAGCTCTGGCAACGGCTGACTGGGTGGATGAAGTCGACTGGGATGCCGCCATTCTTCACATCCAAAACTCCGTGGAAGCCTGCCCTCGAATCGACTCTGTGGAGTCGCTCGAGGCGGCAGCCAGGGAGTTCTCCACATCCATCCTCAACGCGGTCCGTGCTCACACACACCGCATCCCAATAGACACGCCAAACCCCACAGATATCCCAGGACCCATCAAACAACTCATAAGGGCTAAAAACGCCGTAAGAAAGCTGTGGCAGAGATTTCGCCATCCCAGGATAGGAGAAGTACACCAGAGGTTCAAATCCCTGGCAAGACGACTCCTAAGAGCACACCGCAAAGAGGCCTGGGAAAACATGTTAAGGCAAACCAATCTCCAGGAGAGAAAACCATGGCGAATAGTCCGTAGCCTGCGGAAAGACAAAACCGTACACCAGCACCCCCTACATAGCCCTAGAGGTCGACTCGTCTACGAGTCGAAAGAAAAGGCAGAGGCGCTAGCAGATTATCTGGAGGCTCAATTCCAATCCAGGGTAGAGCCAATGGACGATGACCATGCTGACCTCGTGGAACAGGTGGTGGAGGACTTCCTAGAAGCTCCGCCCCCTGACCACGAGGAGTTCCACATTCCCATCGTTACCCCTAGAGAGTTAGCGACCACGCTTAACTCTCTAAGAACCAACAAAGCACCTGGGCAGGACCGTGTGACAGCGGAAATGCTCAAGCACCTTCCACGAAGAGCCGTGATTCACTTAACCCGGATTTATAACGCGTGCCTATACATGCGCCACTTTCCAGCTATCTGGAAGGAGGCGCGCGTGGTGTGCGTTTTAAAGCCGGGGAAAAATCCGGTTTTTCCTTCCAGTTACCGATCAATCAGCCTTCTCCCAGTTTTATCGAAGGTATTCGAAAAACTGCTCCTCTCCCGGCGCCTTCCTCATCTGGAGGAAAGGGGCCTAATCCCGGAACACCAGTTTGGCTTCCGTTCTGGCCACTCCACGACCGAGCAGCTACTGCGGGTTGCCGAGAAGGCCTCCCTGGGTTTCCAGGAAAGGTCTAAAACGGTAGCAGTGCTGCTCGACGTGGAGAAGGCATTCGCCACTACCTGGCATGAAGGACTCATTTACAAACTCCTGGAGCATGAAATTCCCCGTCCATACATTTCCTTGGTGGGCGGTTTCCTCGGAAACCGAAGCTTCCGAGTAAAGATGGAGGGGAAGATGTCCACCGAGCGGCCCATTGGCGCTGGAGTACCGGAAGGCAGCGTGCTGTCGCCGGCGCTCTTCGCAGCTTACATGGCCGACATCCCAACTCATCACAACACCCAAACCTGTCAGTATGCGGACGATCTCATGATCTTCGCAGTCAATAGGAATACACGGTACAGCTTCCGGCAAATCCAAACCCAGCTCCGGGCCATTGGCGAATGGAGCGCAAAATGGCGAATGGCAATTAACCCGGAGAAGAGCTCTGCTATTCTCCTGGCGAAAACCATAGCCAACCGGTTGCAGCAGAACTTCGTTTTACGGCGCCGTCGAATCCCTTGGGTGCAAACGGCGAAGTATCTCGGGGTGACGCTGGACCGCAAGTTAACTTACGTTCCGCACGTCAAGGGCAAGGTCCAGCTGGGGCACGTCGCACTCCGGAGCCTATACCCTATCTTCAGATCAACCATGCCGATCCGTCTCAAACTCCAACTGTATCGGGCGATCATTCCGCCTATGATTCTGTACGGCTGTGAGATCTGGGGAACAGTGGCTAATACCACTTTCGTCAGACTCCAGACGCTGCAGAACAAGGCACTACGCATCATCTACGATACAGGCTGGAGATTCCCGGCTCATATCCTACATGAGCACTCCCAGATCCCGTACATTGTCGATGTCATTCGCGAGAGGGCACGATCAATGTATGAGAAAATCCAAATTCACCCTAACCCTTTAGTGAACTCCCTGGGAAGGTATGACCCGAGAGATCAAAGGCGCTTGCCGTCCTTCAGACTGCCGAGAGAAGTCCTGGGACCCCTTGGGTAACCCAAGGAAAACCCCATATGTCTCTGGGAACAACTTCTACGCCAAAGGACAAGCGCTACACAACCCGTATCCAAAACGGGGCAAAAAACTAATTCGTGTCTCCCAAAAAGGGAGAACGATTAAGTACAGCTGCCCACGACAAAGAGGGGCAACCCATTCCAAACCTCTCCAAAATTTCAAACAGTAAACAAATTCAAACACCCCAGCAGAACATGGATCTACTAGTTCATTTCGCAGGTTAAGCCGCAAAGCGGCTAGGTACTGCGGCATATGACACCCGGACGGGGAAAGCCCCGCCCGACTAGGACTACCTCTGGACCTCTGGACAATTTCATCAATAACCGCTTCCAATTTTTAGAATACTTCTGATGATTATACTGGAAATGTTTCAGTTCTTTAGTTACTAAAATTGCAAAATACATCTCAGCAATGTACAAAATTTAAACGTAAATTTATGTAGTTGACAAAAATTCTGTGCTTTATGCAGATATGCAGTTTATGTCATGTCTAGTTATGCAACAGTAGTTGAAGGAAAAGCACTTCGGATGCGAGTCCCATTAAATTCAAGAGATTCATTTCATTTGTTATGTAAAGTTAGATATATTGCGAAGTGCCATATGACTTATGCCTTATGGTATGCACTTCACGATTGTATTTATGTCATTCTATTTTTACACAATAGGTGTTTATATCAACTGAACTATGTACATTCAGGTATTTTATTTAAGTATGCCTATTTGTTAAGTATTTAATTCTGCTAAATATATTACTACGAAGACAGAATATTTTAAATTAGTATCCTTCTTCTTATTGTTACGCTATCTAGTAGTTTTAACATAACGGTTTTTTTTTCTTTATACAAAATGAAAGCTTAATTGGAAATAGAAGATACATGAAAAACTGGATGTTAGGATTTTCATATCTAAGAAATCAAAACAGAGTTATGACTTCACTCAATACTTCATTCTACATTTGGCGAAAATAAAAACGATGGATATATTTACTAAAATAATATATTGATGTATTTCGTTCGGAAAAGGAGTGAAGTAGTGAGTTCAGGAAGATATAGGCCGGAATTTTCTAAGTTCAAAAATACATTAAAGTTAAATGATGTAGTTTATATTGAAGCTTTCAATAAGTTAGTGCATTTTTTAAAGATAAAATGCTGGATATGGTCAAAAATGAAAGGTGTCATGATAAATATATGAAAGTAAACGTATTGTTTAAGCATTACTCCTTACTGGTAATTTATTTCAGCACTTAGATTTCTGAGAGAACAATCTACACGTCACTGATTTGACCTATATGGCAGTTTGAGTGTTCTATGTAAGGTTTTGATGGGTATTCTAAATACGAAAAATACAGATCATGCAAAATATATCTCAGTCTCCAAGTTAATCGACATTTAATTTTTGCGTTCTGTTGTTCACAGACAGTTGCATACACAAAACAATGCTTTTTCCGTGGAACCTCGGCACAAAATGTTTGGGTGACATGCAATACCTCCCTTAATTACTACAAATATATGATAGAAAAGGTAGATAAATCTTAGGAACTGGGAAGAACAAGCTGCTTACATCTAGCCACTATCGAGTACGATGAAAGCAGGAAATTGTCATTGACTCTTACAATTTAGCCATATCCTTTCTTTGCATTTACTAACTTATTTACCATTCAGTTTCAACATTTCAGTCAGAAACGACCAAGTGAAATGGATAACGATAGAAATGCAAATGTGCATCAGGAATGTTGGTCATATCCTGAAGCAGATTCTTGCATTTCTTGATCTTACACTGCTCGGTGTTGTTACTGTTGGAAGTATTGCCAGGAAAGTGCTTCAGTGCAGATATATTTACGTTGTGCTTACTTCAGCACCACTGCTAACTGTAAAGGGAAGAGAGTATAAGTTACCGAAACTCTCTGGAGAGAGAAAATAGCGCGGATATCTGAACCTCGGTAAACGGCTTGATGATAGCATGGCTAGACTTGTGAAATCGATAAAGTACTCAAGGAGTGGTTCCTGAGGGAAGCTTTCTGGATGTTTGTTCACATTGCTTAAATCGTTAAGCTATACGCGTACCTTCCTTTCGTAAAACAATATCGCCTTTCTGTCGTTGACGTTCCAGCAACAAGCATTTCTTATATATCAACTTTAGGTCACAAACGTATATACAAATCACATAGCTTTCTCAAACCTTCAGATCTAATAATCGAGATAAATATTTGCAGAAAATTCTGTTGTAAGCAAAACAGGGATACACATCGACGTTCAGATGTCTAAAAGCAGGTCGCTCTATGTTGGACTTAAAATTCTATACTAATGTACTTATACGACTTCGAGAGAAACAACTGAATAGCTACGACACTTTAACAAATGATATAATTTGAATTTTAAAAAATAACAACTGATAGTTATGGAATGGCCAGTTCTGCTAAAAAGGTACTTGAAATAGATTGAATATTAAAAATAAATATACATAGTATTTAGCCTCTGTTTACCCGGCAAAGATTATCAGTTAAAACAAATTAAAAAGTACCAAATGAGTAGGCTTTGTAGGTTGCCCTCAGAAAATTCAAGATGATATATATTTGGCCAATAAATATTTTAAAATATGAAATTTTAATCGAAATTCTTAGAGCTACTTTTTGTGAAATTCCAAAGGAAAAAATACATTTTAGAAATATTTTTAGGGTGGGAATTTGCTGAAAATTTTCGTATTGCACCTTTAGATACTGAACTTGTATATAATATCTGATATTTATCTGTTCTTGTTCTACAACTTATTATTGAAGCTTCAATGCAAGTGTTTTCACTGAAATATTCATTTTGACGCTTTCCTTTGCTTAAATAATTTTCCGAAGTTTTTATTTTATAAAAAAAAATGACTAATGATTTCATTTAAAGTACCATATTACTATGTTAACTTCACAAATAAAATATACATTTTGAATTTTCTGGGAGTAGCCACTGAAGTTGCCTTTGCAAACAATATTGTACATTTTGGTAAAACTGGTAAGGTTTCACAGGTAGTTTTGAATATTCTGATTATAATTGATAAAGAATTTCAACCTTATGTAGCAGGTCTCAAAAGCTGCCTATCTTGAAATACAACAGTTATTTTAAAATTTACAATAAACTTGTGACATTCTATATTATGATGAGAGTATGAAATTTTGAGGTCGTAACATAGCCAGTGATGCAATAGTCCAAAGTCGGCCGGAGCCTGCCAACCCGACTGTCGGCCTCACGCCCACATATGCAAGGTAGAGGTGGGCAATCATCCAAACGATACGGGGAGGAGATGTGGTCACCACCACGGCACCCCCACAGCTGGGATCTAAATTTTGAGGTCAGCGTATTCAAATTAGCTTGTAAACATCTGCCAATCGATTCGCTTTTCCTCTATCCCTTTTGTTCAACGAAATGTGGGTAAAAGTATATATTATGCAAAGTATATCTCTGAATGGCATGTTTATGTTAGGATAGAGAAAATCATGTAAGTCTGTATAAGGCATCAGATTTTTTTATACTTATATCACCAAATGGCAGAGCAAGAAGGCGTATTCACAACACAGAGATGTTTACCTGAGCTTATCGCACATACACGGCAAGTCCAGTGTATGTGTATACTCTGTTCAGATATAATCATGTCTGCTGGATAGCAACGTGACAGGCGCGAGAAATTATATCATGTAGACACACGCAGCTTACAATCGCTCTATTTGTGTTTCGTAACTTACTGTCCGTCAACTTACTAATATTTCACACTTCCAATCGACCAGATAAGAACTGATAATGGACGATCGCAGTGCTGGTCACCTGAAGAACGCTCTGTCGAGTAATAAGTGTGGGAAAACGGTGATGGTGGGAAAAGTTATCTTATTGTTAATCTTTAGATGTTTAGCATTTTTCTTTCCCTAAACTAATTTAAAAGGCCCGATCCTTTAGGTCAGTCGCTAGAGCATCAGCCTGCTATTCGAGAATTTCGGGGTTCAATTCCCGGCTAAGTTTATGAATTCTTCTCTAGCCAAGGTCACTCCCAATCCTCCAAAGTTTGGGAGTGTGAACGTTCGCGTAAGGCAAAGCATCACACCCAGATAAATTAAAAGATAAACAGCCGCTAATACGACCATTATAGTTCAAAGAGAAAAGGGATGCTCAGCCCACCTCTGGAGCGTGGTGGTAGCTTGTCTGCCTCACGTTCAAGAGGTTCGAATGTTAGTCAGGGTGAGTTACCTGGATAAGGATGTTTCCGGATTTTTCCTTTTTTATTTATTTATTTTTGTAATTTACGTCCGCCAACGTTAAGTCATATCGGACGATGAATGAAATGGGTGAAATGAGGCCCAAATGAGCCCGGGGTCCATAGAGCTTAGTTACCCCACATCCGTCTTTCAGGATAAGGGAGAACCCCGGAAAAGATCTTATCCAGGTAACTCACCCTAACCGAGATTCGAACTCGGGACCTCTTGAACGTGAGGCAGACATGCTACCACCACGCTACCGAGGCGGGTTGGGTTTTCCTTTATCCTAAACGACGAATGTCGGGTAACTCTTTAAGTTCTATGCACCCTGGGATCATTTGAGCATCATTTCACCCATTCCATTCATCGTCCTTTATGACTTAACGTTGGCGGACGTAAATTAATAAAAAAAAAAGTGCACAAAAGCTACGAAATCATGCTCTTGGATTACAGATTCAATACAAATCTTTGAAAACCCTGGGGTAATGCACCAATGCTGTTGGCAATAGATAAACATTCATTAGTCTCATATTCAGGTTTTATGACGTCCAGTCCCAAACGAGAGTATAAAAACTTGTAAACTATTACCGGTCTTTTCTGTGTAACGCCCTTTATTAACGAAATGTTGGAGAAGGTTACATTTGGACAAGTTTTCTGCTCTGTTTGATGAAAGGATAACGTGGTGATGACAGGCTGTTGCGAAAAAAGGATAAGGAACCCGCTCACGTCGTGATGTAGATGCGTTTTCACGCCTACGCACAGAACTCCCGCGGTGTCTCTTCAGGTGGTCTTCTCGCTCGCCATCTGATCGCAGGCTGACACCACTGCGCCGCTTGTCACTCTCTACAACTTTACCTAACACAACTCTTGTATCCTGAAGGCGTGAGCACAAATTTGAGTTAGCCAATCATTCTTACTTACTTCTCAAACAAAATTAAAACATTTAAACGATATTTTTCTACAAAAAAGAGCTCTACAAGAAATCAGGGAAAAAGAAATTTATGTTACATTCATATTCTTCACATTCCTATAAAATGACATTAATCATACTTAATTCTAACCAATAAAAAATTGGCAAAAATGGTTTTATCAGATATTTTGTTATAGGTACGAGAACAATCAAAATACTGTAAGCTTAAGCCAGTCAAATATTTTAAGAAACTTTCACTAAAGTGTATGCAGTTTAAGAACTATAAAATATTCGAGATTTCAAACAATATCTGGGAAATGGTAAATATCACAGCAAAAGTCATTTAACATAATGTTTGACTGTAAAGAGATCAACTTATTTTGTGCAGTAGGTTTTGTCTAATGCAGCTTAGATATATTCAAAAGAAATCGTGAAGATGTAAACAAAATATGATTACTTCACAGCGTATTCCCACAAAAAATACATTAAGGAGGGTTTGGCCTTTTCCTCCGAAAGTAGCATGCTTAATCGTGATGCTAGATTTCAGTTCAGCCCCTCTTGGAAACCGGCCTTCAAAATGAAAATCCGTGGGTTTAAGAAGCACAGTTTTTTTATTCGTAATTTACATCATTTAACTGTTAAGTCATATCGGACGTTGAATGCAAAAGGGTGAAATGATGCTCAAATGGGCCCAGGTTCCATAGAGCTTAGAGTTTCCCGACATTTGTCTCAGGATAAGGGAAAATCCTGGAAGAAACCTTACCTAGGTAACTCACCGTGACCGAGATTCTAGCTCGGGACCTCTTGAACGTGTGGCAGACATGCAACCATCTACGCTACCGAGGTGGGCAGCACAGATCTATACAGCTTTATCTCAAGCTTGATCATCTCTTTGTTTTTCTGACCCAATTAATCATTTATACTCTTGCCATCTCCTGACCTGGCCTTTAATTTACTGAAAACAGTCTTTTTTAAGTGATTTGGTTATTGATAATGTTTGGACTTTGTTGAGATTTGTTACATCCAGTTATAGACTTTGTGGTTATAACATTTCTTAAAACATCCTAATGATGGGAGAGATGTACCCTCCCGAAACATCGATTACTAATTATACTTTCCCCTGGCTTTTTTGGCGAGAATATCTGACACGAAATATATTAATTTTTGTGTAACTATTTAAACGTGAGGTGTTAAATGGCAATGCATCTATACATATACAAAAGGGCAAGTTTTCTGCTGACTGAAATGACTTTTTTACTGTATATCTCGCATACAGAAAAATGCATGCTAAATTGAACATTTCTGGAAACCGTTATTAGATAAGAATTTTGTATCCATAATTAGTTATTCTCTTTTGATATGGTAATACGAAATGCTTCTTGTGCTATACATTTATCGTATTTTCCCCAAAAGCGTCATTTGAGCTTATTATTCAGATATAAACAGATAGCTATGCATCCTTTTCTTAACTTTAATTAAATTTAATTAGGGACGAACACCTTTCTGATCAAATATTATTGAATTTAAAGTATGGAAAATGATTTCAACTTAAAACTCTCGTAGTTTATTAGTACAAAGTATCTAAGTTTCAAGGGGATGTAGCACCGAAAACCCCAAATCCAGCAATTTTCAACTAATCTTGCTGAACATTTTACTACTCAGTTCTGATGCATAGTAAACACAGAATTCAAAATTTGGTTTTTATATCTTCAATAGTTCTTGAGCAAAGTTCAAACCACTCCCCATGATGAAAATTTTCAAAATTTAATTTTTTCTATTTATAAAAATATTGAGATGGTTATGAAGAAACGGTATATCATATGAATTTCCTGTACTGCCATTAGTTAAAGAGATAAAAATTAAGTATGGAGCAAACAAAAAAGCCAAAAAGATTACTCCTTTGAATTTTCATATCAATAATTTTAAAAATATAATGAAATTCATATGATAGAAACCTTTGTTTGCTTTCTAAGAACATGTGTTGAAAATTTTAGAGGGAATGAATCTAAACTGCATCATGTGGAACATTTTGAATTATAAAAAATATTGAAAAAACTATAACTGAGTAAATCAAATTTTAAAATCAAAAACACTTTCCTTCTCAGCTGCATGTCTTGCAGTAGACTAAAACCCTCCAGATAGATAAGTTGGGTCCTCTTGCCTCTTCCTTCTCTCTTCTGCAGCAGTGTTCTTCAATTTCTGTTTCCTTCTGGATGTTTTAGAAGTTACTTTCGCAGAAATTGCTGAATGAAGTAAGCGTAATTGGTCCTTCCCTTGGCTAATTTTTAGAGATGCTGGTGAAATCTGTGTCCATTATGTCCGACTGCAGCTTGAGTGAAGCAGAACAACCAAAATTCAATTCACTGATGGTTGATGTCACAGCTACCTGAAGTCTCTTCTTTGAAACAAATATTTGTTTTGGGCAATTATGGCATATCATGTTATGTAAACTTTCATTTGCATTTTGTGTCTTACCCAACGTACATTTCCTTAGGATTTCATCTGATGCCAGCCTTTTGTACACAGCCATTAGTTTTCTTATCACATCAGGCGTCAAGAATGTTCCCATTGTTGTGTTATGTTTAGGTGTTTCTTCCCAAGTATCGTTTAGCCTATTCATGATCCTATGCACACCATCAACAGAAGGTCAGTTGTTTAAAAGAATGTTTTACCTATAACCTATATAACAGTTATATGCACGTTTTGATGTATAAAATACTTTCATAAATGCTAAATGGCAAACTAAAACTTATTAATTATATATAAACAGTAAGTATTTTAACGAGAAACACAAGAAAACCCCGACCGTTAGAAATTCACACAAAAGGAAAAATATAAACATTATTGATAGATAGAGTCAACATGAAAAATTCAATGTTCAAAGGCCACGCCGTGGCTCAGGGGTTAGGCCGCTTGGCTCTCACCAAGGCGGCCCGGGTTCGATCCCAGGCGACCGCAAAGTGACATTTGTGGTGGACAACACGGCACTGGGGCGGGTTTTCTCCGGGACCTCCGGTTTCCCGCGCCATCTCATTCCACCGGTGCTCCATCTTCATCTCATGCATCATCAGTGTCACCGCCTGCGGTGCCGTGTGTAGTAAAAGCGGGCGTTAAACACTACACATTTTAATGTTCAAATCCCGGCTATGGCATTCAATTTTTCATATTGATTCGATCGAAAACCTTAGCTTATATAACGCTGGTGTGAAGAAATGATTAATTTCCATCAATTAACTAAACTAAACAGTATTATTTGCTGTCAATGTTTGTAGCCAGTGTTTTGTTTCCATGGTGCCACATATTGTGAGAAATAAGCATCATACCAATACACAAAATCCCAACAGAGACTTTGCTCGCTAATTTCAAATGTATTAATTTAGTGCATTCAATAGAACTCAAATGACAGAATTCTGTGAACCCAGAGCCGGCAAGCACGTGTGCACGGGCATTTAAATTGTCATGTGAAGGTATTTCAATGCCTGAAACTCATAAATTTAGTTGGATTATGATACTATAAGGTTCAAAGTATTTTATTAGTTCAAAAATAAAAACAATTATTTCTTCCCATATTTTTTAGCCAATTTCGGTGCTGCATTCCCTTAAATGCATAATTTCTGAAGTTGAACTGAAAATCTTAAGCTAAAACTTAAAAAGGGTTATCTAAAGCGTATTTCGTAAAAGTGAAAAAAAAAAAACTGTAAAAATGAAGTGAGATAAAAGCACTTTAGACTTCAATGCAGTGCTTTATCCAAACGGTACATAAATTGTTGAAATAGACATGTGTGGCTTTTACACCTTTTTAGATATAATAAAGCCCAATTGAGTAGCATAAAGTAACAATAAATATCAAATATGTTACACTGGTGTAACTATACTCTTTTATAAGTTATTCTTACAACCGATGTCTACGTCATGTTAATGGGATAAATGTCTTATTGGTAATTCTCTTCTATAGTGTGACCCATATAAACCTGAACCATTTCAATAAGCCATAACTTTGAATCAATAATAGGACACACGTACAACTTTGGGAGAATATAGTACACAATTTGGAGATTACATTACAGTATTTAGATCTCAGAGAAAATGTTGGAAGTGTCCTCCACCAGCATCTACACGTTTGTACCCGTCTCACCATATTCTTTGAAGTTGTATGGAGATTATCCTCGACAATGTTTCTTATTTCGGTTCAAATGGATTCCTTGAGAACATAAATTGTCCGTGGCCTATTCTTGCACACTCTATTTTTAGATACCCCCACAAGAAAATATCTGGTGAGGTTACTGAACTTTTTAGGTCAGAAAAATGTTTTCAAATAAAAGCACAATGGAATGGCTGAGCACAATTTGCGCATTTCTATTTCTATTTTTAAGATAAAGAAGGAAAGAAGGATTGGATTAGAACCTGTCTTTCTAATCCATATCAGGTGTAACCAATAATTTGAGAGCAGCCATTACAACACATTTAATTTTGGAATAAGTCTATATTTTCATGGTTGCTTGTGATTCGTTTCACTTAACAACAAAAGTCTCACAACTAATGGAAATTGAGCAAAATAGCGACTAGCAGCAAATGAAGAAGCAACAGATGAACACTGAGCTGATCCTGAACTACCGCGCACAGCAACTGTCACTGCACTTAACAAACTTTCCATCAGGCCGAGAGAATAGTCTGATATTACAATATGTTAATTCAACTGAGTTTGTTCGACAGCTTTCCAAATTGACGCAATACGTTAGTTAATATTAAAGCTCAGGTTAAATGTCGAGTGCTGTGGACTTGGGTGGAGAGATCCCATAAATCCCCAGCGGATTGCAATAGTAGGCTGTTAGAGCTCTATCCGAGGATCATTTTGTTTTACGCTTGCAATCTGCTCCAGTAAAGCAGACTCACTTCTCGGAAGCGGAAAGAATAATTGGCAGCGCCGCTAATGAGCCGAGGGACGTCAAAGCAAGACGCCGGGATGTCAGGCAATTACTCTCTCCAGCACCGGTGCATCCTGTCCTTAACGTTTTATTTTTAAAAGGAAGGCCCCGTTTTTCTCCTCCAATTCTGGGCCTGAAAGCCCTTATGGTTTCACGCCTCAGTGTACTCTGTGTTACTGTGGTTGTGTATATATCAAGCAGAACAGAGTCGAGATTTGCCTCACCAACACAACCTACAAACAAGTGAGACGCACCTGATTATGACTCACACAAGGACGACTTTCTAGATTCTAAAACGTACTGGAGTTGTTTGTGAGTAATAATATATTCATATCACTATCGTTCCTTGTAAACAACTTCTACTAATAGTACTTATAATATACAGAGTGGCTCACGAAATGTCATACATTGAAATTGTGTAGTAAATATGTTATTTGCGGGTTGGCAACGCTGGAGTGACAATCAGCCGTAGTTCATGCATGGTCCAACAGAATGTCAATATCGCGCATGCGTGATTCCACCGCTTCAGTTTAGTAAAATGGCGGACAAAAGCCGGTTGACGCTAGAACAAAAAGTGAAAACTGTGTTGTTTTCGCGGAAACAAAGTCGCAACGATGTTTTGGTGTTCATTTTCGTACGAGGTGGGCCCCCTGCAGACAGATAGTGTATAGACTAACCACACAATTTGAAACTGACGGCCATATTTTAGAGTAAAAGCTACCTCCTGTGAACGCAATCCGTACTCCAGAGTACATCGAGGCTGTGAGAGTGACTGACACGAAGTCCCAGACGAGCTTCGGCCGAAATGGGCATCTCACGTCGTTTGCTTCAAAGAGTACTTCATGCTGACGTGCAATTATTCCCAACAAACTGACAATGTTGCACCAACTGGCGGAACATCACAAGTTACGGCGATTACACTTTGCAAATGATGATGCTATGGTTCATATCACATGGTATTCTAATGAGGTTTACGTTCATTTGAACGGCAGTGTCAATAGACAGAATATCAGATTTTGGGCACGAGAACCTCCTGGTGTTGTACACGAGGTTGAAAATTACGGAGAAAAAGTTAGTGTGTGGGGTGCCATATCCAGCCATGGAATCATTGGACCAATCTTTTTCAACGGTACAGTTAACAGTGCGTGCTACTTGGACATGTTGCACAACAATTTTCTTCCGCAGCTTTACGCAATAGTGTTACCATTGGGGAATCAATGGTTTATGCAAGATGGAGCTCGTCCAGATACAGCAAACGTTATTCTGGATTTCCTGCACCAACATTTCGGGCTCCTCCTAATGCCCCAACGATATCCTGAACGTTTTCAGGCGGTTCAATGTGGCCGCCACACAAAGCCTGTGATTATTTCTTATGGAGATTTTTAAAGGAGACAGTCTACCGCAACAAACCACGCACTCTAATGCAACTGCGATTGGCTGTCACAACTTTTTTCCAGAGAATAACAGAACACATGTGTCGTAGAGTGGTCGGAAACGTCACAGTTCGTCTCGAAGAGGTGGTAAAGCCTGTTTAGTTATCTCGTGTGCACTGCGGCCGCTGCCTTTGACAAACCCTCATAATCGTTTTACAACCCCCGACCCTCCTCCCCCCAGACCTTTCTGCAAGGTTGCCACCTTTCTCGATACGTCATTGGCATCATACAAGGTTTCGTCTAAATAAATTATCTTATGTCCATTACTGCAGAACTTCCTTAGTTTTGGCAAATATATATATCGCCAAGCTACAATTCTACTGGATTCCATAATAACCCTTAACTTATTCAAAGTGCGATATTTGAAACACATCTCCTTTAGGAGACCACGCAAAGTGCAGTGCCCATAAGGAAAATCACAAATTTCTTGCAAATGTGCAGCCAATTCGTCTAAAGCGGGCGCTCTCCGTTTTGCATAGAATCTATAAATTTCTCGGCGAATCAAATCGCATGTGAAATTATCTACTTTAGAGAAACGTTTCCCTTTGTTTTCACACTTGATTGGAGTCTTTGGCATTCCTTTCGTCACAATATTTCTTACTGTATTTCTGTGAATATCCAGAATTTATCATCAGGTTCATTGCACGACTCCTTACCAAGATTATTTGTTAGCAAATATTTATATGTGTTCAAAACAAGAGCTTGAGTTTGCTTAGAAACCGTTCCCGTTATTACTTTGCTTTTGAGGCTTTTCTAGTAATATAACTCGGCCCAGTTATTCACATTATTGTCATCACTTTGATTATTTTCACTTGACTGAAAGTTATCTACTACTTCATTTCCATTTACCACTGCATTTCTCTCTCACGGTCTCCACATTGTGATACACAACGAATTTCTTCTCGTAATGAAACAGATCAACTGGAAGTTGGAACTTTGGCAACTGAGACTCCACGTGGAGTAGACATGCAACTGTCACTTCGAGAAAATCAGGGTTGCTATTGGTCCTCAACGACAGTGTTCCATTTCTGAAGTGTGGAGATAGATTTATGACGGTTATTAGTGGGCGGGAGGGTGAGTTCCCTTTGAGGGGCAAACTGCACACGCGTTCACTAAACAGACTTTACGTCAAGGTGGACATACGGAACATGCACTGCACACTCACTGAGCATAGACGTTCAGATGATTAATGTAAACGAGATAATATTGACATGCTTTGGTTATTAAGAGTTATATCAACAATTTTAATTGTATGACATTTCGTACGCCTGCCATAGTTTTTCTCTAATTCATATCCCATTAAGTCGTGCTTGCGAGGGTTTCGTGGGGGGATATTTCTTGGATCGGTTAGTGACGGACAGATAGTGTTCTAGATCTCATCCTTGTACCGTATCATCTTGGTTCGTCAAGTGTCCCAAACGTCTTACCTCTCTAGCTACTTCTGCTATGGACAGATTGCAACTTCGACACGTGCCCACTGAAGCCTTATGCAAGTAAACCTCCTACATGTGACGGTAGACGGTCTCGGTAAGTATCCACAGAGAACTTGCATCTCCGCTGTCACACTCCCAGATAGATGGAGATTAGGGTGCCGTTCAATCTATGTTTTTATAATCTGTTTTTATAATCTAGTAGTATATATCCTCAATTTTTGTTTTAGACCTAAGTGAAACTAGAGAATCGTGGGATTAAATACCAATCACGTACTTAAATTGACGATAGAAAAAGAAAATTTTGGTCACCCAATGGATTTAAATCAGGACCTCCCGATTAACGTTACCACTAGTGATATTACGCTCGTTTATGCGAATTTGTTTTTTGCCTACTTTGTAGAGCTAACCTCATTACATATTTCGTAAGTAATGTTGGACAGAGGTTTGGTTGTAAATATGTTACTTATTATTTAAGGGGCGGGAAAGCTCAGGTGGACCACTTTCGAGAGGTCAAGAGTTCGATACCCGTAGACAGACAACTCTGACTTGGGGTTTTCAGTAGGTTTTCCTTTTCGCGAGGTAAATGCTGGGCTGGTTTGTCTAATTCACAGACTTTTCTGTCACTCCTTTCAGTTCTTTGTTAACGCAGATGGGCAAATGAAGCAGATGCTTGCACTGCAGAACGCTGCTTCGCTGTCCTTATTTGATATAGTTGCTTGCCGGCACCCTAGGCAGCTAGGGTCACTCCCTCTTTCTCCTCTCACCCCTCCTCTCTCATTCTCTGAGTGGGGGGTAAAGGAACTTTGGTGGTCCACCTGACAGTAATCTTTAGAATAGGAAATTCTGACGTCTCTGTGACTTCCTTCAAGAGTCCCCTGAGAATGAATCATTTGAAAGAAGAGGTACGTAATGTGATTAACAGAGCCTGGATTTCTGTGTAAAATGCATGGAACTTTTTTGAATAGTCTTAAACAATGCGTTAACAGTATCCTTTATCATTCTCACCTTTAAGAGGTCTTTAGTGCAGTTTTAGAATGCATATAGATGCATATTTTGGGGCGAAATGATTTTGCATGCACGTTTGTTTTCTATTTCTGGCCTAAATAAAACTGTAGTTGGCTCACAGCCCTAATACATTTCTTTATTTTCTTGAGATGACGAGTATTGACTGTATTTGTACAATTTCATTGTAGGAGATAACTGTATACCGCTGTCGTTCCCTTTCTTCATAGTGTGATATTATCATCTGAGGTATGACAAAACGTCATATTTGCCGGATGCAATTGGATGCAACTACAGTTTAGAACTAAGAGTACGAAGTGAAAAACACTTACGCCACCGGTAAACTCATCACTTTCGTCCGTGTTATGTAAACTTGTTACGGAGATCGGGAGTGATAATGTTAGTGAGGATGAAAAAGTTCTAAGTGGTACAACATCTGAACTCTGTGAAACACAAGCAAAATACACTCATAAAATCTGTTTTGCCTCAAAAATTTGTAAATATGTAATTTTGTAAACAGGTCAACGCACTTGGAGGTTCACGTGACTCATTCCCAAAGGAGTTGTGTTCAGGTTTTATAGACGCAAACATTGTCTTTGGAAAATAATATCCATTTTAAAACTTTTTAAGGAAACCGTACTAATAAAATAATGCCTGGGAACCTACAATTCGCAAAACTGTGTGCCCTAGTGTTTCGATGAGATTATTTGAGAAATTCAGCAAGCGTTAAAACATGAAGAGATTTGGATTTTGGTGGACGAGACCACATACTTAAAGCATTAAATAATTAATTAACACTGATAATTAATAATCAAATAATTGAACAACGTATTAGTAATAACTAATTAATACTTTAAACAATAATTATATGGTGAACGTATGAGAATAGTTAACAAGCAAACCATTTTTATTTTGCATATCGTTTATATATGCAATGTTCAACAAGTTTTTGGTGCATATTTGTGTGCATGATTTGCGTATTTGTTTTTGCATATAAATCCGGGCTCTCGTCTTTACGCTATGCTAAGATAACCGAAGTAACATGGATAAATGGCCGAAGTAAGAGCATTTACCTAATAATTTTGAAATTTATAATGTTTATTTATTTGTACAGTATACATTGCAAATTCAACACAATAAAATTTAACATAGAACATGCTGTATTACACATCCTGTCAAATACATGAAATTGCTGATCCTCAGATTTACTTCCTGCCGTCATAGGGGTCCCGGGTTCGATTCCCGGCGGTGGGTTTGGGGATTTTTCTCCGATCAAGATAATTCCCCATCTTCCCCAGAGTCTGGAAGTATGAATGAGAGTGTGAATGTGTGCGTGATCTAATGATTAAGAAACCAAAGATAACGAGTTAACAGCTTCAGGATGTTCCAAAGGAGAACGGCCGCCTATATGACGATAGCAGTTAAAGGCGGGGTATAAATGGAACAAGGAAAAAAGGAAAAAAAAAAAAAGATTTACTTGCTGACTCAAGTCCCCTGGCTATAAGCCTTTGGTTTTCCTGAGCAGCTTGGTGTCATTTATTTTTGAAATTTTCTTCTTTGCCCTAATCCACTTTTCTCTTATCCTATATAAGAAATCTCCTATACATCTATTTTTCATTTCTCCCATCCCCGTTAGCATGCGTACCACCAATATCTCTTTACTTACACTGTCCCATTTGCTATCCCATATTTTTCTCCTGTAATTTGTTAGCTCCTTACATTCTATTAGGCGCTGAACAGGCTCTCTTCACCTCCACAAAATTCACATATGCCTATCTCATTACTTTTCAACCCTTTTAAGTATATTATTCCTACTCTCATTCATGCTGTGCTTTCTCTTTTAGTTTTGTCACAATGATCTATATATTTTTCCCTACCCCATTCTGTCTTTAATTGCTTAAAAAATTTCAAAGATTTCTTTTCTTCTATACTTTCCCATATCTCTTGCCTATCTATGTCTTGTACTCTAGTTCTCACTTCCTTCCAAAAACCGTTATAATTTCTCTCCTCTGCTCTCCATAGATCTCCCATGCCTATCTTTAATGTAGGCCACGCCGTGGCTCAGTGGTTAGACCGCTTGGCTCTCACTAAGGCGGCCCGGGTTCGATCCCAGGCGACCACAAAGTGAGATTTGTGGTGGACAACACGGCGTTGGGGCGGGTTTTCTCCGGGACCTCCGGTTTTCCCCGCCATCTCATTCCACCGGTGCTCCATCTTCATCTCATGCATCATCAGTGGCACCGCCTGCGGTGCCGTATGTAGTAAAAGCGGGCGTTAAACACTACATTTCATTTTTTATCTTTAATATCATTCTATCCAATTCCGATCACCAACTATTTCTATTTTTAATGCTTTCTATTGCTTCATGCACAGATTCAATAATTCCCCTTTCTTCCCTATGATACATTTATACCAGAATTTCAATATTCTCTCCATTATTACTCCCCTCCTTTTTGTATTACCTAACTCTAGTAACATCACTTCTCTTGGTGCCAATTTTGGTAGCCCTCGTAGTTCTTTGCAAAACAATTCGTACATTTGGTCTAATTGTGTTGCTATCTCTGATGTGCCCCATACCTCCACTGCATATATTGTTCTGGCTTCAACGACTGCTTCATACATTCTTTCTAACCAAAGCGTGTCTTCTACTTCCTTACATAAGTGTTTAAAACCCTCTTCATTCGGAAAGGTTTTTATAATAAAACTTTGTATCACTGGTAAATATTAAGATGTGTACAAAATTCAATACACCGAGGATTTTTTTTTTTTTTTTTTTTTTTTTTTTTTTTTTTGTAATTTACGTCCTTTAACCTCTTAAGTCATATCGGACGATTACTGGAAAGGGTGAAATGATGCTCAAATGGGCTCGGGGTCAATGGAGTCTAGAGCCACCCGACATTCGCCTTTCAGGATAAGGGAAAACCCCGAGAAAATACATTATAATATGGAATTTCAATATGCAATAGTTTTTAAATATCTCACTAAATCTTCCAGTTCTTCAATCCCCTTTGTATCCACAACGAAATTTATAATGTACAACCATTTTTTCTGTATTAACATGAAATAAATGTAGAAATAACTTTTCGAAAGAATAGTTTGTAGAAAGTATAAAATTATGTGACATTTGGTCAATTTAATAATTTAAAATACAAATAAAGGAAAATTAAATTTCCGTTTAAGAAAAGTGTAAGTATTGAACAATTCCAAAAAAACAAGAAGCAATATCTTGCAAATGACTTATTTTACAAAATAAATAAAGAATGTATTTGTATAGTTCATGATTTTTAACAAGCTGTTTAAATTTTCCGTTGGTTCCTTTCACGGTTTACCAATTATGCAAAAGACAATAGAATGAACAGAAGTTCTGAGGTTTTTTCTAGAATATGCCAGGTGTATATTTCACATTTGTGAAAAAAGGTATTTAACCTTATATTTTATTCAAAACAGAGTCACTTTTTGAGAATATGAAAATTTAAAGAATGTTTGATAGAGTGGACATGAAAAATTCAATGCCACGGCCGGACTTGAACCACGGATCTACTGGTTTCCGTCCAGTCTATCTTGCCCATTGAGCTACCATGGCCAATCTTCCGTCCTCACATTAAATTCTCCAATTGACTCATATATGATTCAGTTCACTTATGAGTCAGTTAGAGAATTTAATGTCATGTTGCCCGCCTCAGTAGCGTGGTGGTAGAGTGTCTGCCTCACATTCAAGGGGTCCCGAGTTCGAATCTCGGTCAGGTTGAGTTACCTGGATAAGGTTTTTCCGGGGTTTTCCCTTGTCCTGAAAAACGAATGTCGGGTAACTCTAAACTCTATGGACCCTGGGCTCATTTGAGCATCATTTCACCCATTGTATTCATCGTCCGATATAACTTAACTTTGGAGGACATAACATACAAAAAATGATGTCATGTCGGCAATTTGGCCATGGTAGCTCAATGGGTAAGGGTGATTGTACGGAAAGCAGTCGATCCGTGGTTCAAATCCCGGTCGTGACATAGAATTTTACAATCTATCAATACAATACTTTAGCCTGTATACGGCTAGTGCGAAGAAATGATTAATTTCCATCAATTAACTAAAATAATAAGAGTTAAATGATGAAGCCTGAGACTGAAGTACTTAAAATAATAAGCTGCCACAAACGATGTAGCCCGCGTCGGTAGCATGTCTGCCTCACGTTCAAGAGGTCCCGACTTCGAAGTTTTTTTTTTTTTTCTGCGGTTTCTCCCTTATCCTGAAAGTTGAATGTCAGGTAACTCCAAGCACCATGGACCCCGGGCTCATTTGAGTACCATGCAACATTTCACCCATTTCGTTCACCGTCGGATTTGACTTAACGTTGGAGGACGTAAAAAAAAAAAAGGAAAAAAAGGAAAAGCAAAAAAACCGGTGTACCTCAGATGCGAGAGCCCCTAGTGGTTTACCGGAGAAATATGTGTCAACTGGAGAATTTAATATCATCACGGCATGTTGGCCATGATAGCTCAGTGGGTAAGATAAACTGGACGGAAACCAGGAGATCGGTGGTTCAAATCCCGGCCGTGGCATTGAATTTTTTTCAGGTCCACTCTATCAATATAATATCTTAGCCTGCAGTAAGAAATGATGTGAAGTAAAGTTTAATTTCCATCAATTAACTTAAAAGAAGGTTGTTTGATGTGAAGCCTAGCTTATGGAGAGGGGATTAGAGTTTTTGCTAAAGTCTTCGTGTCACATTTCCGGAAAGAGGTTTATTTGTAACACTAGTATTTGTTTTGCCTACTCTTCCAAAACCAGACATAACACAATGTATACAGACATAAAATATAGTACTTTTTTAAGCTCAGAGAGTCTCAAAACTGCATTTCCATTGAAATTTCGATATCAAATTTGTGGGTCGCACTCAGTGACCTATTATGCACGTGGTAGACAAATATTAAGAAATATTAAGAATTATTAGCATCAAACATACGTTTTAGTTTGTACTGAATTTCTGAGAGCACATTTCTTGGGACGATGAAGTGTGCCAAGAGCAAGTTGTAGCAGGAACTAGACCGTAAGAATTACTTTTTGAAGGCAATGGCCACCGGCGTAGATAGCCGCCTTTTCAAAGTAGTAACCACCATGTGATGATTTTTTGTACAAATATTGATTGCAGGTTGTGAACTGCGGTGGCATTCTATTTCAAGCTCTAAGTGCTCATTTTCTTGAGAATAACAAACATGGCCCCCCGTGAATATGACAGGATGACTACGCTTGTCGCACATTAATTAATAATAAAGCCGTGTATCTCTTGCCAGTGTAATTATATGCTATATCTGTGGATGAAATATGAACGAAACCTACTTATTTATCATCTTTCTGCTTCATGGATTAACTTAAATGGCCGTTCCGGTCTTCATGGGTAATTGCACTACATTTTAAAATTGATGTATTTTTTATGTTTGACTTTCTACAGGTAAGAAATTAGCTGAACCATGCCATACTACAGAAAAACTTAATAACATTTCTACCACTGAGAGTTTCCCCGGTAGAAAAAGCAGATGTTGTGTCCTATTTTAATGATGATATCACCTATTATAAAAAAATCCTTAGAATGAACATATCTTCAGATTGTATTCACAGAAAATTCTGGATATATATGTTTTGTCATGTGAATATATTAAACATATGATATTTTAAAAAATCATTGTAGTAACTTTAGATAATGAAAACTAACAAACAATTTTTCATGTTAAACATTCTTTGGTGAGTGGGGATTTTGTTTAAAACCTTGTTGTGCCCTTATAAGTCACAGGGCCTTAATTCCGAACTTACGATACAGGTTGTTTCAAAATGACAGCATTAAATATTACATAGTTTTGAGATAGGCAGCGAAGGAAACACTTTTGCGTGAACCTCAAAAGTCGTTATTGGGACGCACCGGCCTCGAAAACAAAAACATCACTCTTTGCTCTTTATCATTGACCCTAGCCCAGTTCTCTGGTAATGGGGCAAAGGGCAGTTATTTGTGCAAAAGTCGACTATTAACTCGGACAGTTGCAAGGTTGCTGTTCAGAATAAAACTACACATTCCGTCCTAACAGGGAGGATTTTGCGCGTACTTAGATAGCAAATCCAAGCAATATGTGGCGCTATACGAACGCCGAAATGACGGATATGGTTTTGATGGATGAAAGAGCTGAAGGGAGTTCAACGAACGCGTGTTTAATTTAGTTTCATTAAAAACATGAATTGTCAAAATAGTTACATCAACGATAATATTTCTTTGTCTAACATCAGAATATTTTGTTATGATCTTAATTTTGCAATACCTTCAACCACTTACTGTAAATATCAACAGCTTCCTTTTCAGTTACAAATGCTTTATTTAGTATTATCAAGCACGTGAAATAAAATGCTCGTCTCATTGTATAAGCCATTTAGTTTTGGTTAATTTATCTATAATTCTTTGATGTTGCTTTCTGTTCTGCTTATGACCATCAGCTATTTGCCATCATGGACTGCTGTAACGGAATTTTGGAGCACATTAAACCCTCATAAGCAATAACTAAGCAATAGCTTCTTTATTATTGCAGTTTCATAGGTCAAAGAAATTCTTAATATTAGCAAGCAAGCTACTACGGAGTATGCCGATATGTTTACAAACCGCTACAGCACGCGGCAAGGCGTGTGACCTATACCTGCAAGCTCCGATGGCGTGAGGCACAAGTTGTTGTTCATGTCACTGTCTAAACAACACTCATTCTGGAGCACTTTTATGCGGCTCTATTGGCGCTAGAAACTATCTATGTGTCACATAGAAGCTCTGCAACTACTTATATGTATTCGTTTGGTGTCGTTTTGAAACACTCTCTATATTCAAAATAGGTACACATACACAAAAACACCTACGAGGAACATTTTCTAAAATTCCTTCATCATTCAAATCTGCATGTATTATTCAGAGCAGATTTAACTGTAGGTTTATAGATTAACAAATCATGTTCTTTCTAGAGAGCACTTAAAGCTCTTGTGACTCATGAGACTGTGGTAGGTAATAAATATAATATCTTCATAATGAATATCACTAACGGCACTACTACTATATATAGCTTCCATAGAATATTCGTAAACAAGTTGTTGTTTCTATCTTATATACACACATGCACCACATACGCCATTCAAGGGGTAAAAGGACCTGAAGCGATTCTGAAATGTTTAAAAGCGGGCATTACATACTGGCTTTGATGTTCCAGACTCTTTTCACAACAGTTACAGAAACAGTTGAATCATGACCACTTCAAATCATTAAAACAGGCAACCGGAAAGTAAGTTATACCACAAAAATATTAATTGAAATGAACTGCAGGTTAAAATGGACCTCCACTTCTGTGTATATGCTTTGTCTATTTCCTATGATTTACTGGTTATAATTATACAATTATTTTCGAATAAAGAAAACAATAAGCCGTTCCCAGAAAACTTAAGATAAGCTAATATCTTATACCTTGTCATGTAAAAATCGCACATCTTTGTGATTATAATCAAAATACTGCGACCATTTTTGGAAGAATAAAATTACAACTTTTCACGTAATATATGGGGATGGGTAGGGTTTAGAAATTCTTTGTCAGTCACTGAATTTAATTAGGGTTTGGTGTTTTAAACTTCCTTTTTGAATTATGCAGTTCACAGGTACACGGGACTACTTTTCTAGGAAAAAAAATGTATTTCTACACCATAAGCTGTTGTCATTTCAACTTCATTTCTACTTAGAAGTGTGTGTTCAGTGAGGAATCACAATGATATGTGAAAAGCGGCAACGATTGAGTCTCGAAGCTGAGACTTCTATTGAATTATCCATGCATACTAGTTTATAACACACTGCAAGAATATCAGTAGGGTTTCCAATAAGTGTGGAAGCAAATTCAAAATTCTCTTGAAAACTCCAGTTATTTGAATTGATTCCAAGATCAGGAATCGCCCCAAGTAATTGAAGCACCGTGGTTCCTCTGTGTAACTAGAGCATGTTGTGTGATTATTGGGATGCAGTCGAAGCTGTGATTATCGACTTCCTGCCATTGGAGAAACCCTAACAGGTAACTACTGTGTCAACTTGACTGGAAAATTGCACCAAGCAATCAAGAGAAAACCACGGTAGTTTAAGTCACAAACTGGTGCTCCATCAAGTCCACGAACTCTGCAGAAGTCTTCTCCACATTCAGTTGACTCCCTTCCACTGACTGCTGAAATATTCGATGAGGAATACATGTTCCTAGAGCAATGCTATGTTGCATAGCTATAGACGGCTTATCTTCTCTGTTGCAGTGCATTCTACCAACATCTTTGGTTTTGAGATTTGATATCCCACAAATCTAAAGACAAGAAGGAAAGAATGAATGAAAAAGGAAGAAATAAATAAAAAGAAAGGAACAAAGGAAAGAAAGAAAAGAAGAAAAATAAAATGAAAAAAACAACGTACCTCCCCACCCCAAAGTTAAATCAATAGCAAACTGATAAAGTTCAGTATCTTCTAAGGATGAGACATATTTTCAATACACTAACCTTAAATCCAAATTATCTCTTACATGGCCCTTAACGGTTTCGTTTAAAACAATATGCTTAACAAATTTGCAGAGTAATTCATATTTAAGGCTTAAATGTTTTCTTATTAGCGTATGAAGCTCTCCTTATTCTGAAAGAAATTTGATTAGCTTGTAGACAGTGAAAGACAAACAAAGATTACCTTCAATAAATGTAGCTATATTATATATAGGTAATATTCATATAAAATGCATTTTTGTGTCATCAACTGTCCCAATATATTCCTTATTATTTGTTGTCCATGTCAAATACTTCATTGTTCTTCACGTTCAAGTTGATATTCATTTATTTCCCGTACTTATCCAAAGAGAATGGAATTTCAAAGTCACTACACAGCGAGCCAACTTTATACCATTTGGTTAAGACGCAGGCATTGACGCAGGCATTGGCACATTTCCCTTGTACCTATTATTTCTTCCAATATTTATTCTGACCAGTTCAATAATACACCACTTACTGAATGTTTATCAATAGGGATTAATAATATCTGGAATATCGGCCAGAGAAAATATTGTCTTTTACCTTATAATATACTTGCAAAAGTTTTATTTCATCGGATAAAACGCCGCTGTAACTAACAGGATATGTAGCTCATTTGTGTTTTAATCAGTGCTCTTGAAATAGAGTCAATTTTGAAATTATTTATAATCTTGAAAAAGTGAACTTCTGTTGTGTTCTGATTTTAGCATACTTTGGGTTTAAGTTAATCTTATTCCCAATATTGGTTAATATCCCGTAAAACATTTCAATTGCCCGCCTCGGTAGCGTGGTGGTAGCGTGTCTGCCTCACGTTCAAGACATCCCGAGTTCGAATCTCGGTTAGGGTGAGTTACCTGGATAAGGTTTTTCCCAGGATTTTCCCTTATCCTGAAAGACGTATGTCGAAAAACTCTTAAGTTCTATGGACACTGGGCTCATTTGAGCATCATTTCATCCATTTCATTCATCGTCCGATATAAGTTAACGTTGGAGGACGTAACTTACACAAAAAATTAAATATTTCAATTGTTTATTTAACTAGTATGTTGTGATATGACAAATACACAACGGTGATGTGACTTTAAACAAGTAAAAAGTAATTATGGTTATCGTAATAAAGTTACATCTTTTTTATCACATCATCGCCACTCCGTTAATCCTGTATGTCTCTTTATGAGAAGCATTCACAAAGTATTTCCATTGGGACCTCCTTCTTGCCAACTTATTCACTTCATTCCTTCTTTTGCCTACTTTAAAATTTATTCGATAAGTGCTCTCTACCAGGTGTTTATTAATCTTCTTTTTCCAATACTGCTTAGGGATTCCAACCTAAAGTCATTCTCTACATTGATTTATTTGCTTTTTTATTACATATCCTTGCTACACTCCTTAAATATGAACTAGAAAAATTTGATCATTATATTTTTATAATTATTTTTAAATATTTTTAATATGTGTTCGTAATATACTTTAAATGATTTTATTCGCTTTCCGCATTTCACATACTATTCACTTACTATTGAAAAATGTAATTTGATTACGTCTGTATACACATAACATTACATTTATATACTGTATGCAATATCACATAGGCATTATGTCTCTCCTTTATTACTTTTTAGCTCATCAAGGACTCCTACATCCTTAATAATTATGCCACATAAATTTAAAATTCTTCAATGAATCCTGTACGATATGTGGAGTTTAAACAAATTATCTCACTCTTACTACGTCATATAATTTTTGAGCAATAATCCTCTGCGAAACTCTGTACTTGAAACTCATGGCTGTTTATTCCCTTCATAGCATGTTTTTATTTTCGATCGTCATTTGTTTTCCGTATAGAAAGTTCAAAGTTACCTTCACCAAATCAGTACACACAAAAACAGAGACAATATATGAAAGCACTTTGATCCCTTAATTTACTAAGTTAATTAATATTTTTGTTTTATTTATTATATCCTTAATATACCTTCTTTTAATCATGAGATACTTAAATCCCCTGGGGTATTCATTTTCTCTAGATAAATTAAAATTTCAGTGAGATTACTGTTGACAAATTCGCAATCTCTAGATGGTTTTACTTACGATAATCTGAAGCAAGTCTGCAGAAGAGTGGGTTGAGAAAGGCACGTTCCATCCAAAAATGCGACGTCGAGGTTTTACGAAAATTATGTTATAAAAACATCCGAAGGAGTGTGTGCATAATGTGTCAATGTTTGAGTGAAGCGTAAGTAAAAAAATCAATTAAATTCTAAATTGGGTTATTAAGTTCAGTATATTCCAAGGATACGACATGAAGATTTTCAAGATATTCTCTCTGAACTATCATGTGCAAGGAAAAAATATTGAATATGTTTAGAAAATAATTTTTATGAAAGTGGCGTTTAAAGACGTTTGATTAAAGTAACGTATATTTATATTTTCATCAAAATGGAATACATATACTGAATTTTCTGGAAGAGCTTCCGAAGAGTTCCACATTCTGAATGACTTTAACATAAACAAAAGCATAGTGTACAAAAGTATAGCTCGTTAAAGAAGAATGTTATGTAAAATACCTTTATTTATGGAGGACGGTTGATATAGCCATTTCGGAAATACTCCTTGTTACTGCATTTTGA
This sequence comes from Mantis religiosa, assembly GCA_030765055.1. Taxonomy (NCBI): domain Eukaryota; kingdom Metazoa; phylum Arthropoda; class Insecta; order Mantodea; family Mantidae; genus Mantis; species Mantis religiosa. The sequence goes on from CM060955.1 coordinate 39,575,606, forward strand.
AATATTTATACTTCTCTCAATTAGAAAGTCGCTATTTATATGTGTTATCTCTTGGCATTCTAAAGAGAATGGAATATATTAAAGCAATAACCCAGCGAGCAACTTCTGAAACTATTAACTACATATCTCTTAAGCCTGCGTCTATAAACAAATGCGCAATGAAGCCATTTCTGCAAACTTGTTATACCGATTATCAAGAAGTGCATAGAAGCTGTAAAAGAGTGAGTAGAGAAAGTCATATAAGATACAATACATCACATTTATTATATTCCAACGACGTTATTTTCTGTTACAAAGTGTATACATACATGCTACTGATATTAATGAAAGGTTAACCGAGTTACACTGCAATCTGCGCCGTTTTGTTTCTTAGTAAGTAAAAGGCAGGCTGTTAGGTAATTTTACTGCCCTTATAAAGAGAGAAGGGTTGCTCTTAAGTACTGCAGCACTCATTAGCCTCAAGAAGCGAGGCAATGAAGTGGACTTCTCTCCGATAGTCATAAAGCGACGAGTTTCTTCTCCCCTTTATGTTTTGCTCCACCTGAACCTAATTGCCGTTGTTAACGTCCCGGCGCCGGCCGACGGAAAAAGCAGCGTCGGTTTCCCTCCCCACCACGTCTGCTCGCTAGAGAGTACAATAAGAGTTATTTTCTCGAGGCCGCTTGAAAAGGACCAGTGAGAAGGGGTTTGTGTATACAAAGGAGACCGCTAAAAGTCTTCTGCTCCTTATGTGATGTCCCTCGAAGGCTCACCAACTTCTATCTACGAAATAATTTATCTCTCTCAACTGCGTACAAACTAACAAACAATTGTTTACCGTGATCATATAGATTTTTAAAATAATCTGTCTCAAACTGACACGACCATATTTAAATATAGAAGTGAATAAAGACATAGTGGCAATATTTGAATTACTCATTGATGGAGGTAAATTCAGGGCGAGTTTTTAATATTTATTACACAATATCCATCTTTAAAAGGTACAATGCCTTTAGTTCAATTAGTTTCAGGAAGACAAAGCCATACCAACATATGTTAAGGTTCATTTTCTGGTGTCTTACATATATACCAATAAGCGTTTTGGGCTCATGAATTCTGAAGCCACAGTTTACCAAAAATTATACACACTATAATTTATTTTCATAGAAAATTTGAGAATAATTCATGAAGGACCTTAATATTACCTTTAATTGACATTTTCATCATTTATAGTTGGTTACATTACACATTCCAATATAAGGTACAAGAAGGATGGGGAAAAAATCTATTCGATAATCAGATGTTTAAGAGTGAAACGCTGCGTTGGCATATTCTTTCCTAATATGGCGAGAAACTTGTAAACAGAATAAACGCTTAAAGATGTTAAATACAGTGAAAAAATGGCAATTTATAATAAGAAGTATGTTACAAGTAACTGATGCTGCAAGTTGTAGCAAGCAATTTTTCCATACAAATATTTTGACTGCATGGGTTAGGTAGATTCGATCATCTGCTTTGCATAAAATTAGAACAGCTTTTATTGAAGTAAAATGACGTGAAATTCATAATCAGCTATCGTCAAGGCTGACTCGGTGTTTTGCTGCATGAAAACAAATTAAAGAAACCACTGCCGTACACTTCGATCGTCGACTGTCACAATAACAGACAATCCACTGTGGCTCCTAACAACTTGCGGGTATTCCTCCCCAGCCATTGTTTCTGGAAAGCTGCAGACCTTTCGAGAACTTTAGCGGCAGCAACAATGGGCAGAACGTTCTGGAGCCTCTCTCTGTCGTTTTCTCTCCTGTAAAGCGCCTGGCCCCGGCTCGCGGCCGCAGCAGAACAATACCACACGGTGACGATATTCTCCTAAGATTTACCAGTTAAATAAAATTACGCAAACTTCTTCCCAATAAAAAGAACTTAACAAGCTATTCCTGAACATTGCCAGATATCAGTACATTTTATTAGTTATGTAAATATCTTAAAAAGAGAGTAAGTATGTTTGCAAACAATCGTTTACAAAATGAATAACACTGCTTTTTTATTTTCCTGAAAAGTGCTGAACTTAAAAAAGGAAAGTTTAATATTTAGCCCACATTTTATTTAATACTTATAAACACCCTCCACCCACCGCCCCTTCCCCACCACCCCTTCCCCCACCCAATATCAGACACCTGTTCTGTAAGAAAGAATCCAAGGGATGTTTCACGGATCCCAAGCCTTTTATTTAGATGAAATATACTTATTGGTGTATTTTAGATTGGTGTATTCTGATTGGTAGAGAAAGAAAGAGCTATGCAGATTATGAATATTGAAGATGGACTTTGCCTTTCCCTGAATACTGACACTTCGCCTTGGCATACGTAATACTCTCTACTGTAAGAGAAACTTTAGGAGTACTCGCAACTTTTTCAGAATACCTCTTCTTCTAAATTCTACTGATCTCCAAATATCTATTTTCCATGACATATTAATATAAATTTTTTGGTTGAATACAATATTTTGTCTACTCAGATTAATAGAAAAATAAAACAGAACTTGTTTTGAAGATTTTTCCTCTTAAATGATAAGCCGAACTGGAGTTGTAATTATGCTCCGGGAATATATAAGAAGATAGAATGAGAGAGTAATGTCGCTACATGCTAGTTTTTAGATTCCTTACTATTTGCGAGGGCGGTTCAATGAGTACCTGAGTTGGAAATGACGTCAGTTTTTTCAAACATAAAATTATTTGATAGATAGAGTCAGCATAAAAACTTCAATGCCACGGCCGCGATTTCAACCACAGATCTACGGATTCCGTCCAGTCGCTCTAATCCTTTGAGCTACCATGGCCAACTTGCCGTTATGACATTAAATTCTCCATTTGACTCGTATATTTCCCCGGCACCACTAGGGGCTCTCGTATTCAAGATACACCGTTTGTGGCGACTTACTATCCTAAGTACTTAAGTAGTTAATTGATGGAAATAAATCATTTCTTCTTACTAGCCGTATATAGGCTAAGGTTTTTTATATATATAGTCAACATGAAAAATTCAATGCTACAGCTGAAATCTGAACCAAAGATCTCCTGGTTTCCGTGGTTCAAATCCCGGCCGTGGCATTGAAAAAAAACCTTAGCCTATATACGGCTAGTAAGAAGAAATGATTAATTTTCTTCAATTAACAAAACTATTTATTTCTGAATAAGGTCTCCTTTTAATGATTTGCATTTTCCCAACGATCCTTTCATTTTTAACCGCTCCAAAAATAAGAATTATCAAGCTTTTTCAAATACGCCTCTGTCTCCATGATGACCTCTTCATTTTTTTCTCTGCGAACGATTTCTGCATGTTTGGGAACATTAAGAAATCACAGGGAACCAGACCAGAAGAACATGGGGGTGTGGCAACAATTTATAACGCAATTCATGCATTTTGGCAGCGGCAACTCCGAATTAATGTGCCGGGGCATTTCCGTGGTGAAACAGAACTCTCTTCTTCGCCATGTGGGGCCGTGTCTACTTCAACTTATTGTCGAATTGGACCAATAGCTCTCTGTAATATGTCCCAGTAACGTTGTTTCAATGAGGATGACAACGTTCGCATCCCCAAAGATCGTCGCCATCATTTTTCCGGCCAATCTGACCGTCTCTACTTTTTTTGGAGCAGATTCTACGGAAGCAACCCATTGTTTTGAGTATTTGAGTATAATTATGAATCTAGGTGTCATCGATAGTGACAACTCGATGCAGAAAGTCCTTCTGATTTTACTTAAACAGCTGCGAAGTTGAAAGCCGTAACCGCTTGTTGTCTAGGTACTGTGAGCAAACGCCGTTCCCGTCGATACTCTACCACTTCACGAACTTTCATTCGATGGTAAACCAGAATCATATCGTGAACTTTTTCAATGACTTTCTTGGTAAACATATCTGCAGGGCGTTCTGGGTGCTCGTCATCAAAAACGGATGCACGTTTAAATTCGTTATACCAATATCTAACTATTGTCATAGAAGGCCTTCATAACAGCATCCCATTTCACTTTTATCTCCTATCAAGTTTTCCTATCTAAATTTAAAAAGGGAATTACTGATCGATACTGCACTTTTTCAACTGTAGCAAAAATACAATGAGCATCTTATTAAAATGTCTGCAAAACCCAAACTAACCTATGAATCAACACCAAATTTGTTTTGACAACGTATAACAAATGACAGTTCATTTTATATATATATATATATATATATATATATATATATATCCTTAGGAGAAACAAAGGAATTCAAAACATACACCACATACGAGTCAGTTGGAGAATTTAATGTCATGTCGGCATGTTGGCCATAGTAGCTCCTAGCAACCGCACGGAGAGCGGGAGATCCGTGGTTCAAATCCCGGCTATGGCATTGAATTTTTCAATTTGGCTCTCCTCATTCATACACCACAAAGTTTTTAAAATCCAAGACTAAAGTAACCAATATATGAGAAAGTGTGGATGCTTGTTTCTACTATATCACAGAATAATGTTATACTTTAGCTTTATTTTTCTTATGATATTACATTTTGTATTGTCAGTTATAGGTTCCTGGTTGTTCAAAAGCATACGCAATTCAAGGAGTTCCGAAATCATTTATAGAGAAGTCAAGATACGTATTTTATTTGTGTTGTTCATATGTCATATCATGGCAATTTAGTGAAATCATTTCCTACACTTTTGAGGAAATAAACAAAACCAAAGTTGTTTAGGCGGAGAAAAATTTTATGTGTGTCCTGTTATTGAGTCTTGCTATACCTATCAGGTCTGCTATAATAATGTTCTGCACATTTAGTTTTAATCTTCACTTAAATGGTGAGGAGATCAAAATGCAGATTCCACTAGGGAAATTATTTAAATTTATGTAAACACGACCTCCATTGAAGTTATATACAATAAACGTCATCCAACTTTTCTTCACTATTCGGGAACAGGAAGTAATCCAGCTGTTTCACTACCGACTTCAGTTATTGTCAGCATCAGTCAAAATGTCATAGAAGATGCAAGCTATGTTTGTAAGCATATACCTCGGCTAAAATTCCACTGAAATTGTAATATGTAAGTTATTTCCTCCATGCAAGAAGATGAGGTTTAGAGACTGATACTATAAGATTTTGATGATGATGATGATGATGATGATGATGATGATGATAATAATGATAATGATGATGATGAATGTATTATGTATGTAAAATCAAATTAATTTTTTAGGTGATGGATGCTTTTCGATTCTTGATTACACAGTCCTTGTCATCATCGTTATCTTTCCAACTTCAAGGACCTGCCCAGAACACTGAAGCCATTTTCTTCCTGTTGAATCGCTTACCAAGCGTTTTACCGCTCTTTTGTTTACTCCACATGTTGAGCAACATAAGGATTCCGTAATCTATAAGTACAAGATAGTTCCACTGACCGCCAATGGAACAGATAATCGGACATGACACTTTTAAAGAAAGCTAGGGTTCTACATTGAACAAGAACTTGAGCAAGGGGTGCTACATAGTTTTTGGTAACTTAACTCTCTCTAGTCCTTGCTTTGGTTTTCAGGCTGGACGCTTTGATCATGGCCTTTTTTTTCTTCTGTTTTCACTGGTTGGCAGGGTGGAGTTTTGCTCTAGCAGTATCTTCTTTTCTCATTTCCGAGCACTTCGGTTGCCCTTAATGTATCAAGTAGGCGTAAAGACTTCATGGCGGCTTTCTGTGAACTGTCGAGGTGGGTCGAGTTCTCCACAAGAGAAGCCTTCTTTGAGCAGTCTGGGCAACTATATGTTAGGCTGCCCTGTAGTTTTTAGTCTCCTGCGAGTACTTCTTATACGTTCATCCAAAAGTGATAAGCCCAAAAGGCCCATTCTAGGTGAGGTGCGAGATAGCTCTACCGTTCCCTGGTCATATCAAATGTGGTGCTGTCTCTAGTGCTCATCTATAACAGGTGGAAAAATTATGGCACTGCAACAGCAAAATTAGTATCAAGAGTTCATAGGTGTTTTGGCAGACCTCTGAACTTAAAGAGAGAGAGAGAGAGAGAGAGAGAGAGAGAGAGAGAGAGAGAGAGAGAGAGAGAGAGAGAGAGAGAGAGAGAGAGAGAGAGAGAGAGAGGAAGTAAGAAAGACAGAGCATATGTGCTGTGAAAATATATCACAAGAAAGTTTCTAATAGAAATCAAATAAAAAGTGCCAAGTTACATCAATAAGTTTTAATTTTATTTTTTTCCCTCCAAAAATGCCAGTAATAATTTTAATTTAAATACAATGACCCACCAGCATTTAGAAAATAAAATTGACAAAACTAGGCCTATGTTTGTAACTTTTAAAATTAATGGAATATTTTTAATTTATGGATTATTTGCAAACAAAAAATCTCCAAAGCCACTCTTAACAATTCCATTACTACCTACCAGATGAGAGAAAATGTAATTTATTTGAGCAGCTTGAGACGTCCCCCTCATTTTCACTGAATTTTATGTAATGTCGTAAAACTAGGAAAGACCCTATAAAACAGTAGTTAAATAAATCATGTAGGTAGTTTGGCGTAGAAATTTTGGTGTGTCCTAGGGGTGGTTAAAGATTTATATGATAGACAGTTCTGTAGAGAAGTTTGGGGACTACTTAAAAGTTCCTAAGGGGAATAGAACTGATATAACCTGGAGAAGAAGGACGAAACGCATGTTACTAGAGAGAATATTGAAATACTGGTACAAAAGTTTTAAAGTTACTAACAAAAAGATGGTCTGAGGGTGTAAAATTGTTAGAAGTTATTTATCTGTAGAAGTGGAATTTAAAAGGAAGTGAGGCACAGTGTGGAAAACACAGTAAACTGACATGCCTGAGCTAGCTTTACGGACAAAGGTGCTTTAATTTTGAGTAAAATAATTGTAGCCATTAGAACTCTCATCCACGAGGAAATTACCCAAGTGGCTATGCTCAAGGAAACAAGAGCAAAGTCTTCAAAGGCAGGAAATAGCGGAAGAGGCAGTCGTACTTAAGGGAGTTAGTGTAAGCTTAGATGTTTAAGGAAGCATACTTCCAACTAAGCTATCCAACATAAAACTGGCATTTCTACTTGAGAAAGCAACGTTAACAAGTAAGCCGGACATTTCTACATAAAAATGACCTAAGCAATTAAAAATAGAATTAAACACTACATCTGAAGAACAAAATGGTCTTATGAAAGCTGGGCAGTTTCCACAAGGAACTCACATAAGTTTTGCAAAAGATTATGGAAAAAATGAGAACAGAATGCGTAAACAAATATTACCTTAATAAATATTGAGAAGGCTTTTAAAATTGTTAACGGGATTAAATTGAGGATTATTATGAGACAGAAAATATTAATCCATTAAATTATCAAATAGCAGCATAAAGCATATGCAAAAACTCCAAATTTCATAAAGGAAATACAAGGACTGATGCGATCCTAATAAATAAATGTGTAACTTAAGGGTGTCCACACTCTCTTTAATACGCTCTTTTTACGAATGTAATATATAGTTTTAAAGAAGTTATTGAACTAAAAGACACGATAAAATAAACACGTTGCTATACGTTGACGATGTAAAGATGTAAGAAACTGAATGTACAACAATCCTAAACTGACTTTAAGATACCTATATGTAATACATCGGAATTTAAAATCTTAAAAGGAAAAAAAAAAAAAATAAGCAGAGGGCTTTCTGGTCAGTCAAATATTGCATTTTAAAGGAGCGTAAGTTGTACTTTTATTAATTAAGTGGTGTGTGAAATAAGTATCATCCTAAAAGATTAAGATATACAAATAAATTAGATGGCTTTGACGAAATTTTAGGTACTATACATAACATTCAAAGATAAATAAACTGGAGATGAGTAAAAACAAAGTTTCACCAAGTATTGGCAAAATCAACGTTGGAATCCAGAGCTTGGAAATGACAAAGGAGTGCACTTAAGGTGACCGTAGTAGTGATCAAACCATACGACACAAATTGGATAATTTTATTAGGAATAAAACAAGGCTTGATAAATAACATAATAATTGGCTACAACACATTACTACAATAGATAATGCAAGATTTTCAAATTCGTATTTTTTTTAATAATCCAAAGAAGATCAGTAAAGAGATGGAGGGAGGTACTGCATGGATGTAACAGAGAAAAAGTCTAAAGCATGAAGTGTAGAAGAAGAAGAAGTAGATGAATGCTCTAATTAAACAAAAACACGTGGGGAGAGAAACTGTGTGATTAAGTTAATGATGTAAACTGAATTATAATTTGTATAGGGCGCTTTTACCAACCGATGATAAATGCAGACACATTGATGTGATTTAACTTTAAAATTAATTTAAATTCAGCTTCACTGGAAAATGTTAGCTGTAACACAGTGTTAAATTAACATCAACGTTCTCTGGTGTTAAAGCATTTAATCAAAAAGCATTAGAACTGGAAAACTTTTGCTGTTGCGACAGAGTTGCTGCATTATTTGAAGTTTTTGAATGTCATTCCTAATTCAAAAAGGGCAGTGTATCATGGTGTACCTGAAAAAACATGAAAAAGAAGGGTCTTTTAAGGCTATATAGACTTGGATACTCACGAGGGGAGTTCTAGAAGAAATAGGAGGTTCAGTACTACCAACAAAACATGTCCTTATTCTGCTTAGCTGGTTATCCTGAGATATTTAATTTCTGTAACTTCTTACATGATTGTAGGTTGTAGAGTTGGTATTTCTGAAAACTATCGTTGGGGGCTCATTCGTAAGCCTCCTAAAGTAATTTTTTTCAAGAAAGTAAGAGCATATTTTGTTGGGTTTGGTACTCAAACAGCGATAGCGTCCCCCTTCTTCCTAATGTCGGAGGGAGGCTTTAGGCTCTGCGGCCATGAGATACCTTGGGGAGGAAGAGATGAGGTGAAGGAACACAAAGGGTGTCGCTGGACGAGACAGTGGAAGGGCGGATATTGTGGGTTACTATCAGTTCCAGATTGAAGTACCAGTAATACCAGCGAGTATCCCAAACCTCAGCGGATAGACCTGATTCGCAATAGATCCGTTCAAGGGCAGAAATTTCTATATCACCTACCTAACCATCCAGTGAGATCCCGTAACGCTGAAAGTTGAAAGGGAATGAAGGATCGTAGATTTGCTGAAACATGATTGTGGAATAATTGGTGGAACGAATGATGGCGGGGAAGTCTTAGAATCTGTAGAAAACCAGCTGCTTCGTCCGTCAAAACCTCCAGTTACTCTCCTGGGATTGAATCGGAGCCGTCTTGAAGAGAGACAACTGGTCTAGCCCTGCCCCGGCACCACCTTCGTCTATTTTTCTGATTTTGTGATTTAGTGAGGAAAATACGGGTCTGTTTTTCTTCTACCACTTTTTAATACCTTTTACTAACACTTGTTCCTTCTTTCATGCTTCAAACAGGCTTAGAGGTTGTAAGGTTTTGGTCTGCGTCAACAATTTGGTGGAAATACTTTCTCGTTGGATAGTTTCTTCGGCCTTGGCAGCGTACTCTGAGCCTCCTCATGTAAGTCGAACTCTTCTGGCTCCTTTAGGCCGCTGCTGTGACCAGGTCATCTCTATGTGTTCCTGTCGGCGACTTGTTTGTAGCCTGTAGTTTCGTATGGTTACTTATCCCATCATTCCTGCTGAGGATAAATCCGCTGTGGGTAGAGGTGTGTCTAGCATTTTTTGCCATTCATTAAACCTTTCTATAATTAGTACCTTTTGGTATTGTGACTTTGTGGGTTCGTGAAATGAAAAGTCCAATTACACAAACTCAACAATGTTCTTTATTTCCACCGACTTACAGTTGTACACTTGCCAATTACACAAAATTACGTAATACCCCAATTACGATTCACCAGTTCGTCCGTTACCGTTCAGATGCACGTACACAATTACACACAGTCTTCTCGTTCATTAACACGGCGCTAGCACGTCAAAACACTGACTAACACTGCCTTCTTACACCAAGAACTGTCCTCATTCACACACTAACCAACTGACTGACTGACTCCCTCTGTCTGTCTGTAACTCTCTTTATATAGGAATATCGCCGGTTTCTAGTGACCAGGAGAATGTTCCAGATTACGTAATTTCGAGAAACAGGTGTAGAGAAAACAGGCGACACAGTCATGTTTTTTTTCCTGACCACAGTCTGTCACCACTACAAGACAAACGAGGAGGAGGTGTGGCTAACCGAACCTCCCCTGCCTTCCGCTGCCAGCTGCTTTCACAGGGTGTTCCAGCGCTCCCGTTACACTGCTCCCTCCTCAAAGCTGTTCGCCCCGAACAGCCCCATCGTAGCGTGCGGGGCGGTCCAGGTGTACCACCAGCATCTGCTCGGAGTCTCAGCCAGAAGTAGCGCTGCCGTAGTTTGTGAATCATTCGGTTCGCTCCCAGGTGTCCTCCTGAAGTACCGGCGTGCACTTCCTCCAAGACTTCCGGGACCTTGCTCCGGGGAAGTACCAACTGTCCTCTCTGCGCCTTCCCATCGGTTGACTCCCATACCCGGAACAGCACGCCCACTCTGGTCTTCAACGAGTCCCATTGGGCCCAGTACGACTTGTAGGTGGCGCTCCTCGGTGCGATGTCCTCCCAGGTTGGCCTCGTCCCTGCCTCCACTTCCCTCAAGAGTGGCCCCAAGTCTGCGTCCGCCAGCTGCTCCCTCCTCAGGCCTGCGCTATCCCAGCCTTCAGCAGGCACTGCCACAACTACTCGGACTGCTGCGGCACGCTCCTTCTCTTCCACTCTTGTGCGCTCATGGCCGTCCTGGATCTGCGGTAGGACACCTCCAATGTAATGGTCGCTAGCGTCGGTGTCCACAATGAAGGCGCCACCCGGTTGTGGGAAACCCAAAATTGGAGCACTGCACAGGGTCCCCTTCGGGTGCTGGAAAGCGTCTTCGGCGTCCTCCGTCCACACATAAGGCCGGTTTTCCTCCGTCATGCGGGTGAGGGGTTTTGCGATGTTGTCGGCCTTTTCCTCTAAATCATTAAGGCGGTCGTCTACTTGACCCTTCCGTTTGCCCAGGTTCGCGACGTCATTCCTCACGCCGGCCAACCGTTCCTCAAACTTTGCGGCGAGAGCCTCGTTCGCCGCCTTCATTTCCGTGGCCAGACTGCCGTTCGCTGCTCTCATTTCTGTGGTTAACTCGGCCTTCATTTCTTCCATCTCCGCGGTGATGTTGTCGTTGGCCGTCTCTATTTTTGCAGCGAGGTTTTCAGTTGCCGTCTTCATTTCTTTCAGTTCCGCTAAAATCTTTTCTAATGCTGCCTCCATGGTTGTAATGTTCGGTGATGTTATGTTGTTTTCCCGCTTCCTGACACCAGTGTGACTTTGTGGGTTCGTGAAATGAAAAGTCCAATTACACAAACTCAACAATGTTCTTTATTTCCACCGACTTACAGTTGTACACTTGCCAATTACACAAAATTACGTAATACACCAATTACGATTCACCAGTTCGTCCGTTACCGTTCAGATGCACGTACACAATTACACACAGTCTTCTCGTTCATTAACACGGCGCTAGCACGTCAAAACACTGACTAACACTGCCTTCTTACACCAAGAACTGTCCTCATTCACACACTAACCAACTGACTGACTGACTCCCTCTGTCTGTCTGTAACTCTCTTTATATAGGAATATCGCCGGTTTCTAGTGACCAGGAGAATGTTCCAGATTACGTAATTTCGAGAAACAGGTGTAGAGAAAACAGGCGACACAGTCATGTTTTTTTTTCCTGACCACAGTCTGTCATCACTACAAGACAAACGAGGAGGAGGTGTGGCTAACCGAACCTCCCCTGCCTTCCGCTGCCAGCTGCTTTCACAGGGTGTTCCAGCGCTCCCGTTACAGTATGCTTCAATTTATATCACAATTCTACACAATTCACCAAATTATAAAAATGACATCACGGTTGTTTATGATCTTAATTGCTACTGAAAACAAAAGCGCTGCAATGTACAAAAAAGTATATTGAAGTGCCTCAGAATTGTGTAGTTTGACCACCGCATTTTTAAAGGGGTTTGTTTGCAGTTGTCTTCGAGTTGAAAAGGAGTTAGCTAACTAAACAATATAGATACAAACATGATAAATCGTATGAATTTGGCATAATGTAAACGTTTAAACGCAATGACAGTAAACAAGATGTTACAGAAATGAAAAATCGATTTGTAAAACCGACGCTAAAAAGGATAGAGAAATAATAACTGTAAATAAAGCTGCATTATGTGTGACAAACTTGTTAGAACGCTCCATTGTCTACTTAAGTGTGAAAAGGTTGAACGACAGAGGTACTTTATATGGGATGGAAATTTACAGATTTATGTAAGCAGGATTAAAATTCTAAGCAGATATAAGGGAATTGAAAATTAATACGATAGGGGCATTTTAGGAAGAGTAAGCTAGGAGTGCATAAGAAGCTTAAAACAGATGAGAAGAGGGAACCCAGGCTAGGATGAGATTAATTTTAGTTGGTCCATTCCATTCAGTACAGAGCAGTCAGGATTTACTCTGATAGTTTTCTAAATTTATTGTATACTCTCGTATGTGTATAGCATTGCTACGTGCATTCTATAGATACGGGCCGAAATTAAGCATAGAGATAGATTTTGAAAATCCCAGGATACCAATCCGTAATTGTATTTCTACCTAAAGCATAAGAATCCAAAGTTTTGTCTAGGCTGGACGAATAGTTACAATCTGTATATAAATAGTTGAAAACTGTGATAGTTTGTAACTTCATAAAGTTTCATGATAACCTATAATTTTCGACACGTCGGAGTTCATGATATTTGTGCCCTAGTTGACCAAGTGATACAGCTTTATATAAAAGCAGTTATAGATAAGCAACAGTAGTGTTTAAATGGTTTGAGCACTATTTAGATAATTCAAAATAACGATTAGGTGCTTTTGGAGAATTGTAACAAACTCAGAATGTATAATGATGCAATATTTTGACATTGTGGCTTAGCACTACAGATGTTCATACAAAGCGATGTACGTACAGTGGAATAGTGTTTAGAGTTGTACGCTAGCTTAAAGTTTTCGTTGGCTTCTACGGTGCAGGAGTATCAAGTTTTATCTACACAGAACAAAGGATGTTCTTTTGTATATTTTGGTTTTAAAATAACGTCTAAATACAAGGATAACTTATTGTTTTTATCAACTTCTAAAACCTCAGGGAAACCTGAAACAAGCATTGCAGTACGAACGATGTATAATACTCTACAAAGGACTCTTAAAATAATTTTGAAAACATTTAAGCTCACACATTTGCATTAAAATTCTATAGGAACTTCTGATATCCATATATAACGAAAGAAAATTGGAAGTTGCGTACACCTGTGATACCGAAATTAAGGTTTGCCAGAAGTAAAGAATCATGATGGATGTCAAAGAAATGTTGGTTCTTTGTTACGGCAAGGGCAAGGCCAGTTGAGTTGGGGGGAAAGTGTTATAACAAAAGCAATGTAAGAAACAGTGTCCTTAGAAGATTTCTAAAGGGGCTCACTTGACTTGTATGAATAGGGTATTCTTTGGATCATTTACAATGGCAACAAAACAGCCACAAAAGGATCTTTCGTTGAAAAGGAGTTTTCAGTAAGTGAAAGTGATACACCTACGCGCAGCTGTGGACAAGAGTATTCGGCGTGGAGCCGAGGAGAGCTCTCCGTGGCTTTCAAACGATTAGAACAGTCTTCGGCGTGAGGCCGATTAGAGCAGTCCGAGGCGTGAAGCCTATTAGGGCCGTCCTCTGATTCTGTCTTGTATATTTGTCTGTTCATATATATATATATATATATATATATATATATATATATATATATATATATATATATATGAGAAACGAATAAAGTTTATCGAGCAATAAACATTCTGCCGTCAGTAACTCTAAACAGAGATTGGTAACCCTTGGTCGGCAACTTTCATTTCGATGTTTTAAAAGAAGAAGCAGTAAATAAATAAGTTGGAAACGGGCATTCCAGTGTTTTAAAATCTCCTTCTCACACACATCCACGCATACCCTGAGAGAAACCTCATTGGTCGCCGACTTATTTGCTCGCCATTATTATTGCTTCACCTGTCTCCAATGTACACCTCAAGTTCAAGAGGTGCCGAATTCGAATCACGCCAGTTAGGATTAGGATTTCATTACGGAAGGGATTCGATACGTAGGCCACCATGCTGAGCATATTGTTCCTATGCCCCAACTGGAGAACCCCCGGGAGGAAGGATGAGGCGAAGGAGACCGAGGGCGGCCGACCCACAAACCCACGACAGTATAGAAAGAAGGGTCCCTACAGTTTACTTGGATAAAGACCTCCCCCGACAGCCCAGGACAACGGATACGCTCCCCTAGTGCGGGACGACAACGTGCCCAGCAGCCGAGCCCCAAAGGTCCCTGGCTGGCGGTCCCGAAATGGTCCCAGCAGAGGAGCGGAGAGCGGCAATCGACCTACCGGAGAAGGAAGTACTTTTCCTCAGAGCATATCATGCTGCCATGCAACGCCGAGACACCCGCCGACACTTCTACGCTGATAGAGATGATGAGATGATATAAAATGATAATGGAGATGAAATAGAGTGACAGGAAATTCGGGGGATGTAATTAACCTACCCAGCATTCGCTGGTGACCCGGGAAACCGCCGAAAAACCCATGGGTCAGTTAGGTCTGTCACGGGAATCGAACCCAGATGATGATGTGTACAAGGGCGCTCAACTACGGCGGTCATCAGCGCCCTTTAAAAAACTTGTCATGGCAAAAGCCAGATATAAAATTTCTAAAATACTATACAACTGTAATTAAACCTATTAAAACTAAACGAACATAAAAAAGAATCAATCAAAACCTACTAAATATTTCATTCACTAAATCCTAAAGCCTAACCTCGAAAATAATCTAAATACCTTCTCCACTACTGCGTTATCGTCCGCTAGCATTTCTGCAAAGCTGTCCGGCAGCTGCAGAGACGTCCTAAGGTCTGCTAGGTGAAAACACTCTAGCAGCACGTGTCGGACAGATAACGCTTCATTGTAAAACGGACACAGCGGAGCAGGCTCCTTTTTAAAAAGAAAACTATGAGTAAAAAAGCAGTGCCCAATACGCAACCGAGCCAAACTCACCTCCTCGCGACGAGATGACCGACAGGAGGTAACCCAGAGAATCGGAAGTTCTTACACAGATCTAAGTTTACTATTGCGGAGAACGGACCACTCTTCCTGCCAGCTGATTTGCACAGCTCTCCGCAATACGGTCCTAAAATCTTTCGATGTCACACATGGTACTCGAACCCTGGGCTTCATGGTAGCCGTCTTGGCCGCCGAATCCGCCATTTCATTCCCCTGCAAGCCTACGTGACCAGGGATCCATGCACACACCACGCTAACGCCAGAAGCGTGTAAAACGTGGAGGGCATCCTGTATCCGCTACACAATAGGGTTGTAGTTGTACAGCTGCCGTAGGCTTTGAAGTGCACTGAGGGAATTACTCAGGATTAAACAGTCACCCAACTTTCGTCGACGTACGTGTAAAATTGCCCGGTATATTGCATAAAGCTCTGCAGTAAAAATGGAAGTGCTAGTGTGGCATCCAAATGTATACGGTTCGGTTCCACACACGTAAGCACAACCAACACCATTTGAGTTCTTGGAGCCAGACCTCCCGAATGCGCGTCATAGACGAAATCGCCTGAGCCATCCCGCTCGGTGCCAGGATGAGTTATCTGGATAATGTTTTTTCCGGGGTTTTCCCTTAACCTGAAATGTCAATGTCTGGTATCTGTAGTCTCTATAGATCCAGAGCTCCCAATTTCATGTTCTCCATTTATAAAAACTGTTACTCTAGTCGGCCACGCTGTAGCTGAGTGGTTAGACCGTTCGATCCTAACCAAGGTGGCTTTGGTGCTGGCGACTGCAAAGTGAGATTTGTGGTGGACAACAGTGTGCTGGGGCGGGTTTTCTCCGAGACTTCTGGTTTCCCCCGCCATCTCATTCTACCGTACTCCATCTTCAGCTCATGTATCATCAGTGTCACCGCCTGCGGTGCCGTATGTACTAAAAGCAGACATTAAACACTACACTAGTCTAGACAAGAAAACATTTGACGACGAAGAAAAAATCTCAGTTTTGTTAACATATAAGGTGCATATACCTGTTATTAATACATACCGTAAAAAGTGCACTATATATGTGCGCACTATACTGAATTGTACAGTATTATCAATCCACAATATTCATAAGGTCTAGAAACATGTTTCCATTAGGAAACTAGTATATCTGATATTCAAAGAACCTATAGCAAATTTATTTAACTTGTTTTTGATCAAGGTATCTATAGCAATATGTAGGCAAACTATTACAATATATAACAAAGACTACACTTCTGGAACAATGTATAATATAGAACGGTTATTCATTAACGGGCGATTATCTAAATAATTAAAATTTGCTCCATCGCTATGTCATAACGTCCATGCAAATTTTGTAACGTATCCTAGAACACAGCTTGCTGAAGATTATTGAAAAATGAGAATTTCTGAAAATGCCGATTCAGTTCTGGGAGAATCTGTACAGTTGAGCACTTTCTCGTTGAACATTCACCAAAAGAGGCGACAGATGGTGTAGAATCATAGGAGTCTGGTGTGTTCCGATGGCCAGGGACTGTAAAGCCACAGAGAGTCCTACCGAGCGGGATGGTTCAGGTGGTTTCGTCTGTGGCCCGCATTCGGGAGGCCCGGGTTCGATTCCCGTGGCTGACCCACCTGACCCATGGGTATTTTTGAGGGTTTTCCCGGATCGTTAGG
Source organism: Mantis religiosa (assembly GCA_030765055.1). Classification (NCBI taxonomy): domain Eukaryota; kingdom Metazoa; phylum Arthropoda; class Insecta; order Mantodea; family Mantidae; genus Mantis; species Mantis religiosa. The sequence goes on from CM060955.1 coordinate 39,592,386, forward strand.
CAAATTCTGGGTAGGTTAATTATATCCCCCGAATTTCTTGTCCCTCCATTTAATCGCCATTATCGTTTCATATCATATCTCATCTCGTGTTCTCTTTCAGGGTAGAACTGTCGGCGGGTGTCTCGGCGGTGCATGGCAGGATGATTGCTCTGAGTTACAGATGTATTCTTTTTATCTTGAAATGTGCAGAGCGATAGGCAGTGGTATCTGGACGAGTCCACCTCAGAACGGTTGCAACTGGAGGGGAGGGCAGGTCATTTGCCTACCAGTTGCAAGCCACTAAACACGTGCAGAGCTACTCGGTAACACTACAGCTTGTTTCAAAATGTGCTTGTCTCCTGGTTCCAAGAGAGCATTTATAAATGACGCCTTCTAGCAGCACATTAGGAAATAAAGTTTTACATTTAAAAACACGAGAAGTAATAACCAATATACATAGATGTATAAAAAAGGTACAATGGTCTGGTTCTGCTATAAAAATCTGGGGAAGGGTGTCTGAGCAACAGTTGTGTCTGAAAGCAGTTTAGGTGAGTTATTAGGGAAAGAAAAGCCATTGGTGATAGTGCAACAACGTCCTTCTCTAAGCCCAGTAAACAAAAATTAAAAATCTTATTTGGATGTTTTAATTCAGAGGTAGTTAGGCGAACTATGAATAATTTTTAAACCACAGAAAAACAAAGACCAACTTTGAAGAAAGTGCTTATGAAGCTAAAAATTCTACTGACTTCCAAGGCAGTGTCTAAACATCAAGAAGAGTTCTTTTGAAGGTAGGATTATTTGAAAAAAAAAAAAAAAAAAAACACTAAGCGTGACAGACAAATTTTAATCGAACATCGCACCATACGTGCAAAAAGGCTTAAGTATTTTCGAAATATTCGGAGATATCGAAGTGAAGTTTATATAGTTTATATGGATGAAACATATAAATACAGCACATATTGGGCCATATGCCTGGAGCGATATGCGTTACAGGGACTCTGCAGCGATGTTGAAAGGCCGGCAGTTGTTTATCATGCCTGCTGGAGGAGAACAGGGTTTTGTTCCAAATGCCTATGTACTATTTAAGATCCAACAAAAGTGTGGAGATTACTACCATAGTAAGAATTACAACTTAGTTTATAAGAGCTACAACACTGGCTTCCAGAGTGAAATTTGATTTTAGACACCTTATGCACAGCCCTCCCCTCCCGTGAACTTACGCGTGTGACGCTTTGTGGCGATAGGTGCACTATCCCTACCACAGTTGCTACTCATCCCTACCGCGCAGGATTCCTGCAAAGATAAAATAATACATCTGTAAATTACTTCCTCTTTCGGTAGGTTGGTTGCCAGCCTCCGCTCCTCTGCTGGGACCATTTCGGAACCACCAGCCAGGGACCTTTGGGGCTCGGATCGCCTGCCTTGGGACCATTAGGGCCTGTCGGGAAAAGTCTCTATCCAAGTAAACAATAGGGACCCTGCCCTCTGTACTGTCGTGGTTCTTTGGGTCGACCGCCCTCTGTCTGCTTCGCCTCATCCTTCCTCCCGGGGGTGCCACCATTTGGGGACATAGGAACAATGGACTCAGCATGGTGTCCTACATACCAAATCCCCTGCGTAATGAAATATCAATCCCTCAGGTTGTCCTATAATGTTGAAGCCACTGTTTATAAGGTCTTCAGACAACAAAGTTCTAGGCCTGAACAGCGGTAAAAGGAGCACGGATAGGCACAGAAGTCCCTATCAGTGTGTAATAATAGACAGCAGAACTGTGTCCCTTGGTGCCACCTAATTAAGGTGCTTATTGATCTATCACTGATTTCAAACTCAGCCTCTCTTGATAATCATTTGTGTACGAGCCAAAATAGCACTCCAATAGAAATACTAGGAAAATTTTTTCTCAGTGTCTCCTTTTCAAACTCTACCTCACAATGCAACGTTCTTTGCAGTACCAGGAACACATAAGGCTTAGGCAAGAATATATCTACGGACGAACGAGCACATGAAAAGTGCACGAAGCCCAGTACTACATATTTTGGCATAGAACCAAAGCAGATGCCTTTGTTGTAGCTGTGAGTTTGATATATTCATGTATTGTTTTGAACGTGATCAAGAGTTATGTACCTCTTGTGAATATTCTAAGTCATAAGTCTCAATTCAAGGAATAACTTGGTGACAGTGTAGTTGAAACACATTGGCAAAATGTGGCTGTAAACCTCACGGTTGGTGGGCATGCATTTCTTCTAAAGGGCGACCTGTTAATACTCCATGTGCACATTTGAAGAACCACGTTAATGGCTGGAGAAAGTATCCTTACGGTTGCAATAAAACGATCCGCAAGAGTTCTTCTTTCTTTAAGAGTATAATTGATATTACATCCGTAGCTCTGACTCGCTGGCGGTAATTGTTTTAAGAACCGGAAAGAGACTCTCTTTATTGCCGCTGATTTATTTCACAGCCGGCAATTGTTAGTGGGAGGTGTGCTTTACGTTGTGGAACTCCTTTTTATCCGAATTTAGTGTTTTACATCGGTTGGGAAGAGCTCTAGAAAACGTCACTGTTGTACCATGCTAATTTGGAATCAACTTGTTTTAGCAGCGAAAGCAATAGCTTTGATAAATGGTCATTCAATCTATTGTCCTAAAAGGCTTATGTGTTACGGGACCAGTAGATTAACAGCAGAAATGATGAGTAAAATGTTTAAGATCGCTTGCAAATACCTGTATAACCAAAATTCTTTTAAGACGGATTTTGTTACCAATTACCGTAGTATTTGTGGACGAAGGTTTGACTGAACAATGATTATCCAATGATGAGTTGGATAAAACATCTGGATATCTGAACTCCAGCGGGCCACGGCTTGTGAGCCTAGTAGAATCTACTAATTACGAGTCTACTGGTATTATTCCGGCTGCCATGAAAGTCGTGAAAGCTTACGACTGCTTATGGTGCAGGGTACACATTTATCCGCGTTTAAATGTTACGAAACTTCTTCGTAAGCAGCAAATATATTACTATTGTTCCATCTCCAAGAATGTTTCTAAAAGTATGTGATTTACAACGCAGCATTTAACAATATTGTGCCTCTGAAGCCACGTACTTATTGCGCGAATACCTCTTGAAGTAGCAAACGAAGTAAACCACTTATGAATGAAAATTAACATGCATGAAGTGGCCCATTCCTATAACTTGCAATAGGGCTTTTCCTCTATGAGGCTAATACTATCTATTGGCTCAAACAAGCTGCTATGACTTCTCTGAAAAGTAATTCTAACACACAAAAAGGAACTGAAGATCGATTTTGTAATCGATTTGAAATGAAGGCATGGTTCGTATACTGCCTTTAAGAATGAGATTCACTGCAACTGTTACACAGGGAAGATTTAGGCTTATGCGAACTTCTCAAGGAAAGCGTAAACTGAATGATGGCTATGACACTTATATGAGAACCATAAATGACACGAAATGAACACAAATTTCTGTATTATTCTTAAAGCCTGCGCCTAAGTTCAACGAAGTATTGGCTTGATATTCCGCACAGTGCCATACTTTGAGGAGGATAAAGTACCTTTGCTGGACAACAGAGAAGCTCACGCTGAAAGAGCTTGCCATTACAACATAATCTGTTCAGTTCTGCTTTAGCGACCTTTTATGCATGCCAGTACAGGCTCACCATTTTTTGGTAGGAGAAATAGTTTGGGTGTTCGCAGCATTTGTAGTTTCCCCCTATATAAATGAACAGGTTAACGTGGAAAAGGAACAATATTGTTCTCTGTTGGTGGTCGATTCATTTATTTAATCATAATCGAAGCGTGTGTGATAAAATCACACGGTTTACCATACTGACTATCATTTCTTTAATAACATTAATCAAATTATGCATTAGAAAGCTTTTTGTTTCCAATTTACAGTTAAAACATGATGTATTGCGAGATATGTTTCAATGTTTCAATACACATTAGACATGCGCTTATGGGAGACTAGATGTCAGTTAAATACTTCAAAATCTGTCTGCATTCAGCTGGCTTTCCTTAACCATTCTTGTAAAACCATTCTTACAAACATTTTTTCTTACCTACTTCATGTTAATCGAGAGAGATGTTTGTATTAAAAAATTTCTTTACAATTTTCTGTAGGTACAACGGGAATAGAGGAACACAGTAAGTGAAAAATCAGATATTTAAGTAACATTTCCTAAGTTATTTCTATTGATATGTCTGATAAAATTGGCCTGGAGCATTTGGTAGATTATTTCAAATGTTCTGGTCGGAATTAGCATTTTTTTTTTCTGTGCAGACTTCTCCTAATGTTGTCCTCTGGGAGTGTCTTATAAGATTACCTTACATATTTTGACCTCAGAACCATGATTTTAACTAACAATTGAAAGTCCAACTAGCCGTCATATATCATGATGAGAAGAATATTTGAGATAAGGCTACAACTAAGCTGAAAAATGGGGATCTTGCATTTTACATAATACATCTAGTTCTCCTGGAACGTTTCTGATAATACAAAGGAAGAGTGAAACAGTTTATGACATCCCTATAGTGCAAGAAGGAAAACGGGATAATGAGTCTGTCGTGTCCCAGCCCATAACCTCTTGTCTTCTGAATGAACTGAGAGAAGGAGTCATTCAAGACTGAAGAGACAAGCGAATGGATATGAAAATCGAGAACAGGGCGCCGCTTTCTTGGAGCGACAAAAATGATAGTCTGCTCGCGTAAACACTAAATGGGACGTGGGTTCTTCGCCTGTCTGGGAAAATGGTGACAACACTTCTGGGTGCAGTAAACGCTGCTGAAGCTTCTCGCCAAACAACTATCATTATTAGTTGAGGTAAGCTGTGGGGAACCTGGGCGCAGCTCAGCTCCTCTGATCATGCATTCTCTAGTAACGTGCCCATTTCTAATCTTTCTAACGCTCTGGATTCGATTTGTAACTTCTTTCAACAATATTTGCAGTCCTTAAGCCCTATAGTTCTAAATGGTGGCATGGGGATCCCTTTCTACTCTCAAAGACTTTTTACTCGATCCGCGAAGATCCTTTTTTAAAGGTTTAGTTACTTCTTTAACCGGTTAGAACGTTGGATAATTGAAATAGATTAAATGACTGTTTAGGGATAAAGGAAAATCCAGGAGACAAAGCTTACTCATCCTAACCAAGATTCAAACTCGGTATTCTTTTAATGTGGGGCAGATATATTATCCTAGAGCACAAAAATGATATGTAAACATATTTATTAAGCTATTACATATATGTATAAATGAGATTACACATCACATCTAGGATTACAATTTCACTTGGGAGGGGATTCGGTATGTAGGCCACCATGTTGGGCCCATTGTGCCTATGCTCCCATGTGGGGCACCCCTGGGAGGAAGGATGAGGCGAGAGGAGACAGAGGCGCGTCCAAAGGAGCCACGACCGTGCAGAGGGCAGGATGCCTACATTATTTAATAGTCTGTGTTAAGCAATAAAACTGCGTTGTAATCTTTTGAAACAGATAAAACCAGCAAATTATTATATTTTTATAAAAATTCTTATCTCCATTTGGAAGGAAATTATAATATTAAGATGCTTAGAGTGAACGAGAGAGATAAATAATACTGGAAATAACCTGCCGAAAGTGCGAGAAGCTTCAGTGATTCCTTCAAAATATCTACTCCACTATATCTGATCTGCAAAACTGTAATCAGTTTTTTTCTACCACGTACCGCTTTTTTACAATTAGTAGTTATTTATAAAATGGTTTGATGTTGTGCGCATAAATATTGTATGGAATTAAGAGATACTCTCAGTTCATAGAATGCCATTCTTCCATGTTCAAACTTGCTAAGGAATGTTCAGTCTTTCAAGCTTAATTATTAGCAATTCGTGAAGCATTGAAATGGTGCAACAACTTACAATGTACCGCTCGCCTTACAGTGACTCACAGGCAACAATTGCAGCTTTGAAATATACCAAACACAGCAGTCCCATCCCTGAAATAATGTTGTTGTTGTTTTCAAATGCTAAGCTTTGGCAATGAAGCCATTAGCTCTCTTGTTCTCCAATATTTCTGTGTAGTGGGTCCGGCAGGTAGGGCTTCACAGGTTAAAAGATGTTCTTCAGTCATTTCCTCTTCTTTGTTGCACAGAGGACATTTTGGACTTGTATAAATTCCTATTCTATGTAAGTGTTTGGCCAAATAATCATGTTCCGTATGTAATCTAAAATTGGCTACTGCAGCTTTACGTGGGATTTCGGGAATAATTTCTGGATTTTTAATTAAAATGTTCCATTTTTTATCTTTGGCTTTGTTAGACATTGATTGAGTTTGTTTGTTTTTATATTTGCTTTTGATCGATTCCCGGCTCTGGGGTTGGCGATTTTAAGTCGGCCCTATCCACGCCTTCACCTCTGTCTAGCACACGTGAAGTATCCCCTATGCCCAACGTGGTTCGGAGTCCACGGTAAAAACTGTAGGTCCTCTCACCTCACCGCCATCTTCACTATCACCCTATCATCGGAGGTAATGGACACCGCCCTCTGGGTGCCTCCACCTGAGAAATGGGTCCGGTCATCACTTGGTGGGGTGAGGTTACCCCGAAGGCCAAGGTTGCCATGTGGGGAGTGTTAGTAACTAACTAACTAACTATATTTGCTTTTGATTAATCTTTTTATGGATGTAAAGGGTAAGTTTTTACTTTTGTTCTAAATTAAATTTGCACCTTCTTTGGCAAGAAAATCAGCTGATTCATTTCCAGCAATTCCAAAATGTGCAGGTATCCATTGTAATATAATTCTTTTCTGTAGTTTTTGAAGTTGTTAGATCATTTTGTGAAATTCTTTAATTTGGATTGACCTCATTTTATATGAACTTATTGCACATAATGCTGCTTTAGAATCAGAAGGTATGACAGCATTTTTGAATTTATCTATTCTGTATAGAAGGCGTTGGAGTGAAATATAAATAGCCGTTACTTCTGCATCAAAATTTGTTGTGTGGTATCCTACTGGTTGATAGAATGAGAACAGTGCACACTGAATTCCTGCTCCTGAGTTGTTGTCCAAGTTAGATCCATCTGTGTTGATATGTAACCATTCTTCAGGTGGGTATTTAGTGTTCATAGTTTCTAATACTAGTGCTTTTAGTACAGGTTTGGAAGTTTCAGAGTTCTTAACTATTTGTTCTAAATATAACTGAATATTAATTGGTTCAAAAGTCAGTGGTTTTTTTTTTTATTAAAATGTTTTCTTTAGAATTAGGAAGATTCAGATCTGTTTTTAATTCCATAACTTTGTGTAGGAAACTTGTTTGTGTTTTTATGCTACTTAAAACATATAGCTGAAATAAGTAATCAAATATTAAGCGGTTCTCATCTGTGTATTTCATGGGTCAGAGGGCACGTAGGGATTGCAAAGAGAGCTGCAACTTCAGATCTTCCAGAAATTTACACTCTATGACCTATTTCTTATGTGAGGCAAACATTAAAGGAGATTATCATCAACGACTGGAATGAATACTAGTTAAAATGTGCTTGTGGTGCTTTGACTAAGGATTTATATTTCTAAACCTTTTCTGACAGACATAAATGTAAATTCCTTAAACCTATGTCCTCACTAAATTCTTAACTGGACATGGCAAATTTTCAGCTTACTTATTTCGATTCAAAATCAAATCCACGTCTGTTTGTATTTGTAGAAATGATGTTCCAGATGACCCTCACATTTTATTTGATTGCCCTTTTTTTCGTTTTTCAATACCAGTCCCTTAGAGAATTTCATGCCATGCTGGATGTTGCTAAGAGCTTAGAGCAAATGGTTCAGATCCTGATTATGGCATTGAGCTTAACAGTCTTACTAGCTTCCCAATCCTTGTTAGCTCCCTTAATAGTGATCTAAACTATGAATCCCTGGACTTAAATGTACTTACAGCTTTGTAAGTGGCCATGTGGGCATATTATCTTATGACATTTCCTAGTGATGTACATCAGCTGGAGAATTTAATGCATGTTACCGTAGTACCATAGTGGTTTGATCAAGCGGACGGAAACCTGGAGACCCATGATTCAAATTCCGGCTAAATCATCGAATTGTATAATCTGAATAAATGTCCAAACAATAACAAATAATGTAATAATTTCATATTTGTATATTGAATAATCAATCGAATCTCGTTCAGGATGAGCTATGTGAATAAAGTTTTTTTCGGGGTTTTCCCTTATCATGAAAAGATTAAGGTCGTGTAACGCTAACTCCTTACCGTTGGAAGACATAACTTAAAAAAATAATGCAACTAAGCCTATAGTTGAATAGAACTACACAAGCACGAGGATGGTCTGAAAAGTTTCCGACCTCAACATGAAGATGGCAGCACTCATAAACAAAAGCTAGTGAACTTCTTTATTCATCTGTTGACAGTTACTCACCAAAGTTCAACCATTTTGGATGCTCAGTTGTTATGTAACAATCGTTTGAGTAAGTTGATGTGAATGTTTTTATGAAAATGGATAAAATCGAGTATCGAGGTATCATTGAATATTTGTTTTTGAAAGACAATACGCCTACGCAAATCAAAGATGAGTTGGATTCTGTGTATGGGGACTCTGCACCCTCTTTTACCACAGTGAAATTTGTGCAGCTGAATTTAAACGTGCTCGTAAGAGCTTCGGAGACGTTCGCGACGTTCAAAAACTGCAACTACTGACGAAAACATCGCCAAAGTTCAGCAAATGGTGCTAGACGACCGCGGAATTAAAGTGAGAGAGATAGCACAGGTTATGAACATGTCAAAATAACGTGTTTGTCAAATATTAAATCAACATTTAGACATGAGAAAGCTGTCTAAACGTTCGGTGCCACGTTTGCTCACGTTAGACCAAAAACGTGTTCGAATGAACATTTCCAACGCTGTGTTGGCGCAGTTTAGGTGCAATAAATCCAATTAATTACTGTAGATGAAACCTGGATATACGCCCAAAACAAAAATAAAGTCCAAACAGTGGACTGCAAAGGAGGAACCGGCTCTTTCAGCTGGAAAAGAGATGACGAATGAGAGAACGTAAGCTTTCACGGCCGGAGTCCATAATACAATTGGTTGTTTCCGGGCTGTTTTGCCGTGGTCTGTTGGAGTAAGAACCAAACGTTTCGTCCACAATTACGGCAGACATCATCAGTGGCGCGGTCGAAGCTTTCTTGCAGAGAGTTTGGCTGCGTCTGAAGCGTTCAGACCAGCAGTCCAGCAGACCAGTAGAATAGTAGAAGAGACGAGTCGTCCAGGTTTACCTGGACGGAGTGTTCGCTGCCCAGCACCTAATCGCTTATTGCGTCTTTATCTGGGCGGTATAGAAGAGTCATTATTGTCTCAGGCGATTGTTTTTGGCAGTAGACATATCTAGCCTTTGTGTGCGCAGTCGCCCCGTTTAGGGGGGATGCGCCAATGCTGGCTGCGCTCTTCCGCCTGCCTGGGAGGCATCTGAGCACAGTCCGCTTAACAGGCTAGAGGGAAAGGAACAGTGTTAAGGTATTGAGTTTACCAAGCCCATTTCTGGGCTTAGGAGGTTGGAGTCAGGGGGTGGTGACCCTGTTCGGTACTAGTTACCCAAGGCATCTTTGGGTAACTGGTAGCTCGGTCGTCGGCGAGGAACCCTGTGGTCGTAACGGCCAAGGGTGTTCACCAGTATGTTTGGATGGGAGTCCAGCTTATAGTAGATGGTGCGGGATCTCTCCCTCTTCACGTCCACGATATACGGCACCCCAGAGTATGAATGAAGGATGTGGGACGGGAAACTACGCCCGTTGTCGTAGATCATGCGCAATACCCTGTTCTGGACGCGCTGGAGTCTGCGAATAGTGGTGGGAGCCGCTGACCCCCAGACTTCGCAGCCGTACAGAATCAGGGGCGGTATGATCGGCCGATACAGGCGTAGTTTGAGGTGCGTTGGCATGGTGGATTTTAGAATAGGGTATAGCTGTGTTAGCGCTGCATGCCCTTGTCCGGCTTTGACCCGGACATGAGGTGTGTAGGTGAGACCGCGATCGAGGTGGACGCCAAGGTATTTGGCAGTGGGAACCCAAGGGATTTGCCTCTGCCTTAACCTCAGCGACCAATCCGGTCGCCTAACTCGGACCTTAGCCAGGAGAAGAGCGGAGCTCTTCTCGGGGCTATTGGCCATCCTCCACTTCTCACTCCAAAGGCCAATGGCTCGGAGCTGGCGCTGCAGCGGAGGATGACAATATCGTAGGTTTTTGTTACGTGTCATTATGAGGACGTCGTCAGCATATTGGCACGTAACAGTCTGTGGTTCTAAGGGTAAGTCAGACATGTAGGCCGCAAAGAGTATCGGGGACAGTACACTGCCCTCCGGGATTCCCGCGGCTATTGGTGTGATAGATGACATCCGTCCTTCCACTCTGACCCTGAATGTGCGGTTTCTGAGGAAACTACTAATCAGGGCGAGATAGGGAGGAGGTACGTTGGCCTCCCTGAGTTTGTACAGTAGGCCTTGGTGCCATGTTGTGGCAAAGGCTTTCTCTACGTATAGCAGCACCGCGACTGTCTTGAGGCTTTCCTAGAATCCCAGGGCTGTCCTCTCGGCCAGACGCGGTAGCTGTATGGTAGTGGAGTGTCCATGACGAAAACCAAACTGGTGATCGAGTAGGAGCTGCCTTTCCTCAAAGAGAGGGGTCAGGCGGGATAGGAGCAACCTCTCAAATAGTTTTGAGACGGTTGGAAGAAGACTTATGGATCGGTAGCTAGACGGAAAGACCGGATCCTTGCCGGGCTTCAGGATGCACACCACTCTCGCCTCTTTCCAGCAAGCCGGGAAGTGGCGGAGGTGGAGGCCCGCATTGAAGATCCGGGTCAAGTGGATAACGGCCCTCTTGGGAAGGTGCTGGAGCATGAGTGCACTAACACCATCATGTCCAGGGGATTTGTTGGGTTTCAATTTTCGGATTTCAGCAGTCACCGCCTTTGGGGTGACTATTGGGATATGGATCGCCTCATGGCGCCGCTGTGGCTCCTCATAGAGGTCTTCCACAGCAGCCTCCACGAGGTCAGTGAAGTCTTCGCCCTGGGGGTTCTCCCTCGGCTCGAATTGACTTTCCAAATGAACCGCGAAAGCTGTGGCCTTATCTTGAGGCTCATAAGCGAGTCTCCCGCGAGTGCCATGCAGCGGAAGCGGGAGGCCATCGAAATTTACAAACATCCTAATAATTTCAATAGAAAGGAAGAAGCCTTAAAACTAAATAGGAACTGGCATCCTGTTCTTGAAAACAGGAAACGCCATTTAACCACCAAAAATGACGCGGACCAATCACAGGACACCATTGCCGGACCACCCAGGCACCGCCCCCCAACTACCAGTACAAATAGCGCGACTCACTTACATACCATTCAACAGAACAGATAGAGCCGACATACTTGATATAGCACTATCACGCAACTTAACCCGAAGGCTTCAACTTCAAACCAAAAAACGAACTGTCATCAGACCACATTCTTCTGATGATCACTTTGGAAGGCAACGCGGCTAAGGTCCCACCACTTAAACGCCCGAACTACAATAAAGCAGACTGGGAGAAGTTCGCAACCACAGTAAGCAAAAACCTCCCCACGTTCCCTCTAAATTCAAACGAAAACGTGAACAGGGCAGTACTCCAATTGGAGCAGGCCATAAAAGCGGCAACTGTAATATCAGTGCCCAGAAGCCAGCCCAAAACGTTCCATAATCAGCTTTCCCGAGATATAACCTCCTTAACGGCAGAACGAAACCGAGCCAGGCGGAAATGGCAAAAGTCCAGACATATAATCGACCAAGAATATTACAGGTTCCTAAACACACTAGTGCAACAAAAAATGTCTGCTCATATCACAAACCAATGGCAAAACACGCTTGAGAATCTCAATTACGAGAGAGACTCAGTGTGGAAGGTCGCCCGCTGCCTGACACGTGACAGGGTTCATATCCTTCCCCTACACCATAACCAAAACATAGCCACAACGGATCAAGAAAAAGCAGATGCACTAGCGGACGCACTGCAGGCTACGCTAACTCCGAATGCCAATCCGTCTTGCCCACAATTTGCGGAAGAGACGGAAACAGAAACAAAGAATTACAAAGAGTTAAGAACCCACAATAAAGTGAGAGAGACATGCCCCAGCGAAATTAAATGGATAATTAAGCACCTCCCAAAGCGAAAAGCGCCGGGACCTGATGGAATCCCAACCGTGGCACTTGCCAACCTACCGGAAGACGCGATTAAATTACTAGCAAATATATTTAATTACACCCTATAGAAAGGATATTATCCCGAGAGATGGAAGCTTGCCATTGTGGTACACTTCCCCAAGAAGGGCAAAGACGCCTCTCTCCCACAGAACTACAGACCAATTGGTCTACTAAGCGTTCTAGGCAAACTTCTCGAAAAGGTCATACTCAAACGACTCAATAGCCAACTAATCAAACAAAATATCACAATCCCGGAGCAATTTGTATTTAGAGCCAAACACTCCACAACACTTCAACTACTGAGAGTCACAGAACACATAACTCACGGGTTTAACATCCGCAAATCAACAGGAGCACTCTTGCTCGACGTCGAACGCGCATTCGACAGGGTGTGGCAAGCAGGACTGCTCAAAAAGCTTAAAACATTGAACATACACGACATATTAATAAAGCTCATCGCGAACTACCTACACGACCGCAAATTCCAAACGAAAGTTAACAACCAATTATCGACCCCCCGCCAAATCAAAGCGGAAGTGCCTCAGGGAAGTATCCTAGGGCCGATCATCTTTAATATCACTATGAACGACATACCAAAAACCAATTACACAGATTTGTACATCTACGCAGATGATGCAGCAATTGTGACTCAATCAGCCAAACTGGACTTCATCCACCGGAGACTACAAAACGCCCTGAATAATCTAGAAGAATGGCTCACAAAATGGCGTATTAAAGTAAACCCAAGAAAAACGCAAGCCATAATTTTCACCAAAAAGCTTAAGCACAGATTGGGGAAACACCAGCTCCCCCCACTCTCTATATTCGGAGAAAATATAGAGTGGACGGACACAGTCACCTGGCTAGGACTCAAAATGGACCAAGGGCTGACGTGGAAAAAGCACGTCCACCAAATCAGGGGTAAAGCCAAAGCTCAATTGGGCAAGGTTTACCCCCTCATAAACATGAACTCCCATATAAACATGAACTTAGGGCTCACGCTATACAAAACTCTTATAAGGCCCATATTCACATATGCAACGCCGGTCTGGGGGTATGCTGCCAAAACATATATACTAAGATTACCAAAATTTCAAAACAAAATACTACGAATGATAGCAAAAGTACCTCACACAGCACCAGCCGACCTACTACACAGCGAACTAAAAATGCACACAGTAGAAGAATTCATTAAGAAACTAGCATATGACACCTATAAAAGCCTTGAAATACACCACAATCCTCTAATCTCACGACTCGGAAACTACACTACAGAAATAAACATACACGCGCGACCATTATCGCTGTTCGAAAGAAGACTCACACATGACGACGAAGACGACGTTCAAAACTTCCTGAACAACCTAATAAGGGACAACTGACACAGACAGTTAGGCTGACACCCCTACTTTCCCTTCATTAATCTTTATCTTACTGACTCTTTTCAAAACACTGCCCACACAGAACCCTCCAAGCCCTTGAAAACAGTCAAGGCGGCCCGGGAGTCAGAGGGGCTCCCACCAGTGTCCTACAGGCGCAGAGACAGCGGGCAACTGCAGATGGAGTAGGCACACCGACGACAGCGCATGGACTAAGGAAATAACGAACGGCCACGCCGGAACTGAGGACGACCGAACACACAGTTCGAATTGCATGCCACGCACAAACCATTGACAAACCCAGGAAACTGGGTCCATAAGTAGAACTAACAACCCCTGACTATCAGGACACCAAGGCCTGAGCTTTATTATTATAATACACATAGGCTTACGAAGCACACATATATAATAGATAAACTACACGTAACACTGACCAACAGGCCTACCCGGCCTGAGCCATAGGTATATAATTAAACTAAAGCATGAATTACACTTGGTGGTGCCCAGGTTTCATGGTCACCACCAGGAAGCAACATAGACGCGCTCGCATGCATCGCATGCCAGCTTGATAGATACCACATACTAACCGGGGTGCTATGCGGGACCCGGCTAAGCATGTTAATAAATGCACGCAAAATAATATAACATTCACGCAACTAACACGTGGAGGGGTTTTTAGTTAGTATGCCTGGCCCCCTCAGGGCACAGGGCCATCGCACGTGGGCCGTCGCCTGTAACTGGGCTTTTCCCCTCCAAGGTAAAAAAAAAAAAAAAAAAAAAAAAAACTCAGGCACTGAACGCTTCAGACGCAGCCAAACTCTCTGCAAGAAGGCTTCGACCGCGCCACTGATGATCTCTGCCGTAGTTGTGGACGAAACGTTTGGTTCTTACTCCAACAGACCACGACAAAACAGCCCGGAAACAACCAATTGTATTATTTTTAGAGATGACTACTGTTCTTTTGGGATAGCCATGGAGTTATTTTAATCGATTATCTTCAAAAAGGAAAAACCATTATAGGAGCATTCTAACGCTTCATGTCTGACAAGCTGAAGGCAGGACTTGCGGAAAAACCGCCACATTTGCAGAAAAAGGAAATGCCGTTTCACAGAGACAACGTCCTGTCTCACACCTCAGCAGTTACAATGGCGAAAATCCACGAATTAGGGTCTGAACTGCTTTACCATCTGCCTTACTCAACAGATCTGGCCCCAAGTGACTTCTTTTTGTTCCGTCATCTAAAAATTGCGCTCAGATGACAGAGATTTTCATCAAATGAAGAGGCTATCACCTTCGTGAACAATTAATTTACAGAGTAAAACGCCGAGTACTATTTGGGCGTGTTACAGAGATGGGAGCATTGCTGGGAGAAGTGTGTAGAGTTACAAGAAGATTATGTTGAACAAAAATATGATAATAAATGTCTTGTACCTGTATTAGGTCGGAAACTTTTCAGACCACCCTCGTATGTATTTCGCCATATATAGTATGCAGTAGATTTGTGCTTAGTCGATTTTCAGATAGTTCCAAAGCATTTCGCTCTAAAATCAGTGCTCGTAATGGAAACAACGGAAACTGAACTGAACTCGTTTCCATAGCACCCTAAGTGGAATGTTGACAAGGGAGCATCTAGACCAGTAACAATGTTAGTTGAAGTGTCTAATCCACCTCTGTACATATGCACTGTCTTTTGTTGCGTGTGTAAACATCTGAGTGAGAGTATTTCAGATAAAGCTTTAGGTAAATATTTCCCTTTTCCCTTTGAGTTCAATGCGTTTTCATACTCCGCAAATACGAGCACTAGCCTTTATTTAAACAGCTTCCGAACCACCGACCCGCATGTCGCCACCAGGTTGCTAGAAATAACCGTGTCATAAACGGGAACATGTACGAAAATGACGTTCGCATCCGGAAGGATCTCCAGGAACCTGTTACAGTTCGCTAATGAAATGTTGATTCTCGTGGCACTCCGTCATGGATATGAATATTAATGAGGCACAAGGCAGAAAATTGCTTTTATATTAGTTTGAAGCAGTTTGCTAATATACATTTAAATCAGAATAAATTGAGCGTAAGTTGAATTCATTTTCTACCTGAAAGTTAACGAAGAATGTTAATTTTGCTTCCCGTTATAGCAAAGTGTTGTGAATGTTGTACCTCTTGAAATATAATTTCAATTCGTCAGCCTAGCCGACATTGCACGGTTGGTTTTTAAAACTCAAATAATGGTTTCATTCATTATACTTATACCTCTTCCCACGTTTAAACAATTATTGTACAGTGATGTGGAGCTTTTGTGTTGAATTCCCCCCTCCCCATTGTAATTCAGATTTCCTACTACCTCAGCTATTTCTAATAACGAAGTGAAAATTTCTCGATATTTACTCAAACAGATGTGAAACGTCTAACCACATAAAGTCCCAACGCTGGAAGTCTGAAAATTCTGTATAACCAATAAACACTCTTTGCTGGTGGAACACTCATTGGGTGGAATGTTAATTTATTGGAAAATGAAACCTTCACACGTTCTTTTGATCCCACTGCTATTTAATAACATGAGAGTTATTTGGTTTTAATATAATACAGAAGTTGAAGAAGAAACCACAGGCTTCCCACATTAGAATATAAGAGAGGGACGATAAAACTATAGAAATTATTAACAAGCATATTGGAAGTAATATAAGAATAAATATTTAAACTTAAAGCAGAATCAAGAATAGTCGTAAGTTCCACGGCCGGAGTCTAATTTGAAGATAAAAAAAAAAAATCCGGGCTCAGTCTGATGGAGTTGGAAGATTCATATGTTTTAGCAGCGCCAGCCGAGTCAAGCACGAGACGGAAGACTAGGTATGAATATGGCCTCATCTCCAGCTAGTGAATCCCGCTTGTCCCCAATTCTGGGAGACATTCAAGCCATTCCCGACCATCAGTTTGGATTTCGTCCTGGGCACTCGACAGTCCAGCAGTTACTGCGTGTAGTGGAGACCGCTGCCCTGGGCTTCCAGGAAGGCGCCTTCACGGCTGCAGTTTCGTTGGACGTCGAGGCCTTCTCTACGACATGGCATGTCGGGATCCTATACAAACTGATCCACCTGGGGATCCCAACACAGATGATCAACATGATACACAGCTTCCTACGACACCGCACCTTCAAAGTCACAATCGCGGGGAAAACATTAACTCTAAGACCAATGAGAAGCGGAGTCATCGAAGGCTCTCTGTTATCTCCCAGCCTTTCCAATGTCTTTATGGCACAGAGTCGAAATGGCACAATACGCTGACGACGTGCTTCTGTTCTGCAAAGACAAACAAATCCTCAGAGCTTTCGACCCCTTAAAAGGACACCTCCGTCTCACACAACAGTGGTGTCGGCGTTGGCGGATGTCCGTTAATCCGGACAAAAGCCACGCCATACTTTTCACAAAGCACCACATCCCCGCAGACTGCCCCAACTTCAGCTTCCGAGGTCGAAGGATAATGTGGACTAACTCCGTCCATTACCTTGGAGTAAAATTGGATAGAGACCTAACTTTTCGCCAGCATATCAGGGACGTAGCGGCGAGGGTGCAGGGAGCACTTGCTTCCCTGTATCCTATGCTGGGGTCGACCTCGATGCCGGTTGGCCTGAAGTTATACCTCTTCCGAGCACTGGTAATTCCGGTGATGCTATATGCCTGAGAGATCTGGGACATGGCCGCAGATAGCTGGCTAGCATCGCTTCAACGTGCACAGAATAGAAGACTACAGTCCATATATTCTGTGGGTCGTTAATTTCATACCAGGTTGGTTCACGGAGCCTCGGGTCTTCCATACGTGGAGGATGAAATTAGGAGTCAGGCATCCAAATTCTATGCTACTTTACCTAGACATAAAAGTGCCCTTGTTAGATCATTGGGAGATTATGACCCTACTAGACGCCGTTCCAGGCTGTTCCGGGTACCCCGCATGGCTTGCAGCCAAAGCTGAGCTCCACATAATCTTCTAAGCTGATTGGCATCAAACTTTTCAATTTCAGCGACTAGGAAGGACTTCATCGCGAGAGTCGCGATACTTCGCGTGTGAATTTGTATTGTTATGTGACTGTGTAGAGTCAAACTTACGAGTAGGTGTAGCAACGCGAAACCGGGTGGCTTAAAGGAAAGGGAGATATAATTGTAGTGGCGAGAATGTGAGGGAGAGAGCAACTACACAACTTAAATCTTGAATCAATAAACTTGGAAGAGAAACCGAGGAGGAAGCATTGTTACTTCCAGTCAAACGCTGGACCCTGAAGGAGATATATATATATATATATATATATATATATATATAGAGAGAGAGAGAGAGAGAGAGAGAGAGAGAGAGAGAGAGAGAGAGAGAGAAAGAAAGAAAGAAAGAAAGAGAGAGAGAACCTTCATGCTCACCTTTACTGTCGACGGAGAATAACCAGGTAGTCCGAAAAAATCATCCGTTGTTCCATCTTTACAACCTATATCAAAAAGATCCTGACCTCTTCTTAACCAGAGCCGCACCTGCACCAAAGTCCTTCTAATATACCACGAAACAGGGTTGGGGATTCTGCACTCATGTAGTTAACCTCTGTCATCTTCCGTAAAGTCCGTAACCACCGAGAAAAATAATATTATGTTTTAAATGTTAAAATTTTTTAAATATAATTTAACACCTTCTGGCAAAGAGGTTAATTGCACCATAAATATAATGGAATTAAAGCAGTGTCTTTACATAAGGGTTATTAGAACATTCTGGAGTTCAGAGCGAGGTAGCGTAGGCGGTAGCGTATTTCAACTCGTATCGTGAGTTCGATCCCCTTGGCCGCCATTCCTGTTTTATGGGTTTTGGGGGGGTTTCCCGGGTCACAAGATGAATGCTGGATATGTTCCTTTTATACCTATAATTTCCTCTTCCTTCATTTGACCTAAATTTCTTTTTTCACTTCACTCTCTATCCTGTCGATTGTAAGATGTTAACAGGTATCTACGACATGGAAAAAGCAGGCTCTGTATAAATCTCGTTACCCAGTGAACAGGTTTTAGTTTCTGAGCCTAGCAATGGAACATGCAGGTCTCCAGGGGTGCGGTTGGAAGTTATAGACGCCACTGGGGTGCTTCAATCTGGAATTCATATTAATTTTCCATCTGTTCTGTCGTGGCCCCTTGATTGGCTGCTCTGTCTTCTCTTAAGTCACCCCTTCCTCCATGATGCCTGTGAATTTGATCTGTGCCTTCATTTAAAGAAGTCTTAATCTAATTCATTAGATATTCATCTTAAGTAATCTATAAATGGTAGTCAACAAACTTGTATAACGGGGTCTACCTGAAATTCTGAAGACCCCGGCCTCTATCAACCCAGCAGCGATGGAAAACTCCGGGAGTCTTTCCATGGGGAAATACCTTGAGTCTAAAAGCCGCCCCCCCCCGCAATCTCAAGACGCGTGGAAGTGGATACGCCACTTACGCGCGTCAACCCCGCAGGGAAGGTACCGAAAACCTCGGTGGGGCCGTCTGGTGATCTAGCACACCTTCTACTAGCAATGCAGACTGGTACCTTGGACTTCTTAGGCAACCCTCTACCTCCTCCGGGTGGCCGGGGCCTGGCCGGAGGTACCCGATCTCCCGCGAGCGTCGGGAACACACTGTTCCCTCGAGTCCAATTCCCTCCGAACAACTCTCCGACGGGAGGGGCTCGGCAGTTCGGCTCGAGGTTCCTCTAGTAACGTCAGAGGTACCACGAGTGCTAAGGTTCCGCAGCATCCGCACCACAGCAGCTGAATGGAATAGATCCCCTCCTCTACGGCAGGTAGTTAACAAACCAAAGTAACATGCGATTGTTGCCATCATAAGCATGATTATGGGCTTTTATAGTCTCATTAGTTTCCTCAAGTGTTAATCATGGCCATTTATGTAGTATATTGTTTGGAATATAATGTAAACGTTTTTGTTCCCAAAAGCTTCCTCATTGGCTTACAACAATCTGTAACTGCCGGCATTTCCAACGAAGGCGTTCTAAATAATTTTGAATATGAATTGAAATTAAGAGCTATTTAAAACCTATAATGTCAGAAAGAACCGGGGCTTTTTTGTGATGAAAGAAGCATCAAAAGGGTCACTTTGAGACTTACATGCACATACATTACATTACAGAACAACAAGTACATGAAACTTCTGTTATGTGGTTACGAAATTGTTCACAAAGAAACGATTTCACTCCATCGTTAATATATCACTCTTTTGTAAGCCGCACACAACAAAACCCAGGAATTATTAATTTGTGTTGTGGTAGTTTTCAAACAAAAGACCATCGCCCACAACTTTGTTTTCGTTGTAATAACGTCAAAAACATTGGATGAACAAGCCGCCTACGTCTATATTTTAATCGTTTGTAGCAGAAACAATAAAACATCGGGGAAAACACTTCATAAATTGAAAGTGATTGTAATTCCATGCAGTGGAGCGATGCAACAATACATTTATCAACTCATCTAAATCCTTTACACAACTACTCTCCTTCACGGTGCCGACAGTTAGGAGGTGATATTTTATCGGATTAGAGAATTATTTTAAAATTCAGAATTATATACCTCTGCATGGTACCTTACTCTCGTCCTTTCTGTCACTTTCGTTGTATTATAAGTCCAGGGATAACGTATTTTCCAGTGTGCAATACTTTTGTAATCTCTCTGTAATATCTACGTCATGATTCTGCAGCGGATGCTACAGTGGTGAGCTATAGGATGTGTCTCTCAGGTATACCTGGGTAGGTGTGAGAATAGATAACACAGGTATAGTCCATTTTAAAATTAGGTTGACACGACAACTAAGAACACCGTAATATTTGCTGCGCCTCGTCAGCCCTCATAGCGACATAACCTTCATTGCTGGTATAGAGTTTGTTTCCATCCCGTTTCCAACCAATGGCAATCTATTTATATCTAACTTCAGCCAATCAGAGATGTCGGAATATCTTTAGATCTGTACTGCTGCTGTAAACAACTTAGTAGTATGTCAGATGGTCTATAAGGTTGGCTGATAATTTTAATAGAGGATAATTAATGAGCTATTGAAACAAGTTATTGAATGTTTGAGTTAAAAGATTATTTTTTAAATTTAAACTAAAAACTCTAACTGTTGAAGTATTATGCTAACTTATGAAGCGTCAATAAATTTTCGGTTTAAGGCAACTGTTTCCTTAATGATAATAAGAAACATATGTTGCTGTGAATAACTGAAATGCTAAGTAGAGTGAACATGGTATTTAGGAGCTATGCATTGACGACATAGTAAATCACCTCTAACATATTAAAAGGCACAACTTCTGGATCTGCATGCTCTTTGTCAACTTAAGTTCTGCTACTTCATGATCACTCACCAAGCTTCTTACATGCACGTTGCCAGACCATAAGCTTGTTACTCCAATCGAAACAACATCCCTTCCTCTTAAATTGTGGAGCTACATCCCGTTTTCAGAAACAGCATACAGTCCACCAAAGCAAAGATAGTCTCCGGGGAATGAAACGCAAGGGGTTGGAAATATTCCTACACCCTCCTTCGACAGATTTATGACACCCCATGTCAGTTCAGTAACATTTACTCTGAAACATTCTGACGGCTTTTACTTTTGTGAGTACATCTTCTCAGTTTTAGGATACTAAGTTAAGTGCTTTCTTAACGGTTCTGCTCCTTGTGCAGCATTCCTTCTCTGTCACACACATTCGTTGTCCTTGTCCCACTGTGGTACCTTCCTGTCAAGGACTTACTTTGCGTTGGCGGACAGTACCTAAAATTATGCAACCGTGTGATGTCTGAACGTACTGAGTTATAATTACTCTAATTGTGTGGTAATTAATGTAATGACTCATGTCTTGTTGAGAAAGTTCACCGGAACATCAACTTACATCAGCTACACTGACTTAAAACTAATTGCTCTTCTCGACACGTAAGCTGCCTAGCTAATGATTTACTATCCCGTGACAAAATCCTGACTGATTCACACAATACTCGCTGAATTTATCGTCCGTTTGGATTTAGTTGTCAGAAAGAGACAGCAATATTGGAGGGATGATCTGACCTACCTCCCATTCACTACAATGGAGAAGGAGTGTTTCTTCTGGTCAAAACCTTCCCTTGTCAATTTTCTTCCGACACTGCTGCCTCAAATGTGCAGATTTCTGAAGTGTGAGTATTGCTTTCCCTTTCTAGAAATCTGGGATTTATCCCGCACATACTATACATGAAATTTATTTTTTAAAATTGTTTATCTTTTTCACAATTATTTTTTTTTATAAAGTTAGCCATCTTACTAGTCATGGAGGAAATTTCACAAACAAAAGAGTAAACACAATCAGTCCACTACCAAGCTACTTCCATCTCTGTCTCTATCTATCTCTATCTCTCTCTCTTCCACACATCGTTTAATAAACCATTTATAATAATTTTCAGCACAACATTTCAAACCAAAATAACGAAACATTTAGTCATAATTTGATCTATATGAAAATTGGCTGAAAAGTATTTCCTTATATGTACTTTTGCCATTTTAAATTCTTCGTAAGGGATTAGTAAAATGTGTGAAAAGCACACAAATTATGTCAAATAATTTCTTTATCAAGTTAACCATTTCTACATACTGCTTGTTATTGGTTTCAATTATCTCAAATAGGAAGAGTTTCGTTTCAGTTTTTTCCCCTCCCGACCTTGCAAAGAGAACAGATTTGCAAACTCATTCAATAGCGACCATCTCTTAAAGGTTATGACTGGCTTAAACCTACATTATTCCCTTTGTATTTAGTAGGAAAGATGTAATAAAGCTATTTATACATTTTTCCTTAGTTAAAATAAAAAATAGGCCAATACATTTTTCTAAATATAATTTGTTAAAGAGTGAGTAAAGATAGGCATGAAAATGTTACATAAGACATAGGAATAAATTATTTACCATACATATACGCCCGCCTCGGTTACATAGATGGTAGCATGTCTGGCTCACGTTCAAGAGGTCCCGAGTTCAAATCTCGGTCAGGGTGAGTTACCTAGATAAGGTTTTTTCCGGGTTTTTCCCTTATCCTTCAAGACGAATGTCGGGTAACTCTAAGCTCCATGGACCCTGGACTCATTTGAGCATCATATCACCCAATTCATTCACCGTCCGATATGACTTAATGTTGGGGCGGACGTAAATTAAAAAAAAGCAAAAAAAAAAAAAAAAAAAAAAACATACATATACATTGAACTGAACCAAAATTTGCAGGATTTCTTGAATTGCTATGCACTGACAACTATATATGTAAGTATATTAACAATTTTCAAAACGCTGTCTGCAGTACTACAGAAAGTTATATTGCCACCTCAGTTTCCACTTGGAATATAAACAGACATTTGGAACATAACGTTTTGAAATAAAAGCCCTGTATAAAAATAGAGAGCAGCATAAAGTCTATAGCAGTAAAGTTAGACACGGAAGGTGCTATCTTGCTCACTACAGTTAGGTTAGTTCTATTGCGACTAAAACACTCAGCAAGATCCTACAGGCAGACATCCACAGAGACGCGCGGAAGTGACTAACAGGTGGCGAAATGTCTTCATCCTAGACTAGGCTCCGGATATCCACAATTACTAGTATTTATGGAGCGCATGCATCCGCGCCATCTGACCGACACGTCCATGTTCTATGAAAACAAATTAAAGAAGATAACGAAGGTAAAACAATACAAAGAGAATCGTAGGATGGAAGAACACTCCAAAATTCACCAAAGTGACAAAGGGAAACCATGGGGGAAAGCCCCCACGTAAATCAAAGGACGCGGTCGACGAAGAATGAACCAGCAAACTATCTATGCGAGAGGTACGCGTCAACGGCGAATATAAGGAGAGTGTTTTAGATATATTATTAATGTCACTGGTTTATCATCGTTTCCCGCAGCAATATGCACATTGTGAATACCACTGTTATTTAACTGTTTATTGACACTATCACGGTTACGCCGACAAATTAATGTCTGTTTGCAGTATAGCCACAAAATTCTAATTCCGGATGAAATGTAGGCTGCAGTACAAAGTGAAACAAAGCATTACTTTTATCGTGCTCGCCAACCGACGGAAAAGCGTTTTATTACTTCTAAACGTTAGCACCAAAGCGGTGATAAAAATTGCGGCCAGTTATTTAATTTGCAAGTGCAGATTACGGGCCGTAATCGCATGAAATAGCTTTTAATGCTAGGCGAGATAGAGATGTTAAAAAAGGATACCATTTTCTCTATGCGGGGAAATTTAGGGTTCATTCCGCTCTTTTATGGGATGCATTTATCTTTCAAAATTCTCGCATCAGTAAGCGGTAAAGAGTTTTGAGATCGCTTCCGTTTCCGGATCGTTTTATTTAAATACTTCTCTTAAGAAATAAGACAGTCATTTCCTTAATTCATGACCCTGATGGCTCCGGAAGACACGTAGAAGACGGAAATAAAGTTTTAATTCATGCAAATTGTTAAAACGTTTGAACCTGTTAAGTTAATATTGTCTCTTTCCGGACAAAGATTGTGGTCTGGTTTTCCACCAAATTTCCGTTGTTGTTGTTTTTTACCAATCATCTGGTCTAACCATATAACCTCTGTAAGAATAAAACGTTATTACTTACGGGACGTGCAATGTAAAATGGCCCAATTTTACATTTTAGACAACAGATACACGTAGATATTCTTTCTAGGTGAAGTCTGTAGTCTATGACATTGCCAAATCTTTTCAAAAATCTTGAATTCACTTAAATACCTCATCCCATTTCGCTTACATGTAAACATTTAACTTATTTCGAAAACAGTTTAGTATATACTGTGAGTTATATTAGCGGATTTATCCTTGGAAGAACTGTACATCGTTAAAGAATATTCACTTGTTTGTTATTGTGTATCTTCGGATTTGATTTATATTGGTTTTCTTTATTGACATTAAATTCACACAAAAATACACACATACACACTCATACATATACACACATTGACATCTTGCTCAACATCTAGAAATTAATCATTTCTTCACACTAGCCGGATAGTTTTGGACAGAGAGGGTCAACCTTAAAAATCCAATGCCATGGCTGGGATTTGAAACCCAGATCTCCTGGTTTCCGTCCAGTCGCTCTTACACATTGAGCTACCATGGCCAATGTGCCGTACTGACATTAAATTCTCCAATTGACTCACATGTTTTCCAGGTAAACAAATAGGGGCTCTCGTATTCCAGATATACCGTTTGTGGCGAGTTACTAACTTACTTGAGTCCCAGGCTTCATCATTAAACTTTTATTATTTAAGCTATTTGATGTATTTTACGTCCTCCAACGTTAAGTCATATAGGACGATGAATGGAATGGGTGAAATGATGCTCAAATGAGCCCAGGGTCCATAGAGCTTAGAGTTACCCAACATTCGTCTTTCAGGATAAGGGAAAACCCTGGAAAAACCTTATCCAGATAACTCACTCTGACCGAGATTCGAACTCGGGACCTCTTGAACGTGAGGCAGACTCCTTCCATCTACGCTACCGAGGCGGGCAGCCGTCTATACGCTAAGATTTTGGATAGATAGAGTCAACATGAAAAATTCAATCTCATGGCCGGAATTTGAACCACGGAACTTCTGGATCTTACCCATTAAAAGAGCGACTTTTTCCCGGTTTAGTGGTTTACCGGGAAAATATACATGAGTCAACTGAAGAACTTAATGTCAGGACGGCACGTTGGCCATGGTAGCTCAATGGTTAAGAGCGATTGGACGGAAACCAGGAGATCCATCGTTCAACACCCGGCCATGGCATTGAATTTTTCAGGTTGACCTATTCGACATCCAGAATTTTTGTGTGGATTCGGAATAATTCTGGCTAGAGAAAAATTTCTATTCCTAGCTCAGAATCAAACCCGAGACTTCTGAAGTTGGAAGCCACCATGCTAGACACCAATCTCAAATGTAGTCGAGATCAGTGCTGTCTGATTTTACATTTCTTTGAAGAGGAAATAAACTTTAGAACCCTTAGATATATTACCTTTAACTAACAGCTGGAAAATTCTAAACCTCCAAACTCTGTAAGGTATATTTGGACACTAACATAAACCACCATACACAAAGATAATGACTTATGAAAACAATGGAGCATTCATCAGCACAACACCTCTCACCCAACACAAATGTTGCCGGAGTCCACCTGCAGGAGTGGTCGAATCAATAAACAATTTGGGAGGTTCCCCACTAGAGATCTCATCCGCCACTCTGAAGGTGTTCTGCCCCCAATTAAGGTCACAACCATCCAAAAGAATTACTGTTCAATTGTCCAGGAAGACACGATTACATGAGATCACACCGAATTAGGGGGTGCTGTCACAAAATGTTGGTTATTACAGATGGTTCATAGCTCTGCTTTTGGATATGAGGTGGTGACCAGACAGACGTTGTGTAGGTCGTGATCCATTACTGGAGCAATGATTATCTGTATTTACAGCGATACCGTAATACTGCATAGGTTTTGATAGACTTACATTTTGGGAACTGAATATTGATGTAGATCAGGGGTGGCAAAATGGCCTCAATCTGTGATTTAATGAACTTGTAACATAACTAGTAGGTATAATTTAAAATAGCAATTTTTAGAGCAATTGTAAAATTGTTTTATTGCTAAACATAGCATGAACAGAAATTCTGGGAAGACATTTTTATGATTATATTCCTATATTTATTTGTGCAGTATGCTTTCAGTACTTAAAGTAATTTTCAATTAAAATATCATTTATGTAATTAATATTGCTCAACGCATTGAATTATTTAAATCTTTAATATAACTCTTCATTTCTTACACACAAACTGGTGAAAAATAAATAAGTTTAATATATCTATAAATATGATTTACATCAACTAATAACATACAATGAATGGCTTTATTAACGAAAATATTGTAATGCAATAGTGTGAAGCTGATATTGCATAAATACTGACATAAGTACTGATATAGTTAAACATGGCCACTCTATGGATCCCGGGCTCATTTAAGCATCATTACACCCATTCCATTTATCGTCCGATATGACTTAACGTTGGAGGACGTAAAATTAAAAGAAAATAAAAAAAAATAAACATGGCCATCTGTAATTCAACTTAAGTTAATAACCAAGCAGGCCATATAGATAATGCAACAAATGCTTACTTAAATTTTTTCCTCTGTTTTGAACTCTCGAAGAGGGTAGACGCGTTTTCGGTAAAAGACTTCTTGAAACTATTAGAAGTTATTTGAGTTCATCATTTATGAACGTTTTGTAAACGTTTAAAATATACATCAAATACGCGACGCTACAATAAATAATTTAAGTAAAAAGCCATTGCATCGTTTATAAATAAAAGGAGAAAATATATAATGAAGGGCTATATACATCAGTGGAGAAAGTCGCATGTAAAGAAGAAAAAGATGTCAAGAAATAAAATTCCAAGTGAAGTGAAATTAAAGAAAGCATTAATTATTTTATTCCATATTTGCCCAAAAGTGAAATCCCTTTTGTGTGGATGCCACGCCTGAGAAGTTTCAAATCTCATCGCTCGCCGCAGCTGCCGGAGAGAGGACTTATAGAAATCTTCGAGAACATCAAGGTAAGGTTTGGCTTCTACAAGCATCGCCACACCGAGGGAGCGCGAAACTTTTGCGCGTGTGGGGCGTAGAGCTCATTACGGGGCGAATCCATCTTCAGATATGTCACCGCATCGTGTGATATAAATCCCGAACCACAAGGAGGGGAACCGCTCCAAGTGTCACCGTGTGGCATTGTTGACCTGCCGCGACAAGCCAGAGCTGGGTGCGTGGCAGGAGAGAAAGAGACAGATAGAGAGAGAGACAGACAGAGAGAGAGAGAGAGAGAAGAGCGCTTCCAGATTGTTCGGTCCATTATTATTGCCCAGAAATTTCTCGGAAAGTCTGCGGCATTCTAGAAACAATGGCTGGGAGGTATAAATACCTCGCAGGTGTTAGAAGTGGCAGTTGTGTGACAAATTAGCCAAACTAAAGGGTGGAAAGGTAGAGTCACTCTGAAAAATTCAAAGCCATATCCAGGATTTGAACCATGAATCTTCCGGATCTTCTGTGATTCAAATCCTGGCTATGGCATTGAATTTTTCAGTGTGACTCACCTTCCCATACTTAGAGCTGCACACGGCTAGTGTGAAGCAACAACTAATTTCCATACCGAACTGTATTCCTCCATTGCTTCATGTTAATCGCAATTATGTAGACATAATTTTATTACATAGGTGGTCTGAAAAGTTTCCGACCTAATAAAGATACAATACATTTTTCCAGATATATATTTTTTGTTTTAACATAGTCTCCTTGTAACTCTACACACTTCTCCCAGCGATGTTCCCATTTTTGTAACCCGTACAAATAGTACTCGGCGTTTATCTCTGCAAAATAATTGTTCTGCCTCTTCATATGACGAAAATCTCTGTCCCCCGAGTGAAACTTTCGGATGAGGGAACAAAAAGAAGTCTTTTGGGGCTAGATATGCTGAGCAAGGCTGATAGTCAAATAGTTCAAACTGTAATTCGTGGATTTTCGCCATTGCAACCGCGTGGTGTTTCTTGGTGAAACAGGATTTTGTTTTTATGCAAATGTGGCCGTCTTTCCGCAAGTTCTACCTTCAGCTTGTCAAGTAATGATGCGTAGTATGCTCATGTAATGGTTTTTCCTTTTTGAAGATGATCAATTAAAATAACTCCATGAATATCCCAAAAAACAGTCGCCATCACTTTCCCAGCCAAAAAAGCAACAGTCTTTGCTTTATTTTGGAGCCGGTTCCCGCTTTGAAGCCCACTGTTTGGACTGTACTTTTGTTTCGGGCGTATAATGTTGTATCCAAGTTTCATCTACAGCAATTAATCGGCGCCAAAACTGGGATTTATTGCGCCTAAACTGCACCAACGGCGCGTTGGAAATGTTCATTCGAACACGTTTTCCATCTAACGTGAGCAAACGTTGCACCCAAGGCGCGGACAGCTTTCTCATGTCTAAATGTTGATTTAATATGTTACAAACACGTTCTTGTGACATGCTTATAGCCTCTACTATCTCTCTCACTTTAATTCGGCGGTCGTCTAGCACCATTTGGTGAACTTTGTTTTCGTCGGTAGCTGCAGTTTTTGGACGTCCCGAACTTTCGGCTCCCAAGTTCTTACGGCCACGTTTAAATTAAGGTGCCCAAAATTTTAGTACGGTAAATGATGGTGCAGAGTACCCATACCCAGAACCCAACTCATGTTTGATTTGCGTAGGCGTATTGCCTTTCAAAAACAAATATTTTATGACCGCTCGATACTCAATTTTGTCCATTTTCATAAAAACACTCACATCAACTTACTCAAACGATTGTTACATAACAACTGAGCGTCCAAAACGGCTGAAACTTTGCTGAGTATCTGTCAACAGATGGACCACGAAATTCACCAGCTTTTATTTACGAGTGCTGCCATGACCTAGGTATAAACCTAGGTATATTCTTTGTAGAGGCAAAGGGAATATACGAATCCTTACAGTAAGCTTAGGTGATAGTCAGCTATTTTAAGAGAAAATCTAGTTGTGGGTGATGATTTTGAAATTCCATTCTCTTTGCATTCCAATAACGACTTTGCATGGAATAAAAATACAAGTATTAAAAAAAAACAGGCGAATAGAAAAGAATATTTTAGAAATTGTTAGCTCTATAAAAATTATGCGAATCAATATTTATAATTGTTGTCTTTTCCGTCATTATTTTAAATCTTTGTTAGTATTACTTCATATGAACTAGTTTTAATAAAGAAACCTACATAGCAACTAAACTTATGCACTTAAAAGCCATCCCTAGCACATATGCCAGCACATAGCTCTCTGTGACGTATTCATGTTAACCAGCACCATATAAATTGCGTGCTTAGCAACATCTGCACTTTTGTCTATATTTTTCTGTTTAAAATTTTTGTCAGAATAATACAGAATCAAAAGGACTTGGAAGGTTACTTCCAGAAAATTTACGTACACACTTCATTTGTCATACAAATATCCTAAGCACATAATGAAATACGTTAGACCCATTTTTAGAACGTATTTTTTTTTTAAAAAAAAAGAACATTTTCCATGTCAGAAGTAATTTCCGAGGAATTTCTTGAAAAACTTTGCCTCGCGTCCCTGCAAGATAGATCACTCGAATTCCAAATTTGTTATTTAACCGCCTTTTCAGCTCTCAGTTATGCTGTTTACAGAACACATATGTACGCTGTATTTTGTCTTAAATGTTTTCTTTTGTATTAAGAAAATCTGAAAATGCTTACTGGCAATCAAACTCGGGTGACGAAATGTTGAGCAAAATGCAATTACTCTTTTTTGCCTATTATGTACGTGATATAGAAACTAGGGTAGACGTCCCTATACGTTGGCTTTGAAATTCCGTTCTGCACATGACCACGAGAAAATTTAATTGTGTGCTCTGAGGATATTCGTATTTTTTGTATATTATCTGTTACAGTTTATAAATTATTAAAAAGCATTCAGAATAATGACAACTTTCAGAGGCCACTCATAGAATTCAAAATAGGTGAACGTTTTTTATTTTTTGTGAAAATCAGTTAACACATGGTAATAAGTTTTGTGGGAAAATAACTAATATGAAGGGCAGATTGTGATGCAACAATTTTTTAAAATTTTCGAGTCGCATCCCTAAAGACACAGCACACAGACGAATACTCCGTCGCATGGCGTCGAGTGAAGACAGAGATCGAACAGCGCATAGTGAACCTCCTCAACATGTATAGAAGTGAGGAACACGCAGCTCAAACTAACATATATCCTTGTTACCAAAACCTCGTTTGAAGATATCGGTATTAAATAATAATGATCAACATTGATTAGCGGACCCATCCATTCAAACATTTGACAGAAGTGATCATTATGTATTTGCGTAGGAATCTCCACAAATACCGAGCCGAATAATTCTGAGAAAAGACGAGCAGGTAGATGTATATACAGAATTATTGCTCATACTGTCTATAACTCAATCCATTGAGAAGCGCCGTCGGAACCGTTAAAATGTGCTGAACGAGCACTGGCGCCTGTCTCGCAATAAAATAGCAACTGAAGCAGCTTCATTCCCTATTAACAAGTTATACAACCCACAGACTTGATAAAACTCCCACTTATTCTACATTTATTCACTTCTGAACTGGCTTGATGCTATTGTTTTAATTCGAAAAAGAAAGAAACAATTTTAAACACATTTTTACTTTCTCCGTAGGTTACATAAGTAGAAAAAGAAGTGCATTACATCCAAAAGTTCTGGACCTAAATTTCACCGGATATAAGTGTTCTGAGGCTCCCTAAATTAAAAATAAATTTAGAAAAATGGGAAAAGTATGACTGTGTTTATATGTCTATCAATTGAAAAGTCTATTAAATACCTAAAATATCCGACAGAAAAATTAAAAAAAGAATCACCTCACCTTAAAGAAACTGTTACATAAACATACTTTCATAATTTTATTTCGTCAAAAATGACTTCAGCGATTTTGATTAAAATATGATTCGTATTCATGACAAATGAAAAGTATATCTTTAACTCTCTGAGAATGTATTCTGTAGTTCTCTTCATTCTGAACGATGATTAAGAGATTATAGGTTGTAGGCTTTCTCGTATATTGCTCCCATCATGATACACAGTGCGATCCATATAAATCTGAACCACTTCGGTACGTCATAACTTTTGAATTAATAATAGGACACACGTGCAACTTTGAGAAAATATAATACACAATTGGGAGATTACATTACACTATTTACATCTCAGAGAAAATGTTGGAAGTGTCCTCCACCAGCATCTATACATATTTACACTCGTCTCACCATATTCTCTGAAGTTTTACGGAGATGATATTGAATTGAGAGAAGGTTATTTCCAGCAAGATGGAGCAACGTGCCATACATCTAATGAAAGCATGGAACTTGTAACCAGTTTCTTTGATAATGGAATAATCTCAAAAGGTCTGTTTGCCCCCAGATCCCTGACCTAACCTCACCGGATTTTTTCTTGTGGGGGTATCTGAAAATAGAGTGTACAAGGGTAGGCTACGAACAATTGATGTTGTTAAGAAATCTATTCGAACCGAAATAAGTAACATTGGCGAGGATACTCTCCGTAAAACTTCAGAGAATATGGCGAGACGAGTGCAAACATGTATAGATGCTGGTGGAGGACACTTCCAACATTTTCCCTGAGATTTAAATAGTGTAATGTAATCTTCCAAATGTGTATTATATTCTCCCAAAGTTGCACGTGTGTCCTATTATTGGCCTATTGAAGTGATTCAGGTTTATTATGCATCATATTATATAACGCTAGTTGGGCGATGACATCTTGAATGGTTTGCGGCGCTGGAGGTGAAACCTGAAAGAGAATCACCGGAAGAAAGTCTGAGGTAGTTGGGTCAAAATTCTTAATTCTGACCTAATGTAATAAAATGTTATAGTTACTTCACATCTCATGCCTTTTTGACCAAACATATTAAAATAATTATGTAGAAAACAATTTAGCGTGAACAATTAGACTGTGTGAATGTGTTGACAATTCTATCGGTTAGCTCATTCTGTAGAGAACCTGCCTGACGTGCAACCGGTCGCAGGTTCGATTCCCGGCTGGGGGTGGAGATTTTTCTCCAACCAAGATGATTCCCCATGTCCCCCAGTGTCTGGAAGTATTCATGAAAGTGCGAATGTGTGCGTGATTTAATCATTAAAATAAAAAGTACCAGGAACCCAACGTATACGGGTTAACAGCATCGCCGATGGGCGATATGTTTCACAGGAAAACGGCCGCAGTTAAAGGCGGGGTAGGGATATAAATGGGACCAGAAAGGTCTATCGGTCCATATGACCCAAGAAATCGTTCCTGGTAAATGCCATTGAGATATGTTAGCAGGAGAAGCAGCTCATCATGTTTGTTCCATTATGTTATTCGGATCTGCAGCAGAACTTCGTTCAGTAAAGTGCCTATATCATCTCAAACGAGAAAAACCCTGTTGTAAGCAAATGGGAGGTGAGAGACCTACAGAAAGATTATATTATTTTTTATCTCCTTTCATCCCTACCATATGTTTACAGCATGATTGCTTTAATTGAAGACGGATTATAGCGACTATCCTTTAGTGGGCCACTAGATATTTTTCAATTACACCAGCTCCTTGGACCAGAAAGAGACCACCTCTTGGTTCACAGTGCGATTGATCTATTTACATAGCTTATATAGTTGATATGTAATAAGTTTGTATTTGAACCGAGCGTCTGGAGCAGGTGCAAACGGATCTTTGCCTTACGCAGCCTTCTCCACGTGGAAAGTTGACAATGTTAGCTACGCCTAAGCGCCTTGAACGCTTCTCGAATAATGAATTGCGGTCAATCAGATTCTCTGCATGTCATTTGTCGTACAATGAGATCTGCTAATGAGATATTTTGTGTAGTATTTCTAACTCAGGAACCATATGATCCATGAGAATTCGTCGCTACGGCATTGCTATTGGTTAAGACACACATGCTCCTTTTGCATCTTTCCATATACGAGGTATTATCAAACAATATGACGAATTTTCTTTTTCTTAAGAAATATTTTATTAATCAAAATCAAATTTGCAGCCATCAAATTCTCTCACATATAATGCACTTGTTCCGGATTTTTTTTTTTTTTTTTTTTTTTTTTTTTTTTTTTTTTTTTTTTTTTGCAATTTTGGAAACATATCTAAAACTTCCTTTTCCTAATGGTGTCCAGCTCCTTCAGCCTTGTTTATTGCCCGGGAGAGACTCGGGGCACTAAGATCCAGTACTACACCCACCTCATGACATACATCTTGGACATAGATGGGGGACGTAGCCCACGGCGGGCCATTTCAGGAACATCCAAAAGATTCTTGGGATCTGTGAAGAGAATAAATAAACAATAATAATCAAAGCCACAATGGCATGGAAGGACAGGTTTTGAAACTTTTAATACTAACATGATTTGAAGGCATAATACAATTATGCAGCAGTGGCTGGGTGTATGATTCTAGATTGTAGTTACACGAATATCCAAAACTGTGGTTTACCTATGACAGAACTACATTGTTTTGCAACATTAAGACATTTAACCAATAAGATGTAAATATCTAAAACATCTCTATTAAAAGTACAAGGAGCAAATGTACGATGTGGTAGATTTCCTCTTTATTATTGTAACAATGTGAAGAAATGCTGTATCGCGTAGGGCTGGCATCCAATTTCGCCAGACTTCCCATACAGACCTTGGCTCTTTTCGTGGTTGGCAGGTAAATGCTGGATTATGCTGTGCCCTGACTCAATTTGCGTTAGCACAATCCCTTTCATTTCATTCCCTTCTAATGCATGAGGTATCATGAGATGCCTGCTCTAGCAAAGGAGTCTGTTGCACTTCTTAGGAAGATTCGATGGTGATACAGATCTTCGAGCCAGAAATATTTTAAGGTGTCCTGCACGTCTTTGAGCACTGTAGCTCTGGCTTTATTTGCTTTACTTCCTTCTGGAAGGGGTAAAGTAAATAGGTATGTGTACGTAACAGTTCACGAGTAATATCCATGATTGTATATTCTATCCTGCTTCAATATGTAAATAAATTAAGTACTGATACATTTTGATTAAGTATGGCTCTAATTCAACAAAAGAATATTACTTTCGCACTTAATTTTCCAGCGATAGACACGTCCTAAAACAGGTCCTGTCACTTCGCTGTTAGCAACAGAGCTAAATTCAACTGAGCACTACAATGTTAACACAATACTATTGTTACTGTTACATTTTACATTTGTTATACTTCAAAGATAGAATGTGATATTGCCTTATGATATCCCATTTGTGATTTCCTCTTCAATACTATAGAGTGCATTATAAGAAAGTTTGCCCGGATAAAATACTTTGACAAGAGCCAATTTTCAGCAATCTTGAGCCAATTTAGGCAATTCTAAACATTATTGTCTTAGAATTTCAAGATATCTATTATTATAATTATTATTATTACTATTACTACTACTATGACTATTAACATTATTATAATTATTGTTATCATTACTATAATTATTATTGTTCTCTTTAGTTTTATTATTGTTATTGTTATTATTAATGTTATTTCTGTTATTATTAATTATTATTATTATTATTATTATTATTATTATTATTATTATTATTGTTATTGTTATTATTAATGTTATTTCTGTTATTATTTATTATTATTATTATTATTATTATTATTGTTATTATTAATGTTATTTCTGTTATTATTTATTATTATTATTATTATTATTATTATTATTATTATTATTATTATTATTATTATTATTATTATTATTATTATTATTATTATTATTATTATTATTATTATTATTATTATTATTATTATTATTATTATTATTATTATTATTGTTATTGTTATTATTAATGTTATTTCTGTTATTATTATTATTATTATTATTATTATTATTATTATTATTGTTATTGTTATTATTAATGTTATTTCTGTTATTATTAATTATTATTATTATTGTTATTGTTATTATTAATGTTATTTCTGTTATTATTAATTATTATTATTATTATTATTATTATTATTATTATTATTATTATTATTATTATTATTATTATTATTATTATTATTATTATTATTATTATTATTATTATTATTATTATTATTATTATTATTATTATTATTATTATTATTATTATTATTATTATTATTATTATTATTATTATTATTATTATTATTATTATTATTATTATTATTATTATTATTATTATTATTATTATTATTATTATTATTATTATTATTATTATTATTATTATTATTATTATTATTATTATTATTATTATTATTATTATTATTATTATTATTATTATTATTATTATTATTATTATTATTATTATTATTATTATTATTATTATTATTATTATTATTATTATTATTATTATTATTATTATTATTATTATTATTATTATTATTATTATTATTATTATTATTATTATTATTATTATTATTATTATTATTATTATTATTATTATTATTATTATTATTATTATTATTATTATTATTATTATTATTATTATTATTATTATTATTATTATTATTATTATTATTATTATTATTATTATTATTATTATTATTATTATTATTATTATTATTATTATTATTATTATTATTATTATTATTATTATTATTATTATTATTATTATTATTATTATTATTATTATTATTATTATTATTATTATTATTATTATTATTATTATTATTATTATTATTATTATTATTATTATTATTGTCATTATTATTATTATTATTGTCATTATTATTATTATTATTATTGTCATTATTATTATTATTATTGTCATTATTATTATTATTATTATTGTCATTATTATTATTATTATTATTGTCATTATTATTATTATTATTATTGTCATTATTATTATTATTATTGTCATTATTATTGTTATTTCTGTTATTATTATTATTATTATTTCTGTTATTATTATTATTATTATTATTTCTGTTATTATTATTATTATTATTTCTGTTATTATTATTATTATTATTATTTCTGTTATTATTATTATTATTATTATTATTATTATTATTATTATTATTATTATTATTATTATTATTATTATTATTATTATTATTATTATTATTATTATTATTATTATTATTATTATTATTATTATTATTATTATTATTATTATTATTATTATTATTATTATTATTATTATTATTATTATTATTATTATTATTATTATTATTATTATTATTATTATTATTATTATTATTATTATTATTATTATTATTATTATTATTATTATTATTATTATTATTATTATTATTATTATTATTATTATTATTATTATTATTATTATTATTATTATTATTATTATTATTATTATTATTATTATTATTATTATTATTATTATTATTATTATTATTATTATTATTATTATTATTATTATTATTATTATTATTATTATTATTATTATTATTATTATTATTATTATTATTATTATTATTATTATTATTATTATTATTATTATTATTATTATTATTATTATTATTATTATTATTATTATTATTATTATTATTATTATTATTATTATTATTATCATTATTATTATCATCATTATCATCATCATCATTATTATCATCATTATCATCATTATCATCATCATCATCATTATTATCATCATTATCATCATTATCATCATCATCATTATTATTATCATTATTATTATCATCATTATTATCATCATCATTATTATCATCATCATTATTATTATCATCATTATTATTATCATTATTATTATCATCATTATTATCATCATTATTATTATCATCATTATTATTATCATCATTATTATTATCATTATTATTATTATCATTATTATCATTATTATTATCATTATTATTATCATTATTATTATCATTATTATTATTATTATTATTATTATTATTATTATTATTATTATTATTATTATTATTATTATTATTATTATTATTATTATTATTATTATTATTATTATTATTATTATTATTATTATTATTATTATTATTATTATTATTATTATTATTATTATTATTATTATTATTATTATTATTATTATTATTATTATTATTATTATTATTATTATTATTATTATTATTACTATTATTACTATTATTATTATTATTATTATTATTATTATTATTATTATTATTATTATTATTGTTATTATTGTTATTATTATTATTATTATTATTATTATTATTATTATTATTATTATTATTATTATTATTATTATTATTATTATTATTATTATTATTATTATTATTATTATTATTATTATTATTATTATTATTATTATTATTATCATCATCATTATTATTATTAACTATTACGTACAAAAATAACTGGCGATGGACTGTGAACGTTTACGTGTGTGTTTACGTAACTATGTAAATAATATTTAGTTTTTTTTTTAATTTACGTCCTCCAGCGTTAAGTCGTAGCGGACGATGAATGAAGTGGGTGAAATGATGCTCAAATGAGTCCGGGGTTAATGGAGCTTAGAGTTACCTGACTTTGGTCTTTCAGGATACGGGAAAACCCCGGAAAAACTTTATCCAGGAAACTCACCCTGACCGAGATTCGAACTCGGGACCTCTTGAACGTGAGGCCGACATGCTAGAACCACGCTACCGAGGGGGGCAATATTTGTATGAAGTGAAATAACTTTCCATTACAGAGAAAAAAAAAATCAATGTAGAAATCAGTTGCAGCCTATTTAGCTCTTTATAAAATAAATAAAATATACTGCTCGACTGGTCTGTTTCGCTCTTTTCCGCCAAGGGACGCTGTTCTTTCTGCGTACATATTCTGTAGAAATACATCGATACTATCACTTCCGTGTCCCCAGGGCAAGGCACCACTCCATTGTAACATTATTTCTTACAAGACTGTAATAAATCCCGAAACTGTCTAGACTAATGGTCCTATTTGTGTCCCTCTGTTTAATTGAGAGTGCTCCAGTAGCTCTACCATCTAAATCATACACAACCCCACAGCCGATATAACCGTGTTAAGGGGCAGGTTTACAAGGACTGTCGCAGTACGTCTAGCTCTATGTAAATATAAAACCGAAATACCTAATGAATCCTTCACTAGATATCTTCATCTTAGTAGTGGAAAAATCGGGAGAGCAACTTACTGGGCATGGCTTCTTCAGAAAGAGTCTGCACACCGCACACATCCTCCTTGTAGGTACCTATCACTTGCAGACTCGTTATAGACATAACAAAATGGAGAACCATATCTTATCTCTTTGAGGCCTGAATTAATAGGACTCCCTATCACAGGAAAGAGTTTTGATGGTGCCCAAATTTAAGGAACACCAATTTCTATGTTGGAAATAAAGATATAGTACGGTCATGGCAATGCACGTAAAAGGTTCGCGCGGAGCGTAAACGCGGCTTGTTTACACAAAGGAACTGATAAAGATAACAGTCGGATAGTGTATCACTGAGACAAGACTTACCGACACAGATAAGTGAGGTAAATGGAAATTCCTAGTGACTTTTTGACTGATAGAGATTATTCGGTTTCTGGTTTGGTATAGAAATATCTAGAATTTATGAATGAGATATATAAGAGATTGTGACATGCCAGTGGATACTTGTAAAACGAGAGTGAGTCGTAGTAAATAGCTGTAGAGTGTTGTAACGAGAGCTGGTTGTTATTGTCATTGACCTTCGAAGATTGTGTTGTATATGTATCAGCTGTATAGTCAATACACATGAAATAACCCTTATAAAAATGTGTCTGTTTTCACTCACTTGAATGTTATGTTTCTTAACATTTCCTTCAAACACGGAGTTAAGACATGGCGCAATGTTATGTTTTCCTAGGAGTGACAGTTCTACCACACTATTCATATGGTGCACTGAATCTTCATGTTGTTTTCAACTTTTCTGTTAAATGTCTTATATCACTTACTCCATGAAATGTCCACATACAATTAGAAATTCTAACAGCAAACAAAACACGCAAATAGCAGAAAATGGGTTTGAGAACTTTGCAGCCTCAGTTGTTGTAATTTACGTCCTCCAACATTAAGTCATATCGGACGATGAATGGATGAAATGATGCTCAAATGAGTCCGGGGTCCATGGAGCTTAGAGTTACCCGACACTCGTCTTACAGGATAAGGAAAACCCCCGGAAAAAACCTTATCCAGGTAACTCATCCTGGCCGAGATTGGAACTCGGAACCTATTGAACGTGAGACAGACACGCTACCAAGGCGGGCTTTGCAGCCACAGATCTAGTCAATTTCTCATACATGACTTTAGTATTAAGGTGCCTCTTATACACCCAGTTTTCATTTTTTATTTAGTTTCTACTTTTTCTATCAAGAATCCAGGCGTTGGTCTACCCAAAGATTTCAATTGTACTTAACCTTCAAGAGCCAACCTTGAAATTTGAGCTTCCATTAGTGGTTTTACAGTGTTATCCATTATTCTTTAGTCACTGGATTTTATAAAGCCACCTGTAACACTCTGGTAATGTTGTTAAGTGAGAATTGAACAGAACATTTCTACGGAAAAAAGAACATTTAGAATTTCGGCAAATTGGACTTTTCATTCTACGAACCCAGAAAGTCACAGTACAAAATAACTCCAAAGGTCAAGGTACTGCTGCTACTGCCACTAACACCACCAACGTCATTGTGGTCATCCACTATTTCTATTAGGTGGTGGTAAAGTGCTTTTTCTTTATCTTGGTGTTTTAGAAAATTTTTGGGGCTTCTTTGGGTTGCTATTTACAGGATGTCATAGCTGGTATCGCGTACATTCCGAGCATGAATCGGTCTTCACGGTCTTCAGTTAATAAACAATCACAAAATGGAGATAGCAAATATATACAAATATAACAATTTGTAACTTAAAACTTCACTTATAGATTGCTTTAATAAAGACTTTATAAATAAAGAAATTGAGAAAAGAGTTTGGTATAACTTTAGTTACTCAAAATAAATATAGTATTAAAGATTTATTGCATTTCTCTAAAAGGATAAAATACCTAATAATAAAAAATCTGGTATTTATCACTTTGTTTCGATTGTGATAAAGTTTATATTGGAAAGACAAAACGTAAATTAGGAATTAGAACGAAAGAACATTTTCGTAACATTAAGAATAAACAGACTGATAAGTCGGCTGTAGCAGATCATTTCTGGTCATTCAACCATAACATAAATCCAGAAGTTAAATTATTAAAACAGTGAAATGGTCCGATAGATTTAATGGTTTGGGGAAAGATATTTATTTTGAAAAACAAACATCGCGTAATGAATTTTGAAACAGCGGCAGTCAATTCTGTTCTTAAATTTGTTTTATTTTCAGATGTTTGCAGTACTAACAAGAACATATTAACATCTAGCGTTTGAAACGATGCGACAGCTATGTTTCCGGCTGAGGATGTGTAAAAGTTTTACATGAAATCGCGATCCCGGACAATTTAAAAGAAAAGTATCATAGTTTCTTATAAGTGAAGTTTTAAGTTACAAATTATTATATTTGTATATATTTGTTTGCTCCACTGTTAATAGCTTCATATTTTACGTATTTGTGGAGATTACAAAGTTTGAACTTAAGAGTCTTAAAGCACTACTGGAAAAAATATTATAAATCCGCTGCAGCAGCTCGAAGAATATATGAAGGGGAAGTGTTCGTAAGTGAGCGTGTGGCACAACGATGGTTCCAACGTTTCAACAATGGAGACGAAAACACTTGAGATTTACCACGTTCTGGAAGACTTAAGCTATGGAATATTGAGGATACACGCCAGGCTTTGCGAGAAAATCCGCAAACAAAGTAGCCATAAGCTTTCAGAAGAACTTGGGGCATCAAGAGATACCATACATCGCCACATTAAGACACTTAGAAAATCATATAGAAGTTGTAGAGCTGTACCTCGTGAACTGACGCCTCAACAGGCTGAACGTAGTGTGGATATCTGTCGTCAGCTTATCCGTAATCGCTTGGATGATAGATAATTGTTAGGATAATTGTCACTTGTGATCAAAAATGGGCATAATACGGTAACCCTGATGCTCCGAAACAGTGGCTTGATACCAGTCAACCTGCCAAAGTGATTGTTTACAAAAACACTGCTGTCCCAAATTAATGCTGTCTGTCTGGGGGAATTTTGAAGGCGTGATTCATTGGGGTTTGTTCCAAACGGGCGGGCGATTGTTGTGGATCTCTATTCTCAACAACTGTATGTAACGAGTTCATGAAATTTTGATACGGAGATACCGAGCTTAGTTAACCAATGTAGAATTCAATTGCAGCAGGACAATGCAACACTGCACGAACAACCATGTAAACAAATTCAGAAATTGGGAGCAACTGCTACCATACACAGCGTACAGACCTGATCTCGCACCATCAGATTATCATCTTTTTCGATCCATTGCACATTTTCTACGTGGAAACAAATTGATAGCACTGAAGTAGTGCAAGTGGGTGTTACTGAATTCTTCGTATCAAAAACCAGAGACTGGTGCCATCGTGGGATAGCAAACCTCGCTGAAACATGGCTCAAAGACCATAGAATCTAATGCTCCATTCCTTAAAAATTAATTAATTTCTTGTTAGAACACATCTAAAGTAATTGTTTTTCTTGAACAACAACATTACTTTTGAGTACCTGGTGTAAATCGCAACAATATGTGTAATAAGTAAGAAGTTTAGCAATCCTGTATGGAAGTACGAGGTGTGTCCGTCAAATAAGGTCTCCAAGGCGGTGGAGCCGTGAAGAACGCATTACCGGAGATCCGGCAACACTGGCGTGTAGCTTCATTTCAACCCTTCAAATCCCCACCGAAACGAGCCCGTTGCAATCATTAGTCTTGGCTGGGCAGCCGTTTGCGATGGAGCTTCCTATCACTTCCACCGTTAAGTGCGTGTTGCGTGCAATGATCCCTTTTTTGAGTGCTAAGGCCACTACCCCCACTGAAATTCATCGACAGTTATGTGAAGTCATAGTGTATGGATATCAAAAACGCGCGAGAGTGGGTCAGAGAGCTCAAATACGGACGTACAGAGCTTCATGACGAACAGCGCTCTGGTTGGCCTTCGTTTTCAGCCGAAACAATTGCAAAAGTGGAGCAAGAAATGCTTAAAGATCGGCATGTGACAGTTCGGGAGCTGTGCGAACTTATTCCTGAAGTCAGTAAGACTACGATTGACGAGACTTTGGCCGAACATTTGCATTATCTCATACTGCACATGCAACGGCTGATCTCCTGGCCCAGTTCGGATGGGAGATTCTCATCCATCCCCCCTGCAGTCCAGACTTAGCACCTAGTGATTATCATCTGTTTCCTGAGTTGAAGTCACACCTGGGAGGAACACATTTCCAGACCGACGATGATATGAAAAACGAGGTTGAGCACTACCTGCGCAACTTGGCGGGAGAATGCTATGACAAGGGTATACAGAAACAGCCTCAACGCATGCAAAAGTGCAGCGATCGCAATGTTGATTATGATTAAAAATAGCTGTTCCGCCTTTCCATCAATGTAATATTCATTCACAATAGACGTATTCTATAATAAATAAAAATGAAGACCTTATTTTACGGACCGCCTCATAGCATAGAATAGAAGCAGAACTTGACTTTTGAAAGCTTCTAAGTTTTGATTATATCCCTTAAAATATATAGTGAAATATAAGTTTATGTATTTCTTTTATAAATCCTTTTATTCAAAATTAAATAGCTTAGAAACTTTACCTTTAATTCACTTCATTTCTAAACTCCCTCCAGTGCAAGACAGAGTTCGAAGAACAATTTCTCCACTTACTCTTTTGGCCACAGAGCTTGTTATTAAATTTACCCAAATTTATGGATGGTGTTGTCTTGCAGAAAACATATTTCGCCTAAAGACCATGCAGTCTGTTACTCTTATTGACGACTTTAGAAACTTTCTCAGAGCATCACAGAAACACTCAGCGTTTATTGCATGGCCAAGTTCCAAACAATTC
The DNA here is from genome assembly GCA_030765055.1 of Mantis religiosa. NCBI lineage: Eukaryota > Metazoa > Arthropoda > Insecta > Mantodea > Mantidae > Mantis > Mantis religiosa. Next base: position 39,635,562 of record CM060955.1, read on the forward strand.
GTAAAGCTGTCTCTCTGATTTCTTATACGCCGTTTTAGGTGGCATCGCAACTCCTCAGTGCTCTTTGAGAATTAGGCCTTATTTGTGTAGTGCGATCGTGCACGTGCAACTTTTGTAGAATATAATACAAAATTGGGAGATTACATCACACTATTTACATATCAGAGAAAATGCTGAAAGTGTCCTCCACCAGCATCTATACATGTTTGTAGTCGTCTCACCATATTCTCTGAAGTTTAACGGAGAGTATACTAGCCAATGTTGCTTATTTCGGTTCTAATGGATTCCTTGAGGACATCAATTGTCCGTTTCCTATTCTTGCACACTGAATTTTTAGATAGCAGTACAAGAAAGAAAAAATCGGTGAGGTTAGTTCAGGGGATGTGAGGGACCACAGACGTTTTTAGGTTATTCAATTATCAAAGAAACTGGTTGCAGGTTCCATGGTGTCATTAGATGTATGGCAGGTTGCTCCATTTTGCTGGAGATAACCTTCTCTCAATTCGATAACATCTCCATAGACTATGGCGAGACGAGTGCAAATACGTATAGATGCTGGTGGAGGGCATTTCAAACATTTTCTCTGGGATGTAAATAGTGTAATGTTATCTCCCAATTGTGTATTATATTCTCCAAAAATTGTACGCATGTACTATTATTGGTTCAAAGTGTTATGACATATTGATATAATTTAGGTTAATATGGATAGCACTATATTTCTGTACTGAAACAAAACTGCAGTTTCATTTGTTTTCACACGTGTTCAGAAAACTACGTCGATGTAATAGCAAGTTTATTTAGTCTGCATTTCTCCAATATAAATGAAAGGAATGTTATTATACCGCTAGGAGCGATATTAAAGGAGAGACTCGATGTTGTAAGCTTATTTTATAGTTTGTCCGAAGTTATTGATAACATAGTACAGCAAATATATAAAGCACTGCGTAAGTAGTAAACCTGATGTTTAACTTTTGAATGTTAAACAGAGAGTTACATATTTTACGCAGTCACTACAATCGCACAGGATTATCACTTCAAGCTATTGAATCCTTCTTGTACATAACGAGGAGTGAATAAAATGGTAGGTGGGTATTTATGTAAACATCTATGTCGATTACACTGGACAACAACAAAATTTGAATGTTTCTAGCACTTCATGAGGGTATTCCTACTAATTTTGTGTTGAGAAAAACAAATATGAGAATGAAAAATTTTTATTAGCTCTAGTTTCTATGATATACACAAGGTGGCAGTATTGCATGTTAATGGATTGAGATAAAAGCATAAATTTTAATTACATACATGCTAAGAACAATAAAAGTGCATTTGATTCCTTTAACTGGTAATTACATGCTAAGAGTTCTAAATTGCTGGAGAAATACTTCGCAGATAGTCGTGTCTGAAGAGAATCATGTGGTGGCCTATTGACTTCGTCGTCTTTTAGCTTGCCTCTTGTGAAGGAGTGGCGCAGAATCCCTATACATAGACCAACAGTAATCTGCAAGCATTACTTCATTCCAACGGCCCTGATATCTTTGTTCCAGAACAGAAATGCCCTGATGGAATCTCTCCCCATGTTCATCACTAACAGCTCCACAACTAGGAGGGAGAAAGTCTAGGTGAGAGTGTAGAAAATGGATCTTAAGGGACATGTTGCATCCAAGGTTACGGTATTTTTGCAGGAGCACTGTCACCAAATACTTGTAGTTGTCATCTACGATATTTTGACAGGTGTGCCAACTCCCAAAAAAATTCCCCAAAGTTTAAAATATTCACTCTAAAAAAAGAAATGTCACTTTATATTCAAAACAAGAGCTAATCTATCATTTTATGGTGACTTTTGAATTCAGCAGATGGAAATACATGTAAATGCACTATTTTTAAACCCGAAACATTTTCATTGTTTCCCAGTGTTATTTAACAGGAGTACATAAAAGAATAAGATTTAATATAAAATGCTTCGCCATTTTATTGACATTTGAGCGTCCCCCCTGAAATAATGGATAGCTCGAAAGGAAGGGAGGAAACGTTAGTTCTTTTACGGAGGATAAGTGAATGAGACCGGGGTTCATAGCGCTACTAGATATTCATCCTTTGAGGATGAGAGAAAACTGTGGATAACACGTTACCCCGTTAACTCGCCCTACCAGAGATTAGAACTCAGAATCTCTTGAAGGGCTAAATTTTTTATCTTGCATTAATGCGTCTGCACATCTAACAACTATATGCTTAAATATACTTGGGCAATTAACAGAAGACAAAACAGCTTCTAAAAATCCAGAAACATAGATAGCAAAGAGATTAGTAAGATGCTTCAACCGGTCAAACACATCCTGGAAGACGATCCAAAAATTTGTCCGCTCAGCTTCTTAAAACTTCAATCACTCTTTGAGAATAATATTGGGATTAGTGACTTAACATTAGTTGCCAATAATTATACTGATGATCTTGTGGGATTAGATGAAGCCTGAACTTCCCTACTTCACATAAAAGAAATAAAAAATAAAAGCATCCGAATATTCAAGAAAGGTTTAAAGGCCGTAAACCGAAACCAAAATAATTTAGTCCAGATTACTCTACTGACGAGTGTTTTCCTTCTGCATCTATTTCCCTTTTTATGGTTCTAACGCTGCTTCAGTGGAACATGATCAGTTTTGGAACACACTTAGAATATCTACAACTGTTGTTAAATAAACACCTGCCTGAAATTGTCTGTTTACAAGAAACTAACTTTCCGGATGACTTTGTGCAAGTGTGTACTAACTCTGAAGCTCGTCATCATCGATTGGCTCCTTTACAACCAACAGCGTCAGTACCATGGTATTCCTAACAAGATCAAAGAAGCCCTCTCGTCACCATCATTTATTGATAACACCATTAAGGGGAGGCATCTGTGAAAAATGCTAAAATCCAGATCTAACATCAGAACTGCTTGATATTTTGTCATTAGGTGGGGTATGCGGAATATAGTTAAGCTTTCAAAATTCACCTTTCCATCTGAAATAGTTTTTTTCAACAAACAAATATTTAGTGCCTTTTATAGTATGATTTTTGTATGTTATATAAAAGGTCCCAGGTCATACAGTTTTTCTTTTAGAAACTTTTAATTTTAGATTCAAGTTTCTATGTACATCAGTTACAAAAGTTGCTATACTTTTAAAGTGTGTGTGAATTATTTTTGAAGAAAAAAAATGTATGTGTGAATATATTAAATTTTTCTTAATGTTTTTGTTTTCACTTGACATTTACCTCAAGCAGAGCATTCTAGTATCATTACTTACTATTATGGCTAGAAGACCTCAAAGTTTCATTATATTTTGCTTCGAAATAGCCACTTTACTCCTAACCTAACCTGGTATGTATTATATAGCTAATGTTGTAACAAGAAAGCAATACAATGTTAAATCAGGCTTTATTCCTACTCTAAACAACAGTAATTTAATATAAGCTGCTATCCACAGCTTTCACTTGCATGTAAACCATATTTAACAAACACTACATGTCAGTGGAAATGTTTGTTTACTTTCAAAAGTAGTGGTGGTGGTGGTAGGGGGATTCTGGGTCTACTTACACCCAAGGCTGCTTTAGGGCTTATTTCGCCCTCTTCAGCCAGAATATTGTTTGGGAGAGGCAGATGGCTCTTTTTATTGTTATATAATACTTTTTTTATTTTTTTATTATTATTTTTTTATTTTTTTATTTTTTATTTTTTATTATTATTCTTTTGTATTTTTTATTTTTTATTTTGTATTTTTTTGGTTTTTTTTATTTTTTGTATATGTATGTATATATATATATTTTTTAATTTGAATTTTTTTGAACATGTTCTAGGATATTCTACATAGTGAGAAATGTATAGTAGGTCGTCAGATGAGTTTTCCTAGGTTATCGCAGAAGTTGTCGTAGGTGCTGTTGTATTTTCTGTTCTTCTTCTTCTTTTTCTTGTTCGTACTGTTTAATGATGATTGTTAGAGGAGGGTCGCTTAAATTCTTACTCTGATGCATCTGGCTTTGCTTATAATTCCTTGCGGCGTCAATGATGTACTGTCTATGGGTTCGGTCCTCTGCGTTGCCCATGTATTTGGTGGTATTCTTTCTTATCGTTTCTTCTATAGTTGTTGATTTTGCTATTTCATAGACTTCGTTGATCCTGGACCATGGTGGTAGCTTCATAGCTATGCGTAGGCATTTCCGTTCATATCCGGATATTCTGTCTTTTGTGTTTTGCGTGGTGATGGGCCATAAGGTGATTGCAGCGTAGGTAAGTGTTGGTCTAATTATGGTTTTGTAGATCTGTGTTAGGGTGCTTGGGGCTAGTCCTTCCTTTCCTATATTCGCCAAGAGCCTTAGGCATGATGTTGCTGCTTTTGCCTCTTGAAGTTTGTTTTGGTAATGTGTATAGGTTGATAGCTTTTCGGTTAAAGTCACTCCAAGGTATTTAACTTTCCTCTGGGTCGGTATGTCGTGATTGCTGTAGGAAATGGTGGAAGCTCTGTAGGTTTCCTTGGCTTGTATACGGAAAATTATGTATTGGGTTTTTGCCGGGTTTATGGTTATTCTCCACCTGTTCGCCTATTTGTTGAAGATTGCGAGCTGTTTCTCAAGTCGTGATTTGCTGCTCCGTAGTTTTGCTGCTGAGCACCAGTATGCGGTATCGTCCGCGTACTGTGCCAGTTGGATTGTTGGGTGGATCGGTTGGGGAGTGTCAGAAGTGTATATTATATACAGTATGCCGGATATGGCGCTACCCTGAGGGGTACCTGCTTCAAGTTGGATGGGTGCTGATAGTTGTCCATTTATCTTGATCTGGGCTGTTCTGTGGGATAGAAAACTTGAAGTCCATCTGTCAGCCATTTTGTGCAGCAATCCACGTGTCCAGCATCGATCGAAGGCTCCTTGGATGTCCAGGAATGTGGCTGCAGTTCTGAAGCCTCTATTTGTTTTTTCCTTGAATTCTGAGATGACTTTAAGGAGCTGATCTTCGATTGTTACGGTTGAGCGAAATCCGGCTTGTGTCTCAGGTATTATTTTGCGTTGCTCCAGGTGGTTGGTGAGGCGTTTGACTAGTATTTTCTCTAATACTTTTGATAATGTTGCTTTTAGGGATATTGGTCTGTAGTTTGTATGGTCCGTGTTGGTTTTTCCCGGCTTTTCTAGCAATACTAAATGTGCTTTCTTCCAAGCTTCTGGATGATGTCCGTGTTGTAGTATTAAGTTGTATAGATGTACAATTTTTGCTATCATTTGATGTGGGAGATTTTTCAACATTGTGTATGTGATTGTGTCTGGGCCGGGTGCGCATTTTCCAAGGCATTTTACGGTGTTGGCAAAGTCGTCTGTTGTTATTGGTCCTTCGGTGTCGTCGTTCGGGTTTAATGCCGGTGCTGGTATCAAGGGCAGGAAACGTTGTCTGTTCTTTTCGATATAGTCGTTTGTGTTTTTGAATTGTTTTCTGTCAAATTCCGGGTTTTCAGGTGTGCGAAAAACCGTGCGGTAGTGTTCCTCGAATATTTTCAGTTTTTTGTCCGTAGAGTGAATGTTCTTTCCGTCTACCTGCAAAGGGTAAGTGAATTGTTTTTTGCTGCGGATGCATTCTATAAATTGCCAGAACTTCTTTGGTTGGGCTGTCCTTGCTTTTGAGATATCTGCCACTGTGGTTTCCCATTTTTGTTTATTAAATTTGTGTATTGCTGTCCTTACTTTTTGTCGTAGGTGATTTAGTATTTTCTTGTCGTTTACGTCGTGAGTCCCCATATAGTTGCGGTGAGCTCTTCGTTTTTCTTTAATTTTTTCTATAATTTCTTTAGGTAGTGGTCGACTGAAGCGGTTGGTGTTTATCATCTTTGTTGGTATGGTGTTGTCACGTGCGGTTTGGATTTCGGCAGTTATTTGTTCAGTGATTGTGTCTATTTGATGGGAAATAATATATAAAAAAGGTAGTAGACAGGTTCAGTAGGTTCCAAAAGCATCCAGAAGATGTCTCTGCACATTACCAGAGTTATAGAATCAAACGGCGTACAGATGTATTTTTTTATCTTGAAAAGTGCAGAGCGATGCGCAGTGGTATCTGGACGAGTCCACCTCAGAACGGTTGCAACTGGAGGGGAGGGCAGGTCAGTTGCGTACCAGTTGCGAGCAACTAAACACGTGCAGAGCTACTCGGGAACACTACAACTTGTTTCAAAATGTTCTTGTCTCCTGGTTCAAAGAGAGCATTTATAAATGACGCCTCCTAGTAGCACATTAGAAAATAAAGTGCTACATTTAAAAACACGAGAAACAATAACCAATATCCGTAGATTTATAAAAAAAGGAACAATGGTCTGGGTCAGCTATAAAAATCTGGGAAAGGTATCTGAGGCAACAGTTGTGTCTGAAAGCAGTTTAGAAGAGTTATTAAGGAAAGAAAAGCCATTGGTGCAAGTGCAACAACGTCCTTCTCTATGCCCCGTAAACAAAGATTAAGAACATGCACAAAATCTAATTTGGATGTTTTAATTCAGAAGTAGTTAGGCGAACTATGAATAACTTTTAAAGCACAGAAAGACAAAGAGCAACTTTGAAGAAGGTGCTTATGAAGCTAAAAATTCTACTGACTTCCAAGGCAGTGTCTGAACATTAATAAAAGTTCTTTTGAAGCTAGGATTATTTGAAAAAAAAAAAAAAACACTAAGCGTGAGTGCAAATTGTAATCGAACATCGCACCATACGTGCAAAAAGGCTTAAGTATTTACGAAATATTCGGAGATATCGAAGTGAAGTTTATATAGTTTATATGAATGAAACTTATATAAATACAGCACATACTGGACCATATACCTGGAGTGAAATACGTTACAGGAACTCTGCAGCGATATTGAAAGGTCAACAGTTCATACCTGCTGGAGGAGATCAGGGTTTTGTTCCAAATGCCTATGTACTATTTAAGATCCAACAAAAGCGTGGTGATTACTACCATAATAAGAATTACAACTTAGTTTATAAGAGCTCCAAAACTGGCTTCGAGAATGAAATTTGTTTTTAGACACCTTATACACCACCCTCTCCTCTCGTAATCTTACGCGCGTGGCGCATTGTGACGATAGGTGCACTATGCCCACAACAGTTGCCACTCATCCCTACCGCGCAGGATTCCTGTCAAGATAAAATAATACATCTGTAGTTTAAGCGTGAGAATTCCATAAATTTCTTTGCAACACACTAGCAAAAGCAATGTAAATGGCCACGCCCACCCGCACATGGGCATTTAAATAATGGCGTAGTGGCTGTTTAAATGACGCTAGGGCCTAACTGATGGAAGATTCTGAAACTACAATGTTTAAACGGAAAATGTCGTTTTTGTCATTTTTGACGAAATTTCACCGATGCCTTTCCTTAAGTTATTAAAAGACCAGAATTATTTTCAAAACTATGACTGTTGAAATTTTAGTATATTCTGTGTCTTTACAATCTTCACTGCTGTTCAACAATGATACATGTAAATTTAATCTAATAATGTAAAACTTAATGTGAATGTAATCTGTAACATGTAAACCAGGAGCCGCGATAAGACCTACATGATTAAAGCGACTATAAATAAACTAATTAATAGAACAATTTAACAGAATATTGGAATATAAATTAATTGACGTTCTTTTGTTGCTGGGAAGAGATCTCCACCACGTAAGAGGATAAGAACAGGCATACTGAATATGGCAGATCATGGTGGTAAATAGAGTACACCATAAATCTGAACTTTGAATGCCATTTTGATGCATTGCGGTAGAGACAAGGAAGATAGGTGTATCCGATAAGACCATTATTTCATGCAGATCAGTGCACCAGTTTCTGAGATGCAACAAATTGCACGTTCTGGAGCCAGCTTTTGATTAATGCGCTATGCTGGAGCGGAAAATGTAATGTTACTTCAGTTATATACACATTAGAGACCCAGGTATGGAGCAAAAAGTTGTCTGCTACGTTCCTGGAATTTTTCAAGGCATATTAAGAGCTTCTAGATAGTTTTAATGTTTCCTATCATTAAAAGAAGCAATGAAGAGGAATGTCTTTTAGCTTAAGTTTAGCCTTCTTTAACCTACTACGTCATTTCCGACGATTAATAAATGAAACAAGTGAATGACTTACACACAAGCACGGGATGCATAGAGTTTTTTAGAGTAATCCGACATTTATTTTACCTGACATGGGTAACAAATCTAACCAAGATTTGAACTCGTGCCCCCTTCAATATTAGGGTACACATTCAACCCCAGACCACAGAAATAGGCTTGCTCTATTTTGTAGAAACCTTTTGTCTATTTACATGTGAGCTCTAGTTATTCCATTTACTTCTGGCAATAAATAGACAAATAATTACATTCTACACAAAATTCGATAGATCCAAGTTTCAATGGAGATACGCGTTTTGAAGTCCTCTAAGTAAGACAGAACATGTTAGAAAGTGTTCACGCGCACGAACATTTTAAAAATGATTTTTCACTCCAAACTCCTTTTACCTGAAGCATTTTTCGTTTGTTTTTATTTCCTTGCAACTGCCTCTAATGATTTTTATTAATATATAATACGTGTAACATATTGTATTCACTAATACAGCGTATATACTTAATTAACTAGAAATAATCTGTAAATTCCTTCTAATTCTGAATGTCTTTTGTACCTATACTCTGTCCCACGCTAGTTTAATTCTGCTGTAAACAACAAGCATGAGCTGACTCAACTCGCCACGTGTTAGACGCTACATGGACGTACATATGTTTTGCAACACTAGCAGTATATATAGCAGCGCTAACTTCTAAACAATAAATAAATAGAGTGGGGTTACACATTAACTTGTTAAATCTATCAGTTGGTTCATTTCTGAAAAAAATAATCATGAACTTTACTGCGTATAACACTTTCCGTAAAATCGTCGTATTTCTCCACTGGCTGTTTGCATTTACGCTATTTTTCCGGTGTTCTTAGAGTTCCGGATGCTTGCTGTTCCATACTAACACCATGTACACTACTTGCGGAAACACCAGGGGGATCAGTTTTGTGCAGAGGTTCCACCAAATCAGTCCTGGACCCGTAGGTCTGAAGATCTGGCCTCCTTCAACCCGGGAGCGATGGATACTCCGGGGCTCTTTCCATAGGGCAATACCTGATTTCTTAAAGAGCCCCGCTGTTGACAACAACGTCAAGACGGTATGGAAGTGGATAGGCCACTTACGCGCGTCGACCCCACAGGGAGGACTACCGAAAACCTCGGTGGGGTCGCTTGGTGATCTAGCACACCTTCTACCAGCTCTGCAGGCTAGTACCCGGGACTGATTAGACAACACTCTACCCCCTCCAGGCGGCCGTAGACTGGCCGGAAGTACCCAATTTCCCGGGGTGTCGGGAACACACTGCCCCCTCGAGTCCAACCGAATCCGAACAGCTCCCAGACGGGAGGGGCTCCGCAGTTCGGCCCGAGGTTCCTCTAGTAACGTAAGAGGTACCACGAGTGCTATGGGTCCGCAGGGTCCGCACCACGGCAGCTGAAGGGGACGGATCCCCTCCCCTAAGGAAATCACCAGTTTCTTAATGTTTTTATAGAGGATTTCGAGTATCTTGGGATATCTAAAAATAGAGTGGGATATCTAAAAATAGAGTGTACAAGAATTGGCCACGTCAATTGGTATTCTCAAGGAATCCATTCGAACCGAAATAAGTAACATTGACGAGGATACTCTCCGTAAAACTTCAGAGAATATGGTGAGACGAGTGCAAACATGTATAGATGCTGGTGCAGGACACTTCCAACATTTTCTCTGAGATATAAATAGTGTAATGTAATCTCCCAATTGTGTATTATATTCTCCCAAAGTTGCACGTGTGTCCTATTATTGGTTCTGGTTTATATGGATCGCACAGTATAATTATGTGTTAATCAGGTGTATTAAATTTATAAAGAAAATCCTTACAGGTACTTTTGATAAACTCAAAAATATTGATTATTTTTCCCACTTAAGTAGTAGTTGCACGCTCTAAATTCCTGAAAATCAGGTTGTACTTTTGAAAAATATTCAATTGGGTATCAGGTAAGCATTTAATCAGCTTTTCATTTCTGTGCTATGTTGTTCATAGACATAGCATATACATAGGACTAGATGCATTCAAATCCATATGAAATCTGGATATACAATTTTCCATTATGATGAAATACTTCCTCTTTACATTATATGGCAGATAAAGTATAAATTAGAAAGTAGTGACAGAGGGTGGCTATCTGTGATTGTAATATGATAGTGTTCAGCTAAATTCATACATTCTGGTCATGTAGCAAGAGCAGCGTGAATGGTCCAAAACAACCACCAATATAATGACCCATTCACTCTTATATTTTCTCCACTAAGTGGAATTCTCTCGACGGAATTGGAAAACAGGTTCCTTCCCCGATGCTATCTCCTTGGGCCATTTTGTAACAATCGTATCACTTTAAAAGGTTACGCCATTGCATTATAACACAGAGCAAGCGTGTGATACAAAGGAAAAGAGAATTTTTTGTCGAATATTATAACATTGATCTGCGAAGGAAGGAAAACAATTTTCGGCAGCAATACATTTTAATTAGGATCCGGCGGAAATAGGAAAGATACGTCGTCCAATACTACTTTTATACTATTTGCAACTCTAAATGAACATATTTTTAACTGAACTTCCATGTCATACTTTTATTAGATAAAACCCTTTTTCTGTTGAGGAAATACTAACGAAGTTTACGATGCAACATTAAAGTCTACCAATTAAAATTGATTTAATGTTAGGCAGTGGAAGAAGTTCGAGTATCAATTTAAACCTTCTGCTTTGTCTTTTCATCATCTTCTATTTCTATTTGGAAGAAAATATTAAATCACTAAGAGAAAGGTGTGCTTTCAAAAGGTTAATAAAGGAAATGATGACGAATTGTAAAGTTTAAAATGTTGAAACATTCATAAAGTTGTCAATAAGACTATATTAATTACAATCTTACTGGAAAGATGTGTGATTTATGTTGTCAGACGTTAGGGTATTTCCTGTTACCTGTGTTAACTGCTGTTAAAATTTTTACTGTATTTGTGGTAGAAATGTTTTTTCCATTTATTTATTAAATAAATGGATACCTTTTATTAAATGGTAATAAATACCAAATTAAATAAATACATATTATTTAATAAATAAATGGATGCCAAAATTGTATTCCCTAATTTCCTATTATGTCCATGATACAACTTTAAATAAGATAACAACATGATCAGTACCATTGAAGTTGTATAAGGCCGCGCCGTGGCCGAACGGTTAGACCACTTGACTCTCACTAAGGCGGCCCGGGTTCATCGCAGACCCCCGCATGTGAGTTTTTTTTTTTTTAATTTTGTAATTTACGTCCTCCAACGTTGAGTCATGTCGGAAGGTGAATGAAATGGGTGAAATGATGCTCCAATGCGTCCGGGGTGCATGGAACTTAGAGTTAGCCGACATTCGTCTTTCAGGATAAGGGAAAAACCCGGAAAAACCTTATCCAGGGAGCTCACCCTAACCGAGATTCGAACTCGGGAGCTCTGGAACGTGGCCACGCCGTGGGTCAGTGGTTAGACTGCTTGGCTCTCACCAAGGCGGCCCGGGTTCGATCCCAGGCGACCGCAAAGTGAGATTTGTGATGGACAACACGGCGTTGGGGCGGGTTTTCTCTGAGACCTCCGGTTTTCCCCGCCATCTCATTCCACCGGTGCTCCATCTTCATCTCATGCATCATCAGTGTCACCGCCTGCGGTGCCGTATGTAGTAAAAGCGGGCGTTAAACACACACACACACACAAACACACACACACACACACACACACACACACACACAAATCTCTGGAACGTGAGGCAGACACGCTACCATCTACGCTACCGAGGCGGGCTGTGTGAGATTTGAGGTGAAGAACATGGCACTGGGGCGGGTTTACTCTTTAATCTCTGGTTTCCCCCGCCATTCATTCCACCGGTGCTCCATCTTCATCTCATGTATCATTAGTTTCACCGCCTGCGGTGCCGCACGTAGCGCTACACATTCATTCAATGAAATTGTCTACCCACTCCAGCTCTTCCACACAATTTCCTAACTACATGCAGAGAAATGGGTAGAGATCTTAGAAACTATAAGCTACAAATCTGATGTTACATTCACATAACTTTCTCAATACGCTGCCATTTATTTTTACAAGACTTCTACAAACTGCTCTTTAAAACAGTGCTTTTCTATCTTATGTTAATCAAAACAGATTTTTCCATAAATGGTTTTATCACGCAAGACACACATGGGGGGGGGGGGCAAAAGGTATGGACAAATCTTTAAAAGGAGGATCGCAGTTTGCTAGTTTGAAATGTTATAGTATTTGGTGGACACATCCAAACTATTCGAGGTATCAAAAAAGCTTTAAATAAATGGAACATAAAAAATGGAAATAAAATAAATACGTAGAAAAAATATTTAATTATATTATGATTATACAGCCAGAAAAGTACATTCTAGGTTAACCCTTTGAACTGCAAGATTATATTTGTAACAGTTTAAAATTTAGAAGATAATAACATAGGCTAAAAACTGACAAATGAAGCAATAGATATAAACGAAAACATGATTAGAAAACAAGCTCTGGGAAATAGAAATAGGGCATGGGGGCAGAGAGCTTCCTACTTTAAGAGGGTATAAATTTGTAAATTTTCCCGCCAGGAGGAAGACAGATAATTCAGCTTTGACAAGAGGAAAGTGAATATCACAATGAAGTAGCGTTCAGTTGTGTAGTAGTATTTTATTTGGACGTAGGAATAAGCAAATGCAAGATGTTGAGAGACTTATTAAAGGGACCGTTTCAGGGAAATTAGCTGTACTTATATTGTACATCAGCAAGAAACAACTGAACGATACAAGTACTTACGATATGATAAAATTGGAAAAAAGCTACGAAGACAAGTATTCGGAAATAGCTAATGCTATACACTATATGCGAAACAAATTATACACTTTAAGGAAACTTGAAACGACGTGTCAATCTTTTGTGATTTACCTACCAGTAATGTAGAACTATGAAAAATAAATAGAACCATAAAGCTCCTCCAATAAAACTGAATCATTATATATCATTAATAATGCAAATATTTTAAATGATCAGGATTTTAATAAAAGTCGTGTCAATTTTTGAGGAAACCAAAAGAAACAGTCACTGCATTAATATAAAATATAGTTTTTGGAAAGAGCACTTCCTTCAAAATGCTCTTGTTCCACTTTGAAAGCCACTGATGATCTTTAATTTTGTTACTAGTGCTTAATTACTGTCAATGTACGGCACCACAGCTGGTGAACACAGATGATACATGAAATTATGATTGAGAAAGAAAATCTGGAAAGGAAACGCTCCAAGGTTGCCTTCCTGGCATTTGGAGAGTTGAGGAAAACTATAGAAAAAACGTAGGACTTCATAGTTTATCAATTTTGGCTCCCCGTATTGGGTTTATGAATTTAATATGTCAGCAAGCATTTTAGTTACACATTTTACATAGAAGCGGAAGTCCACGGAGTCTTTCTAAAGCTGTTTTTATTGCGGGCACCTTAAAATATTTATATGTACAATTTTGACGTGTTTCAATATGTACCATTAATAAATACATGGTAAAATAATAAAAGTACTGTCACCGATGGCATTGTTGTGCTGCCGCGAAAAGCGGGAGCCGGGCGCGTGGGCAGGAGAGCTGGACGCTTGCCAAAAGAAAGAAAGAGACAGAGAGAGAGGCTGTGCTGATTGCACGTTCTTTTGACGTGCTTCATTTGTTCTGTTTCCTGTTTTTCCTGCGAGGGCGAGTGGTCGTCGCTCTGCCTGTACTCCCGGGTACCTCCGAGAGGCGAGGCAAGAGGAGCCCTGACTCGGCTTTCCTGGTGTGCGGAGGTGTTATTCCATGGTTTGGTCTTAAGCTTCGAGGGATAGTGCTTTATAGAATTGCTATTCTCACCGTAAATTTGCCTGGGTCTTACTTACACAATTGTTAAGGGAGTATTTCTCGAAGCACTAAATTTATCTATGTGAATATTTTGGTTTTCAAATAGGCTTGAACCTACCCTATTTGTCTGTGTGGCGGATGTCGCAGGGGGTAAAGCAATGGCAGTCTCAAAAGGCTGTTTGTAATTTGTGACGCCAGTAAGGCGGGAATTGCAATATTTTGTAATTAAATGCAATTAACCCATACTTTGTAGTTTACTTGACGAGGAAAGTGGAAGGAATACCTTTGCCAGAATTGGTTTTGTTGATTACCTCCAAACACATTGTCCTTTATCAATTAAATCCCTCCCCATTACAAATGTACCTCAGCCTCACGGTGTAGTTAAGGCTCCGGAACTTTTTGTCTTTCTCCTGCCGCCGCGAATGTTCTCGGAAGGTCTAGGACATTCTAGAAACAATGACTTGGAGCTATAAATACCAGCAAGTGTTAGAAGCACCAGTTGTGTGTTGGTTATTGCGGCAGTGGACGTTTGAAGTACCACGGTTTTTTTGTTGTTGTTGTAATTTACGTCCTCCAACGTTAAGTCACATCGGACGGTGTATGAATTGGGTGAAATGAGTCCAGGGTGCATGGAGCTTAGAGTTACCCGACATTCGTCTTGAAGAATAAGGCAAAACCCCAGAAAAAACCGTATCCAGGTAACTCACTCTGACCGAGATTCGAACTCTGGGTGTACCACAGTGATTCTTTGTTTATGTGCGGCGGAGCATTGAGTCGACCTTGGAAACAGTTGACTGTCAATTTCACGTCTTTTTACTTAAATAAAGACTGTTCTATATTTCTACAAATCAGACTTTTGATACTACGTAGCCCAAGTAGTCACAGTACATCATCATCATCATCATCATCATCATCATCATCATCATCATCATCATCATCATCATCATCATCAGCAGCAGCAGCAGCAGCAGCATCGTCGTCGTCGTCATCGTCATCGTCATCGTCGTCGTCATCTTCGTCGCCATCATCATCATCATCAACATCATCATCATCTGTATTGAATGCAATTTATATTTCCGTAAGGAAGTTTAGGCAGACATTTTTCTTTTAGGATTTTTCCAAGGAAAATTATTCTTTATAAACACTTTGAGAACTCTTGTATTTTTGGAGCTGACTGTGGAATATCCAGAAGGATTAGCATTGTTGGAGAACTCCGTAGAACCGTTTCCGATAACACCGCAACAACCACAGTACGCCAGCACCGCCCGCTGTAATCCGATTACCGTCCTGTAGTACATGCGAACTTTGCGTCTTGAGTACTGCGCTTAACGTTTTGGTATATTCCCTAAATTAAAACAACACGTTATTGCATTTGTTAAGAGCAAAGTCTCGCCATATGTCAGCAAGGTGTGACTAGCAATGTTCCGTAAATCACAAGTGATGGATGCATCCATTAGCTGCTCTTGAGAGGCCCTGGCAGATAGAGGCCAGCTGCAAATAGAAGCGCTCTGTTCATTATCGCCTACAATTATTATTACTTCTTCATTCTGTTTCCATTGCACACTATTGTGAACCTCACCTTGTGAATCAAGAACGGAATGAAAAATTATGATCTAGATTTATACTTAAGCTACATTTTCTTGTTACATTTTTAAACTCTAATAAAATTACTTAGTTTCATTTCATTCTTTCCTTCTTTATGATACAAAAGCATTTGAAACATCGATGGAACGTCTGCCTTCTTTAACCTTTCCCAACATTCTTCCAATTCTAGAAATGCTACAAAGCATGTAAGTACCACTTGGTGTGGAGGAATTGAGTACGTGGTGTTTACTTATATCTTTATTTTTTCTTTTAGATCCCGTCTCACCAGAGTGATTTATATAGAACCTGCGTACTTCTATCTTTAATTAGTCACCTACAAATTCACATAATGAACAGCTCTTAACGCCAAATTAAACAGGACGTTTGGGAATTTCGGTTCCTTTTAATGAGATGTACAGATGTTTATTTATTATTTCTTATTTTTGTCTAATGTTGGCCACTTTTTTCGACGTTTCTTTATAGTACTGAAAATTGAATACACATTAAACAAACGCCTCTCGCTTGTAATTCAATAATGGATTATTATTTAATAACTAGCTGATCCGGCAAACTTAGTACCACCAATAAAATTTGTCTGAACTTATGCATAAAACAAATTCGGACTAACTACTTATTATACAATAGGGGGTGAAGTTTGAATACAACACAGTTAGAACTAAGTTAACCAATTTAAAGCTTTTGATAAACAATACATTTTGTACTTTTTGATCTGCATAAATATATTGTGACTTCGTGTGTTAGTATAATGAAAAGTCTTGCTTGCAGAAATTTCATACATCCTTTATTGCAGTAAACAGAAGCTTTGTACAACCCTGGCAGCAGCAAAATGACGTGACATGCAAACAACAGTCCCTCAAGGTCGTCTCGTGGCTCAGCTGCACGTAATCAAACAAAAGAATTTGCTGCGGTACAGTTCAAATGTCCACACACTCACAATTACTACACAACAACCGACTCCGCTCTAATACTTTGCGGGGTTTTTATACCTCCAGTCGTTCTTCTAGAGTGCAGTAGAGCTCTCGAGCAAGAGAAAGAAGGACCTATCCAGACATTTCTTTGTCTCTTTCTCTCCCTCGACAAGCGTCCAATTCTGCGCGCCACTATCTGTCTCTTTCTTTCCTGCACACGCATTGGCTTGTCGCAGCTCCAATGATACAATGCGATTGGTTCCAATATAAAAACGATGGTTTTCCTTCATCACCAATCCATAAAAATGCAAAAGTGGTTGCTTCTGCTGGGAAAGTTATGGTCATCTCATTCTTTGATATTCATGGAATGGTTTATCAGCATGTTGTACCTGCACACACATCAGTAACTGGACAATACTTCAGGGACGTCCTGAAAACATTGCAAGTCCATATCAGGTGCAAAAGACCACATTTCCGTGAAGCAGGTTGGATGCTGCACCACGGTAATGCGTGGCCGCATATTGCCAATGTTGTTGCTAAATATATTGCAAAAATCACCGTGAAGTGCATCCCTCCCCCTTCCTATAGTCCGGACTTAGTCCCATGTGACCTTTTTCTGTTCCCTAACTTGAAGAAACGCCTTCGTGGGAGGCATTATCCATCATCAGAAGCAGTGGTGAAGGCTGCGGAGGCGATTTTGAAGGATCTTTCAAAATGTTTTCCGGCATGTCTTTGAAGACTGGCAGAAACGCTGGGACAAGTGCATCGCATTCATATTATATATATATATATATATATATATCTGCGTGTGTGTGTGTGTGTGTGTGTGTGTGTGTGTGTGTGTGTGTGTGTGTGTGTGTGTGTGTGTGTGTGTGTGCTGTATCTAAACATTAGATACAGATCAAGTACATCATCAAGTAAAACAAAACACAGTCGGTTACTATGCTCATTTTCTGAACAAGTTGGCTATGAGGATGGTTTTGTAGCACTCTACAATATATACAGCCAAGGGCATTCAACATTCCTAGAAACATGTGTCATTCTTCCGTTCATGTTCTGCAAATTATTTTATGGCGTAGGTTATAAAAAGGAACTGAAACTTTATTCGAAATACCAAGAGGTTCTTTTTATACCTAAGTGGTTAAATAGGTGATTAAACACAGCGAACAAGTGGACGTAGAATTAAATCGTTAAAAAGGCAAAAGTAAATCTGTAGAACATGTCGTTCTGCATGCCAAGACAGGCAGGCGGTGTTTTCGAGACTGCCATAAGTTTGCTGTTAACGAAACAGAACTGGTCTGCTGCACATTGCCTCCAGCGGAATAGTATTATGTTGTATGTATAGCAGTCGTAGCTGGGAAATAAATATTCTAATGCAAGTTTATTTCCGACCAAGTGTGTTATTAAATAAGACGCGGAATTAATATATTCTCTTGGCAAGCCCAATTTGTTTTGGATATTTAACAACTGGATTTCCAACATGGTTATCCCGTGCCGCAGCAATGATATAGTGACACATGGAACATACGGCAGTTTGACAGCTCAAAATGTTATTAATACCTCTCCGTAAACCATTTGTTTGTTGCTGCTAGTGACATCCTTACATATGTTATTACATGTGTTGAAAGATTTGAAAAAAAAATGTTGCCTTCATTTAAAGATGTGCTGCTTGGAGGAAACATGACGTGGTCATCTGAAAGATCCTTAAGTGATAAAACTATGTTTGTTAATATTTTCATTTAGGAAACAAAATTGTCCGCGATGACATTTTGCCGCATTCTGGAGATTGTAAGTGATCTTCCAGACCACACGATTTCCTGCGATATTCCAGACCAATGGCTTTTTAGGGGCTTTCCCAAAAAACTGGGCAAACGCTGGGAAGTATGTTCAACGCTGTAAGAGTAATTGCAAAATGTGATGTTTGAAGACGATCTAGAAGCCCTGCGTTGTGGAGATCAATTTACAACGGGGTGGTAGCAAAAGGGATGGTTGAAGATGATTTGTAGATTCTCGCCTTTGGAGATGATCTAGTAGAAATCTAGTAGTTTCCATGGCAGCCCTAGAGCAAGGATTCTTACCTCTAGGCGTGGTCGCGGAATATGAGTTGATACTGCAACTCTTGGAGAATAAGCAATTCTTCTATGTTAAATATTGTTGGTTTTAATCCAGCGAAATAATTTTAAATCCTGCTATAATTTTACATTATGTAAATGCCTTCCTTTAACAATGGCTGTTGCATCGATGAACTGTCTCTCACCACGAAATGATACAACGCAAGATACAGGTTATATGATATTAATATTGGCAGTTTTAAGAATGTTATTACTTAATATGGTGACTAGGACCAATAAAGGTAAATTATCCTCAAGATCTCGGGAAGCAAGTCAGGTGAAAAGACGATTAGAAATAGGCGTTTCGGGAGTGTGCATCTCTCCCATCATCAGGAATTTATTAAATGTTATAACCACAAATGAATCATTGGATATAGCACTAATATAATCAAAGAAAAAACACTATCAAAATTCGCATTATTGAACAGAAGACTGTTTTCAGAAAATTCAATGCCAGGTCAGGAGATGGCGTACGTATAGAACATTAATTAGTTCAAAGAAACGTAACTACTTAAGCTGATTATGAAGATGTATTGGTCTGTGCTTATTAAGTCGACAGATTTCCATTTTAAGGCCGGTTTCCAAGAGGAGCTGAACTGAAATCCAGCATCACGATTAAGCGTGCTCCTCTCGGAGGAAATGGCGAAGGCCTCCTTAATTCTCCGCTCCCAGTAACTGTTGTATTTTGCCGAAATGGTCGTCTCCTGAAAGTTGGCTCTATAGTCGTTATCAAAACAATGCTCTGCCAGTCCAGACTTTTCAGGCTGCATTAAACAAATGCTCCGTTCATGTTCGTTTATTCTGGTAGCGATGGAAATGAAGTGAAATGTGTAGTGATTAACGCCCGCTTTTACTACATACGGCACCGCAGGCGGTGACACTGATGATACATGAGATGAAGATGGAGCACAAGTGGAATGAGATGGCGGGGGGAACCGGAGGTCCTGGAGAAAACCCGCCCCAGCACCGTGTTGTCCACCACAAATCTCATTTTGCAGTCGCCTGGGATTGAACCCGGGCCGCCTTGGTGAGAGCCAAGCGGTCTAACCACGGAGCCACGGCGTTGCTGTCTTTATCACCTATTACACCTTGGCTTCATCAACTACAGTGGCTGGCCATAGGACATTTTGCAATAGGAAAGTATTATATTGCAGTAGAAACATGGTAAATGCATGACTGGATATCGAGTACGTTCGTATTTTGCTGTCTACTTCCACATGAAATAGAAGCATTAATTAATACGAGACATTATGTAGAAAGAATATCTACACCACAACAAAATTAACTGCAAACAGTTCTTGAAGTTGCTCCAGTAGCATACTCATCAACATGAATTATCTACATCAATTGTTGACTTGCAAATCATACTTAGCTGCTGCTTGAATCACTAGGAAAATATTAATAAAAGAAAAGAAAATAGTAAAAATTAACAATAGCGTTAATATAGCCCATGTCTGCAATAGTATTTATAAATGCATAAAATATAAGAGCATTTAATACAGTCGATGTAAATACGAGGTTCGTTCAAGTTATAACACCTATTTTTTATTTCAGCTGTTTTGGAGGATCACCGATTGAGCGTTGCAAATATTCTTCACTCGCTGGATCACGTTAGACCGGCTGGTGCGAGTCTGTGACTGTCTTGGTTTGTTGTCACACGATGTTCTGCCTTCATTGAACTATCGTACCCAGGAACGTACATTAGACACATCCATGGTACCATCACCACATGCCTCACTCAACTGGCGATGAATTTAAATAGGTGTTACACCACAAAAATGGAGAAAACTGATGATTACACGCTGTTCTTGCAATGAAAACATCGTCATTTTAAGTATCAAAAACTATCCTAACTCTCGTCGCTGGTTTACCAGCCGCAGAATGCCACATGTTTCACCATGGTAGTATCGAAAACATTATCAAGCTCTTGCTTGAATGCAAAGTTGTGTACTTCTGTTTATTGGTGTCACGCAGTCATGATACCATAGGACACAGTAACCCTTGTACTTCTAGATAGCACAATATCGCATCTAACTTGCGTAAGCGTGTTACTTGGTTACCGATTTTCTCATTTAGCTATCACAGCCTCGAGGTTAATACACAACTTTGGAACCTTGTATACTCAGTAGATGCCTCATCGCCGGAAACAATTAGGTTAAGAGGTGAAGCAATGTGTTTAGCGGTTTGGAAGGATATAGGGTGCCCATATTTCAATTTCTGTTAGGAACTACCTACAGAAACAAATGGATTTCTTAATTAATTGCTAATTTTAGTATTCCAAAGTTTAATTCACTATTGCTGATACATGGTATTTATAAGATTGTATTCTGCCCACAAGTCATTATAAATATTTAACCGAAAATAGCTGTTTTAGGACAACTTTCTTTTCCCTCAAGTTCTCTGAAAGTGACGGAGAGCACCTTAACTCAAAAAGTTCTATGGGTACGAATTCAAGAACCTTCCTCCATCAAGATAAGTGGCAAATGTTTATTTATTTATTCATTTATTTATTTACTTTTTTTTCAAAAACTGCTCTTAACGATTTGGAATTAAGGTATCATACTTTGACAACTTTGCGATGAATGAATACTATAGGTCCTTAAATTTTCTGTAAATAGTCTATAAAGACAGACAGATTGAAACTTATAAGTATGTAAACCTAATTAATGATTAACTTTAAATAACTCCGTATAACCGATTACAATTTACAACTTTCAAGCATTTGAAGGGTTTTTTTTCCTATGCCCTAGTAATATGGTTCCTTCTTTTTTTATTGATCGAAGTTTTCATCGGAGTTGCACTGTTTCTTTTTAAGGACAAGGAGAAAGGAAATAGGTCTTTCTTTTATTTCTTCGTTGTAAGTCTCATAAATTAAAGTCCAAATGTTTATTCAGGAGGTTCCACATGTTAGGGTATCGTCTCATTCTTGAGCCATGATTTCAACTCTAATAAAATCAGTTGCTCCAAAACTAAGGCAGTAATAGTATAAACCAAAAGTCAACCATATCTGTGGGTGCTCCGTTGCTCCTTTCTGGAAGTTCCAAGCTAACAAAACTGAGGTTACAGAATTCTCAGACGTTATCCCAATCATGTGTCCCGGCTGCTTCTTGGTCCATTTCCAGATGTCACGTACAAGTTGAAAACTTTAGAACAGTTATGTCCGTTCTTTTACTTCCCAACATTTCATGCAAAAAGTATACAAAATATTAACTCCAGCATTCGTATAGTACCAGAGCTATACTATAGCTCTACATTAATATAGAGTAAACATGTATTACTTTTAAGAGAAACACAAAAATAATATGTTCAGAATAATCTGCAGAATGGATATTAAACTCAATTAAAGTAGCCAGAGAATCTCATGTGATTGTAACATTATAACTAAAGAAGCAATTAAATGCAACATGGTGCCTAAATTAATATTATGTATAATCGCTAGAACTGATAGAAACCACAATTTTAATGACATTTTTCTGTTTTAGCAAACACAAATCCAGAATGTTTACTTCCTTCGCATTAGAAATAACATTCACGAAACATATCATATGTTGCATTTGAATAAAGATTTTAAAAACGTGCAAGTTATTAAAGCTGAAACGTGGGACCATGAGTGTTCATGATTTCTTGCTTAATGGGTTTGAATATTTATTATGACTGCCCATTTTTCAACTTTCTAATAACTAATTTCTCATTTTCACAGCTTTGTTCTAATTCAACCTTCACTAAGACTTTATTTAGATCACATGTCACTTCACTGATCTGAACGATCTCCATTTTTCCTATCAGTTTACTTTCTTCGCGTGATAGCTGCCTATAGACCCTTCCTATTGTCCCACAGTACTAGTCTATAAAACCAGAAATTCTCTAAATAACTTATCCTATACCTGTTCCCATCATAAAAAGAAAAAAAAAACTTTAAACCTAAGATGCACTTGTTCAATAGTCTTTCATTTCTTAGAAACATTTAAATGGTTACTTAAGACACTTAAACAAAGATTTGAGTTAAAAACAGTGACGCAGTAAAATTAAAAAGGCAAAAAATGCAAGAATTATTTAGTTATATTGCAAAAAATGTAAAAAAAGATAAAATATGACGCAGTCTCTTCTTCGCAGCATTACACTTTCTGGGAAATCGAACACAGAACCTCTCTAATCCCTTGCAGTATTTATGATATCACGAACTCGCTTGGGAAACAGAAACAGGACTATTCTAAAACAGGAAATACACTTGCTGACGCAATAAGCTTCCTACCGACAAATCTACAGGATCACTCATTTTTGTAGCCGTGAGAAATTTTCACAGAATTCCAGAACGTTCGAGAAGAAGAAACGTCCATGAAATTATGGTTATCTGGTGAAGCATTCTGGGTGTTGCGCTGGATGCACCAGCTACTTATCTCTATTTTCCTTTCCAATGTCCAGTCCTAACTTTCAGTTACACTTGGACCGTAGCCATTGCATACACAATATTAACAGGGCATGCAATGAAATATTATAATACCCTCATCGTACTTGAGTAATATAATATATGTCTGGATTACTTCAACAGATTATTGAAGTAATCTAGGTGTATTTATTTATTTCCTTTATTTCCTTTCATTCCTTTATGTGTGCGTTAATGAGACGCATTCAGGAAGTCATTTGGTAGCGTTTCTTTACAGTTGAGTAGTACATTTACAATCAAGTAAGGCATTTACAAAGCAAATTGCGTAATACATAACCTATAATTGATTTATTGCCCACTATGTGCATAACATGTAGCATCTCAAATCTTATTTATAAACCGTTCTCTAATAATGCATTATACTTGTTTGTTGTCACTTGTTACGGCAGCTTCTCAAATATAATATATAAATTTATTCACACATACAGACACCAGATATTCCCAAGCAATCGTGTTAACTTGATAAAATAAACAATGAGGCACTTTGAAGATCAACGCTAAAGGCTTTCATAACTTCCGACTCTGAAACAACTTCTAATAGAAAAGATAGCATGCCTTGAGCATTGTTCTAAGAACAATGATCGAGAAGATTATGCTGGAACGTTGCAGCACCCAACTTGCCCTAGCGAGTGGGCTTCTGTCACTTTTTCATTTGTTCAGGAACAAAAGGCAGTAGTTCTCTCAGATGACGGAAGCCATGCAGCATATTTCGAGCGGAGTGAAGGAACGAATACAGCTTGCAATATTTTTCAAGTACAACAAGGCTATTTTGTTTTATTTCCTATCAAGTTTTTATTTATCTGCTACGCACTAACACAAACAATTACCAGATTCTACCCAAGAGTTCAGTGTGGATAAATGCGTGTTTGAGGCTGATTAGAAAAAGGCAAATGTATACCTGTATACACAAGGGCTGTTCAAAAAAGAAGGATCATAATCTTTTTACGGTCATAACTTTTCGCACAAAAATTCAATGTTATTATATTTTGTTAGCTTAATGTGAAACAAACATGCCGTAGTAGTCTCATTGTTGGTACTCCTGTTTCCTGCCTGTGAGAATTAGGCAAGTTCAGATATGTTCAGTATCGCCTACCACTGCAATGGAGGTAACAAAGGGAGGAACAATACGCGGCTTTGAAATTCTCAACAAATCTTCAGTTGAGGCCTACACAATATTACAGGAGGCCTACAGAGAGTCTGTTCTTCCCTATAGCACAGCTCGAAGGTGGTTTAAAATGATTAAAGAGGGGAGCCAATCAATTTCAAAGGAAGGCGGACCCGGTGATCCTGATACTGCTATTACGGAAAAAAGGCATCAACACTGCTGCTGCTATTATGAGAGAGGATCGACGAATTACCTTAAATTAATTTTCTGAAATGCTTAACATTTCATTGGGTGCCACCCTCACGTTGGTGACAGAAACATTACACATGAGACGTGTTTGTGCTCGATGGGTTCCAAGACTGTTGAATCCCGAACAAAAGGACATTTACATGCAGGTCTGCATGCAGCAAAAGTTGATGTCAGAGGAAGATCCGGAGTATCTTTCAAACGTAATCACTGCTGATGAAACTTGGCTACATCATTTTGATCCTGAGAGCAAACAGCAAAGCTCAGTGTGGAAATCTCCTTCATCAACAACCCCCAAAAAAGCAAAAGTGGTTGCTTCTGCTGGGAAAGTTATGGTAATCTCATTCTTTGATATTCATGGAATGGTTTATTAGCATGTTGTACCTGCACACACATCAGTAACTGAACAGTACTACAACCTGAAAACTTTGCAAGGCGCAAAAGACCACATCTCCGTGAAGCAGGCTCAATGCTGCACCACGATAATGCGCGGCCGCACATTTGCAATTTTGTTGCTGAATATCTTGCAAACATCAACGTAAAGTGCATCCCTCACCCTCCCTATATTCCGGATGTAGCCCCATGTGACGTTTTTCTATTCCCTAACTTGCAGAAACGCCTTAGTGGGAGGCATTATCCATCTTCAAAGGCAGTGGTGAAGGCTGCGGAAGCGATTTTGAAGGATATCTCAAAAAATATTTTCCAAAATGTCTTTGAAGACTGGCAGAAACGCTGGGACAAGTGCATCGCGTTCAGGAGAGACTATTTTTGAGAAGGACCATCAAAATTATGAGGATTAGTAAAGGTGCGTTGTCAAAAAGGAAATGTGATCATTATTTATTGAACATCCCTCGTATAAATACACAAACGCACACACAAACAGCAAAGTGGAGCCAAATACCTGGTTTCCCCTCTAATATGTTACGTGAAATTAATTTTGCTATAGTAAAACAAAATGGTACGTTTTCAATAAAATGTCTCAAGACTGAAAGCCTTGAATATCATTACGCATATTTCCTTAATATTAGTCATCATATGTACTGCGATTGCTACAGTAGATTCAAGCATGTAGCATACTATTTACGCTAACAGTACTTAGCAAGTAAAGGTATTGCATTTCACTGAAATAATTGAAGTCCTCGATATAAAAAATAATTTCAAAAAAGATCCTTGCATGTATGTTTGCCTGTGTGTCAGTGAATAGTATAACTGAAAAACGAAAACTTTAAATCCCAATTTGGTATTTGATTTCAGTGTCTTTGAAGAATTTGGCACGTACTGTTTGCCACAGCAGAGAAAGTCTCCGGGGAATTAGACGCACTCTTCCTCGGCAATTTTATGACACTCAGGTCACTTCACTTATAGCCTAATTTAACCCTTTAATGCATGGGTCGCCCTAGAGCATCATTAGGCTGCACTCTGCTTACAAATATTTTAGTGCTGTTTTTGTTGTTATTAATATAGCACTGGCCATTCTCAGTTATATACACAAAATTTTGAATCTTTTGAAATATAAACATTATATTATTTTTATAGGCACATTGTAGTGCGTTCAGTACAAAAAGGCAAAAAATTCAAGCAACTGCAGTCCAATGAAACCTCCTGAATATCCACTGGTGTCATTACAACGATTATTTTACGTGGACACTCCCCGTCCTATACCACAAGCACATTTAACTGCGAAATTCGAACTCATAAAATTTTTCTTTAATGGATGGCCAGTTCATTACCTATCGCTTTGACGACCATGGATAACCAGTGTAAAAAGTAAGAGCAAAATAATTAAGCCATTAAAGGGTTGAAAGCATCGTGACGGCTTTTTGAATAAATCTTCTCGGTTTTAGTGTACTCAGTGAATAGGTTGCATGTTCTCAACAGTTTAACTCCTTATGTAGCATGCGATGTGATTCACACATTCAATGTCCTTACACCCTATGTAAGGGTGTCACATTCCTGTTAGGGACTTCCTTTGCGTTGGCAAACAGTAAGTTTTCAGAAAACTCCCCACCTAAACTACCTTTACATGTACATTTTGTTTACCAAAATGTAACAGGCTCTGTAATCCTTTTCATGCTGAATGACCTTACTATCACAAATATACCGTAATAGATGGCCAATATCCTACTGGACAAAAAAAAATTGTAAAATCTATTAAAGTACACGATTTGTTGAATTTTCGAATACTACTTTTTCCAAGTAGCACCTCCAAAGAATATCTGTCCTCAAGATAACATAACCTATAAATGGAGTTGGTAGTTGTTTATTTTTTACGCCTGCCCATTAAAAGAGTGGAATGTCAGAATCATCACAGAGTCATCACATAGCGATTACCGCTTAAGCCTACTGATTATCCTAGTCCAATTGTACTTAAAGAATATATAATGAAACCACTTCTACAAACGTAAATCTGGACTAACAATAAAACAGATGGAAGAGGAAAGTGAGTGGCGAAATTTTTGAGTTTGCACAAATCAAATCTTATCACATAGGGCATAATGTTTAACCAAGTGATGTCCAATATTTTATTTTACTTTAAAAAGGATTCTGAAAATCAGTGAGAAATATGCTAGAAGACATAGATAAAAGGGAGATATGGGGTGGGCCAGAAAATGAAAATCATCTTCGCTTACACAGAAATTTAAGGAAAGAATGGATAAAAGAAGGGTGTGTAGATATATGTAGTAAAAGCGAGAGGCAAGGATTAGCTTGGATGAGGAGTAGGAGCATTGTTTTTCTAAAGAATGAGGGACAATGAATTAGAGCAATGCATTATTTGTGGGAGGGGCCAACATTAGGTATACTAATGTGACAGTTTGTCAGGAAAGATGTAAAGATAAGCTTATATTTTGTAAACATAGATAGTTGATCCAATTTGTCCTTATACAGTTATATCATTGATACTATTAATTTCTCAGTAAAAGTGTCAACTAAATCAGATGTTTAATTCAAACTTTCAGTAAGTTCATTAGAAATCCGCTATCAAGATCTGTGGGAACATTCAAGAACGGCTGACACGCTTAATAAAAAGCTATTTTCGTGCAAACGTTTCTTTCTTTTCAGTTGGAGTAACTCTGCCAATTTGTTCAACGCATTCCTAGAAGCCTTTAACAAGGTAGCAATAAATAATTTAGATGTCTCTCCTTTATTTTCTTCTTTTCCCTTATTACTAACACACATTGACCTACGCGTTTTGCTTGCTCACCATTACTTCATTCCATACTTGAACATAGATCAAAGTTGGAAACAAAGTTCACCAACCTTGCAGGACAAGAATCTCTGAGGTAATATTATACTTACCATGAGTAATCAACATCACTTCGTTCATCATCACTCTCACCCCTATATCATGCTAGTTTTACCTTCAAGAAGTCACGGTACTGATGCTTTCCTCGTATGTGTAATGACTTTACGTCGTTTTAGCCAACTTATCAACAGGTTTCTGAGGTTATACCGGTTCTGTGGAAGGTGTCATGCCTCGAGTATGAGATAGCATGTCCATCCTGCGGCTAATATTGCTTAAGGAAGGATGGGTCGGATACATAAAAGTATTGGTTTCGTCGTGAAGCCATTCATGTTATTATGCTACAGAAATAAAAAGAAATCACAAAATACATCATCCTCCTGATTGGTATCAGGTGGTCCAATCAAGTCAGCAAGCAATGCCCATTTATCTGTTGCTCTGAACGATGTATTTACAAGGGTGGGTCAAAAAGTAATGCCTCTTATTTGTTTTATCTTTTAATTGCCAAGAAAATTGAATCCAATTCACATAGCTTGAAAACTAAAACATTGACGATTAATTTGTCACTATTCAATATAATCTCCGTCCTTTTCTATAGTTTTTGTCCACCTTTTAACTAGGGCATGTATTCCAGTGTGGTAAAACAACGGTCTTGCTTCCTAAGCCATTGACGCACGGACGTTTTCACAGCCTCCTCATCTTCAAAATGAATCCCACGATGAACTCCCTTTAACGGCCCGAACAGATGGAAGTCTGATGGTGCCAGGTCTGGGCTGTATGGGGGGTGAGGTAAGACTTGCAATCCCAATTTCTCAATTTATGCAGTGGTGTAACGGCTGGTGTGTGGTCTTGCATTGTCATACAAAAGAAAAACATCCGTCATAGTTTTTGTTGGGCGAGCTCGGCGAAGACGTGCTTTCAGCTTTTTGAGAGTTCTGACGTATTGGACAGAATTTATTGTGCATCCGTTCTCCAAAAAAATCAATCATAAGCACACCCTCTGCATTCCAAAACACTGTCGCCATAACTTTCCTTACCGACCGCTGAATTTTGAATTGTTTTTTCTTCAGTGACGTTGTGTGATGCCATTCCATTGACTGCCTTTTTGATTCAAGTTAAAAAAATGAACCCACGTTTCGTCTCCAGTAACAAATTGTTCCAGAAACTCCTCTTCCTCCAAATTGAAGCACTACAAGTGTTCGGAGGCTATTGTTTTCCTTGTTTCATTGTTTTGGGCGGTTAACATTCTTGGTACCCAACGTGAACAAACTTTTGAGTATCCCAGTTGTTGAATAATCGCCATCACACTGACTTTATTGAAGGAGGTAATGCGACACAATTCACCTGTTGTTGCCCGGTGATCACCACGAATGATGTCATCGACTCGCTGTATGTTGCATGGAGTCATTGCAGTCACCGGTCTGACGCTTCGCTTTTCATCTGCCAATGGTGTTTGCCCTTCAGCTTCGTTACAGCGACGAACCCATCGTCTAACAGTGCTGACATCCACCGTTGCATCACCATACACAATTTTTTTAGCCTTTCGTGAATGCCAATTGGCGTTTCACCTTCCGCCGTCAAAAATTCAATTACAGAACGTTGTCTAATAGGAATGTCGATGTCAGTCATTTTGCAAAAGGGTGCAGTGCTACCACCTGTTGACTTAGGAAATTACTACTGCAGGGGATTTGAGAAGAAGGTTTGAGGAATTGCGCCAAATTCGAAGTTCTCACATAACTTACTTATTGAAGGAAAAAATAGGGGCATTACGTTTTGACCCACCCTAATATATTGCAAAAGAAGATGCAGAAAACAACATCGTTTAATGCAATATCTAATCTAATGTTCTAAATGATTTTCTGTTATCCAACTGTACAGATGCACTAAAGCAACTCACTAGATTCAACTATAAATGAAAAGTAACCTGATATATTACAATTAGTGGATTTCTTCAATCAGTATTATTTTTATTTCATTTACAAATTATTCTTATAAAAACCTGTTTCTCTTTTCTTCGTGTGAATTAAGATTAGCGTTTGCAGAAGCCGTTTTAATGCTCTTGTCAGTCAGGGTAGCTCACTTGTTTTGGCGTTTCCTACGGATCACAAGTTCTTTGGTTTAAACCCGGAGGAAACTTATTATTTTTAAGTGTGCTTAAGGGGACTAATCTGTAAATTTTCCAAATCCTAAAGTATTGGTTTGATTCATTAGAATTTGTTTACATATTTTCTTTTCTTTTGTGCATGTAGACCATCACTGCAAAGTTTGGCACGTGTACCTTAAGTTTCTAAACTGTGCAGCGTTTAAAGGAAAGACTTATCTTGTTATGTTGTGCTCTGTAGCGGATATTTTATGTTGTTCTTGTAGCCTCTGCTAGCGTGTTCCGGTGTGATGGTTTGGATGCAACATTCAAGACATCCGTAGAGTAAAAACGTTACCTGACAGGCTACATAAGGAGTTCTTACTTGTAAAATACTACTATTAACATTAACTTTCTTTTAAACAAACGACTAGCAGAGACTACATGCTTGCTATGCTAAACAAATGAACAGCAGTGTAACATTAAATTCTTCTGCAAGGAATCTTTGCAAGAACCAGGTCTTCTGCAAGGAACATTCGTAGAGGATATACGTACATCAATTTTACACTGCAAGTGTACAGAAAAGGAATTACAAATGAATGCCTTTGTGCAATTATCATTAATGTTCAAGATTTTGTAAGATCAAGCATCAAAATATATATATGTGGAATAAAGTATTCTTCTTTGGGAAAGTGTGATTGAAAAGTTAATCAATCAGTAGCAGAATTGAATATTTCTCCTCGACCCTGGGTGCAGAGATCATCACTCGAGAGCAGCCGTGTTGAACTTCAAGAATTCTGTGATATCTTCGCCAAAGGTAAGAAATCCATCATCACCACCTTCATCCACAATAAAACGACGATGCATTTTGTTTCACAAAGTTGAAGATTTAGGTTCCTTATTGAGCTAGGAAGAGGTTTGCAATGTAATAAACTTCAAAATGCAACACTTCTGTTAAATAATATTTTTCACATGTACGTTTTCATTTTTCTCAAATAACTGTGTTCATCAAACCTTGCTGGGCTTGGTGATGCCACATATGTTCCTGAATATAATTTCTGTAAAATATGTTTTGATGAGCACATATGTAGGAAACTAAATCCAAAGTGTCATGCTCATAGCTTCAAAATAGCATCCTAAAGAGCATTTTAAGTGTCGAAAATTGTCGAAAAAAATTAAACATAGTAAAACTAATTTGAAAATTGACGCATATTCACTGAGGAGAAGTTTTCCTTAAAACTGCCCTACACCTTTTCTATGACCCACTACTGTCATTTGAGCTTCTTCAGTATTAGTTTTGGAAAACTTCAGCCTTTTTATTTTGTATTTATATGCATTGGAACATTTCCTGACACTGTCGATGATTCTCTGCTGATCTCTGACTTCTTGACAATTTCAGAGCTGCTGGACTTGTGATACCAGTATGATTTCTTTTGCCGTTTCGAAATGTTCACAGCCCATATTAAATTCCCCAATGCCTTCTATTATTGCAATATCCACCTTCTTTCTTGACGCAAATTTGTACCTGTTTAGGATATTTTGACCAGATGACCAAACGTAAGCTCTAACTTGCATTCTCTACGTTCCCATTGCAACTCTCTAATATAGAATATAGCGCTGAATTTGAATGGAAAACATTAGAAAGAAGAACATTAAGAATCCTAGGAAGGTGTCTAACACGCTGCCATGCCCCCTGGTCAAGGATATTTAAATGTCCACCTGACTGGCTCAATTTAACTCGGATTGCAAACTTTTTTTCATGAAATTAATCCTAAAGAATCATACTTATTTACAAGTCAAAACATTGAATTTTTCACCATTAAGAACTCCTGTGGAACGAAATTTCAGCACACGGGCGGTGCTGATATAATCTCAACAATTGACAGAGTCGTTACAAAAAAAAAGGAAGTTGAAGTGATATAGTAAATGTTAAAAATTCAGGTCAATTGATTCTGAGTTTTAAATTCCCTACTTTTGTATTACCCTATATTATAAATGAACTGAATGGTTTATCAACTTTAAAAAATTCAAACAGTGCAGAAAATCTTGGAAATGTTAAGTTACAAAAATGTATATCCAAATTTCATGTATTATTAAGGAACCTACATTTTTGATTCGTACATTTTCATTTTAAAATTAAAGTTTAGAGGTTATGCATTATTAATTCTGAACGAAGATATAAGATTTATTTTAAATATGAATATGAATATCTTAAACACGTGCTACTTTTTTAAACATTTTTTAGTTAATTGATGGAAATTAATGATTTCTCAACACTAGCCGTATATAGGCTAAGATTTTGGATAGATAGAGTCAACATGAAAAATTCAATATATGCATAATATAATAATACAATAATATAATAATATATAATGGAAATATATGAGTCAAATGGAGAATTTAATGTCAGGACGGCACGTTGACCATGGTAGCTCAATGGGTTAGAGCGACTGGAAGAAAACCAGGAGATCCGTGGTTCAAATCCCGGGCATGGTATTGAATTTTTCATGTTGACGCTTTCTATTTTATCAAACCTATTTGAGCCATTTTGAGAGAGAGAAACATTTTGAAGATGGTATGTAATTTTAGGGAGAGCGTGACTTTCTTCAAAATGTCTTGCGTCTCAGTCGAAGATATTGAAAGCATTTTTGAATTTCAGTGATACTGCTCTGAATAACAGATACACATGCTAGCCCAAATTTTCTTATAAGCCCTTTTTTTTGGGGGGTTTCAAGCTTCGGAAGTTATATTTACGGTAGAATCTTACATGGAAATTGTTGGATGAAATACATTATTTCCTCTTACTTACTATGAATATGTGTTAGAAAAGGTAAGATATCTATTATTCAATAAAAATATATAAAATGTTACAAATTAATTCAGAAATAGCTAATATATGTGTTTAATACCCTTTTATGACGTATTTAGTGGAACCGAAATTGAAGTAATTTTAATTTCTGGCTACAAACTAAATAAAAAAAAAACAAGTTTGGATAATTGAGTATCGACATAAGACAGAGGGAGTCTGCACATTGTTGATTTTGGTGACAGACAGCCAGCTGTGCGGGTTCTCCACGTGGCATGTCCTGGCACACTACCAGAATCCTAATGGACTTTCACTGCATTGTAATAACACAAGCTGGTAACCGTTTCAATTTCTCGCCGTCTGTTAAAACAGCCACAGATGGAAAGAAAACAAAAACATCAACACTGAGGCAAGCCTGATCACATCATTATGACGGCTTAATATAGACCTGCCAAAATGCGATTACATCAGTTTTTGATCCACTTCCCGTTTATGGCGTCATGCTGTAAATTTGAATTTTCTGCATTCTATCCCACCTACCTCTTTTATCTGTTTCTCTACATGTATATACATTAAATGTTGGGATGTGTGATACATTTATTATTGAAGACATGGAACTAATTTATAGATATTTGTTAGATTATTGTTACTTCTTCTTTTTCACGGTTTTGGCTTCAGACCATTCCGACTACAAATGTTTGATACCATTGTTTCTTGGGTCTTCCTGGTTTCCTTCTACCTTATAATTTATAGAAGTTTTAGGTATCCTATTATTTGGCATTCTTTCTAGGTGCAGCTTCCAGTTTTCTTTATGTTTGTTAATTATATTATTTAGTTCCTCTACCTTAAATTTTTCACAAATATTTACATTTGTTTTTCTGTCTAATTTTGTATATCCTGCTAAGGATCTCAACAACCACATTTCTGCTGTTTGTATTTTTGCAGCTGTTGGCTTGTATTAGTCCATATTTCAGATCCATATGTGACTGTAGGTATTGCCGTGCACTTATAAATTTAGTTATCGATTGTGATTTTGCCTTGTTTTTTTTTTTAAATGTCCATCTTAATGTTCCAGTTTTACAGTTAAGTTTGTTTAGCTTTCATATTGTTGCAAATAAGAATGTAAGTCCTGGAATTTTTTAAACTATATGTTGTGAACAGGACTTGTGTAGACTTAAAGGGGTTTCAGCTTAAGGGTTTACAATCTACTTTGCAACCGGGAGCGTAGATGAAAGGATAGGCGATCAGATGGTAGAACTAAATGGTAGAGGTAGTTTGTGATAGTTCAAGATAGATAAATACATACAATACAGGGTTCTATAGTATGCCAATTTACTATATCGTAATGAATGGGTCTCAAGACAAGCCACTCCCTAAGTCTTGAAGTGACTTGGAGTGGAATGGTGTTAACAATTACATTAGTACATTAAAACCCAAGCGGGCTTACCTTGGAGATGTGTTTGTATATGGCTGAGGATGCAAAGTGGAGAGTAGCCATCACTAGTCGGCGACATGATGAACCTGAATTTAGGACTAGCATGATCTCCGAAGAAACTAGATTTAATGAGTGACGTGCAGCATGTTCCCTGCATAATCTTCCAACATAAAGCCCCCCAGAATAACGACCACCCTAAAGTACACACGTGCACTAACTCAACAAAGCTTAAAAAGGGGTCCTACTCATAATGGCAGCTACTAGCCAAATCAGCAATTCCAACGGTAGCCATTATGTTCCTCCCAAATATTGAATCATTTTGTGCAATCAGTGTTTACATAATTGACAGCGTGTTGAGGCCTCTCAGCTGTGTCTTGATAAGCAAGATATATGATTCACCAGTCTAAAATATATATTTTGCCAGTCAGCAAAATTTAAGCTTAACCATGAACAAACAGCTTTGCCCAAACTCAAGGCACAGAAAATGAACGTTAAATAACAATGATTATAGTAACTGCTCAGCCTATATACGCAACAATATATATCTACTTCATCGATATAGAACATATTGCACCCAAGAAAATTAAATATAGATGCTTGTTCCAGAATTTTATTTTCCAGTACTATCTTGGAGCGAACTGGGTATACACCTTTATATGTTTTTTTTTTTATTTTATTCAATGATCGATCAGCAGTACATGCGTTACAGATCCTTGTTGGCTAATTGAATCTCTATGAACTATATAATAACATGTAAGGAAAACCAAGTTGGCTCCTATTATCTATTTAACACTGTGAAACAAGAGAAAAATAAGTTAATTAAAACAAACAAGTAATCAAAGAGATAAGAACAACAGTCATTGTGAAACAATATTCATAGTTTGTCAATCAGAGTCACTAAGGAGGAGATCCTGTGGGAGTCGTCTCTTCAGGCGCGTGGGCTGGCGGGTTCGTACGCCGATGTCGTACATCACAGCTCCTGGAACATCTGACAGGTTTGGAAAGAAGCGGGAGGCGATCTGACGTATGTACTGGTGAAGAGGAAGGTGACCAAGTTCTTGATGCAGTTGTTGATTTCTTACGTACCAAGGGGCATCCGTGCCGATGCGCATAAATCGATTTTGCAGGACCTGTAGCCTTCGGAGATGAGTGTTGCTAGCCGAACCCCATACCTGGGAAGCATATGTGATAAGTGGCCGGACAAGAGATTTGTAGAGAAGCAGAGAGCATTCAATCCCAAGAGGAGTGTGTCTGTGAAGTAGCGGGCCAAGTTTTGAAAGTCGTCCTGATGCCAACGAGATGAGTCGATCAATATGGGCTCGCCAAGTAAGTCTAGTGTCCAGCATTACTCCAAGGTATTTGACGGAGGTGGTAGAAGGTAGCCAGGGAATTGATTCATGCTTAATATGCAATTCGGGAGAGTTGGAGATGTGACGTAAGCCAAAAATCTTAGATGCGGTCTTTTGAGTGTTTAGACGTATGCGCCAAGTATCGAACCATTCAACGAGGCAGTCAAGAGAGGTTTGTAGCGTGTGAATAGTTGTAGGGAGATCTGTGCCGGAATGATATAAAACAGTATCATCAGCGTATAAGGCTATGGAGGTAGGGGCCAAGTCAGGAAGATCATAGGTATAGATACTAAATAAGATTGGCGCCAATATGGATCCCTGAGGAACTCCTGCTGCAATATGGCGCTGAGATGACTCCATGCCACCAATGCGAACAGTAAATGTGCGATGTGATAGAAAACTACAAATGGTTGTGAGCAGATACTGTGGAAGTCCAATGCTATACAGTTTGAAGATTAACCCCGCATGCCAAACTTTATCAAAGGCATGTGCTACGTTGAGGAACAGGGCGGTTGTGTACTTTCGTTGCTCAAAACCATGAGTTACTGTTTGTGTTAAACGTAGTAGTTGGTGAGAGGTAGAATGTCTAGAACGAAATCCAAATTGGAAGGGTGGAATGATATGGTTTTCAGAGGTATATTTAAGGAGACGGCGAAGGAGAACCTTTTCAAAGAGTTTGGACAAGGTAGGCAGCAAACTTATCGGACGATAGCTTTCGGGGAAACTTTTAGGTTTATTAGGTTTATGAAACACAATGATTTGAGCCAATTTCCAGGTGTGAGGAAAAAAGCCAAGTCGAAGACAAGCGTTCAGGATTGAAGACAAATGTGCCAGGGCCTTCTTTGTCAGGTTTTTTAACACAATATTGGGAATCAAGTCGTGTCCCGGTGATTTCTTAAGAGGAAGAGAGCGAATTAAATGCCTAAGTTCAGCAGGACTAGTGAAGGAGATTCTGCAGGGAACAGTTGGTTGGTGTCGAAAAGCGTCAAGCCGCTGTTCTATACTCGGGGTGGTGGCATGAGGTGCGTTTGGTGTGAACGTGCCTTCAAAGTGGTCTGCAAGAACTTCACATTTAGCTTTGACCTCCATAACAAGAGTGTCAGTGGTACGCAGAGCTGGTATAATAGTTGGCTCTCGCAAAAGTCGTCGAGTGGCATCACAGAGCGTGTGGTCATGCGGAGAGATGCTCGCCAGTTGTCGTTTGTAGGTCTCAAGGCGATGACGGTCCAATTCGACTTTTACTAGCCGGTTCAATCCATTAAGCTTCCTACGCAGCCAAGGTCGGCGTTCCCTTTGCCACTGACGTCGGATCCTGTGTTTTTCATGTATAAGCTGAAGAATGGGCGCAGGTAAGGAAGAAGCAATAGGAGTCCGCTTGAAGCAGGTAGTTGAATTTCGCACACAGTGGCATATAGTGTCTGTAAAGTGTTTAATGGCAGTCTCTATGTCAGCTTCAGAGCTAAGTGAGTAAGTGTGGAGCGCTGAATCCAACTGAGCATGGAACTTATCCCATTGTACATAGCCATTAATAAGTCGTGGTGCTGAGGGAAATATGTTCGGAGTGAGTTGAAAGGTAATTAAGACCGGGCAGTGGTCAGAGTCAAGTTCCGCTAGTGTAGACATATACGCTGGAAGAGGGAGATTCTTGTGAATGCCAATGTCGAGAATGTCAGGAGTATTAAGAGGATTGGTAGGATAATACGTGGGATCTGTAGGCGCCAAGACGGATAAGCCGCAGGTGTTCAATATGTGATAAAGGCGTCGGCCATTGGGATTAGTGGAGTGGCAGCCCCATGACGAGTGTTTGCAGTTTAGATCTCCGAGAACAAGGGTGCTGCTGTTGGCAGGAAAAAGCAAGGAGAAATAAGTAGTATTTAGTTTCCGGTTAGGAGACTTATAGGCGCCTTATAACAGTGAGATCATTACCATCGGTTGTAGGGAGTTTAATTCCTACCACTTCAAGTTCGGGAACGCCAGGTAAAAATATAGAGTGGTGAGTAATGTTACGTCGGATCACAATAGCTACACCTCCAGATGCTCTTGGAGCAATCCGATCCTGTCGATGGACTGTGTATCCAGGAACAGTAAAGGTTTCGTTAGGGAGTAAGTGAGTCTCACTGATACAGGCGATGTCAATATTATGCATCGTAAGAAAATGGATGAAAGAAGCGCATTTAGCGCGTAGTCCATTAGAATTCCAATTTAGAAGAGTGAGCCGTCTAAGAGTTAGCAGATTACGGGTTGCCATCATGAGGTACTTGAGAGAAGAAGAGTGAGCGAGCATATTCGGTTAATTGTGGCAGAAACGGGGTAACAAAGACGCGGAATAGCGAACAAAATTTGCTAATGAGGTCAGTGAGAAACGACCAGAAGGAAGACGATGCGCTAGATTCCTGATTTAGTGAAGGGGGAGAAGACGAAGAACAAGGTTGATGACGAGGAGAGGAAGTAGTAGAAGAAGAAGCAGCAGCAGCAGCAGAGGACCTTACTGCCTGAGAATAGGAACGCTGTTCCGAGGTAGGAGATGATTCTTGTTGCGGAGACTGATGCGGGCGAGGTTGCCTGGATTGGGAGTGTTGTGATGACTGCTGCGGGTGTATTGGTTGGGGTTGCTGACCTGGTCGCATCTGTGAAGCTGCTGCTAGACGGAGAGCACCTTGTGCTTGAGGTCGCTGGGAGATGCGTTGTTTCAGTTCCAGATAATGGGGGCAACCCCGATAATTGGCCGGGTGGTCTTGACCACAGTTGACACATTGAGCAGGCGTAGTAGGTAACTTACTGCACTTAGAGAAATGGTGATCACCAGTACATCGTACACAGCGAGGACTCAGCTGACAGTAATTTTTGGTGTGGCCATATTGCTGACATCGAGTGCACTGCGGCAGGTCGGTGTTACGACGTCTGTATTCAACTGACACAACACTGTACATCAGACGTGTGAGGTTAAGTATTTCCCTACCTCCATCGGTATTTTCTAGCTCAATGGCACATATCGGAATAGGTTGTTTGTTTCTTCCTAGCAGACGTGTAACCTTTTTGACAGGAAAGTTAAGGGCGATGAGTTCATCATAAATTTCCTTATCGCTGAGGGAACAAGGCAGATTGCGGATATTCACTGAGAAAAGTTTGTCAGCTGGGTTCCTGAAAGTGTAAAACTCTTGATTTATTGAAGTAAAGTAGGATGTCAGACGGCGGAAATCGGTTGAAGTAGAGGCAAACACTTTGATTAGAGCACCTCGGAGATCAGTATGAAAATCTGAGAGTACATACTTTTTAATATCCTGAAGGAACAGCTGGTAATTCTGAACATTGCGCACACAAATTGGTGGAACTTTCTCCTTGGATGTGGTGTTAGGAGCTGAGTCTGTCTGGTCAGAGCTTTCAGATAAAGCATGGAATCGGTTGGATGTTGGGATAGCGTAAGCATAACGGGAGGTATTAGACTGTTCAGAAGATGATGCCATGCAAAGGCGTTTACTTTGGGTTTCGCAGTGAGAAGGCGGCGAGCGCTGCTCTCGACTGTTGCGATTGCCCAATTTGACTATATCAATGTCCATGTTAGCATCATGCGGTACACTAGAATCGAGTGAGTGAGTAGGCTGTGTCAGCTGAAGCTGAGGTGGCCGAAGAACTGATTTACTTACACTGTGAACAGTAGTTATATCAGAGCTCGTAGATGGTGATGAAGCTTGATGAAACGAAGTCTGTGGATTTTGTGGAGGATAAGATGACATAATTTCTAGTGTGGACCTGCTCTCCATCTGTTCTGACGATGAAGACTGTAATGTTGATGATTCGGAGGTAATATCCATATTGTTAACCACATTTAGAGATGTGCGAACTAACTGGCCAGTATCATGTGCCGCGTAGGCCATGACAGCTGGTGAAATTACTAATAAAAACTAGTAGAATGTAGGATAGTCACTCGCAAAACAGCACTATTTGACTGTAAACGGAACGCATGGAGAACGAAGCAAAGATTAGTTGAGGTTATAAATGATCTTCGTTCTTTGACGCACTGACACCACCACAATTCTGGATTATACTTAGCCACTGGTAACACTATTAGTTTATGTTAAACAATGGCGTTTCAGCTTTCTAAATAAGTTCACAATCACTGATAAATTATAAAAATGTCAAGAGACTCGGTAACACGCAAATTACACAAAGTCAAGGCCACCCTCGTGTACAGTATTCACCTTTATATGTGATTACTTTTTTCTCTGTTGATATATTCATGTTAAAATTCTGTACAATTTTCTTCAATATTTGTCATAGCTAAATTTTACCATTTAAATAACGTGGGCATTTATTTTTCCTTTATACTTGATGTTTACATAGATTTAATTCCTTCAGAAGCTAAGAATGAACTGCAGTTACCGATTTTAAGGTCAACAACAGAAAAGCGTGGAGAATTGATAGCCAATTCGCCACTAAGGCTAATTTGCCAGCCCAATGGTCACCTTCGCTTAAGCGCCTACCTTTGGTGTTTAAAGATTGCATATTTGAGTCCCCTTTGGGCATAAGTATTATGTGTTATAAATGTAAGTTTAGGTGTAAGTAAAGCAAGCATTGAAGAAGCAAGCGCTTTACAAATATCTTGATGTCACAATTCAATGAAGTGAAAAAGCATTATTAGTGTACAACAAAAAGGAATGGACAGAAGCAGTGAGAGCCATAAGCACAAATGAAAGTTGTATACAACATGGAGAAGGAACAACGTGAGACCTGGGACTCCAGCACAAATTCCATAGCAACCGACAACTGGAAGATAGTAGACTACGATCTATGACAGCTATTGACGGGAATGCTAGTACATAGATTTCACTAAATAGCCTGCACCACCAAGACGTATCATAAGGCTGGGGAAACATACATATGTGAACTGTGTAAAAGGAGATATGATCACTACGAGATACTATAAAAGGAACAGAAACATCTGCTAACACGCGCGAGAAAAATAAAGTTATGCACAATGTGTGACATTCCTTATTAAATGTACGTAAATAAATGACAAACTAACAACCAGGAAAATAACATGAAAGTTGGGAGAGACAGAAGAATGAAAGGAACATATTTTTAAAATGTTGATGATATTGCAACTGCAACATAATATTCAACTGAGTTTAGTCATTAATTTAATCTCCAACAAGTTTATTCACTATCGTCGAAAAAAGTAGTTATGCGAAACACTTGCGTAAGTGTCGTACTTTCTTGCTTCTCCTATATACTTTTACTAAAACTGTACTTGTATCACCACGTATCAAACTGTGCAAACATTTAATGCTGCTTTAAAGTGTAACACTTACTGACAGTTATTATTATTTATTCTCTAAATGTAATATCCCTATTTTACCAATAAGGTATGTTAGGGTTCTAGTTAAAATATCACACAAATACAAAGATCAAAATAACTGGATATGATAATAATTATAACGATTTAAACATTTGGCCAATAAAGTGCTCAAAAGCTAAAGTGCAACACTTTTTAAAGTGTTTGCGCCATGATCGTCATTTGTTTGTCGGGCGCATGAATATTTCACTTAGCGCCGGTTATGCGGCCAGCTGGTCATGTGACTCGCCAGCGCGCATGAAAATAGTCTTCTTCCGGTGTTAGTTAGTCAGACATGTTTGAGACATGTAGAAGATGTGATGTGTTTTCGTTGTGTGGCTGAGTGCAACGTTGTTGCAATGAAAAGACGTTTTTTAGTTTATCTAAATGTTAAATGTATTGTCTTCTTTATGATTATTCATATAAGAAATGTAGCGTGTGCAATAAATTTATCTAGAGATATGAATACAGCTCTATCGAGTACAGTCCACGAAATCAGATTCCTTGATTTCTGCTAAAATCAAGTGGTCCTCCGAATTAAATTAATCATGACAGGAACATTGGTCCTTCACGGGCGGATATTATTGTGCATCGCAACAGTTTCTTCTGCATGGATTCAGTGGGCCCCAGGACGCCAGGCATCGGGATCTACACAGCAGATTATCAGTATTTCATTCGCAACGACGCAGTAGCCTGCATCACAACACATTTCAGGTCAGAACATTCCTTTTCTTTCTTTCTGCCGTTTAAGCAAGTCTCATAACCATTCAATATGCAGCAGGATTTGAAAGCTCTTATCAAAAGAAGGGGTATAATTAAAAGAAAATTTACCTTTGTTCGAAAATTTCTTGATGAATTACCAGAACAGGTCAACATTTTCATACTGAGAGCTAATTTCGATAACTTAAGTGAAATTTGGGACAAATATGAAGCTATTCAGACCCAAATTGAATCTCTTGTGGAAGCGGAAACTGAAGTAGATATGCATGCAGAACACGAGGAGGAAACAAGAAACAGTTACCTCGAATTGAAAGCTAGGTTAGCTGAATTAATGCAGGATCATGAACAGCAAGAAAATGTTTCTGGACATTCGCAGCACACAGTGCAGTCGCAATCGTCACAAGCAGCTAAAGCTATCAAACTGCCTGTGATACAATTACCTAAATTTGAGGGTGATGTCACTCATTTCAAACATTTCTATGACACATTTACAAGCTTAGTGGTAAACAACCAAGTTTTAGATGCTATTCAGAAATATCACTACTTACTTTCCTCTCTCAAGGGACAAGCTCATTCACTAATACAGAGCATACCTGTCACTAGTGAACATTTTGATGTAGCATGGGAACTCATATGCTCACACTATAACAATACAAGATTAATAGCTACAGCTCATATAAAAAATGTATTAGCACTACCAGTAATGCATAAGGAAACAGTAAATGAACTACGTACCTTGCTCAACCATTTTCAAAATAACTTGAATGCCATTGAAGCATTAAAACTTGAAGTGCCTTTGCATGAAATCATTTTAATGCAACTTCTCCTAGAACATTTGTCTGACACCACACGCAGAGAATGGGAGAGTAAAATAGATTCTCAAAACTTCCCTTCTTTGAAGGATCTTATGCAATTTTTAGAAGCAAGAGCACACTCTTTTGAATTGCTTGCTAACACTGCATTTAACAAGACGGTAGTTAAGCTTAAGACTGACTTGCACTTTGCTAAGCCCAACAGCAGAGACAGTAAACACTCTTACCTATCCACGAGTGATCGTGTATGTCCATTTTGTCAGTGCAATCACATGCTACATAATTATGATGACTTCATAAAACCTTAATGTGCATAAGCGTTGGACTTTCATTAAATCCAAGCGCCTTTGTGCCAATTGCTTTGCTCCTAATCACATATCAAGTAGATGTAATCGTGCCTCATACTGCAATTGTGGCTCATCCACTCACAGCAAGTTGCTTCATGATAGTAACAGAGAAAATGCTTCACGCGCAACTTCATCTAGTCATGTAAATGATTCTACTAGAGCAATTGACGCACCATCTAGCTACTGTTCTTTTAAATCAAAACCCACACAGCAGGCTTTGCTTGCCACCGCACTAGTGCAAGTGGAAGACAGATATGGCAATCTCATACAATGTAGAGTACTCCTCGACTCTGCCAGTCAATCCAATTTCATAACTGCAGATCTTGCGAAGCGCTTACAGCTTAACAAGGTGACAGCTGATACGCCTATCAATGGTATAAATGGCACCATTTCTACGGCCACTCACCATGTTCAGGTCAATCTGAAATCTATGGTACATGCTTTTAAGACTAAAATTGAATGTCTAGTACTTCCTCGTATAACAGGAAAACTACCTTCCACACATATCAATTTATGCAACTGGAATATTCCTTCTAGCATTCCATTAGCAGATCCTAGGTTCAACAATCCTGATGAAGTTGAAATCCTAATCGGAAGTTCCTTATTCTTCGAGTTATTGCATGGGAAAACCTTAAAGAGACAAGGACATCCTATACTAGCCAGCACAGCCCTCGGTTGGATAATATCAGGCCCTATTCCAAGGGCATCATACAAGTACAAGGCTAAGTCTTCGCCTCAGCATAATTTCTTCATCAGCACTGATAACCTTGACACACAGTTAAGACGTTTCTGGCATTTGGAAGAATTTCCTCAGCATGTTCTTACTAAGGAGGTAAAGGAGTGTGAAGAATATTATGTAAAAACAGCCACTCGTAATGTCGATGGTAGCTTTACAGTTCGTCTACCCGTCAAGGAGGACAAAAATCGCTTAGGTGAATCTAGACAGCAAGCCATCAATCGCTTTATGCACTTAGAACGACGTCTTCAAAACGACATCACACTTAAAGAATATTACACTCAATTTCTCTCTGAATATGAATCCATGG
The DNA here is from genome assembly GCA_030765055.1 of Mantis religiosa. Taxonomy (NCBI): domain Eukaryota; kingdom Metazoa; phylum Arthropoda; class Insecta; order Mantodea; family Mantidae; genus Mantis; species Mantis religiosa. The sequence goes on from CM060955.1 coordinate 39,679,129, forward strand.
GGCACATGAAGCAAGCGTCACCACTAAAGGAAGGCGAACCTTGTTACTATCTTCCGCATCATGCAGTTTTCAAACCTTTGTCTACTACTACTCGCACCAGAGTTGTATTTGATGCATCTGCGCAGTCATCTTCAGGACTATCCTTGAATGATGTGCTGAAGTTATGTCCTATTATTCAGGATGACCTTATCTCCATAATTTTACGCTTCAGAACTTATCGCTATGCATTCTCAGCTGACACTTCTAAGATGTACAGGCGAGTGAAAATGCATCCTGATGATCAAGATCTTCAAAGAATAGTATGGCGAGAAAACAAAGATGAACCTATCAAGGACTACGCTCTTACTACAGTCACATATGGTACCAAACCTGCATCCTTTTTGGCCATAAGGACTTTGCATCAACTAGCTTCAGAGGAAGAGGCTAAATATCCACTAGCTTCTCAAGCTATCCGTGAATCCTTCTACGTAGATGATTGCTTATGTGGTCATAATGATCTACAGCAAGCTTTACATATTCAGAGGCAGCTACTTCAGATGTTAGACAGTGGTGGATTCCCACTTAGGAAATGGTGTTCTATTCATGAAGATATTTTAAAATCCATTCCACCGGAACACAGAGAGACACAACTTCCACTTTCATTGGATAGCAGTGAAAATGTGCATGCTCTTGGTCTCCTCTGGCATCCTGGAACAGATCAATTCCAGATACAAGACAATCCATCTCTTCAGGATAATCTAAATTCTAGCTACACCAAACGAAGCATACTTTCTGTCATATCACCTATTTTTGATCCTTTAGGCCTAGTGAGTCCTATTGTCATAATTGCCAAGATGTTTCTACAATCTCTTTGGTTGGAAAAACTCGGTTGGGAGACATTGTCCATCATTCATGCTATACGTATTCCAAGACACGTCCTAATCACAGGTACATTAAGGTACATACAAATACATGGGTTTTGCGATGCCTCAGAAAAGGCTTATGGTGCCTGTATTTATCTTCGTTCTATGAACAGCTGCAATGAGGTGAAAACCAGACTTCTTTGCTCCAAATCCAAGGTTGCACCATTAAAGAAACAAACCATTCCTCGGCTCGAACTTTGTGGTGCTTTACTACTCGCTAAACTTTACAATGTTGTAGCTAACCTTAAGTTGCAGACTTCACAGAACTATCTATGGACGGACTCTATGATTGTTCTAGCATGGATTGAATCCAACCCACACAAATGGAAGACTTTTGTAGCCAACAGAGTTTCACAAATACAAGAGTTATCAGAAACTGCTGCTTGGCGATATGTAGCTACTCAAAATAATCCAGCAGATCTCGTTTCAAGAGGAGTTTCAAATGAACCTTTTGCCTCAAATGACTTGTGGTGGAAAGGTCCTGATTGGATCTCACAACCCTTTGCATCTTGGCCAGAACAACCCAAACGATTAGATATTCAAGATGCCACTGAGCAACGCACTACTGCATGCTTGATGGTCACTACAGAAAGTGATGATATCATTTCTCGTTTTTCAAAATTGTTACGCCTGCAGAGAATGACAGCATACATGCTGAGATTTGCATTCAACTGTAGAAACAGCAACACAAGACGGCAAGGTCCTCTCTCAGCACTTGAGCTTCAACAGTCATTGCACTGCTGCATTAAACCTGCTCAACAATCAGCTTATATCACAAGAGTTAACAGAACTTAATGATAAAGGACACGTTCCTACTAAAAGCTCATTGAAATCTTTGCATCCATTTGTCGACAATGGAGGTTTACTCCGAGTAGGGGGAAGAATTGACAAGGCTGAAACTCCCTTCCAGTCAAGACATCAGCTCATCTTACCTCCTAAGCATCATCTTACCAAACTAATTATTGAAAGTGAACATGTTAAACTTTTGCATGCTTCCAATCAGCTACTTACCTCTTCTCTTCGACAACGGTATTGGATACCGAGAATAAGGGAAACTCTTAAGTCAGTCCTACACAAGTGCTTGCCGTGCTTCAAACTCAAGGCCAAGGGAGCTCAACAATTAATGGGCAATCTACCTAGCTACAGAGTGACTCCAGCGAGACCCTTCCTATGAGTTGTAGTTGATTACGCTGGTCCATTCTTCCTACGTTATGGCTCGCCTCGCAGCAAGAGTCGGGTGAAGGCCTACATAGCTATCTTTGTCTGTTTATCCACAAAGGCAATTCACATTGAGTTGGTTTCAGACATGACTTCTGATGCTTTTGTTGCTGCCTTACGAAGGTTTACAGCTAGACGAGGATTGTGTAAAGAGATCCTAAGTGACAATGGCACAAATTTTGTAGGTGCTAACAACAAACTTAGAGAACTTAGACTACTTTTGCAATCTCCCAAGCACCAAGAGATTGTACAAGACTACGCTTCATCTAATGAATGCACATGGCATTTTATACCACCCAGCTCACCCAACTTTGGAGGATTACATGAGGCTGCAGTGAAATCTATGAAATATCATCTTCGTAGAGTAATGGGTACACAAGTACTGACCTATGAACAATTAACCACATTACTAATTCAAATTGAGGCTTGCTTGAACTGCCGTCCATTGCTACGCCTTACTGATGATCCTTTTGATACTTCCTACCTTTCTCCAGGTCATTTCCTCATTGGAGAACCATTAACTTCCATACCATCACCTTGTTCTGACAATCTGAATCAGTTACAGAAATGGCAACAGCTCCAAGATCGTCTACAACATCTGTGGCGGCGGTGGTCAATCGACTATCTACATTCACTCCAGCAGAGGCAAAAGTGGTCCAGTTCCAGTGAAATTCTTAAGGCAGACACCATGGTCCTGCTAATGGAAAACAATTTATCTCCTCTGCATTGGGAACTTGGAATCATCACTGAGACTGATCCTGGTGGTGATGGTTTAGTGCGGGTAGCTACAGTGCGAACTTCTAAGGGTGAATATAGGCGTCCCATTGTGAAACTGTGTCCTCTGCCAGTTCAAGAACAACAGTGATATTTTTCAAAGTGTGCCTATGTTAAATTAAAAAACTGTTCAGTTTTTTGGGCCCCAGTATGTTTGCGCCATGATCGTCATTTGTTTGTCGGGCGCATGAATATTGCACTTGGCGCCGGTTATGCGGCCAGCTGGTCATATGACTCGCCAGCGCGCATGAAAATAGTCTTCTTCCGGTGTTAGTTAGTCAGACATGTTTGAGACATGTAGAAGATGTGATGTGTTTTCGTTGTGTGGCTGAGTGCAACGTTGTTGCAATGAAAAGACGTTTTTTAGTTTATCTAAATGTTAAATGTATTGTCTTCTTTATGATTATTCATATAAGAAATGTAGCGTGTGCAATAAATTTATCTAGAGATATGAATACAGCTCTATCGAGTACAGTCCACAAAATCAGTTTCCTTGATTTCTGCTAAAATCAAGTGGTCCTCCGAATTAAATTAATCATGACACGAACATAAAGAATACATTAATCAACGGTGTTCGAAGGTCTGCATAACAATATGAAAGATGCTCAGTAAGATTATATCCCTTTCTTGAATGAAGATTACATATAAATATTAAATATTGTTGACTAATTGTTAATTTATTCATAGTTTGTTTTTGACCTGATTCTATCAACAACGTTTTTATATACAACACACTCTGTTGATGTTGCAAGATGGGCACTATCATATTGTGTAAAGCCTCTGTTCATAATTCTGTTATATTATACACAATTAACACATTTGGTTTCTAATTTTGTGCAGTCTTTAAAGTCATGGTCATATGAGCATTGTAGGCACCGCTTTGAAGATTTACAGTCAGTGCTAAAATGTTCAAAACCATGGCAACTGAAACACCGTATTGTCGCTGATCACACTGTCGGATTGGAGACGTCGAGAGACAGATAGTGGCGCGCAGCGCTAGACGCTTGCCGAGTGAGAGAGAGAAAGGAACAGCGAGAGAGACAGAGAGATGTCTGGAAGTTCCGACTTTCTCTCGCTGCGTCGCGATTGTTATCGAACGATCGACGGTTTTCTATAACAATTACTGGAGGTATAAAAACCCCGCAAAGTGTTAGAGCGGAGTCAGTTGTCAGTGGGTTGTTAATTGTGTTGTTAGTTGTGTAGTTCTGTGAGTTGTGTGATGGTTATTGCGACAGTGGACATCTGAAGTGTACCGCAGTGATTTCTTTCTGTTGTTGGTATGTCACGTCGTTTTACTGCTGCAAGGGGTGTACAAAGTTACTGTTTACTGCAATAAAGAGCATTTTTAATTTCTGTAAACAAGAGTTTTGATTCTACCAACCCACGAAGTCACAATATACTTACTGACAATTACTGTTAAGTCTGAAAGAAGAGATTTCACATACTATTCTTAGAAAACTGAAATAAATACAATACTCGTTCCTTCTCATAATAGATGTCAATTTTTAAGTTTGCCTGTGCGATTTTCAGTGACCTATTTTACAATAAAGGAAATACTATAATTTAATTGTTTATTCTAAGTTAAGATTACAGATTGAATTATCAGTTCTATGATATGTTAAAGGTAGTCTAGGTTTAATCTTCATCGTGATAGTGCTTAGCCTTCACAAAATGAATAGCATAGGTATTTAATATTTAATTGCACCGAGGGACCTACCATCAAAGAATAGAGGACAACATTCGGTAATGGACGACTGATTTGTAAAGTTAGCTCCTCACATGACTTGTTTATCTAATTTGCATTCCATGGTTCCGGAATATAATTTTCTAAATTTTGGTGACTGTTTTTCCCATATAGTTCATTTATTAAGGATAAAATGGTTACGGCGAAAATGAAAATATAAATATAAATATAGGGAATATGTTTTGGAAACCTAAACAGAAATGCATGAGCAAAGTAAAGAGTGGAAAAGAAAACTTGATGGGATAAGGGGAAACGAAAAGTGAGAGTAGAGGATAGAAGGGTGACTATGCTACTCAACAAGGCTACAAGGCCTGGGAACCAAGCAGGCTGAGCTAGCAAGGTTAATAAGGGAAATGACACCAAAATTTATACGACTAGATTAAGGAATATGTATGTATTGTAGATAAAATATTGTAAATAACAAGTTGTATAAATAAGTAAATCCAAATTCAAATTTAAATTAGGGGTAAAATGATATAAAATACATCCTATGAAGTGGTGATCTATTTTTAATACGTTTCTTATGTGATACCAGGAAGATCATCAGCATGTCTGAAGTCTTTGTATTACTAGGTCTTCAAAAGCCCGCGGCGAGGTAGGGGGCTTCACTATACAATCCCCACCTGGGAGTTCACATCTATATTTGTTAGGAATCTTTCTCTCTATCGTCTTTCCTCAGTCTAGCCGTCCTTAATATACTCTCACGCCACCCCTCTCCCCTGAAAAATGATCTATTAGGGGCATTGGCCCAAAAGATTCATTGGCTGAGTTCATATTTTCATTGCGTCATCAGTTCTTAAAGTCATTTTATAATTTAATTTCCATGTATTTCACATGTATTGAGGCAGAAACCTGAGGTTTCCGATGCTATAAGTGAGGGAAAATAAAAATACATTAACTAAAGAATGTGTCACATAAGCTAAACGCGTAAGAAAGGGCGACGAGAGAAAAAAATGTTCCCCTAAGGAATGCGAGAAAAAGTCGGAATATTTCTTCCCATGAACTCAAAGGTTGGACAAAAAAGTGCCCTACTGCCCAGATATATGAAGGGGTGAAAGACCAATAGATTAAATATGAGGAAAAGAAACCTCCAATCCAAATAGCTATGCATCACGTGATACGGGCGGAATAGTCATGAAATAGAAAAATGGGCGTGGATAGATAGGTCCGCTGTCGAAAAGGACGCGAACAGACCAGGAAAGTGGCGACACTTCTAATTGGGTCATTTCGGGGGATGAAGGAGTAAAGTGACGAGACACTGCAGAGTAAAAATTACAATGAGGTGCCGGAAAGTGAAAAGTGGGCAACTTGAATAAAAGAGTGATATCGACGTCGTGACGAGGAAGTGTGTTAAGAGAGCAAGCCCATGATCTAAATGTTCTATCAATAAACTGGTGAGAGAATTCAACAAGGAAGCATAGTGTCTTTCCACTTAAACGCTGGACCCTGGGACAGAGTACACTTATGCTCACCCGTACTTACAACAGAGAACAACTCGCTAGTCGGAGCATAACCTGCTTGTCCCTGATTACTTCATACACCAAAAGTATCCTGACCTCAACGCCCTTTTCCTGTACTAGGATTATATTCACCATTTCCCGCCTCAGTATCTAGTGTTTGTGCACTTACTGCTTATAAAAATTTAATATTATAAATTTCATATAATTACAAAGATATTATGTATTACTGGAATTGGAAATGCTTTCAGGACTTCAACTTCTGGAAGTAGACGAGCAGTTCTTGCAACCTCTGGTAAGAGGTAGGGTATGGAGTAAACCAAAATTATTTTTTCTTTCCTCGTAGTTAAGCTAGTAATAAAGTTTACTACAATAACTTATGTCTGGAAGATAAAGGAGAAAATTAATTCTAGAAATGTTCCTGCATGGACAGTTCTTGTTTAGAAACAACAAACAAATAGTATAAAGTCTCTGGCTCATAACCTAACTTTTATTACTAGAATGACTGTAATTAGAGGAAACACTAGCTGCATATTTACGAGTCTAGCAGCGGAAGGAGACACACAGTTGTGGATTTCGTGGTATTCAAACTAGAAACAACAAACATAGTTACATGTATACATTTAGTTTGTTCTTGTTTCCTCAAGTAATAGTTCTAAGAAGCTATTTATATGTAAGTGTTATAGAGAAGGCATCAAGTTAACGCCCGCTAGTTCGGTAATAAAACCATAAAGCCCTTTCTCTACATTCGATATGAGGTTGTTAACGGCAAGTCGTAAACGAGAGAAACGACCGAGGTGTGAACCCGGCACTGGCAATAATACACGTTTCAGTGAGCACAACAAACATTATCGGTATTAGCCATAAACACTTGCGTGAGATCGGTCGGTAATGCAGGCTGCAGTCTGTCATGGGTTATAATTCTGCGGTATTACGATAGCTAACAGCGCTTTGATTGTTACTGGTGTAGCTATAAACGGGGATACAGATAATGTACTCTGTCATCTCTTATAGCGAGGGACCGTATAAAAGTTGTTACAGAAATGTGCAAACGTATCACGTCTAACATTTTATTGAAGCTATTCCTCGAGAACCTAAGCTTTAGGCTTAAAAAGTTCATAAAGATTAACAGTTACTTACGCTATGAGGGAGGTCAGAGGTCTCCTTGGCCCCCGAACGAAGTGAGGGCCAGCAATGAGTCCAAGGATGGTTCATTCTACCTACCTAGCGAATTACACATACGATGTTTTACAATCATGCTTATTAGGGCCCGGAAGTTGTTGACCTAAAAATTCTCTAAAAATGAGCTATAAAATCTCCTTAAAATATAAAAAATGCACATAAAATGTAAAAAACATAACCTAACAAAAATTAATAATTTCTTTCATAATAATAAATTAATAATTGTCGCAGACAAATAATGAGCACATGGTTCGAATAACCACATTTTAAAATTAACTTTCTTAGTAAGTAATGCAATTATTATTACTAAATAATAAATTAAAAATTCATCATGTCATTTTAAATTTTATAAAATACGAAAAAATAAGTTAGTGTACCCATTAGTCAAAACTTAGCGTTACAGTACACCACCATGGTCATCTTCCAAGTTCTCAAAAGTAAAGGAACGGTGGTTGTCAGCTAAAACTGTTTTATACTTTGAGAAACTTCTCTCCACTTCCATAGATATTATAGGTGCAAAATTTGAAAAACACTGTCACTGCCTGTTAAATCCTGGTCAAAAATATCAGTTCTGAAGTATTCTCTTCAAAAGATATCGGCAATCTGACAAACTATTTGGTATCCTTCATTTTTGTCCAACACAAATTTCAGTTTCTGTCTAATTTTGTCCCCAATCTCACGTTACGTTTTGTATCCCCTCTAACTCAATTGACTGATCCAATGTCATGCCACTTTCTTCAAGTTGGGTTACGGTTTCTGTTTAAAAATGCAAAATTTGATATAGTGAAAGCTAATTTACCTGGGATTTGAGTATCAGAAAACAGATCCTGTGCACTCTCAATTGTCTTAGAATCTACCCTATCAAAGCCACTCACTGTTTCTCTCACTATTTGAAAATTGTCACAGTGATATATACATGCAGTTAACCATGTACCCAGCGTGTTAAAATTGGTGCCAGGGACAAAGCCATATTAGGGGCTTTTTTCAGTATTGTATGACCAGTGTGACGTTCAAGAAAATCACGTAATTTGGAATTATTTAATTTTCCTAGCGGAATATTTGCACTAAAAACACTTCACATTATTCTTTATAAAAGCCGTTTATTTTAACAGTAACTGAACGCTTGTCTTTTTTCACATTTTGAAGAACTCACAAATGTTTTTCCCGCCCAACATGTACGGTGAACCGTTTGTCTGCAGCGACTTAAATGCCTACACTTTACAGAACAATACAGTTCCATCAGTAGAGAATATGTTTCCGCCAAACTCTGAAGCAAACGAGACGCAGTTGACTGTTTTTGTTTAGGCATTTCAATACCACAACACAACAAATTTACACACCTCACAAACTACTGTCCTTACTGCGACACTTCTAGCTCCTGTAGTCCTGACTGATGCAATCCACACGTATTGCATGATGTAATCGGCGATTCCTCGAATTGATTCATCATAAATTCACCAGCACTGTTAGGACGCTGATCAGAAAGCCCATGGGTCAGGGTCAAGTCAGCCACGGGAATCGAACCCGAGCCACCCGAATGCGGGCCACAGATGAAAATGCCCAATAAATTCGTGAAAAAGAAGGAAAATGACCGGAAAATGCATATAAATGTTAAAAAATAACTTTATTATAAAATGAGGGAAAATGAATTTTGATAACCTACAAAAACCATATATAACTAACGTATTTGTTCCAGAATGCACTTAATTTCCAATGAGCATCGTCTGTGACTACTCGGAAAAAAGATGACTTTTCACAAAATCAGGGCCCTACTTATCATATAACTATTATTAGTTATTTGTGGTACATAACTTCGATGTTATATTATACCTATTCATTTTATTATATAATGAGTGGAATTGTTTATTGACGTTCTCTTGTTTGTCACTGTATTGTTTGTTGCTATGGGAGAGTAGTTCTTGATTTTTATATGAACGTGTGGCGACATATTGATTTTCTGTGTGATTATGAATGTCAGCATAGAAGTGGCTGCAAATGCAGCTTGTCAATTTCTAGTTTCACAGAAGTCTAAATCAAGATATGAGAATGCATATAAATGCTTCAAAGTATAGAGTTCTAAAAAGAATACTAACATTTGTGAAAATTCGTTTTTGGCATATTTTCTAGAGAATTCTGCAACATTTCACTCCCCGGCAAGTTTATGATCTGAGTATTCCAGGTTAAAGACAACCTTTTTAACTGAGCAGAATGTAGTTATATGGAAATTCTTAAAACTACGAGTCTTTTTGAAAGAAAAAGTGATGCTTCTTTGATTTGGTTTATTTTTTGTTGCTTTAACTTACATGTCATATCGTGACATCTTAACCTTGAAGGTACATAATATTAACATTCATATCAGATGTGTTTACAGAGTTCCGTAATGTTACAAAGGTACATAATTGTTTTACAATATATATGTTTTCCAAGTGCTTCTGTGATTTTACTGGGAACTTTGGCTTCCACTCGCTGCTGTTGATATTTCTTGCATTCTTGTATGATGTGTTTGACGGTGATCACGTTACAAGTGTTGTATACAGGAGGTAGGGTTTTGTTGAGTAATTAGCTATGAGTAAGTTTTGTGTGTCCAATACGAAGACGGTTAATGAGGATTTGTTGCCGGCGTTTGAGCTTTGTTACTGGATATAGTTCTCTGTAAAATGATTTAAGTTCTTGGAGTTTGCTGGTAGAAGTCTCTAACCAGGTGGATTGCCAGTTGAGGTGTATTGTTCTCTTGAGGTATGTGATTACGTCGGTATATGGAGAACCAGGAGCAGCACAGTGGTGTCGTTGAAGGTTGAACCTCCTCCTCAGAGGAGGGGCCTTCGACATTTTGCCATTTCGGGACCTTGTCCATTACTGGCATGGTGGTGAGTTTTAATGATATGACGGTGGGTAGATCGTGGTGAATAGGTAATGTAATGGTTGTTTAATTAGTTGTTAGGGATTAGAAGTGTAATGGATTGCTCAGATTTGTAGGGGCCTATGGTGGGGCTAACACTAGCCTGGGTCGCTTGTAGGTTTCACCGGGGTCGAGGTCATATTCCCCCAGACCGCGCATTTGACTGTTTAAGCTAGAAGGGAGCTTGTTATAAAAACCATGGGATAGGGTAAGGATGTAGTCTGTGAGTTTTGGGAAGGAGAGGTCTGCATGGATATTATCATTGGGGATCTATAATCGGAAGCTGTTGCCATCCAAAGGTAGCGGTTTTGAAGGACTTGGAGTTTGTGGAGATGAGATTTTGCTGCAGCTCCCCAGACTGTGCAAGCATAGGTTAGTGCAGGGCGGAATATTTGCTTGTATATGAGCAATTTGTTATGCAGGGTTATTGTTTATTTCCTATTATTATACATAGGATACAGCATGGCCATCCTTCTGGACACTGCCACAGTGCTGATGTGTTGTTTCCACGTCAGACGCCAATCCAGGGTTACTTCCGAGGTATGTAGCCTTCGTGGACCATTGTACTTCTTCTCCAGCCAGGCGGAGGTTGGATACATCTTGTGGAGTGCGGCCGATGAATGTGACCGGCTGAGATTTAGTTGCGCTTATCTTCAGGCGCCAAGTGATGAACCAGGCAGATAGCATATCAGCGTAACGCTGTGTCTTGCGTACTGCTTTAACATGGCATTTAGATGTGACTGTTAATGCAGTTTCATCTGCGAATAGATAGAGGTTAGAGGATATTAGGGTAGGGAGGGTGTTTATATAGGTGAGGAATAAGAGGGGACCAAGAAAACTGCCTAGAGGTACCCCGGCGTGAATACCGTAGGGTTGAGAATGGATGTCGTCCCTGGCAACGACGAAGGAACTGTCTGTTGCTTATATTGGAAGATGAGTTGCTTCTTTTGCTGCAGCGTCAGCTTGTTCGTTTCCGGGAATGTCTTGATGCGATGGGATCCAGATTAAGGTAACACTTTTTAGTTCAGATAGAATTTGCGTGTACAGATTTTGGATTTGTCATATTATTGGGTGTTTGCTTTTTTGGTTTAGTAGGGCCATTATGGAACGTTGCGAGTCAGTGAGAATTAGATACTAAGAATAACTTTCATTGTTTATTGTTTTAGTTGGAGAGCGGACCCCTACTGTTGGATTCTTGCTATATTTAGCGACTCTTGTTCACTATTTTACAAATTAGAGGGTAAACTCAAAGAACATACCAAACTTGAACTGTTTAGTTTAAGCGATCTTCAACTGTTGTAAATAATGGTTATAAAGCAAAACAATAAGCAATTGTCACAAGAGAGCAAATTAACAATTTCCTTATTGTTATTGTTTTCCAAGTTACATTTGTTTCATTAGTATTCAATTTTGTTTCTATTAATGGATATTTTTCTTTGGGTAGCAATAAATATGAGTATTTTCTCAGATTGTAAGTGATTTCGGTTCCTACAATAAATTCTCCTTCATAGCACGGAGGTAAGTTGACTTACTTCCCTTGAGAGGTAAGGATTAAATAGACATTATACTAATGCTTACCACAATATGAGTGGAAAGAGTAATTTCACCAATATGATTTTTTTTCTATTCTTAAACTGTTATAAATGCCTATTTCTTTAACTTCATGTTAATCGAGATAACGTCGGTCTGGGTAGTTCAATTCTTAGGTACTAGCCTAATGAGTTAGAGGTGGCAGGATTAAACTCGACCTAACCTGGTCACTTTTATGTGTGCTTAAAAGGGACAGCACCATGTCAATAGATTTATTGGAATGTAAGACGACTCCTTTTGGAACAATGTTTCATTGAATCACTGGGGACGATATGATTCTGAAAATTGACATCTTCATTTACAAAATGAATAAATAAGTAAATACTTGTAGAAAAAGTCTTACTGTATATTTCCTTATATACAATGGAAATAGGGAAATACAGAAATCGTAATCTCTAGTCAAACGTTTAAGAATTGTTCATTATATAGTGACTTTGAAATTTCAAAATGAAATTCCTCTATTTATGGACCTCTTTAACTGCTGTGATTCTCAGCTTTCACTTTTATACTGTTCGTGAAAGACTGCTTAATTTTTCTCAGACGTCTATGTTATACTTAATGCTCCGTCAATCAACGAAACTGCACCATCGACTTTACTTCCCTTAAAAAGGCAGCCATGCTAAAGATTTTGACGCCCTTAACTGGGTTTGAATACCTGACTAACACGTTACTCCCAGATCACGGAAGAGGACTTTGAAATTTCATTCTCAAAGATAATCAAGATAGAGAAAAACGAATAATTACTTCCAATTGAGAGATTTACCAATATTTTAAAATTCTCACCAATAACAAGGAATATTTTGAAAGTAACTACAAAATATATTTGCAATAAAGGGCGTCTTTCCATCAAATTTTTAATTATTTGTGTAATAAAACAAGTTACATCTCTCACTTTACGTTATGTAAAAAATTAGAATAAGAAGCATTTCAGTGGCCATTAACATAAAACATCTTAAGTGTATGATAGCATTTTAAATAAAACTCTTAGCTCTTTTTCAGCATATAACACACGTAAGAATCATTGCCATGTAAAGGGCAGTTTGGAGTATTTTCTTGGACATCATGTTAGATCTTTGCAGGATAGTAATAAAAAGTTTGGTATATGACTGTATTTTTGTTTTTAGTTACGTGTTGACGTACCAACAGGAAGGCATACACTCCTTTTCCCAAATGTGACTGAAAATGTCTGAAAAATGGACTGAAAATATGTATATCCGAATAAAGGTTGATCGTGTTTTTGGATGCAATACAATACTTCCTCTACTTAGCGTATATACGTAGTATAGAAAGTAAAAATACCTAAGACTCAAACTTGGAATTTCTCTATCTCCCTATACCTGTGTTCCACCCGAAACTTCCATATACGAATTTCAAGGAAATGCAAAATTTTGAGCTCCCCAGCTTTACTCCACCGATACGAAAGAGTTAGATGACTTCATTTTACGAAGAACCCTAAGAAGAACACAAATTTCGTCTCCAACCACAGCACCAACTCCATAGCAATTAGCAGTGATACAGACACTCGTCGAAACGGATTTTGAAATTATAACGTCTCCCCAGTCTCATCAACGAGTACGTCGGAGGCAACAGATCGTCGCTTCGAAGCCCGAAGGAAGGAATGGCCTTCGAGAGAACGTGCAAACTTTGTCATCATCATCATCATCATCATCATCATCACTTTACATCCTCCAACATTAAGTCATCCTAACGGACGAAGAATGAAATGGGTCAAATGATGCCAGGGTCCATAGAGGGTAGAGCTACTGGACATTCATCTTTCAGGATAAGAGAAAACCTCGGGTAAAAACTTATACAGTTAACTCACTCTGACCAAGATTCAAACTCGAGATCTCCTGAACGTGAGGAAGATACGCTACCATATATGATAGAGGTGTGTTTACTTTACACTTTGTTTCATTCTGTCTGAATGAATAATTGTCCAAAATTTATACAAAGTAAAGCGATTATTGGACAGAAAAAGAAAGTCAAGCAGAGTTTCTCTTTTTTAGTTTTATATTTAAAAACTGTAAGCAAGTTATGACCTGGCATATTCAAAGTCCAGTAATTGCACGTGGCCATAGTTATGTTTGATTGCAAACCTGCATTGTGTATACTGAATTCTATAATCCAGCGTATTATTGTGAACGAAAAAAGTGTAGGCACAACCAGATGGCTCTGATCACAGTGCAGCACAAAAGGTCAGCACGTGTAACCAGGTCAGGTATGAACAGTTGCCCTCCTTCCGATGATGTATGTGTAGCAAGATTTTCGGCGGGGGGCTCGAGAGCATTTTGCTGTCGCTTGCAGCCTCCAGGATTTGCATAGCTCTGTTGCCTGCTGTCGACAGGGAATACGTCATCCTCAACAGAGAGTACGGTTTTGGCTTTTAATGATCGTCGATCAAAAGAAGACTGTAACCGCGCTATTCTTTCCTCGCAGCGTTTCCTCTCAAATGTCGTAAGGTGAAGACTGTAGAGTTTCATGATACCTAGAAGGGTGTGGAAAGGAAGAGGGCAAACTCCTCTGTTCACCTTTCCTCCTTTATAGCTTCAGGTAAAGCTTTTAAGAAATAATAATAATAATAATAATAATAATAATAATAATAATAATAATAATAATAATAATAATAATAATAATAATAATAATAATAATAATAATAATAATAATAATAATAATAATAATAATAATAATAATAATAATAATAATAATAATAATAATAATAATAATAATAATAATAATAATAATAATAATAATAATAATAATAATAATAATAATAATAATAATAATAATAATAATAATAATAATAATAATAATAATAATAATAATAATAATAATAATAATAATAATAATAATAATAATAATAATAATAATAATAATAATAATAATAATAATAATAATAATAATAATAATAATAATAATAATAATAATAATAATAATAATAATAATAATAATAATAATAATAATAATAATAATAATAATAATAATAATAATAATAATAATAATAATAATAATAATAATAATAATAATAATAATAATAATAATAATAATAATAATAATAATAATAATAATAATAATAATAATAATAATAATAATAATAATAATAATAATAATAATAATAATAATAATAATAATAATAATAATAATAATAATAATAATAATAATAATAATAATAATAATAATAATAATAATAATAATAATAATAATAATAATAATAATAATAATAATAATAATAATAATAATAATCATAATAATCATAATAATCATAATAATCATAATAATCATAATAATCATAATCATAATCATAATCATAATCATAATGATAATGATAATGATAATGATAATGATAATGATAATGATAATGATAATGATAATGATAATGATAATGATAATGATAATGGTGATGGTGATGGTGATGGTGATGGTGATGGTGATGGTGATGGTGATGGTGATGGTGATGGTAATGGTAATGGTAATGGTAATGGTAATGGTAATGGTAATGGTAATGGTAATAATAATAATAATAATAATAATAATAATAATAATAATAATAATAATAATAATAATAATAATAATAATAATAATAATAATAATAATAATAATAATAATAATAATAATAATAATAATAATAATAATAATAATAATAATAATAATAATAATAATAATAATAATAATAATAATAATAATAATAATAATAATAATAATAATAATAATAATAATAATAATAATAATAATAATAATAATAATAATAATAATAATAATAATAATAATAATAATAATAATAATAATAATAATAATAATAATAATAATAATAATAATAATAATAATAATAATAATAATAATAATAATAATAATAATAATAATAATAATAATAATAATAATAATAATAATAATAATAATAATAATAATAATAATAATAATAATAATAATAATAATAATAATAATAATAATAATAATAATAATAATAATAATAATAATAATAATAATAATAATAATAATAATAATAATAATAATAATAATAATAATAATAATAATAATAATAATAATAATAATAATAATAATAATAATAATAATAATAATAATAATAATAATAATAATAATAATAATAATAATAATAATAATAATAATAATAATAATAATAATAATAATAATAATAATAATAATAATAATAATAATAATAATAATAATAATAATAATAATAATAATAATAATAATAATAATAATAATAATAATAATAATAATAATAATAATAATAATAAACAATAAAGTATTCACTTTTCAAATCACATAGCTGGTAGACAGAGGAAATATTTGATTCCACCCATACATTTGAAACTGTGAATTCATGGAAATACATGTTTTAAATCCACAGAAACGGCCCCTCACTTTTTATGCATGTAAAGAACGTAAGTGGAAAATAAAATATTGGTTGAACACCAAATTTAGTACTTAGGTGCAGCATCTTTCAAGGGTACTACAGCAAAATCTTGAAGAAAATGCGTTCACGGCAAATTTCCCTCTTATATAAATAACGTTGTATTATTTTATTTTCAAAAAGATGGTCCTTACTGATTCAAATAGCATATGTTCAAGATATTGGGATGACAAAGAAATGTATACCTTGAATTTTCAACAAGCTGCCTGTGAGAAACTGTTTATAATGAATGAATTTACCATCTTTTGTTTAACTGTTAACATTATTAAAGCAAAATATTCTTTTTACTTTTCAAGTACTTTGCTTTCCTTCAGTCGGTATTTAGCTTTGTTCTCGTGACTCGCTTTCAAAGCGCTTTCCTATCGTTCGAGCTTACCTTGTACTACAAAATAGTTATTAAGATAATTTCTACAGAACTTTAACATTAAATAGATGGATTAATGATCTTTGGAAATTACACATTATAATAGCATGTGTAGAGAAACCATATCAAATTTTAGTTATAAAGAGCATACAGTAAGAGCTAGGTGTCTTTGACGTTCTTGGTAGCAATATAACTGAGGTTCTGAGAACCATAATGACCCAAAGTACAGAAATATAGTTTTGAAAAAAAATAGATACAAACAAAATGATACCTTATGCTTTGGGCCCTTATGTAACTGAATATCAGGAAAACTGGCGAGTGAGCTTCTTATGAATGTTTCATTAAATCAAAGAGAACCTAATGCATAGTAACAGTGGTTGGCCACAAGGGCAGCAAATGTCAGGAACATGCATATATGCTAAAATCTCAAAATTGACGATGTTGTGCTATCGACCCTTGTGGCTCTAAGCTCCTAAAAAGGTTCTTCTGAAAATAATTACCAGGCATATGCAAACCGTTTTGTGGCAGTTTACACAATTCTTTTTCATTCTTTTACCTGCTCCGTATTTTAGGGCTGGCTGGACATAGCAGTGATACAACGCCACTGGAATAGAAGTTCCTTGGTTGTTGGAGAAACCGAAGAACATGACTTAAACGTTGTGTCCCTTCCAGTGGCAAACCTGCACTACAGCCTCCAGCTACTGCTTTTGTGTTTAGAACATTCCTCCTCCTGTACAAGTACAGAAAACCCTCCAGAAACCTGAAACAGAGTATCTCAACGTATCCCTGAGAGGGAAGGATGTCGTGAAGACTCAGTGTGACCAGATCCGAATGGAGTCTCCTCATTGTTTCGAAGCACATTTCGGCGCCACTTAACAACAGGTTAGCTTGGGTCTCTGGGCTTGAACCACTCCAGGGCGGGGCAGCTCTGCAGACCCGACAAATTCTAGGGTGTAAGCTTTCCAAACGGTGCAATCTCCTGTCTGCTGCAACACAAGGAGCCGGTCGCCCTAGTCAAACAGTGAATCAGAAGAGCGTGGCTAGGAAATGATGGGTTGGAAATTCATATTAAGAGGAGGTATCCTAATGTTGCCCTACGACCAGGAGAGA
This sequence comes from Mantis religiosa, assembly GCA_030765055.1. Lineage (NCBI taxonomy): Eukaryota > Metazoa > Arthropoda > Insecta > Mantodea > Mantidae > Mantis > Mantis religiosa. Next base: position 39,696,801 of record CM060955.1, read on the forward strand.
CCATGAAAAACTCGTGGACGGACCGACAAAGATTGAACTCGGTACCTCCAAAATATGAGCCTAATATGTTACAACGCAGCCGTTTTTTTAGTCGTCTGTGCGTAACTCCAATATTCCGTCAACCGAACCAATTTTTCTGTTGACGCCAAGTAAGAGTTTGGCATGGTGCCTACAGAGTACGGCGTTATTAGAATGGCTTTGAAATCATGCGCGTGAAGGAGCATTCTGTTTCTTCTCCAAAACTTAAGAGGGAATGAATGCGCCTGGCCTCTCTCGAAGCTGACACTTTTCTTGCTCTCGTTTCGATCAGTTAACCTGGGGCAAGTAGCAAGATTGATTAACTGCAGGCAAGGATTCGTGACTCCACTGGGAAATCGAAGTCAAAGCAGCCAAAAACTGCAGCTGCATAATCGCCACCCTCAAAGGGCCGGCATCCTGACAAATGATAATTACACGTTTGTACTGAAAGGAAATAATCGCCAGCGCAGATAGGATCGAAGTATCCGCTACTGCTGGATCAGCTAATGGGGCGTAATTTTTCTGCTTTATCCTCTTGACTTTCTTACGCTTGACCTCTCGCAACAATGACCACAGTTTGTTACGTATCTTGATGAACATATGGCCTTTGTTAGAAGGACTGTTGTAGTCAATCTTCAACCATGTGATATACAGTCGCGTGTCTGAGTAAGACCTGTCGCACGTTACGGGCGTTCAGATTACGTTTCTACTACGTCACGCGCACATTATCACAAACGTTCTCATGAATACATCGCATTTATTTGTTTTTCTTTTTACCATCTACATGCAATATGTAACACGAGGAATTGCATTCCGTCAAAATATGCGATATCGAGATTTCAATGGAGGTGCATGTGTTTTAGACCCACTGCACCCAAGAAAAATACGTACCTTTAAAAGAGCTCTTTGTGTGCTTTTTAACAGCATTTACTCAAGAAAACAGCTGTTTAAAACCATATAGTGATTTATTTAACATATTCCTTTACATGGAAACTATACTTTATTTCTGGTTTTCTCAAAAACAATAAACGAATTTAAATAAAATACCACATCTTTAAGATATTTTATGTAAGTTAACTATATATTTTAGCATCCTGAAAACAGAAGTTACATTTTCTTTCGGAAGAAATTCTCTAAGGTTTTGTGTAGTAGATCAATCATGGCAGAAAAATAAAAGCATTCAATACAAAAAAGAAATTTTCTTAAATTTGGGGGCATCAATCATTTACGTTATTATTGGTTTGAATCTTTGATAGCACAATACCAGCTGCTTCAATTTCCTCTGTGCTAATACCGAAACGAAAGTATTTCTGTAAGACTTTATCTCAATTAATATGAAGCATATAAGAAACCAACTTTTGTAAGAAAACATTTTAGCAGCTATAAGAAAATAAACGGTAGGGCAAGATGTCAGATTATTATACTTAAAATTTTACAATAGGAATGCATAAATTTAATGTAAAACTGTACAGTTCTTCGGTAAAATAATACGACATTTTCCTCACTAATTTATTACAACGAATTGATTGTTTATATAGCTTATTTCTTGATCACCATATAGTGTTTATGCCCAAAGAAATTAACTTAGAACTTATTTTATGCCTGGACGAGAGAGATAGGAAAGAAAAGAAACAAAAGCTATCTCTGATCTCTGGACTTTTATAGGAAAGAAAAGAAACAAAAGCTATCTCAGATCTCTGGACTGTTTTCCCATCTCAGGAATCACTAGCATGCTTTAGTTCATCCGTAAGGATCTACAAGATGTTTTGAGACATCAACTGAGTAAATTGGAATTGACCTAGTCGTATGTTATATGCACAATAATCATACGTTAGGTGATCTTCAGCACCAGCATCATCACGTACTATCATAACAGACTATGTAGCATTTGTTCTGCCTCCTTATTATGATTTCTTGTTCTATCCTACAATTGGTGGCGACTTCTATATCCTTCTGAATTCTGAAGCAATAGTAGAATCAAAAATGACATATGGTGTGGAGTTTTGAGGGCAAATGAGATAAGAAATCATATATGAACAGTGCTGCAAACAGATACTAGGTTTGAATAAGTCAACGCCAAATGGAATAGCTGGAGTGGAACTTGGAAGACCTTGCAGAAGTGAGGTAATTATAGAAAGATGTTTAAAATATTGGAATACATGTATAAAAAGGATGATAATAATACATGAAACATATGTCTGGAACAACAGTAGAACTCAAATATAAGGATAGCTGGTTGGCATAGCTGGAGAGAACGCTGGTCAAAATAGGGATGGATGATATTTGGTATGAGAGAGAAAGAAATGTAAAAGGTTTTTGGACAACTATTAAGAATAGGATAGAGGACATTGACAGACAAGTGACGTGGGGAAATCTGATAAGTAAGAATCACTAAATGTATACCTGAAAATAAAGACAGAATGGGAAGGGAAACATATATAGACATATGTGATAGATATGAGAGGGAGGTTTAGGTTGGTTAAGGACAGGAGTCATATTGAGAGGGGGTTCACCAAAGGAGTGCATTCTATGTGGAAAGAAAATAAGCTTAGAACATTATGTAGTGGAGTGTAAAGAAATTGAAAACTGGAGGAAATTAATATATGATAAGCACTGCGATATTAAAGGGGCTTACGTGGTAACATTAAAAATGCTTACGTTGAAGAAAGAGAAAAGAATAAGGGAGGTGGGGAAATTTGCTGATAAGATCAAAGAGAAATAGTTGAGAAGGGCAAGGAAATAAGAGCTAGAGAAATGGAAGACACAGAACATTAGGTGAAGGTCGTATTAGGGCTAGGATAGAGGTTAACGACCAGGGAGCCAACACAACTATCAGCCCGTAATATAAGCAGCTGAAAAATATAGACTAGAATTGTAAACCTTGTAATTGAGATTGTAAGAATTGTAAGTACAAATACATATTATTATTGCTACGACTATAACTATTATATTATTGTCACTGTCACTGTCACTGTCACTGTCACAGCCACTGTCACAGCCACTGTCACAGCCACTGTCACAGCCACTGCCACAGCCACTGTCACAGCCACTGCCACTGCCACTGTCACTGTCATCATTGTCATTATCATTATCATTATCATCATTATCATTAGTATTTTTATCATTATCACTATCACTATCATCATCATCATCATCATCATTATTATTATTATTATTATTATTATTATTATTATTATTATTATTATTATTATTTATTATTATTATTATTATTATTATTATTATTATTATTATTATTATTATTATTATTATTATTATTATTATTATTATTATTATTATTATTATTATTATTATTATTACTTTATATGTCCTTCTGAATTATAAGTTGGAGCCTGCAACGTAGCCTCTTTTCACCCATTCTACGGATATATTCAAAACATGATTTATATATTCTTCTTCCTTGTAGTTATTTGAGGATATCCTCACTCATCTACATTTGTTAAACTTCACTACAATAACTCTCTTTATTGAACCGTTATCACAATTTATTTAAAATCTTCATTAAAAGCGGTAGCTTCTTTCAACTTCTTGGGAGAGATTTTATTCCCAATGAGATATCAGTAGCAGATTTGAAAGTAAAACAGTAAATCGTTCGGACTTTGTGTTAATGTTCTGCAAATTTCCACCCTCCCCGCAAATGGAAACAATTCTACTGAGCCTCCTGAATATAGTGGCAAAACGTTTCAACGGTAATAAATTTACAGAAAATCGTAAATCTAGAAATCTGAGAAAACTCACAGAGAGCTATGTAAAACAAACAAAGCGTTTTAACGAGATCTGCAATTTCTTTGTAGTATATTTTGTCTAGCTCTTAAGGTTTAATTATTATACAAGATAATAGAAGCTCCCCTAAGTATGAAGAGCTGCTGGCTCCACCCAAAAAATCAAAGATGTACTTACCCCCGTATCGGTATGATGATCGCCCACCTCTGCCTTGTATATGTGGACGTGAGGCCAGCAGTGGGGTTGGCAGGCATTGGCCCACTAGGTTGCCGTTGGTTTATCCTTTGTGTAAGCAGATATCCCTTCATTACCAATTAAATTATGAATTTTCATGATACAAAAACTAGTATTTTGAATTAAATCTTCGTGCGCTAAAACATTTACGTTCTTCAACGGGGATTTTCCAGTTAAACTGTGAGCAAACTACACAGCCTAGTTCAAACCTGGAAACTGCCATGCGTGTTTAATTATAACTGCCCCGTTTCGTTCTGCAACTGTTTTAACGCACGAAGAGATATCTCCTTACGTGAAAGTCGGGGCAGTTGGGCCACATGATGCATACAATTTTTGAAATTCGTTTGCTATAATTCAAGTTGCTTCAAAACATGTATTTTCAGTGAAATCTGGTATCAAACCTATCGATGAAATATCTATATTTAACAGTTCATAAAGAAAAGATGTGTTTGCTGTACGGATTAATAAGGAAATTTAAAGCTTTAACTTCCACTCTGAAATTGAACTCCAATCTCCCACGCTATATTCCAGCTTTAATGGTAATAATTTTTAATAAAAGAAAAAGCCCTATATGTATTTGCTTCCATCGGTTTTCAGGTGATTACGTAAACATTCCATTGCGTAAAGAAATAATTTGGTCGTTTGAGCTAGGGGTGTTAACGTAATGCACAAATGTGATACATGCATCTTCTATCCGTGATGTATGCGTATGTCGGTGTTTGTTTTGTGTGTCAGCGAGCCAAACTCACTAATTTTTTGGAATGGGAAAAACAACACTGATAATATTCTGACATGGATTTTCGATGCTCCCTCCATTCATCCGATGCAATTAACTGGACGAGATTGCTTTTGACAACAATGTAAAGGATACACGGTTGTTTCCCAAGCCATCCGATGCACGTCATGTAGAAAGGCAAGAGTTTGTTGAATTCTATTAAGTTTGGGTAAAAGTAGCGCTTCCCTGTATTTTTACCTTGTATGCTACATGCGTATACAAAGCAGAGGAAATATCGTATTCCGTCTTCGAATTTGATCAGAAATACACGTTTTGAGATACATTGAATTTGGAAAAGCATTTTTACTTTTCTCTACCACGTGCATACAGGTGGAGCAGATATTACATTGCATTCAAAAATACAATATTGAAATTATAAATACATGTTTTGAGGCCCCTAGATTCAAAAGAACTTTAAAATGGTTGCGACAGAATATACAGAAAAAACAAAGAGCACCTTAAAAATGAGACACAAAGATTTTAAACAAATCCCTCAACCCATATCTTATAAGGGACTTCTTTCAAAATGTTTAACTTTTGGTTAAACATTTATTAAAGCCACGGAAAGCGGCCCGGGTTCGATTCCACTCATGGGGTCCGGATTTTAGGTCCCGGGTGTAGAACCGGTGCCCACTCATCGTGAGGAAAGTGAGGAGCTTACGGTAGGTAAGCAGCCCTGGTCACGAAAACCAACAATTTCGGCTGGGGTTACCGAGATGCTGACCACATCTCCTCTCCGTATCGGTTGAATGATCGTCCACCTGTGGCGTGCGTAAGTAGGCGTGAGGTCGGTAGTCGGGTTGGTAGGTCTTGGCCCTCTAAGGGCTGTCGCGCCATGGGTTATCATTTTATTATTACATATGTTAAATACATTTACATTCTTCATTTAATTTATACCTTCAAATTTCTGGAAAAATCCTGTGAAGTCCTCTTACGAAAAAAGGTTCTAATAGTGTGGCACGAACCATATCCGCTATTAATGTTTATTGGATAATACTTAACAGTCTTTTAAAGCCCTGTCAAATTTCAGCATGGTAATAGCGTGCCATACTAAGGAAAATATAACGTCGTATTGTTAAATACTTATCTGCCGCTATACCCTTTGTATCTATAGTAAAATGTGTAACTAATTATTTAAGTTCGATAAATAGAAAAATACTCCTTTGTAGGAGCAGTTTATATACCCACCAATAAACATTAGAGGGCAGATTAAGCGTGAATGTAACACAGACTATGCACTTTCAGTACACAAGTAGAAAAACAGTTACATGCCAACGAAAAGTTTGATACGCAGATATTAAATACAAATAGAGTCCACCAAAGCTAAGAAAGTCCACGGGGAATGAAACGCAGGGGGGTTGGCGAAGGTTGCTACACACTCCATCGATAGATTTATGACACCCCATGTCAGTTCAGTCACAGACCATTCAAAAACATTCTACTTTGCGAATAAAGTCTTTCGCTTTTAGTATAGTGATTGAATAGGGAGCATGTTTTTGAACGGTTCTGCTCCTTGTGTAGCATGCGTTTTCTGTCACACATTCACTGTCCTTGTCCCGCTGTGTAAGGGTGGCACATTCCTATCAGAGGCTTGCTTTGCATTAGTAGACAGTAGATATTTTTGGGTTCACAATGGTGTGTGTGTGTGTGTGTGTGTGTGTGTGCGTGTGTGTGTGTGTGTGTTGTCTGTGTGTACATGTAAATATCATAACTGAAACGTAAGCTACATTGATCTTTCATAAAAGCCACAAGATGACCTTGAGAAAAATCCTTCCAACTTATACTTCACACACATGGGTAAGTTTGGAAAATGTTTTTCTTTTCAAAACTGGCTTTAAAGGTTTAGGTTAACATATTTTAAGATAATTTTATAGAAAGTATTTTTGTGAAAATGAAACATTTTCCCAACATTTTGATATTCTCAAAAATATGTTTAGCCGTATTAAGATACGGATATTTTTTATTAAAAATGAAATGTATATTTTAAATTTTGATTTTTGCACAGTTGGTAAACGGTAAGATTTGGGCCAAAGATTACTATTATATAAAAATAATATCTCAATAAAGCATGGAATTTATGTAATAAAATTAGTTGTGGCATTAAGCATTTCCGAGATTGACTTTGTTATTGGTCTAGATTTTCAAATACTGTACTTCTCCCAGCTTCAAATGGCAATTGTTTCTATTTCCGCTTCGAAAATTTGAACGTGAGCTTTCATTAGAAATACTTGTTCTGATATGCCTCTTGAAGCCATAAGATGAATGCAACAGAAACATCCGCCAATTTGTTTGTGTGTGTCTGTAAAAGCATAACTCAAAAAAATTGAGCTACGCCCCTACCAATCTTTGACTGTTAGTACAGTATTTTCGACAGATGCGATGCAAAGACCTTCAAGAGAATACTCCCAATCCAAATTAAACTTTACATGGGACGTGTTAGAATGATTTTATTTTCTCAAAATACTTATATCAATTTTAATTAGAATGAATTAGATTTATGACATGTACTTTTCAAATAAACTTAATATCTTACATTTTAAGGAAAAATCCGAGAGTATCTTCTTACTCCGAAGTAACTTTAAAAGTTTGTTTAACCGGTAAACTGCTTATATGGTTGAACAATACCATTTATGCCACGTATATTTGATTTCTGTGGTTACTGGTGTTCAATATATTCCTTTGATCAATTTGACACTGTCAATACTTATACTTTTCTCAAATGTTAAGCTTCTATTCCATTTCTTGTTCTTGTAAAGAACACGCTCTTTTAAAAATCGATTGTTTTGCTTATTTGTAATAAAGAAATATGTAAATGTAAATTGGAATACCTTTTAAATAACAAAACATTTATAACATTTTGTACAAATTGTAAAACTAATGTGCGGAAGAATGAGTAGAGATATGCAATGAGTACTTGTTGCAGAAATTCAAATTTCGGTAGCAGTGTTAATTGATACAACCTATTTATTTCGCCAGTTCCGAAACAAATGAATGTGACTGTCATTTCATGGAACACACTCTATGGTAAACACAAAGCGTTGCCCTGAAGCAACCTACATGGATACATTGCAGTCTGGATAACGTGTCATAATCTATTTGTATCGGCTCAAACAATAACCTTATCTAACCATCACAATGAGAAAATTATGAAGTACAGATGGATGTTGCCCCTAATAATAGTTACTTGCATACCTACACATGTAATCCGCGGAGCCATATGGGCACGGTATGAACTTCCCAAGAGCTTCAGGTTGCACTATGCAAATACAGCTTCTCTTTTCTTTAATTACCCTTCTTGTATACAGAGCTTACACTTCCTATGATTTACAGACGTAGTGACTGGGATCGTGCAGCAGAAAAATTCTGCAGCAGAGAGATTGACTAGGATGGTAGATCAGCCGAAAGAGCGTTTAGATTTATGAATGAGCTTTAATTGGTGTGCTTTTCAGCGTACTATTTTATACTGGGTTTGAAACATCTCTTGTTTTGCTCAGAGGCATCTTTATCAGGCTTGAAGTTACTTTATGTGCCGTTAACCTACGACACGGGACATCACCCTCCATTGGGTTTGAAGTAGCAACCTTGGTTTAGCTCGAAAATTTATATAAGAGAAAGGTGGTAGACGATATGGAGAAATGAAGGACAGAAAAGGTGATTATAGAATGAATGTCGTGCGAAAGGAGACAATTCGGAGAAAACCTGTCCAGACACTGCTTTGTCCGTCACTAATCCCCACATACAGATATCTGGGATCGAACCCGGACTGCCACAGTGACAGGTGGACTATGTCACTCTGGGCCATGTTGTCACCGCAAAGTGAACAATAAATTAAATTACACAACAGGGCATAAAGTACAATCAGAAACTCAGGAAATTAGACAAAGTTTCTATGTTAATAAAAAGAAATCTAAAGAGGACATTTGTACTTATTCACAAAGTTTCCAATCATTCTTGTTACGAAGATAAGAGATTTGCAGAATTATTACGTGTTTCTTTGAGGTGCAAAGGAAACAATGTATTAAATAGATAAACCGATAGTAAAACTTTTAGAAGTCTTTCACGATGGGATAGGTTCGAAATTCCATTTTACTAGTAGAAGGGGACACAAACAACGATATTGCATTTTTTTAAAATATAAAGTATTCTAATCCAAATGTAAAACACAAAACGCTTAGTACAATAAAATTATTTGACATCAATTTTGTGATTTAACCAGATACACATACTTTCTGTAGCGAGTTTCTGTTTGTCTCTTACAGTTTACATGTTATAAAAATGTTCACAATGAAAATAGCTTAACCAGCCATCACCAAAAAAATGCAAGATATATTTTTATTCGCCATAGTAATATATTAGATATACAGCATTTTATACAAAATCGTTACAAACATTTTTGGTAAAGTAAAAAAAATAAAGTTTCGATAGTTTGGTTGCTGAATTTTCTTAATAATGTTCGTATCACATAAGAAAACAGTTTAATAGAAAATTTGGCATTTCCGTTTTTCAGTTATATGTATACAAATAAACTCGAGCCTTTTTCTAAGAATAACTTTTGATTAGAATGCCATACCTTCTCTAGAGTTCCAGCCTAAGAAGCTGCGGCATCGAAATGGGTTTTAAAAAGGCTAAGTGAATCCAAAGGATTAGTACATGAAATGTACAGCGGTTTACAGTTTATGCCAGTAAAACTTAAACTCTCTACTCCTGTTTATCCATACTAGTTGCATATTATCCATGGCCACCTGTAAACCACCTTCGTTGCCCTCCCGATGTTTACTCTGTTGTGATTAAATTAACTTGCAGCTATATCTTCTGAGATACAGGAGGAAACGGTCTCTGGTATATTCATATTAGCACTCAAAACCAAGCACTAAACTAATTAGGTAATGAATATTTGTCGGTCTATGCACGTCGATGAAAGGCAGAATTTGGATTCATTTGATAATGAACATGGTAAGCAGGCGATATATAACCTCTAATGTTATCAAGGATTACTACAAAATGAATGGTTTGCCGATTTATTCAACAAATGAGAGCTATCATTTTGTCGGAAACAGCAGCACATCAGCAGGGCACCTTTTATAGGACGTTGAAACTCGTTAGCTAATTATCACTCTATAATATTCATGATTAACTCACATAGTTGCTGCATCATATGTTTAAATTCTATAAATATAATTTTAGAATCTCCATAAATGAGATTAAGGCCACTAGCATGTTACTCACTTAAAATAATGTAAACAAGAATAATATTATGAAACTTATGATTTATAAGCAAACAGTAACCTATAATCGCATAGAACATTTAAGCATTTCCTTGTAGGTGCAAGATTTATATAGTACACCAAAGCGATATTCAGAAGCTTCTCTATCACTAAGAGACACAATTGTACAGCAACAACGCTTAAAAGAGTTAAAAAAAATTATGAACGGACTTAAGAAGTGATTGACAATACAAAAATTTATTTTGAATTAATTGTGTGCTTTAATATACGCAATGTATATATTTAATGTTGTTTTTGTCAATCAAACAGTACATATAATTAATATATAAATGTATAATGGATTAACAAAAGGTAGAACTGATTAAGTGTCTGTAGGAACAGCTCGCAGAGAAGCGAGAGAGATGGCCATATAATATAACACATTAGGTTTTGGGGGTTCAATGTTCTAAAAGTAACACAGTGTTTATGAAATGTCGTGCTCAAATTTCAAGAATGTTGGATTCACGAAAAGTTGTTGACTCTATATTTATTTCAATTAATATATATATATATATTTATTTATTTTTATTTATTTATTTATTTATTTATTTATTTGCAAAATGAATGTACTGTAAAGGGAGGTATTTTCGTGACATAGTCAATTTCGTGATACATTTTCGAAGGGATGTCACAGAGAAACAGTTGGTGTTAACGCGCCTGCTGATAGTTCCTGAGCTCTAGGAACAAATATGTCAACTAAAAACAGTGAAAGACTAGTTAACACCAACTGTTTCTCTGTGACATCACTTCGAAAAAGTATCACGAGATTGCCTATATCACGAAAATACCTCCCTTTACTCTTAAGTATAAGCAGCCATTCACAGTTATAGGCTCCTCATTTATTTCAAACAATATTTTTGCAAAATGAATGTAAGTATAAGCAGTCATTTAGAGAGTTCAAGAGAAGCAAGGGTGCTGGCATTGAACTGTGGTCAGAAAAATGAAAAATTATACTATTTATTCAAAGAATGGAGCAAACTGGTAAACTCTGCATAAATGAAGATATAATCTACAAGAAGCTATCATATTTTCCCTTGTCGAAATGCTCCGGGTAGCCACTGTGCCATCTTCCAAAACCAGGGATTCCGGGTGGAGTATGGGTGTGTTTCTTTAGTCAGAATTATTCCCTATGTTCCCCAGTCTGGCAGTACACGTGAGAGAATGGTTTGAATTTAATATTTATAAAGAAAACCCAAATATTAACACAACAGCAAAACAAGTGAACATCATTTGCCTATGAGTAATTATTGTTTAAAGACAAAACTGCCCTGGTAATTTAGAAATGTAAAGATAGCATATAAATATAATAAAAATAAGCATTGCATTTTAAGGTAACATTAGTTTTGAATGGCAGTATAAGAATTTAAATATTTTAAGTGTTAGAAATTCATACATATTAGTGTTTTGTTGTTACACTTTGTTATGACAGGTGGAAAATGGGTAACGAAGTTAAAATTCTACTGTGTTATCATTTTGCGAACTGTGTTATCATTTTTGCTGTATTGCTCCATACTGAGATTTTGCCGGAAGTATATGTCTTGTCAGTCTTTGAATTTAAAAAGGATCAATTTTATAAATTTATCATTTTATATATGACGTGTGAGCAATGTAACCAACGAGAAGTTGGTTAGATACCAAATCTGTTATTTAAATCAAGGATATCACTCCTCGGATGTAACATAGGACTTTAAGGAACAGCACCTTAAGCTACCCTTTACATGGACAAATTTTTGAACATTTTGATATTTTCAAAAACGGGTCTAATTTTGATTTATATATTTAGGGTATTGGAGGCACCTGCTGAAGGAGGCCAAGGCCCAGTAGAGGTGTTAGCGCCACTCCAAGTAGTAGAAGAAGAACATATTTAACATATCTCACCAAGGCGGTCCGGGTCCAATCCCAGGCGACCACAAAATGAGATTTGTCGTGGACAACATGGCGCTGGAACGGGTTTTCTCCGGATGCTCCGGTTTCCCCTGTCAGCAATCCACCAATTGCTCCATCATCTTTCCTATCATTCACCTTGCCCTCATATATATCATTCAATTCCTTCATCTTCACACCAAGTATTGGGCTGATTACCTAACCTGGTTCTCTATCGGATCCAGAGCTTCGGTTCCTCAGGCCAGACCTTAAGGATAGAGGAACAAGAATCCCCTAAAATCACGATAGTGGTACAATAAGGGAAGTTAAAGAGGATATTTAAGATATTTCCTTTATAAATTGAAATGTATATCTTGAATTTTCTGTGAATCTTACTATACAAAGGCACAGACACACACACACACACACACACACACACACACACACACACACACACACACACACCTCTACCTTTCCATACATTCCATACTTAGCCTAAACAGGGCCAGTGTGAAAGAACAATTAATTTCCATTAATATAGATCTTGTTAAGGTACATAGTTTATTTCGAACAATCATTCTTAGTGGAGCTAGCCATTTCTGAGATATCCATCACTATTAGTTTAAGGATTCCTATGTTTATAGTCTTCTCAAATAGGAAGCAGTTATTCCTTTGTTTTAGCTTTTGGGCTTGAAGATACAACGGAATTTCAATGACAACACATAGCGATCAAGTCTTAAAAATATTTGACCCACCTTTAAGCCTTCTTACACCAATTGAACCCACAGTTATTGAACAAATAAACAATTTATGCAAATATTTCTCTGGATTAGCATGAAGTAAATAAAGGAAATAGTTTGAGAAATAGTCTAGAGACAAAAGTGGACTTATGTGAGTGTTGCATATAGATGTTCTCTTTTATTTGGTATTTGTGTGGTAAACATACAGCCAACACAATATCTGTGGTGATGACTAGATAGGACTCCGTTTCTGTGACGTTTCGATATTTTTCAAAATACTTGCAATGAGCGGCTGTGATTCTTTGGTAGGATCTGCAAATGAGAGTAGCTAGGTGTTTACTTCATGTTTCTAATAACACCGTACTGAAAGAGTGACATGTTTAGCCAGCACACCGATCATGGAGATCTGCATCAAGTTCTGTGAATACATTTAGACGCAATCAATCACAAGTAGTGTTCGGAATACGGAGATCGGACGTCAGGTTTCCTGTAATCTGACGAACCGTCATCACACATGGTAATTATGGCCTCAGCCATGATTGATTCCCAAGCCGTGACGGGGAAACCAGAATGCAAATGATGGTGCTGAGCTTTCCAAATGTACAGCAATGAATCTGGACATCGCTGGGTAAAATATTGCCTTAGTACGAGAACAATGCAATGCGCTTGGCCGCGACAGACAGTCAAAAAAAGAACGGGGAGACATAAAGCCAATAATTGGACGCGCTCCAAAACCTCTGAGGTGGAAGGTATTACTGATTATTGCTCTACAATAATTCATGCGCATGCGCGACATGAGATTTGAGTTTAGTTAAGCAGTAAACCCCTTTAGTCAATTACAGCTTTGTTTGTTGATGGTGATTGGTTAAAAATCCCACAACGCTTTGTAACTCGGTCACTGCTCTTTACAGCCGAACGTATTGGCGGATGAATTAATCGAGTAAGGTTTGTTTGCGTTTTTTGTTAATTGCATTCAGGAACCCGATTGCTATTTTCTATAGATTTGGGCGTGTATAGTCAGCCACTAATTAGTAGCGTGTAATGAGGTAACCGATAACCATACGAGTAGGTAACGATAAATCATTGATAAGCTCTCATCTGGAATTCTTGTTGCGATCGATGCGCTCTGTTTTACCACATCGGAATTTAGGAGAACTACTCGATGGCTTGGCTGCCAAATTAGATAACATGTAGCCTGCTGAAAATATGTCATTCCAACGTCATAATACAGATCCTACACGTTTTGTACTATATGGAATTCAACATTTGATCATCATCATTCTCATCATCATCAATTCTTCATGGTTTAAAAGAGTTCACCTTTTCCGGCCTCATACCTCTTCCCATCGTTTTAGTGGTCTTCCTGTTGTTCTAAAACCCAAAGCTTTGTATTTGTAAGACTGTAATGGAATGCTTTGTAAATGGCTTTTTCATTTTCCTCTGTTTGTATTTTTCCTTGGAATGAGAATGTATCTAATTCTTCCCTTATTTCTTCGTTTCTAATGCGTTCTTGTCTGGTGTATCCTCCTACTGCTCGGAGATACTGCATTTCTGCCGCTTGTATTTGGCTCCAATCTTTCTTTTTAAGTGTCCACGTCTCCGAACCATAAAGTAAAACTAAAACAGCCTTGGTCCTATAAAATTTTAGCTTTGTATTCTTTCGAGTTTTTCTTTTCAAAGTACGAACCTTTACTCCACAAATATATTGAAACTTGTTTAATTTACTACTCATTTCTTCACTGTTTGTTTTATAGGTTATATTACAGCCCAAGTAATTAAATGTTCCCACATGTTATTATTATTTAACACTATCTTATATATGGAATAACTTTATCGGGAAACGCCAGAGGCTCTGATAAACTTTTCCGAATTCAAAGAAAATCATACGCATAATGACCCACTCGAGTTATAGAGCATCCTGCAGACCACTTTTTAAAACATTAAGAATTTTTACGCAACCTTGCCTCTATATTTATAATCTAGTTCTATATGTACACGGTAATTATAACAGTTTTCTAAAAACTCAGCATCATCATGGTCGTAACACAAGAGGAAAAAGAGATATAAAATACTCTACTCATAGGTTAGCACTGCTCGAGAAAAGTCCACAATATATCGGGATTAAAATATATAATAATTTGCCACAAACAGTTAGGGAAATCCAAAACCAAAATCTTTTTAAGAAAACAGTCAAAAGTTTATTCACCGTGGATGATGCACTGTGATCTCAATTTTATCTTAGTGCCTGATAAACTTTAGGAAACCTATATACTCTAGATATTGTACATAATTAATATTCTCTTGCTTTATTATACTTTGTAACATATTGTATTGTAAATATTGTAGACTTATTTCTGATCTTAAAGTCTAGGTTTCAAATTTTGACTAGTCAACAATTTACGAGCGCCTGCTCAACTATGTAAGCGTAATGTGACGAATAAAGTATTGTATTGTATCTTCTTACTTGTTTTCCTATAAATGACATAACATTTGATTTGTTTACGGATATACATAAACCATAATCTTAGATCAATTTTTGTAACTTGTACATACTTATTTGCAGCTTATCCTCTCTGTCTTGTATTAACATCATATCATCCGCATACTTAACGCATTATTTTTATTTATTTTTATTCCTAATGGCATTTCGTCTTTTTATTTTCTGAGAATATCGTCATATAAATATAGCGAGGATAAACTACATCCTTGTCATAAAACATTATCGTATCTTTTGATAATCGTCCATTTCCAAAACCTATTGTGACTTTGCGGGTTCGTGAAATTAAAGGTCCAATTGCACAAACTCAAAATGTTCTTTATTTCCACCGAATTGCAGTTGGAACACTTGCCGATTACATAGAATTACGTAGCGCACACAATTACAATTCACCAGTTCGTCTGTCACAGGTCCACTCCACACTCACAATTACGTACAACTCCTCTGATACACGTACACATTCTTCCAGTCCGTTCTCTAGCACGGCGCTCCTCACGGCTGCTCGCCAAGAACTGAACTGACTCGTCCACTGCAGGCCTTATTCAGGAAGATCGCTGTTTCTGGAAGCTTCGCGGCTGGGAAAACCATCCCGATGGTTCCAGACGCCAGGAGGGAAAAGAGACGGTACAGGGCTCGTGCCGCTCTTCTAACCATCCCCTCCTTGAGCGCTTCACAGATAAAATGAAATGTGTAGTGTTTAACGCCCGCTTTTACTACACACGGCACCGCAGGCGGTCACACTGATGATGCATGAGATGAAGATGGAGCACCGGTGGAATGAGATGGCGGGGGAAACCGGAGGTCCCGGAGAAAACCCGCCCCAACGCCGTGTTGTCCACAACAAATCTCACTTTGCGGTCGCCTGGGATCGAACCCGGGCCGCCTTGGTGAGAGCCAAGCGGTCTAACCACTGAGCCACGGCGTGGCCTGCTACACAGATAAATGGTTAGGCGTGGCGTGAATGCCTTCTGTCCCCCACTGAGCTGTTAGATGGTCGTGCCTTCCCATAATTAGGTGACACTATTCTTTTTTTTTTTTTTTTTTTTTTTTTTTTTTTTGTAATTGACGTCCTCCAACCTTAAGTCATATCGGAGGATGAATGAAATGGGTTGAATGATGCTCAAAAGAGTCCGGGGTCCATGGAACTTAGAGTTACCTGACATTCGTCTTTCAGGATAAGGGAAAACCCCGGAAAACACCTTATTCAGGTAACTTACCCTGACCGAGATTCGAACTCGGGACCTCTTGAACGTGAGGCAGACACGCTACCATACACGCTACCGAGGCGGGCTTTTTTTTCTTGACATACGTTCCTGAGTGCATCTATCAATTTTTTTGGATATCACTTCCTGTCTCATATTTTCCAAGAGTCCAGTCCTCCTCACCTTATCAAAAGCCTATTTCAAATCTACGAAGGCTATGTGTTTGTAAATTATATTTTCTTCTCTTTTCAATAATTTGGTCAATATAAAATATATTATCCATGCAACATCTCCCTTTTCTGAATGCCATTTAGTTTTCTAAGAATAACGGTTCTGTAATTACACTTAGTCGTTTATTTATGATTTTTGCATACAACTGATAGTCTGTATTCAGGAGACTTAAACCTATATAATCATCACATACATTTCTTTTACCGTTTTTAAATATATCAATAACATGTTAATCGTACCAGCTTTTAGGAATTCTATTCTTCACCATTTCTTATAAAACATTTTATAGCTCGAAATAAAGCCTTCAATTTTTTTTTAAAAATCAACTGGTGCCGAACGCACCTGAACCATTTATCGATCTATAGGTTATGCTTTGATTCCCTTTCCATGAATAGGTTGTTAGTATACTTGTGTCCTTGTGGTTTGCTTTAAGTTGTTGTAATTACATGAATAATTGATGGGCTGTAATGTTTTACAGTCACATTAACACATAATATGCTGGTTCATCTGCATTTTTGTATCTTCAGCAGCTCTTTGTCTTTACACAGATGTAGGTATATTAAGTTGGCAGTGTGCAATTGAATTTATTGCTCTCTCTACCACACACATACTGGGTGGTCGAGGAATTCCACTCCACCAAAAATGTAGATATCTGGAACTATGTATTTGCGTTGATGTGTTCGTACTTATGTATCTGTATATGTCGGTTAAATACCAAACTTGGCATTTGTTGCAAATGCTCCAAGAATGCAGTACGAAGATTTTCGAGAATATACCCTTACCCAAATTATTCTGTGCATGGAAAACGATTTGAAATTAATTGATGGAAATTAATCATTTCTCCACACTAGCCGTATATAGGCTAAGATATTTGATGGATAGAGTCAACATGAAAAATTCAATGCCATAGCCGGGATTTGAACCACGGATCTACTGGTTTCCGTCCAGTCGCTCATGTTGACTCTATCCATCAAATATCTTAGCCTATATACGGCTAGTGTGGAGAAATGATTAATTTCCATCAATTAACTAAAATAATAAGAGTTAAATGATGAAGCCTCGGACTTAAGTACTTACAATAGTAAGTCGCCACGAACGGTGTATCTCGGATGCGAGAGCCCCTAGTGGTCTACCGGGGAAATATATGAGTCAACTGGAGAATTTAATGTCAGGAAGGCACGTTGGCCATGGTAGCTCAAAGGTTAAGAGCGACTGGACGGAAACCAGTAGATCCGTGGTTCAAATCCCGGCTATGGCATTGAATTTTTCATGTTGACTCTATCCATCAAATATCTTAGCCTATATACGGCTAGTGTGGAGAAATGATTAATTTCCATCAATTAACTAAAATAATAAGAGTTAAATGATGAAGCCTCGGACTTAAGTACTTACAATAGTAAGTCGCCACGAACGGTGTATCTCGGATGCGAGAGCCCCTAGTGGTCTACCGGGGAAATATATGAGTCAACTGGAGAATTTAATGTCAGGAAGGCACGTTGGCCATGGTAGCTCAAAGGTTAAGAGCGACTGGACGGAAACCAGTAGATCCGTGGTTCAAATCCCGGCTATGGCATTGAATTTTTCATGTTGACTCTATCCATCAAATATCTTAGCCTATATACGGCTAGTGTGGAGAAATGATTAATTTCCATCAATTAACTAAAATAATAAGAGTTAAATGATGAAGCCTCGGACTTAAGTACTTACAATAGTAAGTCGCCACGAACGGTGTATCTCGGATGCGAGAGCCCCTAGTGGTCTACCGGGGAAATATATGAGTCAACTGGAGAATTTAATGTCAGGAAGGCACGTTGGCCATGGTAGCTCAAAGGTTAAGAGCGACTGGACGGAAACCAGTAGATCCGTGGTTCAAATCCCGGCTATGGCATTGAATTTTTCATGTTGACTCTATCCATCAACGATTTGAAATGTTTAATTTTCGGAAAAATTACTCTAACGATTTTCATTACGTTACCACAAGTCTTAAGATATTTCATAATGAATAAAGTTTATATCTCGAATTCTCTGTGAATAGCCCCTATAATCCCTTTCATTCTTAACAACTTTTGAACAAGTCTTAAAATACCATACAGACACAAATTTGCCACACAAAATCTCGTTAAAAACACAAGTTATGCTAAATAGCTTATTTGCTTAGATAGTGAGTCAAATTATAAACATATCCTATAGCTGGGATTTGAGCCACAGACTCCGTCCGGTACTCTAACCACTGAGCTATCTTGGCAACGTGCCAGGAAGACATTAAATTCCCCAACTGATTATATGTTTTCCGGTGAACAATTAGGAGATCTTATATACAATCAAATACATAACTTTTCTGAATGATGTAGGTGCGAGGTGCGTTCAAATTATAACACATATTTTTTTCTCACATGAAAAACGTGAAACTAATGTCACTTCTCAACGTAATCTCCCTCTAGCCGTAAACATTTTTCACAAGTCGACCCCATGATTCCATGGCCGCTGCGAACGCTTCTTTAGGATTGTGTTTTGTCCACTGGAAAATCGCTGAGGCAATAGTGACACGACTAGTGAATCTGCAGCCACGGAGAATGTCTTTCATCGTGGGAAACAGCCAAAAGTCAATTTTGGAGGCGATGTCTGCAACGCTGAATCGGCTATTCTTAAAAACAACGTTTCCCACTCGCTGGATCATGTTGTCAGACCGGCTGGTGCGAGGCCGTGATTTTCTTGGTTTGTTGTCACACGATGTTCTGGCAACATTTAACTATCGCACCCAGGAAGGCACATTAGACACATCCATTGTACTATCACATATACCTCACTCAACTGGTGATCAATTTCAATAGGTGTCAGGCCACAAAAATGGAGTAAACGAATGATCACACGCTGTACTTGCAATGAAAACGTCGCCATTTTAAGTATCAAAATCAGTCCTAGCTCTTGTCGCTGCCAGTAGAGTTGTATACACTGTACAGTGCTGCCATCTCTGCCACACATTCACAAAGACTCCGCGTGCATTAATTAAAAAAAAAAAAAAAAAACTTCCCATCTGGTCCCACTCCTGCAAAAAATGGAAGAATGGAAGGTGTTATATAACTTGAACGCACCTCGTACTTAAGCCTCAGGATTCATACATAGTTTAAATCACTATTACTTCAACTGTTGGAAATTAATTGTTCTTTCACACTATTCTTAAGTAGGGTAAGGAATAGGTAGAGTCAGACTGAAAATTCAGTGTCATAACTCATTTGTTGATGTTTTCTTTCTTCACTTTTTTTCCTTTTTTGAGCTAAACATTTTTGTGTAATTATTCTTATTTGTAATGCATTTAATGTAAAGCAAACTGCAACAGTTACTGGGGGGCGGAGAATTAAGAAGGCTTTGGCAATTTCCTCTGAAAGGAGCACGCTTAATCGTGATGTTGGGTTTCAATTCAGCTCCTCTTGCAAACCAGCCTTAAAACCGAAATCCGTCGAATTAAGAAGCAAAGATCAATACAGCTTGATAACCAAGTTAAGTAGTTACGTTTCTTCGATACCATTTTCTATACTCACACCATCTACTGGCATTTAATTTACTGAAAACAGTCTTTTGTTCAGTAATGGGAATTTTGATAGTGTTTTGTCTTAGCTTATAGTTGTGTTATATCCAGTATTTCATTTGTGGTGATAACATTTTATAAATATCCTGATGATGGGAGTGATACACACTCCCGAAACGTTGATAGCTAATCATCTTTTCACCTGGCTTGCTGCCCGAGAAGAAAGTAAGCATACTCGTCGCCAGGAAATCTTCAGTTCTTATTTTATTTCAACTGTATGTTTCACAATTAGAAAGTCGTTATTCGTTTTTTAACTCTTGCCTATATGAATAATTTATTTATATAATTTCATACATTACAATATTTTATCTACATTACGTATATATTTTCTTAGTCTAATCGTATAGACTGATTGGTGCCATCTTTTAACCTAGCTCAGCCTGTTTGGCTTCCAGGCCTTATAGCATAGTCACCCTTCCGTCATCTACTATACTCTCTGTTTCATATAACCTTGCCCCACTGACATGTATCACTCCGCGTGCAACTACCTTCCCCCTCATCCTAATTGGCTAATGCTTTCGCGCCATAGGCCATAGGCGGTACCTTCACGTCACATTGAAACCTGAGTAAACGTCATAATAATTGCTAGGAAGATAGATAAAATCATACAAATAAGAATATGAAGACATGCAAAAATAATGAAGTTTATAATGAAACTAAGAAAATTGAAACTGAATGAATGAGAAATGAAACTGGAACAAGTTTAAAATGAAAGGCCTTCGGCCTTTTCCACTGGGAATTTTTAAACCAGTACACATACCTTGCAAAAACGTTTGTCTTTCAGTCTTAAAAGTCGTGTCGCGCCATACTTGTCAAGTGTTCTTCATTAACCCAAGTCTCGTCAAGGTAGCATATTTTGCGACTTGTATCCCGGTACAGTCTGATTGTCCTTAAATAACGTCTTCGCCACACAGCCCGTGGAGTGGTAAGTTTTCCTGTTGTCTGAATTTCACGTCGCGATGTTCCTACACCTAACACACCTGTACGTTCAGAGCACAGATGTTCGACTTCTCTTACTGACAAAGACGGATTCTTCTCTGTGAGTGCATTAAACACATGCACCACAATTCTTTTTTTGCCGCTTTGTAAAGATTTTCATTTGCGATGCGTCAGCGAAAAACTGGCGCTAGGCTCTGCCATTATACATATAGTAAGTACACGCGCAATAAACGATCAATAAAATAATTTAGCTCTCGCACTCGGCACAGCACACCTTCGAATGGCCATGGAGGACTAATCCATCTCAAAACAAGGTCAGTGATGAAAGTCATATAAACAAATATATCATCATTACCGCTAAATCACGTGCTATCGTGTCATGTACTTGAGAGCAAACGAACCTCCTCTTTACTTCGTTTAAGAATTAACATGCATTTCAGATAAATCAACTCTGTTGCGTAATATATTTCGTTAAAGCAGTTACGAAAATATAAATTTGACAATTTTCTTCCAACATATAAAGATATATCACCATGTTAAATAACGAACTAATTTTTACCTCACAACAGTCTGCACCACAGCAGCAGCCAATGAGAGGTGATAAAGTCACGTGACCGTTAAGAGATACGGTGCAAGATTATGTGCAACAAGGATTAGTTTGCTGTCTCCCCTTGTTGCCCACCATTTTTTTTTTTCTACACTTTACTTTTCTTATATATTTCTCTTTAGCCTTCCCCAGATTTCTATTTCTACTTTCATTTTCCTCGTAACCATTTTATGACTTTTGGCTATATAGAGAGCAAGAATTTCAAAGATA
Source organism: Mantis religiosa (assembly GCA_030765055.1). Classification (NCBI taxonomy): domain Eukaryota; kingdom Metazoa; phylum Arthropoda; class Insecta; order Mantodea; family Mantidae; genus Mantis; species Mantis religiosa. Next base: position 39,718,708 of record CM060955.1, read on the forward strand.
TCACGCAGCGAGCAAATATTTTACTATCCTTAAGTCTACTGTATTCCCATTTTATCTATAAGAAAATATGAAATAAAACCATTTTTATAAACGCTTTCTAGCTTTCAGCAGACAAAAGAACAAGCGTTTGTTGCAAAGGTTATTTCATACTTTGTCAAGTATTTGGGAATTTGTTCTGGAGTGTTCTAGAGAAGGTGATTTATATAAAATAGAATGTATAGCTGGGTAGGCCATAACTTACGTAATAGTGTTATTATTGGTTATTACAATAATGTAATTATGTAATGTTGTGACGTGGATCAATAGGATAGCAGTAATTTAGATGTTTTAGAAACCTCGTTCATAGAGATTCCAGAATATGCAGATAGTTTTGCATCATTCTGCACAAATCATCGTCGTGGTAAGACGTGTATTATTTGGTGTAGTCCTGCAAGTCCGCAGAAACTTAAAGTGCAACGATATAACAATAATGTTTTACGAAAAGACTGAATCAGCGATATTTAACATTGTGATATAATACGAGGCATGTTTTTTAAGTCAGTACCGTTTTGGAATTAAAAAAGACGTAGGCACCAGATCAGCGCTGTATGGAGGATGATCTAGAGTTTCCAATGGAAAAGAATTGAGATCTTTGGTCCGATTAGCCACATCTGGACGAGCATAGTCCTGTAGCAAAACGATACCCTTACTCAACTTGCCACGTCTTTTGTTCTGGATTGCACGGCGCAGATTGTTCAATGTCTCACAATAAGACGCTGCATCGGTTGTCTCATTATGAGGCAGAAACTCCACTGGCAATACTCCTTTTCTGAACCAAAAACTGTGCACATGATTTTCCGGGCAGAAATTGTTTGCTTAAACTTCACTTTTCTGGGTGATGATGAATGTTGCCATTCCATGGATTGTTGTTTCGATTCTGGGGTGACGTAGGCCACCCATGTTTCGTCACCAGTAACAATTTGGCCTCAAATATTTTCACCTTCGTTGTGGTACCGCTCAAGGAAATTCAATGCACTCCTAAACGCTGGGTTTTGTGCAAATCCGTCAACATTTTCGGAACCCAACGTGAACACAATTTCCGGTACTTCAAGTTCTCCGTCACAATGTGATAGAAAACACACTTTCTGCACCAAATCTTCAGTAACGACCGAAGGACGCTCACTCCGTTCTTCATCATGCACATTTGCGCGGCCATCTTTAAATGCTCTCGCCCATTTCCTTACCATTCCATCACTCATAATGTTTTGTCCGTAAACTTCACAGATCTCACGAGGAATATCGATCGGTTTTACGCCTTTAGCACTAAGAAGTCGTATAACAGCCCATACTTCACAATCGGCGGGACTCACGATTGTCGGAGGCATCTTAAACACTCAGTAACCAACGTATACAATGAAGAATGAGACTGTAGTGGCGTCAGTGCGTAGACAAGAGAATAGGTAACCAGCGCGCATGCGCGGAACGCGCTATGGTGGCGGAATCGCAAAACGGTACTGACTTAAGAACTATGCCTCGTATATTAATGGTTTCTCGGAATAAATTCCAAGATCTTAAAGAAGAGGAATTGTTCTTTCCCACCGTAACAACATCAAATAATTCTTACTTCGATACTATGGCCAAAGATAGAACTCATTGCTCCAGTGCGCCGAGGCATATATGTACAAGAATTCTTACAGATGGTCACCAAAGGTGACAGAGTAGTTAATCATTCTATCATCACGCCTTTTGCACAAATTATTCAGTTGCATTGTGGAAACGTTTTGTAGGACATTTTAGAAAATTATGAGTGTAACACATTTGAATTTTACATATACATATTAACAGGTGTTTAATTAATACCTAGCATATTTCAACCAGTGTAGATCTATATTATTGGTAAAGTATGAATTAGTGTAGCAATTTCAGTGACACAGCATGAACTTTTCCTGAGAAAATGAATCATTTGTTGAAAAAGAGACAGTTAATATATAACGGATACTTTGAAAATAGATAACGTAAAGGCAGAAAGAAACCTGAGTCACGATTAAAATGCATGCAGTTGGATTTTTTTTCTGAAATTTAAACCAAATTACAGTCTTCCGCAATATACAAGTATTTCACAAATAGGTTTCACAGTAAGGCTTAAATTGTGAACCACACAGTAAAATAATTACACGCACATAAAATATACATCTACTGCATCAAAGTGACTAATTTATGTAATATTTAAACGGATGTATCCAAATACCAACACGACATCAAAAAGCAATGATGAATTTTAGATTTTCTTTGATCTTCTCTTCTGCTGAGAGTGAAATCAAGAAAAATTTGCATTTGAATTACAGACATTTGGCACTCTTTTCAAGCATCCTGTAGAATCTTTGGTAACCAGGGCCACTTGGATCTCTCGCCCAGACGAGGAGATTTCCGAATTCATGCTAGTGAAGGAAGAGGAGCTGTCATCTTAGACAGGACCATCATCTTTTATCTCGCTTCAGTTCACTCTTCCACACCAGTAATGTCCCTTACAGCTAAAGATGGACCTTCCTTGAGGCTCAGTACAACATCACGCTTTTTGAGCCTCATGCTGTTCTTACTTACTTTATCGTTTACTTAACACAGAAGAACTGTACTGGGTTCGATCTAATAATTCGTTAGAATTTCAGTGTTCAGCTCGCTTTGAAGTAATGTTCATGGGTACACGTTAGCGAGAAGAGAGAAAGAAAGCTTAAAAAATATTCAAATCTAGCACATGCATTATAAAAATTCTGATATACATAACTATCTGTATCAATTATGGTTTGTTTTTATATTTGTTTTTAACTTGATGTGACAAAAATTTATTTACGATCTATGTACTTTAGATTAATTGAAATAAATATGATTAAAAATATGCCATTACATATTTCAGCGTAGTCACCAAGAGAAACCGGAAACACGATATTTAAATGTTACTGATCTTGAAACTTTTTGGTCTTTCCATAAGAGAGTTTACCAGTTCAAAAAACACAATTTGAGAAAGTTTAAATCAGTTATAACGGATATACTGGAAATGCATGATGCCACAATAAAGTTATTTGAAATAAAAGGTACGTTTTAAAGTGATCTACTTTTTCTGTGAACTGAGTTAGCATTATATCTTTTATGATTTTTCGGTTAGACAAAATTATTCAAAATTATTTACGAATAAAGAAGACTTCACAGTTAAGTCGCAGAAAATTCAAGATGTACATTTTATTTTACATGTAAATATGTTAGCTATACAGTATTTTAATCAAAATCATTGGAATCATATTTGACAAAAATCAAACAATTTCGAAGTTACTTTGTAATGAAGGAAAGTTTGGTTGGGGAGAAATTTCTTGAAAATATTTGTGTGCTATATTCAAAAGATACCGAATTTAAATACCAAGTTTGATATTTATCAGTCATTTTAGAGTTAAACATGATAATATGGTTCTTTCCTAAAACTGTTTTTCTTGAATTCAGGGATCCTCAAAGCATGCTTTTTTGAGTAACCTAGATATCAATTTTTGGTGAAATGTAATACCATTGCTAACCACTAAAGAAACACCAGCCTAAGATTTCTCTACCCCAAAGAGTCTTTCAAAAAGTTTGTTATTGTTTATCTCAAAATGGTTCTAAGAACTTCGATTAAAATATAATACGGGATAAAATCCTCAATAGTAAAATATAATTTTGAATTCTTTGTAAACTGTTGATGAAGTCCTCTTTATTTTCGTTGAATTTTACATAAATTTGTACAGTGATATGTAGAAAATGAATACGGAGAAAATGTGTGTGAATTTGTGTGTGTGTGTGTGTGTGTGTGTGTGTGTGTGTGTGTGTGTGTGTGTGTGTGTGTGTGTGTGTGTGTGTTTGTGTGTGTGTTGATTAACGCCCACTTTTACTACATGCGACATCCCAAGCGGTGACATTGGTGATAAATGAGATGAAGATGGAGCACCGGTGGAATGAGATGGTGAGCCCGCCTCGGTAGCGTGGATGGTAGCGTGTCTGCCTCACGTTCAAGAGGTCCCGAGTTCGAATCTTGGTCAGGATGAGTTACCTGGATAAGGTTTTCTGGGGTTCTCGTTTATTCTGAAAGACGAATGTCAGGTAGCTCTAAGCTCAATGGACCCCGCACTCATTTGAGCATCATTACACCCATTTCATCGTCCGATATGACTTAAGGTCGGAGGACGTAAATTACAAAAAATTGAGATAGCGGGGGAAACCGGAGATCCCGGAGAAAACCCGACCCAGCGCCATGTTGTCTACCACAAATGTGACATGCCGTCACCTGGGATCGACCCGGGCCGCCTTACAGAGAAAAATGTGAATCAAATTAACATTATGAAAGCAGTTAATTGGTTACCTTCATTGACACGTGATGATAGCAACGCCATAATTTAATTGAGCAAAAAGATTGTTGGTTGCCGTGATACTTATTTCTAATCAGGAAAACCAGGAAACCTATAAGGAAAGTTAAGAGAAACAGCTTAAAAGCTTTATTCCGCGAGATTATTACACTGAAAAAACTGCGAATTTTACTTCGACACTAAGTACAAGATAATTATCCTCTCAGAGTTGTACCAGCTTTAACTAAAAGCATTAATAGGAATGTCATACTTGAGTTTAAAACCTGCAATCCACTAACACTGGCAAATGTATGCTTACTGGCTCTTTGATACAATAGAATAACAAATGAATTCAGGAGGTAGAGACTGCCTGTACTGTCCATACATTATCAACAGCTAAGGCCCCATTCACAATGAAAACTATGAGTGTCCGCAGCATAAGTGCAACTATGTACTTATAATTAAATGGAAGTATTCAAATGGTCTCGTAGTTATCGCATATGTTTGCAGACACAAAACTTTCATACTTTAGGTTGCAAACATAGAAGAAGCATTCTGCATTTATTTCTCCATTTATTGGCATTTTCTGAACAGCAATCTCTCTGTGGATTTAACTTTTTTTTAGATATTCTTTTAATTGGTTTTAATTTTCAAAGGTATGTGGCTTTTCAATGTGCTTTTTTATTTCATCTCCTGCACATTCATAGAGAACAGACTTTCCAAGTCATCCACATATCGACAATGCTTAAGAGCTTTCTCTAAATTTAGCTGTGAAATGTTCAATTTCATTTGTTTATTTCATGCTGTAGCATCGTCTTCAAAACCAGCGCTTGGTGTTACGGAAAAAGTAACAAGTGAACCCACAGCAGCGATAATACAAATGGAAGTATCTGTGAAGCAGTAAGATTGATGAGTTCAGCAAATTAAGCGAATCGAAAACGGAGAGCCTGGAACAAAACGGCTCTTGAAATAAAACAAATTCACTTAAGAACTATTTACTCTCAATAATTAATTTGTGGGCATCATGATATATACACAAATATAATTATTAGATCCTCACCTGAACTGCACCTTAACTTCAGTTCGCAGATGCTTCACCTGCAGAAGCACAATCACCGGAGCCGCTAAACATAACTGATCAGCGGCTTACCTACGCTGCAGCAGCACAATAGACAACACTAATATCCTTGCATTCCTCACCAGCGCTAGCCACGTCCAAAGGAGCCTGCACCGAGGTCATCAGCGGGGTACCCCGTGATCTCCAGTGCAGATTTGTTCTCTGCTCCGCAATACAGAGGTGGCCTTCTGCCTGGAGAGCCAACCGAATTATCACGAGATTGGGCACCACCACGCTAGTGCGCCTGCATCTGGCCGACAGCTTGGAGAAGGGTGCTGCCTTGAGGACGGGACTGACCTTATTAGGGCGCTGTCTCAGAGTCGAGGCAGGCAAATTAGAGCGACACATCCGTTGTCGGCGCTGCTGCAACTTTGGCCACTGCGCCTCCACCTGCATCGCTCCTCGTAGATGGCACTACTGTGGGACCCAGTGCCTCACCGCCGAATGACGCACCGACGCAGATACTGCGCCACCTGTAATGATCTAGGCCATTTTACAGGTCAGGCGCAGTGCCCACGCTACCCCAGAACGAGCGTACCAAAACAGTGCAGCACTCCAACAGCCATGGAGGAAGACAATACATGCCCAGCACCCACGGCGGCCCCTGTCGTAACAGCACCTGACTCCTATACCGGAGAAGGCCTGGGGGAAACCCTAAAGGATCTCCGGAAAGAGCTACAGAACATTGGGGCCCGTCTTGCCTCACTTCAGGAAACCCTCGCAGCTAAACAATCCTCCAGAGAGGATGTCTATGACCTCCACTCTGCGGTCCTTAACATAGCTCCACGCCTGGGACCACTGGAAGAAACCATCACCACTAGAATCGGAGGACACCACACCGAGCAACACAACCAGCTCGCAAGAATTACAATTGCGCAACGCTCCGCCGACAACACACCAGATCTCCAGATCCGACTGGACTTTCTACAACAGCTACAACAACTCTGCAACAGTGACCAGTCATCCTCTGTGAAGCGCAAGCTTGCACGCCTGGAGGAGAGACACACGCACAGAGACTCCTACACCTCAACCAACTGCTCAACGGCATGGTTGAACAGCACAGGGGGAGAAATCCACCTTCTCCATACGCGAACGTGTACGAAGACTGCACAATCCAAGGCCTCACGGGCACAGCAACAACTCTCAGTAATAGATACTATACGTTCACTTCCCTTCGTGCCATGCTCAGGGCCTCGGTCATTGTCATGGCCCAGGAATCCAACTTTACACTGTGCGACAGCTTATGATGACGCTAATGACGGAGGTGCTAATGCGGGACTCCGTAATCGCAAGGACTAACCGCCATCCCAAATTCTAACCTTAATTTCTCCTTATAATTCCTTGCTATTGTTTAAATAAAGTAAAAAAAGATATCCTCATTAATCAGTTCATCAATAAGTTGGTTCACTGACTGACGAGAGACCTTTGCTAGCGGATTTCTAAGTAAAAAGTAGCATTTTCTGGGATTATTGCAAATATATATATATATATATACCTACTATTAAGGTGCAATTATAATTTTATATTTATCCACATTCTAAACACAGGTGTTTGGAAACCAACCGGAATCATCATGGCACTTCATTTGTTTGATAGGTTTATTGTGATCATCGGCCATCTGGGTGGTAAACAGGCATAAGGAAGCAGTAGGTTTTATGACAAATGTTATTTTAAAATAATGCTTGAGTGCACTTTTCAAATATGTAGGAATTTGAATGAGTTTTTCATTGATTTTGTCTTATATAGGTTATGGAGGTCTTGGCGTAGTGTTTCTTAATTTGTGATATGTACTGTATGCCCAGGACAACAAGGCTAGAGGGCTATGAAAGGCAGAGGAGCTTGAACTGTTGATCTGCTCCGGTAGCGGATCTGTTTACTAGGAAATGACTGTATGAAAGTGCATATGAGTCACCTATGCGGCCATATCCATAATATCTGTCGCAGTAAATGCAGCGATAGGTATTATGTATAGGTGAGCAATGTGACAACACTTGTGTATTTTAAACGAACCTTGCATCCTTGTCATACTCGGAAGGGGAGAATATACACCGTGCGGACAGCAAAAGTGATTAGGTCACACATACCACTGGCTTGCCTTCTTATCCTAGCCAAACAACATCCTCATTTACTTCCTGTGCAAGTCAAAATGTGTAGCAGCTATGTTTGCCAGTAAGGAGGAGGTAGTAAGGATCCAAACAGATTGGCCATATTCTTCTGTTTGGAATCATGACTGTAATATGCGCTAGATTTAATTCGATTGTTGCAGTCAATAGAGTAGCAATTACCTCGTTCAGAGGCCGAAAAGAGCTTTTATGTAATTGTTTATGCACCATTCTCTTTTCGTTTACGTTTGCTGTATTTTAAGCAGTGCACTTTAGAATGCTAAGTGTTATTTAGCTCTCGGATTCAATCAAAAAGACATCAAAGTTTGTTAACGTCATTCTTAATGCTTCTTGGCAGATGGTTGCAGTTTTGTTATGTGTAATCCTGTGTGTATATACTCGGTCAAATACTCACTGAAATTATTAAGCAGTAGGGAGATCAAAATTAAAGATATGTTAATCCATATTACGTTTTCTTCTCACTCTTCTACAAATTATTCGTACAAAAACGTGTCCTTCTCTCTAGTGCTTGTTAATCAAGATAAACTTTCATTAAACATGCTCATATATTATAAGCATCATAAACGAGTCTTTAAAATTACTAAATTCTTAAGATAAAACCATAAAATTTACATTAGAAACTGAAATTAATGGATTTTTTCCTTTTCTAGATTTAAAGATAATAACAAATAATAATAACTTAAGCTTTGGTATTTATAGGAAGTATACTCATGGTGATAATTACATAATAATAAAAGTGTTAACCCTTTTCCACATAAATTTGCTGTTTTCAATAGTTTGAGTTATAGATTAATAAATATACCCCTGAATAAAGATGAATTTAATAAAGAATATACACATATTATTAATACTGCTTTAATTAACGGTTTTAATACAGACTTTATAAATACAAAATCGAAAATTCAAATGTAAAAAAAAAAAACTGTTAATGGTATTTCTACCCTTACAAAAATAAAATACGTTATAATTTTTAAAAATTTACTTACCATCCTTGAGTTAATAAACATTTTCAAAAAAATTTTAAAGAGCTTGGTATAATTTTAGTTCCTCAAAATAAGTACGGTATAAAAATATATTGCATGTTTATAAAATGAATAAAATTCTTAATAACATAAATGTGGTATTTAAGAGTTTGTTTCTTTTGTGATAAAGTTTATACTGGAAAGACAAAACGTAACTTAGAAACTAGAACGAAAGAACATTTTCGTAACATTAAGTATAAACAGACTGATAAATCGGCCGTAGCAGATCATTTTTGGTTATTTAACCATGAAATAAATCCAGAAGTTAAATTATTAAAACATTTAAATGGTCTGATAGATTTAATGGTTTGGGAAAATATATTTATTTTAAAAAATAAAGAGCGCGTAATGAATTTTGAAATACCGGCAGTCGATTCTGTTTTCAAATTTGTTTTATTTTCATATTTTGGTAGTACTAACAAAAACATATTAACATCTAGCGTTCGTAACGATGACATGACAGCTTTGTTGCTTCCGGCTGAAGATGTGTAAAATTTTTACATGAAATCGCGATTCCGGACAATTTATAAGAACATTATCATCATTTCTTATGATATAAGTGAATTTTTAAGTTACAAATTGTTATATTTGTGTATATATGTATGCTCATATATTTCTTTAGGCATAAGAATAATACAGTAGGCTAGAACGCTAGTTAGATATTTAAAATGTGGGTCTCTATATGATGGTTTTGCACTTCCATGTTCCTTTCATCACTATGAGAGCATATGATAATGAACCTACGACTTGAAAACAATTATAATTGCCAATTCAAAAGAATAACAAAGAATATCAAACACAATGTACTAACTTAGGATAAATTGTGTGACTGTCAGTAACAGCTACGCCAAAAATTACGTTTTACAAGAAAGAAGATTATTAATGGTTCTGGGACGACAGTAGAGATATTGGAAATTTCAGACAGTATTGCCTGAACACATTTAATATCCGTCTTTTGCCAGAAATGATTAACAATCTTCTACCATGTAACACTGAACTTTGCAAAAATTGAGAGTTACGACGTTCTTTTGGCAGCTATTCTATCCGAAAGTGATGAAAGAAGCTTCTCATGCTATTCACATAAAATTCAAGATATACATTTCACTTCCTATTAGTTATCTTAAATATATGAAATGTTAGCGAAAATGTTTAGAGAAGTTAAAAAGTACGAAGAAATGTAATATAAAAGGTAATTACAGGCGGAGAGTTTTTCTTAGAGGTTTTGTGTGGCATCTTTGTATCACCTAAATGGGAAGCTGTTTATCCTTGAGCAACCAATCGGCGTCCTGCGGTGTTGTCGTACTGCATTCCCCCTGTGGTGTCCGACCAGCGCCAAACAAATCAATATCCAATAAATACTATTCGCGCTAAGACAAAATTCAGATTTTGCGAAAACTGATCCATGAGGAAGGAGAGAGTAATGTATTTAACATAATCGTAAAAACCCCATATTTTAAGCTGAAATAGTTTTCCTAATACAAATAAATAAATTAGATACCATTATATTACAATAATGCATAGTGACGTAAGCACTCGCTGGCATGTATGAGTGAACGCATATTTCAAATTATTTAGAACTGAAAGGTAAACTTTTGACATGACGTGGTGAAAGAAATATGTACCTTGAATAAGTCAAGGTGTTTGTTAAATTCGATGAGAGGAAACAATACACTTCTTGCTGGTCTGGCAGAACGTGTCTGGTCACATTATATCTTTGTTTACGAATGGTTCTAATCTCTATTCTAGAGAGCTCAAAGCAGTATTATTCACTTACACCTCCATGAGAAAGTGTATCAGCTGGATCTATAAGACGTGATCCACCTTTCACCCTTACTACTGCTAGAACAATCCAATAGAGTTAATGTGGGCTCAAATTATGTTGCAAACAGAAATAATACTTTTAAACTGACTGATGTTGAACGACTTATTCACGAAGAAATTGATAAGGAACACAAAAAGACTGGGAAAACTGTGTGAGACATCAGATAAACTACAGGAAGACAACTATTGGAAAGAAATAGCACGTAACGAGATTTTGGAACCTGACATCATAAATTTGCAGTACTTAGACGTTGAAGACAATGACAATGACGAATTATCTCTTAACGTAAGTAACATTCACAGCTATACGGATGCACCGCTGGCATTTTCGTTGGATTAGAAAAATATATAATTCGTAAACTATACTTAATTTTAAACTAAATATTTAAAAAATTGCGTAATATACCAATGCTCATGTTGAAATTGTGATTTGAACAACTGCATTGTTATAAAACTTTGAAAAATTCAGTTTGCGTAAGCGCCAGGAACACTTGCAAGTGTGCGAGAGAGAGGGAAATGGTGGGGATAACGAGGTGGCAACGGTGAAGGATCTACGCATATGATTCGCTACCGGGGAGAACTCTTCCCATTTGAAACATATAATAGTTAGATATTTAAACTAAGGATCTCTGTTTGATGGTTTTGCACTTCCATGTTGCTTGCAACGCCATGAGAACATATGATAATAAAATGTATTTCCAGGGCTTGTGGGCCGTGGTCCAAAGGATGAAACTTCTCCTGAGGTTTCGCTCATAACTCCGACGAGCACTTTCAGAGGATGATTCTAGCTCGGTACTTGCTGGAATGAGTACTGAGCAAGTACCGAGCTAGAATCATCCTCTGAAGATACTCTTCGGAGTTATGAGCGAAACGTCATTTGGACCACGGACCACAAACCCGGAAAATACATTTTATTGGATTAACGCCGGCCATGAAAGCCTAAGCAAGTACATATGATAATGAACCTACAACTTGAAAACAATTATAGTTTATTGTCAATTCAAAATAATAACAAAGAATATCTGACACAATAAACTAAGTGAAGATAAAATGTGTGGCAACACTAAACGAACAATTTGTGTGATAATATTTTTGTGTGTTACGGATTATCAATAAAGCTGTGAAAAACTAAGTTGTATGCCTCATTTTTTTCCAAAACTATGTTTTACAAGAAAGAGGATTATTAATGGTCCTGGGACAATACAGAGATATTGGAAATTTTCGGGAGCATTGGTTGAACACATTCAACAGCCTTCTCTCTTCCCAGAAACCATTAACAATCTTTTACCATGGAAAATACAACTTTGCAAAATTGAGAGACATTCTTTTGGCAGCTATTATATAGGAAAGTGATTAATCAGAATAAAAGAATCTTCACAAGCCATTCACTTAAAATATAAGATATACGTTTCATTTTCTATTTAATTATCTTAAATATATAAAATGTGAATGAAAATTGTTACAGAAGTTAAAAGAAGCGAAGAAATGTTCATATAAGAGGTAATTAGAAGAGGAGAGCTTTCTAGAAGTTTTGTGTGGTATCTTTGGAAGACTTAAATGCCAGGTTTTATACCGTCAAATACTATGGTTGTGGTGACTAGGGGCAACAGCTAAGTTGGAGTTCAGGATGGTAGAGAATAAAAAGCGCTTGGCTTAACAATAACAATATAGGTATAATTAAGAATTTGTATCTAGTCACAATTTGCAATGTTTGGTTTACAAATGGAGGGGCTTTGTAAGCTAAATAGTGACAACATTATCATGATGAATTGAATATTAATTTGTAGAGCTTACCTTGGGAGATGTGTAGATGTGTGAAAATGGGTAAGCGAGTTGTCGAGTCCAGGACGCCATGCCGAAGGTGTCGGCCGGAATCACGTGCCAAACAGAGAAGAGACCCCCGAGTGGACCCTCGCATCCAAGTATATAGTTTTAGACATTTCCGGAAGCGCTCTGCAACATGGCGACAGCAATACCAAACATATCCTGCCATCGCCCTAATTTCGAATTGAAGCAGCCAATCAGCAGAGCGCATTTGCATTATTCCAGAACATCCCATATGACGTGAGTAGGAGCAAAGCTCCATATTGCTCTGCGCAACTCTGCACGTACACCAGGGGAAGGTGATGGCATAGTTATTTCCACGGGATTTGCCATTGGAAATAGGAAACTGCAGTGTTTCTATTATTTACGCAATTTTAACAAATATTCTGTACTTTAAGAAACTGTAAGATTAAATTTCTACTAAATCTCAAGAGTCCTGAATAAACTATTCTAAAATTAATATAAATTTCAGCACTCGCCAATCACGCATGTGAAAATATACATCGACATTTTGTTGTTCAGTTGTATTGTTGACATATTAATACCTATTTGAGTTTGATTTATGAGTCAGTATGTTTACACTCAAACTTCACTTACTTGTTGTATAATTGAAACGTTTTCAAGATCATTCGATCTCATTCGATCTTGGCGACTGAAGATATTCATTTAGTCACCAAACAGCTGAGGATGAGATCGAATGGTCTTGAAAACGTTTCAATTATACAACAACAAGTCAGTGAAGTTTGAGTGTAAACATAGTGACTCATAAATCAAACTCAAATATGAAGAATACTTCACTGTTAATAATGCTTCTGCTTTTAATATTTATGACATTAATACCTATCCAGAGGCGTGATTGAATGCTGGATCTTTTACTAATTCTGAGGAATTTATGAGACGTCAAAACAAACATTTCTGGTTAAATTCCTATGCCATACATTCGTTTCTTACCCTAGGCACGTAATAGAGAAATTAACACATTTTGTTGGAATGATTTGAAGATTAGCTATGAAAATAAATCACAATAAGCACAGAAAGCCATGAAATTGTTACATAAATTACATTGTTGTTAGTAGCTGGCGCTTCTCTCCCATGTATAAACATTGACACGGGGTTACAGCATAAATCCACACAGAGGAAGAAATATATTCACATTATAGTATGGAAATGCGCATAACTTACAGAGATTTTAAAATGTTACAATTCTACATGCTCTAGAGCACACAAATAAAGAATAAGATTGCAGGTAGTGCAGCAGCAACAACAACGGTTGCAGCAGCCATTTATCACGAATCTTTGTAATGCAACAACAACACGGCGGGCTCTTACCCGCTTATTAAAATAATTTACGACGGCAGCGATGGTTCCCGGGGCTAGGAACGCCTGCACGTCGGTGAAAATAAAACACACGACTTTAAGCAGATCCGACAAGAAAAATCTCAGCAAACATGACGCTCTTGCAAATTTAGTACTTTTAAGGCGTGAAAAGGACTGGTCTTTCAGCTCCCGCACCTCGCTTGCAGCAATATGTTCCAACTTAACTGGAGGGGATCACGATTTGGCATCTAACGTTTATATCGTACTGAAACGAATCACAATGAATTGTCACAAAGGCGCTGCTTTAAAGCATTTTCATGCTTGAATTGCTATCGAACGATTCTCAGATGTAAAATCATCCGTGTTTTTAATCTCTCTGGTTCTCTACCATTATTGTACTTAATAGAGTAGATAGAGCAGTGGTACGGGTTTGATCTTGAGATATCATTCCTCAAAGGCGACTTGCATGGCACATTAAAAGCTTTTAATTTTCTGGGCGTTACACCTAACTATTTTTTTCATGCTTTTTCTTTTCATAGAAGTACACATAGACCTAAAGATAGGAAGCGTCATCTATATATGGCATATGTAATAATATCTCTTACTAGAAATATATAAGAACACAAATATACAAATACAAATACATGGAGCACAAATACATGGATGGGTCTAGGATGGATCTAGACAAGGATGGAGTATGTCCCGCTACGTTTCAACATTTATATGAACGAAAATATGAGACAATGGTTTATTAAGGTAGGAATATATACCACAAATCCTACCGTAAAGGACTTTGTAATATCCCTTACATTCGCTGAAGACCAGGGTATTAACTCTAACTCAGAAAACAATCTTCAGAAGGCAATACAAGTGCTAAACAAAATTTTAAAGGAGTTTAATATGACTATATCTCCAAATAAAACAAAAGTGATGGCTTTTAAAGGTAAAGAGAGTACTAGATCCAAATTTTCAATAGAAAATAGTAATATAGAACAGGCAGACGAATTCAAATACTTGGGTTATTACATGTCATATAAGAAAGAACCAGACATAATTAAAAAGTCAGAAACTAAAAGAAGTTTAAAAAGTAAATCAAGTAAAGATGCCATTCTAAAATTTTACAAAGTAATGCCACTACCTAAAATACTATATGGCAGCGAAGTATGGGTCATAACTGAAAAAGATAAATGAAAACTTCCTGCAAATGCAATCAAATTTCTAATAAGCATTATGGGATATAGAAAAATCGACCACAAAAGAAATGAAGATATACGTGAAGAACTAGAGATATTCGACCTGAATGACAGAGTACAAGAATATAGAAGTAAATGGGTAACCCATGTACAAAACATGGAGAAAGAAAGATTACCACGATATTTTATGAACTATAGACCAAAAACTACAAAAAACTAATACAAATAAAAATATTCTTGAATAGAAATTGTTTTACAATTTTCATGAAGAATGAATACTAAATAAATGTTCCTAAAGAAAAAAAATATATCTAGGTATTTGATATCAATAAAGCAGAATTAAATATTGGAGAATGTTACTTTTCCAATCAAGCTGTGGAGAACAGTTCTACAATGTAAAAATATGGAGAGAGTTTTTTTATACCAGGAGTAATGAAAATATAACACTTCAGTTAAGATAACAAAATTTCTTGGCATATGTATCAAAGAAATTAATCTACTTTAACTTATACATTAACGAACTACAATGTTATACAATCAAATTAAGTGAAAGATTCTGTACTAAATGTGTAAAACAGGTGATTCTTCTACATGACTGCATTCGCACTCATGTTCATCTGCCCCTACAGCGATTTCTGTACAATCGTCAACATGTTTAAAAAAGTACACATTTAAACGTTCTCATTGCTCTTCAGCTCCCTATTGGTTGAGAGGTGAATATAATTGGCAGCCAAAATGGTGGTGGAGAATCAGATTTTCTTGCATTCTTTAATATGCGAGAGCTGTTCAATAACGAATGATCACAATTTTTTTGACAATGTACCTTTACTCATCCTCATATTTTTGATGGTCTTTTTCAAAATAGTCTCCCCTAAATGCGATGCACTTGTCCCAGCGTTTCTGCCAGTCTTCAAAGACATGCTGGAAACGATTTTTTCAGATATCCTTCAAAATCACCTCCACAGCCTTTACCACCGCTTGTGATGATGGATAATGGCTCCCACGAAGGCGTTTTTTCAAGTTAGGGAATAGAAAAAAAATCCTATGGGGCTAAAATCCGGACTATAGGGTGGGGGTGGGGGATACACTTCACGTTTATTTTTGCAAGATTTTCAGCAACAACATTGGCAATATGCGGCCGCGCATTAACATGGTGCAGCATCCAGCTTGCTTCACGTAAATGTGATCTTTTGCGCCTGATTATGGACTTACAATGTTTTCAGGACATCCCTGTAATATTGTCCAGTAACTGATGTGTGTGCAGGTAAACCATTCCGTGAATATCAAAGAATGATATGACCATATCTTTACCAGCAGAAGCAACCAATTTTGCTTGTTTCGGGGTTGATGCTGAAGTAGATTTCCACACTGAGCTTGCTGTTCGCTCTCAGGATCAAAATGATGTAGCCAAGTTTCATCAGCAGTGATTAGGTTTGAAAGAAGCTCTGGATCTTCCTCTACCATCAACTTTAGCTGCATGTAGACCTGCATGCGAATGTCCTTTTGTTCGGGAATCAACAGTCTTGGAACCCATCGCGCACAAACACGTCTCATGTGCAATGTTTCTGTCACCAACCTGTGGGTGGCACCCAATGAAATGTTCAGTATTTCAGAAAGTGATCTTAAGGTAATTTGTTGATCCTCTCTCACAATGGCAGCAGCAATGTTGATGTTTTCTTCCGTAAGAGCAGTAACTGGAGCACCGGGTCCACCTTCTTTTAAATTGATTGTCTCCCCTCCTTAAACATTTTAAACCACCTTCGAGCTGTGCTGTAGGGAAGAGCAGACTCTCCATAGGCCTCCTGTAACATTGTATAGGCATCAACTGAAGATTTTTTGAGACGAGAGCAGAATTTCAAAGCCGCGTTTTGTCCCTCGCGTGTTACCTCCATTGCAATGGTAGGCGATATTGAATATGTCTCACAGGTGGGAATCAGGAGTACCAACAACGAAACTACTAGGGCCTGTTTGTTTCACATTAAGCTAACAGAATATAATAAGATTGAATTGTAGTGCGAAAAATTATGACGGTAAAAAACTATGATCATTCTTCATTGAACAGCCTTCGTAGAAGAATGTCTGTTTATTTATATAATTTGACTTCATTCACATGGAGATAAACATTTTGATCAGGAATATGCAACAAAATGTATTTCACCCAAGAGTGGGGAATGTTAGTTTTGCAGTTAGATCCTTCTACTGATATCAACCGTTAATTTTGTTTGAATCCTAAGTATAAATACATTTGCAGCCCTGTCAAAATACTGAAAATCTATTGAAGTAGTATGAAATTTTGCTACTGAGATCAGAACATTGGTATGGAGTGCCAAACATGCATGTTCCGAAAGAAGCATTGAATTTTAAATTCTGTCACAGCATTGCGACTTAGCTTTGTTTTACTTGTACTAGAACGGCTTTTTCACTTCATGGCTAACGGAATCAAGTGCCTATTTCACCTTCAAAGTACTCCAGCCATCGTTTTCTGGGTCTGCCCACTCATCTGCTTCGATTAGAATAATATTACAAAATTTGTTTGGTAAGCAGTCTTTCAACATGTTCTTTCCAATATTTTTGAAACGTTTTAATCTTTCATTTGTATTAAGATTTCCTAAATAATCTCTAATACTTTTATCTATTAATAGGTCTCTTTAAGTATATCCCTTCACATTTCTTAAGAATCATTTCATTTCTGAAGCCTGTGTTTTACTCCGCTGCTTTTTAGTTGGTGTCCAGATCTCACTTCCGCCTCACTTCCCATAACTTTGTAAAGCTTTAATTTTGTTAAGAATGATGAGAATGGTGAAGAAAACGTTGGTCTCAGGTATGCAATATATGCACTCAAATCGTCTTTCATAGAAATTTAACATTATAAATAAATAATTCTTATAAACTATCTTTACTGTTGATTTTAGAGAGTATAACAATGTTTTAGGAATACTAAAACCCAAAATCAAAATATGTATTTATTATATATTGATTCTGAGAAAATTATAAATAGCAATATCTTACTAATTATTAACATCATTAATTGTTTTCATTATCGAAAGCCATGACCTATCGCACGTGCTTAACAAATGAATGTCATTATATGAAATACCAATTTGGAGCTTCAGATTACTTGCAAATCTGTCACAGAAATTAACTGTTAACATTGCAATTATTAATCGTGATAAAAATATATCAGTAAGTAAAAATTTTTAATGTACATTCTGGTTCAGATTTTCAGTCTTATTACAATGAACTTGTAAGAATTGTTTTTGAAATTAAGAGAGAAAATATTAGACAAAATCTGATTTCTCATATAAATCGTTACGTTCAGTACATTAATTTACATCCTATAGAATTACTCAGTATAATATTATTTACATGTCTGTTAACACATATGTTGTTTTAATTTCATATTGCTGCTAATTTATTCAACAGATTCACCTGAATAATAACATCTTGTTAATTACTATAGTGTTGAAGCAGAAACATGCTAATTATACTTCTGTTTGGGTCATAAGCCTGGATTATTAAATGAACTTTGCTTATGTTGAATTTTAGTTAGAGATACGCATATAAACCAACAATTGCAGACAAAAGCAATATCATACATCCCACTGATACTCTGTGATCTTGGAGATTTATGTTTCTGAACAACTCTGCAGCTAATATGATTTAAGAAAAATATTTTGGATAATTTTAGCCTTAAAGCGAATTACAAAACTTAAAAAGGATGCTACCAGTTGATAAAGTTTGAGAGCCTCTATGCCAGAATATTGCACATCTATTCTATGCTGGGCTGCTGTGACATTTAAAAACCTGTAATTGAAAATCCTTGTTTTTGTTTATAAACCGTGAGAGACTATATAAAGAAACACTTGCCACGTAAGAGATAATCTCGGTCAAATATGAAAAGAAAAAAGCATTTCAGAATGTTAGTTAATCTGTATTTTAAAAACCAGGTATCTTATCCTTTAAGGATTTGCAAAGAGTTCCTTAGGTTTTGTAGATTATGTCTATTTCTAATTCTAGAATATTAAATAAAAGCAATAAATTATATATTAATAATAGTGAAACACTTAAACTTAGAAACAATAAGTTATTGGTTGCTATGTATCAGTTACCACTAAATTAGTTAGCACCATTTTGGACAAATAAAACTTTTCAAGGATACAAGACGTTTAATTTCGCACGTGACGTCACATTAGGAAATGCTATATTTTCTCAATTACACCTGACATGTAGGAAATAGTGGTGGCCAATTTTATAAAAAAAATGTTTTGGATTTTCTATATGTTTCACAAAAGTGTCCAAATAAAGTAATTAGCTATAGCTAATTATTTTAATGAAATTCAGAGATCTTACACTATGTGAAGGACTGCCAAGATATTTACAAAATATAAAGAGTTTTACAAAATAATATGAAATATTAGCATTGATTTGTAGACGTTAAACTTCCTACTTACCATAGGTAATAAAAAAGCAAACACAGCAATTATAGTGCAATTAGTATGTTAACTCATCTAAATGTTTTGGTTGTCGACTAAATGTTAAACTGCGGTCTTTAACCACAGTAACAGTGTTTGTTCAGTAATGAAGGCACTTGGATAACCACACCAGACATCTGAGTGTCGATTATTCACAGACGCATCAAAAGTACTGCTGCGAGATTCAATCGATTAATTCTTTATTTAAGATTAAAAAATTAATCGATTAATCGAGTTGATAAAAACTAATCGATTACAATAAATATTAATCAAAACTTTTTAGCCAAATTTGGCCTTGTTTGTTTTGATGTATTGCTTAAACCCAAACAGCCTATTTAACACATCAAGCTTCACTAGACACGTGACTCGTGACACTATAACTCGTGATAGCTAAACGAAATCACTCTGAACCCCGAGAGAGTCTAAATAACACTTCTGTTGTGAAACATTCTAAGAGGTACATAACTTCATACAGATGCTGATAGAGAATTTTCTTTCCTTACAGCTTGTGTGTGAAAACATATCGTATACAAGTGATTATTTATCACTTACTAGTATAAACTGAGCTCTAAAACCTTGAACCTAACACTTCGATTACGCAGCTATGGAAACAATAAAGTTTTATGTTAAAACAGTTAAAATAAGGAAAAACGTAATAAAAACTGCATGTCAGTCTCACAAATCTTAGTAGATATTGATATAATACGTTATTAAATAATTACTTACAAAAATATTATAGATCTAGTTGATTACATATATAAAGCATGTGCACTTGATGCAAACACAAATTTTGCATCTAAATATTTAAAAGTTTCATACAAAATGAAATGTACAGAGTATTAGAGTAGTTTATATAATCCTTATACCTATTTCTTGAATAGATAGTATCTTGATTAATCGATATATTAATCGATTAAAGTAACAGTTAATCGATTAAAATTGTTGATCGATCTACAGCACTAATTAATCCAATCATTTATCCCAATCAATTTAATACCTGTAGCGCATAACACTGTCGTAAAATATACATGAAAACAAATTTGTAATATACAAAATCGGAAATCTTTGAAAAGATTTATAGATTATATTGTAGTTGCTAATGTTTCATATTCAATTATGCTTTTCATGTGTTAATTAAAGAAAGAAATCTCACTAATTTAAGAATTAATTGCCTAAACGCAATGCTTACAGTTTCTGGATACAAAATATGTCAGATACACTTACAAGTAAACCATATATACCAGAATGTGTTCATTTGCTGCTAGAAGTCCGTATCGAAATGAAGTCCATTTCAATGCAGGTTTCCGCGCTTGAACGACGTCCTGCTCAGGTTCACGAAAATGTTTCATTTAACATACGTTTATCAGAGGTACATATTAAAAGTTTTAAATGCTTGTTTTCTTTTCCCTCTGTACCTTACCTATATCTATTTTAACAAGTAATGCAACCTTTTATACACTTAATTAATTTATTTATAATATACTTCTTGCACTTTAATTTATTAATAATATACTTCTTGCACGGTGATCACGGTGATCGTTTTATTGCAGATTTTGAATGAAAGAACCGAAGAGGGACAATTTTAGGCTAGATTCCGCCTCTCGTTCCAGGGAAAACCGAAGTTCTCCGAAGCTCCTTCTATTAGGGCTATGCCTTGATCTAAAAAGAAGCGTCATTCGGGTGCCTCTATTACCGCCTTAACGGAAGGCTACCGATAACATCTATCGGTTCCGAGCGATTCCGCACATGAGCTATTAGTTGCTCAGGGTGGTAACAAATTTCTGCAGATCTCCGAATCACTCCTGATTGACTATGGCAACCGAACGTATCTATTAACCACGGATTTCGGTTACTACTGCCCAGCCGAGACCAACCCAATTCGGATTGGCTGGAAGTTAGGCCCGGCGTACTTCTAGTAACCTCATAAGTACCTGCCACGAGTGCTAGAGGTCCAAAGCTCTCGCAGAACACCAACTAAAGACGACCAGGGAGGGTTCTATTGCACACTGCCATCTTCCAGTACGAAGTAATGAAGCGAAGGGAGCGCACAGGACGACAAAGAGTGGAGTCAGCAAATCCTAGGAACACACAAAATCCTAACAATTGGAGATATTGTTACCCAGCGCACCACCGAAGCTGCTAGCACCACCCAGCAAGAGGGCGACAAAGTGATCCTAGTGTCCAGGGCAGCAGAGGCCAGGGTAAGTTTAAAGAGCGCATACATCTGTGCCATTTGACCACATTCGCCGGAACTACCTGAAAGATGACAACGAAGCGAAATGAAAAGGGAATGAAATACATGGAGTAGAGAATCACGTAGTCCACGTGTTACTACGGCACTAACTCAATGGAAAAGGTATAAAGGAAATGGAGTCATATGATGTACCATGAAGAGAGACACGCCGAGGGTGTATCACAATATGTGGCACTTTAAACCTTTGTGCCTCTTTGCTTACGTATTTAATACCATTAAACCTACATAACTTTTACAATGCAGAAACTCTTAACATATTCATATACAATGAAATAAAAATGAAGATGGTGATTATCGAGATTTCCAACTCTCACGCCACATTTTCTTTAAAAAATACACTTAATCTCCAAACGTTAAGAAAAATAATATTCTCAGTTCTTAATTATAAGGTATTGACTCATTGATATAATATCCATTATTCCAGTGCTAACTTTCTTGCTTCCAGAAAGGTGTGTATTATGAAACTATCAAAATATTTGGCGCACTTCCTAATGTTCTTAATGAAAAAAAAATGATAATAGCGTTGCTTTTAAATATGCTGTAAGAGAGTACCTTTGCTCAAAATATTTTTGTTCTGTACAAGATTATCTGAATGACAAATTATCCTGATAATGCTTCTGTAGCTCTATAAGTAGTATCTAACGGTTCCAATGACAAATCATTACCAATAAATCTTTGCTGAATATTGAAAGTTTATTTTTAATGTACATGTATTTAAGAACTAACAAGAATGGTATCCATTGCAAAAAGGTTGAGACGTACTGGCATAAGCCAAGTGAAAGCTGAATTAAAAGGTGTTTGATTTTGTATCACATATAATTATTCTTGCTTTGTTCTCCATAATGTTGTTCATATTGCCTGTATACTATAATATGTGTCTTATGTTAACTTTTATACATATATATGCTATTAAACTTTATACCTCTGGACATGTTCAATTTTCACAGCCTTTTCTGGATACAAGTGAACCTACTGGACGCAAATCAGTCTAATCTAATCTAACATTAGGTAATTTTTCTCTTCATGTATATATTTGGTATGCCTGCTAAATTAAAGCATAAGTGCAACATTTTTAAGTGCACTTAAGAGCGACAGGCCTACGTGAGAAGATTTACTTGAATTTAAAGTAACTCCTCAAAATTGAAAATATTTTAATTGAGTATCGATAACAAGAAAACTTATTTAAATTTCCATTTCTCGTGCTGCGCTTTTTTTTTTTTTTTTTTTTTTTTGGTTGGTACCACTTGAGTAAATGAAATATTGTCGTCATTACTGTTGTCGATAAATTTTCTGTGGATTAGTAACTACATATCTTCTAATCCATGCAAATCTGACTGCAGTCAAAATATTTCTACTAAATATGCTGTTTTAGAACTCAATAAACTACATAGGTTGAAAAATTTTAGTAATCTGTGAACTGAAGGTCTAAAAAGTTTTGCAGCCTTTGTTCGTCGTAAAGAAAAGGGATTTTCAAAGAAGAAAGAATTATCAAAGTCAGTATGTTGCATTTTAGATTGCTTTCACACAGAGACACGCTCGCGCGCGCTCACACACACACACACACACACACACACACACACACACACACACACACACACACACACTTATCAATCCACATAAAATCTATAGAAGTATTGCAAGAGAAAACTTATCTTACTTGATGGAAAAAAAAATCTGACCGCATTTCTTAAAAGACAGTAGATTCCAGTGTTTAGTTATTTTGAAGAGAAAAACATTTTCGATTAGTTTTATTATTGGAAGAAAGACCAGAAAGTATTCCTTCTATAGGACATCTGGAAATCAAAGCCAAGCCATCAACTTGAAATGACATGCTTCAGAAATAATTTTGCCTCTGGAAATCGAGTGTTAGTTACTATCGTAGTAGTAGTAATAAAATTGGATAAGTAGGCTTTAAGAGCCCATTTCCTTATACATCCGTACCCTAAGCAGCCCTAGGTACCATAACCGATATTAATCTTCCATATCTGTGCCGGAGGGACAGATGGACCATATCGTAAAAGTTAATGTGCTTGAATTTTACTAGCATGATGAAAGATCAGTACTTAAACGCCATCTAGGTAGAGCATGAACAATGGTATTCTGTTTTAAAACACTTGGTAGTGCTCTAGTTTTATCGTCCACTGACCATACCGCTCATCGCATTTCACCTTCATGCCACTCATAACTCATACATATGAATCACGGGCCATCTTGCCTCTTTTCTCATCGCTTTTTCATCCGTTTACTCTCCAATTTTCTTTTTCCTCTATTCCAATGAACATCGCATTACTTTTTTACTTTTCCCTTATTCTTTTTCAGGTCTCTTTGTGCCACAAATAATATATACATATTGCATGTTCAGATATTTGAATTTGCTGCGCGGTATATGTCATCCCAAAATGTGAATTCTGTTGAATATTCAATAGATGCTACAGGATCGAAGTTCCGATGGTGCTTGACCTGAATTAATTCCCTTTGTTCTGTTTAAAAACACTTTCTCTGGCTTTGCAGGCTCTCCACTGAGGTTAAGATAAGCGGAAAATTGTTTCCATTAAAGGATCAGACGTCTTTTTAATTTTATGCAACCAGAAATTTACAGAAAGAATCAATTTCCTTACCTCTGCACTACGTAAATTTGCTCTATGCACCACCTTAGATATTATTTAGACCAATACATTCTTTAACTCTATACTTTACTGAGAGTTGATCCATGTAGTAACCATGAAAGCGTATTGAGTGTAAAACTTTGTAAAACTGTTTTATGACAAAATATATCCCTGAAGATATACTGAAAATAGAAGAAAACAGTAGAATTAAACGTCAGTCAAATGTATAAATGGTAAATCGTAAGAGTTAGACACATTTTCAGTACACAAATCCTGTTAAAACACAATTTTTGTAAAATAACTTTCATGTATAGTTAACAATTTCTGAGATATTCCTTGTTCATGGTGTGAATTTTCAAATTTCTTCCTTGCTGCCCCCCTTCTCATCCCTCCTTCCGTTCCTGTTTACCTCCCTCCTCCTTTCTCTCCCTCTTCCCAGGCCTCGCTCTGACTGAGTGTTTAGACTGCAAAACTCTCTCAAGGGTTCGATCCCAGGTGACCGTAAAGTTAGATTTGTGGTGGACAACACGGCGGTGGGGCGGGTTTTCTCCGGTTTTCCCCACCATCTCATTCCACCGGTGCTCCATCTTCATTTCATGTTTCATCAGTGTCACCGCCTGTGCTGCCGCATGTGGTAAATGCGGACGTTAAAGAAAACACACATTTTTCCTCTTCCCTTCCGTCTTTTTCTTTTACTTTCTTGCTTACTCTCTCTCTCTTTTTCTTCATTCATTTCTCTCTTTCTTGGTTTCTGTCTTTCTATCTTCCTGCCTTTTTTGGTTTCTTCTTTTTCTTCCATACTTTTTCTCATTCTGATTTGTCTCTCTTTCTGTCTTACTTTCTCATTTTCTCTCTCTCTCTCTTATTTTCTTTTTCCTATTTCTCTCTTTTGTCTTGCTCTCCTTTTTGCTCTCTTTGTTTGTCCGTTTGTCTGTTTCTTCCTTTCTGTCTCTATCTTTATTTTTTTTTTCTCTCTTTGTTTATTTTTTCTGCCTTTCTCTCATTCTATCTTTTTGCCTTTCTTTTTGTTTGCTTCTTTTTCTTCCATGCTTTCTCTTTTTCTGATTTGTCTCTCTTTCTATCTTACCTTCTCTCTTTCTTTCTACCTTTCTCTCTGTGTTAATTTCTATTTCCTATTTCTCTCCTTCTGTCTTGCTCTAGTTTTTGCTCTCTTTGTTTATCTCTTTCTTTCTTTTTCTTTCTTTCTTCCTTTCTGTGTCTATCTTTACATCTTTCTGTCTCTTTCTTTCTTTTTCTGCCTTTTTCTCACTCTATTTCTGTCTGTTTATTCCTTTGTTTCTTCTTGATCATGTCCAGTCATTTCAAAGCGATTACATAGCTACCAGCTCTGTCGTTTAAACTTATCGTATACTATTGCCATTGCATCCATAGTAAATTACGATATAAATCCACAACTAAAAGCCTCTACTAAACTATAGCTGACTATAGAAAGTAAATACAAGAAGTATGCTAGAAGTCGTAGAACGAGGTATGGAAAATTGACAAGGAGAAATGTGCAAGCATTTAAATGCGGACAGGTGCAAACTGCCGTGTTACACGTTGGCGTTGAAGTGTGAGGAGGTAGAAAATCCAGTGAGTGTGAGGTGCCACTTGTGATAATAAATATGATTCTCCTCGCTCTTCCAAATGTGCACGTAAATCGGGTGCTAGTGACATCAAAGTAAGGTAACCCGTTCCTTCGTCACGCCTTCCGCAGCAAATGCAGAAAGAAAAAGAAGGACTTGTAATATTTCTTTTATCTGAAGTGCATTATCGATGCTTCACGCATTACAATATCGTGGAGGTGTTTCAAGGCGTGTCAGTGATCTGTAGATGGTCCTGTACTATACGAGGTTACGCAATAGCCGTGCACGTGGTTACCATATTAATTATAAGTATAACGCTTGCCCTCTTAAATTATTTCCTAGACATCGATTTGTTCCGATGTTAACTATGACGCCATCTTCCTTTGCCTCCGTCTACTTTAAATGCTACAAAGTACGGGTTTCCCCCTTAGAGCTCCGAGTGCATTTCTCTGGGGCTTCGCGGCCTCTCCAGGAAAATGAAATATAATAAAGATTAAGTATAATTAAAAAATAAGAAACAAAAATGGATCCCAAATAAGAAAACTATATGTAGTGAACAAGACAAAACACAGATCTAAGGCGCCCCTCGTTAGCATAGATAGTAGCTGCCTGCCTCAAATTCAAGAACTCTCAGCTCGAATCCCAGTCAGAGTGGTCGAATCTCAGTCCGAATAAGGTCTTTAACCGGGGTTTTACATTATCCTGAAAGATGAATGTCTGGTAAGTCTAAGCTGTAGAGATCGTGGGCTGAGCTGATTTGAGCATTATTTCACTCATTTCATTTATCGTCCAACATGACAACCTGGGAGGACGTAAAATTAAAACAAATCGCAGATATGTATAAGGGTTCTGCTATAGAAGCCGATGAGTTACATTCATGACTTTATTGACTGTCATTTACCTTTATTAAGTTTGTACAAGCTGATCTTATGAAAACTTATTTTCACATTCTTTTCATGTTAATAATTTTCATTGAACATTCCGTTTATATGGGAGATGAAGTGGAAGCGATAGTCAGATGTTTCAAAGCGCGTCGTTATATGCTGGCACTGAAATTCCATGCTCTATTTCGAGAAAGAATTAAATAGTTGGAACGGTTTATAAACATCTAATATGTTACACGTGCATAATTTACGTTCTATAAAAAATACGTGCCAAACCTTATATTTTTTACTAGCGGTTACTTAAAATAGAATAAGTATTGTACTCAAACTTCAAAACTGGAAACCAAGTTTTCAGCGGAAATACACGATTTAGGATTCCTTGTAAATAAAAGTTAATTTTAATAAACGTCCTCTGAATATATGAGTAAAAAAACACCGTGCCGTGGCTGAGCGGTTAGACAGCTTGACTCTCATCAAGGCGGCCTGTGTGATGCCAGGCGACCGCCAAGTGAGATTTCTGGTGGACAGCACGGCGCTGACAGGCCGCGCCGTGGCCCAGTGGTTAAACATCTTGGCTCTCACCAAGGCGGTCCGGGTTCGATCCCAGGCGACCGCAAAGTGAGATTTGTGGTGCACAACACGGCGCTGGGGCGTGTTTTCTCTGGGATCTCCGGTTTCCCCCGCCATCTCTTTCCACCGGTGCTCCATCTTCATCTCATGTATCATCAGTGTCATTGCCTGCGGTGCCGTATGTAGTAAAAGCGGGCGTTAAACACTACACACACGGCGCTGAGTCGGGTTTTCTCCGGGATCTCCGGTTTCCCCCGCCATCTCTTTCCACCGGTGCTCCATCTTCATCTCATGTATCATCAGTGTCATTGCCTGCGGTGCCGTATGTAGTAAAAGCGGGCGTTAAACACTACACACACGGCGCTGAGTCGGGTTTTCTCCGGGATCACCGGTTTCCAGCGCCATCTCATTCCACCGGTGCTCCATCTTCATCTCATGTATCATCAGTGTCATTGCCTGCGGTGCCGTATGTAGTAAAAGCGGGCGTTAAACACTACACACACGGCGCTGAGTCGGGTTTTCTCCGGGATCTCCGGTTTCCCCCGCCATCTCTTTCCACCGGTGCTCCATCTTCATCTCATGTATCATCAGTGTCATTGCCTGCGGTGCCGTATGTAGTAAAAGCGGGCGTTAAACACTACACACACGGCGCTGAGTCGGGTTTTCTCCGGGATCACCGGTTTCCAGCGCCATCTCACTCCACCGGTGCTCCATCTTCATCTCATGTATCATCAGTGTCATTGCCTGCGGTGCCGTATGTAGTAAAAGCGGGCGTTAAACACTACACACACGGCGCTGAGTCGGGTTTTCTCCGGGATCTCCGGTTTCCCCCGCCATCTCTTTCCACCGGTGCTCCATCTTCATCTCATGTATCATCAGTGTCATTGCCTGCGGTGCCGTATGTAGTAAAAGCGGGCGTTAAACACTACACACACGGCGCTGAGTCGGGTTTTCTCCGGGATCACCGGTTTCCAGCGCCATCTCATTCCACCAATGCTCCATTATGATTTTTCCGTTCATCTACTTCTCTCACTCTCATTCCGGGGACCGGGCTGATCAGCAATCCCTGGATTTCTCTCTCTGATCCACAGTTGTAACTTCCTCAGGCCTAAAATGGCATAAGAGGTAAAGGACCGTAAATGAACAACAGTCTCCTACATCAAGAAAAGAAGAAGAACTCAAAAACGGATTGTAATTAAATACCACGCGTGGTATTTCCAAAGATGTGATACAAAGGTGTTGAATAAAATCCTCCATGACGAACTAATGTTTCGATTTTCTCAAAAATGGCTGTTATGATTATGTCTAAACAAACTTCTTATGAAGATGTATTCATCACAATTAAATATATTAATGAGAAGTCTCTCTAAAGTGCTCTTAGTTCTGAATGAATTTTGTGAAAGTGATAAATCGTAAGAGACACAAAATCAACCTACACAAAAAAAGAACTCATTAAAGTATGAAATTAATGGCAAGTAATGCCCACCTCCATAGCGTGGTGGTAGCGTGTCTGCCTCACTTTCAAGAGGCCTCGAGTTCGAATCTCAGTCAGGCTGAGTTACCTGGATAAGGTTTTCGCCGGGGTTTTACCTTACCGTGAAGGACGAATGTTGGTTAACTCTAAGCTCTATGGACCCTGGATTTATTTGAGCATCATTTCACTCAATCCATTCATCGTCCGATATGACTTAACGTTGGAGGACGTAAATTAAGAAAAAGGACAAGTAAGATTTTGTTGGTAACAATTTTCGAAGATTTTAGTTTGTACACTCTAACCATTAATCAACTTCTCCATTTCGAAGATTACACGTGACATACTCTTTTTAAAATCTGAACTCATGTTATCTATTTGTATCTTACAAGGAACTGTGGATATATCTGTTAAAAGTCCACCTGAAGTAGCTAGAAAAATATGTTTTTACAAGAATGGTTTGTGAAAGAACGAATAAATAGGGGCATTTGTAATCAACACAACTATTTTATCAAAAGAAGACCTGAAGCTTTCCTGGCGACGAATACGCTTACTTTCTCCTCGAGCAGCGAGCCAGGTGAAAAGATGATCAGATATCCCATCATCAGGATATTTATAAAATGTTATAACCACAAATGAAATACTGGATATAACACAACTATAAACAAAGAAAAAACACTATCAAAATTCGCATTACTGAACAAAATACTGTTTTCTGTAATTTAAACGCCAGGTCAATAAATGGCGTGAGTATAGAAAAGTATGTCAAAGAAACGTAACTACTTAACTTCATTATCAAGCTGTATTGATCTTTGCTTCTTAATTCGCCGGATTTCCATTTTAAGGCCGGTTTGCAAGAGGAGCTGAACTGAAATCCAACATCACGATTAAGCGTGCTGCTTTCAGAGGAAATCGCCAAAGCGAAAATGGCAAAATGCAACAGTTACTGGGAGCGGAGAATTAGATAGGCTTTGGCGATTTCCTCTGAAAGCAGCACGCTTAATCGTGATGTTGGATTTCAGTTCAGCTCCTCTTGGAAACCAGCCTTAAAAATGCAAATCCGTCGAATTAAGAAGCAAAGACCAATGCAGCTTGATAAGTTAAGTAGTTACGTTTCTTTGACACAATTTTCTATACTCACGCCATCTCTTGACCTGGCGTTTAATTTACTGAAAACAGTCTTTTGTTCAGGAATGCGAATTTTGAAAGTGCTTTGTCTTTGTTTATATTTGTGTTATATCCAGAATTTCATTTATGGTGATAACATTTTATAAATATCCTGATGATGGGAGAGATGCACACTACCGAAACGTTGATATCTAATCATCTGTTCACCTCATTTTTTATGGTATGATGTATTTTATATAATAGGAATGGTTAGATACAAAAGTTTTGACGTTACCATTTGGAACTGTGTAGGTATTTATCTAACTAAAACGCAGGATCATAGGGTGAACGTTTCTGAAATATCCGCAAGCGGTTTAGTTTCTATCGCGGTCTAATTAACTCTAATTAGTTCATTAAGGACAAAGGTGTTAATGAAGTTTTTTATAGCGAGGGTAATAGTGTTAATCAAAGCTGTAACTAATTAAACTTAAGTTTATACGACGTCATGTTCTCAGAAAACTTAATAACTTGATACTGCATGACTTAATCCAAACCGTTAATAAATAGAAATGGCTGATACCACAAAAATGTATTTGAAGAAATTTGTGTGCTTTAAAATAAATACATCTTTTGTACAGTAAGTTTACTTTATTACTGCAAAATTATGCAAGATTATATATATTTCTTCCGAATAAATAGGACTTAGCTCTCTTAAACACTATTGGATATATATTTTGTTAGACATGTCTAGGGCCCGGATTTTGATGAAAAATCATATTTTCTCTGAGTACTCATAGGCGATGCTTATTGGAAATTACGTGTATTCTAGAACAAATACATTATATAAATATATGGGTTTTTGTAGGTCATCAAAATGAATTTTTTCCAAATTCTTATAATAGATATTTTTTAACATTTAAATGCATTTTCCGGTCATTTTCTTTGTTCTTTCACTAATTTATAGGGCACTTTCAACTGTAGCACGCATTCGAGAGGCACGGGTTAGATTCCCGTCGCGGTCCTGACCCTGAACCATTGGCTTTTTGGGGGGTTTTAAAATAATTTGTGAATAAAAGGTCACTTATATATCTTTTATGAAATAGTAACTTTGTAACTGTGGCAAATACGCAATTAACATTACAGTGCTGGTGAATTTATGACGCATCAATTCGAGGAATCGCTGATTACATCATGCAACACGTGTGAATTGCATCAGTCAGGACTTCTGGAAAGTGAAATGAAATGTGTAGTGTTTAACGCCCGCTTTTACTACATACGACACCGCAGGCGGTGACACTGATGATACATGAGATGAAGATGGAGCACAGATGGAATGAGATGGCGGGGGAAACCGGAGGTCCCGGAGAAAACCCACCCCAGCGCCGTGTTGTCCACCACAAATCTCACTTTGCGGTCGCCTGGGATCGAGCCCGGGCCGCCTTGGTGAGAGCCAAGCGGTCTAACCACTGAGCCACGGCGCAGCCAGGACTTCTGGAGCTAGAGGTGTCGCAGTAAGGAGAGTAGTGTCTGAGGTGTGTAAATTTGTTGTGTTGTGGAATTGAAATGCCGAAACAAAAACAGTCAAATGCATCCCCTTTGAAACAATGATTCAGAGTTTGACGGAAACATATTCTCTACTGATGGAACTGTATTGTTCTGTAAAGTGTGCGAAATTAAAGTCGCTGCAGACAAACGGTTTACCCTACAACATGTTGGGTGGGAAAAACATTTGCGAGCTTTTCAAAATGTGAACAAAAACAGACAAGCGTCTCAGCTACTGTTAAAAGAAACGTCAAGTAGCAAGTCATCTTAAATTTATAAAGGAATATGTCAAGTGCTTTTATTGCAAATATTTCACTAGGAAAATTAAGTAATTGCAAATTACGAGATTTTCTTGAATGTCATACTGGTCATACAATCCCAGATGAGTCACCTTTGCGTAAAGGTTACCTACAAAAGTGTTATGAAGACACGTTAAATTGAATACGTGAATGGGAAAGAAGTTATGTATCAATTGGGTAGACAACCGATTCAAAGGGGCGTTAGGTAGCCAATGTAGTGATAGGTATGCTAGAAGCTGCTAGTGCCGGACAAATGTTTCTTCTGACTTCAGTGGTTATGGTAATTGTTAACCACTGTCAGATATGCAAACTGTTAGATAAATCCATGTGTTTATTTTGTACCAGTGAAATACAGCATGACAACGTGCTCCTCTTCCTAACAGACGCAAAATCAAGTCAATCATTTTACAGAAAGATGGTGCACGTTACGTGTTTGGCCCATGCTTTTCATCGAATTGCAGAACAGATCAGATCAATATTTCATGAAGTAGATAAGCTAATTTCCACAGTGAAGAAAATAGTTTTGAAAGCACCAAACCGAACTATGTATTTCAAAGAAACAGCCCCTATTATAGCTTTGCCCCCGGCACCAATTTTAACACGTTGGGGTACATAGCTAACTACATATATGATATACCACTGTGATAATTTCCAAATAGTGAGATAAGTGGTGAATAGCTTAGATAGGGTAGATTCTAAGGCAATTGAGAGCGCAGAGGATCTATTTTCTGATACTCAAATCCAAGGTAAATTAGCTTTCAATAAATCAAAGTTTACATTTTTGACGGATATCATAACCCGCCTTGAATAAAGTAGCATGACAATGGAGGATTGCAAAAGAGAGGATACAAGATGTAAAAGGTGAGATTGGGGACAAAATTGGATAGAAAGTAAAATTTGTGTTGGACAAAAATAAAGCATAGCAAACAGATTGTCAGATTTCCGATATCTGTCAGGAGAAAACTTCAGAACTGATATTTTTCAACAGGCTCAAATTGCAGTGACATGGTGTTTTTAAATATGCACCTATAACATCTGCGTAAGTGGAGAGAAGTTTCTCAAAGTATAAAACAGTTTTAGCTGACAACCGCCCTTGCTATACTTTTGATAACTTGAAGATGATCATGGTGATGTACTGCAACGATAAGTAAAGTATGTTTTGGCCAATTAATACTGTATTTTTTTCATATTTAATAAAATTGAAAATGACCTGATTGAGTTTGAATTTATTTATTATTTAGTAGCAATAATTGCATTATTTACTGAGAAGGTTAATTTTAAAATATGGTTATTCCAATCATATATTCAGTATTTGTCTTTGACAGTTATTAATTTATTATTAGTAAATAAAATGTTAATTTCTACTAGGTCACTTTTTACATTTTATGTGCAATTGTTTTATGTTAAGGATATTTTATAGCTCATTTTGGAGAATTTTTACATCAACAACTTCCAGGCCCTAGTCATGTCAATACCTGTAAAATATCTTTTATAGCAATTTGTTAGAAAATACAGTATTTGCACAAATGTTTGACGTAAAGGATATTTAGTGTGGGAAAGATTTTTCTCCCCAAATCTTCCTCGATGTTTGAAAGATATTGTGACTTTGTGGGTTCGTAGAATTAAAAGTCCAATTTGCAGAAATTCTAAATGTTCTTTATTTATGTAGAAATACACTGTTCAATTCTGACGTAACAACATCACATCATATATACAACACAATCTTCGATGACAAAAACAAACAGCGTTCTGATTACATCAGCTCTCGTTACAACACTTCGCAACTGTTTACTGCTTACGAACACTTTTGGCGAGTCGTCGCTCTCTTAAATACCTCACTGACAATTTCTAGACTATTCTAAAATAAACCAGAAACCGAATGATCTCTATCAGTTGAGAAGTCAACAGAAATTTCCATTTATCTCAGTTTGTTTTTTTCGGCAGACCTATATCTGCGTGCTGTCTTAGTCTGCCGGCTCTTGGTTTTCACACTCTCCGCCTATCAGTTACTTTGTGTAAACAAGCCACGCGATCGTGGATAACGGGTTCGCGACAGTATTAAATCTAAATTGCGAATTTGATAGTTTACCAACATTTTGTTCTTGAATTGCCTCTACTGTTTACAGACATATTCACACTGTATATTTTTCTAAGAATGTTCATTTTTTATTTATGTTCAGACCTCAAGACATTGTAATTTTAATAAAAATTTCATTACCGAGTTTTAGAATGAAATACAATATTTTCTCTAAATTGTATGGTGCATCTCGTAGAAAATAAAAAATACAGAATGCGTTTGCCCGCCTCGGTAGCGTAGGTGGTAGCATATCTGCCTCAGGTTCAAGAGGTCCCGAGTTCGAATCTCGGTCAGGGTGAGTTACCTGGATAAGGGTTTTTCCAGGGTTTTCCTTTATCCTGAAAGGCGAATGTCAGGTAACTCTAAGCTCTATGGATCCTGGACTCATTTGAGCATCATTTTACCTACTCCATTCATCGTCCGATATGACTTAACTTTGGAGAACGTAAATTACACAGAAAAAAGCCTGTGTTCTTTTGCAAACTATTCCTGTATTTCATATTTATGTTTATGGAGATAAAAATTTGCATAAACTTGCAAATCTGATGCTAATATGGCTTTAAGCGCTGGTCAAATATTGAAATCATAGATATTTTAAGACCATTTTAAGAGATGCGTTTGGCGTTCAATTTTATTTGCATGGCCAGTACCAAAAGAAGTAAAGAATATTACCAAATAATATGTTGCTCTTTGAGAAACACATACGTAATGGAAAATTAAAAGATAAGGGATATCTTCAAAGAGTTCATTGTGTCAAATACTCTATTTCATATAAATTGGAGGCTTTAACGAGATCAACCTTTTTGTATAGTAAGATATTTTCTATCCTTTATGGCTTAGCAGTTATTCAAACACCATTGAGAATAAAGCAAACTACTGAGAGCATTCTCTAAAATTTCAGAACTCATATTTCAGTTGTTCTGAAAATGTCTGACAAAAATCATTAGAGGTCTTCTCAAAAATTGTTAATATAAACGGTCATTTTCGGACGAGGTTTATATTTTTGAAGAAACTCAAAAATTCTTGCAAGTTGTAGGACGTTTTTTTTATTTAACCGACGGTTAGTATATGATCATTCTCGCGGCAACGCACATAAAATTTTCTTCTGGAGCGATAATGCGGCTTGTCTACAGAAAAGGAACTGATAAAGACAGCATGCAGATAAAGGTCTGCCGAAGCAAACAAACTGAGATAAATGGAAATTTCTGGTGAGATCTTGATTATTCGGTTTCTTTATTGTTCTGGAAATCTCTAGAATTTATCAATGAGATATTTAAGAAGGCGACGACTAGCCAAGAGGGAGTCGTGAAGACGTAAGCAGTAAACAGCTATAGAGTGTTGTGATGATGATGATGATGACGACGACGACGATGTTGATGATGATGGTGATGGTGATGATGATGATGATGATGATGATGATGATGATGATGATGATGATGATGATGATGATGATGATGATGATGATGATGATGATGATGATGATGATGATGATGATGATGATGATGATGATGATGATGATGATGATGATGATGATGATGATGATGTATAAGGGCGCTCAGTAGAGCGTTGTTGTAACGAGAGCTGATGTTGTCATCGACCTTGGTAGACTGTGTGTATGTAATGCTGTTACGTGAGAATTGAACAGTGTATTGCTACGGAAATAAAAACATTTGGAACATCTGTAACTCGGACTTTTAATTCTACGAACCCACAAAGTCACAGTATGCTGTCCATAGACAAAGGAACAGTCAGAATACAGAACTTTTTCTAAAATACTTCCACCCCTTTTTTGAATCAGAAGTCTCAAGACTTTTGGGTGGAATACAGTATTCTACAATTTAAAAACAAAGTACCAGCAAAAGCAGTCATTTCTTTCATATATTCACTATACGGACTCTTTTCAATCCAGAAGGTAACCGATGAAGCTTCACATATCCAAAAGCGACATTCGTGCGTCTTTAAAGTATACATTTGATGCCTCTGTTGAATGTTAGTATTTTGGCTTGTTGGTTCTGAGATTTTGTATCAATATTTGCAAAGAGATAGTTACTAAATTACTGTAATTTAGAACTCCAGGCATAACCCTTTGTTTACGATACATGAAATGAGACCACCAGCTAAGTTAAGAATGCTGTTTTAATGCGAAGACAATATACATGTACGAACGTCTAGTTCACCATCATAGCTTCCGCAATGCGTTCAAGGCTTAAGCTAAATTATACACGAATGAACCTGGTAGGCTTGTACCTCTATAATCTGTGACCATCAAAATGTGTTTCTAAACGCGAAACACGTTGTAAGTTTGCTCCATTGTTACGTGCTGTATTATCTTGCTGCATTAATAAAGCTGCAGGCGAGGAAACATTCTTAAAATTAACTTCTAAATATTAATTTTATGTTTCTGAATAACAGAAGCTTGTATCATTTGTTTTACTGTCTGTCTGCTGTTCATGTTAGGAAACAAGAGAAGGAATTGTTTCCATCCAGAGAGTCAATTCGCGTGACAATATTTGCTTTTAATTCAAAGAAGAACCAGTGAGAAAGTGAGAGGGTGAGTATTAGATCCTACTTCCATTAAGTGTTTATGGAAATTCATCCTATTATTCTGAAAACGATTGCAACGATTCTGCTGAATAGTTTTAGCTTGAAGCAATGTTACATGAGTGAAATGCACATTATTCTGTAACATTCATTCTTTCTATGAAATTTGTAATTTATTTCTCATCTTTCCTTTTACATCATCAAATGGAAATACAAAATCAAAATTACAATTATAGAATCTATACAGGAAAATGCCATGCATTCCTCAATCCTGCAAATCCTACCATTTTGCTTGCCAATGAATGGTAATTCGGTGCCCATACACTTTTTACGCATTTTGCCATTACACCTATCTTATATCTACATTTTCTCTTTATTTTTCTTAGCACTTTCCCTTTAACTTTCCCTAAATAATTCCCTATATTTCTTCTGTTCTTTTCCCCTTTTACTGGCAAAATTTTTCTAGTTACTACTGGACCGCCCAAATTATCCCACTTATGTAGCCAGGCCTGCTCTCTCCATATCTTTGTTTGACTACAATATAATATACAACTGAAATCTGCATTCTCTTCTTCACACAGTGGACGTTTACCTAGCTCCCTATCTTGACCTATACCTCTCAAGTTTCTCACTTTTGTTCTCGCCCAAGCAAAACCTTCTCGTCCTATCTTATTACATATATCACTGCCACAGGTTGTTTTTATTTCTCTATATAACCTCAGTGAGTTTTTATCACTTGTACTGGCAAAAATGTCTTGTCTGTCAATATCTTCTAATCTTAACTTCTTTCCAGAAGCCTCTATAGCCAGACTCCGCATTTGTCCAAGAATGACCCATACCTATCTGCTTCAACACGTCAATCATTTTATGTGCCCAAGACCCTCCGCAGTTACTTCTCCTTTGAATATGAAAACATTCTTTTATTATATTGTCATCTTCCAAGTTAGCGATTCCCTATAAATGTTTTATTGCCCTTAACAAGATTTTAATGTTAGAAGAATGCCTGCCCAGTTCCAATTGTTCTGCCCCATTAGGTGATGCTAATCGGTAATCCCAATCCTTAATCCTATATATCCTTTAGTACATATACAAAAGGATCTATGCACTAACAGTCTCCCTTCTATGTATGTAAATTATAAGTAAAGTATTTAATTTATTAACTTTTTATTTCAGTCATTATTTAACATTTTGTATAGTAAGTTGATGTTGTTTATATACAACATTGTGCTGAAATTATAAAAACATGCGGGGAAGGACTGGAAGGTTCTTGGCCTGATGTTGATAAACGACAGATCCTTTCAAAGTAGATTTATTTATCAACATAATTTTCGTCTAATATCAATACATTTTGTCCAGCGGTGTTCCAATGTCATTATCCCCTCTCTGTAGTGTTCCTCTGGAAGTGCTGCAAAGTACCCATTTACAGCCGCAATTGCTTCTTCATAGGGCAAAAAGCGCCTACCAAAGAGGAATTTCTGCAGATTGGCAAACAGATGAAACTCCGAGGGGGCAAAATCTTGGGAATAGGGTGGATCTTATCCTGATAAAAAACAATTTGTCTAACGCGAGTCTGTTTTCACGAATGCTTGCATTCAGTTTGGTTAGATATTGAGAGTAGTATTCTCCACTTATGGTTTTAGCTTTTTCTAGATAGTCAATCAACTAAATTCCTTTGGCATCCCAAAATACTGACGCCATGATCTTTCACGCCGATGGCGCCGTCTTCGCCTTTTTTGGAGCTGAAGAACCAGCATCTGTTAACTGCTTCGACTGTTGACTGGATTCGGGTGTGTAATGGTGAATCCATGTGTCATCCATTGTGACGTATAGGCGCAAAAAGTCACTTAGGTTCTGAAAATTCACCATACAACTATTCACAAAGAGTCATGCAAATGCGTTTGTTATCCACAGTGAGAATACGCGGCGCATATTTTGCGCAAAGTTTTTTAATGTTAAGTTCCTGATGAAAGATGTAACCAATTCGTTCGATAGAAATTCCAAGAGCATTAGTAATTTCATGCACCTTTGTACGCCAGTCTTCCAAAATCATGTCATTCACATATTCAATAATTACCGGCGTGGTTATATTTTTGAACGTCCTTCGCATGCATCGTCTCGGACGTCTAAAATCAGCCGTCCATTTCGTCATAGTAGAAACTGAAGGTGAACAGTCACCATACACATTTACAATCCGCAGAAATTCAACGTTCTTTTACGAAGAATGTTATCGCTTTAAGATACTCGAATTTCTGCAATTTCACAGCACTGTGCACTTCCACTGCTTCAAACAATTGCCTACGATCAACTATTACCTGGAATGACTTGTAATTTTACAAAGCGTCTATTAACATGTCTACCAACGACAGAAAGAAAATAATGCAAGTAGTGCCGCCATCTCTGGGTGTGGCCGAGGACTTTAAAAACCACCCTCGTACTTTTGTGTATACTTTAGACCTTAAATATAAATTAATTTTGTAACTGTTCAGATAAATTAAAAGTATTTTCAATTTACCTCAGAACTGGAAGCTATGGTGCAGTTACACGTACGAGGATTTCCATTACAGCATAGGTATTTTAATACAGTAAAGTCTGGATTATCCAACCTTCGGTAAACCGACATTCTGTATTATCCGACATAGTCTCACCAGTGCTTGGTCAGTAGGATGTGCATCCTCGAACCTTCAGTGAGTGTGCAGGTATAGCTTGGATGCGGACGATATTGTTTTCATTTTCTGTGAGTACAATATGACACGTAAAAGGAAGAAAGTGGTTGTTTCCATGGAGGAAACATTGAAAAGAAAATTCGACAACTCCTTTTGTCCCCGATAGAAGAAATGGGCAATGGCAAGGACATGATGGAAACTTTAAGATCTATCAACATGTAAGACGTTGCATACTGCGTGGCTCGAGATTGGGAAGAAATCGAAACAACGACATTAGCAAAGTCGTGGAACATACTGTTAGGTGATGATGAAA
The DNA here is from genome assembly GCA_030765055.1 of Mantis religiosa. Classification (NCBI taxonomy): domain Eukaryota; kingdom Metazoa; phylum Arthropoda; class Insecta; order Mantodea; family Mantidae; genus Mantis; species Mantis religiosa. Next base: position 39,757,850 of record CM060955.1, read on the forward strand.
ATAAAGAAGAGATAGTACTAGAAGACCTGGGTGACATTGTTCCCTTACTGTACCACATTCCTGACTGTGGGATGCGAGTAGCTGCTGTGCAGAAGATCAACAGTTTGAACTCAAAGACTCTGATATTGTTGATTTCGTGAATGTGAATAACAATGAGGATCAAGCAGAACGGGAAATTGAAGAAAAAAACAAGAAGATGAGTCACGCAGAAGGTTTAATTGCATTAGCGATGGCATTGAGATACGTGGAGCAAGAGCCGGAGGCAAGTGTCACTGAGGTATTGATGTTTCGTCGATGGTGAAATCTCGCAGCAAGGAAACGTCATTCAGCAGGCAAGCAGACTTCATTGATAAGCTTCTTTTATTAAGACATTCGGAGCTTATTTTTATTCAATATTGCACGTAGAATTGGTTTGATTATTCAGTAAATACCGCAAAACCAAAAATATTTTTAATAATATAGTATACATACCATGTTTTATTCCATTTTCCAACTTATTTTGTATTATCCGACATTTTCGGTTATCCGACCTTGTCCAGGGCCAGTTTAGGTTGGATAATCAAGAATGTAATATACTTATTGCAATAAATGTCACAAAGTTTTGGATAAAGATATAATATTTAATTACCTCCTGCACTACTGTTTTGCTTTATATAGTTGCTCATACAGAGGGGATGATTCAAGCGGTAGCTTTTCTGGGGCCCGCATTCGAGAGGTTGTGAGTTCGAATTCCGTGGCAGACTTTCCTGACTCATGGCGTTTTCGTAAGTTTCCTGTGCCTCTAGGCGATTTTGTGAAGGACTGTTATATCCCCCAAGTTTTTTGTCCCCCCCATTTCACCTCAATTTTCATTTCGTTTCATCTTTAACTTGAGGCGGTCCAGCCCGTAGAGAACCACGTCGAGCTCTCCCTTGTGCTCACGCCTCACAATTAAGGATTGGTGGCGCGAGGAGGTTAAGGAAAGGGAAATTGTAATTGGTACGACGTGACTTGTAGCTCCCGCATGAGAACTCTCATCTGGACGTCAGAAGTGGGTGCGTCCTGACTGGTTGTGGGTTGAATGATGACACCTCGAATCTGGTAGACAGAAGTTTATTGTTGCCCTTTGTTCACCACCGCAAAGCCGTCGTCGGTGTGGTTGCTGTGTTTAGCATCACGGTCAATATTGTGATGTGAAGCACGGAGGCAGCAGCACTGCGTATTCGAACTGGATATATTTATCGTTTTCCCTATACAATACTCTTTGTGCTAACTCTCACTGGAGCGATTGTTAGATATTGCACTTTGACTCGGTGCATGTCGCGGAAGTGCACTTGTTAGGCGACGCCGAATACGCCTCCGTCTCACGTAGAACTCAGGACCGAGGTGCTCTTACTAGAAAAACCTACTTTCTGCCATCACTTTGAATTACCCCCACTCTAGGTATTTTCTGTTGTTTGCAAAATCACATGAACAAATATCAAATTTTCATTGGCTGGTACCTATCCCCACTTGATATCAGTGTTCAGAGTTTCCAGTTTCGAATCTAACATCAGAGACGCTTTTTCTAACGGTCCGCATGCAAAAATTTATGCGGAAGCATGCGTTCTGAGCGGCGGTCAAAGTCTTGAAGCCTGTTGTCAGAAGCACGAATGGGATTTTAACAATGGGTTGTTTCCCGACTGAGTGACACAAAATTTGCCTTGAGGGAAAAACAGACGATAGAGTAGGGTTGTCTGTTTACAGGGATTGCAAAGAGTTTACTTACCTACGCAGAGTGGCCTTGTCGCTGTGGCGGAGAATGTGCTAGCATTATGGCATATATCTATTCTGGTATACGTAATTTATTTATATTGTTTCGTTTGTTTTTGCTAATGTCTTTCTGATACCAGGTTATATGTCTTCTCAGTGTTCCTAGGTTTTTAAGTGCTGGCTGGTATTTCGTACTTAGTGCAGACTTTGTTTTCTGTAAATTCTTGTCCTCTGTATCAGAGGAGTCTTCGGGTCCCCAGCGGATGTGTAATCCTGCAGAGAGGAGCCAGTTGTATGTATCACCACTTTCATTCTCTAGTTGTTAATGACCTGTCTTCTTGTCTCAGTACGGCTCCCTGAGTATCATCGCCTCAGCCCTCCTTCTGAGGAGCATCTGTCAGGGACATTGACACAAACGAATACGATGTACCAAGTCCCTCCTGCTATTAAGCAGTTCCAAATGATAGCAATCACATTCATGTATGACCACATCGTTTACATTACACGTCGTGGTTGGCTATTGATGGAATTTGTTGGTAAAAGTGATATAACGGAAGCCATGAATTGGCGTTCTGGTAAACACGTGTCACCTCTCAAAATTTCCCTTCGTTCATGATCGGAAAAGCTTTCAGTCAGAGAAGATCGTCCCACCGGTATTTAAACCACATTCCTTGCACAAGTCCAAGTCTTCGCTACCTGTTCCATTTATGTCGATAGATACTCCATAAATTTAGTGAATAATTATGATAATCAAATCACTGCATTCTTAAGAACCTATAAATTCATTTATACACACTAACTGTTGTGAATTGTTCAAGCGTACCTCTTGTAAATTACCAATGTAATTGAATGCAGCGATAAACAATTTGTAAATGAAGGGTTAAAATGATCATTTAATTGACACTGTGGTGTACTTATGGCTCGGGCTTATTGCATCAAATGCGACCACTCGGCCAGCCGTCTCAAGAGATAAGGACGCTCTTTGAAGAGAAAATCACTCAATTTAAATCCAGAAGTGATCACGAAATACAATGGCATAACTCTGTATTTTTGGATGACCCTTGCCCCGCTTCCCCAAAATTCTCTCAAACCTCCAGCGGTTATACATAGGTGACCATGACCGTAACAGTTAGTCAATGTATTTCTGAATACCGTTAAGTGCCATAAAACTGTAACATACAGGAACTGATGCTACTGCGAGCGTTTAGAGGAGTCCTGTGTTCGAAGTCCCATTGTGTAGAGCGAAAAGAAGAAGAGGCTCCTACACATGTGAATTGTTTCACCGCTACGCGTAAGGAAAATTGAAATGATAGTGAGAATTGAAGTAAGTTTAACTAACATTGAACAATTAAAATATGAATTAACTATCTCCTGCCATTGTTTCCTTAAGGCGCTGCTTTCTACTACGGGTCCACTTGCATTGTAACTAACAGCATTCACTGGTTAAGAATGAACTGAAGTACAGAAATACACACTTTGATTCAAGTGCTCCAAAAATCTGGGGAGGGTTGTTGCAGGTGTTGAAGCAACTCTCTCAAGTGAACTGTTACGGTCATGGACCACTTGTCCGCACCCTGTGGCGGGACATGTGCCCATTGTGCCGTTAAATTGCATTCACCTCGAGCACATTTGTATAGTTTCTGTCATGGCCCAACTACTTATCGCCTACGTGACGTGAATTTTTGAAAAGAAACGCGGGTGGGAACGTTCCGTTATTGCAAATCCTCTTCCGCAAGAAACCATTGCGTACGTGTACAAATTTTTAAGAAACTACAGCGCTGTCTTTCAAAGCTTTGTTGCGTTCATTGCAAGAGTTTAGTACAATTTTTGTCGTCTAACACTGTAAGCCAAAATTTCTTACGAGTTAAATGCACATTAATGTTACACATTTTTAATGGTTTCATCATTTTCAGTCTCTATTCTCAAATATCCTTTCGTTAATTATAGCTTAATCGGTTTCCTCTGAACTTTTATTTTATCTAAGTATTCTGAAAAAGGTATTCAAATAAATTAGGAGAGTTTTAAAATAGAGATATGCTCCGCTTAGAGTAAGTACTGGATTCCAAACAAAGAACCGCCTTCAACTATTCTTACAAACGTCTGTTGTTCTATCAGGTTCATATCAATCATGATAAACATTTGTATAAATGATTCAATTATATATTTCTTAAGTATCGTGGAAACAGAGGAATACAGCAGACTTAGAAAATATCCAAATCTTTTAAGGACTGTTAAGGTTTTTCATGAAAAATGTAAAGGAAATAAAGTAATGACTCCCCATTTGAAAACATTAAATTACATATATAATAATTTAAGTCAATGACAAGGAATATCTAAGAAGTGATTAACTCTACATAAATTTACATAAAGTGTATGCTAATACAACTCCAACGTTTATTGTGTGTTAAGATTTTGTCTATCTCTTGCGTTTATGTGTAATGCAGGAGTCATTCAATGTAAAGGATATTTCCATAAACATTAATATATATAGTTAATTCATCATGAAAATGCCTTAAAAGTATGGTAATTTAATCAAAACCATTCGAACCATTTATGAGGAAACAAAATATTTAAGAAATTCAATATAAAGAGTGCCTTAGGACACCCTTGGATTAACCTTAGAGTTATACTGTTCACAGATAAACTGTTCACAGATACCTACCTACCTTTTTCTAAAAATGATTTTTTTTTTATTCAAGCAAACTCAAAACAGGCACTTCTGATAAAATCTTCGTTCTTAATTTTGGGTAGAATACAATACTTACTCTTTACACTGAGTACGTGGTGATCAAGAATCGATCGATATTCCAACGCAGTCATTTGTTTTTGAGGCTCTCTGGATACAATTGAACTATTTTAAAAAACAGTTTGTGTGTTTTTCTTTGAAGAGCATAACTCGAGTCGGATATATGCCACTCTTGCGTAATTTTAATATTTTTCAAATATGTTACGTGAATATTCTCAAGAAAATACCTCCTGTACAGGTATACTTAGCAGTAAAACCTGGCTAAAACGGACCCCTTTATACGCCGGAAACCTGGAAAAAAGGAAAATGAATTTCGAACGGAGCAATTTCTCAGTACTATTATACTCTAGAAAACTTTCTGAGGTGGAAACGGAAATATTTTTGGAAACCGTTTGTGTAATAACGTGATTAAAACGCATTACTTTATGTGAAATGTTTGCAACGTACATATTTTAAAAACTGCAATAAAAATTAGGGCAACTGCACTTGCAATGAAATTCTATGAAGCTTAATGTCATGAATTATAATCCTTCAAGGAAAAGGGAAAGCTCGCCTTGGTAGCGTGGTGGTAGCGTGTCTGCCTCACGTTCAAGAGGTCCCGAGTTCGAATCTCGGTCAGGGTGAGTTACCTGGATAAGGGTTTTTCCGGAGTTTTCCCTTATCCTGAAAGACGAATGTCAGGTAACTCTAAGCTCTATGGACCCTGGGCTCACTTGAGCATCATTTCACCCATTCCATTCATCGTCCGATATGACTTAACGTTGGAGGACGTAAAAAAAGGAAAAGAAACCATTAGCTCTCTCAGCTCTCTTCCAACACAAAAGGTAAGGGCACAACTGTTTTGTAGTGTGTTCGTTGTTACAAGTGATCAAGTATAAGTGGAAGAAAACTGTGAACATTTGTGATTTTTAACAACAGTTTGTATACAATTACTGTAAAATATGTTATATACAAAATACCTTATCACTGGAGGAGTAAATTAAGGCTGTTGAAGAACATGAAAAGGACAAACGTGCAGCTAAAGAATTAACTGTGTTCCTTAAAGTGGGAAAAACTCAGACTTGTGACGTATCACAAAATATAGACAGTATGACGAGCTAAATCATGCTCTGTTCGAGTCGTTTGTTGGTGCTCGCGCCAAACGGATTCCCATTTATGGATCATTGCATCAGACTCAAGCTTTACAGACAGCAGCAAAATTACTCAAAGATAATTTCAAAGCTTCAAATGTATGACTCGAGAGTTTCAAACATCGCCATAACATGAATGGTGTGTGTGGTGAAGCAAATGATGTTGATATGCAGATAGATGCAGATTGGAAAGGGAAAACTGAAGAAAGACAGAGAAACTACATGATAAACTACAAATATTGTATGACTGCATTATTATTTACACTTCATTCTATAGTATTTCCTTCGCTATAAACCTTTGCGACTGCTTCGTAATTTCTTTGTATTCAAACACAGGCAGACCTGTGTAAAACGGAAAACCGTGTAAACGGAAGATAAATACTGGAACAATTGCGTTCCGTTTTGGAGATGTTTTACAGTATTTAAAAAATTTATATGACAAATAAAACACACATCCCAAGTTTATTGAAACTTATCTGTGAAGGACTCTCAACAGGACATAATTCATCATTATAACAAAACACTGTGCTCATTCTGTGACTGGTACGTGGCATGAAGCTATAATAGAGAGACAGGTATCTCATTATTGATTGCTCGTACCCAAAATTGCGGGCGACATGATCTGACAGTACATCTCCTTGTTAGTACTGGACAACACCTCTATCGCCTTGGTAATTTGCCAACACCAACCTGCAAGTTGATAAACGGCGATCATGCGGAAGACATCAACCTTAGCATTGTGTGACCCCACGCAAAACCGAACTCAGCTTGAAAAGAAATTAGTGCACGATCTGAGGTGTGTCAGGTGCAGTGTATCCGTTATAATAATCAACTTACCCACACGCTCACACTAAATCATCAATTTGAAATTTCCATCAAGTTCATCTTGGACCCCAAGTATTAAGTTGCGCAAGAATTATTTATACCTGAAGCAGGCAGTACGCATCCATAAATACAAGCTTTGGAGTTCAGTGAAGCTACTTTTTTATACCTTTCACAGCATTTTTCAACTTTTTGCTTATTACGACATTTAAAAATCTTGCATTGTTACATTTACATGACTTTTTCTATCCATTAGTTTTTCTTCTTATAATACTGGAGTAGGCTTTGGACACTGCAACCACAGGCCTATTGTGTCGTATCATACCTTCAGGAGGAAAGCATAAAACAGAGGAATCCAAAGGCAGTAGCAGGTGCGGATACTCCGAAGTAACCATCAGTGCCAGATCGACGTCCAAATGCCGAAGCAGAGCGCCATGAGTTAATGTCACAGGTAGAAACCTCTACAAATGGCATCACCCGCTCAATCTCCACGTAACCAGACTCTGACAGACGAAAGGGAATCAAATGAAGTGGAATGAGGATTCGGGGATTTCAGAAACATCTATATAGTGCAATTGGTGAAATGAATGATCAAGAACCCGGAGAAAACCACCATTTTGTCCACCACAAAACTCACTTACGATCTCAGGGGTTGAATCCCGGCCACCTCTATATATTATTATTCTACACTGTTACTACAAACTACTCTTAAGCAGGCAGGTTAATCTCCCTGATATTTGTCTGAAAATTAGTCCCACCTGCCAAACGAAATAACTTACTTAAGGTCACATACCTCCAAATATTCTCACGAATAGCTCCCACACCTTTCCTTACAGGGAACAAACGTTTCGATATATTTGTTTTTCTTACAAAAATGGTTCAATGATCATGATTAAAATGCCATATATTTAAGATGCAATATTAAAAATAAAATTAATGTCCACAAGTTTCTAACATAAGTCTCTTTATTTGGGAGGAATTATTATTCAACTGGTAAAACATAATCCTCAAACATTTCAATAGGCCATAAATTTTGAACCTGTAAAACTTGTACAGCATGTACAACTTTGGGAGAATATAATACACAACTGTAAGATTACATTACACCATTTACATCTCAGAGAAAATGTTGGAAGTGTTCTCCACCAGCCTCTTATTCCACGTCCAGACATTCTCTCCATAACGTGGTTCACAGGTGAGGCATGGTTTCATATGTCAGGCTACATAAACACACAAAACACCAGATATTGGGCTGCTGTAAACCCACAAGTGATCTACGAAACTCCTCTACATGATGAAAAGGTTGGAGTTTGGTGCGCAGTGTCAGCTTCCAGGATCGTTGGTCCCATTTTCTTTGATACGACTGTAGACACTAGAGTTTATATGGGTATCTTCAAGACATTTGTGGAGCAGCTAGATGATATCCAATTGAGAGAAGGTTATTTGCAGCAAGATGGAGCAACGCGTCATACATCTAATGGCACCATGGAACTTGTAACCAGTTCTCTGATAATCGAGTAATCTCAAAAGGTCTGTAGTCCCCTAGATACCCTGACCTAACCTCACCGGATTTTTTCTTGTGGGAGGTATCTAAAAATAGAGCGTACAAGAATAGGCCACGGACAATTGATGTTCTGAAGGAATCTATTCGAACCGAAATAAGTAACATTGGCGAGGATACTGTCCGTAAAAGTTCAGAGAATATGGTGAGACGACTGCAACCATGTATAGATGCTGGTTGAACATAATTCCAACATTTTCTCTGAGTTATAAATAGTGTAATTTAATCTTTCAATTGTGTATTATATTCTCCCAAAGTTGCACATATGTCCCTTTATTGGTTCAAAAGTTATGGCTTATTGAAGTGGTTCAGGTTTATATGGATCAAAGTATAGTTCTGCTACCTTGAAGAAGTTCAATGATATTTACTTTAATCAGCTATTATATATGTAATTTTTGTTTCCAATATTCGTTTCCTATATTTGGTAGCCACAGAGGAAGAAGAGACAGGCCAGAAACAGAAGCCTATGTTGATTACTTCATAAGCAGAGTCCCTTAGCTACTGTTGGTAGTAGATGACTACCGCTAAGCGGGTACTAGGCGACCCATTTCTTCAGTAGAGACAGACAAGAAAATTTACAATCACAGTGAGTCGCCATATTGGGAGGAACGTAATTAAAAGGCTTTGAGGGGTGTTGCGCATTAGCATGAGGGTAGCAATTCCCATTTCGTCCATCAGAAGTTGGCACTTTGCCTCCTCTCCCAAATTGACTCCTTGCTCCCTTTATAGCAATTATAGTAAGAAGGCTTACGTCGTCAGACATTAACTGTGTCTTTGGAAAGTAGCCATTCTGCGTTCAACGTTAACATTCCCTCGATTGCATCCCTTAACCCAATTACAAAGTTGGTCCACAATCACAGCAGTAATTGAAACTCCTTACAACACAGTGAATTAGGTTAAATAATAGATTGTACAACACAGCAGGCTTCCACAGCAGGTGTCTCAAGCTGCCAAAACCTTATTCCCAAAATGGTTGCGTCGCGTCATTATGGCAAACCGCCAACATCTCTCACATTCTTTGCTGTGCGTCTACAAAAGAAACAGAAGCACACTTGACTTTAATTATCATAAGGATTTTGGTCCAATATCGCTTTTAAATAAGGGAGTACACATTAAATGTTATCAAAGAAAACAGAGACACACTTGAAGCAGTTCAGCATAAGGATTATGACCAAATATAGCACTTAAATAAACTGAGACAAACTTGGACTTGATTCCTGAGGTTTCTAATCAAATATACTTAAGATAAACTTAGGCAAATTTGTCTTTCATTAGCTAGAGGATTTCAAACAAAAACTGCTTTTAAGGAAAAGAACAGAGGTAGCTTGGGATTTTTATCAAATATATGTGCTTTCAAAGAAACGTGGAATATGAAATTAGCCTGTGATGTTTGATAAAATAGAGCAGAGCTTTTTAATAAAAATAAAAAATGGAAAACTTACGGACGTTACTTAACTTGAAGAATTTGATCAAATATAGCTTTAGAATAAAGGAGTAGACTGTCCTTGATTAACTTTTTTTTTTTTGCGTTGTTAACTGCTATGGTCATATCGGTGGCCGTTCTCATTTGGAACATACTGAAGGTGTTAACTCGTTATCTTTGGTTTTTAATCATTAGATGACGCACACATTCACACTCTCATTCATGCTTCCAGAATCTGGGGAAGATGGGGAATTATCTTAGTCGGAGAAAAATCCCCACCCCCAGCGCTGGGAATCGAGCCCGGGACCCCTGGCACGACAGGCAGGTGCTCTACCGACTGAGCTGCGGGGCCAGCCCCTGATTAACTTATTCATTTCTCAAATATAACTTTTAAAAAAGGCAGAATTTGTTTAGCTTGCCGTATTTTTAATATATAACTGGCTTAGAAGAAACAAATATAGACTTGATTAAGTTGTTGTTATTGGTCCATCGTAGACTATAAAGAACCGCAGCGGCTGGCCCCGTAGCTCAGTCGGTAAGCACCTGCCTGCCATGCTAGGGGTCCCGGGTTCGATTCCCGCGTGGGGATTTTTCTCCGACCAAGATAATTCCCCATCTTCCCCAGAGTCTGGAAGTATGAATGAGAGTGTGAATATGTGCCTGATATAATTATTAAAAACCAAAAGGATAACGAGTTAACACCTTCGGAATGTTCCAAAGGAGAACGGCCGCCGATATGACCATAGCAGTTAAAGGCAAATGGTTAAATGGAACAAGGGGGGGGGGGGAAGAAAAAGAAACGCAGCAGATTTCATCAAGTATATCTGTGAGCTTATTCAAATGTTTGCCTACTGTGAGTCAAAATACCAGAACTGATTTCAAAAACATAAAGGAGCAATTTATATCTGTCTTCAATATGACAATAGGAATAAACGGTAAAAAGATTATACTGTATTTACTTGGCCGACAATATCCACTGTATATACGTATGCATTAAGAATAGATTGTGATTCAGATGTAGCCCTATGGCAACGACCGACCGGGCAGTTGGAGAGATAGAGCTATACATATGAGGTAGCACTATCGCCTCTGTAAACAAGAAGCGCCACCTGCTAAAAAGGTACCCATCATAAACAAAAAGTACATAATATAAAACGAGCCGAAGTTAATGAAGCTTCTGAAAATTTCTCCCATTCCCACTTCCTGAATATTCTAAAATGTGTGGAAATTTCCTACGACAGTATAAGCAAGTACTCCTTTGAGTTAGAAAATGAATTAGTGAGTGCGTTTCCAATTCGATAGGAATGAGTTTGTGACGACAGTTGAATGGTACAAAGGATGCTGCTGCTTCTGCGAGATATTAGAAGCGCGTTGTGTTCGATTCCTAGCGAGTGAATCACACAGAGAGGCTGCTTCGCGCGCATTGTTGCGAAGACAAGTTCATTAACGCGGAGCGCTGAAGTACAATACATTAGTGAAGCTATAGTGAAAACTTCTTGAAGTGAAATTGAAATTTCAACTAGATTGCTTTAGAAAGCGACAGTGAGAACTGTAGTAAACCGAGAGTAAACATTGAACTACTCTCTGTTTCATATAACCTTGCCCCGCTGACATGTATCACTTCACGTGCAACTACCTTCCCCCTCACTCTAATTGGCTAATGCTTTCGCGCCATAGGCCATAGGTGGTGTCATCCCGTCACATTTAAACCTACAGTAAACGTCATAACAATTTCAAGTAAGATACAAAAAATAATACAAATAAGGAAATGAAGGCATGCAACAATACAAGTTTGTAATGAAACTCAACTCAACTCAGCCTTGGGCCTTTTCCACTGGGATTTTTTAAACACATACCTTGCAAAAATGCTTGTCTTTCAGTCTTAAAAGTTGCGTCATGCCATACTTTACTTTTCGTTTGTCCTTCATTCATCCAAGCCTCGTCTAGGTAGTATATTTTGCGATTTGTGTCCAGGTACAGTCTCATTGTCCTTAAATAACGTCTTAGCCCCACAGCAATATCATCTCTGTCTCTTAGCACATTTTTCTTGCCCCTTTTTTCATTCACAAACCCCGGCTGTATAGGCAATCTATACAGACTAGATCTGCTGAAATTTGGTAAATCTGCATCCTGATTTACAGCAGACAAAATTTTATTTATATTAGGAAGTTCGTTTCTAAATAAAACACTATGCACATGACGATGTACAGCACTTTTCACGAATCGCATTCTCCGAGCACTCGCTTTTGTTTATTCCTGCTTTTGTCTGAAGTGATAAGTTTTCCTGCTGCCTCAATTTCACGTCGCGATGTTCCTACGGACCTAACACTCACACCTCTGAGTTCAGAGCCCAGCTCACTCTCTCACTCACTCTTCTCTCTGAGTGCATTAAACACATACATCACAATTTTTTTCGCTGTTTTGTAAAGGTTTTCCCTTGCGATGGTTCAGCGAAAAACTGGCGGTAGACTGCTATTATACGTATAATAAGCACATGCGCAACAAACGATCCGTAAAATAATTTAGCTCTCGCACTCGGCACAACACATTCGAATGGCGATATATGACTAATCCAGTTCAAAACAAAGTCAGCGATAAAAGTCATATAAACAAATATGTCATCACTACTGCTGAAGCACGTGCTATCGTCTCATCTGAATGGCGGGCTTCTGAGCTAAGGAACTTCCTCTTTACTTCGTTTAAGAATTAAAATGCATTTCAGATAAATTAATACTGTTGCGTAATGTATTTAATTCAAACGGTTATGAAAGTATAAATTTGACAATTCATTTCCAAGATATAAAGATATATTACCATGTAAAATAACGGACTAATTTTACCGCACAACAGTTTATACAACAGCAGCAGCCAATGAGAGGGGATTAGGTCACGTGACCGTTAAGAGATACGGTGCAAGCTTATCTGAAACAAGGATTAGATGACTTATGTGACTTAGTAAGCTGAAAATGAAGACTGAAGGTCACAAGTTTATACTTATTACAAAACACTTCTCCAGAGTAATAAACACTAAATGTAAATAGATCTGGAATCAATCGCCTCCAGAAAGTTACATATGGTAAGAAAAGGAGACACTAGCTCTCCCCCTGTCTACTCTCTTAGCAGGAAGGGGCAGGTGATTATCTCACGTCTCCGCATTGGTCATACAATGTTAACGCAGTCATACCTCCTTAGCAAAGGCCAGCCATAGCAACACCCGCCTCACAGAAAACCATCTCCTCACAGAGTGCGAGGAATACACTTCATCACGTCACAGGAGACTTATCCACCATTCTGAACACGCCACCCAACTTCAAACTCGTATTGCTATTCCTCAAAAGTACAAACTTGTATACGAAAATTTAATTCTAAGGATACCAATTAAGAATATGCATAAGTTATTGTACAAAAGATTGACTGTCTAAATACTACTGTCTACTGATTGTTATACAGAAGATTTAAGATATAGATATTGAATACTTTAAGATTTATAGATATTGAATACTTTGTTATACAGAAGATTTAAGATATAGATATTGAATACTTTAAGATTTATAGATATTGAATACTTTTATCATATTGATTTCTTACTTATTATTTCCATGTTTTTGTTAAAATAATTATAACAAATTTATTGTATACACTGTATTATACAAATAGTCACAATATGACCTAGTTGTTAAAGCGACTCTAAATAATAAAGAAATTTACACTTTCTCTCAGAAACCACCTAGCTGACTGTAATACGGAATGGCTAAAGTCCATTTATAGATTGCTCTATGAATTCAAAACTTCTTTCTCCAAGGATTTAATCGGATATGAAGTGAAACAACAAATTTCTTGCTTAGTTTTGTGTTTTATGAGAAATTTTGCATAACTTAAACTTATCGCTGTAATATTCCCTCATAAACATTATGTTTCAAAAAAGTTCGCTATTTGAAAATGTAAATAAGACATTTATTCTAAAAACTATATAAATTGTAATTAATATTTAATAAAAAGAGCAATAATGCGATAATCCTTTAATGTACTTTTTGCTGTCGCGGAAATATATGTATATATGTATCTTAAATCGCATAGCAGGTCTAGAGAACAGGAATAAATTTTTCTCATTACTTTTATGACTTCTTTCAAAACATTTAATGAAATTTGTCGTACAAAGAGAGAGAAAAGAGGTAAAGCAGAGAAAGTGAAGAGGCCTAGAGGGGGAAACACATAGGGAAGATAGTAAAGGGGCAGAGCGAGAGAGGTAAATCTCCGCAGTTAACATAAAAGGAGATGTATTGCGGTTGGTTAATCTTGATACACATTCAGATAGAAATGTGACGAGTAATTCACTCTTTTCATCAAAGGAAGTAGTTTACGTCCAAATGTAATTGCCGGAAATAAAAATACCAGTTTTTCATAGATATAGACTGAATGTTTATGAAAGATAAATGCATCCATTTTCTTTGTAACAGATTATGGAACCTCACTACATTTCACCGATTTGAAATTCTATGTGCACATAGTAGTAAACATATTTTTGTGTGAAATAGATGGCATAAGTGCCACCCATAGCACGTAAAATGTTACAAGCGAATATCTGTTGAATAAGTATATAAAACTAAATACTAACCATTCCAAACGTTACTTTATTAAGGCGTCTTCATAATTATAATAAGGAAAATATTTTCACGTGGTCCCTTGTGACGGATAGCAGGACATCTTCAAAATTTTAAATCGAAACTTTATGGTATTAATAGGGTCTTCATATGGCAACCCACTGTTAAAAATTTAATCATTGCTTAAGCCTCCTATATTCCTTTTATCCCATTATATGAGTAAGAAAATGTGCATTTCTGTCAAGTCCCGTGAGTGCTTCAATTCTCTAGGAGCAGCCGGTGAAGTGATTTTCGTTCGTAAGGGGAGAGAAGATAGCAAAAACGTGCTGCACAAAAATTAAGCAATACTTAAAGACACATTTCAAATAACTTATCTTCTGCTTGCTGCTTTAGTCATTTTAAAGATATTTGCTATTAAGTTTTGTAAGTTTTGATGGTTTATTTTTGCTTAACTTGTGTAGCTCCCCAATTGTTTTCTTATGATGTAATGGAAAGACTTTGAATTACAAGATAGGAATATAGTGATCAGTTTTTCAATATTTTTGTCGTAAGGGGAATGAAAATAAAGGTTATCCCAGGATATGTACCGGCTGTTGAGATAAAGCAGATGAAATTCGTGTTATCTTTTAATGTAGAGCCACAGAGAATTGAACAGAATGTCTGATCAGTAAGAAATGGGCAGAATTAAGGAAATTGCAATCTTTGAGGGAGATCTTTGAAGAGCACCAAAATAGGAGAGTTTTTACTGAAAGTTAACTAAAAGTAGAGATAACTACTGGAACGAGTTGTATGCAATCCGCATTTTATACTCCAATATGGAAACATCGACCCCATAACGCTGGAATGGCCCTTTTTCTATTCCTGGAACGACTCATCTAACGAAGCAAGTGCTCCAATTGATGACTTTCTTGGGTGTTACGGCACAGGAGAGATCATAATCCCAGTGAGCTATCTCAAGACTTGCTGGAAGCACGTTCTGTGTTCAGTAGTACGACTTGTATGCCTGGCGCTATACCTTTGCCACCTCGCGAGTTCTCATACTTGATTTAGCCCTCCAAGGTACTTCTAATCATTTGCTGGGTGTTTTAATACTATTACATAAATGGCAAAGCCTCTTATGCATGTTAATTGAGTTGCAAGAGATGCAGTTTATGCAAAAATGTAAATAAACCGTTGTTTAATAATATTTCCATTTTGACTGTACGTGTCCATAATTGTATGAGGCCTGTCTCTAATTTTTTCCTAATTTTTGGCAGCCAACCCCTGCTCAAAGTACAAGAATCCAACGTTTTCTTTTTAGCTGACGTTGTTAGTGTACTCATATGACAGGTCCATTTTTTTCCAGGCGTTTACTGAATTACTTTGCCATGTATACTCTAATAAAAGGTCTGTAAAATCGCCTGGTAACTGGAATTCGCACTCAATAAAGGAGTCGTATGTTTTTGAGGTGTACTTTAGGGAGCAATACGTTTTGTCCCTTAAACCGCTATTTCTTTGAATTTTGCGCATTCTTCTTTCTAAGAACATCAAGCAATATAGTTTAGTACGCGCAAAGCTGGACTAAGGCTCACATGACGTTTGATGGGTGGCTTACCTTGCAAACAATTAAGGCGAAGCTGATTCACCTGGTATAGAGATATTGTAAAATAATGTAACATGTTTTTTTTTTGTAAATTGTTCTTGTAATATTTAAACACAACTTAAATATTGCACACACAAGCTGCATCTGGTAGAATGAATATTACTTGCCAAGGGCTCGAGCTGTAATAACTTAGTACTTATAAATAAATGTTCCATACTATAAATATATTCTAATCCCATTTTACCCACAAGTAAATAAAATATTACCTAAATTAAATGTAAACATTTAGATACAATTTTTTTTAAAAAATAGCTTATAGACACGATATAAAAATAAATGGTGAGTAGGGATATCATGTGAATGCAACACGATCTTAGCTTCATATACTTGCTAAAACCTTAATATAACATTAAATTCTGTTATATTATTTCACTGCATTCTGGATAAATCTATGCACAACCTCGGTAGCAATATACCTAATAAATCAAAGAAAAGTTCTGTTGAATATGAGATTTGTTCAAATTTAAGTGAAAATTTAACAGGAACATGATTACACTAATGCTAAGTTTACCCTTTCATGTTGTTTAAAATATAATCTCAAACATGTTTTGCATGCAAATAAGCTAATTTAAATAATACCCTAACTTAATTCTTCTTAACCTTTTCCTTGAAACAGTAAGTTGGACGAGTAACTTAAGTCACTGAAAAGTAAGTCTTTTGTAACACACATACAATATTATTACTTATGTCTGACAACCAATTAAGACTGCTGAAAGATAAACAGACTACTTTAAATCACCAGAACATTTCATACATTCTCTAAGTCTTAACAGCTATTTATTCTAGGGCACGATAGTCTCTTGTTTTCTCTGGTAGAAAAACCAGCTTTTCGTTTCCAGCGAACATTAAAATGACAAAAGAGCAGAGTTTTAAAATAGCTTTCCTTGAGGCAGTTACAATACATCAACAAGGCAACCAAATGAATACTGCTTTGTTTCTGTTCACTGACTCGTAAGTTAGATGAACACTGGAGCCAGAAGACTACGCAGTATCTTAAATACGGCTTATTAATAAATAAAATCCTTTTATGATTTATATAATATTTATGAGTATAGCTGCGCCATTCCCATGCATTTGAAAGAACCCTTTGCGTTTATTTACTTTTCTACAAATTGATTCCCTCTGTTTCTCTTTCTCACCCTCTCCTATAGAATTAAAGGGTGTATATCACACGCAAACTGCTTCGAACAATTCGAACGTATGTTTAACCGCTGATAAGTACACACAGATGTTTGGAAAATAGTGCAGCAAAAATTCTCTATGACGAAAAATGCAGAACATATGCCCAAGTGAACCGTTGGCTGTAAGGGTGTGCAATCAACAGGAGTAATATACAGTGCGATCCACATAAACCTGAACCATTTCAATCGGCCATAACTTTGTAACCAATAATAGGACACATGTGCAACTTTGGGAGAATATAACACACAATTGGGAGATTACATTACACTATTTATATCTCAGAAAAAAATGTTGGAAGTATCCTCCACCAGCATCTATACATGTTTGCACTCGTCTCACTATAGTCTCTGAAGTTTTACGGAGAGTATCCTCGCCAATGTTACTTATTTCGGTACAAATAGATTCCTTGAGAACATCAATTGCCCGTGGCCTATTTTTGTACACTCTATTTTTAGATTCCCTCACAAGAAAAAATCCGGTGAGGTTATGTCAGGGATCTGGGAGGCCACAGAGCTTCTGAGATTATTCGATTATCAAAGAAACTGGTTACAATTTCCAAGGTGTCATTAAATGTATGTCACGTTGCTTCATCTTACTGGAAATAACCTTCTCTCAATTCGATATCATCTCCGTAAAACTTCAGAGAATATGGTGAGACGAGTGCAAACATGTATAGAGGACACTTCCAACATTTTCTCTGAGATTTAAATAGTGTAATGTAATCTCCCATTTGTGTATTCATTCTCCCAAAGTTGCACGTGTTTCCTATTATTGGTTCAGAAGTTATGGCCTATTGAAATGGTTCAGATTTATATGGATCACACTATAGTAAGGAAACAGTGTAGTAAAATACACGATTTCAAAATACTTTAATTAATGTGAATGCCATATTGGCTTCATGAGTTTAAATCTAGTACCCTCTAAGCTTTATAAATTTTAAGATACTGATTTAAAATTTTTAATATTTTTAGAAAGAGTCATCCATACTCCTCTATAATAGTAATTCCGGAAATCATTGAATATAAAGGTACAACTTAAAGATCTCTTCCTTAAAATATAAGTAGTCGCTATTATTATTGTTGTTTTTGTTATTATTTTTGTTGTTTTTGTTGTTTCTCCTGTATTCTACAGTTTCTCAGAAGCAAAACAGTTCACGACGTAAATCAGTCTACATTTAAAAAGGATAGAAGTAAAGTTTTAGAATAATCATCTTAGAACCATCCTAATCAAGATAAATAAATTCTTATAAGTATTTTTGACCTTTAAAAACCATTAAACTTTCAAATGTCCCAAGTATGAGATGTATAATCGAAACCGATGTTAATATTTTCTAAAAAATGGTAAATATTTAAATATTACCTATGATTAAGCGCTCTGTTTTGAAGGGTTTAACACTAATTGGAATACAAAAATAATTAAATTTGATATTAAAAGATGCTTACTCATCGTCTCCGGTGGTTAAAATGTGCACATTGAGATTAAGCATGCTGGCATATGCATTAAAGAAGAGCTTCCAAAAAATGTGTAGTGTAGTGTTTAACGCCCGCTTTTACTTCATCCGGCACCGCAGGCGATGACACTGATGATGCATGAGATGAAGATGGAGCACCGGTGGAATGAGATGGCGGGGGAAACCGGAGGTCCCGGAGAAAACCCGCCCCAACGCCGTGTTGTCCACCACAAATCTCACTTTGCGGTCGCCTGGGGTTGAACCAGGGCCGCCTTGGTGAGAGCCAAGCGGTCTAAACACTGAGCCACGGCGTGGCCTAAGAACTTCCAAAACCGCTACAATTGACAAGGCAGCCACAAAAATGTACGGCTTGAAAGCTTTCCGGTGACTGGATGGGTTTAAATTAACGTTTCTCAAAACTTTGACTTTATAAGTATATAAACACAATTTTAATAGGTTTCTGCGACTTCTGTAACAATAAATAGAACATGGATGCATGACAAATGTCGGAAATTAAGTATCAATTCGAACAATTGCTGTCAACAATTGAAAGTATACCAGTGAAACACAGAAACGGTTTCGTCTACTCGAAAACTTCAGTCTAATACTTTATTCTTCGCCCCCTTTGCGCGTTGGTAGCGTAGCTGCCTCCAAATGGAAGCCCCGGGTTAATTTCCCAGCCCTGGTAAGGATGTTCTCCCGTTGTGGTCCAACTGAGGATCTACTTCAGGGAAAAGTAGCGGCTCAGTTAACGAAGTTGAAGGAGCAAACTCAGGACATAAACCACGTCCCACCCTTCATGACCCCCTTGTACACGAGGTAGAGGACACAACAGTCGGGTCGTGAAACTTCGACCAGTATTGGGCTGTTGAACCGCGGAGTTTAGAGTTTCATATAATTCTCGTGTACAGAAATACTGAAAACCAATCAGTATTACGCTTCAACCCTGCATTGGTGATTTATACTTCAGATCTTTCTGACAGTAAAGTTCTGTTTCATCGTGATAATGTACCTTCACACACTTTAAAATAGCTGCAAAGTATCTAATTTATTTATGTTGTGTCTGCCAACCTCCTCATAATAATCAGACGATAAATGAAATAGGGGAAGTGATACTCAAGTAAGCCCGGGTTCCATAGCGCAATATCTTATATTAGTTTCCAAATACTTCCGCATCTTCCATATTCACTGGATTGGGCGATTGCTTTGGTTTCAAACCCTGTAAAAATGGTCAGCTGGACGAGTATTCTGACATCAAATGATGAGATTGAAGATTTCCTTTTTTTTAAAAAAAAAAGAAAAAAAAAGAAAGAAAGAAATACGTCCTCCAACGTTAAGTCATATCCGACGATGAATGAAATTGGTGAAATGATGCTCAAATGAACCCAGGGTCCATGGAGCTTATAGCTACCTGACATTAGTCTTTCAGGATAAGGGAAAAACCCGCAAAAAACTTTAACCTGCTAACCCACCTTAACCGAAATTCGAACTTGGGACCTCTTGAAAGTGAGGCAGACACGCTACCATCTACGCTACCGAGGCGGGCGATGAGATTGAAGTCGAAACACTTGACTACATAGCTGAACATTATTGAGGTTATTAAAAGGGTCATTGGGCACAGCATATAAGGGTGATTTCGTTGAAAAAATATACGTTAAATGCCCTCTAGATATTTAGGAACGCTCTCTACATCTAGAATGAGCTTTAAAAATAATTTTAGTTCACGAAGAAGTAAATTATACTCCCAAATAAGTATATAAGCAACTCTAGAATTGCTCCAGTTTCCCCTTTGATTAAGCTAATGTAGGTATTTTTACACTTCATATTCAGATAATACTGCAGTAGCTTACTTTTTTGAATCCTGTACCCTCTGCTGGTGGTACATTAGGCAAGCCACGTCTGCTTTCTCTTCTCTGCTAAAAGCTCCATTTCTCCCTTCTCTTGCTCCAAATGAAAAAGGTCAGAAGGAAACCAAGTGGATACTTACCTGAAAAAAAGAAAACAAAACAAAAACGTTAGCAACTCTTAACTATATCTTTGTTCGGTGCCAACAAAAAGTTCCTCACAATAGAATTTTACATTTCGCAAAATGTTGCTTTCATTTGTTACCCGGGTTTTGGATTTACATATAAGGTTATTTTTATCATTATGATACAATTTTCAGAGAAGAATATAAAATACTGTTGAAATATTTTTTCTTTCTTTTCCTGATAAAAGTTGATTCTATTTTTCACTTACGAAAGAAAAGGATAATAAAAGTAAAGGGAAAGAAAATTGTCAGAGAAGTTAATTTGTTTTTTAAAAAACGTTAGATATTTTTGTCTTAAATGTAACATAGACAAAAATTGTAAATGTTGGGGTTTTATTTGAATGTTTTCAAAGTGATGTAAACATGCTTCTCAGTCAAAATTGTAAGAGTGTTTCAAATTTCATGCAAATACTAACAGTACTCAAGGAAAATTAAAGCATTAAACACGTAGCTGGCATATTCATACGTGAAACATTTTTTGCTCCTCTGATTATTTCAGACGAAAGCTTTTAAATCTTTAAATATAATTTTTGTAACAATTTATCCTAAATGGTCGAGTCAATTATGTCGTACCTTAAGCTATTTAAAAGTATATCAAAATACATTCCAATTTTTTTAATTCATTCCGAATTTCTGTTGAAAATTGGAACTACATACTTTGGTTTCAAACTAGCGTATGGAACATGTTAATTCGCAAACTAATGAGGAAAAGTCATTCGAAGTAAATCAAAGTCATTAGGTCTGTGTTCTTGGGTGTTTTGATATGTAGTTACCTGATGAAGCAATGGAGGTATCCGAGAGAAAAAGCCATAATATGAAATTGAAGCTAAACACACACACACACGCACGCACGCACGCGCGCGCGCGCGCACACACACACACACACAAATTAACTAGCACGGATTCGGTGTCACAGCTTCGAAATTCTGTTAGGTATAATTTCATACAACATTAAATATTACATGATATTGTGATTAGGCAGCGCAGGAACCACTGCTGTGCGACGCTCATTTGTTTGGGACGCACCAGTCACGAAAACAAAAACATTAGTCCTTGCTCTTTATCAGTGACCGTAGCCTACCTTTCAGGTATTGGGCAAAGCGCAGTTAGCTTTGCTCCAAGCGCTCCAAGCAATATGGAGCGCTATACGAACGCTGAAATGACGGATATTGTTTTGATAGATGGAAGAGCTGAAGGTAGTTCAACAAAAGCACGATGTAGTTTAATTGAAAATATGAATTGTAAAAATAGTTACATCAATGCTAATATTTATTTTTTTTTAACTTTAGAGCATTTTGTTATGACCTTAATTGTACAATACTCTGAGCCACTTACTGTAAAATCAACAGCTTCATTTTCAGTTACAAATGCTTTATTTAGTATTATCAAACATGTGAAATACTATGCTCATCTCATTGTATTAGCCATTTATTTTTGGTTGATTTATCTACAACTACTTGATGTTTTCTGTTCTGTTTATCATTTAATGCTTCCGTCCTCAATGTCACTAACATTAACTTCCCTCTAAAAGGTGTAAGTTGCAATGTCCACCAGCTTATATGCCATCATGGACTGCTACAACGGAATTGTGGAACACGTTAAACACTCATGAGCAAGAATTAAGCAATTATTCCTTATTGTGGTTTCAAAACTAAAAGAAATTCTTAATAGTAGCAAGCTACTGCGGAGTATGCCGGTATGTTTACAAACAGCTACAACACCTATTCTTGGGAACTCTGACCGCGATAGGCACTGGTCGTTGTACCTCTCAGTGCCTAATCCACACTCATTCTGGAGCATTTTATGCGGAATTATTGGGGTAATAACTATCTATATATGTTTCATAGAATCTGAGCAAGTACTTCCATATGTTCGGTGTCGTTTTGAAACACCCTATATATTAGTTTTTGAAAACGTTTGTATAATTTCATATAAAGCCAGTCTCATTCATTTTAATTATTGTTGCATAAAGTTGGAAAGGCACAATCAGCGTATTATTGATCTTACCAGCTGAGCTGCCAAGGTGGCATGCCAAAACAACACACTGTGGAGGGCGATGGGTCTTTTTGAAGGTAAAAGGATCCTCAGCATGGCTTCCTTCAGAAGGAAAGTAAAGCCGATAGTGTTATGTCGTAGATTTAGTGCACGTTAAAGAAGTTCAACCCTGATAAATACAACTCTGAGAAAAATTAAGTTGTCTTTGATTCCCAATATAGAACAAGACGTTCTTTTGAGCTTTTATTTTATCTTCTATTTGTATAGTAAGTAGAAGAAGCATTGCTTTGTACTCAAAAAGTTTCGAGCTTTACCGAAATTACACATTTTGAGGCTGGATAAATCCAAAAAGTGAGCTTAGTAAATAAAAGGTTCCTGTGGGAGGGATTTCATGTGAGAGTGTGGGGGAGGGGGTGACACAGCTCGAAAATGAAATCTCAAATCACCTCCTAATTTGAAATTTGTCTTGTGACTTCCAGGGAGGCGGCATAACAAATTTCAATAAACCTTCCCCACCCTAAGATAAACCTTACAAAAAATTGTTGTCTTTTTTTTTAAATTTCTATAAAATATCTCTTAATCATTATTTTGAAAACATAATACCTACTATATTTAAGATACATTTACAAACGTATATTGAATAAAGGTCCTTTATAAATATTAATAATTTTAACAACTGCAATTAAAGTTTAAAACAAATAAGATGCAAGATGTGTTGATCGAATAAAAGCTGCTAACTTATTATTCAAGTGATTAAACTCCATTTACATCTTATAATTAATAAGATTATAATTATCCTTTGAAGTACTCTTCTGTATGACTACTATGTATAACCTGTAAAGTTTAAGAATTTGGCAAAACACAATGTCTCTATATAGATATAAAACACAATTTACATCAACATCTTTGAGGCATTGACTGTCTTCGATATCGTCGCGAATCCGATCGCGATAGCGAGGCTTGCGCACACAAAGGAACTGATAGTGTTTCACGGTGATAAAGAGCCTGCATAAGCAGATAAACATAGAGCCGGAGATAAAATACTTGCCGACACAGATATAGTTACATTCTAGAAAATTCGTGTTTTATCTGGTGACATGTTAGAGAACATTATATAACAGTCTGGAGTTCATGAATGGGTGTAAAAAAGAAACCATCGAGTCAGTCGTAAACAGCTGTAAAGATGTTGTAACAGGAGTGTTGTAAACAGATGTAATCAGAACGCTGTTTGTTGTCATCTACCTTGGTAGATTGTGATTGTTTATGTAACGTAATTCTGCTGTAATCAACAGAGTGTATTTCTACGTTAGTAAAGAACATTCAGAATTTCTGTAACTCGGACTTTTAATTCTACGAACCCACAAAGTCACAATATATTATTTGTTGTTGATTTGAACTGTCAAATAGTTACAGGTTTTCTCAACTGGTAAATCACAATTCTCGTGGTCATACAAAGGGTATGGAATGTCAAAGCTATCATAAAGAGTGCTGCTTTCTAAAGAACCTTCAAATGTGTAGCAAAAGTTTATCTCGATTTAGAAGTTGATTAACAGACAAATCAGATGTAACAACAGCTTGTAGAAAAGTGCGTATGAATGCAATAATTCAGTTTTTCTTATTTAAGATTGTTTCTCCAAATTCACCCATTCGTATCACATATTTTGTACGTAAACCCCTACTTATAATAATACCATCGGTAAAGTTACACTTTCTTTGTCATTTCTTTATTGAATTCATCGGTTAACCTTTCACGACAAGGACCCTCTTTCTATATCAGAATTATGGTTTGAGTTTCTGAAGCCATCTATATAAAATCCATCTCATTTTATGTGGTGAATATACTGTAACACTTCTAAGCTTACTGCTATAAGTTAGTAGCTAAAGCAATTTCCGTTCATCTCCTCCATATACTCAACTCCCTTATCGATAAGATAGATTTAGTAGATGTGGAGAGGGTAAATATATACTTAAAATGCAGTTCCTCTACGGGGGGAAACTCTCTCCCGAGCTCCCTACCTTAATCTCCGAAGTACATTGAAGAGTCAGTGAAGTAAAGCTGCTTACTTATACAAGCCACAACGAAAACTGCAGGAAAATATTCAGCCAAGAGAATCGCAAACCAACTCCTATACAGGGCAATTTAATGAAATAAAATGTTACATTCTTCGCATTTAGAAAGGTCATCAATTCTTATTTTACAAAAACAATGTGCATAGCAAAACTAATATCAGACAGAAAAATGCAGTGTTGTAACCGAGATGTGAACCACTGAAACTTAAGTTTCCGATTGCAGTTGTTTTAACTAAGCTACCATGGAAACAAAACAGCAGTACCCTAAACACCAAAAGTTCTCGCATTTTTATGTTTTCTACTCATGCTTACAGTAACCATGAGAAGTCTTGTTTCCCACCCCAAAAATATATTGGAACATTTCGAGGAAATATAAGTTTTAATGCTTCTTTAATTAAACATTAGCTGCAGAAGATGCTTTGTCTGTGATCATCGTAACTCAAACATATTAAGTAAAATGAAGTTGAAACGGTATTTTAAAACTGGTTATTTGTAATAAATTAAAGCTGCAAGAAAAATAATTATTAGTCTTATAAGATTCTTTATGTTATATGTTTACGGATGATGATAAAATTGTGAACGTGTTAAAATATTATGCTAAATAAGTGAAAATATTTAAACAATCTATAAAAAAGGAAATAAGTGCAAACATTAAATGTAATGAAATAGGTGGTTGTTAAGGGTAACGGTGAGAAAAATCAATAACCCCAGAGTGATGGGATTAGTAAAAGCCCGGATGTTGTAGAAGTAAGATGTCCAGACAGATAAGCGAAAAAGGACGTTAAATCATTCGGCAATGTTGCTGTAAAAGTTACAATATTGAGTTTATTTGAAAATAACTGTGTAAAGTTGTTAGTTTTGGAAACAATGCAGTTATTGGAATATTTTAAATTATATTAACTTATTTTATATTCCAATATCCCATCCTGGAACATAAATACTAAACCGTAAGAAGCACACAAATCTTACCTACTTCACAAAAATGAAGATTTTAAACTGCACAATTTGTTTGTTTTGTATCTGTGTTAATCATTTCTGAGACATTTCTAGTTATTGTTTTGAAATCGTTGAAATCGTTGTTCTTCTTCTACCTCCAATAATGCAAAAAGAACATAACTTCAAAGCCAGTACATAAAGATGAGCTCTTAATAGATTTAACTTTGCTTAAGCCTACCGAATTCTCCTATCCGTATTGGACCTACAAGTTAATATGTAATAAAAACTTGACTACTAATGTTTATTTCAATTAACAAACTAGGAAAAAGAATAAGCGCTTGTAAGAATGTTTGTACAAGAATGTGTAGAAAAAGTCCTGTGAGTGTAACATACGTTTTTATTTTTCCACTAAGCCACAAGGAGTCTCATATCCTGTCTATGGCATTAAATTTTACAGCGTGATTCTATCTACAGCGATATGGATTAAAATAAACGTATTCAAGATATTTGCAATACATTGTATACCTTGAATTTTGTGGGTATTCTACTTCACTTTGTTTCATTTCACATAACTGAAAAATGTTTAGACATATAAAATACTTTCAGCATGATTAATGCTGCAGTTTTCAGCATAAGTTTTCTTAAAACCCAATTTGTTTCAAGTACGTTTTGGCAATGCCATATATTTTTGATAAAATCGTAGTGACTGGTTCAAAATTGTCAATGGTTTGAGTTGAAGTTACTCCTTATATTTTAAAGAAGACTTGTCAAGTGTTAAAAGTGAGATATATTTTATATAAAATATGAGTAGTTGTCATGCAATTTTTAAGATTACTCACTCAGATAAGATGTCCACCAGTTCTCCATAAGCGCTTTTCGGTCTACTTTAGACCATCTTCAGTGAATGCTGACCAACTACTCTCCTTATATACATAGGGAATACTTCAAGGCGAATAAAATTATTTTGACATGAATAATTTAGTTACAATATGTATAACACTTCTCATTACTTCGCATTTTCATATTGGTAATATCTCAGTGATTAAAATATATTTGATACAACATTTAAGCCATTTTTAATGATGCAACAAAATGTTTCCCAAACGTCGACTGTTGCTAATAAACTTACTGCATCCAATGAATGTTTAATATTCCTCTAATTATATTAAGTTCGTCCATTTTTAATTAAATAGCAACTCTCTCCCGTGTTTCTTAATTTTCTTTAAAGCTGGACGCGTCTGATGAAGAGAAATATAATTTCATTTTCGTCAGAGTCATTCTATATACTATACAATTCCACCTTAGGAAGTCAACCCGACTTAAATTAACATCTAATACATTTAAATCACAACCCAATTATAAAAGTATTCCTAAAGCTTTAAAATTTTAACAAATACACCCCAAGGCTGAAGAGTCGTTAAGAGTATTATTCAAATTGTTCCCAATACTCCTATATATACATATGTTTGTGCGTGTTTATATATTAATGTGACAGAGCTAAGACAATTTTGCCTTGTATTTTATTTCACCAGTTAGATATATCCTGAACACAACGATTTTACAACTAAACCATATTTAAAGGAACACAAAACATAAATAACACAAAAAATCGTATTAAAAGATGAATAAGCTAACGTCAGTTTAAAATATATACAAGCTAAGATAAGTAATTAACTAAAGTAATGAACAATAATTTTAAAAAATATTAAATTGTAGATATTTGATCTACCACATTTGTAGTATAGGTAGGTAGAGATGATTTCCCACAAAAATTAGATACCAACACTATAGATACATATTTTGAAATAATGATGATGATAATAAAAGCATTACGAGTTCTCTCTGTGTGTGCAGGTGTTTTGTATATATAGGGGAACATGGGTCAGGACAGGGTACTTAATATTTGTGCATCTATATTTCACATTTGGACATTTAGAAATTGTGTTTTGGTAATGTAAATGTGTTTATTATTGCATATTTACCTGAAAAACATAAATTAAGTAGACACTCCCAAAAAATGGGAGTAGCTATCACGTCAAAAGCAAAATTAGTACATTTGCCCCGTTTTGCCCTATAATTGGGGCAGTTAGGGGTATCATTTCTTTGACCAGTTTTTGATCATTTTTATTTCGTTTACATTTAGCTCACTTCTCACAATATGCAGAAATATGTACATCTTCATCATCACTTTCGACACCTGCACAAGAATTATGAGCCCACTGCAGGCAGCAGGGATGTCTAATCCACCCTCCTTCTGAATAATCGTAGCAGTAAAGACAATGATCTTCGTCGTCTTTTGCCACTTCTTTCCTGTTACCAGCAGACAGATGACTGCTGGAACGTTTGGTCACAGAAATCAGCATCATCAAACACATTGATGTTCACAGAACATATTCCTGTTTTTCGAAACCCATTGACTGCCGTGCTCATTGTTGAGGTTCGCCCATAACTGACAGCAAACAATGATGCAACCTGAAAAAGTGTCAAGACTTTTCCAGGATTAGATCTAACCCAGGAGAAAATTTCATCCTCATAATATTTGATTAGTGGTTTCAAGAAAAAAACATCTGGCGGCTGCAGCCTGTGAGAACATTTTTAACAGCATAATCAGGATTATCTCGTTTCTTCTTAACGTAGCCTTCAAGAGTTGTTTGGGGCACTTGAAATTGACTAGCTGCCCCTTTGTAACCCATTGAACCATCGTTCACAGCCTCCTTCATTGAGGCTAAAGACCACTCTTGCCTCTGTGACTTCTTTACGTAATTACACACTATTCCGAAATCACATGATAGATGAGTAGTCAATTATATGAATAACACAAAGAGTTTTATACCAGGGGCATAATGGGGTAGTGCCCTGTTATGCCCCACCCATACTGCCCCGTAAACACAAACTTAGGTTAGAGCTTGTCGATGGCTCGATATTCAAAGATAACTTAGCGAAAAACATGTATTTAGAAGTAAATTAATTGTTATATTCCATATTAATTATCTCTAAACATCTCTACACTTCCAGTTATAAAGTACACTTTCATAGACCGGGATTCGTTACCTGTTGCAAATTCTCAAATGTAGGTACTATATCCAGGACTTAAAATCCGCAGCCCCACAGTTGGGATCAAACCCGGGCGCATTCCATGGTGCGTTGAAATTATAACACCTTCTATTTTTCCCACAAAGTTATCACAGGAAAAATGTGAAACTAGCGTCACTTCTCAACATAATCTGCCTCTAGACATACACATTTTTCACAACGTCGACGCCACAATTCAATGGACACTGCGAACGCTTCTTTGACCACTGGAAAAACGCTAAGGCAATAGCGGTACGACTAGAGAATCTGCGACCACTGAGAGTGTCTTTCATGGTGGAAAACATACAAAAGTCGCTAGGAGCCAGGTCAGGTGAGTAGGAAGCGTGAGCAATCCTACATCGCGTTCGGCCGATGCACTGGTGCGTTTTCTTGATGAAAGAGCACATGTCCAACCCTTTCCACCCCTTTTTCACGCAATGCTGCGAGGAGTTTACTCTTCAAAACATTTTGTTAAGAAGAACCTGCCACCGTATTGCGCCTTGGAGTGAAATGAGTAAGGATTGCATCACTGCTTTCCCAAAACATGGCCACTATTATTTTGTCAGCACTGGCGCTCCCCCGAAATTTTTGGGTGACGTGAGTCTGTGTGCTTCCATTGGGCTGACTGGCGCTTAGTTTCAGGGTTGAAAAAGGGCATCCACGTCCCATCCATTGTCACAATCGATTGAAAGAAAGTTCCATTCATGCCGTCATCACGTGTCAACATCGCTTAAAAATTTGCCACGCGCGCAGCCTTGTGATCATCCGTCAGCATTCGGGGCACCCACCTGGAAGGCACTTTTCACATTTTCAGATCTTCATGCAGGATTGTGTGCATAGATCCCACAGAAATGCCAATTTTGAATGCGATGTCTGCTAACCTCAATCGGCGATCCTCCAAAAGAACGCTCTCCACTCTTTGGATCATGTCGTCAGACCGGCTGGAGCGAGGCTGTGAACTTTTTGGTTTGTTGCCACAGGATTTTCTACCTTCATTGAGCTGTCACCCAGGAACGCACATTAAACACATCCATGGTACCATCACCATGTGCCTCACTCAACTGGCAAACTCAAGTAATGTAAAAAGTGCTGATTTATTCGACTTCTTCGACAATTTCTCTTTCCTCTATTACAATTTATTGAATTCCAAACAAGCACATCAAGTTATCACTCATCAGAGGAAGGAAAATACATGAAGCTCTAATACACCAAGACGCCTCTCTACATTTTTAAAAGTAAGCCTGTTTCTATTAGGAGATAGAATGTCTTTGTAGATGCTAAAAATTATTTCCAGAGTCCAGAAACCAGCGGAGAAAATCTTGTATTCACTCGGAATGGCAGTTCTACAGATTGGGCGAAATTCTTAATGTCCGGATTCTTCTGTAGAACAAACTGAAGTTTGTTTTTGGCAAAGCCATCTTACTGCTCCCTCACGGAAGTGAAAATATCCCACTATTTCTGCTTTTCCAAATCTAATTCTTCTAATAATTTAATAGCTGCAGTCAAATAGTTGTAACTATGGACACAATATAGCTCTGTCTGCAAATAATGTATTTTCTCCGGTAGCAGAAGTTGGAAACTGCAGCTGCGTCTGCTGGATCCAAAGAAAGCATAAACTCTTTAATTTTGTTAAAATTCTCACACAATCCAAGATCCCCAACAAGTAATGACTGGGAAATTTGGAAAGGGCAACGCAGTGGTTTTCTTATAGACCACAACATGATCTGGAGATTTCAGCGGAATCTTCTTAAGGGCAGAGATGAACTGATTTGCAATGTTGTAATTGTTCCAATGTTGTATTCCAAACCCTGTGGAGGGCATGAACCAATCATAAGACATGTTTCAACTTAGGAAATAAAGGTTTCAATTAATTAACAGCTGAAACCATGTTTGGAGCCTAGTCCGTAACCAGAAGTAGTAGTGTTTGCTAACTCCATACCAGCAGGCCAGAGTTCTTTTTTTTTTTTTTTTTTTTTTACAAAAGTCCATAATTGATTGCATTACTGTAGCGACATGGGCTTTTTGCAACTCACACATTTTTAGCAACATCGGCCTAACTTTTACCCCTGTTAAGGGAAAAACTAAAATGTTCAAAACATATTGTTCCATTGAGTCTATGGTTTCATCCACAATGATTCCCAAATCGAAATCAGATACTTTCTTCATGATTCTTTATATAGCTTTCTGGTAAACAGACTCCATGTAGGTTTTTCTTTAAAGTACTCTCATTCGACACTGACACCTTTGTGTATTTTTCAAGAAATCCGTTGAAGGCTGGATGGTTCATCTTACTGAGAGGAATTCCTGCATGTGTAGAAGCTGCACACATCTCAATGTAGATTTCCTTAGAATTTTGGGTTTTTAAAGAACTCTTGAAACAAATGTCGAAGTAAAGGAGCCGCGACATCGTCTGAAAAGTCTTGTTTATTTGATGCTTAGAGCTGGAAATGTGAGCTCGCCGGTGTTTCATCAAACAAAGTTCCTGAATCGCAAATAGTACATCGAATTTTAGTTCCATCTGTGTCTATGAAATATTGTTTTAATTCTTGAGCCAGAGGCATAAGTAGGGCATTGACAACTTTGGTATGGTAAAATCTAGTAATACACTGGTTTAGTAGTGTAACAAGGACTAACACCAGTTCACTTGCTAACTCAATGTGACTGTTACACAACTCATTCACTTGCTGGTCCACATTCTTATGTAATACCGCGACAATTACCAGAATGTTCTCATCCATAATAGAGCTGCTGTCTCAGCGACTTCTAGTAGATTCGAGCAGAACCCAGAGTCAATTCTTGGAGCTACGCGTGTACGGTTGTTGCTGTCTTTACGTGACCTTCGAATCTGCGTGAACAGATGACGTCTGTCACAGTAACAAACTCACGTTCACGAACAGTAGGCTACTGATTCTGGTAAATTAATAAGATAAAATGATATACATTGAAAATGAGTCGCTGTCAGTCGCATTACTGGGTGCTGCTGTATAGCGGTAAAGAAACAGAAAGAGGGTTTGTCGTAACAAATTATGTTCCATTGTTTTAGGTGTGCTTTCAACCTTCACGTAGCGTTTACTGTAAGAGTTAGCCTTAATCTTCACATGTTCACAGCAAGCTGCGAAGTTGTTAATTAAAAGTTAAATATTTTACCTTGATTA
Organism: Mantis religiosa; assembly: GCA_030765055.1. Classification (NCBI taxonomy): domain Eukaryota; kingdom Metazoa; phylum Arthropoda; class Insecta; order Mantodea; family Mantidae; genus Mantis; species Mantis religiosa. The sequence goes on from CM060955.1 coordinate 39,789,395, forward strand.
AAATCATTTAGAGTAAAATGGAAGGAAACTTAGAAAAGGGCAAAAGGGGATTATGTGTATGGTTGGGGAAAAAGGGATAACGTTACCCAAAACGGGTAAAAGGTGCATGAAAAAAAGGCCTCTTTAAGCAACTAGAAACAAAATTTAACATTGTGGTATCTTTCCACAGAGCTGAAATTTACCTTAAGAAATAAGGTGTGCGCCTAAACGTTCTAAACCTCATCATTACAAATGAAATACCTGCATAAATAGAATTTTATGGGATTAGATATGACGAGCTCATTATAAATGAACTTCATGTAGTAGATGTACCAAGAGGCATCCTTTTATAGACTTTTGTATAAAAAAACTGCTGTTGTTTTATTTATTCAAGAAGTGTAAAAATTATGGTGAAATCCCTTAGTTGAATTTTTGGATGGAAAATAGTACTAGTGCTGTTGATATAATGTAAATACTTAGCATAGAGACTAGACGTTATCTTTCTTATACCCCATTAAAAGTTTAGAAATACAATTTTGCATTTGGTGTCATAATGCTTACATAAATCATGGCTAATGAAAATGACTGAAATGTACTGTTGAAAAGTAAATTAAGAAAATGTGTATATAAGTGTTTCACAGTCTAATACGTATCAGAGATTCGAAATACCAAAAACGAGAAATAGTTTGCATACATGATCAATACACATCATAACTAATACTGTGGCTGTGGCGTAAGCTGTGAATTCAAACACAATTGCCACATTTAGTTTCTGAGTCCATTCATTACGTTTGATTCAATCCCAGAGGAATTTAGCCATGGCACGTGTCGCTTCTTCGTTAGCATCGAAATTAAAAATGGTTTGTAATCAATAAATTTTCTTTGATGACGGCGGAAGAATAACATGGGTTAACCTTGAAATAAACATAGGATAGGATGTCTGACTGGAACCCATACATCAAGAATGAAGCACATTACTTCCAACTTTCGAATAGTTTATAGTTTCTCTGCCACTAGTTTAAGTTACCGACCCTGCTATTTAACATAGCCACGTTATTGGGATGTCATTATTGATCTTAGCTTTTAAAATTTAAGTAGTAGTAATAGAAATTAATAATAATGATAATCATAATGACGATGACGATGATGGTGTGTATGTAGTGTTTAACGCCCGCTGTTACTACATACGGCACCGCAGGCGGTGACACTGATGATACATGAGATGAAGATGGAGCAGAGATGAGATGGCGGGGGAAACTGGAGGTCCCGGAGAAAACCCGCCCCAGCGCCGTGGGATGATGATAATGATAATGATGATAATAACAATGATGATGATGATAATGACTCTGTGACAAAGCTGCCAAATGCCTTTTTGCATTGTTATCACATTCTGCACCACTTTGGGCGACATTTCTATTCTACATACCATTCTATTGATTCTATTGAAAGTTCATTACTTTCTTTATTATTATTTAAAAGTAGAGCTTTTCCTCCAGCAAAGAATTAAATACCGAAGTTTTATCGAAAACATACGCTTTCCTTAAATCAGAAAAGCACTTTTAGGAAAGGAATTGCGAGTATGCATGTGTGTGAATGCATGTGTGTAGGCGTGTAAGGCACAGATATAATTCTTTTTAGTTTTATTATTTAACGCCCTCTAAACTAGGTAATATTGTACGATGAATAAAATGGGAGAAATTATGCTCAAATGGGTAGAGTCCAACATTCATATTTTAGGATAATGAAAACGCCCAGAAAATACTTTATCCAGAAAACTCATCCTTAGCGAGATTCTCACTCGGGACCTCTTGAAAGTTGGGCAGAGACGCTATCACCACACACGGTGTCGGGAGAAGTGAGAGGAGGAGAGAAAGTGGAAGAGAGAACAGCATAATTAAGAAACGAAAAATCTGATAAACTTCAAATTTCAGTCAACCTAAAAACTTCAATGTCATAGTCGGGATTTGAATCACGGATCTCCTGGTTTCCGTCCAGTCGTTCTTACCCATTGAGCTACCATGGCCAACCTGCCGTCCTGACATTAAGTTCTCCAGTTGACTCAAGTATTTCCCCGGTAAGCCACTAGGAGCTCTCGTATTAGAGATACACCGTTTGTGTCGATTTACTATTGTAAGTACTTGAGTTTCGGGCTTCAACATTAATCTCTTATTATTTAGCTAAATGGGTAAGAGCGCCTATGTGGAAACCAGGAGATCCGTCGTTCAAATCCCGGCCGTGACATTGAATTTTTCAGTTTGTCTCTATCAAAACCTTAGCCTATACGCGGATAGTGTGAAGTAACGACTAATTTCCATCAATTAAGTTAAATAATAATAGTTTAATGATGAAGCCTGGGACTCAAGTACTTATTATAGAAAGTCGCCAAACACGGTGTATCTCGGATACGAGAGCCCCTAGTGGTTTACTGGGAAAATATATGAGTCAGTTGGAGAATTTAATGTTCAGATGGCAGGTTGGCAAAGGAGTTCAGTGGGTAAGGCGACTGGACGGAAACCAGGTAATTGTATTGAATTTTTCAGTTTGACTCTATATATTCAAAACCTTAGCCTATATACGGCTACTGTAAAGTAACGATTCATTTCCATTAATTAATTCAAATTTCATGTTTAAGCTTTGTATCTTCAAAAGACGCACCACGAAGAGTTCCGTCACTCTATCTTTTTCTTGCATAGAAAATGTTTGGCCACGTATTTTATAAAATAATGAAAAAAAAAAAAAAGCTGAAAAAATTTTGGTTGAAATGTCTAAAGTACTTCCATGAGAGGCTAAATATGCGTTATCAATGTTCTGGAAACAGTTTGTGAAGTCCTCTTGGGAAAAAAGGATTTTACAACGTTACATGATTGGTAAACATTAAGCAATGAAAAAATCATACCAGACAAGGGAATAATCTCTTTTTAACACATAACGTATTTTAAAATATTATTTTATGGCATAACCCATTTCTAGGTATAAGTTATTGTTTATTGGTTTGAATTGTCCCATACTTAATCGAACCTTAAATCACTAGTTTTTCTCGCAATTACATGGAAAGGTGTGGAATTTAAGGTCAGCAAATTGAATACAGTTCTTAAACATTTTCGCATCCTTCTTCCTATGTATCTATAGCAAAATGTGTAACTAAACTATTTCTGTAAAATTTTATCTCCAGTTTTACTAAGTAGATATAAAAATAAGTTTCCTTAAGGGTAATTTCTAGATTAAGGAGTAGACAAAATCAGGTGCTGGTAACCAATCAGAAGCTTTCATCTGCGCCACATTAATCCAGATAAGCGTTTGAAAATATTGCCGTTTATAAAATTCTATACCATTTGCATGACAACGAAAAACAATTGAATAATGACAAACTTTACAAAACGGCAGCCATTTGAAACAATAACGATGGATATTAGATATAATATAATTGATCCAATAAAATTACTTTAAATAAATTGCCTATTTTAAAGACTTTCTTATTTTCTGTACAAATTATTGTTAACTTTTTCTGTTTTGCTAGTTATATCACATTCTTTCGGTATGATAGAAGAATGAAGAGAATGAGACATTTTTGAATAACAAAGGATGGGAAAGCTGGAATGAAAATAAAACTAGAGATAAACAAAGAGAAAACCGAGCATATGGTATTTAAATGATTGAGGTACCCCAGGACAATAAAATTGTCCTAAACGCTAGAGGTTCTGCAAGCTATAAACGAGATAAAACACCTCGACTTGATAACTGCGGAACATTTCTTCTAGCAAATCTTGCATGCTACACACAAAAAGCAGCAATATAGCCACAAATAGCCATTCATAACCAGGAGAAATAGCCAATCTATCCCTCTAGTCCGCGATGATAATCTTACACATGGACTAGACCTCATTTGGAATAATCTCCGACAGAATTGTTTCGTTATTCTAGAGAAGGACTAGGTTATCTTCCAAAACACTTGGTTAGATTCGTGCTGGGACGATAGTACCTGCACTACCAACTGAAATAAGGTGTTATTAAATTATCTTGCAAACAGAAATAATACTTAAAATAAGACCTGAAGCTTTCCTGGTGAGGAATATGCTCACTTTCTTCTCGGGCAGCCAGCCAGGTGAAAAGATGATTGGATATCAACGTTTCGGGAGTGTGCATCTCTCCCATCATCAGGATATTTATAAAATGTTATAAACTCAAATGAAATTCTCGCCAAATACAAGATCAGGACCATCCACAAGCCACCTCCGAAGATTAAACATCTGTTGCGAGCAGTGAAAGACAAACTGGACTTCCAAGTTCCGGAAGTGTACCGCATTCCCTGTGAATGTGAGACACCATATATATGACAAACCGGAAGGACCATCGCTCCTGGAATAATCGAACATGAACGGAGCATTCGTTTAACGCAACCTGAGAAGTCTGGGCTGGCAGAGCATTGTTTTGATAACGACCATAGAGCCAATTTTCGGGAGACGACCATCTTGGCAAAATGCAACAGTTACTGTGAGCGGAGAATTAAGGAGGCTTTGGCCATTTCCTCTGAAGCAGCACGCTTAATCGCGATGCTGGATTTTCTTTCAGCTCCTCTGGAAATCCGTCTATTTAAGAAGCAAAGATCAATACGGCTTGATAATGAAGTTAAGTAGTTACGTTTCTTTGACACAATTTTGTATACTCACGCCATCTCCTCACCTGGTATCTAATTTACTGAAGACAGTCTTTTGTTCAGTAATGTGAGTTTTGATAGTGTTTTGTCTTTGTTTATAGTTGTGGTATATTCAGTGTTTTATTTGTAGGTTATAACATTTTATAACTATCCTGATGATGGGAGAGATGCACACTCCTGAAACGTTAATATCTAATCATCTTTTCACCTGGCTGACTGCCCGAGAGGAAAGTGAGCAGAAATAATATTTTTAAACTGACTGAAGCTGAACGACTTATTCACGAAGAAATTGACAAAGAACTCAACAAGAGTGGGAAAACAGCGTGATAGTTCAGATAAATTACAACAAGACGACTTTTGAAAAGAAATAGCAAGTAACGAGATTTTGGAACCTATCATCATAAACTTACAACACTCAGACAATGAAGCCAATGACAATGACGAATTATCTCTTAAAGTAAGTAACATTCTCAGCTATATGGATGCTCCGCTTGCATTTCCGTTTGATTAGAAAAATAAGTAATTTTTAAACTATAATTATTTTTAAACTGTATATTTAAAACATGTGCGTAATACACAAATATCCATGTTTAATTGTGATTTCAACAAGTGCATTATTATAAAAACTTTGGAAACTTCAGTTTGAGTACCCTTAAGTCTAGCGCCAGAAGACTTGCAACTCTGCGAGAGAGAGGGAAATATAAACAGAGTGAGGGTAACAAGGTGGCAACGCTGAAGACTCTGATGCACCTGATTCGCTATAGGCGAGAACCCTTCCCATTTGAAACACGTAATAGGAGAGTGGACAAGGAAGACTTCTACATCACTGAGGCCATGAATTGACTCTGGACTGGTACAAAACAAGACTTCTGCCACTCCGTTACATCCAAGCAGTGCATAGATGCCATCACAAGATATGCAGAAATCATCTTTCGACGAATTAGAACGACGACTGTGTGTGTAATAAATGTGACAGTTCCATAACTTAAAGCACATAAAACTGCATATATGGGCGACTCAGTTTTACACAAACCATAGCCCGCTCACATCCCTTAAAGCCTCGGCACTCAGTCGGATTCTTAACGCATTTAAGCGACCGAGCGGTGTTTGCCTTTTTTGCCGCTTGGAGCTTTCAAAGCTGACCCCTAGAGTATCCCCTTGTAGCCGTCAGTGGCCTAGCCGACATTTAGTTTTGTGGTGACAGTTGAAGAAATTTTATGGTCTCAATTAGTATTGAACGTGAATTTTACATGAAGTGCTGTTGACAATCTAAAGCAAGCAAACATGAAAACTGGGCATAAAAAGAGACAATGAGAAAACTGGGCATAAATAGGAGATAATATAAGTAATCATAAGTATGAGCACAACATGTCAATGTTTATTATTATTACTTTTACTGTTGTGCCGTAAATGATGGCAGTTTCATTATCTTAGAAGGTAGATTTTCCATGACAGCTTTATAGTAGAAACATTTACAATAGACAGCACTATATTTCAAAGCTCTCCGTATTCCCAAAGTCCATGTCTCCGAACCATACATAGCAATGCTCCAAATGTAACAATTACGTTATATTATATTATTTATATTATTATTTTTATTATTTTATCATTATCATCATTATAACAGCAGTAGTAGCAATAATTACAACAAACAGCATAGCAGCAATTATGAGCTCAATACTTTATATTTCAGATGGTGTATTGTTGCGTACCCTTCTGTAAAAGTAAGAAAGGAAAATCAAAAGGGATCAGTTTTCATGAATTTCCAGTAGAAGAACTACGTAAACAATAGCTAAAAGCTATATCGCGCTCTAATTTCGTGGTAAATGGTAAATCTAATTCAACAGTCGTGTGCAGTTTGCATTTTACTGAGGACGACTATAAGCCAGGCTGTAAAATTAAACTGCTGAAAACAGGAAGCATTCCAAGCATTTTCTCGAACTGTTCAGATTATAAATTAGTGAAACAAGCAACACCAAGGCGACAAATTTCAAAACTACGCTTACACACAGAAAGCAGAAAACGGAGACGCAGTTCTAGCAGAGAAAGCGTTAACAGTGCTGCTGATGTTAATGCGCTGGATCATGTCACAGATGCACGTACTTATAACTCCGCTGCAATTCATATTGAGGAAGACATAATTTACAAATTAAAGAGATTGGAAAGGGAGAATAACACCTTGAGATGTAAATTAAGGGTAGCAAATAAAAGGCACAAAGAATTTGTAAACAAGCAGCAAGCAAATGAAGAAAGATTACTTTATTATGAAACCAATAATTTTCATAAATCAATTCAATTATTGATAAAAGACACCATTGTACACTAACACAGCTTCCAGTCACAATAATCGCAATTTTGGGCGAATTGAACATTAAAGGTAATGTGAATTTCCGTCTTATAAGACCTACTAACGTATATTGTTAAACTGATTTTAACTGTTTACTTACTTAGTTTTTTTCTGTTCTTCCTAGATAGCCTCGTTTCGTGCAACAGTCCACTTATCACTGGCATATATAGGAGGTTTTATAGTTAAAACATAGCGGCCGAATTCTCTTGTGCCATCTGGCTTACTAAAGTGTCTACCGCCAAGTGTACAGCATCCCTTGTAAGTCTAATATTCAAAAAGGACGAAAACTCCACGTTCTATTACCCATCTCCAGATTTTGTTTCTCTTTTGGCAGTTATAGAGAAATGTATAACAACTGTTGTACCTAAGCTACCTAAAGTATGTGTGAGAAAAAGCCTAGAGGAAGACATAATGCCAGCAATACATTGTCCTTAACTCGTGTGTGCAGAGAACTGAAAGCATTCAGAACTACTAAGTGAACTGATATGCAAACATTACAGTCCTGTGATATTAAGGTGCATTGCTTCAGCGACAACAGAAGTGTTTGAAAAAAGGTAAATTCCTAAACTGTAAACCGCTGCATCGGAAAGTTCTGCGTCTGTAATCTCAACACATTGCAGCTGTATGCTGGAAGAGGTTGCAGAGGGGTCATCAGCCAGCATCATACAGTGGGTAGTGGAGAAATCTGTAACTTTTAGTCATAACACTCAAGCTGGCGAGTGCCGAGGCTTAAAGGAATGTGAGCGGGCTATGCACAAACTGGCAACTTTACTTAGCACGACTTGTGCACTTTAATATTATTTTTATCATAAAGATTCTACAGAAGATTTTTGCTGCGTAAGGAAGTACAAAATTAAATTGTGATTCATTTCATGAGATACATCAAGCCTATTCAACTTGTTATAAGAATGACGTTACCATATAAATTCCACCTAATTCCAATTTTATGCTCCGGTGAATTCGATTAGGTGACCATTCGGCTGTGGTAAGATTCGTCAACGATGTTGAATTAAAATAATAAGGGAGAGCAAGTTCTGCAGCAGTATCGTCGTACGCGATGATAACCCTTATAGATCTTTTAATGCATCTCAACTTGCCTATAATGGAGCTTCTGTAAGCCTCACGAAAAGTTGTTGATACACGGATCATCGGAGACGGCACTGCTGCTTTAATGCATCTGTGCTTCCCACGATATTCTCACATCAGTAATAGATTCCTCACACTGATCCACTATAAAAACTTTCTTGTGGCTGTCAACAGCAAAATTTCACTCCATGTCAAAACTCTTAACATGAAAAAGCACATGCCACAACAGAATATCACACCACTGAATGCTGCGATGTGGTTCTTCATCTACTATCGGAGAATATCTTACAAATTTACTGGATGTGTTTTATTCGTATTATTAAAATTACAGTACTTAAACTATGGAGCAAATGAACATACGCTGTAGGGTGACAGCAAGATCGATGTAGGTAAGAGAACTGCCTCCCCTCTAGTATTTATTCACAGAAAACAAATGCTGAGTTCTAATTACAACACTCGGTAAGATGCCCGCCTCGGTAGCGTGGTGTTAGCATGTCTGCCTCACGTTCAAGTGGTCCCGAGTTCGAATCTCGGTCAGGGTGAGTTACCTGGATAAGGTTTCTCCAGGGTTTTCCTTATCCTGAAAGACAAATATCGGGTAACTCTAAGCTCTATGGACCCTGGGCTCATTTGAGCATTATTTCACCCATCCCAATCATCGTCTGATATGACTTAACGTTGGAGGACGTAAATAAAAAAATAAAAAAAACTCGGTAAGATAATAAAGCACTAGAGAGATTTGTTTCTGAGTATAGGAATGCGTCATAGCATGCAGAAAAGTAGGCGGAGGCAAATCTGCCCTCCTCTCCTTCGCATTAGGTTTAACGTTATTGCGTAAGAATTTCTCCGAATTTCAACGAAGATATGATGAAAACAATATAAAAGAGCTATGTAACAAAAATACGAGATACCCATCTCTTCTTCACGTTCGCTTATAAAAATAAATGGTGGTTTGGATGGGAAGAGCCAGACTGAAAAATTCAATGCCATAGCCGGGATCTGAACCACGGATCTCCCGCTCTCCGTGCGGTTGCTCTAAACCACTGAGCTACTATAACCAGCGTGCCGACATGACATTAAATTCTCCAACTGACTCAGTTGGTTTCCGGTAAACCACTAGGGGGTCTCATATGCTATGGGACGCATAACTTTTGTGACGACTTACTATGCTCTAAGTACTAAGTGCTAGGATTCATAATAACCACTATGCTTTTAGGTAAATTGATGGAAATAATCATTTCTTTTACACTAGCCGTGTGAAGGCTAAGGTTTGGATGAGAAGAGTCAGACTGAAAAATTCAATGCCATAGCCGGGATTTGAAACACGCATCTCTCGCTCTCCTTGCGGTTGCTCTAAACCACTGAGCTACTATAACCAGCGTGCCGACATGACATTAAATTCTCCAACTGACTCAGTTGGTTTCCGGTAAACCACTAGGGGGTCTCATATGCTATGGGACGCATAACTTTTGTGACGACTTACTATGCTGTAAGTACTAAGTGCTAGGATTCATAATAACCACTATGCTTTTAGGTAAATTGATGGAAATAATCATTTCTTTTACACTAGCCGTGTGAAGGCTAAGGTTTGGATGAGAAGAGTCAGACTGAAAAATTCAATGCCATAGCCGGGATTTGAAACACGCATCTCTCGCTCTCCTTGCGGTTACTCTAAACCACTGAGCTACTTTAGCCATCGTGCCGACATGACATTAAATTCTCCAACTGACACATATGTTTACCGGTAGACCACTAGGGGTTCTATGAGGACCTTAACCTACACACGGCTAGTGTGAAAGAAATGATTATTTCCATCAATTTACCTAAAATAAAAAAATAGTGGTTTAGCTATGAAGCCTGGGACTTAAGTGCTTACAGCACAGTAAGTCATAGTATATGAGAACCTCTAGTGGTCTACCGGGAAACATACGAGTCAAATGGAGAACTTAATGTCATCTCAGCATATTGGCCATAGTAACTCAATGGTTTAGAGCAGCCGCAAGAAGAGCTGGGGATCCGTGGTTCAAATCCCGGCTAAGGCATTGAATATTTCAGTCTGGCTCTACTCATTCAAACTTTAGCCTTCACACGGCTAGTATGGAAGAAATGATTATTTCCTAAATGGTGGTTTTATTTGTTGCAAAAGAATGTCCATCTGACATGTAAAATGGTTAGAAAATTTAAAACAAAATTCACAGTGGTAAACACTTTAATCTTAATAACAACTGTAGTTGTGCAGAATGATTTTCTTGAAGTAAGTTGGCAAGTTTAGCAATAACAAAATCCTGGTGAAAACATTTACCCTGGAGACCGCCGAGCTGCTGTGTAAAGCCATTCATGCGTTTACTGATATGAAAATGGTTTGCTCAACTACGGTCATGAAAAGTAACTACTATGGGTTCCTGGGAGTATCAAGAAACTAGAAACTTCACGAATCAATAGGAGGAAATGCAGTCTGAAGCTTAATTCGGTATGCTAGCTGAATACATGAATGTATCGAAGAGACATTTCACCAAATCTCAGCACTTCAATGACGACAAAAAGCAATAAAAATTCATGAACGTTTCGCCATATTTGTATCTAGGAAAATGCATCAGGGATACCAAAAGTAGTTCTTCCATGACTGCTGCATAAACATAGACTGATAAACAGATTCTGTTGTAATGGATTGGCCTGTACTCCCTTCTTCGAGCTTTTTTATAGTGAAATTTTGTGTATTCAATATTTTTGGCTATGCGTTTTAAGTTATTTCACAGAGTACGCGTTAGTTCTATATGTTTATATACTATTCCTTCCTTTCGGGCCATAAGATTTATTAAGTGAACAAGAAGTGCATTTTCGACACCTACTTTTGGAGGCCCTAAAACCAAATAAACTATTTAAAATGATCTTTGTTTTTGAAGATACTCTATATTATAGATAAAAATAGACACAGAATATAAGCATACAAAAACTAAACATATGATTTTGTAAAGTACAAAATTTTCTATAGAATAATACAAAACAATCTGTCAAAATATTTTATTTTGCACGCAAAACGTTCACTTAAAAGACCAGCATTTATGAACTAACCCGTTACCTATAGTAATATTTACAAATTACAGTATACATCAAAACGTAAAACTTATAAAAATGTTGTTCAGTAATGCAGATTTCTGAGCTACAGGTACCAAAAGCACAATCCTTGTTTTCGAACATAGGCCGATGATGATGATGATGATGATGATGATGATGATGATGATGAGGAGGAGGAGGAGGAGGAGGAGGAGGAGGAGGAGGAGGAGGAGGAGGAGGAGGAGGAGGAGGAGGAGGAGGAGGAGGAGGAGGAGGAGGAGGAGGAGGAGGAGGAGGAGGAGGAGGAGCAGGAGGAGGAGGAGGAGGAGGAGGAGGAGGAGGAGGAGGAGGAGGAGGAGGAGGAGGAGGAGGAGGATAATTTTAGGATGAGAGGTAGGTAGGATGATGTAGGTCTTTTCTACACTGAGCCCCAGGGATACGTCACATGAGTTTTATAGGTCCCACTTAAAATCGTCCTCTCAGAATCGAAAGACGGACCCTCAACACGAGTGCCGCGAACGAAATCACTGAGCAACCCGGCGACCACAATTAATCTAGTGTTGTTGTATTAGCACACTAACCTTAAAGATCGCATTCCGAAGAGGCGAAAGGAAAATTTTAAAGAAAATTTCTTACCACTTTACCTTTTACATGAAAAAAATTGATTCTTTTTTTTTTCTTTCACAAATGATCATAACTACTAAAATACTCCGCATAATATTGTGACTGCGTGGGTTACATAGATTCGGAAATCTTGTTTGCAGAAATTTAGAACAACGTTTGCTGTAGTAAAAAGATATGCACTTGACAATCAGCTGTCTCCAAGGCTAACTTGGTGTTTTGCTGCACGAAAACAAATGAAAGAAATCACTGCGGTACACATCAACTGTCGACTGTTGCAATAATCAATAAACAATTGCCGCTCTAACACCTTGCGGGGTATTTATACCTCCGTAGCCATTGTTTCCAGAAAGCCGCAGATCTTTTCAGAACTTTCGCGGCAGCAACATAGGGCAGAACGTTCCGGAGCCTCTCTCTGTCTCTCTCCTGCCCACGCGCCTGGCTCTGGACCGTGACAGCAGTACAACAATGCCACAAGGTGAAAAATTAAATGTAAACTTGAATAGTCACTGAGGTTTTTACTAGAAAATATTTGGCACAATTATGATTAACTATAAGCGTTGAGAATTAATACTGTGGTGGACCCAATCGCGATAGCGGGGCTTGTGTACACAAAGACCCTGGAGAGAAGGAGTATGCCGGAACAAATAAAGAAAGCGCGAGATAAAAGACCTGCCGGCACAGATGGGGTTACGCTTCTGGTAGGTGATAGAACATTCGATTCCTGTTTGGCCCAGAAATCTCTCGAAATTATCAGTGACGTATTTAAGGGAGGGACGCTCGCCGAGAGTAGTAAACACAGAGAGAAGTAACAGCTGTAAAGTGTTGTAAAACGAAAGTGAGTCGCGAGAGGTAAGGAGAGAACAGCTGAGCTGATGTTGTAAACTGAACGTTGTTCTTATCATCGACCTTGGAAGATTGTGTTGTATATGTGATGTAATGTTGTTACGTGAAAATTGAACGGTGTATCTCTACGTAAATAAAGAACGATTTGTATTTCCGCAACTCGGACTTGTAATTCTACGGACCCACAAAGTCACAATACAGACAATTTAGTATACAAAAGTACAAATCAGTTAAAGAAATGCAAACTTGTCTTTTAAATAACTTTTTTGCTGCATCAGTTACATCCAAAATATCAGTTTTTTTCCATTTTTTAATTTTGTCAGCTTTACTTTGACCACCACACATATTAATTAGAGAATATGTTGCATACCACCTAAAAGTTTGATCTGAAGATTTAATTGCAAATTACAAATTTAAAGACTATTTAAATGAAAAAGTCATTTTAGAAAGTTCACCTATGTACAAATACTAATGGCTCCGTGGCTCTGTGGTTACACTTCTCGGCTCTCACCGAGGTGGATCGGGTTCGATCTCAGACAACCGCAAAATGAGATTTGTGGTGGACACGTGGCGCTGGGGCTGGTTTTCTCCGTTATCTCCGGTTACCCTCGCCATCCCATTCACTGGTGCTCCATCTTTATCTCATGCATCAATAAGTGTCACCACGTGCAGTATCGGATGTAGTAAAAGTGGGCGTGTTTATATTTTAAAAATACCAAGTTTGATCTGTAGCCAATTACCCGTTTTAATAATTCTGTGTACTACCAAATGCATGGATCTTTTCTTAATGTTTTATACAGTCGGGGAACTGAAAACGACGATTTAGAATGAAAGTGCGGTATAGAATTTTTGTGGACCTTTTCTACTCTGTATGTGATACAGAAACTAGTAATAAGTAAGCTATTAAAGAATTTAATTTAGCCTAAGAGCATCAGGTTCTCTTACACTTTGTTTTCATAATTTGCTAATAATTACACTCATAATAAAAGCTTGAATGGTAGGTACAAGTTTATATTTCTCTTGCTGTCTCCCACGCAGTTCCACAATTCACGTTTATTAACTTAATTTCTATTCATACGCTCAGCTTTATTCAGTAGCTGCTCTCCCGGGTTTAATAATTAATATTCCTCGCAGTTCTTACAATTTCTTGCGCTTTTTAAGTCTCCATAAACAAAGCATGAAGCAAATACCTCATCTCAACGTTTCTGTTTTAGGTGCATGTCCAGTTTTTCAGATGTTTGTTTATTAATTCTCTCTGTTATAAAAACTTATTATTCTGTTTACCCTTTCTTAATCCAAAACATTTCGATTTAGAGGTCAAAGCGAGTCAGATTTATATGATCATAAGAAAAAGAATGACAAATATATGAATATTTAAAAGAGATTACAAGGAATATCTTCACATAAAAATTATGTGACGTAAGTTATATACTTTAACAAGATCTGTATGTGTAATAATGTGTTGTGTATCCCTTACGATTTGCCAGTAATTCAGTTTGCAGAAATTCAAAATTCTCTTTATTTCTGTAGAAAGACAGTTTGTACACCCCTTACAGGTTCTAAAACTGAGTGTCATACACATAGTAGTCCCTGGTTGCTTCACCATACATAAACAAACGAACAAAAACAGTCGCGGTACACCTCAAAGGTCCACAATTGACAGTTCTCCACTTTCAACTTACAACTCCATTAACTACTGAATCACTGCGTTGACAGCAGTGACACTTGTCACTGTTTCTAGAAATCAGTGGAACGCTCTGGAACACTCAAGACGGCATCAGAAAGGAAGAAGCTTACATACATCTATCTGTCTCTTTCTTTCTCTGTTTCGGCAAGCTTTGATCTCGTTCACGCGCTCCGGCCGCGCACGTCGCAACAATGCCTCGCGACAATATGGTATATTAATCAAAATCTTGGAATCACTTTTGAGAAAGTCACAAATAAATCAAAATGCCCTACATATGTAAAGTATTTTGAAGTATTTCTTTTGTTTATCTTCGTATTACATCTTGGACGATACTGATTAGTATTATGCTCAACCAATTTCTTGTTAAGAGTTACATTGTTGAAGGAGAGACAGATGGACAAGCACTTACACCGATTTAAGAAATAAATATTGCATTCATTGCACCTCAAAGCATGCATTTCCGATTGTAAGCTGCAGATGGAATCAAAGTTTCTTAAAACGACTTAATTTTAGAACTAAGTGAGATACAGCACAAAGCTTACTGACCTAAATAGTTTGAGCTAAAGTCACTGTTAAAAGCCTTCCAGTTATTAGTGATAAATGTGCCTTACCTAATTTTAAATAATTCCTACAAAAATATATCCTAAGTTACTAAACAATCATGTATATCGGCACTTGTGGTAATTTTTATCGTTTTGAAATAAAAAACTTAGCATTTTTATTTCTACATTTTCCGTTTAAAATGTTATAGTATTTTAAAGAAAACTATTTAAGTGATAAACAGGACATAACGTATATTTTGACATACTTTAATGTACGATTAAAACCAATGTTATAAAGCTTAACAGTGAAACAATAGTATATTATACAACGAGAATATAATGGTAGTAATTTAAACGCGAGTATTATTATTACGATACGAGAGTTTTAATTACCAGTATAGTCAAGTTTCATGCGACTGTTTATCTTCCATCTTGTATCTAAATTAAAGGTTTCATTTCAAAGTTTTCATTTCTGGTTTGAGTGATATGTTAGAATAGTTATTGTTTTGTCTTAAGTGAGACGTAGTACACAGGCGCAGAAAAAATTCCCTTTACTTCCCATTACTTCCCCTTAAACGTGTGACACAGTTTAACCTAAAAAAATTAAAACAAAACATTGGTAACATTGCCTCACGTTCTCGGTCAGGGTGAGTTACTGGATAAGGTTTATTCCGGGGGTTTCCCTTATCCTTAATGACGTATGTCAGGTAACTTTAAGCTCTATGGACCCTGTACACATTTCAGCATCATTTCACACCTTTCATCAACCTCCGATATGACTTAACGTTGGGGTACGTAAAATTACAACAACAAAAATGGTAACATTGAAAAAAGAAACTTACTTTTACCATTGGGTGTTTAACATCAGGTGCTTCATTTATAGATTGTCCTATTCATTAGGTGTAATGTTTTTGCATTTTAGTAAGCTGTTCATTTTTGAATATTTAGATACCAAATGTTGAGTGCTGATTTCAAAATCGAATAGTGAGTCCACAGGGTCGATGATTTAATATTTTGAGGCAATTCTTCGAAATAAACTAGGAATATATTATCTGAGAACGAATTTATACCTTTCAATATTCTCCAATCCGTGAATTGTGAATAGAATTTCTCGTACATCTTTATTGACCTTTGTGGCAACAAATTACTGTCAATATTGAGTGCTTTTTCCGTAATTTCTGGGGGTGTAAGTTCAATGTCACTGTTGTTAGTGTCAGACATTTTGACTTTTCTCTAAACTGGCGCCAGTACCGTTGTCGATCGATACTTGCGCTTTTACAATGTTATGTGGCTACTTCTGATTGTTCGAATACCAATACTTAAATGAACAGGTGTAAAGGCTAAAGTACTGCTACCAGTCATGTAAATACTAAATTTTGGCATGGTCGAGCATAAACATGAATAAACTAAGATTTGAATTGTTTTAAAGCTGTTTTATTGTAGTTTTACTTCCTCCAACCTTAAAAGTAATATTGGGCGGTGAATGAAATGGGTGAAATGAGGCTCAAATGCACCCAGGGCCCATGGAGCTTAAGGCTATCCGACATTCGTTTCTGAGGATAAGGGAAACCCCCGGAAAAACCTCATGACTAAGCTGAATGAAATCATAAACAGACTTTAATACTTTGTTCTGTCATTCGCGTTCTCCTACCATTACACTTATATTCCTGAAAAATATTGCAGTATTTACGCTGAAATTATAATCTCTAATAAATTATCTACATCTCTTTTTCTCCATACTTTGTACCACCAGTTGAGAGTGAATTCATTTTCCTGAAAAATTATCCTCAGCAGAAACTCAAAAAATGATGTCTTTCTTTTACTTTCCCTTGAATAGCTTAAATTCATTGATAAAACTCGGCCAGCGGTGACAGGATTAAAAAGTTTAGAAACCTTCTTTTATGCAATTTTTTCAGCCTTTTACTGCTCTTAAATAGACATTTCCTACATAAGTTCTCATTTTCTTTAATTTGAAAAATGATCGCAAATTTTGCATTTAAATATCGTTTTATACGACTTTCGCACTTAGAATCAACTTCGAATTTAATGGTCATTGCTAATTAAGTGGAGAGATTCTTACTCAAGATTTATACACAGAATTCTGGACCTAGTGGTAAAATAAATACTTCACATTTTCTGTAAGATGAAGCAAATGTTGTACCATATGCAACGTGATGCACGCCATTTCAATGTTCCACGATATAATACAAGCTTGGTCGCCTAGGTAACAGAAAGCACATAAAAGTGTTGAGAAACAATGGCCGTTTGGGTGGTCTACAGCACTCTGCATTACCGATCGCTGTTCCGTTATGCATATTGAGCAGTTTATTGGCTTGCGTAAACACAGAACGATAGTCTCTGGCTGTTTAAAAATTCATGGGATGCAAAAGAGAAATGAAGTGATGTTAGATATTTTAAACACAAGCACGGTTTCCCAGGAAAGTGTGTGAAGCAAGAGATAAAACTAATAACGTGTTATGTCTCAAACAGTTTAGCAACCCATTGTGGGTTGCCCAGATCGAGGCTTAAACTCTTCATTAAATTCCCTGACCGTTATTAGCTTAAGGGCGTGAAGCTGGCCAACCGAAATGGGCATATATTTAACGGTAGATAATGTAAAATATATGCCAGATATCAAGAGCAAATAACATAGAATACTAAGGGAACGGTTAATGCATTAAACTGTTTCGTTAATATAAATATTTTGTGACACACACGTCCTTCTTCTTACTGCAGCAAGTATTGGTCTATGTTTTACAGTTTATCACTTATATAAAAATACCAACCTTCATTCTTAGTGAAGATAAAATTACAGAATATTCTTTAAAGTTAAAGCTATATATTTTATTTCATACTCTGATATAAACACGTGGTTTATCAACAATATCCGTTGAACTATTTAGAAGGATAAACACTGAAAAATCTCTTTAAACTTAAATGGTAATTTTAGCTGGGAGTTTTGTTGAATCTACATGTTTTGTCTTTGTAATATCTTTAACGCTAAGTGTGACGTTTATTCTATGTTCTGTTTTTCATTTATATTAAACACTTAAACATACGCAGGGATACTCTTCTAACTCATTTGCAGTGGATTCACAGGAGCTGAAAAGATATATTTTGGATGAAACCACTGGATATATAGAAACTTCTGGTTTGAAATAGAATACATATTTTGAGGTAATGGCAGGATTAAAAAGGAAGTGTATTTAACCAAATGTATAGGTTTGGATCAGAATAGATATATCGAAATAACTGCCAACATAAATTCTGGGAACAAAATTTATACGCATGCGCTTGTCTATGAACAGCATGATTTTGAAATTAAAAAATTATATTAATATAACATTTCACACACGAGTCAAACACTGCTTAAGCAGAGATAACAAGCAAATATCCACAATCCTGAGTTTATAAATTAATGAAAAATAAAATGTTTCACTCTCCGATCTGAAAATAGGATGCTACAGAAATCAACAACAGCAAAAATGTTATATTTAAATACTTTCTCTGCCAATTCTTGTTTATGTATCCTCACAGAAGCTTACTGTTCTATCTACTTTATGTAAACCAAAATAGACATTTACAGATATAGTATACTTAAATATCTTCTTATAGGTACAATTGGAAAAGTAGTATAAAATAGGCCTAAACAATAATCAAATCCTGTAAGAGCCGGTCTCTGTGTGATTGATTTGAACTTCTGTTCTTGTGACATAGCTAGGAGAAGAAAAAAATGAGTAACGATTTTTTGTTTGAGAAAATTTTAAGTATTTCAAAATTCATAGCACTAACAAAGAATTTCTCAGGAATTTATAATTAAAAAAATGTATGTCAAATTAATTCTATGTCGTACACGAAATCTACTATTTCGTATCCAAGATTTGATGTCACCTCTTCTGATTTACGAGCTATGCAAAATAATTCAAAATGAACAACACTTCAGAAACTATTCGCAGAAAATTCAAGATATGCAAATATATTTAATCTTTCATGTAAATGTCTTAAATATACGACAATTTAATTAAAAACATTTGAGCTATTTTTTAGAAATAAAATTCTTTTTCAAAACAGTTATATCTACGAGTTATTTTTCTTTCTCTTTAAATGTTCGTGACTCGTCCTAGGGAAACGCTTAAATTTTGGTACTTAATCAATTGTCGACACACACACACACAAACACACACACACACACACACACACACACACACACACACACACACACACACACACACACACACACACACACCTATACCTTCCAAAATTGCTTTTCTAAGGATTCAGGGAATCTCAGAATATGTATTTCTGGGGAAATCTGAGTTAAAGTTTGTGGGCGGAATAAAATAGTTCCTCTACTTTTTATATTAGAGGAATTAAAACCAACAGTTCCTATAAATAATTAGTTCTCGCTTCCGATACATACGAAATGATTGCATTTTAATGCATTCCGGAATTTACAAAAGACATAACGTAGCCGTAATTTAATTTGCAATAGTTTTCTAAGACGTAAGTGTCAAAGAATACGTGATATTAAATTGTAACACTTTCCTTTATTTCTCATTTTAAATTCTATTCCTTTCTTTTGGTTTTCACGCGTATCTCTATCCACTTTGACGACAAGCCTTAAAACTCTTTATCCTGCAAGTTAAAAGAATTTAAAAGTTCCCTTCTCGTTTTTCTTGGGAATGAAAAGGGAGAGGAGGAGTAAGGCAAATAACTTTTCAAAGACTAAATTCAATTTAAGGGTTGCTTGTCTCTTTTCTTAGTTTTTTTCTTTCATTTCTCTGTGCTACTCCAGCATGCTTTGTGGTTGAGTGAAACACTGAAGGCCATGTGTAGAGAGCTTGGTCACCCGCAGTTGTGATTTATCTGTGAATGAAACTTTTCAAGAGAATTCTAGCCAGCAGAAGGCTAATAATAAGAAAGATGTGGTGGATACCAAAACTTTTATCTCTCTCGAAGTCTTTCCTTTATTGAAAAGCGCCGCGTAAAATTTTGGCGCGTGAATCTCTTGGGAAAAACACGTACAGAAACTGTCAGATGCACAATAAATCTAACGAACTGGTCCACTCCGGCTTTTATTAGGCATAAAAGGATCTCTTTCGGTGTTTTAAGTGCCACAAATTGATAAGACCTAATATTTCAAAGAAAGGAGTTTTATTTGTAACGTTTCCAACAAAATATTTGCATCACGGAGAAAAGCATATCAGCCACAGTGTTTGAAAATCACACTCGCATATTTACGAGTAGCTGCAGTTTTGTTGTGTTATAGTATTTCCATAAAAAAGATCGTAAGAAAAAGCTAAATTCTAACTTATCGTGACTGGCTCCTCATCCGCTTTTCAGCTTTTCTGATTAAATGAGGCCAATGAATGCTCTAATGAGTGTATTGGACTTCGAAGATCGTCCACAATATAAAATTTTATTACATTTACTATGCATGCACCAAGTAACATTGATTTGTCGTCTGCGATGTTAGATGAATGAGGAGAAGACCTATGCAGGTTCTACTAAAACAGAAGTGTTAAATAAGTGTGGAACACGAAGAGTTGCAGGAGTTGGCCTCGTGTCCGTTCTTAAAATTAAATTTCGGTTTCAACTCTAAGATATATTAATTTATTTTGTCTGTGTCGGAATAATTACTAGTCAAGCTTGGATTTTCGTGTGATTAAGCATGTAAAGATTGTAGAGAGAAAGAAATCTAGTTAGTTTATTACCTATTTATTATTACAATATCTAGCAGATACAACTTCATGCATAGTGTCTCCGATCGCATTGTTGCGGCTGGCGCAGCCGGCGCACACAAAGGGAGAGATAGTGCATCGCAGAGATAAAAACCTTGCCGAAAAAGATAAAGACAGATGACTGGAAGGTTCATCTTTCTATTGCCGCCTTGTCTGTTAGAGAGCATTCCACAAATTTCGAGGACAATGAGTAGCGCTATAATAGAAGCCGCGGATCGCCAGTTGAGGCAGTCGTATTCGGAACATGATAATCGTGCTCCTGCAGCTTTTTTTTTTTTTTTTTTTTGTTTTGAAAATGAACTCTTCTGTCTGTGGTCGAGGACCTTGAAGATTGTAATTGTGTATGTTACGTAATTCTGCTACTTTAAGGGTTTACCAAAGTGTGTTTCAACGGAAATAAAGAGCAGTTACTGCAAACTGGACTTCTAAGTTTACGAACCCACAAAAGTCACAATATATAACACTTATAGTATATAACAAACACAAAATATTACATACTCCTCGTTTTGGAATTGCATTTTCCCATGCCCCATTATAATTAATCCAGTTTGTGTATATAATGGAGCATTTTAAAACTTGGGATCTAGATTTTTGTTTCCGTTTATACCTTATACCTACTATTTTTCCTAATTGTTCTCATTATTCTTCCCTGTTTCCAAAGCCATTCTTGTCTTACCTTGGCAATAATTTTTTCCAGTTTTATTATGTTTTCTTCTGATCTTACATTCAAGATTCTTATGAATATTAATACCTTAAATAAGAGGTTTATTTACTTTTAATTTGGGTATATTCTTTTTTTAGTCATATAGTAAAAACACTTTCTTTCGCATTACCTTTATGATTAAGTTTTATGTTATAGGTTCTGATTTAAATTCATTTACTTTTTATTTGAAATTAATTTTTATTGCCTTTTTATATATTTGAGTTCTGCTTCTTATCTCATTTGGTATGCCTTCCCACTTATGCAAAATAAATTCGTCTCTCTAATATTTGTTTTTGACAGTCAAAATTATGTCAAGTACTATTTTCTTTTTCACATATTAGACATCTTCCCTTAATATATCCATTCCATGCCAACCCTTCTCTTCCTACTTTATCAAGATGTCAGTATATTTTTCTCTGCCCCGAACATTTTTAATGTTTTATATAATTTCAGAGATCTTTTTTATTAATATTACACCATAACTCTTGTTTTCCAATATCTTCAATTCTTGGAAATTAATTATTCTTTCACACTGGCCGTGTGTAGGCTAAAGTGTGGAAACCTAGAGTCAAACTGACCAAATCAATGCCATAACCGGGATTTGAACCACGGATCTATATCTATTTATAAAGCCCGGGCCTTTAAGTACTTACGTGTTGTAAATCGCCATTAAGGTAGCTGTCTCATATGTTTATGAGAACTCCTAAGTGGTTTACTGGGAAAAGCATTAGTCAGTTGGAGAATTTAATGTCATGTCGGCACGTTGATCATAGTAGCTCAATGGTTAGAGCGGCTGGACGGAGACCAGAAGATCCGTGGTTCAAATACCGGCTATGACATTGAATTTTTCAGTTTTATTCTACGTTTCCACATTTTAAATTCTTGTTTTTACTTCTTTCCAGAATGCCTTTTCTATTCTTATATATCTAATTCTCTCTCCCCTTTGTTCTTGTTTGTGCTACCAAGCACTGTTTAGCGGTATTCTCCTCATCTAAATTCCATATTCTGAGCCAAAATTTCAATATTCTTTTGATACCGAAATTATGGTTTGCCAGAAGCAGTCATGATAGATGTCAAAGGAATGTTGGTTCTTTGTCAAGACCAGGGCAAGGCCAGTTCAGTTGGGGAAAGTGTCTAACAAATTCGTGTAAGAAACCGTGTCCTTAGAAGATTTCTAAAGGAATTGTCACTTGACGAGTATGAATAGGGAATTCTTTGGGTCATTTACAATGGCGACCAAAACAGCCACAAAGGGACTTTGTTTAAAAAAAGAGTTGAGAGTGAAAGTTAGAGATATACACGCGCGCAGCTGTGGTCAGGGGAGCACTCTTCGGCGTAAGGCCGATGGAGACGGTTCGCGGCTAGGAAGCCATTATAAACGGTCTTCGGCTTGAAGCCGAGAGAGGAGTCTGAGACGTGAAGCCTATTAGAGCGGTCAACTTGTTCTGTCTGGAATATTTGTCGGGTCATAAAAATTTATCGAGTAATAAACGATTAGCATTCAATAATTCTAAACTGAGATTGGTAACCCTCGGTCGGCAACTTCCACTTCGATGTTTGAAGAGAAGCAATGAATAAATAATTTGGAGACGGGTATTCCAGTGTTGTGAAAATCCCCTTCTCACACCCATCCACGCATACCCTGAGAGAAACCTCATTGCTCGCCAATCATATTTGCTTCAAACTGGCGCACAACGTGGAGCTGTGGTAACACTTGATCGCCACCATCTTTAATGTTGCTTCAAAATGGCGCGCCAACGCGGGACACGATACGAGAAGAAAGTTTGACACGAGCAGCACATTCAACCCGAGAGGCAGATTCAACAAGAGAAGGAGGTTCAACCTGAGGAGGAGGTTCGACCGAGAACGAGTTTCAACCCGACAACGAGGTGCAACAGGAGGAGGTTCGACACGAGGACGTTTGACAAGTAGCTCTACAGCAGTCCTAACTGGAAAGAAGAAAGGAGGCCGACATCATCAGAAACATCAGGAACCAGTAGGAAATCAAAGGTACAAAGTGTTAAATTATATACTAGACTATTGTGAATGTATTTAAGGAGTGGAAAAATGCTGAGTCAAAATTCTGTAGAAAGCATGGGAGTTCAGGAGGTTGATGATAGTAGCAGTAGGCAGGAAGTCGAAGTACCAGAGTGTAGTAGAACTGTCCTAGATAATGTAGAAAGGGAAATAAATATGTTAGAGGAAATTAGAAAAGTGTTCGCAAGTGTTGAAAGTTTAAGTGAAAGTTTAAGTAAAAAGATAGATGATAATTATCAAAGTTTAAGTGAAGGTTTACGTAAAGAGATGAAGGATAACAATCAAAGTTTAAGTGAAAGTTTAAGTAAAAAGATAGATGATAACAATCAAAGTTTAAAAAAGATAGAAGGAAAGATAAAAAGTGGTTTTCAAAAGTTAGAGGCAGGACAAATAGAACTAGGAAAGAAGTTAGAAAATCAACAACAGTCGTTAGAAAATTTCGGGAAAGATAGTCAGGAAGTAGAGAACGTAAGAGAAGAAGCTGATCAGGTAACAGACAAGGTAGGAAAAGATGTTAGTGAGGAGTCGGAGAATGCTGAAACTGAAATTTTGAATCTAGTTAATGAAAGGACAGATAGCGAAAACAGAAAACTGAGGGAGGAAATCGTACAGAAAGTAGATAAAGAAAGACAAATAGCTAGAAAAGAATTAGAAGAAACTAGGAGTAGACTAGAACTATCAGAGTGGGAAAATAGAAAACCGACGCGGTATTTGGAGGAAACCAAAAATCAAATGAATGAGGTAGCAATAGATATCACGGCGACGAAAGAAACATTGAAAAGCATTCAAAATCGAGGGAGAAACGAAAGAGAAATATTAAAATATTTCGGGCAAGGAGCACAATTCCATCAGAATATGTGTAGAAAATATAGGACAAGATATCTATGTACAATATCTAAGCTAGATATGGAAAAATCATGGGGATGTAGAATAAATAAGTCCTTTGTACATGGAAAAGTCCGCAAAATCCTCTTGTATTTTCGAAGTACGTTGTAGGATGATGAATTTTCTTGTAAATGGTAGGAACTTAGGCTAAAGCATTTTAAAATTGCCATAACAAATGGTTAAAGGAGAAGAAACGAATTTGTAAAATGTATAGGTTAAGTATAAACAGTGTTGTGACAGTGCAGTGAAACTTAAAACTAAACAAGTGAAAAAAATATAGTAATGAAAATCAGAACACTTAAAGACTTTTGAAAATAATTTTTATATAGAATCATAAAGAAGTATTCGGAAATGTATAAAAAATAACCAGTTAAAAAAAATCAGAACAATGACAGACTTTTGGAAGGAATATTTATATAGAATCCAGGAGAACAATTCAGAAATGTTGTATATATAATATTATTAATGTACAATTGGTTTCAACATGGGAGTGTATCTTTTTGAATTGTTTCAAGTGTAATAGCAATATGAATTAATTTTAAGTAGATCAGATGAAAAAAAAAAGCAGATGTAGATTGAAATATTTTCCGAGTAATATTTAAAAGTTGAAAATTGCAGATCAGAATGTTGGTATATTTTAAATGAACTGTTGTTATGTAACCATGTGAATAATTTTTAGGAAATGTCATGTAAAAATTAATGTTGTGAAAAGAAATTGTAAAAGGAATTGGAACTTGCTGACAAAGGTCTAATATTTTGCGTTATATTCGGGCAAGACATATATATTATTTCATTATGGGATAATCAAATAATATCTATGGGGGCATTTGATACCGAAATTATGGTTTGCCAGAAGCAGTCATGATAGATGTCAAAGGAATGTTGGTTCTTTGTCAAGACCAGGGCAAGCCAGTTCAGTTGGAGAAAGTGTCTAACAAAGCCGTGTAAGAAACCGTGTCCTTAGAAGATTTCTAAAGGAATTGTCACTTGACGAGTATGAATAGGGAATTCTTTGGGTCATTTACAATGGCGACCAAAACAGCCACAAAGGGACTTTGTTTAAAAAAAGAGTCGAGAGGGAAAGTTAGAGATATACACGCGCGCAGCTGTGGTCAGGGGAGCACTATTCGGCGTAAGGCCGATGGAGCCGGTTCGCGGCTAGGAAGCCATTATAAACGGTCTTCGGCTTGAAGCCGAGAGAGGAGTCTGAGACGTGAAGCCTATTAGAGCGGTCAACTTGTTCTGTCTCGAATATTTGTCGGGTCATAAAATTTATCGAGTAATAAACGATTAGCATTCAATAATTCTAAACTGAGATTGGTAACCCTCGGTCGGCAACTTCCACTTCGATGTTTGAAAAGAAGCAGTGAATAAATAATTTGGAGACGGGTATTCCAGTGTTGAGAAAATCCCCTTCTCACACCCATCCACGCATACCCTGAGAGAAACCTCGTTGCTCACCAATCATATTTGTCATCGTTCACCAATTATATTATAATTGTATCAAATTGGCGTTCCAACGTGGAACTTGTGTACACCCATAAACTATACTGCTTCACTTTCCATCACCTTACTTTTGTAACCTAATCTTCTTAATTCCATTATAGTCGCCTCATTCGGTGAAGATCTAGTTAAGCCTAAAACAGGTCTACAAAATAGTCTATTTATAACATTTATCGCTTTCCATCCTTCATCTGGCCCCCTGTTTCATTCCATATAGCATTCGGCTTTCTAAAATTGAACCAAACACCCTTTCTAAATATTTTACTTGCATATTTGCTATTTTGTTAATACATATTCTAATAACACTCTCAGCAATTTTTCCATCTGCCAGAGCTTTCCTTTTTTGGTCACTCCATTCACCATTACTAGATAACCTTCTCATAGGTAATCAATACTCTTAATCACCTCAATTTCTGAACCTTCCCACCACCCACAAATCTAGTTAGTACCTGTAATATGGAAGCAAATCTCGTACATTTTTCTCGCTTTCATCACCTGGTGGTTTCTGTTTCACTGTTTTTCAGCATTTACAACTTCAGTAATCATGTATAAAAGGTCTATAGCTTTTCTCATCGTTTAGTCCACAAAATGTCTGCAGATATAAGGTATAAATCCCCTTAAATTTTTCGAAATGTTCTCAATGTTCTCTTGGACTCAATATTGCAAAATGCATTAGTATAAGTAATTGTTGGTTTATTTTATTGCATTGTAGCAGAATTTCATATGTTTGAGGTGCTGTGACATTTCATGTTGATCATTTCGAAGCCCTAAGTCGGGAGGCCTATGCTACAGGATTTTAAAGTTGGTAAATTGGATGTTGCGATGATCTCCGCGCAGATTATCTTGAAGCTGGATTCTGGAACTTACCTCGGCTACTCTTGAGATCCTATTGTAGGGTGCCGTCGCAGATGTGAGATGGTGGTAGAATTGTGTCCAGATAAAATAAATGTAATACTTTCTTTTTCCAAATTGTAAATTTTTTATATTTTACTTTTCTCCCTTCCTTACCAATGTTGGTGCTAGGAGTCGCTGGGGTTCCCTCAGAGCGAGGAAGTCGGAGCAGCCATGGTCGTTAAAATGTATGTCTCTAGCGTTCCGCCTCGTAGAGGGTCGGGGGCTCGAGTCCCGCTCTGGGCATGGGGGTTTATGTGTATAGTGAATATTTGTGTAACTAGGAAAACAGGTAAGAAAATAAACGTAAATAATGAAAAATTGGTTAAATAAGAAATTGGTGGAGCGATGGTGGGGGGAAGCCGGAGGACCCGGAAGAAATCCACCCCAGCGCCATGTTTTCCACCACAAATCGCACTTTGCGGTCGCTTGGGATCGAACACGGGCCGCCTAGGTGAGAGCCAAGCGGCCTAACCACTCAGCCATGGCGCGGCCCAACTTGTAATTTTAATTTATATAAATCATTTAAATAACACTTTTAAACACTTAACCAAATAATAACTTGTACTATACGTCGATGTTATATAACATTAACAACACTTTCTTTTGCTACCGCATTAGTCTTGCAAACTGACGGACCTTCACAAACACGTTCGTTCCGTACGACGGTTAAGCGTAGAAGAAGGAGGCTGTGCCAATCTCGATTTACTGGTCCTTCCGTTGCTATGGAAGTCAACATTTTACCATTAGCCCACGTCACAAACAATTATAATTATGTTCCTTGTTAGATTCAATAATATGCTTATAACTTGTCTTTTAAATCACTTTTCAACACTATTTAACACTCCGAATAATATTTCTTTTTAATTTAAATTAATTTTGTTGTTATCAAAATGGTAATTAATATTCAATTTTCTTTTCTTCTATCAAATTACTTTTGCACTTTCACTTGTCATAAACTTCGTCTATTATCCAATGCAATTAAAATCAATTTTAAATAAAACTGAACATAAAATAGCTATTTCAGCAATTATCCTTGATTCCTCATATTGTCGATCACGGCAGTGTAAGAAGAATGTCCTCGTTCCCTGAATCACTAAGTGCCAAATACGCATATCCCCCAATAACAAGTAGAAAGTAATTTCAAGCTGATCGGGGACAACAGGAATCTAAATGCCTGCCAAGTCCAATTTCTACCTCTCCTGCGTTACAGAAACGCACTTTTAACGCAAAGAATTTTGAAAACTTATTAATTTTGTTTTCTTGTTTATTTACCTTGATTCTTGTAAAACAAAAGGTAAAGAGACTTTGCAATGAGATAGGTCCCAATATTTAGAGCATGGTCTTAAATATAAAGCCATTTCACAAGAATTAAAACAAATTACTCTCTTGGTTATTTAATTTTATTATTTAGATGCTGGTTTATGTGCAAAATTTTGGTAATAAAATCACTATATCAAGGATAAAAGGTCCCGATATAACGTCAACGTAAGATTAACAAAATATATATTTTTAAATTACTTATCAAAGGGGTAAAACGATACACTAGTTATAGCTTGTATTTTTTACTTTCTCTACCTGTGTCTAAGAGATAGAGTTATTACATTCCTTCCAAAAATTTCAGAAATACATGTTTTGAAGTCTCCTGTATGCAAGAATAAGCTTCCAGAAAAGCAAATTTATAAATAAGAAACTAAATTAATATGTACCAAACTTATTTAAGCTTTTTATCTTCAGTGAAAAAGTTTCCAGTTCAAAATAATTATTATTTTGTAATTTACGTCCTCCAACGTTAAGTCATATCGGACGATGAATGGAATGGGTGAAATGATGCTCACATGAGCCCAGGGTCCATAGAACTTAGAGTCACCCCACATTCGTCTTTTAGGATGAGGGAAAACCCCGGTAAAACCTTATCCAGGTAACTCACCCTGACCGAGATTCGAACTCGAGACCTCTTGAACGTGAGACAGACACGCTACCATCACGCTACCGAGGCGGCAGTTCAAAATAATCATTAAATGGAAAAAACCTGATTTTTCCACAAAAATTCCTTCCAAAGATTTTAACATATATTTAAGATATATTTATTATATTATATAAGCAAATAAATTTATTATATTGTACTTTGAGTTTGGCAAGTTATTTTTATTTGGAAGGAATTTTTGTATAATTTTGCATAAGGAAAGGTTATTGCCACACTTGGTAAGCGATTCGAACGCTTCTATAAGTTGTCTGGGGCCCATTTTTAAAGTCCCAGGTTCAAACTCACGGGATCACCAGCCTACCGAAGGTATTTTCCCGTTATTCCTTGATTGTATGACGAATGCTGAGTTGGATAACCGTATCCGCGAATTTTTCTATCACTCCTTTCGTAATATTTCATTCCCTTCTTGTTTACCGCCGTAAAAGTTATGGGGCGCACCACCTATATTATGATACTAAATTTGTTTTCACCTAAGCAGACCAATGACTACAAAATAACTTGTAATTCTTGTGGGTGTAGATCACAAAAAAGAGAGGGATAATCTCATGTAGAAGAAAGTAAACCAAAAGTGATAACTACATAAAACCCCACTAGACAACAAAGGTTCTTCAAACATCACAGTTTATTAAAAATAATCTGTTGCTTTAGCTATTTTCTAGATGTCATTATTCATTTGAACCTTTCAAAAACCTTCGTTTTTCTTTAATGTGCTTTGGTTTTTTAGTCCTTCAACTTGTTATAACGGAGTGAGTATAGAATTTCAAAGCCCCATATAGCCAGCAATTGTTTAACATTTTACAATCGCTTACATTTCCTTTCTGCAATTTGTGTAACGTTTGTCTCGGTTAATAAAAATATTAAAAGATAACCTTTTGTAAAATATAGCTAAAGTTATGTCGTTTTTATATCTAAAGCTATAAATGTTACATATTTTCAAATTGACGATAGTGGATAAAGAAGTTCATGCGAATGTAACACGTCAGAGCTTTATAAAGCAATTTCTGTTTTAGTTACAAGTCATTAGGTATAAAAAGGCTTTGTTTCCGAATTTTGAAATTTAATTTAGAGGTTACTGTTCAGTATATAATTTAGAAAGCATATTAATTTAGTTTTACTATCTACTTTAAAAATTGATGTGAAATCGGGAATTTTCTAGAAAATATTGCAATTATTTGGCCATGTATAATAAGTGGCCAGCCATCATTTTCTATTTAACACCATATGAATAAAACACAGAATATCCACATAATTATTGGCGGAGGGGCTATAAAGGAGGATAAATAAAAGTTGCTTTAAACCATATGCTAAAGTATAATGAAAGGAGATACATTGTCATGAATTACATAAAAAGACGATTACGTGAATATAAACATACTCCACTACTGAAACTGCAGGTTTAAGGAAATAAATTCTTTCTCTTTATGGAAATTCCGCTCTGCATTGATGCTGAATGGGATGCCTAATCAAAGGAGTATTACTTAACACCGGCAGATTCCGCTAAGCTACAAAGAGCGGACCGCTCAGCACATGTTCCTCTAGGCTAGAACATGTGCTCTGGTTAATGCTATCATAGTAATAGGTTTGCTTGCAGCAATGTTCCTCACTTTGCCTTCATAAAGCTAACTGGTATTTGGTATACTACCGTTACAGTTGTGGTCAACAAATCTTCAATGCTGGGGAAGTTAAGTAATACACAGACGTTTTAATACATGTAGCAATAAGATAGGATGCAGCCGAAACTAAGAGGCGGTACTGGCAGGGGTTTTCAAATAGACCTCTGCCCTCTTTAGGTGCATTTCGTAAACAGAATTCCATTATTGAGAGCTAACGGTAATATTACGGCACACAGAGACATACGCTACAATGCTAACATCCGCTTATTGCTGTATCTTCGTGATAGTCGTGTAACAACTGTTGGAAATGCAGGTTACATACGGCTAAATTGCATCCGTCGTTTTGAGATTATTATTAGGATTATCCTCTACTCTCTACAGAGTATGGAAGTATAACTGTGAGGGTGAATGTGCGTGTGAAAAATTAAATAAGTTAAAAGAGACAACAACCTACAGTAACATAACCTAAAAAGAGCTCAAAGAATAAAAAATATAATTAAAACTTTTATGTGAAATGTACCTGCTGTAGTACCTTGAAGTCATTACTTCACAACTTAATTTTAAATTAAATTAGAATTGTACAATAAAATGCACATTCTAATGTTACTGTAAATGCAACAATGTAGCCACCGGACTGCTCCGAACGTCAATACAGAAGACCCTGCAGGACAGAATGTGGCATCATTTGGATGACCTACATCATGTATTGCATCATGTATAGTCAAAATCCAGATTTTATCAGGAAGTTGATTCGG
Source organism: Mantis religiosa (assembly GCA_030765055.1). Taxonomy (NCBI): domain Eukaryota; kingdom Metazoa; phylum Arthropoda; class Insecta; order Mantodea; family Mantidae; genus Mantis; species Mantis religiosa. The sequence goes on from CM060955.1 coordinate 39,820,326, forward strand.
AATTCATCATCATGCCCGCCTCGGTATTGTAGATGGTAGCGTGTCTGCCTCACGTTCAAGAGGTCCCGAGTTTGAATCTCGGTCAGGGTGAGTTAGCTGGATAAGGATTTTCCGGGGTTATCCCTTATCCTGAAAGACGAATGTCGGGTAACTCTAAGCTCCATGGACCCCGGACTCATTTGGGCATCATTTCACCCATTTCATTCATCGTCCGATATGACTTAACGTTGGAGGACGTAAATTAGAAAGAAATCATCATCATCATCATCATCATCATCATCATCATCATCATTTTCCTACATGATTTAGGCATTACTGCCTGTTGTAGTCCACACAATTTGTTTTATTGGTTCCATCCTTTTCTTGGTCTTCCTATGCTTCTCCGTCCTTCTGCTCTATAGTTCATAAAATATCGTGGTAATCTTTCTTTATCCATGTTTTGTATATGGGTTACCCAATTACTTCTATATTCTTGTACTCTGTCATTCAGGTCGAATACCTTTAGCTCTTCACGCATATCTTCATTTCGTTTGTGGTCGATTTTTCTATATCCCGCAATGCTTCTCAGAAATTTCATTTGCCTGAAGTTTTCTTTTATCTTTTACAGTTATGACCCATACTTCGCTGACATTACTTTGTAAAATTTAAGAACGGTATCTTTACTTGCTTTATTTTTTGGAATTCTTTTTGTTGTTCCATTTATTTAGTTGAATGTTGCTGAGATGACTTGGAACTAAAATGTTATTTAGAAGTGACTCTGCCACCAATGCTCTCAATCTTCATTATTGGGTTCCTCTTCCTGGATTGGAGCACATGCAAATCCAATGGGAAACTGACGAGGAGTTTGGTAATCTAGGAGACTGTATAACGGTGTCTATATTTAGAGCTCCACAATGTTACAGGTTGGAGTTATTTCCATCTATAGATATTTTGTCTTTAGAACACTTACGCTAAGGCAATATCGTTACTGCGGCGGGGCTGGCAAGTGGCCGCTCGGCTACCTGAACCTGTCTGCAGCTAATGGTCCTTCTCCGGCAGACTAATGGCCCGTGCAACAAAAGCTACTGTGCCACTTTCTTGCTCTAGAATATTCGTTTGGTAGGTTTGAAGTAGGTTTGTTTCCATAACGTTCGTTTTGTGCTCAGAGCTTTTCGACTTCTACACCTCGATAAACAACTTCTTCAGTAAGTAGTACAGAGTACTACTGTCGAGTATAGTTGAGTTATAGTATTGGCTCAGAAGGCAGTTGTGATTAAATTCGACCATCAGTAACGCTTTTTGTGTAATTTACGTCCTCCAAATGAAATGAAATATGTAGTGTTTAACGCCCGCTTTTACTACATACGGCACCGCAGGCGGTGACACTGATGATACATGAGATGAAGATGGAGCACCGGTGGAATGAGTTGGCGGGGGAAACCGGAGGTCCCGGAGAAAACCCGCCCCAGCACCGTGTTGTCCACCACAAATCTCACTTTGTGGTCGCCTGTACGTCCTCCAACGTTGTCATATTGGACGATGAATGAAATGGGTGAAATGATGCTCCAATGAGCCCGGGGTCCATGGATAAGGGAAACCCCTGGAAAGTACCTTAATCAGGTAACCCACCCTAACCAAGATTCGACCTCGGGATTTCTTGAACGTGAGGCAGACATGCTAAAACATGGCTACCGAGGCGGGCGTCATCAGTAACGTTTGTGTAAGCTGAGTGCCCCAATGATAAATGATCTCAGCACCAAATAGTTCTCAGTTTTGCTTCCATTGGTACTTCAGCTTTGGTTCGTACATAATGATACACCTATAAGCAGTTAGGAATCATCTCTGTGATCAATAGAGTGAATGATAGATATTTGTTTATGGCCCTGCCCTCCTTTAACTATTTTAGATTTTCTTAGCTTATAGGTGTATCAGATAAATCGTGTACAAAATACATCTGAAGAAACATGTGTAGTGACCTGGTTTCCTCAAATTTCAAAACATAGATTCTCCACAAAGCAACTATACCAGATGTACTTATTAGAAGTGCGCCAAGTACGGCGAGTTGCTGAACTAAGGCTCCAAAACAAAACCACATCACTTTCTTTTAAATATGGCAATTAATTTTACATTGATTTTGCTTAATGCATTATGTAATGTATTAACGGACGTTTGGGACTTTTATAACCTTGACTAAGTAGATATAAATATTCTAAATATCTTTAGAACAACAATGAAATTTACAACTTAAGCTTTTATGGAATTCTGAACTGTAGAACACGAGATGATATCATTTTAAAACTACACAATATGTTTATTTATTTTGCATGGAAGTGTAAAAAAGATTGGTTAGTGATATTTGCTTACACACATCAGAACAAATACGGAGTTAAAACGTATATCCCAAATGATTCACTAGCCAAATCAACACCGACTGCAAAAAACTATCAGCAAGTCCCTATGAGACTACGATATTCCCCTGAATATTTTTGGACATGTAAACAAATTCAGATTTTATATTTTGAACATGTTTTTAATGGTGACAAAGGTAATAACATGTAAAAATGATGTAAATTTTCCTTGCCGATTAAACCACACATGATTAAACTATATATTCCCGAGCTACCAGTCATCTCAAACATATCAAAGCAACAAAGTTTTGAGACAAGCATTGTCTCCATCTTCAGAATATAGGATATAAAACAGAGGAGAACATTTCGCGTACCTCCACCTACATTGAGTTGTATCGCGGCTAACACCGCAAGGAATAATACAGGGGTGGGAAGGAAAGTGCTATAGGTATGGATTTAACCTCCCTGTTGTCCCTAATACTCTCTAGATGCAGGCACACAGATACAAAACTCACTGGTCCTTCTCAAATTCGATTTTTTTTTCATTATAGGTTGTCGCTATTCAGATGTTTCTTTTTTCATTTTTATTATATTCTGTATCCTATTCTTAGAGTTTTTTTGAGATAGGAAATAGTTCTATTTATGTGCTAAGTGAGATAAGGAAGAAGGATGGGCTCTGATTTTTTTTCTTTGTCTTTGTAAGTCTCATAAATTGAAGTCCAAATGCTTACTCAGGAGGTTTCATATGTTAAGGTATCGTCTCAACCTGTATCTTTCAGCCTCTAGCCATGATTTAAACTCTAATAAAGTCAGTTGCTCGAAACTAAGGCAGTAATGGTAGAAACCAAAGTCAACCATATCTGTGGGTTCTCAGTTGCTCCCTCTGGATGTTCCAAGTTAACAAAACTGAGGTTACAGAATTCTCAGACGTTATCCCAATCAAAATGTGTAGTGTCTAACGCCCGCTTTTACTACACACGGCACCGCAGGCGATGACACTGATGATACATGAGATGAAGATGGAGCCCCGTTGGAATGAGATGGTGGGGGAAACCGGAGATCCCGGAGAAAACCCGCCCCAGCGCCGTGTTGTCCACCACCAATCTCACTTTGCGGTCGCCTGGGATCGAACGCGGGCCGCCTTGGTGAGAGCCAAGCGGTCTAACCACTGAGCCATGGCGCGGCCAAATATCCAAATCATGTGTCCCGTCTACTGCTTGGTCCATTTCCAGATGTCACGTACCATTACGCAGCTGGTTATTCTATGGAGTTGCGTATCTACGTGTCCACAATGTTTACACCACGGCGCAGGCACTATATTGTGTTTATGTTTCTTAGCTTCCGTGGGAATGATTTCGTTTACAAACTGATACAAGGTTACTTTCCAGTCCAATAGTACAAAACAATAGCCGAAGAGTTTCCATTTATTTTTCAGGGAGTATTTGGATATTTGAGAACAATCGCCGGCACTGCCTAGAAATCCTTTACTAATTCCTTATATATGATTTTGGATGTTAACGTCGTTGTTGTCCTTGCAATTAAAGGCAAAACTCTCTCATAATCCCTTCGCAGCTGCCGAAAGGCTGCAGGAGCTACCATATGTGCGCCAATCACTTGTTTGTATCCACAATCTCAAATATAAGAATTTGTATTTACTTAGCGAGTAAACAATGAGTTGAAACTGTATGTAATTAAACAACGTAGGATCATACTGTGAAATGTATGCCCAGTTATCCCAAACTCTGTTCTTGAACGTGCTTTAAGCAACTTTGGAACTAATACCACATCTGCAATCATGCATATTTGAGCAAGATTAACATCCCAGACTATTCTCACATAGCTTCCGGCGTCAACTCTATGTTCAACCTTTACTCAGCTTTGCAGCTTCTATGAGAACGCATACAATTCAAGTGACTACAAAGTAGCCCTAACCTATACTAAAGATTTGCAAGGAATGGTGAACATGCTTGGCAAGATATACCCCCACGTTACAGGCAACAGCTTTAAAAATCGTACAACTCGACTGCAGAAGAAATTAATGGCATTAATAAAGAGCGGTTCTGATGTACCAAAACCATTCGCTATGGATGCTGATGAGGTTGAAGGGTCCCTCACTTCATAATGAAGTGCGAACTCATCCTACTACAATTGAATATCGGTAGTTATCACTCACATTTTGAAAATCCACAGTTGTTTCTCACTCCCACAGTCCTCTTATTCTATGTTTACAAGAGACCAACTTCAATGAAAATTATACAGCTCCTCTTAAACAACATTCTGGCTGTCATCGTAACTGCACAGGAGGTTGGCAAGCAAGTGGCGGTGTTGTGACTTATATTAAAGATTTTTATCAAATAAAGAAATACATCTTACAGTAGCGACGGTAGTTTTTTGCCGGTGACTTACTTTCTTCGCGCACTGGAGAGTCTATCAAGAAACAACAGATCTTCTTTGCTGTTTTACTACTTTGCTTTCACAAATGTTTTAATTTACAAGAAAATAAAAATCTGAGGTGATGCCTTTGTGGCTTGTGGCACATGGAAGTGAGTTTGCCGATTCTCGTATGATGATATGTTTCATCTTCATAGATAACCAACCTTTCTTCGTCTCTAAGCGTTTTTATGGCACGTAAATATGACGCACCAATTTCTCATACACCTTTCCTATAACAAGACCCTGTTGTTCCTTGTTTTCTTCTACTTGAAACCTATGCCACATAAGATAGTCTTTAAACTAGTGCTTCCCCCTTTAATGTTAATGGAATCTTGATGTTTCAGGTGTCACAAATTTTGACAGTGTGTACAGATATCTCCTAAATATACAAATTATAAATTGTTTGGCGAGTTACGCACCTATCAAAGTCATCAATGACAGTGATTGTTTCTGGTACACGATGTACTTTCCAGATGTTTCAAAGGAGGTCATTTGTGCTTCAAATTTCTCCCCTTCTTTAATTATTTTACCGAATTTTCTCTCAGATACTTTTGTTGCTGCACTCACCCTGCCTTGCATTTTATTAGCATATCGCCAAAAACTGCTTCCCGTTTCAGAATTGATTGACATTGTTTATAACTTCGCGGTTTGGCTGTGAAGTGTTCTTCCACCAAATTTGCTTTAAATTGGAGGCATTTTAATCTAAATAAGAAAATATATAAAAGCACACACACATACACACGACAAAACGCTATTCATCATTGCGATTAATAATCACAATTTGTAAAACTCTCCATGAGTCGAACCTCTCCATGATACTGGCCATTTCAGTGTACTACGCATGACCGAGAGTGTAGGCCCAGCAACTGGATTCTAAACGACTGCGCACACGGTCTCCACCGGCACAGAAACATCGTCAGTACTGTGGTACTCCATTGGAGTCTGTAGTGTGTTTTATCAACAAGAGAGATCTGTATTGCAACCTTTACCTCCCAAGCAGTATCAGAGTTGATATATCTATGACTTCTGCACTGATTGCTCAATTCCTGAAACCATTTGTACTACTTAGTGACTTTAACATTCAACATATTGGGAAGTGAAAAAATTGACCAACGCGGAAAGATGTTAGAAACTTTACTACGACTTCGGATTTAACACCTTTCAATCTTCTAATGCCAACTCAGTATGACACCATAACATCTACAGCTGCAATGATCTCACCATGTGTTCCTCTAGCGTAGCATATTTATTCCAGTGATCTTGTCTATTCTATCCCTCAGGATAGCGACCACTTTCTGATCACCATCTCTGCTGAACATTTCACACCTACTTCTCGAATAAGGTTTTCCACTTGGAAGCTTAATAAAGCAAATTGGAATCTTTATAAATATTTATTTTTGAACGCTTTGCAACAGCTTCCAATTCCTTACATATTTTGCATTAATGGTTATCTATGAAATTGTTTTAAAATTATCTACCACTCTAGTCGAAACAGCAGAGCGTACCTACAACCAGATCTGGCAACTACAAAAGGATTGTTCCATGGTGAAAAATGCCAAGAAGCTATTAAGTTAACATAGCGCATGCTGTAAATACAAAAGAAATCCTACCTTAGTCACAGAATCTGAGTTCCAGCAACCCCGAGATGATACACGTCCTAAAATTAAACGCAGAAAAAGATAATCTTGGTTGACCTACGTCTCATCCGTTACCAAAAAAAAAAAAAAAAAAAAAAAAAAAAAAAAAAAAAAAATTCTCAGACTGTAATTTGGCGTATATTCCAAGGTTTTTGTGGTATCCGTCGGAAACCTGCGATATATCATCTTCGAATAACACCCTCTGACGAAGCCATCACTGAACCTCTGACGAAGCCATCACTGAACCTCTGACGAAGCCATCACTGAACCTCAGGTTATTGCAGATACTCTTGTATCTACCTTTTCTACGGTATCTAGTGAATCCAAGGATAACCAGGCAAACTCTCTAACTCGTTGCCCCTTACGAACAATTCGTTCCTTGGCGTTCACATATTGGAGCCATCTCTTCAACGAAGACTTTACAAGGCTGTAAGAGCAAAAGCGCTGGACCCGACAAAATTCCTTGTGCACTTCTTAAAGAACTGCAACAGAGTGACTTACAGTATTACTTGAAGTTATTCAATCACATTTGGATAGCACAACGCTTTCCCAGTCAGTGGCAATAATCCATTATGATTCTTATACCGAAGCCAAACAAGGATTATTCGCATCCTATCACCCTATTTGATTGACATACGCCATTTGTAAACTGCTAGAGAAGATCATTAACAGAAGATTGCGATGGTTTTTGTAATGCAAACAATTCTTCCACCACTTACAAAGTGGGTTCCGCCATTACAGATATACTCTAGATACCTTGGTGATACTGGAGTCTGAAATTTGCGACGCTTTTACCAGCTAACAGGATATTTATATTGTATGTCTCGATATTGCAAAGCCTACGATACGGTGAAACGTCCTCACATCATTCTAGCACTGCTTAAGGTCAAGGATGTAGATGAAGGATGTGTTTGAGAGTCAATGGTGTTTGTCACAAAGTGTTGTCCTCGACATGGTATATCGCAGGGACCCGTAGTAAGTGTAACACTGTTTTAGTGGCTATTAACTCGATATTTTCATGTCTTAGACCTCCAGTAAAAGCAGTGCTGTTTGCTGATGATCTGACCATATAAGTCAAAGGAAAGAATGTTGCTGCTACACAACTACAATAAACAATCTTAAAAGTTGGAGCCAAAACACAGGTCTCAATTTTTCTTTCCCAAAAAGGTCAAACTATTGTTTTCTCAGATTGAAAACGGCTTCTACGCACTGCCAACCGCCAACTCCCAATGGAAAATACCGTCCGTATACTTGGCATTCATTTTGATTGCAAGTTGACTTGGATAGATCATCTTAAGCTTCTTAAAGCTGATTGTGTTCGGAGGCTCAATCTTTTAAGTCTTATCTGGCAGAGGCTGAGGAGCCGATCTCAGTGTTCTACTTTGCACTTGCAGAATGGCCATCCTCTTCAAGTTGGATTACGGTTCTATTGTTTATAACTCTGCCAAACTATGAAGTCTTACAATGCTTGACGTTGTTCAAACCTTAGAATTGCACTTGGGTCATTCCATACAAATCCTACAGAGAGCTTAAAAATTGCAGCTCATTAACCACCACTTTCTATCCGACGTAAAATGTTAAGTCTTACTCTTATTACCAAGGCTTTCGCCAGACCTAATTCTAGTGTAGTTGCTTATACATATATCACGTCAAGACAATGCTCACTCCTACCTTTATCCCAAATTTTTTTACATATCTTGAAGAGTTTAAACTAACTATTCCTTCTCTCATTTCCCGTACCTTCAACAGAATGGTAAACCATGCAGAATCAAATCACCTGTCATCAACACCACATTGACAAAATATGTGAAAGCTGATAACCAAGGCATATCATGCTGTTCAAAGAATTGTGTATCACGTATGCCAACTATAAACCAATTTATATTGATGGTGCCGGATGTGACAACAATAATAGCAGCCTGCCTCGGTAGCGTAGATGGTAGCGTGTCTGCCTCACGTTCAAGAGGTCCCGAGTTCGAATCTCGGTCAGGGTGAGTTACCTGGATAAGGATTTCTCCGGGGTTTTCCCTTATCTGACAGACGAATGTCGGGTAACTCTGAGCTCCATGGACCCCGGACTCATATGAGCATCATTTCACCCATGTCACTCATCGTCCGACATGACTTAGCGTTGGAGGACGTAAAGTGCAAAAAATGGGGATTGCTCCTAGCCACGTCATGATGCATACTCTACCACACACTCTCACAATTTTCTCCGGTGAGCTGCTCTCCATTTCGCCATGAATTATATATCAAAGAATGAAAACTTCAAATCATTCATTATATACAGAGATTCCCTGAGTGCATTAATGGCTATACAATAACTACCTCATTGCCACATCTTGGTAAGGAAGATACGTGAATTATACATCGACCTTATTACATCAGGTAAACAGCTGGTTTTGGCATGGATACCAAATTATCTTGCTGATATTGGCGCAAAGCAGCTACCAAGCATCCCTCAAACTTATCAGATCTTAAGCTTCTACATGAAGACTATTTACGATATCTTAAAAGAACTCTACCACACCGATGGAAGACAGATTGGACAACTACATCCAAAAACAAACTGTAACTGTCTACAGCTATTAGAGCACTAACCCGGATAATAACCCCACTATGCATTGGTCCAACTACTCTTACTCATTCCTATATTCTCACCCGCGAACTTCCTCCTACATGTACTCTGTGTCTCCGTAGGGGAGGGGATCAGTCCTCTTCAGCTGCTGTAGTGCGAGCGCTGCGGACCCCTAGTACTCGTGGTACCTCTGACGTTACTAGAGGAACCTTGGGCCGAACATTCAAGCCCCTCCCTGAATGGGAGTTGTTCGGATTGGGTTGCACTTGTAGGGGCAGTGTATTCCCGACACCCGCGGGGATCGGATACCTCCGGCCAGGCTTCGGCCGCCCGGAGGGGGCAGAGGGTTGCTTAAAAAGTCCCGGGTACTTTCCTACAGAGCTAGGAGAAGGTGTGCTAGATCACTAGGCGATCCCACTGAGGTTATTCGGTAGTCTTCCCTGCGGGGTTGACGCGCGTAAGTGTGACGTATCCACTTCCACCCATCTTGATTTGATGGTGGGGGGAGCTTTTAGATTCAAGGTATTGCCCCATGGAAAGAGCCCCCAGTTTGTTAGAGGCTGGAGTTTTCGGAGTTTCGGGTAGACCTCGCGATGAAATGTACTCTGTGTTATTCTACTGTCACCGTTCACTATGTCCTCACTGCCCAAGATACACTAACCATGCACTTCTGTATGGAGTTCTTTAAAACTATCAACTTCATTAAGACATGGAATGTTAAAATTTAAATTCAAAGTGAACTTCATATACATATCTTACTGATTGGAAACAATGTATCTGTGTAGTTCTTTTTTTATTTATTCTGTATTTTCAATGCATTTCTTAATGTTTAGTCGCAATATGATTTTTATGTTCAAGTTACTTTAAATAACAAATAAATAGAAAATACGTTCAAAATGTACTTAAGATATTCTCCTGCGAAATAGAATACATAACTTGAATGTTCTCATTAGGTCTCTTCATTCTGGATGACTCTTGAACAATTGGTAAAGCGTAAGAGACAAATTCTTACTACACAAGATATGTAGTTGTTACCAAAGCACCATTTCTGTGCGGTAAAGCTTTTAGATATATTCCTTCTCAGTTTTCTTTAAACTTAAAAGGTGTATACTTAATCAAATAGAAAACCGTTATAGATTATTTTTCTAGGTCATGAAAAGTGAACGAAATTGCAAAGCCATCGCATAGCTACGAGATCATGAAAGACTTGCCAATGACTTAAATCTACTGTAGTGGAAGGAAATATGTAAAACATTTTTACAATTTTTATCTTGATTAACAGAAAATAAATGGAAGAATAGTATTTGTAAGAATAGTTTGTACAAATGAGAATAGAAAAAACCCATGTGAGTGCTTTAGTTTATTCCTCAAAGAGTCATACCCCAGAGTAACAACTAAAACCTTTAGTAAATTTTGCTTCATTATATCTTAAGGATATTCAGAGATTTCGTCATATGGCAAGAGCTTCTATATAAGTGTGCGGCTGTAATTAAGTACGACGATAGGCAACCAATACGTGTACAGTAACCACATAATGAGATATACATATTGTTAATCTCATACTTAATACGCAAGCTTATTTACTAGCCATTTGCAATGTAAACGAGACCTGACGCTTATAATTAATTTACATAATGCGGCAGATACTTCCATAAATGTGGTCAACACGTCATCAGTGAACCGTAACTACATGTCGGGTGGTCTCAGAAAAAAAAAAAAAAAAAAAAAAAAAAAAAAAAAAGCAAATTAAACCTTAAAAAGGCGTAAGAAAATAAAACAGAAAGGTGCCTACTGGAAGGGAAAGCGAAGCAGGAATAAAAAGAGTACAGAAGTGAGGTTTAGTATTGCTAGTGTAACTGTCTACTGTGACCATACATCTCGAACAACTAATATGTGATACTTTGGTTACTACTGTCACAGCTTTCACGGATTTATTGTATAGTGGATAACATTACACCATAAAAAGTATAACGGAATTCTATAAATAACTGATACTTAATTTGCAAACATAAACATGACTTAAAAATGTATCTTTTATATCTTTTTCTAAAATTATACTAAATCTTGTAATTTTTGTCCAAATGTTTTACAAATGCCCTTCCTTAATTGAACTATAAGTTTAATAATGCTAATTAGACAGGTGTTTCACATAAATCAGAAATAGTATCTCCAAGAAAGCTAAAGCTAGAAATGTTAAAGTGTAAACAAAGGAGGGTACTTATAGCGCACTGCTAGTTAACATACCCCTAGAGGCAGATATGAAACTATGAAAATATGACTGCACAGCCAACTGATGTCAAGTGTCATCTCCTGATGAATTTAGTGACCCCACAATACCTCCCATCACCAAAAACAGCATTTACAGTGTGCAAGCATCCGCGTCATCTGTCCTGCACGCGCCTTTAAACACACCTTACAATTGAAAAGGAAATGCATTGAAGAGAAATAATGGAAACGAATTCAGTGTATGAAAATAAGAGTCCGGACGCTTACCTCAGTGACAAGGTGAAAGCATGAAAACCTATGTATGTGCAGTCGACGGGAATCAAACTCTCTAGTTTCCGAATTGAAGACGCCACCTCGCAAAAAGTTAAACAATGTGCTATATTATTGAAATATTAACACACAGTACTAATTTTACATTCATTTAATTACATTTACTAAATTTATTTAAAACGTTCCGGTTGTTTCAGAAAAAAATTAAAACCTTCAAATATAACCTAAACTTATCACCATGGTACCAATTTTACCATAATTTAAATAATTTAAAAATAATCAATATCGAAATCTCCCTTATTATAGGTTTCTGCTGAAAATATCAAGAGATTGATTTCGATCTATGCTGTGTGAAATTGTTTAACAAGCAGAAGTGTAAGAAAAGCTAAAGTCCAGTAAAAGATATTGCATGGAAATATAGTCCATTACAATATGTATTTTGGGTTTTTAAATGGTTACTTGTTGAAACTTTGAGAGCAGAAGTTATGATTGTTTGGAACTAAAATACTCTTTGCACATAAAAAACTAATTTTTGAAAATGTTAAAAATGTTAGGAAACTTTAATTATAGGTACTCTTAAGCGATGCCTGACTGCATTTTATACATTTATTTACTCTCAGTTCTTATCACCGTCATCATCATTATTCATTAATTATAAAATATCCATTTGACAAATACTGGTAAGCAAAGTACTCACTAGTGAAAGACACGCATCAGCATACACCATGGGATCTATATTTAGAGTCTGTCATCAAGTACATTCAGTAATGTATCTTATGGTTGAGCAGTGGGTTAGGGTGTAGTAGCCCTGGTTCTTGGCCACAAAATGTTCCCGGGTTCGATCTCAGCGATAGGGTGTGGCTTTCAAGCCAAAGTACTTCAGTGTTCCACCATTGGACTCCTAGTAGGAGATTGGAGTAGCACAACAAATCTTTAGGTGGACCTGAGGATCGTTAAGCACTCTCCAATCGCCACAACCAACATCATTACTACTATATGTACAAAAATAACTGATGAGTTCGTAAGGGTTCCCAAAACCATGTTTCGTTATCCTCCAACGCAGAAGAGATCTATGGGCCTTTCACGGAATCGCTGGACATAAAACTCGTTTGTGAGTTCGTAAAGGATCACTACATTTAAGACTTGCATGAAAGGAGAAGAAGAAGAACAACAACAAGACAACTTAGATGTAATCAACAACTGTACCATCATCCAATATTATTCAATATAGCATTCAACTACACAACTGCTCCTCCAGGGTGGGTTGTTGCTAGTTTCTGTTTCTCTAATTAGGTGAGCCCCTGGCAAATCTAAGCATGGACAAATTCTTGTTTAATATGTTTATTAGATTGGTCAGCAATAATACATGCTTTGCAGATCTGAGAGAACAGATACAAAATATTTATAGAGTAATAATAATATTGTAGAGGTAGGACAATGTGCCTTCTCTGAACTAATACAAATGTGATACTGCACTAATAAAATTTGATACCAAGCTATTAAAATGGTATACATACATAAATAGTGAGAATTTACAAACTAGAACAGAAGAATAGAAAAGCAAATTGGAACAGCAGATCATTCAGAAGTGGAAGTGTCATCAGTGTAAGGCAGGTCCTGTAGTAGTCGTCGCTTCAGTCGCATTGGCTGGCGACTTCGGACGCCGATGTTATACGTCACAGATCCTGGGACGTGGCGTAGATTGTAGAAGAAGCGTCGAGCAGTCTGTCGGATGAAATGGTGGAGAGGAGGAAGTCCCAGCTCGTGATGTAGCTGCTGGTTGCGGACAAATCAAGGAGCATTGGTGGCGATTCGTAGGAATCGACTCTGGATGACCTGTAGGCGCCTCAGGTGACAAGTACCGGCCATGGACAAATTCGCCCACATAAACTAAGATCAAATTAATTTAGTTTTCTTCTTGGAAATTAGATTCGTTGAGGCATAAAAATAATATCTATAAATATTCTATAATGTTCTTTGACAAATATAAATAATTCTGTCTTTAAAATGAGATATTAAAATATTAAAGGCTTTTCAGCGCTTAAGTTGCTAATGTATACAAAATTGTAAACATTTAATTAAACTTTTTTCCAAAAGTGTTCCAACCAGTAACAAAACTTTATCTTGGAAGTGGTTAAAGTCACAACATTTCTTACTTGATACAAATCTACACGGTTTTCGTATAATAAGACCTTGTCTGTCCTTTATGGTTAACCCATTATACAAAATGTAAATTCAGAATGACGAGAACCTTACAGGTTATTTCAGGAAAATAGGAGGTTAAATTTCTTACTGGTAATATCAATATTTCAAACCTGTGATATTTTAATAAAAATCGTTAGTCACTTTTAAGAATATAATAAGGAAAACCTTTGGTTTAGGTTAGGCTGATAACTACACACAGATACCCACATTCAGAGGATCATAAAAATCTGTTCTTAGTGAAATTTCGTTCAACGATATTTAATACAATACTTTCTCTACTTTCTAAACATAATCAGAGAAAAAAGTAAACATCACATTCCCTAGCATCACTACACAAAAGCTTCATCAAAGTTGTTTGTTCACGCTTTGCTTCAGTCTGGTGCGGATAACACGCACTGTAAACATTTGTTTCCCTGACTCTGTGTAGCTCATTTCTTTCAGAAAAGTACTAGCCTAAATGAACGCTTGTGCTTTTAAGCAAACATAATTTTCATTAAACAAAGTGGCGTGCTTATAAAGAGGCACGCTAACCTTGGTACAGTCAGCGAACAAAGTGCACGGTGAATCCCCTGATGGGCGGGAGCCATCTCACATAGCTGTCTCACATAGATAAAATGTATGAGACATTGATGGCTCATGTGTCTCAGAAATGTACACTAGAGTGTGAGGAAATGCTTTTTATGTTGGAAATGGAATGTTAAAGCAGCTTTCCGCTTTCCTCTTCTGCTTCCAGCAATTCCATTGCGCTAATTAGCTTACTCTTTGTAGGTCAGGTATGGATTAATGAACATAATAACATTAACACATTAGAGTTTGAAAATGTTATAAGATACGAAATGTTATACATACGTGGCTCATTAAAAACTGAAAAAAAAACTCAAATGTTTTAAAAGTGTTCCATATTGTGGAATGCTATATTTACCTGATTAAAAAGATAAAGCCAATTAAAATGTTGAGCAAATGTGTTGCGACACTAATTTATATTTCGCATACTTGATGTATTAAGTCAGAAACTGTTTAAAATACCACAATGAAATCTTAACAAGATATTACCCACCATCAAAATACTCTTATATTTAATACTGTTATTCAATAAGCCTGCACATTATTTTTAATTAAACATTTTTATTAACATTTGTTATTATAAATAACTTCTGATAACACCAAAGTGGTTACGCAACAGTACTTACAATCTCGTTCCACTTTCTCAAAATTTAACTAGGCTGTCTTCAGCTGTTTCTGAGAAAACGAATCATTTATACCATAAAAAGTCAATCACAGAAGAATTTGTTCAAAGTAAGAATCGAGAAACTTGACTTTTACCAACTTACAAAGAGGAGAATAACTTATTCTGAACACAAAACCGCCACACTTAACCAATGTACCAATTTCAAAAGCAAAAGTTATACCTAAAGAAGCTACGGCTAATCCCTTTACCAAAATCGTCTACCAAAATATGTAGGAGTTACAATTTTTGGTTTCTGTACCGCAAACTTGCATTAAGTGAGTGAGTGAATGTGTAGTGTTTTAAGGCCCGTCGACAACAAGGTCATTTGGGCCCGAAGTCAACACTAAAAACTAAAAGCTACACAAATTAAGCTAAAATGTAAAATAAAAATAAAAACACTCAACTATTAAAAGTACATAAAAACCCATCCCAAGACAACTTAAAATCTCTAATATTAACAAATATAAAATGCAAGTTAGACTTGTTTATTAAAACCGATTTGGGCAACAAACCGCAGTGCCTTAACCACGGCCACTGGGTCGTCCCCTAAAACACCCAGCAAGTTAGTCCCCAAGCCTACTGACTGGCGAACGCGGGCGTACTACGGGCACTCGAGTAATACGTGCCGCACAGTGAGGCGTACGGCACACGGAGCACACACTGGGGCCGGTTCTCCTTTTAACAAATGACCATGAGTCGCTCGTGTGTGCCCAATTCTCTGCCGGGTGAGTATCACCTCGGCTCGCCAGTTATCCCGGCAGGAAGTTAGCCAGGGTTGTACGCTCTCTTTATTGCCCGGAGTTGTGGGCCTTCCAAAGCTGTCCAGGATTGCTGCCAAGCAGATAGGAGTTGGCGACGGAAAAAGCGTTGCACATCCTGGTATGTGGTGTGGGTTCTTTTTCGGTTCGTTGTCCTAATGTGTGCTTGTTTAGGGCTGGAGTGTGAAAGGTTTGACGGTGAGGTGGAAAGGTGGGTGTTTTGTCTAATCGTCGGTGAGCTGGGATCTCTTTCTCAGGGTTCAGTTATGAAAAGTCGTATTGACCGTCTCTCAATTCCTTTATTTTTCTTTAGCCTGGCGCTCGTAGTTCTCTTGTTAACACTTGCGTTGTCTTCCTAATTTTCCTTTCCCCTTTACGATGTTTTTACGTTGCTTCGCGAACTCCCTTGTTATTCCCTATATTTGCACTATCTTCAAGACCATAACTCTAAGTCGGACTGCGACATCTGATCCTACTTTTATCACAATACTCAGTACCGGAGTAACCTTCCAATAACACGTCTTCTCCCCGTCGTCCTCACTAGCAGAGTGACGCTCTTTTGCCTGTCGTATTTTCAGCTTCTATCCTAGCTTTTCTTTCCTATCACCGCCCATTTTCTATTCCTTTCCTATTTTACGCCTATCACGTGGTTTACTCTACATTTTATTGGCAGGGTTTATTTCTTTAATTTTCTCTTATTGGTCACCTCCGTATGTCGTTCCTATGAATCAGTACTATTCTCCGCCCCTCTGGGTTGTATGACCTCTCAGCGTCATAACGGTATTCTATCATGCTTGGCTGAGTTTTCCTTATACCTCGCATATTTTACTGGCGTCTTGATGTCGGTTCTATTGTTCTGTGTTTCCTGCCTTGTCTGTGTGCCCAGAGGCAACTCCTGTCCAATTTTTCCTTCATTTGTACTGTATTGCTATTTCGAATGTTCTTTTTAACTATGTTTCTTATATCATTTATTCCCTTTTTATTCCCATTATGCTTATTTATGATTTCTACTGTTGTATTAGTTTCTATTGATCTTTTCCCTCTTGGAACCTGAGGTTTCTGCTTCAAATGCCCTTCGGAGGAATATTGCTATTTTTCTCACAAGTTGGGAAAATTTCAAATTCCTTCGAAAGTCCCACTAAACCGCGACCTTCAAAGTTTAACTAACGTGCTAACGCTGACAATTGTTACCTAGTTTCTCCTCTTTCCCTTCGTCAACGCAAGTGCAAGCAAGGAGCTTTAGAGCGTTTGTTTGGTTGTTTTTTTTTTTACAATAAAATACATACATACATTTATACATTTATACCCTTATATACATTATTATATATTTTCTTAGTTTTCAATGTGTCCAATATTTTACATTACGTTATCAATCTGATTTTGCATTTTTGGATTGTCTCTGATTTTCTCTATTTATTTACATTATTTGTTTTATTGTTGTCTTTTGGGCTTTACATTGCCTCTTTAAGTATAGTGAACCTTTAATGTTTCGTACACTGTCACTCGCGTCACTGCAATGTCGTGATTGCTTTTGTTTTCGGCACTTGTATTTATAACTCCTTGTATGTTCCGCTAACTTATTCTAAGTACATTTTTTTTTATTAGTATAACCAGGTGTAGCATTTGTTTATATTATGGTTAAATTCCATCGCGTTTATTCTCTATGTCCGTTATTCTTATTTCTGTGAAACGTGTGTATTTCTTCTATTTGTAACAAAGTGGTGTTTACTAATTACCTGTGCCATACATTAATGAGTTCAGTGACTCCGGTTCGCGTCAGGTAATGGTTTGAGTATGTGTGATTTCCAGTTCTTTAAAGGGTCGTAATAGTGCTATGTTATATCTACCTATGTTTTTCTTCGTTTTATAGTCTACCAGCTCAAAAGAACGATCACCGAACTTCGCAACGATCATAGCCGGCCCTTCCCAAAGGATATGCAGTTTTTGTGATGTTTTGTTAAGCATTGAAGATTTGTTGTGGGTTCTCACTAGCACCTTATCTCCTATGTTCGGCGTCCATTTCTTTTTGTATCTTTTCTTCCTTTTATTTCTAGTTTCTGCTCGTTTCCTCAGGCGTTCGTAGGCTTCTTGTATTTGCTGGATTTCGTTCATTTCGTCTGTGTTAATTGCTCTTGTTAAGCCTGGTAAAATGCTTTCTGGCGTTTGGTTGAGGTGTAACTTGACTGGCGCTATACCAGTGTTCGGGTTAATCGTATTGTTCATGATTTTTTCTATTCGTGGTAGTTGGGTGACCCACGAGGTATGTCTTTTGCGGTATGTTAATATTCGCAGGTAGATGGATAGATCCCTCATCGATCTCTCGCACGGGTTACTTTCCGGGTGGTATGCTGTGGAGTTATATATTTTTATACCTGATGTTCTTATCTTATTTACGAAATGTTTGCCTTTGTGTATGGACGCGTTATCCGCCAAAATGGCGTCCATTTTACCATATTTCGGTATGAAATCGTCCAGAATTTTGCTTGCACAATTTGCGCTTGTTAGTCTCTTCATCGGGTATAATTTAGTGAATTTTGTAAATACGTCCATATGTTTACATGCAGATCTGGTATTTCAGGGGGAAGTCTAAAGGTTGATTCTGTCTCTCCTTGTTTGACAGGTGTATTTTCTCTTACGTCCAGGGAGCCGTTTCTTATGGTGATGTGTGGATAACTGGTTTCATTTCGTCTACCTGGGTCTTCCTTGTTCTCGCAGGTGTCGTCAAAATTATCCTCGACTGTATCATCTTTGTTTACTTCCTGGATTCTAAGTTCCGCAATGTGAACACCTGATTTTACCTGCACATATTGCACAAAAAAGGTTTCTTCCTCTAATAGGTTTTCTGCCTCTGTTAAGTTAATGACCTGGTCAGTCAGCTGAGAGAACCCGATCGTTGCCTCTTCGTTATCTCGTCGTATAGTTAAATACCTGTTGGCATAGTTAATGTTGGCTTTAAATGCCTCTAGGAAATCACTTCCTAAAATGATTTGTACTGCCAGATGTGGTATTATTAAGAAAATGAGTTCGACGTGCATTTGTCCTAAACGAAATGGAATCATTGTTTGTTTTTGAATGCGTTGTTTTTTTCTGCTGATGGCTGTCAAAATATATACATTCTTTGTGGGTAGTGTTTGTAGACGTAAACCTTTCATTTCTAAGTCGTTAAAGAATTTTAAACTGCATACAGAAGCAGTTGCTCCTGTATCCAAGGTTGCCTGATAAATTTCTTCGTTTATGGTGATTTCTATTTGTGGCGTTTCTACAATGTCCGGTTGTTTTATTTTTCCAGTCGTATTGTCACTTTCGGCCTCTGTCTCATCTGCCTGTATTTGTAATTTTGCTACAGCTTTGCTTCTGTTCCCATCTTGTTTCACATACCTCGGGGTCGGATTCGGGAACGTTATCCTACCCACATCTAGTTTTCCTGGTGGAGTGTGTTCGTTGCGCCGTTTAGAGAGGTGTGTGTAGTTGGGACGAACGTCTGATTTGCAAACCAGACTGTCACTGCGCCATTGTTATTATATACTGTCGTTGGAGATGTATTGCCTGGGTTTTCTTGCCTCGACGTTTGCTGGTTTTCCCTACTGTTCATGTGTTCTGTCCGGTTGTCTGTCACGGCGGGTCGGTTTTCCTGGTAATGTCCGTTATTGGTCCAATTACGGTCTGGTGGATTTTCTCGTGGTATGTCGTTCGTATAGGGTCTCCTAAAAGCATTGTATCTTCTCTCTCTTGTTGTGTTCCTGTCATAGCCGTTTCTCCTTTGCTGTGGTCTTTGTGTACGTACCCAATGTACGTTGTGTAGTTGTGGTTCCTGAAAATGGTGGGGATTTTCTCGGGTTTGTCTTTGGTAGCGTGTATTGTAGTTTCTGTGTTCAAATGCAGGTACATGGTCTCTGTATCGTTCTCTATTCTGGGCGTTGTCATTTCTCCGGGCATTTCCTGTGTTGTATGCCCTGGTCCCACTAAGATTCGGTTCATTGTATACCGGTCTGCCCTCTCGTGGTCCTGTGTTTGAGTCCGTCATCTGTGGTTGCAGTGCCGTCAGAAGTTCGATCGTCTCGTTTATAGTGTTCGGTCTTGCTACTATTAAATGGTTCTTTATATGTTCTGGGAAATGTTTTATCACGAGATTAATGAATTCATGATCCTCTATCGGCGGGTCAAGCATCTTACTCTGTTGTGCTAGGTCTAGAAAGTAGTCAACCATCTGTGTTCCCCTGTGCAGATATTTCCCTGTATTTATTTTGGTCCGCACAGCATATTGTGTGGCGCTATTCCAATATTTGGTGAGAAAGTTTTGTCGAAACTCTGCATACCTGGTATGGTCACCAACTGCTAATCGAAACCACGTGAGTGATCGTCCCTGTAAGCCTTTCTTAATAATAAGCATTTTGTATTCCTCTGGGATGTTTTTAAGAGTGAAATATGCTTCTACGTCCATTATATAACGCTTCGCGTTGTCCCTTTCATCATTGAATGTTGGCACGGTAATTTCATTTAATAGGTTAAAATGGTAGGGGTATCCTGTATTTTCGCAATTATTGAAAATGCTACCCTGATTCACACTATTACGTGTATCTGTGGGGGCTGATGAAGGCGTGTTCTGGCACGAGTTCAACATCCCCTGCCTAACCGGTACGTTCGGAATGTCAGTACTCTGAGGCTGGTCATTTGTTATTCTGAGGTCGTTAATGGCCTCTTTGAGCACTGTCATTTCTCGCGTATGGTTTGCAATGGTTACTTGCGTTGACCGGTGAGCTGCGGCCGCCTGCGTCAGAGTTTCTTTAATTACTATGAGTTCAGACTGTGTCTGCTCGTGCCATTCCTTTTGTCTATTTTCTATACTGGCGCAGGTATTTCGCAACTCATCGTTCAACTGGGCATGCACATTATTACTGGTACTAGACATGTTATTTATTCTTTCTTTGATATTTACAATGTCCTGCTGTGCATCATGCATTTCTGTACGCATGTGTAGGAATTCTGCCTGAGTTGTGGCCTGTCCTAACCTAATGTTCTCTAGGTGCCTATTTTGTTCTATTAGTTTACTTTCTAACTGGTTTCGTAAAGTTTGTGTTTGTTCTGCTATTTTCTTTTCTATGGTCTGATTTTGCTCTAATATTTTCGTTTCTAGTCTTTCGGTTTTCTCTCCTAGTTCTCCTAATCTGGTCTCTAGATTCTGACTTTGTTCTTCTAATCTATTTTCTAGGGTCTGGTTCTGCTCTACAATTTTAGTTTCTAGTCTTTGGGTTTGTTCACCTAGTTCTCCTAATCTAGTTTCTATATTGTTCTGAAATTGTTGGAGCATCTGTTGCATTGTAGTTGTGAGGCTTACTACTGTTGCAGTACTAATGTCTTGAGCTGGGCTGTTCATGTTTTGCTCCTGTGATTGTTCCGCCATTGTTACTTTTGTCGTTCTACCACTTCTCAGTAGCATATACTTATTTACAGTCTAAGGATGCACTACTTGGCTGGCCCTATGTCTCTTCTCCTTGTAGAAAGATGTTTAAGGTGTACTTACTCGTGCTGATGTGTTGTTTTTACCTCCTTTGGCTCTGATGGTTGTGACGTCCCTGTTGTCGTGATGGATGCCCTCGTCCCTGGCGTTCTTCTCCGTTGTCGTGATGTTGAAGTTCTAGTTGTTGCTTCCTGTTGTCGCTCTCCTGGTCGTCGGCGTGCGTCTCCGGTGTCGTGATGCTAAAGTTGTATGTTCCTCGTTGTCGTAGTGCCGAACTTCAGAGTTGGTTTAAGACACGTTGGGTGCCAGTTTGGTGTGGGTTCTTTTTCGGTTCGTTGTCCTAATGTGTGCTTGTTTAGGGCTGGAGTGTGAAAGGTTTGACGGTGAGGTGGAAAGGTGGGTGTTTTGTCTAATCGTCGGTGAGCTGGGATCTCTTTCTCAGGGTTCAGTTATGAAAAGTCGTGTTGACCGTCTCTCAATTCCTTTATTTTTCTTTAGCCTGGCGCTCGTAGTTCTCTTGTTAACACTTGCGTTGTCTTCCTAATTTTCCTTTCCCCTTTACGATGTTTTTACGTTGCTTCGCGAACTCCCTTGTTATTCCCTATATTTGCACTATCTTCAAGACCATAACTCTAAGTCGGACTGCGACATCTGATCCTACTTTTATCACAATACTCAGTACCGGAGTAACCTTCCAATAACACGTCTTCTCCCCGTCGTCCTCACTAGCAGAGTGACGCTCTTTTGCCTGTCGTATTTTCAGCTTCTATCCTAGCTTTTCTTTCCTATCACCGCCCATTTTCTATTCCTTTCCTATTTTACGCCTATCACGTGGTTTACTCTACATTTTATTGGCAGGGTTTATTTCTTTAATTTTCTCTTATTGGTCACCTCCATATGTCGTTCCTATGAATCAGTACTATTCTCCGCCCCTCTGGGTTGTATGACCTCTCAGCGTCATAACGGTATTCTATCATGCTTGGCTGAGTTTTCCTTATACCTCGCATATTTTACTGGCGTCTTGATGTCGGTTCTATTGTTCTGTGTTTCCTGCCTTGTCTGTGTGCCCAGAGGCAACTCCTGTCCAATTTTTCCTTCATTTGTACTGTATTGCTATTTCGAATGTTCTTTTTAACTATGTTTCTTATATCATTTATTCCCTTTTTATTCCCATTATGCTTATTTATGATTTCTACTGTTGTATTAGTTTCTAATGATCTTTTCCCTCTTGGAACCTGAGGTTTCTGCTTCATATGGCACCGTAGTTGTTAAACTCCGGGGCAAACGGCAAGCGGACTTAGCAGCCGCGTCCGCCTCCTCGTTCCCGGAAATCCCCACATGGCCTGGGGTCCAAGTAAAAACAAAGTTGTATCCGCGACTGAGCATTTGCGAGATCTGGGTCTGTATTTTTAAAACAAGGGTATGAGCGGCAGTGTGCTGTTGCAAGGCCTGAAGAGCACTTAGAGAGTCATTGCAGACGATAAAAGAGCCAGGAGCTAACTTGCAAATAAAAAGGAGCAAATAGAGGATGCCATACAGCTCTGCGGAGAAAACTGAAGTGGAGTCCAGAAGGCGAAATTTATGAGCCTCAGCGTTAACGAAGAACGCGCAACCCGTAGTGCTACCTAACTGAGAACCGTCTGTAAAGACTGGAACATAGTTAGGGTAACGGCCCAGTATTTCGGCAAAAAGTTGTTGGAACACCGAATGTGGGGTAGCGAGTCTAGAGTTGCTTGAAAGAGCGAGATCGAACCGCGCACGATTGAGCTGCCATGCAGGATAAGGGCAAATGGACGACCTCTCCACGCGAGGCATTCGGAGGCCATGCGAATGTAGTAGATCCCGAAATCTTATTCGCACGGGGCGAGTCCAAGAACCAGGGCGCACATAACGGTGGACTAAATCTGGTCACAGAACTGGTTTAAAACATGGATGATTGGGATAACTTGCCAACTTCGAGACGTACGAGCAGAGTAACAGCGAGCGACGAATATGGAGTGAAGGTTCGCCTGAGTCTGCATACAGGCAGTCGACTCGACTGGTGCGGAAAGCTCCTGTGGCAAGGCGGATGCCAGTATGATGCACGGTGTCTAAAAGGCGAAGTTTAGAGACGGTCGCTGCGCCATAAATAAAACTGCCATAGTCCAGCTTGGCCCGAACCAGAGAGCGGTACAGCCTCAACATTACCGTGCGATCGCCCCCCCCCCCAAGATGCTCCAGAAAATACCTTCAGCACCCGCAGTAAACGATCGCAAGAGGCTCGAAGGTGACGAATGTGGTGCTCCCAGTTGAGTTGTCTGTCCAAGTAGAGGCCCAAGAACTTCAGGTGTGAGACAAATGGCAGGGGTGTGCCGTTCAAATGAAGATCAGGAGGCGGGTGAATACCTCGTAGACGATGAAAGTGGATACACTGTGTCTTCGCAGCTGAAAAGCGGAAGCCGGTTTGAAGCGCCCAAACTTATAGCTGGGTGATGGTCAGCTGCAGTTGGCGCTCAATGTGATGTATGTTGGCTGACCTATAATAAACTGCGAAGTCGTCAACATAGAGTGATGATGGAATTCCGCTTCGATAAGAGGAAGTAGGTACTTCACTAAAATCTTCAATACTTCCAGGGAATCACATATGTAGCATAAAGGGTCACAGCGTCCAGCTTACGATGCTATCCTCAAGTTTCCTGCAGGTTCCTTCATTCGTCATATCTTTACGATACCCCACTGCTAATTGCAAACATCATATCCTGCACTCTCCATGATCACAACGTAAACTTTCGTATTGGTATACAGGCCAGCATATACAAAGTAACACCTCTTTATATTACTTCTCCGCTTATACTTACGAATCAAATCAGAGCTTTGCTTTTATGTTAATAGTTAGAATCTGCTCTAAGACGATTAAGAGGAATGTTATCATAAATACCAAGTGATTATGGGGTGCTGTATTAATTAGAGAATAAGAATGCTTCAATAGCACACATGTTTTTAATTAGAGTATTTCAAAAAGTGGTCTCAAAATTTTCCGGCCTCAACATGAAGATGGCAGACGCGCAAATAAAAGCTAGTGAATTTCGTTTGTCATCTGTTTACAGTTACTCAACACAGTTTCAGCCACTTTGGACGCTCAGTTATGTAACAGTTGTTTGAGTGAGTTTATGAAAGTGTTTTTATGGAAATGGACAAAATCGAGTATCGAGCTATCATTAAATATTTGTATATGAAAGGTAATACGCCTACGCAAATCAAAGATGAGTTGGATTCTGTGTATGGGAACTCTGCACCATCATTTACCACAGTGAGATTTTGGAGAGCTGAATTTAAACGTGGCCGTAAGAGCTTGGGAGACGATGAACGTTCTGGACGTCCAAAAACTGCAACTACCGACGAGAACATATCCAAACTTCACCAAATGGTGCTAGTCGACCGCCGAATTAAAATGAGAGAGATAGCAGAGGCTATGAACATGTCAAAAGAATGTTTTCGGCATATATTAAATTAATATTCAGACATGAGAAAGCTGTCCGAGCGTTGGGTGCGGCGTTTGCCAAAGTGAGATCAAAAACGTGTTCGAATGAATATTTCCAATGCTCTGTTGGCGCAGTTTAGGCACAATAAATCCGAGTTTTGGCGCCGATTATTTACTGTAGATGAAACTTGGATACACCATTATTCGCCCAAAACAAAAATACAGTGCAAACAGTGGATTGCAAAGGAGAACCGGCTCCAAAAAAGCAAAAACTGTTTTTTTTCGGCTGGGAAAGTAATGGCGATTGTTTTAGGGATATTCATAGACTTATTTTAATCGATTATGTTCAAAAAGGAAAAACCATTACAGGAACATACTACGCATCATTACTTGACAAGCTGAAGCCAGAACTTGCGGAAAAACGCCCGCATTTGCAGAAAAAGAAAATTCTGTTATACCAAGACAATGCACGTCTCACCTCAGCGGTTGCAATGGCGAAAATCCACGGATTACGGTTTGCCCAACTGCCTTACTCACCAGATCTAGCCCCAAGTGACTTCTTTTTGTTCCCTTATCTGAAAACTGCGCTCGGAGGACAGAGATTTTCGTCAAATGAAGAGGCAATCGCCTTCGTGAACTATTATTTTGCACATAAAAACGGCGAGAACTATTTGGACGGATTACAGAGATGGGAGCATCCCTGGGAGAAATGTGTAGAGTCACAAGAAGACTATGTTGGAAAATCAAAAAAACTAAAAAAAAATCTGAGTAAAAGTTTTGTATCATTACTAGATCGGAAACTTTTCAGGCCACCTGTATATTGAACAAGAATATCTACTCGGGATGTATTTCTGATTAGTAATATTTTAAGTCCCATCTATTTGGTGCAGGTGTAGCTTGTGTGCCTCAAACTTAAGAAGTCCCAAGTTTTAATTTTGTTTAAACAGGGTAACTGGATAAGGTTTCATCCGCGGTTTTCCCACTAAAAGATAGATGTCGGATAACTAAGGTTTACGGGTCTCGGCACATTTGAGCATCATTTCATTCATACTGTTCATCCGACACAGTTTCACTGATTGAAATATGTTAAATCTTTATAAAAGGTTCTTAAGGAGGAAAAGAAGTGCTTGACAGCGATCAAGGAAGGTAGAGAACTTTCTATCTGAACCCAACGCGAATCGTTTCTTCTAACTACCTCCAGGATATACGGATGAAGTGGCGGGACCGCAGCAGAATACAGACCAATAGAAACATGCGGAATTTTCTAACAATTCCAAACTTGATAACCTGATCATTTTGGAGGGCCGCTAAAGAGACCGCCAGAACCAGGATAACCCGACTCAGCTGACGCGAACCTGACTTATAGAAGCTTGTCTTATGGCAGAGCCGAGAACCTTCCTACATCTGACACAGACACCTAAAACAAGCCCACCTAAAACAAGGGAAGTGAAATGATTGTAAGTGGAATTGCAGAAGAGAAATTACTTCAGCACTGACTTTGTCAGCCAAGGAAACCTACGGAAAACCCATAGTCAGTATTCAAACCTACGGCATTTCAAATGCGAGCCATAATGTTACAGCAGGCATCTCGCTGGGTTATGAGGTAACACCCGTAAACAATATTCAGTTTATATGTTTTAAACTCCAGCAACGTCAACAAAAGAAAGAGAAATAATTAGCTTCATATGTTGGCTTTCATATAGCTTTCTAAAACATCGATGGTCATTTAAAACAGTAACATGTGTTCTGGAAATTCAAGCCAATAACAATGAATACATTAGAAATTGCTATAACAATATGATGTGGAATGAATGGTTTGTTTAAAATATTTTAATAATAATGGTGATGGTGGTGGTGGTCGTGGTGGTCGTGGTGGTCGTGGTGGTGGTGGTGGTGGTGGTGGTGGCGGTGGCGGTGGCGGTGGCGGTGGCGATGGCGGTGGCGGTGGCTGTGGCGGTGGATGTGGCGGTGGCGGTGGCGGCGGCGGCGGCGGCGGCGGTGGTGGTGACGGTGGCGGTGGTGGTGGAGATGATGATGAAGATGATGATGATGAAGATGATGATGATGATAAAGTTTTGGGAGTAAAGAATTATACGTTAATGGTTCCAGTGACGCAAAATTGCAGACATTCATGGACCGACTCTGTAGCGTCGGTGGTAGTGTGTTTTTCTCACTTCAGAGGTGCCGAGTTCGAATCTAGGTCAGGGTGAGCTATCTTGATAAGGTTTCTACAGGGGTTTTCCCTTATCCTGAAAAAAGAATGTCGTGTACCTCTAATTTCTATGGGCCATGGACTCATTTGAGCATCATTATACCGATTTGATTCATCCGATATGACAATGTTGGATGACGTATTTTAAAAAGAAACAGAAATTCATTTAGAATGATGTGGACTTCCCTAGCTAATTTCAGAAAATTAGAGATACATAATTTATTAGGAATTTACAGATTTTAAACTATGGTATTCTAATTAATTAATGCCATTTCTGGGAAAATAAAGAATAATTTTATATTACTGCAGGGTTTTTCTTGAAAAACTGCGCGTAGCATCATTAGAAGATGCTGAAATTATATATCAAGTTCGTTATTCAAACGATCTTTCGACACACACGCATAAACACGCCAGATCTTTTTCCAAAAAATCTTATTTTTGTTTCACTGAGCTTCAAAACGCGTATATTCTATAAAACCAAAGCATAAAATTTTTGTCCGAGTATAATAAAAATGTTTTGTAACTCGGAGGCTTCAAAACGTGTGTTTTAGTGAAATAGACTTAATTAAATTCGAGGCAGAATGCAATGAAACTGGATAGTGGTTTCTTGAGATTATTTATTTGTCGTATATATTACATGTCACAATACTTAGCTTCTATAGCTGTCATATGAATCAGAAAGCACATATCGAATAATGCATTTGGATACATGTAATTCACTGTCGTCTCTGGTACGCTTACCCCAGACTGAAAACCTCTACACTGGTCTAACGTAATAAATGAAGCGTGGTTTTAAGGACGACAGTCAACTGCTTTACTATCAATTTACATCGCTTAGTAAATGCAGTAATGCTTTCTTCAATTTGTGTGACAAGTCAGTGTTTATTCTGGTAAATTAATCTTTGTGTCTTCTTCTTCTTGACCTGTTACGCCTCCACTAGAAGATCTACATCGTTTTCCTTGTTTTCTTAATGATGTTTTGGCTTCACCATTTGGCTGCAATTATAGATAGCATTTTGTTAACGTCTTTCCAATTAGTTTAATGTCGTTTCTGGCGTCTGCATTTGTTTTTATTCTGTTTACAAATCATCAATAGCTTCGTGAGTCACGAAGTAAGGAATTAATTTTTGTAGAGGATTTAGAAATAAATGTTTCTGAAATACACTGAAGTTAAAATACTTAGAAATTATTTATATTTATTTGCAATGGCAGAAACGTTGTTTGAAAAGAAATCGAATTCACTGGACTGTACAATGACTGTCTGGTCAACGTTAAAGTTTCATATTATTTACTGAAATCCATCGTGGAAAACTAGAAATAGGCATACTATATTCTATAAACCCAAAAGGCATGTGACAGTATAAATAAAGAGAAAAAATTAAATAAAAATCATTCATACTTCGAGGCTCCGGTAACGATGGAAAATAACTCTGACTGAAGCAAAATTCCCATCCTGCAGTGAGGAATCCTACTCGGATCTCTGGATTATAAAGCAAACCACAGTTTTAGTTTTATTTTATTTCTTATAACCGAAATAAATTCCCATGCACATGCGTACAATTTTCATGTCTATAAGAGTAGGCAACGCTAAAGCTACATTGGATTTTAAAAGACGATTCCGATGAGATAGGTTTGGAATAAAATATCTACTGCTTGCATGTCCGAGAGAAAGCGAGTTGCCACTTTTAATAGCATTTAACAATTCAAAACCTATAATGAAAAATACCTCGAAACAGTTAATGTCACAAGAAATTTGACAGACATCTTCAGCTTTAACCCGCGCGCGCTCAGTTTACCAATTGTACAAATTGATTCACAATGAAGGAGAGTTTACGGGCTATTTCTAAAGATTTAAAGTACACATTTCTTTGCATCATGCAGATATATTAAATATATTTTCACATTGACGAATGTGAAGTTGCCGCGAAGAAATTATGCCGCAATCGCGAATCCACCTCGAAGGAAGAGCGGGATTATAAGAATTGCTTCGCCTTGTTTATTTACTGGAGAGACCAGAGAGGCACATGTTCAGGCCAGTCAGGAGCTCACCTCACGAGGCAGTAGGCGAGCTACATTATCACTACGCAAAATACCTTTCCAGGCCGTATTTCGAGAGGTTTCCAATTCCAGAAACATCTTCCGCGCGCGACAGTTTTGTCAAGCAGATGCAAGACTTGGAATAGTAGTGAGCAGTAGTGAGGACAATTTATTTATTTGATTATTCATTTATTTGATGCTTAGAGCCTCGAGTTGTGTAAGGCTCAGTAGGAGCGGTCCACAAATCAGTCTATCTCTGAGCAGTGCCTAGAAATGTGGTATAATAAAGCAACGCAAAGAAGATCCCTGAAAGGAATGTGCTCCCTTTCACAGTGGGACAAGGACAGCGAATGTGTGTGAACAGGGAACGTATGCTACACAAGGAGTATAACCATTAAAAACATACGCCCTATTCACTCTGTACACTAAAACCGAGAAGATTCATTAACAAAAGTAGAAGTCGTCAGAATGTTTTTGAATGTTCTGTAACTGTATTGACATGGGGTGTCATAAGCCTGTCCAGGGAGGGTGTGAGAATCTTCTGCAATCACCTGCGTATCAGACCCCGCAGACTTTCTCTCCCGTGGTACACTGTACATTTCATGCTTCACGTGAGGAGTCGGCAGGCCGTGGAACGCTACAGGAGGCAGTTTACAGGTCAGTAAGTGCGACCACGGGTGAGTAATTGACGAGCTGTGGAACAGACAGCGAGACAGTTTGCGTATTAATATCGGAGTTGGTTTCATGAAAATGAAATGTGTAGTGTTTAACGCCCGCTTTTACTACATACGGCACCGCAGGCGATGACACTGATGATACATGAGATGTAGATGGAGCACCGGTGGAATGAGATGGTGGGGAAAAGCGGAGATCCCGGAGAAAACTCGCCCCAGCGCCGTGTTGTCCACCACAAATCTCACTTTGCGGTCGCCTGGGATCGAACCCGGGCCGCCTTGGTAAGAGCCAAGCGGTCTAACCACTGAGCCACGGCGCGGCCTGAGTTGGTTTCAGAAATAATGTACAGCTCCGTGCAAAAGGTGAGCCTGTGTGTATATCAGACAGATATAGGTGCGCGTTACAGGGACATAAACACTGTAGAGACCTGTCGAAGTGGTGTACTTGTATAAACAAAGAGATTTAACTTCAATACATAGTTTGATATTTATAAAACTTTTTTTCCTTTTTAGTTATTTTTTCTACGCCTAGCCTCTCTACCCCATCCATTAAAAGATCGTTTTCTTTCTTTGTAAAACTGCTTTCTTGATTCAAAGAATCTCAAATGCGATATTCTGCGAAATGTTTGCTATTGAATAAATTTCTGTTGCATAGTAGTATAATATTACAGTAATTACAGGCAAGTGGTACCTACATTATCTGAGCTAATCTAGGAGCTTCCGTAAAGCCTGAGATTGAAGTAACCGAACTGTGCACGTCGATCTACTCATGACAAGGATTTGGTTGGAAAGAGAGTTCTAACTTGATTTGGAGCCCTGTTTCGTCGAGATAAGCTAAAGATGACACAAAGCTCCACGGTCAGCTACCCTTGCAACCGAGGCAGGAATTCCAATTAAGGGGGTTGTATTGGAACACGTATTCCCAACTGGTTCCGATCGTGAGATAGGCCGTCAAATAATTAATTCACCGCTCCTCCACCACTTAAAGAAGCATGTAATTTATTAAACGTTTTCACATTTGTATTCCATTTAAATAAAGCTGAATCAGATATATGTAGAATGAATGCTTAATTTCCCTTGTTTTTCCACCACAATGTGTGTGTTCCTCATTCCACATGAATGTGCTAACACAAACTATTAAAGATTGAATGGATTCTTCTTTATCTCCTGGAATCACGAAAGCTTTTATCTAGTAGCTTCTGGAAGATCAATCTTGAAAATATTATAGCCAGAAGCGAAAACCAATGCCATCTAATAAAGTTATAGAACAGCTGAGAAATTAGTAATTTCTATTTTCTTCACAAATAAGGATAAACCTGTTTCACTCATCCATCCTAACGGATTTTAACCTCATTTAACTGGACATCGATTTCAGTTTTTATGGTGAAAAACAATTCATCCAGATAATGTCAGGTTTCTAATGTACTATAACTAAAACAAATCTAAACTAATAAACACATACATCCTCTCTCAACTCTTCTGTACACTTCTCTTCTTCTTCTTCTTCTTCTTCTTCTTCTTCTTCTTCTTCTTCTTCTTCTTCTTCTTCTTCTTCTTCTTCTTCTTCTTCTTCTTCTTCTTCTTCTTCTTCTTCTTCTTCTTCTTCTTCTTCTTCTTCTTCTTCTTCTTCTTCTTCTTCTTCTTTACTCCATTGTTTGGGCATATCGCCCGTTCCGGCTTCATAGATCTCTCCAGCGTTTCCTGGGTCGTCCTCTGTCTTCTTCCTTTTGGATTATAGTTTAATACTGCATTTGGATATCTTCCATCCTCCATTCTTAATATATGTTCATGCCATTGTTGCCTTCGTTCTGATATTTTGCCATGGATTGGTTCGATTTCTAATTCCTTTCTAATATCCTCATTTCTTATTCTGTCCAATATTGCACAACATTTAACACTTCTTAAAAATGTCATTTCTGCAGTCGGTATTTTATTTAAATACTTTTGTGTTGGCACCTAGATTTCGCTTCCATATAGTAAAGTTGGAATAGCCATTACCTTATACATTTTCATTTTTGTATCCTTTCTCACTGTTTTTAAAAGTTCTTTGGATTGTCCCACATATTGCTCGGACTTTTTTACTTTTTCTTCTATGTCAGCATTGCTTCTAAAACTTATGTTACATCCTAAATATTTAAAACTCGATATTTGTTCTAAAATCTTATTTTCTAAAACAATTTTTGATCTTACATTATAATTTCCATTACAAAGCCTAATGTTTTATTTTTCTTCTGATATTTTAAAATTATGTTTTTGTACTATATTATTTAGAATACATGTTGATTTTTTGCAGTTGATTTTCATTCCGTTGAATCAATATTTGATCATCCGTAAACAGCAAGGTATTAATATAAATATATTCTTTTATATTGATTCTGTACACTGTTTTTACAAAAGCATTTTCTTCAGTCTTCTGAAGATTAGTCAATATAAACATTTGCTGAAATTTGGATACACTAAGAGACACACTGAAGTCACACTGAAAAATTCAATGCCCTAGCCGACATGGAAACCCGGAGACCGTGGTTTAAATCTTGATTGTCATTGAATTTTTGTACCTATACGAACTTTGTTCTACACATGTCTAGTGTGGGAGAACAATTAATTTCCATTTTTTCAAATTATTTAATTACACATTTTCTTTTATTTTAAATGAGAATACAGTAGATTTAAGTGATATTAAAATCTGGAGTTATATGATGGAGTTTTCCTTGCACGACAATAATGGATTTCCAATTTCATAAAATTATGAATAATATATTGGAAACGCCTAATATGAAAAAAAATATTTCTATCAATCATGAGGCTCAATTGCATCTACTATTTATGTAATTTTTGTTCTATCTCTTATGGTACAAAGTAATACAAAATTCATTCAGGATGTTAAGCATTTCAAAGGATATTCGCAAAAAATTATGATACTCAGTTGCATTAAGCGTGTGGTATTTTAATAAATATCGTTTGTGGTATTTTGCAGGAAATCAAACATAGCTAAAGTGTTTCTATGTAAAGAATAATGTAGTAAAAAATCTTGGAAATCTTTGTGTCGGATCCCTGGAGGTTTCTAAACGTAAATATTAGGGCGCTCAACTGCTCGGTCATCAGTATCTCATGGCAATAGCCAGAGATAAACTTATCTAAAAATTTAAAAAGTCAAAACAAAAAGGCAATAAAATAAGTAAGCAAAATTAGCAGAAAACAATCAATGAAAATCTACACATAATATTTAATAAATCACCAAAAGGCTAAAAAAAAAAACAGTTTTCAATACTAACATTGCATGACAAAACAAACTACTTACCCAGCGGTGGTCGAATCAATCTGTTCCCTTTTCGTTGGGGTTGGACTAGCACTCTTCGCAGGTTTGTCCTGCCTTTTCTTCACTGTTGTTCTGGCAGTGAGAACAACTTGGTATATATTCTATATATCGTTTTGAACTTATCACACGCGCGCGTTTTTTACATGTAGGGGCCCATAAAACATGTATTTTCATATAAATATCTATAGGCTTTTACTTTTAAATTGGAAGGAGGTATGCAACTCCTCTTCTCATCGAGTGATAGTCTCCACGATAATTTTTGAGGCTCGTATTCAGGAGGTTCTGAGTTTGATTCCCGTCGAACCCTTACTTCATCTGATTCTGGGGTATTTTTCTAGTCGATAGGCGAATTCTATCTAATGCTAATTTTCCATATATCTATTTCTATAATTTCTCTTTTATTCTGTTGTTTTCTCATGCTTTAGTTGTATTTCTAGTTTCAGGATGTATGGCGGTACAGGGCAGATGGCGCTGATGCCTGCTCAAAAGATCCAACAGTATCCCGTAGCATTAGAGAACTGTTAGGTTAAAAAAACGTCCACCCTCTGCGGGCACTGAAGTGGTGGACTGGATATATAAAGCTGTGGAATGAACCTTCTGTGGTTTCTTCACTTCATCACTTCCTCCTGATGGTGATAGTCCAAATGGATGTATGCAGTTCTAGCTATGTGAGATGTCCCTCTTGTTTATCTTCCTCTACTTTATACTACTTTTAAGACTTCCTGAATAAAAGAAAAAGCTCTTCTAGAAAAAAGAATATCTGTTTTGTCTGTCTCAGTCGACAAACTGCTGAATTGAAGCCCGCCTCGGTAGCGTGAAATCTCGGCCAAGGTGAGTTACCTGCATAAGTTCTTTTTGGGGTTTTCCCTTGTCCTGAAAGATGAATGTTGAGTAACTTTAACCTCTATGGACCTTGGGCTCACTTGAGAATCACATCACCCATTTCATTCACCGTCTAAATATGACTAAATTTTGGAGGACGTAAATTAAAAATAAATAAATAAATAGCTAAATTAAAACACGAATAGTAGGTCAAATATAAAACTTTGTATTTATACTGAACCTTTTTAAGGATATGGGACTAAGATTTTGAACCAAACCCCCAACCAGAGCTATCCTTGCGTGGAAAGAATTCTCTTAAAGTCGATTTTCTCAAAAAGAGTCTAACGATTTTCTTTAAAATACCATACAACTTTCATTTCAAATAAAACTTTTGTTTTGAAGTTTCTGGCAGCAGCCTCTGAAGTCCTCTTCATTCTGAATGACTTTTGCATACCTGGTAAAACATCGATACTATTTCACAGAAAAAAGCACATTTAAGTGAGGTGGATTTCTTGTGAAAATAAGTATTTTGAAGATATTACTTATTATTGTTTTATATTTTTGAGTGCTTATCGTAATTTTTGTCGAATAAATGTTATTTAATTCTTTCTTTTTCTATATAAGCAAGATAACAGAATTTCAAAACCATCACATAGTGACTTACTCTTAAATTATATTTTACTATTGTTGCTTAGTTCTGCATTCCAGTATTCCCATTGTACCTGCTAGGAAACATGATTTAGATTCATTTCTACAAAGCTTATTTCTATTAAAGTGAAGAAGATAAAGAATTAAGGGTTATTAAAAATAGTTTATAAGAGTGACTAGAGAAAGTCATATGAGGGTATACATCACATTTTAAGAATGTGATATGTATCTTTCAATGTTAAGTCATATCCTACAATGAATGAGAATGGGTGAAATGATCAAATGATTCAAAGGCCGCGCCGTGGCTCAGTGGTTAGACCGTTTGGCTCTCACCAAGGCGGCCCGGGTTCGATCCCAGGCAACCGAAAAGTGAGATTTGTGGTGGAAAAAACGGCGCTGGAGCGGGTTTTCTCCGGGACCTCCGGTTTCCACCGCCATCTCATTCCACTGCTGCTCCATCTTCATCTCATCTATCATCAGTGTCACCGCCTGCGATGCCGTATGTAGTAAAAGCGGGCGTTAAACACTACACATTCATTCATCAAATGAGTCTAAAGTTTACAGCTACCCAGTACTGTTGCAGGATAAGGGAAAACCCCGGAAAGAACCTAGCTGGTTTACCATACTTAAGATGAGTAGGATTTGAATCTCAAATGATTATTTAATTAATTCCGTTGCGTTCCCCTTGCTTTTAAACAAATTTTGTACTATTTTTATAAAGGATCCGTTTTATATTTATATTTTCCAGATCTTCTAGGGAAAAAAGCCAGGTGAAAAGAAGATTACAAATTGACGCTTCGGGAGAGTACATCTCCCATCATTAGGATATTTTAAGAAATGTTATAACCACAAAATGTATTAAGGTATATAACACAAATTTATATTACTGTAACTTTTTGCATGCTCCAACCATTACTAATAATGAATGAAATGTTCAGTTATACACAAGAAAAATATTTGAAACATTGTCTTACTTCCTCTTCCTTTTGTTGACAGTTTTTCAAGTTCTGCACATACTGTGTGTTCTATATGTATCCCTTTTTTAAGTAGAACTATCATCGGACAGAATATAATCTTTTATAATTATGAATGACATTTTAAACATTTGCACCTACCTTTTGGTGTCGTCATTTAATAACATAAAACCCACATAGCTTACAATGCTGTAATTTGTAGTTTCCACAACTGCTTTTCCCAAAGTAACAAATGCTGAAGTTAAAGTCTGTTGTGGGATCACGTTAATAATGATGGCTCTGAACCTGTTTCAGCCATTTGGTACTTAAAGTTACGGATTAAGTTGGTTAAACACAAACGCAAAACCCAAAAAACCGATGTATGGTAACATACGAGTAAGAGAATAGCAACGAAGTTACTGCTTGGGCAACGATGTTCATTGTTACTTTGGCAAACCACAGGTTTCTTGACTCGTACCGTTTGTAGCACTAGATTCCAGGGCTCAAGATAAAGTGTGCGGATAGTATTTTCCACTCCATGGTATTCTCAATGTAAAGCAAATCATTTTGGCAAAGCTTATATTCATGTTTAACTCCCGTATGTTTGTACAGAGGCTTTATAAATCTCATTAGTCCTTCAGTACTTTATGACGTAAAATTACAGGATGTATTACAACGAATATCTGACAGATTAATCAGTAGATATTTTAGTTATAAAAACAATTATCAACAAAGTCGTTGAGTGGGTTTTGAGATTACAGTACATACATAGACTTCCTTCGTTAACAATATTATGATAGATGAGAATCCTAGAAAGCCTATGAAAACCCTAAATTTGCCATTGTTCGCACATTATTTACGTGAATCAGTTCAGAAATCACGAAAAGCGCGGAGGATGGTGACGATATCACGTGATAAGAGTGAGAGGAGAAGAGCCAGGAAGTAGCACATTACACCAGTATATCTGGGTTACCAGCCAAATGACGTACGGGCTGACTGCTAGTTGAGCTACACCTCTGCTCTTTTGTTATGACAGCGCTCCATTCATGTGCGGTCAAAACAAATTAACAAAAGCATTCCGGGCGCACTTTCTACGCCTCACATAACGAGATTGTAATAATCCCATTGCTTCGCCAACATCTTAGGAGAGCATACGTGACTGAGACACTGAATATCTACAGTACCACCCGTCGAAATGGCTTGGTAAACTGGTGGGGAAGATAAATCTTCATAAACGCACACTTCGAACAGGCGTTGCTTGGAGATTTAACGGTTAGGGTAAAATATCATCTTCCAGAATAATAGTTTATTTATACTTAAATGACAATATTTCCAGTGTTTGAATCTTTTAATTTGTTAACAAAACTCCTCTAAATTGCCATTAATCCAACACTTACCAATCATTTACCATTGCCATTTAAAAATTATGATGAAAATAGTTCTTGATGGGACTTGAGGTATGTTGATGTATATTTGCGAGTGAAAAAATTGCATGCTGAGGGCTTAAATTTCAGGAGTATAATAAACATCAAAACTCGCCAGGACCATATGCAATTTTATTCTTTATTTAAAAAAAAAATATCTATGTGAATTTTAAAAATATTAGAAATTGTTTTACAAAAGATTTAGAATTCACGTTTTCACTAGGTGTAAGATGATATTGGAGGCTTTGAATTGTGAAGAATCGTCAATGAATTGCTTTGTGCAATAACCCCTCATGTCCAATTGGTGTGATATTTCAGGAGAAGTAAATAACTTAACTACTCTGGATACACACAAATGAAAATCTACATTCACGTATGTAAATTGGATGGAAAATATATATTTTCTATTTGTTTCCAGACTTCGATTCATATTCAATTCCGTTATTAAACATGTTGGACATGAAGGGCTTCTGCTCAAACTGATATTTAATTCTGTAAGAGAGTACATTAGACATAAAAAACAATTACATTAATATACAGTTTTATCCAATACACCTTAAATTACTTTTCTTCAGACATATAAGTGGGTTTGGTAAACAAATGTCCATAAAAGGATTGAATTTCTTGATCGTGGGGAAGATATGGCTTGAACTTTTTTTTTAAATCAGCCATTTTCAAAAATAATCACAAAACCTTCTGTAGACGTCCATCAAAACAGCGGGAAGAAAGAGGAAGCTACAGAAATTCGCAAACCACGTTGCTAACCTAGCAATATGAATAAAAATACCCCATGTCCAGGACATGAGGGGTTTCTGCGCCAAACAAATACTTCAACTAGTTATTGAAAGCTCAGTTTAACGTGTACATGAGGACGCAAATAGGTGCACCTATAGGGATAATATCGTTTTATTCACAGATCTGAATTTCTCAAAAATATAGATATGAGGGGCTTCTGCACCAAGCGGCTCAACTAAGATAATGCAAAAACAACAAATGGTAAACTGTATGTCAAAATGAGTGATTCAGGTGACGAAAGTTTTATTCCTGAAGAAATTCGAGAAGAATCTCGAATTGTTAATCCCAGTTTGCTGCCAGAAAAGTCATCTGCAGTTTATCACAAAGAATATTTATGTTTTAGGAAAAGTGCTGCGAATATTTTCGAAGAAGTGATGTATAGTGTATATGTCATATGTTTTATTACTGTCTTTCATATGACTAAAGAAAAATTGAACATCGGGCTAAGTCATCTACGAGGTAAACAATAGTCAAAGAGATTATGTCTTAGACACTATGTTAAATTAGGCGTACTGAAGAAAAATATTTTTTTTCTCGCAAATTTTAACTTCATTCTTCTGCTTGATCTGCTATATTTATTCTGCTACAAATAAGTAAACTCTTTGCAGAGATTATTCAAGTATAACAGTAAAAGGCCTTCTTTTAAGTAACAGAAGTATTCCGTAACTATGTTTTTTTCTTATTGTGGCGGATAAAGACATTTATTTTTCTTTTATTGCAAAGGAGATTCATTGGCTAAATAATCTCATTGTGTCTTGCCGAACAACTTACAACACTTTTGATGTTGCGGAATGAAGCAGTTATTTTAGAGTGAGTGAGTGTGTGGTGTTTAAGGGCCCGTCGACAACAAGTTATTTTAGATATTTCACGTTTTGTAAAAACAATAGTTAAAGGAATTAAAATATGTAATGAAACAGAGATAAGGTAGGTAATGTATAACCATGACAATTTCAAATCAGTGGAAGTTGTTAAATATTTAAAAGTTTTTGTTCTGCTGCTTAAGAACGTCGAAGGAGAAATACATATATTTGTATCTCTCCGAGGTTGTGCAGAATTATTTTTGAGTGTGTATTTAAGATGCAAAAATAGCGTGTGTGTTAGAAAGTAACAGTTAATCAATACACCAATCATGGTTTGTTAAAGAACAACATTTATACTATTTAAATTTGTATCAAAATTTGAAAATGTTTCGGAAGAATTAAATATTCATGTTTAAAAAGGAAAAACATTATTTGTCCATTCTTCAATAATAGTAATACTAACTTTCTCAACCCCGTTACCACGACCCTGGGAAAAGAACACATCGCTTCAGAACTACTGATGCGCCCACCCACACCAAGAGTTGAAGGGGAAACTTCTATTATGTGTTTCAAATGGGAAGGTGTTTGTCCTTGAGGGCTATTAGGTGAGCAACCAATCGGAGTACTGCGGTGTTGTCGTATTGCATTCCCTCTAATGTGGTATGTGACGAGCGCCAAACTAATCAGTCTTTAATAAATACTATTCGCGCTAAGACAAAAATTCAGATTTTTTCCAAAACTAATCCATGAGGAAGGAGAGAGTAATGTATTTAACATAATCGTAAAAACCCCATATTTTTAGCTCAAATAGTTTTCCTAATACAAATAAATTAAGTAGATACCATTATATTATAACAATGCATTGCGACAGAAGCACTGGCTGGCATGTATGGGTGAACGTATATTTGAAATTACTCAGAAATGAAACGTAAACATTTGACATGACGTGATAAAAGAAATATTTACTTTGAATAAGCCAAGGTGTTTGTTAAATTCGATGAGAAGAAACGATACACTTCTTGATAGTCTGGTAGAACGTGTCTGGTCACATTATATCTTTGTTTATGAATGATTGGTAATCTCTATTTACTATAGAGAGTTCAAAGCAGCATTATTCAGTTACTCTTCTATGAAAAAATGTATCAGCTGGATCAATGAGAAACGATCCACCTTCTCCCTTTGCAAGAACAAACCAATAGAGCTAGTATGGGCTCAAATTATGTTACAAACAGAAATAACATTTTTAAACTAACTGACATTGAACGACTTTATCACGAAGAAATTGATAAGGGACACAAGACTGGGAAAACTGCGTGAGACATCAGAAAAACTACAAGAAGACGACTTTTGGAAAGAAATAGCACGTAATGAAATTTTGAAACCTATCATCATAAACATGCAGTACTCAGACGCTGAAGACAATGACAATGACGAATTATCTCTTGACGTAAGTAACATTTACAGCTATACGGATGCACCGCTGGTATTTTCATTAGATTAGAAAAATAAGAAATTCATAAAATATAATAAATTTTAAACTAAATATTTAAACCATTTGCGTAATACACGACATGTTTTTTAAGTGAGCAACATTTTGGAATTAAAAAAATACGTGCATAGATATCGCAATAATTTTATTTTTACATGAAAGCCTGTACCTTAATCTACTTTTCTACATATTTCCGTGAATATTGAGGCACTTGTCATAACGTGGCTCCGGATTTTGTATACCCTCCTCATAAAATTCTGCCGACTGACGTGTTAACCACTGTATCACAACTGTTTTGACTTCGTTATCGTCTTGAAGACGCTGACCGCCCAAATGTTTCTTCAGTGCAGAAACAAATGCTAATCGCTGGGCGCCAGATCAGGGCTGTATGGAGGATGATCTAGAGTTTCCCATCGAAAAGATTTGATGAGATCTTTGGTCCGATTAGCCACATGTGGACGGGCATCGTCATGCAGCAAAACGATACCCTTACTCAACTTGCCACTTCTTTTGTTCTGGATTGCACGGCGCAGGTTGTTCAATGATTGTTCAGTAAGACGCTGCATTGATTGTCTCATTACGAGGGAGAAATTCCACTAGCAATACTCCTTTTCTGTTCCAAAAACTGTGCACATGATTTTCCGGCAGAAATTGTTTGCTTAAACTTCACTTTTGTGAGTGATGATGAATGTCGCGATTCCATGGATTGTCGTTTCGATTCTGGTGTGACGTAGGCCACCCATGTTTCGTCACCAGTAACAATTTGGTCTAAAAAATCTTCACATTCATTGTGGTACCGCTCAAGGAAAGTCAATGCACTGCCTAAACGTTGGGTTTTGTGCAAATCCGTCAACATTTTTGGAACCCAACGTGAACACAATTTCCGTTACTTCAAGTTCTCGGTCACAATGCCATACAAAACACTACGAGAATATTGAGGAAAATAGGCGCACAATGATGAAATTGTAAAGCGTCTGTTTTATCTCACCTTTTCGTCCACTTTCTGCACCAAATCTTCAGTGATGACCGAAGGACGCCCACTCCGTTTTTCATCATGCACATTTGTGCGGCCATCTTTAAATGCTCTCACCCATTCCCTTACCATTCCATCACTCATAATGTTTTGTCCGTAAACTTCACAGATCTCACGATGAATATCGATTGGTTTTACGCCTTTAGCACTAAGAAATCGTATAACAGCCCGTACTTCAAATCGGCGGAACTCACGATTGTCGGAGGCATCTTAAACACTCAGTAACCAACGTGTACAATGAAGAATCAGACTGTAATACCGTCAGTGCGTAGACAAGAGATGTTGGTAACCAGCGCGCATGCGCGGAACGCCGACCGTAGCGCTGCGGCGGCGGAATCGCAAAACGGTACTGACTTAAAAAAACATGCATCGTATTCGAATATTCATGTTGCAATTGTGATTACAACAACTGCATTATTATAAAGCTTTGGAAAATTCAGTTTGCGTTCCCTTACGTCTAGCGCCACGAACACTCGCATGTGTGCGAAAGAGAGCGAAATATAAAAAGAGTGGGGATAACGAGGTGGCAACGGCGAAAGCTCTAACGCATCTGATTGGCTACTCTTCCTATCTGAAACACATTATAGATATCGTCTAGATCGTCACCAAAGGTGAGAAATTCATTAGCTTCTTCCATCATCCCAATAAAATCCTGCTACAAGAATGGTTTTGATGAAAAGAACGTGGTTTATATGTTTTATTTCATAAACATATACTGGTCGTGCTTATAATTAATATTTATCGCATCAATGGAGTTAAGAGCAATGAAGAAACAGGATATCGGAAAATGACACGGTTAGGTTCACAAGGTACCCTTTAAAGAGCAAACAATGAAATTAAGCATATTTTAAATGAGAATAGCATAAAAAACTGGGATTTGTAACAAAGTCAGAATGATTATTTACATATTTTTCTGGAAAACCCCAGAAAACCAGGGTCAGAAAGACCAGCTTCAGGGAGACCGAACCCATGACTGACAGAATGCTGCCTCAGGCATCAGCGCCACCTGGTTCAGTACATGCTTCTAATCACCAATCGCTTATCTTAATACTGTCTTTTTAATGCACAATTTTTCTAAAACGCCCCTCTTGCTGTCATTTAAATAATCCTGTGCAGATTACTGTGCTCTGCATTAATTTCCTGTAAGTGTTGTAAATCTGCATTGATCTATCCTTTACGTTTAACATTCTGTAGCTATTAGACTGTCACAGCCAGGCTCCAGACTGCAGGGCTCTGCCGTAAATTTGTCAACTGTAATGAGTAATCTTTACGACAAAGTCCGCCTCACGAGGAGCTTGTTACGTCTAACCGGATACGATTGGTACAAGTGAACGAATATTAATGAACACGACTATTATAATAAGCGTGATGGACAAAAAATATCATAGCGTATTTCAGTAAGAAAACGTCTAAAGTACTGCATTTACATGTGAATGTCTTCCCGTGTGCGGCGTGAACATATTGTCGGCTGCTACAGTGGTGAACTACGGTCATTTTCTCAGGGTATAAGTGTATGGGTGTAAGAGTAGAGAACCACAGTTAAATTGGTTAATACATTATTGGCCATTAATAAATGTGATATTTAAAGCAAGTTGCAGACTATTTGAGAATACGGAGTTTGATTGTTTCTGATTCTTGTGATGAAAAGCAGTAATTACTGAAGTAGTATCTATATCTTCAAAGTCTGTCGCAGCACAATAACTTTATGTTTGAAATAAGTGATTCCCTGAGTCACTGCAATGCTAAGATGAGTGTGTATAACTCCAGTAACGGTCTTTACATACTACGGGCTGCCAATAAACGACAAAGTAGAAAACTTTGTATGACTAAGATAAGAAAGTAAAGACACACTATAGAAATACACGCAATTTTATGTGCGTATATTAATATAAATCTTCTTTTTTCTTTTTCTTTTTTTTTTTTTTCTTCTTGTTCCATTTATACCCCGCTTTAACTGCAGTGGTCATATCGGCAACCGCTCTCCTTTGGAATATATTGTTACGTGTATAGGCTGAATTAGATTTGGAAATTTCGGTATTCTGTAAAGGGTATTGATCCTAACAGAAATGCATGTCAAACGTAAATTCCGCTGACTGGCAGTCTGGTGGCATAAGGAAATAATTCACAGGTGACCCAGGCTGGTTCTGCTGATCAAGAGGAAGTAGGTAACAGGCTTAAACATTTCCTCAATAACGCAAAAATGCATGATTTATAGTTAGTGGGAATCGCTGAATTGACTTTTTGTAGAACCGCTATTTAAGCCTGGTAAAGTTAGCCCTCAGGGTGAAACGTCGTAGGGATGCCAGAGGGGACTCTATGTCGGTTTATCTGACAGTGTTTCTACGAATACCATAACCCCGCCAGACTCAGCAGATTATACTTCTTCGGACCAGCCATACACCCAACACATCACCAATGGTAAGATCTTATTAAATCATT
This sequence comes from Mantis religiosa, assembly GCA_030765055.1. Taxonomy (NCBI): domain Eukaryota; kingdom Metazoa; phylum Arthropoda; class Insecta; order Mantodea; family Mantidae; genus Mantis; species Mantis religiosa. The sequence goes on from CM060955.1 coordinate 39,863,551, forward strand.
ATGTCACCAAGTACTACCAAAGCACCCCTGGTCTCTTCCAGATCCAGGAAATACTCTGTATAATTACTAGATTTCTTTAAATAGAGTTAGTCGGCTCAGGTTGACTGTTTGATGTTTTATTTTGCTCTACCATCCCTATAGCTACAACCCCAGTTGTAGATTAGGTTTGTAAGTCTTTCCTCCCCCTTACAATCCTGGTATGCAACATGTGGTGTTTGGCACCGGGTTTCGAATCCTGTATTTGGTACCTCTCGTAATTCCTATCAACACCCACACCTTCGTGCAACAATGAGTTATCAAATTGTTCTTGAACATTACATTTTTTTTTTTTTTTTTACATTTAGTTATTATTATTTTTTATATATATATAAGATGCCTATACTTTTAGAATATTAGAGGTGACAGATAGTATTAACACATTTACTATTGTAATTCCTAGTATCAAAATTTTTGTTATGCAAACTTCAAGTTCAGACATTTGACTTTGTTGGTGACATAATCATATCTTACTTTCAGCAGAGTACATTTTATTCTTGTTTCTTCTCAGAATGTGTATAGAATACTGATATATAATTTTCTTTCAGGTGCATTATTGTTGTATATTTATTTGTATGGTTTAATGATTTCATGTTATTTTGCATTACTTGTGGTTTCAATAATTCCTGTGGGTGCCTCTATTTTTTTATTATTATTTTACCATTCTTATATGGATCTGTCCTCTAAGTTCCCAAGTAATAGCCCCGTTAGTCAGGAAATTCATAAACTCATTAGGGAACATCAATTATCATTAGACAACTCAGTTCAAACATATGCCCTAGCTGTCCACGACATTAAGGAAGTTTCCTCGGATGTCATAGATCTTTGGAAATCTATGCATAAAATTAACCAAAGAAGTAGTCGTCGACTCCGAAATTTGAAACCCATCCAATACTTTATTGAGAGACCAAGAAGTTTAACCGTAGGAGACTTGACTGAATCTTCCTCGAAATTACAAACCTCCCCCACCCTTTCAAATTCATCCTCTACTTCATCGTTAGACGACGCCACCATGACCACTTCAGTACCCCCAGTCGACCCCTCAATCCGAGAAGACTTAAACACTAAGCCTTCCAGATTATCAATGATGCCGTATGCACGACCGTTTATTGACCCTGGCGTGTTTGAAGGCAGACTCGGACAGGACATTTTTGCTTACCTCTACAATTTTGATACTATAGCAGCAGCTAATGGCTGGGATGACCACGCAAAAACACAATATTTACCATGTTATTTACGTGGCGCTGCAGCCACTTGGTTTAAAACATTTGCTCCCCGACATACACAGTATACCTGGACAGACTTAAAATCCGCCTTACAACAAGCTTTTGTGCCAGCAGCATACGAAGATGTGGTAGAATGTCGGCTTAGGCAAAGAATGCAAGATTTGGCCGAGCCTACAGAACAATATATCTATGATGTTCTAGCCCTATGTGATCAAGTGAACCCCAACATGACAGAGAGAGAACGCTTACGTCATGTTACCCGCGGGCTTAAACCATCCTTACTGGAGCAAGTGCTCCCTGCAAACCCACAGACTGTAAACGACCTAATCACATTTGTCCGTAGGATAGAAACAGCTAGATATCTGGCAGGACAACGTGTAGACTTAATGCAGAGACCTACATCGAGACCTGTATCAGCCATTAACGATGCCAATGCATCAGACCCCATTGACACGTTGACTGAAGCCGTACAAAAATTACAAAAGCAAATACAAAGACTTCAATTTTCACACAATGACAGACATAGTACATCACCTCGTGGACACGTTCGCGGTGCTAACTTTGGCAATCATTTTACACGTGGTTTTTACAAAAAACGCGGAACTAATTTTTCTGGGAGACCCCCTAATGCTAAACAAGATGTCAGCTGGCAAACATACAGTAGAACAGCTGATGCACGGCCCGTGTGCGTCGCATGCCACCGACAAGGCCACACAGCGATAAACTGCAAACTTAGGCAAAGTCACCCAAACGGGCAAAGGACGTCACAGGAGTAAAACCTGTGGCGCCCGTAGCAGCTAATATTCCAGATTTTACAATTGCACATATTCGGCCTATGAATGTACTTACGACTCAGGGTATTGCAGCTAACAACCAAGTGATTAGTATATTGTTTGACACCGGCAGTGCCGTTAGCATAGTGCATGAACGTTTCGTAACGTCACTCGTATTTCCAATATCTAATAGTTTACTCCTTCGCACAGCAGACAACAAACTACTAGACGTTGGTCATTCGACCCAGTTTCAGTTTCAACTTGCAGGAGTACAATTTACAGAAGAATTACTAGTAGCACGAGAGTTCGCTCACGACCTTCTGTTAGGAATGGACTTTTTAAGCAAATATCAAGCTCTTATTAATTTAGCTTCTTACGATATAACTCTTAAGACATCTGACGATAGCACAGTAAATATACACTGTGGCGAGAAACAAAACTGTCACTTGGCTCAGATTACAATTGAACCAGAACAGGACCCTGACACGGTACCTAAGGCATATTGTACACAGGACACTCGTATACCTCCTTTCACTTCCATGAACGTACCAGTAAAAATTAATCTTGATAAACCAGGACAAATTTTGTTAGAACCCAGAGACTCGATTTTGCAAAAGAAATGTTTACAAATTTCACCTATCTTATTTGATAATGCAGGACAATGTTCACTACCGGTACATAACAATACTGCTGAACCGAAAGTTATTTTTGCTAGAACAACCCTTGCCAATGCTTATGAAGTAGCCCTTATACAGGCTTCTAATTGGTCTTCTACAGATTCCCAACCCATCGAGCTTAAAAACGCTAAATTTAACATTAATTCACAACTCACTTTCGAACAGAAATCTCAAATGACTAGTTTATTACAGAAATACCGTCATGTATTTGCTACAAAATTGCAAGAATTAGGCCAAACAGATATAGGAGAATTCAAAATAGAAGTCACAGATGAAACACCCATAAAACAAAAACCATATCGTGTATCTCATGCACAAAGAGAAATCATAGATTCTCAAATTAAAGAAATGCTAGATGCCGGGATTATTCGCGGATCCCATAGTCCCTGGAGTTCACCCGTGGTCTTAGTTAAGAAGAAAAGTGGTGAAATGAGATTTTGTATAGATTATCGGAAGCTTAATGCAGTCACAAAAACAACTTCCTACCCCCTACCCCTCATAGATGATTTGCTTAGTTACTTAGGCAACTCAAAATGGTATTGCAGTTTGGATTTGTTAAGCGCATATTTTCAAGTTCCTATTGATGAGAAAAGCAAGAAGTATACAAGCTTCGTTACAAGTTCTTCCCAATATGAGTTTAACAGACTAAGCTTCGGACTTGCTAATGCCCCTAGGTTTTTCTCAGAAATTTCTCGTAAATTATTGGGTGATCTTTGTTATAAAAAAGCTTTAGTCTATTTAGATGACATTGTTGTTTTCGCTCCAACATTTCATGAATTACTAAAAAATTTAGAAGAAGTCTTTCGTCAACTATGTAAACATAACTTCAAACTAAAACCAGAAAAATGTTTTTTTGGTATGTCAAAAATAAAATTATTAGGCTTTGAAGTATCCGCTAAGGGTATAGAACCAGACAATGATAAATTACGAGCTATTAAAAATTTGCCAGTCCCTAAGACTACTCGGGACGTTAGAAAAGTGCTTGGTTTATTTAGCTTCTATAGACGTTTTGTCCCGAATTTCGCTTCTATTGCCTCACCTCTCCATGAACTAACTCGGAAAAACAAAGATTTTGAGTGGACAGCAACGCAACAAGACTCATTCGATAAATTAAAACAGTTACTAACAACTGCCCCAGTATTAGCTCACTATCAACCAGGAGCCTATTCAGAAATTCATACTGATGCCTCTACGTCAGGAATTGGTTGCGCTCTATTGCAACACATAGATGGCGAATTGCATCCAATTGCTTACTGTTCACGTTCTCTAAACAAGCATGAAAAAAATTACAGTATCTCGGAACTAGAATTGCTAGCGATAGTATACGGCCTAACACATTTTAGATCATATATTTATGGTTTCCCCGTCAATGTTGTAAGTGATCATCATTCCCTTTGCTATCTTCGTAACTTAAAAGACATCACAGGAAGACTAGCACGCTGGGCTTTAAAACTCCAGGAATATGATTATTCCATCATTTATAAATCAGGTGCAAAACACACGGACGCAGACGCTCTGTCCCGTTTTCCAGTGGATAAACCCAACCCCTATTTAGTGGAACAATTGGACGACTTGCCAACTTGTCTATTAACACCAGTTCAAGTAGCAAATGAACAAAGAGCTGACCCCAAGCTGCTACCCCTAATAACTACGTTAGAAAATCCCCAATCCGGCTCACCTAGGTTACAACGACAGGCAAAAACCTATACTTTACAAGCAGGAGTCCTGTACCGCAAAAATGCGGGAAGTTCAGGACCTTTGCACTTATTGGTCATCCCTGATCAGCTGAAACACGAAATTCTAATATCGTGTCACTCAGATCCTCTGTCAGGACACTTGGGATTCCAGAAAACTTTTACAAAAATTAATTCCAGATATTACTGGCTTGGGATGAAGAAAGACATTGAAAAATACGTCCGCACATGCCAATCTTGCCAAGGGCGAAAAGGACGGACAAATGTTAAACCAGCTGGTCTTTTACAGCCAATTCCCGTTAATAATGTCGCAGAACGCTTTGGCATTGACCTCATCGGTCCCATTCATCGTTCCAAACAGGGTAACACTATGATTGTTCTAGCAACTGAATACTTTACAAAATGGGTAGAAGCTCGTGCTATTCCTAAAGGTTCTGTAGAGCACGTAGCTAAATTTGTGTTAGAGCAAATTATCTGTCGGCACGGTTCCCCTGCCGAGCTCTTATCCGATAGAGGTACTGTGTTTCTAAGTGATGTAATGAAACACCTCTTAAAGATCCTGGGCGTGCACCCGTCATTTACCACAGCCTATCACCCAGCCTGCAACGGACTTACAGAACGTGCTAACCAGACTGTAATCAATATGCTATCACATTACGTGTCAACGGATCAACGAGACTGGGACACAGCACTCCCGCATGTCATTTTTGCATATAATACGAGTAAACAAGAAACTACGGGAAAATCACCCTTCTTCCTCTTGTATGGACGCAATCCCACCCTTCCCAACGAAGTTCAACTAAAATACACCACGGACAACTCCTTTGTCCAAACTACACAAAAGCACATTCAGATAGCTCGTCAACTAGCTAAGGAAAGGATCAGGCAAAAACAAATTAAGTACAAAAAAATATTTGACAGAAAAAGACGCACCATTAAATTTCAACCCGGACAATTAGTGAAAGTATTCACCCCAACGAGAATGAAAGGCAAAACGACCAAATTGCTTCATCGGTATCATGGACCATTTCGCATTGTGGAACAAACAAGTCCCGTAAACTACCGCATTAAAAATGTTACTGGACGAAAGAAATCTGATAGTATCATACACGTATCAAGACTACATCCCTATTATGCACCTTGATAATTTATTGATATATTTAGTTATAGAGTACCTGTCACAATTGCATTACAATGACTTTAAGATTGAGCATGCAGTATTACTCCCTATATGATTAAGAATGGAAGCAAACCGAAAAAAAAGAAACAAACAAATGTTTCCAGGTCTGTCTATCTCTATCTTTCTCCCCTCCAATGTGTTCAAATGTTTTTTTTTCTATTTTCTTTCTCCTAGATAGTTTACCACAACAAATCCAATATAGTTTTCAACTACTTTTACAATAATTTGTTTAAATTCTCACTCAATAAGATGATTCTACGATTAATCCAAATTCCTAGAATTCATAACAATCCACACAAAAAGTAATCAAATTTCAAAAACTGTCGGTCTCTATCTTCCTTCCTCTTAGATGTTAAATTTTGTTTTGCCTCATCCCTAATGGCCAAGGGCCGTGAAATCAACACAGTGGTACGTTGTTTTCATAAAAAGAGAAAGAAAAAAGAAATGCTCTATAGAATTAATAACTATGATCTGATTCTATGACCAATCTAATTTCCCGAAAAAGCCCATAATACTTCAGAAAAAAAAAGACAAAGAATACATAAAATTATTAAAAGTGTGCCCTGAATTAATATTTAGTACCTATAATTCTCACTTAATGAATGGCTTTACATGAAATTTAAATTCTGCGTTACGCTCTTGCGAAACAGGAATCAATTCTTTTCGTAGTTACACATATGAATGTTTACCTCACCCACTCATGTTAAGCAATTCCAAACCTTGGGAACGCATTATACCTTCTAACAATTTATAAATAACGAACCCCCACACTCAAAATACAGAGAAAAATGTTCGTTTACCCTCACATGTAACTCCATTTACAACTCTCGATGTGCTTAATCTCATTCAAATTTTTTTTTCTGTCTCTTGATTATAAATTATCTTTCTAAACCTATAATTACAATGGTTGGTATTTCACTGACCTGATTTGGACCAGCTAGCACGTTATTCCATTCTATACAAACACAATAATTGACATTAAGTTCAATAAAATAGCGCGCGACGTATTAAGATGACATTCACCTATTAAACGATGGAAAACGATTTAACACACTGTTACTTTACTGCATTTTTCTCTTCCAAAATTATAAATACGTAGAAATGACCCACAAATCTAATAATTACATATCTGTACACGCTAGTACGCGGTGCTCATGAAATGGCACACTGCCGACTTTCATAGGCCAGACGTTGCGATTACACTGTGAAATATGAAACTTTGCAAGCTAAACGTTGAGCGACAGGAAAGACAGACGTGTTCACGCTAAAGAACAAACTTCCATCGTGGATAAGTCCCGTGATTCATATCTAACACATTATTTATATTTTCAAGCAATACAACGTTATAATCATAGTTTCTGAATAGGTATTATTTCTAACACGTATTAATATTATTTTCAGCAAAAAGCCCCTTCCTTCACCCGTTATTATAGACAACTAATTCCTTTCTAAATCATCACTCTTATGAATGATTACTTGGTTACACTCATTACTTCAAGTTACTATAAACTTTTAGCAATGTCTCGGCAAATAGATTCCCCAGCCCTTAGTAACCAATCCTCCTCTGGAACATTCGCCGGTATGACAAGGCACACATTCAGCCTTTTCTTACTCTCTCCCTTCCGAGAAATAAAAAAATAATAACAACTACACCAGCGGTACGCCGTGTTTTTTTTTTTTTTATTATAAATCATTTCAATGTGACCTTATATTCTCTGTGCTTAAAAGTTATAAGTTATGATCATTGTAACCAAATGCTTAGGATTTGTGAAGATAATGTATGTTTGTAGTACCCTTTGACCTTAAGAACAACCGCGAGGCGTTCTTAGAGGCTATTTTTAAGTGTTTATAGATTCTATTAGTAATGTGTTCTGTTCCGAATCCATCGCAAGATTTTCGGAAACAGTTTTAGTGAATATGTATGCATATACCATGGTATCTTCAAGTTTCAAGCTTTCAAGCTATAAGAGTTTTTTTGTATGAGCGACAGAGGGTACATCCTTTGGTGTTCGCGAGACCCTTAGGTTGTGTATGCCTCTCATGGTGATATGATATAGATAGAGCTATCATAATATAAAATGGGATTTGTCACGCAAGTGTTTTCCCTAGTTATAGCTATATAATTACTGATCAGTGTAAATAAAGAAGTTTTGAAGACAAAGTTGCATTAATGTTTAAGTATGAATGAGAGCTGCGCAGCGTGAATGTGAAGTTTTGGGCTATGGAGGGAAGGCGCCCCCTTCATTAGCTTATAATAAAGTATGATTGTGATAGTGTAACTGAATAGAGATAACCACAAATCCTAAGATCATATAAGAAATTGTATTAGCTATGATGATTGAAGAGTAAACTCAATAAACGACTCAAATCATGTGATAAGAAAAGCACAGAATTTTTTTTTTTTAACTAAGGTGATACCTAAGGTTCTAAATCATAGAACTCAGCTGTTTCCCCAATTCTCCTTTAAGTATTGATAAAGAAATCCATGACTTATATTTATTGTCTATCAAAGCAGACTGATCAACTTTATATAATTATCGTGGTATGCTATTCTAAGGGTACTTCCTCTTACACCAGTCAGTTTTTCTATCATTTATTGAACTTTTAATTCAGTGGCCAGCACATAACTCAAATACAGCCTCTGAGACATGACCAATGACCAAGATTAAACTAATCGTTATATTAAGTTCTGTTTACAGGTCACAGCACGATGAGATATACAACCTACAAACCCCCTCCCCTTTCTTTTGCTATCACTCATAATTACCATGCTATAAAAGCATGCCTAAATTTGTTAGGGATTAATAAACAAGAGAAGATTTCATTATTATCAATTAACATTTCATTTATAAGACAACCCAATGCACTGTAATTTAACACTTGTTTTTAACATCCAGTGACACTAGAGTACATCATATCTCCATATAATAAGATCGATATTGTTTATCGATATCGTTGATCACACTTTTTTTGCGAAAAGAAGAAAAGAAACATTATACCTCTTGTTTAAACAATCAGTGCTAAACCAGCAAATGTCAGAGTTACTTTTGCTATATTTATGTAAAAAGATAAAGATATAGGATACCCTTATAGATTGTAAGATGATTGTATCAAGGTGACTTCAATTACCATGTATTATGAAGGTATGTTATGTAACTCTAGAAACAATCACTTCAGTAGCATCAAGATTTATTGTAACAAAATAGAAAGACATGGTTAACTCTGATATTTGACTAATTTCATGACAACAGTAGACATTTTTAGGCGTAGGTCTAATCCAGTATATGGATGCTATTATGGCAAGTCATTAAACATGATTTTTGTAAATAATGTCCTATAATTTATAACAAGTACTATTCTTTAAATGAACTTCATTCTTTTTTTCTTTAGCTAAATTGTTATCAATATTACTACTAATTATGTATAATTCAATTGTATGATGATTTTATGAAGAATACTTGTAATTTATTCCAAGTTTATCGCTAATGTGTGAACAACCATACTTAAGTGGAACATCTATGCAGTTTTTATAGGTTATTTACTTATGTCATTCAGCCATAAGGCAAACATAAAATTTCATTTTTTTACTCTATAAACTTTAACCAATTTTTTTTTCTGCCTTTTACCTCTAAAAATAATTCCAAATATATTCCATACATGTTCCATTTATGTTAATTATATATAACCATAATTTGTAAATAGATATAAGAAATATTCATTTGGTAATGTGATACCTGAAAATCCCTTTCATTTAATTATATTCCCGTGAACTTCAACCCATCCTCACCCCATAGAAATATTCTTGTGCATCAACCTAACTCTGGATCATTTGTTTTTCTGTTGCGGCATGGATGAACAAACACGTCGAAGCATCAGGAAACATCACCACCATAAGGAGAAATCAGAGGAGACACCTGGGTCCCTAGCAGTTACTCTTTCCTGGGAGAACCAAAGCACCCCAGATGACCAAGTATCACATCAGGAGTGGCACCCAAGACTATTCGCGTCTAGAAAGGCACTTAATCTTTCCAGAGGACCTCCTCAACTTCATGGACTCATGGCTTTCGCTGTGAAACCCTGGGTAAAAGCCAAAGCAACTCTACCCAGCAAGCTTTTACAGTGGCTCAAATACAATAACTTATAAGTCACTCTTTCGTGTTCTCACCTGCAAGAACTCAGACCCAGCTGAGGTAGGCGAGTGTAAGCTAAGCGGACTATTTAAAAAAAAAAAAAACCATAAACTCCACTTTCGAACTTTTCATCGGCTCTTCAGTACAGACTTTTCCAAGCATTACCAAGGAGCACCGTACGCTTGAACACGATATCATATAAACAGTAAGCCACAACCGAGGTTCTTCATCAGCTTCCCTGTTCTAAAAGACTAAGTACAGACTATCAAACTGGAGCAGGAAGCACATTAAACTCTTCTCTCTTTGAAGTTTACATTACTTGTAATAGCTAGGGCCTTGTTAGACAAACTTAAAGTAGTAATTACAACCCTTCAGTGACCAAGTGTTGTGAAGTGTCTCCCAAAACTATAAACTCATAGTGGTGGAACAGTGTGTTTCTATGGAACTATGGACTTCATTCAGCGTGGGATACTTCGAAACCAACCCGCATCTATTCATTCCCATTTTCCTGTCCTCTGATTTTCTTTTTCAGGTGTTACAATTATGACTTTTCAAAAAAAAAAAAAAAAAATGTGTACATGTAAATGTTTGTAAGCTCTATTGCCTATGAAGTGTAAATTATTATTGTATGTATTTAAAACAATTGTGTTACCAGTCGTTTGGATTTGCTGAGGGCAGCAAAATCTAGGCGACGGGGATGTGTTACGTGTATAGGCTGAATTAGATTTGGAAATTTCGGTATTCTGTAAAGGGTATTGATCCTAACAGAAATGCATGTCAAACGTAAATTCCGCTGACTGGCAGTCTGGTGGCATAAGGAAATAATTCACAGGTGACCCAGGCTGGTTCTGCTGATCAAGAGGAAGTAGGTAACAGGCTTAAACATTTCCTCAATAACGCAAAAATGCATGATTTATAGTTAGTGGGAATCGCTGAATTGACTTTTTGTAGAACCGCTATTTAAGCATGGTAAAGTTAGCCCTCAGGGTGAAACGTCGTAGGGATGCCAGAGGGGACTCTATGTCGGTTTATCTGACAGTGTTTCTACGAATACCATAACCCCGCCAGACTCAGCAGATTATACTTCTTCGGACCAGCCATACACCCAACACATCACCAATGGTAAGATCTTATTAAATCATTATGTCACCAAGTACTACCAAAGCACCCCTGGTCTCTTCCAGATCCAGGAAATACTCTGTATAATTACTAGATTTCTTTAAATAGAGTTAGTCGGCTCAGGTTGACTGTTTGATGTTTTATTTTGCTCTACCATCCCTATAGCTACAACCCCAGTTGTAGATTAGGTTTGTAAGTCTTTCCTCCCCCTTACAATCCTGGTATGCAACAATATCGAAGGTGTTAACTCTAGTTCGGTTAGTTTTAATCATTACATGACGCACAAATTTGCACTCTCATTTATACTGGGGAAGATGAGGAATTATCTCGGACGGAGAAAAATCCCTACCCCCACCACCGGGAATCGAGCTCGGGACCCTTAGCAAGGCAGGCAGAGCTTTATCAAGTTCCTTCCGAATGAAGATGACTTCACTGACTATTTTAAAATATTTAAGATATAGAGTTTAATGATAAGGAAAGTATCTTAAATGTGTTATTTAATAACCTCTAGAGCTATTTTTGAGAAAACAAGATGTTTCAAAAGATTTACTTTATGAATGTATGTTTAGTGTTTAACGCCCGCTTTTACTACATATCGTATCGCAGGCGGCGGCACTGATGATCCATCAGATGAGGATGGAGCACCGGTGGAATGAGATGACGGAGGAAACTGGAGATCCCGGAGAAAACTCGCCACAGCGCCGTGTTGTCCATCACAAATCACTTTTTGCAGTTGCCTGTGCCTTGGTGGGAGTCGAGCGTTCTAACCACTCAGCAACGGCTCGGCCAAAACATTTACTATCAAAGAACAGTTTTGAGTTGAGAAAGTTTCTTGAAAAATCTTAGTTGTATCTGAGAAATGCTACTGCTGAATACCAAAGTTTTTATTTTTCCGCCATTTATTTTTTGAGATATGCTGCGCACAGAAAAGCGTGCTTCCTTCATGGAATCGGAGTGCTTCAAATCACGCATTTGCAGTAAAATCTCCACATTCTATTGCTCCGGGAATTGAAATGTTTCTACTGCTATGTGATGGAGAGCTGTTTCACTCTCTGTTATGATTGAATGCTGTTTATATATCGTTTGTCAATATGAACGATATCATACCACGTTATCTTTATGCTTAAGTGTTTCGTATTTATGTTAGTAATTTAATTTTCATTATGAATGGTCTCGAACTTCCAGAAAGCATTCCCCTTTAAGGGACACGAAATGAATTTAAGTCATGTATATATTTAAATTTATTATAGATACTTGTGAATCATTTTGATGATACATTTTTCCCGTTCCACCAAAAAGCCCAGCTACAGTTTTATATCACCGGGGTTTCACCATCAGATTTATGTGTTTTTACATGTAATCCTTTCGTTTTACTTTTTTTCTCTAATTTGTATGAAAATTTGCATATTAATTCTAAGCTGTGCAATCAAAATATTACAGGCAGATGTTGTGACTATTTTATTTATATGATCATAAATAATTAATGCATGATCAAAAACAATGAGCATTTTAAACCAAAATCTTAATGTAATAAAAATTTATTTCTCTTCAACTAATGTATCGACTTCAATGAAACCCTTACATTTATTTTAACTTTACTAAATACATACCTGATAAATATCAGTTGTACATGCTACAAATCGCCTCTGTTATGGGGATAGCGTGTCTGCCACACGTTTAAGGTGAGAATGTACTGCCCCTCTCCAGAATGTTATTTCCGTGATTTGTGGGTGCATACTACTAAGAAATTATTATCGACATGTACATGAAAATTTTTAGGCATGTTCTTAAAACCTTTGTCTTTAATAATGTCTATTATTATTTGAAAATTTTGTACTGATAATTTGTTATAATTTTTTAGTTTTTGTAAGGAAAAAAGCACAGAATTTTCAGAATTTTTTTAAAAAAAAAAAAAAAGTATTATGAATCTCAGAGAAAAATCCCTTCTTATTATTATTCTTTTGAGTCTGTTTAATACACATGATAATTTTTTTAAAAAAAAAAAGTGTACCGGAAACTGAAAAAATGTGAAACTGAGAAAAACACCTTTAACGTTTTATATATTGATTACTGACTTCTCACATGGGTCAGAGGTCAGAACATTCCTAATGCATGACCCTCTGTATTCTCACTTCTTCTTTTCAAGTTCCTCTTCATGTTTATTGCCTTCTTGGCCAGTTCTTCAACCATTTTATCCGCTTTCAGGACTCGCAGCTCATCAATTTCTGTATATGACTACTATCATGATTAGCACATGTATTGTTGAACTGGACCTACTAACCTCAATATCACACGTGGTTTCATTGTATATTCTATTTATATTTTCTACATTTACTTTTCTATGTTTAGTAAAACGATTGCCTATAAACTTTCTCTTTCGTAATGTTTTTGTCCTACTCATATCATAATTTTACCAATAACTAGTACAAAATATTATTCAGAACAAATAACTGTTCATATACACAGCCAAAGACAAAGGAAAAGCTAGCATCATAGGAGTTACTGTGGTAGCACCACAATTCTTGGAAGATTCCTTAACAAACAAGGCTTAGTTCAGAAATATCTGTTCAGTATTACAGAAGTTATATCGATTTTCTGAAAGCTTACGAAAAGGGGCCTGGCAAAAACTTAACACCCACTAATATAATTAGCAAATTAGGTATAACATATTGCTCCAATGGACTTTTTAACTATATATTTGTAATCTTGAGGGATGACATTATAATGAAACGTAAAAATAAAAAAGTGAATTTTAACCCCAAGTGCAGTACCTTCTCACGTTAACGGGTCCCGAGTTCTATTTTTATCAGAATGAGTTATCTCGATAAGGTTTATTTCGGTATTTTTCCTTACACTGAAACATAAATGTCTGGTAACTCTTAAGTTCCATGGACTCTTGGCTCATTTGAGCATCATTGACCCATTTCATTCATCATTCGATATGACGTACGTTGGAAGACGTTAAAGAAAATAAAATGCATAGTATTTTGAATTACGTAAAATATGAAGCTAGTGACAGTGAAGCAACAAATATTACACAAATATAATTATTGGTAACAAAAATTTGACTTATCCTTAAAGAGATTGAAGTAAATTTCTTATTGAGATCGCGATTTCGTAAACCTTTGTTTGCATCTTCAGTCATATACAATCCCGTTGTTGTCATCGTTACAGCCACCAGATGTCACTACATTCCTGCCAATACTACCAAACTCTGAAAATAAAATAAATTTAAAGATATATTCGATTGTCGGTGTTTCAAAATTCATTACGCGGTGTTTATTTTTTAAAATAAATACTTCTTCCGAAACCAATAAAATCTATCGGACCATTTAATTGTTCTAATAATTCAAATTCTGGATTTATTCAATGATTAAAATGACCAAACATTATCTACTATGGACGATTTATCTGTCTGTTTGTACCTAATATTTCGAAACCGTTCCTTTATTCTGGTTTCTAAATTACGTTTTGTCTTTTCATAATAAAACTGTTCGCAATCTAAACAATTAAATTTATAAAAGCTAAAAATTTTTATTACCGTGAAAGTTATCATGTTTAGAGAAATGTAGTAAATTGTTTAACATTATATTCATTTTGAGGAACCTAGGTTATAGCAAATTCTTTAAACTTTTTTGAAAAATTTTGTTAATCCAAGGATGGTAAATACATTTTTAAAAATTATAAAGTATTTTATTTTTTAAGAGTAGAAATATTATTAAAGGTTTTTTTATATTTAAATTTTTCAATCTTTTGGTGTTTAAAGTCTTTATTTAAAAAGACTGATAAATCGGCGTAGCAGATCATTTTTGGTCATTTAACCATGAAATAAATCCAGAAGGTAAATTATTAAAACAATTAAATGGTCCAACAGATTTAATGTTTTGTGGAAAAGTATTAATTTAAAAAATAGAAATTGCACACTGAATTTTGAAATATCGACAGTCGATTCTGTCTTTATATTTATTTTATTTTCATAGTTTAGTAGCAGTGGCAGGAATGTGACCTCTGGTGACCGTAACGATGACAACAACGAAATTGTACGAGGTGCGTCCAGAAAGTAAGTTCTGTTTGGTAATAAAATTAAATTGTGTGCAGATAAAGAAAAATTATTTATTGCACAAAATTAAACTCTTAAACTACTTTTCCACATAACTGCTAAAATTCTTCAGGCATTTGTCATAGCAAGGCACAAGTTTTTGTACACCTTCTTCATAGAAGTTTGCCGCCTGTGTCTTCAACTAGTTGGAAACATTTTCTTTCAGCTCTTCGACATTGGAAAGATTTGAGATGCAAAAAGAAATGAAAGTCGCTAGGAGCGAGGTCAGGGCTGTACAGGGGGTGGTCAAACACATACCAGCCAAATCTCTGTAAGATGTTTTTCGTTTTTGCGTCGCATTTGTAGTGTGGTCGTGCGTTGTCGTGAAGAAACACAACACCTCTTGACATCGCAAGTTTTCCCATAAATTTCAATTGGTTTCACTTTGCTAGCATTCAGAAAACGAATCACAGATCTGATTTCACAAGCGGCGGGAGTTTCAATCAACAGCGTCACTGTAAACAAGCACAACAAAGCGTACGTGGCTGACAGCGATCTCATAATGGCGCACGTTTCTTCTCCTTGACACAGAGTGTCTACCCCGCATGTGCGGAACTGCGATCTCAGCGCTTGAGTGGAGCTAAATTGAAACAGAACTTACTTTCTGGACACCCCTTGAAGATGTAAAGATGTAAATAAAGGTTTAGGAATTCGCGATCTCAATAAGAAAATTACATCATTTTTTTAAGATAAGTGAAGTTTATGTTACTAATAATTAAATTTGTGTAATAGTATTTTTAGTTTTTTAGGTTCAATATGTTAATTGTATTACCTTAGAAAATATCTGAGATATAGCTTTGAGCTTTATTTGCTCGTCTGAAAGTTGCCAAAGCTTTAAAAGTTAAAAATAAAATATAGTGCTAGTGCTTGTTAAGCTTTGCTCTTCTGCATGAAATCATGGAAATGCGCCCCGCCGCAAAGGGACTACTCTGCTTTCGGCACATTATTTGTTGGTCCCGACGAGCAAAACATGACGATTTTTCCGAAATGCTAAAAAGGAGAGATGAAATTAAGAAACCTGGCTGTGGAATCCCGTCCTACTCGTGATGTCACTCCATCTTCCGAGGCGGGCTGGAACCTGGGAAGTCTCAATAAATTTCTCCACCTCTAGTGGGCAAAGCGCCTCATTAATTATTCTATTGCTCACTGGCTCATTAGTTATACCACGCGGTTTAATACTATAGCTCATTTTAAAAAACCGTTTCGACAAACTTGAGTTTGTTTGAGCTTGGAATGTAATAGACATTCATTAACGTTAACTCTGGACATTTAATTAACTATTCATGTCACGTCCATCCTTTTAAACGCGTACAAATGCATCTATCATAAAGAGAAAATACACAGATGTTTATGTTTATTTTTCTTTGTGACTTTAATGATCTCTTCATGTACCCATCTACCCACGTACTTGCATTCACATACTAATTCTGGTTTCTACATATGAAACCTTAATATTTAAATAACGTAACTGAGACAAAGGTAATTTTCTATTTTATGAAACAGACAACGTGACAAAGGTTATAATTTTAGTTTTATATGCATTCATATAAATTAGAACTGTCTTTCTAATTTTAGATTACATCGTAATTATTACACACACGAAAATTAAATAAGTGTATATTTTAAGATGAGCCGTAAATGAATGAGATGCACACATCATTTTTAAAGTCAATTCAGAGATATGGAAAGATAGAGTCAGACTGAAAAATTCAATGCCGCAGTCGGGATTGGAACCACGGATCTTCTGGTCTCCGTCCAGCCACTCTAACCCTTGAGCTACTATGGCCAACGTGCTGACATGACATTAAATTCTCCAACTGACTCGTATTTTCCCGGTAAACCACTTAGGAGTTCTCATAAACACATGAGACAGCTACCTTAATGGCGACTTACTATGCTGTAAGTACTTTAAGGCCCGGGCTTTATAGTTCGGACCACTATTAGGTCAATTAATGGCCGTGTGTAGGCCAGAACTCCTAAATGGTTTACCGGAAAAAACACGAGTCAGTTGTAGAATTTAGTGTCATGTCGGCACGTTGGCCATAGTAGCTCAAGGGTTGGAGCGGCTGCACGGCAACCAGAAGAATCGTGGTTGAAATCCCGGCTGTGGCATTGAATTATTCAGACTGACTCTGTCTTTCCATACTTTTGCCTACATACGGCCAGTATGAAGGAACAATTCATTTCCATTAATTGACCTAATAGTGGTTAAATATAAAGCCCGGGCCTTAAAATACTGTCGCCAGGTCATTGTTGATTGGAGGCAGCGCGGATAACAAGATCAAAGAGACGGCAGTGCAGTGTGGAGACAAAAGCATGCCGAAATGGGCGGGAGCGAACGGATTTCACAAGATTTCGCCCTTGTTCTAGCCGGTCTCGATTGTTTGAGAAATTTCTGGAATGTTAGAAAAACTATAAAAAGGCAGCCGGCCTGCCAAAGAGGGTCAGTCAGTCAGTAATTGAACGCGTGCGGGTAAGCGGATGTGTTTGTTGAGCTTGTATGCTGTATTGTGTATTTGTACGAAGCGTATTTCTACGAAAATAAAGTACTTTTTTTTTTTTTTTTTTTTTTTGTAACTTGGACTTTTGATTTCACGAACCCACAAAGTCACAATACTTACAGCATAGTAAGTCGCCATTAAGGTAGTTGTCTCATGTGTTTATGAGAACTCCTAAGTGGTTTACCGGGAAAAACACGAGTCAGTTGGAGAATTTAGTGTCATGTCGGCACGTTGGCCACAGTAGCTCAAGGGTTAGAGCGGCTGGACGCAACCAGAAGATCCGTGGTTCAAATCCAGGCTGTGGCATTGAATTTTTCGGTTTGACTCTATCTTTCCATACTTTTAAATTGACCTAATAGTGTTTAACTATAAAACCCGGGCCTTAAAGTACTTACACGTTGTAAGTCACCATTAAGGTAGTTGTCTCATGTGTTTATGAGAACTCCTAAGTGGTTTACCGGGAAAATACGAGTCAGTTGGAGAATTTAGTGTCATGTTGGCACGTTGGCCACAGTAGCTCAAGGGTTAGAGCGGCTGGACGCAACCAGAAGATCCGTGGTTCAAATCCAGGCTGTGGCATTGAATTTTTCGGTTTGACTCTATCTTTCCATACTTTTAAATTGACCTAATAGTGTTTAACTATAAAACCCGGGCCTTAAAGTACTTACACGTTGTAAGTCACCATTAAGGTAGTTGTCTCATGTGTTTATGAGAACAACTAAGTGGTTTACAGGGGAAAATACAAGTCAGTTGGATAATTTAATGTCATGTCGGCACCTTGGCCATAGTAGCTGAAGGGTTAGAGCGACTGGACGGAGATCAGAAGATCCGTGGTTCAAATCCCGACTGTGGCATTGAATTTTTCAGTCTGACTCCATACTTTAGCCTACACACGGCCAGTATGAAAGAACAATTAATTTCAATTCGGAGATAATTGGAAAATTCCTATAATCTGGTTTAAAATACCATTACTTGCATTTCAATCATCTGATGATTTAGATATATTTGAATTTCTGTTAGAAAATAATTAGTAGAAGTTCTTCCAATTATAATAGGTGTAAATTTTGTAAATATATAAACTGCAACGCAGATTTCTGAATCACTTGACGGGGAAAAAGATACCATCTTCGTGGTTTGTAGTAGATAAGTCAAATATATGTAGAGTCCCCAGCAACCGAAATAGAACACTACATAAATTCCGGCCCATTGTGGCTCTAACATGATCTTTGGTGAAGACGGCGGAGACCCAAAGGACGGCAGATCGGATGATGAGGTGTGCAAGCATGTTCCTAATTCGAACAATCTATCCTAAAAAAATTCCTCAACCAACGACGGTTGCTTCTCTACTGGAACCCTGTCCTGACCCAGGAAAATTAGGAAAGAAACTACTACAAAGTAAACATCCACCGCCCAGCCGCAACACGCAAAACACAGTCACCTGGTCCTATAAACCTGAAACATATGATAGTGAAAGCAATGACGGGTACAGGATATCAACGAGAGATTTTCCACAATGATCACGTAAAACTAAATGAATGCTGACAAAAGTGCAATTGTTTTAGTTAAAATTTTAAATAAACAAACACATTTTGCAAAAATATGTTTTACAAAACCAGTACACGAACTAGGGATATACGTGTGCAAACTGTTAAAATCAAATACGTTTTTAAGATAACATGATTGTACATTCTGAGCTTTAAAATTCACAAACATTTAATACGAAATCACAGCTTTATGTCAAACTAGTCTGTCATCTTTGGGCAACATCTGATATTTCTCACTATATAAATCTGTAAACTTGAATAAATATATTTTCTTGACGAAAGATCAATCTTTCAATACTTAGCTTTAGAAACCTGTATAGTAAACAAAGGTAAGTACGAGACATACGAGGGACGTTTTTTTTTCAACCTCCGATAGGCTATAAATAAAACAGAAGTTCATATAAAACAATAATTTTATTACCAAAAGAATAGTACACTTATGGTTAGTTTTCGACACAATCACCGAAGAGATTGAGACATTTGTCATATCTGTGGACAAGCTTTTCAATTCCCTCTTCAAAGAAAGTTGCCGCCAGTGAATTCAAGTAGTCCTTGACGTTCGTTTGAAGGTAGAACAGATAAACTACTATTTAATGACTCTATATAACTCTGTAGTTTTATTTAAAATTTGTTTTAAAAATGTATTTCTTCTATTCAATTAATGGAACTTAATCATTTCGTCACACTAGCCGTATATAGACTAAGGTTTTAGATAGAGTCAACATGAAAAACTCATTGCCACGGCCGGGATTTGAACCACGGATCTCTTCGTTTCCGTCCAGTCACTCTTACTCATTGAGCTTCCATTGCCAACTTGCCGTCATGACATTAAATATTTCCCCGATAAATATTTCCACTAGGGGCTCTCGCTTTCTCAAGTACTTACGATAGTAAGTCGCCACAAACAGTGTATCTCGAATGCGAGAGCCCCTAGTGGTCTACCAGGGAAATATATGAGTCAAATGCAAAATTTAATGTCATGATGGCCAGTTGGCCATGTTAGCTCAATGGGGAAGAGCGACTGGACGGAAACCAGGAGATCCGTGGTTCAAATTCCGGCCATGGCATTGAATTTTTCATGTTGACTATGTATTTCTTCATTGAACCAGCAGGCAGGCTTAGTCGGTAATGTCTGTGACCTCTGAATGGGTGGTCGGGCTCGATTCCAGTGACTGTCCCTCCAGACTCATGTTTTTTCAGGGGTTTCAATGCATGCTAAGTGAATGAACAGAAAATTTCTTTACATCCACCAAATATTTTCTTACTCCATTTCATTTCACCCTTCGTCCTTTTGGTTCTTTCAAATTTTCCACGTGTCAACAGGTGTCTCGAGCTGCATAGCGGAGAAAAAGGATGCTCTGTTTGAAACTCCGATCCCCTACTCTAACCTCAACCCTCCCTCCCGGTACGTAACCTTGTGGGGAATAGATTGAAAAGGCGCGGTGAGCCGGAGTCCCCTTGCGCTGTCCATACCTTACTTCACTGGGAAAAAAAATTGCCAATGTTTAAAACTAAAAGTTTAAGAATTGACTGGTTTAGTTCTACTTTTCATATAGGCAGTCGACTAGTTCTGCTTTGTGGAAGCATTTTATCACAGTAAAGCTTCAATATTTTGGATAGGAAACCACGAACAGGAGATATTAAAATTTTGCCTGGCAAGTCATTCAATTAACATGTGTTTATAAGTAATTGACGTTGAATTATTCTTCAGTAACGCATTTGTGTATTTACATGGAATAAGAAGCTCTTATAATGTGAGAGAGATGTAGCAGGATTCTTCCGTTGTTGTCGGTTTCGATGCCCCAATATTATGGCAACATATATAGCAAGATTCGTGCTGGTATCTCGTTTCCCGTTGTTGGTCTTACTTCGTCGATCTTACCTTCGTCCAAAATATGACTTGATGAAGAAGATGTTCTCCGAAGTTATCAGGAAAATCCTTATTTATACCTCGGCTAGCTTTTAATATTCTTCTGTTATATTCTTACATACCAGCAATGGGTGGTAATGAGTGAAGAAATCATTAAGAAATCATTAAATCATTGAATTTCTATAAGAAATCAATCTTGTGTTTATTTCTTTTAATACCACTTCCATTAAAATTCTCATCACAAGACTTTATGCTGTGATCGGAATCAATATAATACTTCAAATTGAATTAACACTTAAATATTTTCTAGCAATTTATAAAGCGTTCGATCTCTTCGGCGTTCCAGAAAAAATAGACGAATTTTCTTTCGGTTTCTACACCAAAATTATTTAATCCTTCGTTACTATCACTACACATATATTACTTTCATATGATTGGCCAATTTACTACTACGTCACTACATTACGTAATACAATTATTACTACGGCCAATCACAAAATTACATATATTTTTACACAATTTTTCTTTTTTTCTTCTTTTATAAATGTATAAATGCTTCAAACCCTTTTAGATACAAATCAAAGCAACTGTTACAGAGAGAAAGAGAGATAGAGAGATTAGAGAGAACTCAAGTGCCCAAGTGTACTAGTAAACTGAAAAAAAACGTCCAGTCTCCAACAGATATTTCAGAGAGTAAGAAATAAAAATGATACTAACACTACATTATATTATACCTCATTGCTGTTACCAAAACATCTGCTACGGATAGAAATAAGACATCTGAAAACTTCCCTCCAGGGAGATAGGATAGCATTTTTGCGTTTTCTGATTTGTACGTATATGATTCCATAAAATATATAAGCTTTTATGATAAATATGCCCTTTTGGCAAACTATTTTTGTTCAACGTCCTCTTTAGCTTCTAGTTCCCCCATCTCCTTTCTAGCAGGGCAGAGACTAGCAACCACTGCAGTCTAAGAGACAATAAATTATCTTGCAAGTACCAAGCCTGAATAAAACAAAAAAGGGAAGCTTTCTTTTCCATACGTGTTGCAAACATTCCAGCAGCGGTCGATGGAGGTGCAAGTTGAACCTTTCTTTACTGCTCATACCTAGTGCAGGGGAAGTATTGCACTTCAATAAAATATTCCGTACCGAGATTTCACAGAGAGGCTATATAAGTACACCAAAAACTATTGTAGAAACACAGATGTGACCCCATAAATAAAAAACTACCAAATATTATTTCTTACGTTTATAAAAATTATTTTATAGTTTTGATTAAAATACAAGTCTAAAATATTCCTACAATACATAAAATGGATATTTCAAATTTGAGAATAGCTTATAAAACACAGCACTCTTCATTCTGAATGATCCAGATAAGCACTCATTTGTCTCCAGCTGTATTAGATCGTAAGTTACAAAAACACATTAAAACTTTATAGTAGCTATTTATTAAATATTATTTAAAATTTAAATGAAATATGTGATACTGTCCAATCCAAAAAGAGGCTATAATGTTAAATAATTAAGTAATTTTAAATATTAATAAATATTAATATTAAATATTACATAAAAATTATTTCTGAAACAAATATCAGTATTTTCAGCCAAACTCTTTTTATAGGTTTGTCGTTCTTTAACCATTATATCGGAAGATGAATTAAATGAGTGGTATGATTGAAGATATCCTCGGGAAACAAGCCAGGTGAGAAGACGATTAGAAATCAACGTTTCGGGAGCGTACATCGCTCCCATCATCAGGATATTTTATTTATATTTATTATATTTATTTGTAGTAAATTAAGCACCAGGTCCGGAGATGGCGTGAGTGTAGAAAACTAATTAGGTCACAGAAACCTAACTACTTAATTTGATGCTGAAACTGTGCATATCTGTACTTCTTAATTCGACGGAGTTTCATTTCAAAACCGGTTTCCAATAAGAGCTGAACTGATACCCAGCATCACGATTGAGTGCTGAAGTGAGTCATATGATGTTCAAATCAGCTGATTTCTTGTCTCCATTGTATATGAAACTTTATCACCAACACTTAAGGGGCAATAGATAAGTTAGAGTAAGCTAAGGAATGACAAACGGACTCCCGAACCGAAACGCAGCACTACAAACAGGCCCGTTTGCTGCTAATGGCAGGAAGAGATGAGGGATACCAGAAGGGCAGCCATATCCGGTGACGATAGACGGGGTTATTAACGGTTCCAGATAGTGTGTCAGCCATCCCTACTCGAACATCTAAGGATAGGAATATCCTCAACGGCACTCCAACCAACGCCAAGGAGAAATGTTTCCAAAGCCATATGCTTCGAGCCATCCTATTCCATAAGTGATGTAAATTCTTGTTACCGTTGAATGTAGGTTGTAGTAGCTTTGATCACCTTTCGGCGTTTCCTACCCATCTTCAGGATTGGTGGTTATATTAAGTTTATTTTGGTTTCACCACTCGACTACGCATTCATTTTCGACTTCTATTTTCACTATTAGCTCATTATATCCAACTTTCTTAACACATGACCACCGCATTGAGACGAAACAGGAAATTTATGGTGCATTGCAATGACATGTTTTTCTCTATTCGTAACGTAACCCATGGGGCCAGAACCTACCAACCTGACTACTGGACTCACGCCCACCTATGCAAGGCAGAGGTGTGCGATCATCCAACCGATACGGGGAGGAGATATGGTGAGCATCTCTAAACCCCAAGCCGGAAAGTTAGCTTTCCATCAGAGTTAGCTTAGGTCCTCAATTTCCTCATCATACTGAGTGGGCACCAGCTCCTAAAATCCATAGCTCAAAGGGGGTAAGATTAATCCCGGGTGCCTTCCGTGGCAGCGAACAAAGCACAACGCTCTAGTACTACGCCACGGCGCAGAACTTTTCTCTGTTCACTCTTGCATAAACTCAAATATTTGGTGGGTAGAGATAGGAGCAATTATAGAAAAAATAGGAATGTGAGCTATATGGAGGTTAGAGGAAAGGAATACAAACGTGTGCGTAAATTGGTAAAATGCATATTAAGATATAGAAAGGCAGGAAATATGGGGAAGTCTAGAAAATATGAAATCATTACAATTTTGCAAACAAATTAAATAAATTGGGGAAGAGAATCATATTAAGATTACTGCAACTGGCAAGAGAGAGAGAGAGAGAGAGAGAGAGAGAGAGAGAGAGAGAGAGAGAGAGAGAGAGAGAGAGAGAGAGAGAGAGAGAGAATGGCCAGCTTGGATGGGAACTGGAACAATATTTCTAAGAAGGATAAGAGGCAGGGAAAAGGGAATTTGTGAATTGTGTGGAGGAAAAGAAAGCTCAGAACACTATGTGACAGAATGTGAGGAGGTTGCAATGTGAGGAGAAGAAAGGTTTGGGAGGAAAACTGGGAGAAAGTAGAGAAGAGGATAGTAGCTATAAAAATATTAAAGGGAAAGGAGGAAAAGAGGGTAAGGCGTATTGGTGAGCTCTTACAGCAAGTAAAAAAATGGGCAATAAATGTAAAGAACATAACAAAGGAAGATGGGAGAAGAGTGCGGCTAATGAAGGAAGAAGGAGACATGGAGGTTAAGAGCTACCTGGCAGAGCAGAAGACCAGAGTGTCATGTAAGTCAAGGTAAAGACAAAAGTAGATTAAATTTGTAAATTGTAAAATTTTGGAATATGCACAATAAATAATTCAATCATTCAATAAAATATTCTTACAAAACTAAACTCTTCTCTCTTTGCTTCACATTAAACAAGATAAATATTTATATAAATACATTTGTTAAACATGTTCTTATAAGTACAACTTGAATTAGCTCATGCAATTGGCTTAAGCGATAGTCAAACATTTTAAGAGAAGGTCGCTAGTGATGAATTTGAAATTCCGTTCTCTTTACAAGGCCCTAACGGGGAGGGGACTGAATAAGGCTTCCCATTTGAGAAAAGTAGAAGCATTGGAAAAATTCAAACCAGTAAATAATGTCTCGGAAATTACTAAATTCATCAAAACACTTTTAACATAAGTTTGTGCCTTAATGAAATGTACCTTTTCTTCTGCATAAATTCGTTCAAGTTCATTTTGGAGATATTAAAATTCTTGAGATCCTTTGTGTCACTTCCTTGAAAGAGGTGAACTTCAATATGAATTTTGTTTTTCCAGCATCTTCTTTTTGAGTAATGCTTTTCACAAACTTGGACACAAAAGCACATAAAAATAGGACATTTTTTGTAGAAATGCTTTTCTTCCAATAAAATACTCAGTTAACCTGAAGCCTTGCTTGATCACGAGTGTACTCTGTTTAAGCTGCAGTTTTAGTTAGCTTACACGATTACATGCGGGAGTATATTCTTGAGAGACCGACCAGTGCGCTCCGCAGCTTCCTTGTACAGAGAAGTAATAACCGGCCAGAGAGTGATAATGTGCCGATTCGCTGAGTGGGTAATCAACCCGGAATACATGGAGTTCCACAACGGTATTGGAGCTTCTCCTATTCCTGGGCATTATTTATGACGCTATTTTTGCGACACTGGTATTTATGCGCAACCAATTTCCTAAACCCGTTTATGTAGCGTGTTATTTCGAACCATTTTTTCCATTAGAATGATATAAGGCACTGAAAAACAATTTCTGTTCTCGACACCCTGTTAGAAAGAACTCATTTGGTTGTTGCTACATCCACCACAAATAAAGCTGCAGCCTCTAATTACCACGTAAAGCCAATTAACACGGAAATCCACAGGTGCATATCTGGAATACATATGAAAGTAATAACAGTTTGGATAGCTGGGGTCATAAATGGATTCAATTATTAAAAAAAGTAAATTCATACAAAAGTAATTAAGGATGATATCTAGATAGTGATCTAGCTCATCAAGGATGCAGTGTCCTCCTATGCTTAAAGGCGGAGTTGGTTCGCTAAAAGAATGTCATATATAAACCGCTTTGAGTGGTTTAGCCGGAGGTATTTACTTCTGTTCTCTTTTAAATGAATATAAACTTGGAATAAAATGTCGCACATTAATTTATCCATCCGTTATCTTTATTACCTCCTCTACTATGTACTTACGGTAGGTATTTCACTCAAAAATTCAATATCGTGATTTCAACACAAATAAACGTTTTAAACTCAACGTACGCCCAAAACATTCTGTTTAGAAAAGAGCCAGAGTGGGTATGTATTTATATACGCATACTGTTTGTTGATAGCATAGTCAAAATAAAATGGCAAACTTGTTATTTACGTTCAGCACCTTCCCTGGATGCCTCTCGGACTACTTGGCTCTCACCAAGGCGGCCCGGGTTCGATCCTAGGCGACCGCAAAGTGAGATTTGTGATGGACAACACGGCGCTGGGGCGGGTTTTCTCCGGGATCTCCGGCTTCCCTCGCCATCTCATTCCACCGGTGCTCCATCTTCATCTCACGTATCATCAGTGTCATCGCCTGCGGTGCCGTATGTAGTAAAAGCGGGCGTTAAACATTACACATTTCATTTTGGATGCCTCTCGAAAGTTAAAAAAAGATCCTCCATCCCAAACTACATGGAAACGGTGTCGAAAATGTTCATTTAAAAAAAATGGCACTAAGAATTTTAATGAAATGACATAAATTTAACAAGATATCTTCGTGACAAATTAAACGCACGCACGCACACGCACGTACGCACGCACGCGCACACACGCACACATACACTGAAAGCATCTTCTTTCCTCCTGTTCCATTTATATACCATCTTTCACTGCAATGGCCATATCGGCGGCCGTTCTCCCTTGGAACATATCATTTGTGATGGACAACACGGCGCTGGGCGGGTTTTCTCCGGGATCTCCGGTTTCCCCCGCCATCTCATTCCACCGGTGCTCCATCTTCATCTCATGTATCATCAGTGTCACCGCCTGCGGTGCCGTATGTAGTAAAAGCGGGCGTTAAACACTACATACTTCATTTGGAACATATTGATGGTGTTATCTCGTAGACGTTGGGTTGCTGGTACGTTGTATTTTTCTTTTTTAATCATTAGATCACGCACACATTCAAACTGTCATTCATACTTCCAGACTCTGGGAAATATACGGAATGGTCTTTATTGGAGAAAAATCTCCACCCCCAGCCGGGAAATCAAACCTGGGACCCCTTGCACAGTAGGCAGGTGTTCTACCGACTGAAGACATCTTTATTCTGGTCGAAATGTTCATAACTGGTAAACAAAAGTCAAATGTGTAGTGTTTAACGCCCGCTTTTACTATATACAGCACCGCAGGCGATGACACTGATGATACATGAGATGAAGATGGAGCACGGGTGGAATGAGATGGCGGGGGAAACCGGAGATCCCGGAGAAAACCCGCCCCAGCGCCGTGTTGTCCACCACAAATCTCACTTTGCGGTCGCCTGGGATCGAACCCGGGCCGCCTTGGTGAGAGCTAAGCGGTCTAACCACTGAGCCACAGCGCGGCCAAACAAAAAGTTAGACAAAATCTTACTACACTGGAAATATAGATCTTGAGAAGTTGCTTTCTTTTCATTTCTTGTGCTATGCAACAATGAAAAAATTGGAAAGTCATCCCAAAGCGATCACCTCTTAACAGAATATCGCTTAAACCATAGTCTACTCCTTTATTCTATTGTTTATTCAAGGGTATATGTATGACGAGAATTTGTACAAATGTCTAGTAAGTAACAGAATAAATCTTTTTAAACAACAGTGTTTTTAATAACGTTAGAGAAAGCCATAAGAATCTTACGCATTAGAAGTCCCTATACCTATTTGCTTCTTGTTAATCGAGAACAACCTTTGTAGAAATAATGGCACTATATATTTATTTACAACAGCTAAAGGAAACCGAAAGCAAAATCACATCGAGATGTTATACGATGTTCTAGAAATACCGTACGTAGTCTGTGTACCAGCAGACACAACTGAAAAGCGACAGAGCTTTAAAACTAACACAACTTTGAACATTTAGGCCATGTCGACGGATATTCGAAAGTACCAAAAAATGTTACTTGAAATAAATTGCTACAACTACTCCCATAAATGTCAAGATATACGCTTTCTTTCTCTTTAATTATCGAAACATGTGAGCCAAGTTTGAGCCACATTTGAGGACGTCAAATATTTCCAAATATCTTCTACATTTATGATAGGGCGAGGGGATTACTGCCCTGCACTGAGAGAGTCCTTAGTCTTGTTATCATTGTGCGTTCGTAATTAATTTAATTATATTCTACAACAATGACTGAAGGATCCTTAAGCAATGGTTCATTGGAGAAAAATGTTTAGCACTCTCACAGTATGTGTGTGTGTGTGTGTGTTTGTGTGTGTGTGTGTGTGTGTGTGTGTGTGCGCGCGTGTGTGTGTGTGTGTGTGTTGATATCGCCTGCAACCAGGATTTACTTGCAGGTGCTCTCTAAGTGAGAGTATCGGGTAAAGAGGTCCTTACCTCCGTTAATTTCAGAAATTCTCATGACTTGCTTCTGTCCATTGAAAGATTAAAAAATAATTATTATGTCCTCCAACGTTAAGTCATATCGGACGATGAATGAAATCGGCGCAACTATACTCAAATGAACCGAGGGCCTATAGGGCTTAGAGTTACCCGACATTCGTCTTTCAGGATAAGAGAAACCCCCGGAAAAACTCATATTCAGATAATTCACCCTGACCCAGGTCCAAACTCGGGACCACTTGAACGTAACGAGACACGCTACCACCATGCTACAGAGGCGGGTTCCATTGAGAGTTTTGAGTGCCTGGAGCCTACAGATAAGTTAGAGCATTTGTAGTAGCCTATGAAAAACCTTTACCTGAGGGATATATTAACCGGTCCTGATCACAGCCCTGTACCCAATTCAGGTTCAATAAAAGATTGCTTAATTAATTATTAGCACGTCTTTTGTTCTTTTATAAACAAACTTTTCATATGTCCCGACTCCCAGCTAAGGTGAACTTAAGGGGGGGACGTATGCAAATATTCAGGGTTTTACATAAATAGCCATAACATCCAAAGTTTTCAAGTTAGAGAAGTGAAACTTAGTACTCATTTAAGATAATACAGTTAATGTGCACAATTTTTTTCATAATTTTCCATAACTAATGCTACATACTTTTTCTATATGCAGAGATATTTATAAACTTAGGCCCATTTTTTTTTCAAAATTCACATATGCTATCCTTCTGAAATTTGGTATGTTATTTTAAAACACACTAGAAATGAATTTGTTGGATTTATATTTCTTATTGAAGCTGTATAGAATTTAAAAAAATGATAATCATATGCATTTTTTAAAAATTAAAATAATTTCATATATTTTGTATCATCACATTCCATCTGAACGTTAATATTAAATTCCAGAACCAACAAAATGTTCATTGTTACATAAAAAAGCTGTGTGCTAAATTGCATCACTGTAGATGAAGTATTTTGAGAGAAAAATGGGTTGCAGTTGCAGAAAATGTAAGTTACAGGGAAAGGCAATTAAAAATACAATAAGTATTATTCAGTTTGCCTTTTAATTTTAAGTCAGAACTTCTCATATCCATAGTCTGTACCCTCATTCTGATCTTCTTCAGCCTTTCTTCTGTCTTGCTTCTTTCTGCATTATTCCATAGCTCTTTCTGCAGCAGCGATGCGAATGTTGTCGATGCTCTGCAAAATTGTTTCCATAAACACACCAGGTTGATACCCTAACTGATGCATAACTTTCTTTCTGCCAACATTCCCATCATTAAACACTATTACAGCATAAACTGTAGCATTTTCCACCACTATGGAAGACACAAATGATATTTTGGGACACCTTTTCCATATCAAACTGTTGAGGCTTTCATTTGGGTTTGGTATCTCTCCATAGAGACATTTTTTTAGCAAGTCTGGGCTTTATAGATTCCAAGACAGCTGATGGAAGACTATGTGTTTCTACTATGCTACTATGCAACACTAGGGCATTTAATTTTTTAAAGGTACATACAGACCACGTACAGTCATAATATTTTGGTGTTTGATAGCTAATACTATTTACTATTTTACAAAACAATAAAAAAATTAGATTTTTTTGAACATTTTCCAAGGGCTCAAAAGCGGATTTCTAGTGAAATTTGTGGTGTAATGCAGAACCTTCCCTACGCAGCGACAAAGTAATAAAACTAGATAAACGTTTAAATGGGACAACAACGTTAAAATAGAGCGTGAAATGGGAGCCAAGTACATTTAATTTATTGTATGTTTCGCTAATTCCCTAAAAAGCACCGGAAGGAAATGTTGCGGAAATAATATATGATATCGTACACATTCTGGTAATTAATTCTCCGGGTGGAGTCCTGAATCAGAGTTAACTCAATCTCGGGCGTGAGTAGAATTGTCCTTTGATAAAGTCAAAACTTTGTAAATGGCAAAGTTACGCAATTCTGTTAATGTTTTCTCTTCTGTAACCCTGTTCATTAGTTTGAGCTATCAGTGTTGACCTGACTTTCAAATGTTTACACATATGGAGAAAAAGCAAGGGGTTCCACAACCGAAGCAGTGCACCAAAAGTAGACCGCGGAGCCTTTTTTACTTGAATCAGTGATTCCTGGAAGGGAAAGATGAACGAAGGTACTCGAGAAAGAGTAAACCACGATGAGGTCCTTATGTTTCTATTTCCAAAACATTTAACGCCGCTGGACTCCTGTCCACAGTGCCGAATGGACAGTCCCTGAAAGACGCCAGCGAAGAAAGCTCCATTAAGCTCAAATCAACCGCCCAACCGCAACCCGCAGAATACTGTCACCTGGTCCCAAAGCCATTAAATAGATGACAAGGATGGTAATTTTGGATACACGAAACGAGGGTAAGGAAGTCGTGATACGAAACTGCCCAGAATTCGCCTAAAACCATGGAAACATCTATGTATCAGAAATGGTAGTAGTCGGGGATCAAAAACTAGGATCTCATAATGAGAGTTACCACGTTCGGTGACCTCAAAAGGTAGTTGATAATTATCTGACTATGATTTAAAAAAGGAAATACGATGTACAGAGCTGCATTCAGAAAACTTTGTCTAGTCATTGCTCTGTAAAACTATTCTTCTATCCAGTTCTTATTAATTCAGCTAAAGTTTTGTTAAACACACACGACATCCTTATGGGTATACAGTAGACTAAAGCAATAGTCATATGTTTCAAAACTGGATTGGTATCTGGATTCTTTGCATGAGAAAAGAATAGCGGCGAGAACAAAAATATGAATAACGATATACTGCTTAATAAATATGCAAGTATTTTAAAATGAAAACCAAATAAAACTTATGTCAGAGAGGTTTAAAGGGGAAAATGTTATTTAATATAAAGTTAACACTGTAGCAGGATACATATTTTTTGTGCTGCAAGATTTTGTTTATTTCTTAAGGTATTTTAGCTATGAGTACAAATGAATGAAAAGGAAATCACTACTACTGCCAGAATATTCAATATATACAGCTCGATTATTAAGAAAACAAAATCTTAAATGTATAGTAGTTTAGTCAAAATAGTCATTCTTTAAAAACAAAATAGTTGCACTTTTGAATCCAATGGTTAGCTTAGTATATGTGTTTTCTTGAAAATCATCTCGTATTTTGTAAGCTACTACACTTACAATCCCATGTTTGGTCATTCTTGCTTTCAAATTATGTTTTCACACATACACACACTTACATTTAAAAGCTTTTTCTTTGTTGGATTCAGGGGCCCTCAAAATATTTATTTACAGCGAAATGTTGATCTTCAGTTTTTTTATATACTTCTGCAGGTACCTGTGTAATGGTGGGACAATGTTTTTGCTTTTATGTATACAGACATTTTAATCTGAAAGTTCATTATTGAGAATTTACATGTTTTCAAAACTGACGTCCAAATTGATATAAAAAGTTTCTTTAGTCTAGGAAATAAATTGCTTAAAGCCCCATCTGGAAACACTGATGTCGGTAGTAACCTTGCTATGGATGTTCACCCGAGCTGCCAAAGTACTTCCAGCTTGGCCACACACGTTCTACTTTATTTAGAGGCTGACATAAAGATGTTTACCCAAATATTTCTGGCGAGAAATATGGGCCCTCCCGATGAATGGGAATTCCTTGGATACCGTCCACCGCAGAATATACAACATCGCTTCCTGATAATCACATCGCTTTAAAATGCTCCTTTCGACTGTCCGAAAGGGAGAAATATCTTGCATTACATTCACCTAACTTCTACAAACCATCCTATAAAACCTGATTCTTTTATCTACTGTTTCAAATCCAGGACATTTTTTCTACGTATGCAAAAATATAGTAAGCTAAAACGACAACGGATTTGTGAATGTAAGTTACGTATTGTATTAGAAATTTCAGGAGCTTGACAAAAATAAAACAAAACAGGAATTGCTACTAACCAAATAAAAACGCACAAGTTTTCGAAACTTCGAAAGTAATTAACCCAACAATAATATGTATTACAAAAAAAAGTCAATATGTTTATGATATAAGATACAATATATCTATTATAAAAAGGAAAAAATTCAGAATAAAGATAAAATCACAAAATATTTTCTAAAACTTCTAGAGATTAATGTTAATTCATTAAAATATTTTAAGCATAGGGTGTTTTATAAAAACATTAGAATGCCTTATTAGAAGTCACAAATAATATTTTTCGAAGCAAAGGGTAGCTTAAGATGAAGGATTTTCTTGAAAATATTCATGTCACATCCTAAGAAGTTTGGTATTTAATATTTTTTTAATTTATTATTTGGCTGATCAGCACGCCATTGATAAATTACATAAGTACTATATAAAAATTAACAAGAGAGGAATTACTATCCTATAAAATATACAATAGTTGATAAATATATAACATAAACAAATAGATAGCAATTTAAGAACATTTAAATGAAAGATAATAAAAGATAAAGTATATAACAGGATAACAAACACATATAATAAAATTAAATAAGATGGATAATGATTGAAAAGAGAGGTTAGATATACGAGGCTAGATTATGATCAGTGGAGTTATGACAAAAATAGAGAATATACTTTAAATTAGTGAAAAAGTCGCTATCTTCTGAATCAATGAGTAGGATGCCTTGAGGTAGTTTTCTTTTAAATCTGGTCCTCTCTATAAGTTACAGCGCCTGGTAGTTCGGATAATCTAATGAAGAATGTCTGATATCAATTTGAAATACAGATGAATGGGAAGAATGTTAAGTTCCTGATGGAGTTGATCATTTCTAAATTTCTAATGAACCATGGAGCCTTTGTAATATTGAGGATAAATTTGTTTTTTATAACCTGAAGTCGATGAATGTGGGTTTTGCTGGCTGCACCCCATACAGGAGCAGCGTAAGAAATTATAGGGCGTATAAGAGGTTAATCAAATTTCCTGCTTTTAATTACGTTGCTAAAATATCCAAACACACATATACACAGACAGAGAAAGACAGAAGCACATTATTACGCACTCACATTCACACAGAACGTTTTATAAAAGTGTGTTTTGATTACTCCAGACATTCTAAAACTCTACTTCCAGTGCAGTGATTGAAATGCCCTGGTTGACCTGTTATAATGCAACAGGCTGCAAATGTAGTGGGCGCCAGGGCATCAAGGAATCTATGGAGATGAAACAGTTGATCATCTCGAAGAAAAAGGTTACCGAGATATCCTGTGTTGGCCGTGAACCCGCGGTTGGAATCATTATACCACAATATCCTCCATAAAAGCACAGAGTAGTATCAAAGACACAATTCAGTGGACAAACACAATGAAGCCCGGGAACTGATCTTAGATTTACGCAATATTTTTTCGTCATCTCTCCTGAGATTAGACTGAATAAGGATAAGGAAAGTGGCGGTATAAATCTCTAGGTATGGTTACTTAAGGAAACATCTACGTGATTAAGTGATTAAGTGATTAAGTGATTTAGAAAATTAGCTAGCACAAATTCGAAAACTCAGCATCACTACTGAAATAGTGGTTTTGAATTTCGATGGGGCTTTCCTCTGCATATGAAGCCAAAAGTACCTTAAAATTACCTTTATTTAAAGAGTCCTCGCTTTCATTATGTTCACGAAATGTCATTTCTTGTCTGCTTCCCTAATGGAATATTGCATGAAAAGCCTCTTAAGCTTAACGTTTTCACTGTATTTTGCAATATATAGACATGAGCTTTGCCGAAGAGCGTTTGAAATTTTCATAGCATTTTTCCCAGCTCTATGAATCCGACACAGTTATGTTTCTCATACCAAAGAGTGTTAACTGTGCTGGTGTATTTTGAAGATGCTCCGCCACAAAGTTTTTCTAAACATAGCACTGGGGTTAGCCTACTGACATTTACGCCGACGCGTTTGTCATCATTTTTCCATAAAGAAAAGGTGTTTGGAGACACGCCAAGTCATGTGTTGGATTCATTGTAAATCCCTTAAATATGAAAAATTAAACACTTCGCATATCAGACAATCACTGATCACATAAAAAATTATTTTTACACAGGATGCAAACTGATAAACAGTAGCACATGACACTCAGGACTCGCTTCAAGTGCGTTAACCCTTCTACCAACAAATTTCTTTTCAAATAAATGAAAAAGTTGGAAGAAGCTCCTGTATGTTGGCAACGCGAGTTTCTGCGGAATATACGGCTTCTATGAATCAAATCCGTAGCGATGGTAACCAGCAATGCATTCTGCCCCTCCAACCTCTCCTCGCTCACAGCATGTGTTACGGCCATCTTGGCATTTTAATAAGGAATCATTGATCGGGAAGTAAGCTAGCTGCATTGTTGACACACGAGTGCCAATAAAGCGGTTCCATTACAAAATATAACATGGAGATCTTATATAAAGTAAAATTAAATGCTAGAACATAAAACATACCCAAGTTATGTTGTAGGTGACTCGGCGACTCAAACGCATCAAGGAAGAACCGCCCTTGCTGCATATCCTGTTTGTCCATTCTTGTCTAAAAACAAGACTATGGTTCGTTTGGTTTATCTAGAAATATAGGAATTACAGAGAACGCTGTTGTGGGTAACCCATGACTGCCTTATCTTACATCGCATCACTTCTGTGTAACGTTCCGATTGACTCCGCGCGATTATAATGCAGCTATCCCTTTAATACTTCCAAGCGTAGCGCTTTAGAGACTACTGGTAGATGGAGGTATATGTACTGTCCTAGGATCTCGGCAAACTGTTAATATCTCAGCTCCATTGTCGTCGGATGTTGGATTACACACGCAGGTTTCAAAGTTATCGTCGGATTCAAAGTCACTTTCTTCTAAATTTATGATGAAATTGTTCAAAATATCATTAATTAATTCGTATTACTATCAGTAAATTCCTTCTACCCACTTCATATTCACCCATGTTTACAGGCAGCCTTCTAATTTTCTGGAGTAGGTAACTTTTGGTGCTACAGTGCTGAAAATCTCACTTACTTCTTTGTATGTCACATATTTCGTCACTTCTACTTTGTTTTGTGCCCATATTGGCTGAATAGCACTCATGTCACTATGGTTATAGCCGTTTAATTCAGTTATGGAGTACTTTGGACACCATTTAACTTATCTCCGTTTCTCTTAATTATGTCATACAACACAGGTTTTGATGCCATATTTCTATTAATACATATTTCACTGTTTGTAAATGAGCAAGTCGGAGCACCTGTCGCTGATTGATGGAAACTAGGAAGTCGTTGGTAGCAGTGGCAATGCGTTTACGGAATTTGTCACCGCTTCTTTGTCACAGGGAGGGGTAAAGCTATGGATAAACCAGACGGTCGTTCTTCGCGTATAACCAGAGAAGATCTAGGAGGGAAGTTAACATTGGAGCTAAGCTAACGCACTTTCTACAGGGAACAAATTTTGGGAAACAATGAAAGCATCTTCTTCAATTGATTACACAATAAGTCTTTTAGAATAACTTGAGGGAGGTCGATAAAACTCGGAGTACCATTACTGATGTTATCTTAACTGTGTAAAAGTCACTGACAATGTGAACAAAAGACGACTGATAACATAGCCCTCTGTGCTACTTGGAAGTTTTGCAGCTAAGTAAACACCGACTAGTTCCAATGTTTGCATGGGAACGGCGTGCTAGTTCTTGTCACAAGGGAACACGCAGCAAAGATTGAAGCAATTACCTGGAGGTGACATTCTTGCCGTAAGTGATGATCCTGCCAGGCTAGTTTTCGCACCCAGACAAGTCACAAAATTACATTTAATAAACTATTACACGTCTCAATAGATCTTTGTGATGCGCAACTTTGAAAAATGTCTTCAAATTGCGGTTCTCCGCAATACCTAAATTGAAAATTGCGTGAGGTAATTCCAAAACGAGCTTACAGGACAAATTGTCAGATGTGGTCCTCTTTCATGGCCATGTGTGCTTATTTATTCTGGTTTCTTCTTTTCTTAACTATAAGTTTATTTATTATGAATACGGATGGGCTTATAGATTTTTCTGTTTACGCTACGAATTACCCCATATCTTTTCACACATACTGGCTGGTATAATTTACTGAAGCCAATTAAATGTGAATTAACTGTGTTATTGCTTCATTTCTGTGTAGTGATTAATTAAACAGGTGCAAAAAATGTACCAGGTACCCTAACTGTCGCGTTCTTCACGTAAACATTAAACCAGTTGCAGAACGCAACGAGGAAGTTCCAGTTAAACGCACGGCAGTGGTGTGAGAGATCGACACAGGCTAGTCCAGTCCTAGAAATTGCCTCTTGTCGTTCGGAGCGGAACAAACACGCCATTGCTGTACGTTTAACTGGAGCTGCTCCGTTTATTTCTACAACTGTTTTAACATACGAAGGGACATCGGCTTACGTGAAAGACGAGGCAGTTGGACAACCTAGTATACCACAAGCACTGACAGTTCAACATGTAATTTACAATTGGTATATAAGTCTAGTTTCAGAAAATATTTGGAGGATAGAGCCTCCAAAACGGAAAAGGAATGCCTGTAAGTAAACAAATTGTAGACCCCATAAGAAGTAAAGGCGTTACATTCATTAGAGTGAGGGAGAAAGTACCCTGTGATTTACACAAATTTCTGTCGGGGCACTGCGGGAGGGCTCATCATGTATGTGACCAATAAGCATTAGCCTGGAGTTTATCTTCCTGAACTCTATGGTCCGAAATATGCCATACCCTTAACAGAGAAGCGTATGCCAATCACGAAGTGATTTCTTCTTCAGCTTAGTGAAGAATTATTTACGTGTTGTACAACATACCTCCAGACTATGGTAGTGTTTACGGTATATTCTGTTTAGTAGTTCATACTTCACTGAATTTATTTGTATATGCCTATCATCATGTTGGAATGAACAATGGCCACTTTGTACAGAAATGCAAAATATACCAAGACATTTCTGCTGTTAGCAGATGCTCGAAGGCCGAGCTTTTTAGCGCACGTGGAAGCATGTCTGTCTCACGTTCAAGAGATACCGATATCGAATCTCGGCCAGGGCGTTATTTGGATAAAGTTTTATCCGGGTAGTTTGCATATCCTGAAAGGTGAATGTTGGGTAACTCTAAGCTCTATGGATCTTGGGCTCATTTGAGCACCATTTCATTCATTGCCGTTCGATATGAGGACGAAAGAAAGGATGGGCTCAATCAACGACGTTAACCCAACAGACATGCTGCAGCCCATACCACTTTTCCAATATTGGAGAGGCGTTTAACTGAGATATGCAGCTTACGCGCCAGCTTCTTTAAGAAAGTCCACTGGTATTCCCTACCACAAAGTATGGACTCTCCCCATGTTATTTCGATCATAACCAGGCAATGTACAACATGTATAAAATTTTGCGACACCATTTACAGCAACTAAGTGTGATTAAAATATTATTTCACATAACCTAGCAGTAACTGAGGCGGTTATTTGGCACAGCTTTATTAATTAAATGTGAGCCCTCCCAGCCTATCGCTGAACCTTAAATGTTTATTGATTTACGTGAATGTAACTAGCAAATTCAATATTTCAGACAAATGGTTAAACTAAGCAATGTCTCACGTAGACGTCATAAACATAGCAATGGGGTTTAGAGGAACTTCTGGTATAAAACGCAGAAATCTTAAGAAATAGAGATAACTGTGATTTTATTAGGTCATACCGAACTGTTTTCATAAAACTGCTGCAAAGAGAGTTTCCAGAGAGTAGTAAACTAGCATTCATAAACGAAATAATTCATAAA
The DNA here is from genome assembly GCA_030765055.1 of Mantis religiosa. Taxonomy (NCBI): domain Eukaryota; kingdom Metazoa; phylum Arthropoda; class Insecta; order Mantodea; family Mantidae; genus Mantis; species Mantis religiosa. The sequence continues at coordinate 39,901,603 of CM060955.1, forward strand.
ACGCGAATATAAAGGAAAACGGGGAATGAGAAAAATTGCGTTACTAACATCAGAAGAAGTTACAAAAGTGTTAAATTCAAATATAAAGACAGACAAAAGAATCGGCATGCAGTTTGCTGTTAAACACTGCAGCTTCACTTAATGCACTCGGGATTACTTACATTATCCATTTTATAAATCAGTGGTACAAAAGCTTGTTTTATATCCCTTTGTTATTTTTCACGTAGCTAGCAAAAGTCGAGCAAGAGGGCTACGTGGTAATGGGTGAGGTTCGGGAGATTACTGGTTCAGCTCCCTTCTCCGCTACACAACCCCAGCCCTAACCCTAAACTGAGCTGCTACACCTATAGATATATACAGGGTGCTAATGGACACCGAAATAATTTTAGTGATTGGTGTCACTAATATAAGTAAGTTAAGATACGAAATATATGATCCGCGCTAAACATAACACAGTTACTTGTGTTAAACCTAATTTACATCAGATGCTGATAAGTTGGTGCCTAAACAAGGTGGGTGAAATTATTGGTTTAGAATGTTCTTAAAACTGCTTCCTGAATATAGAAATACCGATTCTTAGTATCTTGTTATTGGCGTTCAGAAAATTTAAAGCCTCAAAGATCTCTCAAATCTCGAACTAATCACCTGCCAGTGCGACAATGAACAGTGATAAACTGCCTTCTTGCATTATGTGGCCCACTTTAGTGGGGTTTCTTTAATTTTTCTGGCGGCTCAATCCGTAACGCCGAAAACTGGTAAATTCTAATGGCAAAGAATGGAGTGATTCGTAACTAAGAACGTAAAGTTAACACTTTTTTTTTGTTTTTTTGTTGTTTTTTTTAACACAGAACGACGGCCGCTCCTTCGCAGCTGTTAACTTTGCATTAAAAATATAGGTCGCCATTTCGAGCATTAACTATAAACCTGTCATAAAGAGTTGCATTTACTTATACTTTTTATTTTATGCAAGTTCGTTCACCCCTTAAACCACCTCACATTTAGATGTACAGCATGTGAAAGTATTAAGCAAATTCAACCACTGTTAGAAATAATTGTAATTATTTGCACTTACAAGGTTAAATCACTTCATAAAATGCATACATTTGTACAAGAATTAAGCAGTTAGACAAAACATTTTCAAAAACCAAACAGACAAATTAAAATTAGAAAATAGACAAAAAGTGAAGGATACTGGAATTCAGTCAGCTCTCACTTGAAAGCTAATGTCATAACCTAACCATTGCGCTAGAGAGAGTGCGCCAGATATTCTCTTTATTTTCGTGAGTTGTGCACCCAAGTAGTATCATCATTAGGAGTTGCGAAAAAAAACTTATAGCCGTAACTTGCATATTTGAACCAACAGGCTATATATACGTCTTCTATCTCAAATTGCTTAAGATATCTCCACTTGCTCTGAAAATATTTCGGTATCGATCATTAACACCCTGTATAATTTCCTTAAATTTAAATCTCCAGGTTCATGTAAGTTCTTGAAGATCATCTATTCTGCAGTTTTACTTTATATACTACTTAGCAATACCAAAAATAGGACTATTACATTTTATAATTCGATATTGAAAACCACTGAAAGTTCGTTTGGAAGCTTCCTGACTCCATCACAGCATTTTTGCTTTTTCTGTCACATTCTTAGTACATACAAGCACGCACTCGATCAAAAGATTACATATCAATATATGTGCAGAAAGCCCGCCTCGGTAGCGTGGTGGTAGCATGTCTGCCTCAAGTTCAAGAGGTCCCGAGTTCGAATCTCGGTCAGGGTGAGTTACCTGGATAAGGATTTTCAGGGATTTTCCCTTATCCTTACCGACGAATGTTGGGTAGCTCTAAGCTCCATGGATCCTGGACACATTTCACCCATTTTCATTCCGATATGACAACCTTGGAGGACGTAAAATAATAATAATAATAATAATAATAATAATAATAATAATAATAATAATAATAATAATAATAATAATAATAATAATAATAATAATAATAATAATAATAATAATAATAATAATAATAATAATAATAATAATAATAATAATAATAATAATAATAATAATAATAATAATAATAATAATAATAATAATAATAATAATAATAATAATAATAATAATAATAATAATAATAATAATAATAATAATAATAATAATAATAATAATAATAATAATAATAATAATAATAATAAATGTGCAGAAATATATGTTTTGATGCCATCAAATTCAAAATTCCATAGAAACTTGTGCCGAAGTGTGCGTGTGTGCGTGTGTGTGTGTGTGTGTGTGTGTGTGTGTGTGTGTGTGTGTGTGTGTGTCAGCATACGTGTGCGTCTCTGTGAGGTGTTGTAAACAAATTATATGAAGAATGAAAATTGCTGACTGTATAATTTAATACTTTAGTACTTTCCACAGACGGAACAAGAAGACTTTTAAGAAAATCTGTCCATTCCACACTAGCCTCTCTATTAAAGATGTTTTGTTTGTTTCTGATTTTGTTTTTAAATGAAGACATATATTGATACGTATCTTGAATTACTCTGTGAGGTCCTCTTCATTTTGAAGGAAATTTTTGCTTGTACGTTTATAAAACGTAATTGTATGAGATAGAGAATGTGATCTACACATTTTTATATGTTGTTTAAACATGCAATATATTTCAAATAATTTTTATTTTGGCATCAGCCATTTCCAAGATATTGGTTTGAACATTTCGTGTACTCGTGATTTATAAAGTTATATCACATAATTCACTCTTTCTCTTGATTTTGTGAAGAAAGTAGGTATGAAATTTCAAGTATGACAGTGGCATTGTTTTAAATATCTTATTATCGTTACTTTTTCCTAATCTGTTTAAAAACAAATTATTATGTGTCTCTATGCATGAGAGACTGAAAAAGACAGAGAAAATAAGTATAACAGATAACTCAAACAAGATTTACTTACAAATTCATGTGAAATAGTAGCCTAAGCATAAAAAGAAAATTACAAAAGGAAACATCTACTATAGTATCTTGAAGAAAAACATGAGAATGCATTTAAAAAGAACATATTCCTTTCATGGAACTGAAATGTGCAGAAACGTTTTATTAAGGACAAAATCTGGAAAGCCATTGTCGGCAGTTGAGATGTGGATATACTCGTAGAGAACAAGAGTGTCTGGTCGCCTGAGAGTTTAGATCTCCAATAGGAACCTATCAGATAAAATATTAGAAAAGTGAATATATGCTTTTGAGCTTTATTTCATGCTCATTCCCTCTGCTGCACAACTTATGGAAGGAACATTCTGATATTCATCACGCAGAGATAAAAGAAAAGTATGAAAAGAAACCGTAAGAGTTGTACCGCAATGAAGCGACATATAATCGGGGACATTTGTAAAAATAAACATGGTCCATACACAGAGCTATAGAATAAATAGAAAAGGAAGAAATATTTGAGAACATTGGTTTTATGCTGAAAGATCTTACTTGGGTTGTGTCAATTTTATTTTATATGTGTTTCTCGCAAACATAGGTAAAAGCTGTGCGTTGGATTTGAGCCCTGTGTAGTCTTCTTTTGCTTATATGGCAGGTGGCGTCTCTACCCAGCACCGAGGTTAGTTATTGAGTTTAGCTTCAGTTAAATGACTTGTTCTCGAAGCTTTCACTGGAGTGTATATTGGGAAATAGCCTAGTCTGTTATTTCTACAGACATATAACAGTCTCTAGTGTCTATATTTTGGTCATTCTATACTTTTATGTTTTGATGCTCATATCTCAAAAATATTTAAATATGTTATTGGAGAAGGAAGGGAAACTAGATTTATTTCTTCTTTGTTTGTTCTATTATTGTTATTTGGGGATAGACTTTAAGGAAATTATTTGGAATATTTAATTTCGTCTTGCTGTTTTGATTCATTCCAATTGAATTCTTTTCGTTTTTATCATTGTTAGGTAATATTTACGTTTGGCTTTTTATATTTATTTTTCTGAATTTTTATTAACTTAATAAATATGGATCCTGCTATATAATGCTGGGTATTATGAATATATGTATCTTTCGGTAATATTTTGGGGACTATGTTAATAAAGTATTTTAGTAAGAGCTTATATTAATAAGCTGGTTGTGTAAATTAGATGTGACGCTCCTAGATCGGACATTTCACTATGTAGGAGGACATTTAATCATATTGGGCAGCAAAATACTTCATGGAAAATTCATGCTGTAATGATTTAAAAAAATACTGATATATACATTCACTTGACTTTTTTTACCTCGTCTTCAACAGTCTATTCGTTAATAAATGTAACATTCAATATCTGTTGAATGAAATCAAGATAAATCCTTGTATAAATATAGATATAATTGGATTGATAATATAATGGGCTCAAAGCCAAAGTCAAATATTCTGAAAGCTAAGTGACCCCTTTGAAATTCCGATGTTGTGGCACGGCGAGGATAAAAACAAAAAACAGTTGATGTGTAGCACTCACATGAGTTTGCCTATTCAATAAATTTTAGAAAGCATGGCTATGAATTTACATTCCTTTGTACAGCCAAATAAGTGAAATAAAAATAAATGAATGAATAAATAAAACAGAAAGAAAGAATAAAAGTGCAGGACCTCCTATATTGAGAGAAATGTACCTGTATTTTATAATGCAAACAAAAGATCAAGGAATAAATCGAAAATATTCTTAAAAGAAAAAGCAAAACATATATTGGACATGAATTGTGTGTTTTCTATATCTTTTGTACTAATATTTTCTCTATCTTTTATGCTGTGATCGGCACCAAGACAAGTGGCATTACTATAGAGGAGGGGAATAATAATAATAGAGAAAATAATGACATCCTGGTATAAGTGTATTAAAGGGCAGAAAGGGGAATTATTGAATCTGTGTATTAAGCAACAGAAGAGCATTAACACAAACAGCTGATGGTCGGAATTGGAAAGAATGGCATCGAAGATTAGGCATGGGAGATCTATGGAGAGCAGAGTTAAATCATAGCAGGTTTTCGAAGTGTGAACCAGACTACCAGATATAGATATGCAGGAGATATGGGAAAGTATAGAAGAAAAGAAATTACGAAATTTTATAAGCAATTAAAGACAGAATGGAGCAGGGAAAATATATAGATCAATGTGGCGTAATTGATGAGAGTAGGAATATTATATCCAAAAGGGTTAAAAAGTAATGAGGTAGGGATATGTGAATTTTGTGGAGATGAAGAGAGCACTGTTCGTTACCTGATGGAATGTAAGGAGTTAACAAATTGCAGGAGAAAAATATGGGATAAGAAATGGGACAGTGTGAGCAAAGACGTAGTGGCATTACGCATGTTAACGGGGATGGGTGAAAAGAAAAATAGATGTATAAGAGAATTCTTATATAGGTTAAGAGAAAAGTGGATTAGGGTAAAAGAAGCGAAGCTCAGGAAGAAATGACAAGCTGCTCAGGAAAACCAAAGGCTTATGGCCAAGGGGCCTGAGTCAGCGAGTACATCTTGGGTCAGCAATTCCATGTATTTGTACAGGATGTATAATAGTGCATGTTCGATGTTAAAGTTATTGTAATGTAATTGTAATGGAAACTTACAAATAAATACCAAATATCAAAATATTATGGTGTGGTGGTTAAACAAAAGTCATTCAAAACAAAAATGATTTCTGATGCTATTTCCAGAAAATTCGAGGTTGTACATTGCATTTAGCATTATTTAGTACTGAATAAAAACTTTTTGGAAATTTTAGAAGACAAAACTTGAAAAAGGAGTTTTCCTTGTACAAGGTAGTTTATCGTGAGAGAATTTTCCTGAAAATCTAATTGTCCCATTCTTGGTAGATGCTGAACTTAAATACAAAGTTTGGCACTTAACCAGCTTTTCATTAGACTCAGGGACACTCATAGGAACTTTCCATCGAATACAAGTGTCGAATTTTGGTTAGAAAGCAATAATTTCGCTAGTTATTATGTAGTGACAGGGAAAGCAATTATTGTACTTTTATTTTCTAAAATATTCGAATATTTACCTATTAGGAAGTTTGTTGAATTTTCCTTAAGGTCTATCAGCGAACTCCTTTCTATTTGATGATTTACATATGGTAACAGGCACAGAAATTTGAAATATACTTCAGGACAAAGCATAATGACTGACAGATTCATTTGTTCCGTGTGAAACCTTCTGCACCATTTCTCCACTAAGAAATATTTTCCATGAAGAGCAAGGAAATTTATCAGCTTCCAGTAACGTGGAAAACGATGTTTAATCATCCATTGCTATATATGAGTTCATTATGTTTTAAATCGATGTGGCAGCATACCACCAAGTTCTCCGTTTTTGCAATGGAGGAAGTTCTACTCGCATTAAAGTTCAAAGGCACCGAAGAAAAAGCTGAGAAATGAGAATGTGAATGTGATCAGATAAGTTCAGTGGCCAACTCATGTACTGTAACGACCGACAGATAATAAATAGCGAAGAAGTACAGAAGCCGTTCCTTGTGCACCGCCCATCGTGTTGTAGCACGAAGGTCGTTGCCATAGCAGTTATCTTGGTGGAGTAGCAACCTCTGACCTTGCCGAACAGCTGATTGTCCCTGGGCGATCGCCAGGTAATTGGTCACGGAGACTGTCTGTATCCATGCGAGCACTTAACGTAAACAAGAAACACGATACTGTTTTAACGTAATTTGTTGCTATGTCCTTACTGAGAACAACGTTTCAAAACAAACACAAAAGCGATTAAAGAGGCCATACTGTACCACCTGATGAATGAGGACATTAACTCCAAAATGTGAAACATTATTACCTACACTCAGTTGATAAAAATATAAACACACCTTTTGAATATAAAAAATAAAAACATTATTAAATGAGACTGTTGGGAGTGCGGCTGAATAACAATGGGAAGTGGGGAGCACACAGGAGAAAAATTGAAGCAAAAGGAAGGGCGGCGGCCCGCCTTGGTAGCGTGTCTGCCTCACGTTCAAAAGGTCCCGAGTTCGAATCTCGGTCAGGGTGAGTTACCTGGATAAGTTTTTTTCCAGGGTTTTCCCTTATCCTGTATGACGAATGTCGGGTAACTATAAGCTCCATGGACCCCGGACTCATTTCAGCATCATTTCATCCATTCCATCCATCGTCCGATGACTTAACGTTGGAGGACGTAAATTACAGAAAAAAAAGGAAGGGAGGCAATGAATGGGATAATGTATGAAGGACTAGTGGAATCCAAAATGCTGTATGCAGTGGAGATCTGGGTGGGCTTAGAGGTGAACAAAACGGTGGACCAAAACTACAGAAGGTTTTGTGAAGAGCTACTATGCTTACCAAGATCAGCAAATAGGGAAATAGGTTTAATAGAATTAGAAGAAATGGAATAATAATGGAAATAATAATAAAATTTTGGTACAGGTGTTTGGCCAAAGAAAGTTAAATTATAAAATTATGCATGAGACAGAAAAATGCAAAAAATAGGAATGGGAAATATAGGTATGAAGATAAGAGGAAAGGAATACAAGCGATGTGAGTAAATTGGTAAAATGCAGAATAGAAAATACAGAAAGGCAATAAATATGGGGAAGTCTAGAAAATATGAAATCGTTAAAATTTTACAAACAAAGAAATTGGGGAGGAGAAGCATATGTAGATTACTGCAAGTGGCAAGAGAGAGAGAAGGGCTAGCTTGGATGAGAACAGGAACAATATTTCTAAGAGGGATAAGAGGTAGGGAAAAGGGAATTTGTGAATTGTGTGGGGGAAAAGAAAGCATAGAACACTATGTAACAGAATGTGAGGAGGTCACAATGTGAAGAAAAAAGATTTGGGAGGAAATATGTGAGAAAATAGAGAAGAGGATAGTAGCTATAAAATGTTAACGGTAAAGGTAAGAATTATTAGTGAGTTCTTACAGAAAGTAAAAGAAAAATGGGCAAGAAATGTAAAGAATATAAGAAAGGAAGATGAGGGAGAAGAATGGGGCTAATTAAGTAACAAGGAGGCATGGAGGTTAAGAGCTACCTGGCAGAGCAGAAGGCCAGGGTATCATGTAAGCCAAGGAAGCAACAAGGTAAAGACAAATATATCCTAAAGTTTTAATTGTAAAATTTCGGAATATGTACAGTAAATAATTCATTCATTCATTCGCCCGCTCGATAGCGTAGATGGTAGCATGTCTGCCTCACGTTCAAGAGGTCCCGAGTTCGAATCTCGGTCAGGGTGAGTTACCAGGATAAGGTTCTTTCCGGGGTTTCCCCTTATCCTTACAGACGAATGTTGGGTAACTCTAAGCTCCATTGACCCTGGACACATTTGAGCATCATTTCATCCATTTCATTCACCGTCCGATATGACTTAACGTTGGAGGATGTAAAATTACAACAACAACAAAAATCATTCATTCAGTAAATGAGACAGTTGGTGTTCAATAATTGGTACATGGACTCTTGAACAATTGTGGCTTTGTCGACATTATGCCTTAAACGTGCTCGCCATTGGCAATAGCATGCAGTTCACATCTGATGTGGTTCAACATTGGATGAACTAACATTCCAACTGTAACTTTCAAAAAATCTGAGAAAACCTTAGCTCTGATACCATAAACATCCTACAGAGAAAATTGAAATGTTGAAAGTTCAGGAAATTTGGAGCCACATAACTAGCTCTCGTCGACATTTCTGGCCTTGCCAAATACCATCTAGATATTTACAGACGTTTGTGTGAGGTGGTGAGGATGTGTGATTCTGATGGAATTGATTGAAATTTCGCTCAATTTGAATTGAAGAGAATTCCAAGTTCTTCCTCTAGCACTTACGTCTTTTTAGTGAGGTTCCGTTAGTTTTGCACCCAAAATTCGGTATTCACATTTGACCGTAATACAGGTTTTGAAATCACCTGAAACCAGAAAAATATTTTTAGAAAAAGATTCAAGTATGTGTGAAATAAAGAGACAGAAAGAGGCAACGATAGAGCTGCATAATTCACAACATGAAAAACTGGATCACTAGGAGTATAAACGTTCTTTCTTTTATTTTAACAAAAGCGGTTTTAATCCTTGCGGTAGATTATGTTTAAGATATGGGCATTAAGAATGACATACATTTTTTAAAATGCATTTTCAATAACTGGAAAAACATAATAGATCCAATTTGTATAAGAAAACTGTGGAAGTCATTAAAACAAATTTGCGCCGAGCTGCAACTTTTGTATCCTAATTTGCTTTCTGAAAATAATCTATTTATATATTTATATTTCCCAATGTGTAAGTACTCCTTTATATTGGGATGCATCTAAGCATTTATTGCATTGTTTGAAATTATTTTAGGCCTATAGTGTAATCTCGATAAAGGAATATGGTTTTTGTCGACATCAATGCTCTCTTTTAGATAAAGGCTACTACAGAACACCTATTTCTGATGCAGTTATCGATATCGTTTTTAGTGTAATAGAATACTTCCTCTACTGTCTATATGCAAGCGCTTTAGAAAGTAAAAAGCAATATATAGGACAATTTCAGCCAAATAGAGACTTCCTGGTGGCATATGGAACACAAAACTAATGTGAAACTAATTTGAAAAGAAGCCACCTGTAGTTACGCCGCAGGCTAACGCATTAACGTGGTGTTTGTGACAAATCGGTATTTGCTAGTTTTAAAGCTCTTGTTGGAAAGATACAGTTTGTAGATTAGAAGCTGCTTTTAGAACTGACAAACCGGTTTGTTACGGTGCCTGTTTTCGTCAAATTAAGCAGAAACTTTAAACGAGTCAATAACGGACTGCGTAGGACATAAAACTGAAGGACCCACAGAATTTCAGAATCGTGCTTGTCCTATTAAACTTTGCGAGCTAGGCATTTGTTTATTCAACAACACCGCTTCTCTCTGCCTTCCTTTGGGCATCCTAAGATTAATAATGATTAGGTACAGACGCACCCAAAATGCTGTATCCATACATTGTTTGGAGCTTTCGCTTATACGAGCTCGTATGTAGTTCTTTTCCTGCATTATGAATTTAAATATGTTTGAAATGATAACACAGTTTATTTAGGCACATACTCGTATAAATGTTATGAGATTTAGATTAAGGTTATACAAATAAGGGGGACACCTCGTACACCTAGATCAACAATTGTAATTCCTGAAGCTAGTAGTACTGTTATATTTAGAAGTGGTGCTAGCTTTGAGAATTATTTTTTTATTTTTAAATTATCCATTATATATAGGATTAATTCTTTGTTTACTACCATTTCTATGATTTTTCCAAAAATTAATTGAAATTCAATTAATAGCTCAAAATTTAATGATTTTTATCTCATCTATTTTATAGACCCATAATAGCTAAGACCTCCAAACAACGCTTTGGAACTTTTTGAACAACTACAGAAAAAAATGAACGTTTTTAGAAATTTGGTTGTTCTTGTACGAACGTGCACGTATACTCGTTTGTGTCTGTTTGTCAGTGGACAACAAAACTCAATCAAGACAAATCTGCTTGGTATTTAATCTGCATTAGTGTTTAAGTAGAATCTTTCGAAAATACGACAGGAAAAATAAAAAAAAATAAAAAGAACTCCCTAAGCTGAACCACAATGTATTTTTTATAATACGTCATACTGGACAATGTATGGAATGGATGAAATGATACTCAAATGAGCCCAGGGTCCAGGGAGCTTAGAGTTACCAGACATTCGTCTTTCAGGATAAGGAAAAATTCCGGAAAACCTTATCCAGGTAACTCACCCTGACCGAGATTCGAAATCGGGATGTGTCGAACCTGAGGCAGAGACGCTACCATCCAAGCTGCCGAGGCGGGCGTACCATCCTGTATGGAAACTTTATGAAGCATTATTTTCTCAGAAACAGCTCTAAGGATTCTGAATACGTAACCCTACGAATACAATATTTTCATAACAAATGAATGTATATTATGAATTTCCATTCAGAAACATGGATTAGCTCTAACGCTCTCTTCATTCTGAATCACTTTTGCATAACTGGTAAGCCATAAAGGAAAACAAAAACATGTACAAAAACGTAGATGTATTGTAGCAAATTATATGTGTCAAATAAATTTTTACACTATATAGGTATTTGCTCACTTCGTTTATTTTGATTGGAGCAAATGACTTCCAATATATTCCTTATTATTGTTTGGCATTTTAAAGTACTTATGTTCCTCGAATGGACGGTCGTTGTGTTTTCTTTCTCTCTGTTTTCACCTCTAGACTATATTGGATTCAACAGGAATGATGTGACAAGGTAAAATGTTGATAAAAGGACTATATTTTGAATTTAAATTTTTTCCTTGTAAAATAAATACAGACTTCAATTTCATTATTGTTATTTCCAATTTCGAGGTCTTCTATTTAGTACCTTTGGAACCATCTCTGTATTTAGCTTCTTGCATAAATTACGTCTACATAAACATCAGAGTTAGTTACTAACACTCCCCACATGGCAACCTTGGCCTTCGGGGTAACCTCACCCCACCAAGTGATGACCGGACCCATTTCTCAGGTGGAGGCACCCAGAGGGCGGTGTCCATTACCTCCGATGATAGGGTGATAGTGAAGATGGCGGTGAGGTGAGAGGACCTACAGTTTTTACCGTGGACTCCGAACCACGTTGGGCATAGGGGATACTTCAGGTGTGCTAGACAGAGGTGAAGGCGTGGATAGGGCCGACTTAAAATCGCCAACCCCAGAGCCGGGAATCGAACTCGGGACCCTTAGAACGGGAGCCGCGAACGAAACCACCGCGCTACCCCGGCGCCCACATAAACATCAGATGTTTTATCTATAAGGACACCAGTATAATTAGTAATTGGTATCAATTATTCATCATCACATCCATAAAACATGGGCTTGTGTCAAGAGTATTAATCACCTATGCATGTTCGTTTATATTCTATATGAATCAGTATAAAAATTCATGAAATATATTTTATAAATTCAAATTACTTAAATTATATATACAATATGTTGAAATGGTACACTGTGCCTTTTGCTAGCTTGCCCAGAATAATCAAGGTATATATTTTATTTGACGAGCAAATATCTTAAGCATATATCATTTTCATCAGAATCATAAAGTTGTCTTTTATGATGGAATAATACGACAGAAAATGTAAATATGGCTGTAGAATTTTCTCAAACATATATACAAAGCTTAAATGTCGATTTTGGTATTTATTATCCTCTTTTATTTTTTAGTTGTGCATAGGCACATAGAAAAAATATACACCACAAACACAAACACGCATACACACATACAAACACACACGGGAATTTCCCTAAACATGATTTACTTCTTCTATTTACTGAGAACATGGGTAAAAAGCTGTGGCATACAGTCCATATCGGACCAGGGTCTGCCGATCCGACTGCCGGCCTCACGTCCACATACGCAAGGTAGAGGTGGGCGACTGTTCAACCAATACGGGGAGGAGATGTGGTCAGCGTCTCGACACCCTCAGTCGCAAAATTGGCTTTCATAAATAGGGTCGCTTACCTATCGTAGCTCCTCTATTTCCTCGCGATGCTGAACGGGCACCGGTCCTATACCCGGCACTTAAAATCGCATCCCCAAGGGTGGGTTCGAACGCAGGCCGCATTCCGTGGCAGGGAACCAAGGCATGATGCCTTAGCCCCTACGCCATGGCAGAGAACGTGAACATGGGTAGAGAAGGTAAAAATATTATGTTCGAAATAGCTGCTTTTGTGTGTCCTTTAATCGGTGAACTCATATTGAACAATGAACGAATTAAATGTTTGAAAGAATTGTGAACTTTGGTGTCTATCGAATTTAAAGTTATATGCCATTCATCTTTTCAGAATAAGAGAAACCTAAAGCAAATATTTGTTTTTCTGTGTAACGCCCTAACCAAGCTTCGAGTTGGAAACCATTTATGTAAGACTCAGATGTGTTATCCCCACTTTACAGAGACTGTTACTAGCATGATTGGAGATCTTTCATAACTGCTCGACTTTCTTCGCAGAAGGTAGGCAGAGCCATGGCTCAGTGGTTAGACCGCTTGGCTCTCACCAAGGCGGCCCGGGTTCGATCCCAGGCGACCGCAAAGTGAGATTTGTGGTGGACAACATGGCGTTGGGGCGGGTTTTCTGCGGGACCTTCGGTTTCACCCGCCATCTCATTCCACCGGTGCTCCATCTTCATGTCATATATCATCAGTGTCACCGCCTGCGGTGCCGTATGTAGTAAAAGCGGGCGTTAAACCCTACACATTTCATTTTCCGTTCAGAAATAGCATCCGAGGCCTTTCAATATGCACACATGAATTACCAATGCACTTTAACAATAATACTTGTGTACACTTATAGACATTGTTCACATAATTTACGTTAAAGGCACCCAATTTCATCGTAATAATCATAATGTTCCGTTTCCCCATATCCCATGACATTAATTCTTGTATGTTCCAAAATGTCATTTCAGACAATTTCCTTCCAATGCGCTTTACAAGAGCTCAATAGCATAATTAAATTCTAATAGGCGTGGTCCTCATTTAATGAGTAAGTAATGGGTAAGAGAGTGAGTGAGTGAGTGAGTAAGAGTGCGTGTTGGGAGCCTGTCGACAGCTAGGTAATTTGGGCCCGATGTCAAAAATTATATCTTTAAAACGTAAAATGATATGTCTGAAAGAGAAAAATTGAAATATTAAGTATAACACTAAAAAGGTTCAAAAAACAATTGTGTATGAATCCTGGGCGCCTCATTTGAATGTAGAAGCAGGTATTTTCTAATGTACCACTCGTAACAATTTGAATGGCTAGATAGAATTACTCTAATGATCTGTTTAAAGCAAAGTTGAAGTGCTATTATTTTGAAACTGAATTATTGGACCTATCATTATTCATTGGAGGGATTTTTTATGGAATTAATTTATTACCCCACTTATTGAAGGGAAGAAAGGCAACAAACGAAAGCTAAGGTAATTAAACTAAATTAAAATTTGATTAAAAGAATCAAATCCTTCTATAAAGATAATCCACAATATATCTTGTAATAGTTCCCTTTACTAAGATCAGAGTTCGCTGCAATTAATGACTTACAATGAATAGTGTAACTCCTTACACTATTTAAGTATGTTCACAGTTAATTGAAATAGCTGTCATATAATGTAAATTGGAACAAAAGTACCTAAAAGCCAATTGCAATGATGCTTAATGAGGTATGGTAAATTATTTTTGTGCTCATGTAAAATTATGGAGCAAAATCGTCGACTGCAGAATGTGGCGTATGTTCCCAAAGACTCACATGTTAAAACCAAAAGACTAAACTGGAAAGACGGAGTTCTTGCCCTTTCACGTCTAAAAATTCTCAGATATCCAATTAAACAGTATTTTACTCGACGGTAATTAATTCTCACATCTTCAAGCTCCATTTGTAACCATAACAGAATGGGTTTAATTAGTGTTGATTACATTTTGTGTAACAAAAACAACTATGTAACCAATATCTCTAACCTAGTGTCTGCAACATACGTTTTGCAAAACTCTAAATGCATGCTATGGCCATGTTATGCGTGTGCAAGGACCAGAAACAAGCAACGTGCAATAAAACCAAAATAATGTTAAAATATTGCTTGTTGCTACTGAACGCGAGGAGTTTAATGTTTATGTGCTATTTAGCGGGGCATGCATTCGAAAACTGCAGTGTTATCACACTAGTTTGTGCAGTTACATTTTATCAGATTGGCTCTCTGGTGTTCAGATTGCTTGAGTTATGTACAGCTTGTACCGTAGGAGGAAAAGGGTACGGACGAACTGAAGGGTTGCTACAATCAGGGCAGAGCACCGCACGTTTGCTCTATGCTTCTTTCGTGAATGAAGCGCTTCCAGTTCGAATGCTCAGACGCCAGCTACAGCGCTTAAACCGCGACGGCCACCACTCTCAAGCTGGTCCTGAGAAAACAGTGCCGGCCGACATAGAGAACAAAACTCTATACATTCACCGCACAAAAACAACTCGCCATATAGCATCACCTGGTTATACAACCCTGAAAGAAATGGAAATGAAGAAATTAAATATACTGGACTTGAGTGTCGGGAAAGTCGAGGTAGACGAGGACAGTCGCCTTGGATCGAGCCCGAATATGAGTTGCATACGCTGCCGTCCCTACTTGGTATCCTGAGGAGAAGCTTTAAATTTGATAATTCTTTAGATGCATGTTTTCGTGTTAGGTATGACTCGGTTAGAGACTTAGCTGTAGGTTGGCTGGCCTAGCGCTGCAGGAGCTTCTATGTATTATCATGCATTGTAAACTCAGAAACAAGCTGTATCATACGCAACGGTTTGGATTAGTGGAAACAGCATTAGCTAATGGGTGTTTCTGTCGTATGTACAGTGACTGACTTGGGCATCAATAGGCCAAAAGTTTACAATCGGTTGGAAAGCAGAACTCCAGTCAGGTAACTAAATATCTTTTGTTATAGTACTGGGCTTGTCTGTCATTACGTTGAACGAATCCAAATGCTAATAAACATAATTAATTCGCTGTTTCTATATCTGAAAGCACAAATTTGCTAGTTGATATTACTTCTTCGCTCCATAATGTGAGTGAAGAAGTAATCACAGTAACAGAGCGCGAGACCCAAACCATCAGCATGTATCTACAAGAATGGTATGCTTTACTTTTTTATTTTCCTTTTCACTTTTACGTTTCATTAGTCCCCCTATCATTTTTCCTCCATAATTTTATGTGTGACATAGCCATAATATCCAATCTTAAAAACATGAGGCCCCTATAGTTGTAGGCCACCCAACCTAGTGCCTAGTAGCATATATCCATGACACCAATTACATCAACACTGAAACCTATGGAAGAATGTACAACGAAATTCAATAGCGGAATTGGGCTAGGTGATTCGGCCAAACACAAATATGATAAACTAAGCGTTCTTCTTTTTCTTCTACATCAAAGGATAGACTTTACGTCCATTCCGTCTCAAAGAATGCCTTTCCAAAGTATCACTGATATTTTACCTCGCGAAGTGGAAAGAAGACTTTGTTGGGTTACTGTATTTAAATCTATTCTTTCAACCCATTGTTGTTCAAAAAAATTATTTTTTTCTAGCAGTTATAGATTTTCAATTTCTATCTGATATCAACATTAAACATGTACTGCTTGTGTTGTTGCTCTATTTCGTCTTTAATTTACAATAAAATTCAAATAAAATACGTGATTTATCCATTCCCATTGACTTGAGGTCCATTACGTATAGCAACGTACTATGTCGCGTAACCTCACAGGGCTCCAAAAGTTTCGGAAACATTCGGCCGCTTCACTTCGGATACACACGGTTAAATCTATGATTTTAAATATAATTTTGATATCTTAGAGGGATGCGTTACACATTGTATTTAGTAAAAATCTGAAACAATGATATTTTTAATTCAAAACTCTAAAAACTGGAAATTCGTTTCCCCTTTTATATCACAAATAACCAAGTTTATATAATGTATGTTAAAATTTTGAAGTGCTTGAAAATTATTTTTCCAGCAATTTGTTTTTCAACCTGTTGCTCACGATGTAATTTTAAACTAGCTGTAAAAATTTGTTATGTGGATACAGAAAGAAGATTATTTAAGTTCATTATACAATTTTACTTTATTTTGAAAGTTTTCAATTTTTAAATATATACAAACTTTAAAAGACCAAAAATTCTGAAAAACAGAGTTTAAAATTATTTTATTTTAAAAAAGAAACAATATAATATACCGCAGATTTTGACGCTATAGTCGGATAAATAATATAGAAGTTTAAAAATTGATATTTTTAATTTCTGTGCAGTACGGAATACAAACCCTTTTGAAATGAGTGACAAGTTTGTTTTCTTAAAGGACTGTACCTATAGGATCCCCAATTGAAGCATACGTTTTAAATGCAAGAGGGTAGTTTGATAAGTCTAGTCAATTTCCATGAAGGGATGTAAATTTTTGTTACAACTTTGTGGATGGCAAGTTTCATTATTCAAAAGATTGCATGGAAACTTTGAATGTACTACAGTATAGGTTCACTGTCGACAGCTGAACTGTCAGTATGACAGCTCCGACTTAAAATGTAAAAAGCAGTTTCATGGTATTATTGTACATTTTCATTTGAAGTGCTGGACTGCCACACAAGTCAAAATTGAATTGGATGAAGTGGACGCGGACTCTGCACCGACAGTGAAGACCATTTACTTTTGTACCAATGAATTTAAACTTGGTCATAGAAGCACGAAAGATGAACCTCGACTTGGTCAACTAATACAGGACACCATTGCAAACATCCACGATCTGGCTACAAAAGACCGCCGAATCAAAATTAATGAGATTGCTGAGGCTGTAGGCATCTCAACGGAACGAGAGCACAATATCCTGCAAGAAAAATTGGCAATGAAAAATTTGTATGAAGGATGGGAGCCGCGATTGGTCACAGCTGAAATGCTCATCCGGAAGAACACTTCTAGGGGCTTTATAGCGATGTTCAATCACCATCCGTAAGATTTTTGTGGCGATTTGTGATCTGGATGAAACTTGGATCTATCATTACACAGCGGAGTCAAAACATCAATCAAAACAATGGACAAGGCTGCTGAGGATGCACTAAAGTAGACAAGGACCATTTTGTCAGCTGATAAGATGATAGCCACTGATTTTTGGGATTATCGAGGAATAATCCGCATAGACTGCTTAGCAAAATGGAGAACCATAATTGGAGCCTATTATGCTTCATTGTTGGATCGTTTTCAACACGAGTTGACTGAGAACAGATATAGATTGAAACTCAAAAATGTGCTCTTTCAGCACGACAATTCAAAATCACACTTATCAGCAATCGCAATGGCGAATATGCCTTAGTTTGGCTTTGAATTGGTTTCTCATCCAATTTATTCACCAGACTTAGTCCCAAGTGACTTCTTCTTGTTCCCAAGATTGAAAATTTGACTTGATGGTAAGACATCTTCATCAAATAAAGAAGTGATAGTACCGTCAACGAGAGTATTTTGCAGACCTTGCAGGAACCTACTTTCCAGATGGAATGAAAAAGCTGCAACATCGCTGGACCAAGTGAATACCCCTCAATGGAAACTATGTCAATATATTCTTGGATTTTACCAGACTTGTAATACGACTTATGTAAGACACCTATGTACTTAAAGAGCACGGAATGTGAGTTATATGACGAAGGTAAACACATCCACACTGGGACTTAAATAGATTTATGGTGGCTGGAGTTCCCAGAGGAAACAAAGGAACTACAGGAGTCTACAAGCCTATGCAGACACAAAGGCACGTGGAAATGCTTAACATCTCCAGAAAGACCCATCCCACTACTGGAGCTACTTGTATAACGACTCATCAATCACGCAGCCTTGTAGTTCCGCAGAAAGGTGTTTCTTTAAGCCAACCGCGCCATCTGTCCGGCACTACCATCCGCCACGAAACTAACAAGCACATCCGAAACTTGAGAGTGAAACGTAAATAAAGAAAATTATGGAAAGGAATCCGGGGTGAATGAGAAGCCTTACAATTAGGGAAAATCACAACAGTTCTAAAGTCATAACGAATGGTGGACGTCGAACTCGAGAGCCACCTCGCTTGGTAACGTACTAGTTAACTTTTAAGTCTGAAATTATAAGCATCATTCAGTTGTATAGAGCGATCCATATAAACCTGAACCATTTCAATAGGCCATAACTTTTGAACCAATAATAGGACACGCGTGCAAATTTGGGAGAATATAATACACAATTGTGAGATTACATTATGCTATTTACATCTCAGAGAAAATGTTGGAAGTGTCCTCCAGCAGCATCTATAAATGTGGAAACGTAGAGTCAGAATGAAAAATTCAATGCCATAGCCGGGATTTGAACCACGGATCTTCTGGTTTCCGTCCAGCCGCTCTAGCATTGAGCTACTATGGCCAACGTGCCGATATGACATTAAATTCTCCAACTGGATCGTATTTTCCCGGTAAACCACTTAGGAGTTCTCATAAACACAGGAGACAACTACCTTAATGGCGACTTACTATACTGTAAGTACTTTAAGGCCCGGGCTTTATAGTTAACCACTATTAGGTCAATTAATGGAAAATACGAGTCAGTTGGAGAATTTAATGTCATATCGGCACGTTGGCCATAGTAGCTCAATGCCAGAGCGACTGGACGGAAACCAGAAGATCCGTGGTTCAAATCCCTACTATGGCATTGAATTTTTCATCCTGACTCTACGTTTCCACAATTTAGCCTACACACGCCCAGTGTGAAAGAACAATTAATTTCCAGCATCTATACATGTTTGCACTCGTCTCACCATATTCTCTCAAGTTTTACGGAGAGTATCCTCGCCAATGTTACTTATTTTGATTCGAATGGACTCCTTGAGTACATCAATTGTCCGTGGCCTATTCTTGTACACTCTATTTTTAGATACCCTACAAGAAAAAGTCCGGTGAGTTTAGGGCAGGGGATCTAGGGGCACACAAACCTTTTAAGATTATTCGATTATAAAAAAAACTGCCTACAAGTTCGATGCTATCATTAGATGTATGTCAAGCTATTCCATATTTCTGGAAATAACCTTTTCTCAATTCGATATCATCCAATAGCTCCAGAAATGTCTTGAAGGTACCCATATAAACTTGTGTCTACAATCGTATCAAAGAAAACGGGACCAACGATCCATATATGAGTGTGGAGGACACTTCCAACATTTTCTCTGAGATGTAAATAGTGCAATGTAATCTCCTAGTTGTGTATTATGTTACCAAAGTTGCATATATGTCCTGCTATTGGTTCAAGAGATATGGCCTACTAAACTGGTTCAGGTTTATATGGATCGCACTATATCGGTGATGTAATGTACCCTTCATATTTGAAAATGTAGTTAGAAGTATATATAACTCGATAAAGGAGGACTTTTCTTTACTGCTACACTGACTTACCAGGACAGTATGGAAGTTTTAGGGCGCACATTGTATAGTTCGTCTCCCTAGCACCAAATTTTTATGACTGGGACTATATTGGACCACTTTATCGTCCGCCCAATAAAAAATGTGTTATGTGAAATATAATAAAGTGGTGTCAATAATTTCCGGATGGCTGGTTCGCCATTTTGAACAACCACTGTAAAGCTTTAGTGGACTTCATTTTATGTCCTCTGTGGTCACGAAGCGGGTGCGCCGTAGAAGACCCTAAAGGCATTTCCAACGTAAAAGGGGAAACTTTGTCTCTGACTCGAAGTTTGTAGTGAGTTATGAACAACTTGTACAATAACGATATTCCTTGAGTAACAAACTCCTCTTGGGTGTGGGACAGACAGGAGATGTAGACTGTACTTAATTTACGTCGCCATTTATGACAGTTTTAGAACTTTCACTCTTAATGAACATTTTAAACTCTTTTATTTGTATAACCCTCTTTTGTGTAACTTCTTCTGTCATATCGGGAACTTTAACTTGAGAAACAAATGATAGTGCGATTCCTCCTTGAACTATGACATTATTAACATTGTTTTCGTCACTCACGCACTCGCTCCAAATTCATTTCAGATTCTGTTGAGGATAGGAAGTTATTTCAATAAAGAAATATTTCCTGCTCAGCCGGAAATGTACCTGGAATCTCCGGGTTCAGAATCCACAGCACTAGCCATTTTACCTTAGACACAATCTTGTAATGCACATTCCATCTTTACTTTAACATAAAAACTCTATTGTACTGTTAGAGAATTATTGTTTGTCCTCGATTTGTTAGATGTGTTGAATTTTAATGGAGAGTACAAGCAATATTTAGGTACACGTCTAGCTAAACTTCAAATTTCAAATTTGCTTTAAAAACTTAAGTGTGTAGTTCATGCTGGTCACGAAAATGTTCAAGAAAATGAAGGGTGTAACAATGCAGGACAGAGTCAGGTCAGCAGTTTACCACGCTGCATTGTTTTCCGATTCTAATAAATGAATAAAGCATAGACAAGTAAAACGAACAGTTTCAGCACTATCCCAGAATACGGAAAGATAGAGAAAACTCTGATGCATCACTCTTACCTCACATGCTCCGTTGTATATTTTGAAAGGTAGCGTCAGACTGAAAAATGCAATGCCACAGTCGGGATTTAACCGTGAAACTAAATTCTGCAACTAATTCGGGCGGATTTTTTCAGTCCGGCTGTATATTTGGAAGCCTAGTTCTATGTGTGCCTAGCACGTAAGAACATTTTTTCCAGCAATTAACCTAACAGTGGTCTAACTATAAAACCTGGGACTTAAGCACTTACGGCGTAGTAAGTCGTCACAATAAGTATGAATTCCATTGTATATGAGATCTCCTAGTGGTACCGAAAAAATAAGTCAGTGGGAGAATTTAGTGATGCTGGCACGTTGCCATTACAGCTCAATAATTAGAGCACCGACTGGTGACTGGGAGACCGTGGTTTCGGCTGCAGCATTGATATTTTCAGTTTGATCTATATATTCAAAACCTGCCGCACACATGGCCAGTGTGGCAGAGCCACTAATTTTCATCCTTTATATAGTGTAGTAGTATAGAAAAAACAAATTAGCTGTTTACATGTTCAGCATAATTTTTATATAATTTACGTCCTCCTACGTTATGTCATATCGGACGGTGAAAGAATGGGGTAAAAGGATGCTCAAATGAGACCAGGGTCCATGGAGCTTAGAGCTACCCGACATTATTCTTTCAGGATAAGGGAAAACCCCGGAAGAAACCTTATCCAGGTGACTCATCCTGGCCGAGATTCGAACTTAGCACCTCTTGAACGTGAGGCAGACATGCTACCATCTACGTTACCGAGGCGAGCATAAATAATTTACTTTAAATATTTAAATATATAACACTGACCATATAGAGGTCTGTTCAAAAAGTATCGCGAATTTTGAATTTACGCGGGATACGGATATGCGATTTTCGATTGTTTTGTAGCGTTATGTTGGTTGCTATTCATGTCCCTCACTTATGTTGACAAGCTCGGCCATGTTTAATTTTAAGTTAATTGTTGGCAGCTATTTGGCTTGGGCATGTTTTGACTCGTCTTCGATTTTGGCCTATTCAAAAAAAAAAAAAAACTGGAGAAAATTATCTCTACCAAATTTTGTATAAAAAACAAAATTAAGTGCACGGATGCATCCCGAATGTTGACTGTGCCATATGGTGAAGCTACTTTGGACCAAAGTGGTCCAAAAGGTGGTACAAAAGGTTCTCAGAGAGTCGAGAAGATGTGAGCGTTGAAGAGCGTCCCACACGCAAGAGCTCGTCAACACGAGTATTGGCCAATCGTTTAAGAAGTCTCTGAGGACCTAATGATATATAATGGCTCGTGCCATTCGATTTTGACCAATGATTTGGGCATGAGACGGGCCGTTGCAAAATTCTTACTCAATTTCGACCAAATAGGCCATCGCATTAACCTTACCAAAAAGCTGCTGAACTCTGTCCACAACAATGCAAATTTGCTCCAGAGGGTCATAACTGGTGACGAATAATGGGTTTATGGTTATGACGTGGAAACTAAAGCTCAATAATCCCAAATGGATGCTGCCACACGAGCCAAGGCCGAAAAAAGCGTGCCAAGTTTGGTCGAATGTGAAGGTTTCGCTTAGAGTTTGCTTCGATTTCAGTGGCATGCTGAATCATGAGTTTCTTAACACAGAGTAGAACGATCAATAAGGTATGTAAACAGCAAGTAATGTGCAATTTGCGCGAAGCGATCCGCCAGAAACGCCCGAATTTGTGGAAGAACAAGAATTGGCCTTTGCACCATGATAACGCCCTTGCTAACACATTGTTGCTTGTGCGCAAAGTTTTGGCCAAAACAGCACACTTATGGTGCAGTATGCACCGTACCTGGCCCCCTGTGACCTTTTTCTCAAAACTGAAGAGACCAATGAAAAGACGACGCTACGCCACGATTGAGAAAATAAAGACACATCGAAGGAGAAGCTGAACAAGATCACAAAAAACTATTTTTAAATTGGAAATTAATTGTTCTTTCACACTAGCCGTGTGTAGGACGAACTATGGAAGAGTAGAGCCAGACTGAAAAATTCAATGTCATAGCCGGGATTTGAGCTACGGTTCTTCTGGTCTCCGTCAAGCCGCTCTAAACCATTGAGCTACTATGGCCAACGTGCCAACATGACCTAAAATTCTCCAACTGACTCGTACTTTTCCCGGTAAACCACTTTAAATTGCTTCGATGTTTGGAGAAAACGTTGCCACAGGTGCATAATATCTGGTGGGGGTTACTATAAAGTGGAGAAAATATACATTCATGAATAAATAAATAAATAAATACTTTTTGAACAAACACAAAGTTCGCTATACTTTTTAAACACACCTCGTACAACCATGATAAATAGAGCTAAAGTTGCATATCGTAAGTCAAGTTTGTCATCACTTAATTGTGCTGATAAAAGAGAAATACGTAATAATTACTTAAATACACGTGTTAAAATTGGATTTTATACCAATAATAGAGCTACAGCAAAATAAAGCCTTCCTTAATACAAAGTCATAATTTATATTATTTTTATAGATTCTGAGATTATAAAATATCCAGGTGAAATTAGCGTGGAAAGAGCAGCATGCATTGGGACATGCGCAATGGTGACTTCTTTGTTTGTCGTTGTTTGGCCTTCTTTATTGTTTGGCAGTATAACGTCAATGCTGACATTTATACAATTGTAATATTCCATAGTAATATAGCAAGCTATGACAAAATTTGGAAAGATAGACTCAGACTGAGAAATTCAATGCCATAGCCGGGATTAGAACCAAGGATTTTCTGGTTGCCATCCAGCCGCTCTAACCACTGAGCTACTACGGCCAACGTACCGACGTGACATTAAATTCTCCAACTTAGGGGTTCTCATAAACACATGAGACAACTACATTAATGGCGACGTACAACGTGTAAGTACTTTAATGCCCGGGCTTTATAGTTAGCCACTATTAGGTCAATTAATGATATGATGTCATATCGGCACGTTGGCCATAGTAGCTCAATTATTAGAGCGGCTGGGTGGCAACCAGAAGATCCGTGGTTCAAATCCCGGCTATGGCACTGAATTTTTTAGTAATACTCTATATTTTTATACTTTAACCTACACACGGCCAGTGTGAAAGAACAATTTCTATGGCAAAATTAATGAACAGAATAGGAAGATTAGTAAAAACATGCTATTTAATATTACTATACCATTGATTATTTGTATTGTTGGTTGTACCAATGCAGATAAAGTGCGTTTAGTATTGATAAATTTAAAACGAAATATTTTGGAGGGTCTCTGAAACCGGGCCATAGTTTCGTACTTAGAGTGACCCATGGAAGGGAAAGGTGAGGGATAGACCCAAAGGGCAACCAGATCCGAGGGAAGAGTGCACAAGTGTGGTCGAGGTCTGCAGACTGTACGCATTCTCTGTCTCTCAAAAGCCCCAAACAGCTGCTAGAGCCATTTTTGAAACAATAAAAAACGAAACCTTTTCCATGTGAGGTGTCGTTTCGGCTAAAAAGGATGAAAGCATTTGTGTTGCATTCTTGCAAGATCTTCAAATTATATACTAAGTTTGGTATTTTTAAGATTTTCATTTGAGTTATGCTGTTCACAAGACGCATATATGAACAATTTTCTAATCTTACTTTTTTTCTCGTTGTTTTTCTGTTTTATCCCATTTTTCACCCATGGAATTCAAACTATGTATTTCAGACAAATCTCCAAATCTAAATTTTGGTTGAAATGCAATAGTTCTTCTAAATATCTACCTGTTTCAAAAAATGTACTAAAAATATCACACGAAGTTTTAAGGTATCAACTTTCATCACGATAAACATAAATTAATTTGAGACGATGCCTACATTCTGTGTTATTTCTCTCAAAGGATTGCAGTAATAGCTAATTTATCAAGACTGATCGGTCACATGGCTGAAGTGAAACATTATAAGCTAAAATGAGCAAGGTTAGGTCTGATTAAAGTTGTAACTGAGAATCACATGACAGAAGTCAACTTGTTTTGAAGCCTGTTATATTTCCTAGTGTCCGAAGAACGACGTCATTATTCCGGGTGGCCTCTGCAGATCGCAACGTGTGATAGCACATGGAATGCGTTGCTAACAGAACCGATTTTTGATCTCACATCGTAGACCGGGAACGTGCTCCTGCCCATCATACATTATAGAAATTTGAGACACACACTCTATGGTTTAAGACACTGAAGTTTTGCATTTACATGGCGTTATGTACTCTATTTTCTATAAAATAATTTTTAAAAGGATTATTTTTTAGCATCGAATGTTAATAAAGACAAACTTTTGTTGAAATGTTTTACATCTGTCTTTGAAGGTACAAGGGAAACGATAGTGAAATCTGTCATGACTACATCGCTATGGGATAGCTTTGAAATTAATTTTGCTTTATTTATATATATATATATATATATATATATATATATATATATATATATACACACAAAGAAGAATTAAAACTAGAACGAATATTTTTCTTTCTTTCGACCTGGAAAGAAACTGCTATTAATAACGTTTTCTTTCTAGATTCTTCATAAAGGTTCAAATTAAATGCTAATTACCCATTTATTAGGATTAAGAAAAATCTGAAAAAATACTTCATTCATAAAGGAAGATCCTGACGGGATTTGAACAGCATGTGTGCATGAGTCAATGCCTTAACTACCTCAACGTCCCAGGAAGTTTAAGGTATACTTTTATATATCTATGAAAATATCTTCAAGATGTAATGTATTAACAAAAATCGTTATTCACTAAGAGAAAATCATCTTTCCATGTAAAGGGAACATCAAGAAGGGAAGTAAAGGTAAAGGTACATATCGCAGAAGAGCGGAGAGCAGCAGTGTGGCCCTTTGTGCTTCAGAGTGACCTGTGAGAGGAAGGAATGAGGGAAAGACAAGAAGGGCGACTGTAGTCTGGTGGTAGCTTGTTAATTTCCTAATGAAGTTCCGGGTTCAATTCTTGGCCGCATGTGGGATATTTTCTTCAGTCAAGATAATTTCTGAGCCTCTCTAGTGTCTGACAGTAACTTTGTGTCGAAATTTGATGAATAAAAAACGAAAAAAAAAAACAGAAAAGAAAGAAAGAGAGAAAGAGATAAGAAACACCAAAGAATACCACAAGAGTTAAAGATTAATCTTAATTGACAATGAGCATTATTCCAAATGCAATTTTCAGAAGCGTAGACAGTAGCCTGTGTGCTCTTTACGGCGAGGAGGTCCCGAATTCTCATCTCAGTCGGGGTAGTTACATGGATAACGTTTTTGCTGCGTTTTCACTTATCCTGAAATATGAATATTGGGTAACTCTAAGGTCAATAGACCTTGGCCCCATTTGAGCATCATTCCACCCATTTCATTCATCGTCCGATATGACTTAACCAGTTAAAGGACTTCTACTTTAGATGTTAAAGCCAGCATATAAATTTAAAATTTTCTCCTTGTAAAGATAGCTTTAATAATGTTTAAAATCTTTATCTACCAAACCTCAAAGCCTCTCTAATGTACTTAAATCTACATAAGTGAGGTAGGTATAAAGATGCCCACCCTCCCCACCGAAAAACTAAATTTATCAGAGTGGGAATGATAACAATATAATAGCGCTTGTTAGGAAAATTTGAAAATAGAGCGAGCCGTAGTCAACACGCATAAAAGTTAATATCTGGATAATCACATTAGCCAAACACGATCATTGATTTTTAGTCTCCGTTGGGCAAACATCGGCACCGCCCGGATGGTGGTAATAGCTTGGAATAGTGCCCATGGCAATTTGTCATTACTGATTACCCTCCTTGCTCTTTGGACGCCACCAACTCGTTACAGTAAACATAACCATTTATTTTTAGTTTGAAGTAGTAGCTGTGGTAGTGGTAGTGGTGGTAGTATTAGTGTTAGTAGTAGTAGTAGTAGTAGTAGTAGTAGTAGTAGTAGTAGTAGTAGTAGTAGTAGTACTGGTGGTGGTGGTAGTAGTAGTAGTAGTAGTGGTGGTGGTGGCGGTAGTAGTAGTAGTAGTAGTGGTGGTGGTGGTGGTGGTAGTAGTAGTAGTAGTAGTAGTAGTAGTAGTAGTAGTGGTGGTGGTGGTGGTGGTGGTGGTGGTGGTGGTGGTGGTGGTAGTAGTAGTAGTAGTAGTAGTAGTAGTAGTAGTAGTAGTAGTAGTAGTAGTAGTAGTAGTAGTAGTAGTAGTAGTAGTAGTAGTAGTAGTAGTAGTTGAAGCATTTATTTTAGATATTTTATGTTGTTTGAGAGGAATAGTTGGAGGAATTGTAAATGAATAAAATGTAAGGTAGGTAATGGTATAACCATAGTAACCTGATATGAGAAGAAGTTGTTAAATATTTTAAATATTTTCTTCTGCTTAAGAACGTCGTAGGAGAAAGACATACATTTATGTCTCTCCGAGGTTCTGCAGAAATATTTTTGAGTGTGCATTTAAGATGCACAAATAGTATGTGTGTAAGAAAGTAATAGTTTTGCCTTCACTTTTCGTCAGATCAAAGAAAATGTAAAGATGTGTTATCTGTAGTGCCGATCTGCAGGTTCAGCCCGCCTCCGTAGCATGGTGGTAGCATGTCTGCCTCCCGTTCAAGAGGTTGCGAGTTCGAATCTCGGTCAGGGTGGGTTACCTGGATAAGGTTTTTTTCCGGGGTTTTCCCTTATCCTGAAAGACGAATGTCGGGTAACTCTAAGTTCCATGGACCCCGGGCTCATTTGAGCATCATTTCACCCAATTCATTCACCGTCCGATATGACTTAACGTTGGAGGACGTAAATTACACACACACAAAAAGAATAAAAAAATGAAACAATTTCCTCACTGCACCATAAAAATAACACGTGATAAGTAAAACCCTACGATACACCCTCGTACTTATTGATATAATGAGGGTTGAGTTTGATTTATATAAATTTGTTTTATATTAATTATAGTTGTAATAAAGTTAACGACCTCTAGAATTTCAGATATTCCTGCTAAGTGAAAAGAAAAAAATGTAAAATGTATTGCAGGTTCTAATGAGCAATTCCTTGAAATAGTTTGTAAATATTTATAATAATTTCCTTGTTATTTATAAATTTCTGATATTCAGATTGCAAACATTATGAAATAGGTTTCCAATATGCATATGTTAACGAAAGAAATTATCTGGTAATTTAAATGATAATAGCAACCTTTCAGCTTCCAACAAACCCTTTACAAATCACCCAAGTGGAACTTGCTGCGCTATCCCATCTCTTGGAGTAACTCTTCCTATCATTATATGTTTGTTTTCGCAGATATAACATAATCGGCAAGCTGCTTTAAAAAGCAGACCTTTCACGCAGATTCCTATCCACATAGTTTATGGTTCTGTATTAAGCATCATTGACGACATGTAATTGTTATTTATACTCTCATTACATCACTGGCTGTCCAGAAGCTTCATTTGCATGCATTATGTACGATCGTGTAAGCAGATAGACATCTTTGTGACGTTTAAAAGAAAACTGATCAAAACGTAACGCCAACTTGCCTCTAACACTTTGCATGTAAATGAAATGAAATTATCTGAAGCGAATTCGACGATTCTGTATCTCTCCTGGCAAAATTTTGTATCTTGTAGGAATTGATTATTATATACGTTTCCTCTGTTATTAAACTCATATGACTTAAGCAGAATTTTTGCAGATTTTCTGCAGGCGATCCTACGTCGTGGATACATTCTCCAAGAAGAGGTCCTTGTGTTTCGAATCCGAAAGAGGTCATTATCTGTCATTTTAGTTTCTTGCTTAGCTTCACAAAAACCTAAGGCAATGGCCTGAGTTTTATAGGTTGCTTTCTAGCCCAGAATAATCCCAATAACTATGCCATGACATCATGCTATGGTTTAGTCTTCAATCAAGTAAAAAGATCTACTAGTTTATAGGAATACAGTAAAAGGTTCGACAAATTGCAATAGCGTGACTATCTCCACTAATTTTGCTTGTTCTTAAAAAAGGTTCTTACTCATCCACTTCTTCATAAACCCTACTTATTTGCATATTTTGTTGTACTTATAAGAATAATAAGGTAGGCGAAGGTAAATTTCAAACTTTCAAAAATTATATGTAACACGCGCACTTCATATTTATTTTGCTTACCAACGCTTCTTATATCTACTACCTACATGTTAATCGAGATAAACATACTGTCACTCCATGCTTAGAAACCTATTTCAAATTTCATTAGGTGACTCTGTTACTTCACTAATGTGAACTAGTTCAATTAACGCTCTCACTTCACTTTCTTCGCGTAGTAATACCATACCACTATGCTGCCTCTTCCGAACGATTCACTAGCTAGGGAGTTAGATACAAGATGCCTCGATTCTCTGGCAGTAACAGCATTCATTGCAAGTCATCAAAATCGTTTACAAAATCGTTGCCGAAATGGAGCTTTTCCTCTAGCTAACTCGCTGAAATGCTCATTCATTATTCACCGACTTTACAAGAGCTTCCATTTTTATAGCCGTATAAAGTTTCCACATCATTCCAGAAAGTTTGAGACAGAGAATCACCTAGAAGGTTGCAGTTATCATGGAATAGTGCTGTTCGGCGCCAGGCTTCCGATGACTTTGGGACACAGGGATATGGTTTTCTTGTATATTTCCTTGAGGGTACAATGAGAATAGGGGAATACTGCAGGCTTTAAGCGACAATAAAATATTTTTAGAACTGGTCACTCTATGATGGCTTTACATGACCGGGAGAAAAAATGAATAACGATTCACATTTGAGGAAAGTATTAATTTTCAAACCAATAAAAAGTAATGTCTCAGAAATGATTAACCATGTAAATAAATATAATAAAACAAATACTTTAATGAGAACATTTTTATAAAATAAGGCTTTTTCTATACCTTACGGTTTACTAGCATGCAAAAATTATTCCGAATGAAGAGGACTTAAGAGGCTATCCCCAGGAAATTTAAAATACAAATTCTAATTATTTTAAACATGCAGTGTTTTAATCAGAATCACCAAATCTATTTTGAAAATACAAACACTGAACAAGGTTATACAAAATACTGTGACTGTAGATTCGTAGAATTAAAAGGCCGAGTTGCAGAAATTAAAAATCTCCTTTATTTTCGTAGAAATACTCTTATAGATTACAACAGCATTACGTTACATACACCATCAGTCCACCAAGGTCGATGACAATAACAAACCGTGACAGCTGATTACATTAGCTCTCGTTAGAACAACACTGTGAGTGTTGATGGAAAAGAAAGTACATCTACTTCAACAGAGAGCTGGTAACCAGGGTATCGTTCCAGAAATGGAGATAGAAGAGGAAGTACATTTGCCTCAACTAACATCCAACAGTTTTTCTTCACGTCCGGAAACGATGCAACTCCAACCTGTTAATATCACGAGTGACAACCAATCATCTTTGCCCAGTAAGATTTGTACCAATGTTCCAGTTCCAAAAGTTGGCATTAGAAACCAGGAGACCTCCAATGGGCGGAGTCTTAACTTTCTTGGGGAGGCAGACGAACGTTCTCAGGCAGTAGTTGTAGCAGACTTCACTGAAGATGATTCGAACTTGAGTCGAAAAGTACTTTTGGAGGAAAGGTGAAAATCGACAGTCTAGTAAGTACTCTTATAAATTAAGCATGCCAGCTACTCATTTTTATCTGAGAGGGACTTCTATAATATAGCCCCAAATTAATGTTAAATAATATTACTGTAATAAAAGGAAATGATTAATTGAATTTATGTTGACGACCTCGCAAGCATGTTTCTACCGTATAAAGGATATTCTTTAGCACATATCAATACTGGAAATTATTCGCTATTTTACGATAGCCGTGCATAGAACAAGGTTGGAAATCTAGAATCGTATTGAAAACTTCCAATTCCATAACCGGAATTTGAGCTGGGATCTTCTGGTTTCTGCACGTTAACTCTAACCAACTGAGATACCATGGCACGAATATGCAAATGAAGTTTGGGATTTAAACTACTTACAACATGGTAACCTACCACAATTTAGTGACTCCTAGTGGCTCGCCAAATAAAATATACATCAGTTGGGTAATTTAATGCCTTGTCATCATTTGATAGCTCCGCTGGTTAGATTAATTGTGCGAAACTTGGAAGATTCGTGATTTAATACGAGGCTATAGAAATGACATTTTTCAGTCAAACTCTAAGCTTAGTTTAACCTAAGTTTAATTAGGGTAAACGGAGGTATTTTCGTGACATAGGCAATTTCGTGACACTTTTTCGAAGGAATGTCACAGAGATACCAGTTGGTGTTAACTCCTCTTTCACTGCTGGTAAATGACATATTTTTTCCTGGAGCTCAGGAGCTATCGGCAGGTGCGTTAACATAAGCTGTTTTCTGTGTGACATCCCTTCGAAAGAGTATCACAAAATTGCTTATGTATTGTCGCCCGAAAGTCGGAACTCCCTATAGAACTCACCAGCAGTAGGGCCAGAGGGGAAGCCTTCAGGTACGCCTACCCATTTGTCTCGTGTCACTAACTGCAGGGATTATTAGTAAAACGGCGGAAGCCCTGTACCCCCTCTTTCCCTTCCCACCAGACGTCTCGAAACCCCGGAATAATTGTGCGCGCCGCGAAGTTTCCAGAAACGGCGACCTTCCCTATATAAGGCCTGCAGTTGGCGAGTCAGCTCAGCTCTTGTGAAGCGAGCCGTGAGGAGTGCCCAGTGAGTGGCGAGTCAGCTCAGTTCTTGTGAAGCAGCCGTGAGGAGTGCCCAGTGAGGGAACGGACTGTGTACGTACACCGGAGGAGTTGTACGTAATTGCGAGTGTGGTGTGGACCTGTGACAGACGAAATGGTGAATTGTAATTGTGTGAATTACGTAATTCTGTGTAATCGGCAAGTGTTCCGATTGAAATTCGGTGGAAATAAAGAACATTGTTGAGTTGTACAATTGGACTTTTAATTTCACGAATCTACAAAGTCACAGTATTTATTTCTACGAGTGTGTGCAGAAACAATTTTGTGTGTACATCAAACATGCATAAGTAGCGTGTGCGCAAGAAAAGAAATGGTTCAACGTGGAATCTACCGTTGTTTGTAAAAAGATTACACTAATAATATTTAGAACTGTATCAATGAGTTTAAAAATGTTTATGAGGAATTAAGTTTCCATCTTTGAACAAGAAAAGTATAATTCATTCTTCAAAGGTTGTAATACTAACTTTCTTAGCCCCATTACCGCGACCCTGAGGAAAGAAAACTCATCAGTCAAGAATTAGAGATGCGCCTACTTATCCAGAGTTGCAGGGGAAACATCTAGATTTCTTCAAGATCGTCATCAAAGGTGAGAAGTTAAGCTGCATCCGCCATCATCCCAAATAATCCTGCTTCAAGAAGGAGCCACAACGTGGTGCATCATCATAGCATCTTCAAACATCGCATGTGTGTAAATTGTTGCTTCACCTATTAGTATTAATCTGCTTTTAAATCACTAAACCAAACAACTTTCGATTAATTTTATACGTTGGTGAATGTTCGAATTAAATCACAATGTTGTGTGATAAAATTTGCCTTCCAAAAGTTGCATAGGATTTTGCAATTTAAAGTTCTGTTTATAAGCTATACAGTTATTTATAAGTTCTTGGAGTTACTGAGGGTAAGAAATCATTTTACTGTGCTGTGTAAACACTTGTGCTTCTACTGGAATAAATATGAAATTTTTATTTGTATATACGCAGTTATGTAATACAGTCACGATTACAATGGCAATCTACAACAAATAACATCATTATTATTCGTAGAACAGTTCCACTTTTATTAATATTGATTGAGGGCGCCGGGGTAGCGCGGTGGTTTCGTTCGCGGCTCCCGTTCTAAGGGTCCCGAGTTCGATTCCCGGCTCTGGGGTTGGCGATTTTAAGTCGCACCTATCCACGCCTTCACCTCTGTCTAGCACACGTGAAGTATCCCCTATGCCCAACGTGGTTCGGAGTCCACGGTAAAAACTGTAGGTCCTCTCACCTCACCGCCATCTTCACTATCACCCTATCATCGGAGGTAATGGACACCGCCCTCTGGGTGCCTCCACCTGAGAAATGGGTCCGGTCATCACTTGGTGGGGTGAGATTACCCCGAAGGCCAAGGTTGCCATGTGGGGAGTGTTAGTAACTAACTTAATATTGATTGAAAAGAAAAATTATAAGTGTAATTACACTGAAGAAAATTTTACTGGGGGATAACAAATATCCCTGAGATGGCGAAGAAAAAATGAGGGGAATTTTAGCAAGTACAGTGTATTATTTATTATTTAATATTATTCATATATTAATCTCCCTATGGTGAGAAAACAATAAGAGCATCACACTGCAAAGCAAGCGCTCCGCGTGGACCATTGGTGACTTTGCCAGCTAGACTCATGATTTTAGATAATACAAGTAAAACAATATGTCCATGACTGAAGTCAGTTCCAAGGAATAAATATAAATTTGTGTAGGAAATTACAAGAAAGACTGAGGGTGGGTGAATGATGAAGGGAGGCAGAACTAGAAGGAAATGGATGGAAAAATTTTGAATATTTTGTTTGATAACGACACGGTCGATTATCGGTATCATAACTGCTTCGTCGGGCTCGCGGAATTTAGTACCGCAGGAGTTATCTAAATGACAGTATATCTAACAACATAGAGCTGTCGCTTTTAGGTACACTTAAAACTATCAGCTTGGGCTGGATTTGAATCCACGACCTTGTGTATATACTTCTCCAATTCCTATTTAATTTTGAGATAGACGATGTTCACTGCAATGAAAATGGACAGATTGGCTACTATAAATGTTTCAGTTAAACACAAAAATTACTTTAGATTTCTTCTGAGGCATGGAATGACGTCATAATCACCAAGTCATTTAAATTCTTATAAGAAGTGCTGCGAAGGGTTATAATGATGATGATGATGATGATGATGATGATGATGATGATGATGATGATGATGATAATGCAATTATAATTGAAGTCAGCATCCCATCCACGCATAACTTAAGGAAAACAGAAATGCATAAAGTCAGTAAATACCAGAACCTGGCATTTGAGATCAAAAAATGTGGAAATTACAGACTATAAAAGTTATACCAATAGTTATATCGGTGCAAAGTGTTGTCTCAACATTCTTAGCAGAGAACATTCAGGACATCGGAATTTCAGTGAAGATAGTCAATATACAACGAGCAACAATACTCCAAATATGCCACATTATGATAAATTTTTGAGCTGCTGAATAAGATGAAATTCTTCTCATCAGCATCAATAACAACAAAAGTTGTGAAACAGTGATGATGATGATGATGATGATGATGATGATGATGATGATGATGACGATGATGATGATAAATACGTAGGAAAATTGAGTTCACATACCTGAATAGAAAAGTCTTTACGTACGTGTAGCTTCTTAAGAATTATTGCAACCACTTACCTGAAAATAAAGAAAAAAGGAATTATAAACAAACAAGAAAGCATATAAGAACATTTTATTTTATATAAACCTAATGAATACGTTTAACTTAACGAAAAAATAGCGTTAATTTCTGTACAGGTGTCACCAACTGACAAGAAAGCAGCTCCATGTGACAAAGGTACACAGGAACAGAGCAAATGAAGGAGAGGTGTACAGTGAAAAGGGAAAATAAAAAACATGGTGTGGGACTTGAGTCTACCATATTTTGTGAAGAAGCTTCTCCAAACAAAAACGTGCTATCAACGATACAGAAATTGATGAAAGTTAAATTTCGTATGATCTGAGTGCAGTGTTTGGGTTCCAATTAATATACCCCGTGTAATAATTTATTTTAGATTCTCTAAGGCTTTTGAAAAAACAAACTGTGTTAGTGTTGCCTTCATGCAGTTTCTATAATCCCACTTCATCAAACTACCTTCATTGCGTATTTACACATTCCTTAGTAGATATAACAAGAATAATATTAGACCAAAGCGATAGCCAATTTTTTACAAGCTTTGAAATTCAAAGTTCTTAGTACGATATTTAACGTTTGAAGCAAAAAGTTGCATATGTTGTACTCAATTCACATCTTTTATTTGCTATCACTTGTAAGGATATATCATTTGTAGGTTACTGTTTAAAAAAATGGAGATGACTCCGCAATGACTTGCGAAATTTCAGGTTCGATTCCTGTTGGTTTGGGCGCTCTGATCTTTCGTGCCTTTTACTACTTTCTCTGACCGGTTGGGTGGATACAATGTTGCAAACCTTTGTTTCCTCGCTCGTGCTGGCTGGCTGTATACAGCCAGAAGGTTTTTGCTGCGTGCCCACCCATTAAGGGTTTTACCGCAGGTAGGATTTTTATTGAATAATGTAGGATGAAGGTGATGTAGGTTTTTTGATTGGGAGTTAATTTTGAGGTTACCAAAGTACCTTCGGGTTGAAGGGGCGGATGCAGTACTTAGCACCCAATTTTTGTTTCTTGTTTTAAATTTTTTGTATTTTAGTTGGGGATAAATTTAGATGCCAAACAGCTTGGAAGAATTATGAGGAGCTCAGCTTTAGCTGCTGATAGGATTAGCTCCTGAGTTATCTAGGGTGCCCGCATGCCATACGGGGGACCCGATGCAGTCTAGATCGGCGTCTAGTGGGGTCATAATTTCCCAATGCTCTGACAAGGGCGCTTCTATGAGATGGTAAACTTGCGTATCATTTTGAAGCCCGGCGCCTAATTTCATCCTCCACGTATGGAAGACCCGATGCTTCGTGGAGCAACCTGGTAGGGAAATAACGTCCCACAGAATAGATAGACCGCAGTCCTCTATTCTGTGCACCTTGAAGCCATGCTAAACAGCTGTCTGCTGCCATGCCCCAGATCTCGCAATTTCCTGTTATTTCATTTTATTATCATGTTTCAGATAGAAGGATCAGGCGAATGCACGGTGGGCTAGGCCTGTAGCGTGAAGTATGTTTTGTGGAGCTGTCTGACCGATCGTTTGTTGCCCCGAGAAACCTCTCCAGGAGGAGAAGCCTTTATGGAGAAGCCCTTAAGTTCCGAAATCTTCCACCATGATAATCATAATCATATTACGGAAGCTTATTTTTCTATCTACTTTCTCCATGTTAATTGAGATAATCTTTCTTTATAATTTCAAAAAGGGTACAGGAGACCGATGCTGACAATTAATCCGTGACATTGCGAGAAACAACTGAATGCTAAAACTTTATAAAAGGCTCTGACGTGTTATATTTACATAATTTATCTATCGTTTATCGTTTATTTTAACAAAACGGATACAACGTTATATTTTCTCACTCTTTCAATTGCCATCGTGAGAAACAAATGAATAGCGAGACCAAAAGTTTCAAATCGATTAAACATATCTCTGCAGATTATGATTTTAAAGAGCTTTCTTATTTATCTGTTAACATTTAACAGCTATAAATCTTATGTCTTAATGAAGAGAAGCGCAAAACATATACGTAGAACAGAGGAAGGCAGCTTCGAGAGTTGTGACGTATTTCAGCCGTGAGCGAGGCCTGCAGTGCATGTGACGTCAGGCAAGAGCCGTGTAACACCAAAATGCCTATATAAATGGCGCTGTGAGTACAGTTCAGTCAGATATAGCGCACTCGATGAACACAACGTAGCTGCCACCTACCAAATGAAACAGTTAAATTTACAATGTGACGATTTATTGAAGGACAAATATACACACAAGAAATACTTGGCTGATTTTTACAAGAATGTACCCCAAATCAGATTTCCGAAGTTGTTTACACTTGCCGCACGAACATTGTGTATGTTTGGCTCGACATGTGCGTGCAAACAATTTTTTTTCTCTTTTATGAAATTAGCTAAATCCAAACCCCGAAGTATCTTGTCCTATCACAATCTAACATGCGGCCTTCGATTAAAAATTTCCCAGACATTACGTCCTGACATTAATGAACTAGTTAAAGAAAAATGAAACAGTATGTAAGTTTCAGAAAATGTCCATGTAATTTTGTTCTGAATGGATCTCCCCTAATTTGCAGAGAATATTGCTTTATGTTTTATGGTATTTACTTTATAACATGCCTAACCTTCAGATAAACTACGAGTTATAGTTTTATATATTTTCTCATAGCACAGAGCCACAATGCAATTGTTTATAAACTGTCACCAATTATGTAATTAAAGCAGTCAGCATTAATACGAAGCATGTTTTTTAAGTCAGCACCGTTTTGCGATTCCACCGCCGCAGCGCTACGGTCGGCGTTCCGCGCATGCGCGCTGGTTACCTACATCTCTTGTCTACGCACTGACGCCATTACAGTCTGATTCGTCATTGTATTCGTTGGTTACTTAGTGTTTAAGATGCCTCCGACAATCGTGAGTCCCGTCGATTGTGAAGTACGGGCTGTTATACGATTTCTTAGTCACAAATCCGTAAAACCGATCGATATTCATCGTGAGATCTGTGAAGTTTACGAACAAAACATTATGAGTGATGGAATGGTAAGGAAATGGGTGAGAGCATTTATGGCCGCAAAATGTACATGATGAAGAACGGAGTGGGCGTTCTTCGGTCGTTACTGAAGATTTGGTGCAGAAAGTGGACGAAAAGGTCAGAGAAAACAGACGCTTTACAATTTGATCATTGTGCGACTATTTTCCTCAATATTCTCGTAGTGTTTTGTATCGCATTGTACCGAGAACTTGAAGTACCGGAAATTGTGTTCATGTTGGGTTCTGAAAATGTTGAGGGATTGGCACAAAACCCAACGTTTAAGCCGTGCATTGACTTTCCTTGACGGTACCATAATGAAGGTGAAGATTTTTTAGACCAAATTGTTACTGGTGACAAAACATGGGTGGCCAACGTCACACTAGATTCGTAACAACAATCCATGGAATGGTGACATTCATCATCACCCACAAAAGTGAAGTTTAAGCAAACAATTTCAGCCCGGAAAATCATGTACACAGTTTTTTGGGGCAGAAAAGGAGTATTGCTAGTGGAGTTTCTGCCTCGTAATGAGACAATCGATGCAGCGTCTTATTGTAAGACATTGAAAAATCTGCGCCGTGCAATCCAGAAAAAAGACGTGGCAAGTTGAGTAAGGGTATCGTTTTGCTGCATGACAATGCCCGTCCACATGTGGCTAATCGGACCAAAGATCTCATCAAATCTTTTCAATGGAAAACTCTAGATCATCCTCCATACAGTACTGATCTGGCGCCCAGTGACTACCATTTGTTTCTCCACTTGAAGAAACATTTGGGTAGTCAGCGTCTTCAAGACGACAACGAAGTCAAAACAGTTGTGATACAGTGGTTAACATGTCAGGCGGCAGAATTTTCTGAGGAGGGTATTAAAAACTGGTGCCACGTTATGACAAGTGCGTCAGTATTTACGGAAATTATGTAGAAAAGTAGATTGAGGTAGAGGCTTTCATGTAAAAATAAAATTATTGCGATATCTATGAACGTCTTTCTTTAATTCCAAACGGTACTGACTTAAAAATCATGCATCGTATTACAACACCTAAGATGTAAGTTGCACATATCATTAATACCCGATACGTTTTCTGTCTTTGCTACGCTGTCGGAACCCCAAAACATCAAACTGTTTAATTCTTTTTGGGCAGCAGAAATCAGCGCGGTGAGGTCACAGCTAACCTGTCTTCCCCTGACCTAGGAAATTAAATATATAATTCCATTTTTCATGAAAAACTCTTAAACATGTGATATTTTAATAAACTTGTTAAAGCCGTTTTGAGAAAAGTTTAGACATAAATAGCAGTTTGAGGGCGGGACTTCCGTGAAAAAAAGGACCGTAGGTTTTGCTTAATTTGAAAAGTTAATTTCCATTTTATTGTGCAAAATATACATGAACATGGATAAGCAGCAATACAGATCCCCTTTAAATTTGCAATCGTTTGAGAGTCCTATTTTAAGCCTGAGTTGTGTACAGTTGTCTTCAGCGTCTTCTGTGAAAGACTGTCATTTGTTTCACACTTCTACATGACTACAGACGCAGAAGTCTTATAAAGAACAGTTTCATGAGTATTCTAAAAATAAAAATACGAATCTCTGGAAAGCATTAGCAATAAAACCACGTTTTTCCCTTATCCTTGAGCTTTTGGCACCATTTTAACCTCGCATCAAACTTTCCTGTCACGTTCCTTAAATTACATTAGTAACGTAGCGTTTTGTCTGTGGATTTCCATAAGTTATTTTACGAAATTCTTTCGAAATATCTGAACTGATGTTCCTTAATTTTATATCAAACACTTCACAGTTTCGGCTCTAACTTATAGAGCTTACCGTTTGCCACCACGCTTAAAGACTTAAGAGTCGGGAGAGTGCAGTGCAAAACCCCACATCTTAATAAACTTGTTCTTTATATTATATATACGTACAAAAAATAGGTACAAGTTTGAAATGCATAATGGAGTAAATATGTATCGGAAAGGACAACACAAGAAGAATAGCTTTTACACATATTCAGAGACGGTATTACCCTCAAATAATATATATGATGTAATTTATTATACATATCATATTCATATGCATGTACATTACACCTAAAAGTAATATATCCGTAGTTCACGTAAGCTCTTTTTGAGGCCAGAAGGCAAGATGCTTGCAGCGCCGGTGAAGAAGTTGTTTGTATTATGTTGAGGGGTAAAAGTACTTTGTAATATTGGTATGTAGTCGTAGACGCCGTATGCAAAATATCACAAACTTAGGGAAAGTCTCGAGTCACGTGGTAAGGGAAGTCATGTGATACGATATCGAAGCCAACGAGAGAAGATTAAAGTGATGTCATAGGAGACAGCGGGGAACAGTAGCTAATTAAAGGAAAGTGTCCGAGTAGATTTTGTATCCACATAAATTCATCAAAAACTGTCGTCAAAAGTCAATTACCTCCAACAAGAGTTACAAAAAGTACATCACTGCGAGAAATTAATTTGCAAACAAATGTTAAAGTGTTCCGCAAAAAGTCTGCATGCCAAATTTAATTCCAGCAACAGTTATTAGAAATAGCGAAGATGCAGAAAAGTATTTGCTAAGTGTATTGTGACTTCGTGGGTTCGTGAAATTAAAAGTCCAATTGCACAAACTCAAAATGTTCTTTATTTCCACCGAATTACAGTTGGAACACTTGCCGATTACACAGAATTACGTAGCGCACACAAATACAATTCGCCAGTTCGTCTGTCACAGGTCCACTCCACACTCACAATTACGTACAACTCCTCTAATACACGTACAGTCTTCCAGTCCGTTCACTAGCGCGGCGCTCCTCACGGCTGATCGCCAAGACCTCAGCTGACTCGCCAACTGCAGCCCCTTTTTATAGGAAGATCACTGCTTCTGGAAGTCTCGCGGTTCAGTGAATCATCCCGAAGGTTCCAGACGTCAGGGAAGGGGAAAGAGATGCCTAGTGATGTTTTTCCAACCATCCCCTCGTTAGCGCTAAAAGATAAATGGGTAGGCGTGGATGAATGCTTCCCTTCGGGTCCCTACCTGCCAGCTGCTGGTTCTATCGGGAATTCCGATGTGCGGGTGACAGTATTTTAATTCCGCGAAATCAAAGTGCGATTGTGAATATTAGACGAATTCACCAAAAACATCATTAACGACAGAAATTAATTGTTCTTTCACACTATCCGTGTATATGGAAATGTTTGCAAAGGTAGAGCGAGATTGAAAAATTCAATGTCATAGCCGAATTTGAACAGGAAGATCCGTGATTCAAATCCCGACTATGACATTGAATTTTTCAATCTCGCTCTACCTTTGCAAACATTTAACGTTGGTGTGTGTTAAATTAAAGTGAAGCAAGGAAATGCAATAAAAGTTACATTGGCAGTATTGGCGTCATCATTAATTCCAGTTTTTATCTTCTTAACCTGAAATCTTCGTTACTGCTCATATACCATAATTTTAACCCACTCCACTGAGGTAATCCCAGCCAGGGTAAATAGTCTTATAGAAACAGCCTAACGGGAATCTACTGAGACTGCATGTGGGCCTCGAGAGACACCGAGAACGGGCTTCGAAGCAGAGCACCCACGAGCCAAGCCAGCCTCTAGATGTGACCGTCTGCTGCATCGGGAAACCTTAGACAAACCCCGCCATGCAATTGGGATTTTTTTTTGCTATGTGTGACGTATTAAAGCCTAATTATTATGCCCGTACCCTTTACTAACAAATACAGTCTCATAAAGATGCGGTTTCACATTTTTCTGGTTTTTAAAGCTTTTCCTAAAAGCAATATATCTCCTGAATGCTAAAGCCTCACAGGAACATAAACTGTGTTAGGCTGTTCCATATTCTTTCTTTCGCAATTTCCTATCTAAGCTACCCTTAAATATATCCTATTAAGGTGCTTCATTGCAGGAGTATATTTTGAAAGAAATTAATTGTACTCAGCTGGTCTGTCAACTTAAGTAAACTTTCATCTCTTTTTTACATCTTTTTCTGATAAATACCATGTTTTTTCAGGAGTTTTAATAGTCTCTCTTGTAAATATCAAAATGTTCCTAGAACCGCCTCTGGCCCAATAAATTGTGAAACTGCTCTTTTTCTAACAAATTTATCAAGTTTATTATTTCCCTTTCAGCCACTTTGATCTGGCATCCGGATAAGTTAAACTTCATTCTGTTCTACCAAGCTTGTGAGCATATTTAGGCAATCTATTAGCATTTCTGTTGTTGCCATATGACTACTTTGATCCTTAAGGCAATCCGGCTGTCTGGGAGGATAAGGATCTCTCCATAATTGTAAGCTCTGCTTATGCTTTCGTGTGTATATTAAATAATGAGATAAACTTCTGTTTAAAGAAAAGCTGCACATTTGCCAAAGAGAAAAGGGGCTTTTGCACCTTCGTCAAATTCCATGTACTCTGGATGTTGTTCGTCAACCAAACTTTTAGTCGTCTGTTACTTGAACAGCATTCACAGCTGTATTCATCTTAAATTCAGGATCAACAATACACCTTTATAAAGTACTTAGTTGGAATTATATAGACTAACTGCATGTCTAGAGATGCATTTCCCTGTATTTTCTAAAGCTTAAAAGCTCTATTCTCAGTTGCTTTGCGTGCTGCGGTCTACGAAGTGCCATTCTTGCCTCCATCACAATTAAATGGAATGTAGTAAGGTTCAAGTGTGTCTCAGTGCTTTAATAGCTGCTACATGCTGGTGAAATATTCTGACAAAAGGCTATTCTTCTGTTTGCTATCGTTAATCAAGATTTATAGAAATAGTTATACTTAAATACCTTCTTGCAGGTACTATGGGAATGTCAGAGCACCTTGGGCTTAAACGATAGCCAAATCTTATGACTAGATTAGCTGCAAAATAAGAATGAACATGGGTTAAGCTAATACTGATATCCTACTATCTTGGTGTTGCCAGTTCCACGGCAAGCGGGCGACAGAGATGGAAGATACGTGTATCTGTCTTTGTCTCAATCTAGCGAGTATCATGCAGATGCTGAGATGTACAGTGATGCAGATGCTGACAGAGTAGTTCGCTTAATATTTCGGCATGTGTGTGAGAACACATACAATGATTATCGCACAATCTGAACTTTAAAGCCTTGAACTGCAGAACAGTTCCCTTACATAGCTATCGTTCTATGCACACACAAAAATGATTCAAATTAGATGCGTTCTTCGAAATAAGGTGCTTTCTACAGTGAAACAAAAAGTGACATTTCAACGATTTGTGAATAAATTTCTATTTTAATGATACCATATTTGTATACTCTGTAATGGACTTTAAACCAAATACCTTAAGCGATAGTAAAATCTTAGCAAACTTATCTAACTAGTACCAAAAAAAAAAGGTACGAGTTCCAATTTGATAAAAATAAAGGTATATTATTGAAAACTTCGAAATAATAATATATTGTGATTTAACGAAGTCTTGTGTTGTGAGGGTTTGCTTATTTGTTATGCTTTCCGAGTTATGCAAGAATAATTTATAATGAAGGGTGTTTCTGAGAACAGTCCCAGAAAATCCAAGACATGCATTTCATTTGTTATGAAAATATCTTAACTATATTGTACTGTCACCCAAACATCGGAATTTTCAATAGAACCGGCTGGCAGGTGGGGCCAGAAGGGAAGAGTTCGGACCACGCCTACCCATTTATATCGTGTCACTAACTGAGGGGATGATTAGAAACGCGGCACGAGCCCTGTACCGTCTCTGTCCTCTACCCTGACCTCTGGAACCTTCGGGATGATTCACTGAACCGCGAGACTTCCAGAAACAGCGATCTTCCCATAAAAAGGGGCTGCAGTTGGCGAGTCAGTTCAGTTCTTGGCGAGCAGCGTGAGGAGCGCCGTGCTAGTGAACGGACTGGAAGACTGTGTACGTGTATCAGAGGAGTTGTACGTTATCGTGAGTGTAGAGTGGACCTATGACAGACGAACTGGCGAATTGTAATTGTGTGCGCTACGTAACTCTGTGTAATCGGCAAATGTTCCAACTGTAATTCGGTGGAAATAAAGAACATTTTGAGTTTGTGCAATTGGACTTTTAATTTCACGAACCCACAAAGTCATAGTACTTTATTCAAAGTCACTACAGAAAAGTTTGCTAAAATCAAAAGTTTCGAAAAATATTCCATGTGAAGGTAAGTCTGAAGGGAAATTTTCTTTAAAATCTTCGGTTCTCATCCATGAAATACACTGAACTTAAATATCTACCAAGTTTACCTTTTATTCGTTGTTCATATGCACACAGCACGGAAAGTAAAAGAAAAGTGGCACATGTGGCAAAATAATAATGTAGTTAAGGAGGAATTCTGTAGGTTAAAATGCAAAACCTTGGAAATCTTTATTATAATATCAATGACATCAAATTTCTGTAAAATAAAACCAAAATAATAATAAATGTGGAACAACAGCTTAAGGGATTATCACACTAACAGGAACTAAAAGAATTCATTTTTAAAAAACTATTAAATAATATAGTAATTAATATAATTATGCTAGAGTAGATATGAGGACATGTTGAAATATTTAGATAGAGCGTGCAACATTCAGAAATTTCATATTTCATTAACGTTAGGTCAGTTTCAATGGCGAATACACTGACCAAGATCAAAAGCATTTCATGAGGAATGTGCTTGGTTCAGAGCGTTCCGTTTGGGATCCACTCCATGCAATAACACACACGACATCAAAAGGTTCCGCCTGGATAGACCTCAAGTCAGTTTCATTGTGTACGTTATACGCCAGAGTTACTGAACTATTCTTAGTGTTTCGTGTTAGAATGGAACGTTCAATACAGCAGTGAAAATGCCAGTAAGAATTCATTTTAATTTATAACGACATGTAAGATTCAGTACACAAAGTGGTCGATCAATAGAAGCATTTACTAGCCAACTAGCA
The DNA here is from genome assembly GCA_030765055.1 of Mantis religiosa. NCBI lineage: Eukaryota > Metazoa > Arthropoda > Insecta > Mantodea > Mantidae > Mantis > Mantis religiosa. Next base: position 39,945,998 of record CM060955.1, read on the forward strand.
GACATATCGCGAATACCAAAAGTATCTGGGTTAAACGGTTTAGGTATAACATCTGTTGTGAAATATTTGTCAATTTATTATAGTTATTTAGATATCAGTATCGAATTATAATAAGAAATTGCAATATTTTCAATACAGACCGTGGGTCGAGTCTAATAACCATTCGAGTATTGTAATTTTATATTACGATACGTACATCGTATTATGTTTTTATCAACTTTGATAAAAATTATATTTTTATACTTATATTTTTTATGATGGCTATATACATAGATTTTCAAGCCGATAATTGGATGTAGAAACCAGATCATTAGTGTAGGTATACGCGGCAAAAGTACGTGATTCTGATAGAGATATTGAATTTGCAGCAAATGCTGTATTAATGTAATAATACCAACGAAATCTCAAAATATCTATGAATATGAATTTGAGTATAATAAATTTGAACTATGGTGCAAGAAGAAAAATATCAATAAGGTGTCTGAAAAGGTACTTCTAGCTTATTTTGGTAAGAAATGTGTAAATGACAAAGAAAGTTCGTTGTGGACGTATTATTCTATGCTGCGCAATACCATCTCATTTAAGAAGAATGTCGACATCAGTAAGTACATTCAACTGATGACATTTTTAAAGCGGAAACATAATTGTTAGAAAACTAAGAAATCTAGCATTTTCTCGAAAGCAGACATACATAAGTTTCTGTTTGAGGCAGACGACCAAGTCTATTTTAACGATGAAAATTTCTTTAATTATTGGAAAAAAAATTTCATTTGTTTCCTTTAACTGCAGTGTTCCTATCGGCGGCCGTTTTCCTTTGGAACATATCAATGCCGATAACTCATAAACATGAGGTTGTAACATTAGATTACATTCGCACTCTCATTCATACTTCCAGGTTCTGTGGAAGATGGAGAATCATCTTGGTTGGAGAAAAATCCCCACCTCCAACCGGGAATCGAACCCGGGACCCTTCGCACGGCAGACAGGTGCTCTACCGACTGAGCTTCGGGACCTGCCATTTGGAATGTTTGGCACCTGTCAACGCGCGGAATTAAAGAACTTGGCAGTAAGTAACACTGATGACAGGAGATCAATAATACGATTGAGAATTCAAACACAAAAACCAAAAGTGATAGAAGAAAATAAGATGGGGTACAACCATTACACAGTATTAGAAGATATGTTGGATTACGTCCGGCAAGTGCGAAATATTAGCAGTCCTTTGTCAATTATAAAAACTGAAAATTCTTTTCCCAGCCTGTGGATTTCAACACTTTTGGGGACATTCCGAAATATATTGCTAAACACCTTAAATTGGCCAATCCTGAGAGATACACGGGACACTACCTCCTCAGAACTTCTACATCTTTGCTAGCTGACTCTTGTGTCGATTTGGGTACACTAAAGAGATACGGAGGGTGGAAGTCAACGTGTGTTACGGATGGTTACAACGAAACACCATTTGAAAATAACACTGCAGTAGCTAAGAAAATCATGGGAGATAATTCAGTAATTCCAACTGTGAAAGAAAACGCTATGAAATGTGTAGCCTCAACACCACGAGGAATTCATTTGAAATTGCGAGAATGTTACAATAAATGTATAGAACAAGCAAATATTAACTTTGATTTGCTTTCAAGTTTCAGTTGTGTATTTACATGACATTAACTTTAACGTACCGCGTGCGGTAAAGTAAGTCATTGTGATAATTGTTTTGATTTTGTAATATTCTATTTTACACAATCAAATTAGATAAAACCAATTTCAATATTGCTGGTAATTGTAATGGTATATTTGGGCACGCTCTGTCCTTTGCATGGACTATATAGCATAGAAGATCATTCGTATCTACAGCTTTCTGGAGCTAATCAGTCAAATATGCACTTGGTACATCGAAGTATTAAACATAGGTACAACGTTTTAAAGTTAACAGTAAAAACAGTACACATAGTATACAGTATCAGTTGCTTATAGTTCGCAGAAATATTATTTTGTTATTGTTTTACTTAAAATTAATAAATTAATTCAATAATTATTTAATGATCCTTAAATTTTCTTTAAATTTTCTTTTTTATGGATCGCTGTGATCAGCCTCACTTAACTTTAATTGTGTTAGTAATAATTTGTTAAATGGGTAGAGAAAGTCATGCGTAAGCAACATATATAGGCGTTACTGTAATCACTAGAGAATCTGGAAGGCTTCCTCACATTATTAATATCGTTATTACTATTACGATTATAATGAGCTGATAAATAACCAGCTTTCTGTAGAAAAACAGCAAAGTTTTAAAATATGGAGAAAAACAACCAGGAATGTTGAACCCAAAGGAACAGCACTCATATATGAAGGATGCGAAATGACTCCCATTTAATATGAGAATGTCAGCGGACTTCTTTTTTAAAATCTGAATTCTGGGAAGAAACTTAACAAGAAATGCAACTTGGAAGCGTCCCCTTAGGGGGAAGATGCCAAATAACCAGTCACTACGCCTCAATTTAGGTGGTTATTGAACAAAGGCATAAAAGGTGCGTTTGTTTGTAAGGAGGAAAAGGTCTTCATAATAAGGGGTAGTACATCTGGTCGAATTGCTGTGCCTCGAAGTCATCTGTATAAGAATTACTGTAATGAATTTTTTAAGGCTGGCCTTAGAAATATCCACATCTCTGTAGAAAGCTGAATTAGTTTTTCTACTCGTAAATGTACGATATGATATAGCAAATTATATTAAACGGATTTTCCTTAATAAACATTTTAAAATTCTTGTTTTCACCTTATACTGCTGTAAACGAAAATATGAAAATCACTAAGTACTGATAAACAAGCTTAGTCCTTCCATATGTTGTGACGTACAATTTTAACTTACATTTTTACAAAAATCATTTAGGATTAATGTTTTTTGTTGGATATATCAATTCAAAAATGTAAATACCAACAGCTACAAGTCTCTGACGGGCGGGGAAACAGTCAGGTGAGTGCTGGCTGTGCTACATGGCAAAACGAGAAAACGTATCGGGATAAATTCGCAACACCGAGATGTTTACCTGAGCTTATCGCACATACACGGTTAGTCCAGTGTATGTATACTCTGTTCAGATATAATCATGTCTTCTGAACAGCAATGTGTCATGCATAGGCAGGCGTGAGAAAACATATCATATAGACACACGCAGCTTTCAATCGCTCTATTTGTGTTTTATAACTTACTAATATTTTACTCTTCTAATCGCCCAGATAAGACCTGATAAAAGACTATCACAGCGCTGCTCACCTGAAGGTCGATACGCCTCAACGCCCTGTGGAGTAACAAATACTACGGACTGTACAAAGGATGGGGGCAGATTGGTACTTTGTAATCTGCGACAAGAGCGCTACAAGTCCTTCCATTTGACAATCATATTTAGAAATTCCTGCTCCTATTGTAACAAAAGGTTGCTTAAATATTCCTGACAAAAATATTTGTTGAGCCTTGATAAAGTCATAGCACAGTCTTTGTAATTTCTCTACTGCCCACCAATAGTAGAGAATTTGTTGTATTCTACCCAAAAATTTGATACTAATTTTACAATGAAAATGTATGCTTTGAGACACACTGAATCAAAAATAGCATTTTTAGAAAAAGGTTCAAGGGCCTGTATGTTTGTGTGTGTGTGTGTGTGTGTGTGTGTGTGTGTGTGTGTGTGTGTGTGTGTGTGTGTGAGAGAGAGAGAGAGAGAGAGAGAGAGAGAGAGAGAGAGAGAGAGAGAGAGAGAGAGAGAGAATATAATTTTAATATAAACTTTATATTTAAGATCAACATCTTCAAAAGATAAAACATGAAGTTTTCCGGAACATCCATAGACACCAAATCACCTTTTACATTAACATCGTTTCAGGCCTTTTTTTTTTTTCTTCTTTCCATTTTCTCAAAAATGTCTCTAACAAATCGGAGTAAACTATCATGTGTTTATTGTACTTTCATTACAAACTAAACACATATCTTGAATCCTTATGTTCAACAAACATGCACATTTGAATGGAATGTGGATACATATAACTTTAGAGCACAAGATTTGATTATGACCTAAAGCATAGAAAATTTATAATAAGGAAACTAATATGGTTTTTCTTTACTGTCAATAGTAGTATAATTTGACTATGATCTTCAAAGGCACACATAAAACATGTATGTTATAGATAAAAGGTCTGCTTATTATAAGTTGCAGAAGAAGACCAATTTATGATTTAGAATGTTTATATCTGCATATGTCAGTCATTCCTGCCTTGAGACTGACAATGAAGGGTATCTCGTGGACTTTAGAATCTCTCCTTCTCTACTTCAGGCCTGAAGTATAAATGGTAATTAAACATTTGCTTACACCTGCCTGTCGAATTAATATTACGTAACCAGTAATTCTAAATCACTACAGCATCTGACTGATTCATTTAGTGTGAGGAGTTCCTTTTTTTACTACTGGCAATGAATCACACATCCTTCTGCGAGTATATAAGCCTTTCAGAACTACTTATTTTGTTCCATCTTTCGGGTACTAGTTGAATAAGTCAAGAGTCTACCAAGAGCGATTTACTGACGGAAATATGTTGACTGTTACGACGTCGTTAAATAAATATTCTGTTACACACTCGGCACAACAGAATAAGAATTCTGAAGGAGAGAGACGATTAAATTTAATGGGAGTAGTGGGGGAGTTAGCAGAACGCCCAAAGCCCTTCTGAAAATAGTTCCAGTAACATCCGGTGCATGTCGGCACTTCTGTGTCCCATTCATCCGGGTCAATGTGCCTACCTCTTTCCCCTCGGCAACTTTTATTGTACCTTCCCATTCACTGTCACGAGAAATAATTGTTTGTGGAGTGATGTGAGGACCGGTACAGAGCTCCACTCCCCTCATCTAACGAATGGATTGCTCTACAAAATAGTGAAATAAGTTTGTGAAGCAGTGCTCTTGATTTATAATAATTAAGGCACTGCATCAATAAAATTTGGCGAAGTGCTGAGAAACACATCTGAATTACCAAAGAATATTTATTGCACAACACACTTCTGTAAGAAATAATTAAAATCCATATGAAAATGAATTTTTATTTTAAAATCCCATTTTTGCAATTATTTTATTACAATTCTCACTCTGAACAAGTGAGATACGACTATAGAACCTGCGGAAAGCTGCTAGTGAAGTTTAATTAGTAATAGGGAAAGTGGACGCAAATGGGGTGATGTGTAAGTGAGAAGTATTGAAAAATGAGATTAGGTGAATACAGGCAGCGAAACACTAATAATATGAAGCAGAAATGAGTAATAATTTACAGAGACATACTACAATTTGGCAAATATGAAAAATCTATCGCAGGATACAAAATACGAATAAAATGAAAAGCAATGATTATTAAAAATAACAAACACGTGTAAAGTGTGTAACTGTATTGAAGGGCTGCCCTGTTAGCAAAAGGGCCAGGGTCCAGGTCAGGAATAGCCCAAGATGTATTTGTTTAGTACTTAATATATCATATAAATTATTTCACATAATGATGGTACGTTCATCTAATTTTTCTGAAGTTTCTCTTGCACAATACAACAAAGAAATATTTGCCTGATTTGCGAAATGCACCCGAGTTGCGCATCTGAAATCAACAATTAAGAAAATAACATAAAAATATTCTTTTTATAATACATAAACTATCACAAATGATATGAAAAGTTAAAGCAGTATCTTTAAAACTCCACATAACATCTTAGAATTAGTTTTGAGATGTAATGGTATTTTGAAAAGAAAAAAAGCAGCATTTATATATAGGAAACCCACCTCTATCCCAAAGCAATATATGAAAAATATTTGAAAAATTTATTTAAAAAAGGTTCCAAAGATTTTATTAAACTGCATATGTTAAGATAACTTCGTGACAAAGAAAATAAATATCTGGAATTTTATAGTAATAACTTGTGAAATGATCTTCATTATGATTTATTTCGTATAGGTAAACCTGAGAGCCCCATAAAATCTGACTAATTTAGCTGTAGATCTTGTATCAAATATTCTTTTATTTCGTTCTGAATAAAAAAAAATGTTCTTTATTGTTGAATTCCATTTTCTAATGCGTATACTTTTTTATATTGGAAGTTGTTAATCGCTCTATTCCCGTTGATCACGCAAAGAGCACGAAATTTCAAAACCATTACATAGCTGCCGACTCTTTAACCCTTAAAACATTTGACTATCACTTAAGCCAATACCCCAATACCATTGTAAACACCTAATAAACCATTCATAGAATTTTTATATAGATAAGCATGAAGTAGATAGAAGAATGATCTTTTTAACCGTATTTTACCGAGAAATGGCAGAGAAAGACATATGAATGTAACATATCAGAACTTTTTTTCCTTCTGTTTTTCTCTGGACAGATTATTCTATTACGAATTAACAGATTTATCAGGAACCACATTATATTAAAAAAATGAAAGCTATCCCTAAGTGTTGTAGAACTACTTTGAATTAACGTATGCTTCTTTATATTCTGAGAACAATTTCTGCTAGCTGCTCATCAAAATATGTTATAGTCAAGAAATTAAGCCTATATTTCATACTAAAAAATTAATCACTATGGCATAAATTATTGTTGTCGTCGTCATCGTCGTCATCGTCGTCGTCGTCATCGTCATCATCATCATCATCATCATCATCATCATCATCATCATCATCATCATCATCATCATCATCATCATCATCATCATCATTATTATTATTATTATTATTATTATTATTATTATTATTATTATTATTATTATTATTATTATTATTATTATTATTATTATTATTATTATTATTATTATTTTAAGAAGCATAAGTTGCCATGAGTCGCAATAATGACTTTCTGCTGTGGCCGCTGCTATACTATTGGCTGGTACAACCCGAGCAAGGTCTTTAAAAGTTACAGCTGCTGATAACTGATCACAGTAAATATTTCTGTAAGACTATAAAATATGAAGGAAAAGACGTGAATTGTAAAATTCAGGCTCTTTGGTTAACTTGCTTCACGCCTATTAAACGTCACCCGCTACCAACGTTTTTACTTATATGGTCCAATCCTCAGCCAGTTCTTATTCGCCTCTAAAAGTTGTTCAATCCCTAGAATGTCATTTATTTTCTAATTTTCAGAACTTTCCTATGTGGTTAGCAGCGTCTACGACAGTTAAACATAACTGAATACCAGAGCACATTGAGCTAATGGTTTTCTTCGTGACACGGCCTTATATTAATTCCTTTTCCCTCAACTCTTAAATTACATCGTTAATAATTTCTTCTCACTAGAGAATTTTAACATGCTTCTAAATTATGCATTGATTTTAACAAACGGAAATTATTTGTTTTAATTTTATATCCAACTCTCTATAATTTCTTTATAAAATTAATAGTTTTACTTTCAATAACTCGGGTATCTATACTGCTACGGTTCAATAATCAGCTAATGTTTTATCGAATAGAGAGGTTCATGGCAAGCACATTGCCAAATAAACAAATGCTATTGTTGAATATCTAAAACGTTAGCTATTGGTCAATGTGAGATACTCGGCGCATTAAATTACATAAAACTCAGTTTGTAATGTTTTCCTTCTTATGTTTTGCAGCATCTAAAGCTCTGGACGTATTTTTAATTCTTGGCGCAATCTTATCTGGAAGGGTTAGTAGGCGTCGCTTTTCTTGACGTAATTTTAATATTCTTGCAGTGTCTCCGGGTTTAATTTCCATTTGGTGAAAGAAGTTAAACACGGCGGAAACTATTTCACGAAGGGAACCCGCTCCTGAAGAGGGAATACCACTGAAGCTAATAATAATAATAGAAATGTCTGCTCCTGCAGAAAACTTAAAGAGAATTTACGTCCTCTTTTTTTTCTCGATTTCTTCTTTCAGCGAAGCGCATTATCAAACTGGAAGTCATGCAATGCATCTAAAGTAAAGTTGACGGTTTTTCAGATAGTAAGTAGCGCGTTGTGAAGAAACTCATCCTAATGCCACCAACTTAAAAGAGTTAGGATTGTAGCAGCAAACGAGGGCAAGGAAATGAAAGATAAAAATGACAGCAGAAGATCTACGTGCTTAACAACTTGTAGAGACGCTGGTTCAAACACTGAAGGGATAAAATGCTTTTCTATGACTTTGCAGGTTAAGTGAAATTACGTCTTTGACTTGCTGGCCACCTAGATAGTCTGGGGTGAACGTCCCTTGACGGAATGACGGGGGAACGAAGGTTATACTCGCACCTCCAGCCGTTGGGGATCTCAGGCAAGAAGCACCTCCTGGAGGAATGGATGACGTAAAGCAACCGTAGACGCGCTTAGTGTTCTTAATGACACGATCAAGTAGCAGGCTACTAAGAGAAGCCTTTCTTCTGGTGGAATCAGGAAACACTCGACTTTCTGAGGCGATTCAGAGTAGAGTGGCGTTTCGCAGGGCCGAGGACTTTCCAATGTAAGTGTAATGTGCCATCTGTCCGAACTGAGTGATACTGCGCATGCTTTAAATGATGCGCAAAATGAAAGACGGTGAGAAACGATAGAAAATAAGAAAAAAAGATATCTGCTACCTATAAGTGAGAGCATCCTAACATTGAAGTTAATTGATGGCAATTAATTGTTCCTTCACACTAGCCGTGTATTGAACAGATATAGACAAAATGAAAAATTCAATGTCATGACCGGGATTTGAAACACGCATCTTCTGGTTCTGTCCAGTCGCTCTTAGCCATTGAGGTTCCATGGCACATAAATTCTCCAATTAACTCATATTGTCCCGGTAAACTCCTAGGGTCTCTCGTATTCGAAATACACCGTTTGTGGTAACTTACTACCGTAAGTACTTGAATCCCGAGCTTCACCATTAAACTCTCATTATTTAAGTTAATTAATGGAAATTAATTGTTCCTTCACTCCAGCCGTGTATAGGCTAAGATTTTGGATAGATAGAGATAAAATGTAAAATCCAATGCCATGACCGGGATTTGAACAACGCATCTCCTGGTTTCCATCCAGTCGTTCTTAGTCATTCAGCTACGGTGGCCAACCTGTTCTCCTGACATTAAGTTATCCAATTGACACATTTTTTCCCGATAAACCCAAACAACTGCAAGGAAACCAGGAGATTCGTGGTTCAAGTCCCGGCTACGGTATTGAATTTTTCAGTTTGACTCTATATATCCGAACATTCGCTTAGAAAACCACGATAGACATATGGACCGGTAGTGACTGCCTCAGAAATCGAAGCAGGACTTCCCAAATGCGAATCTAGGATATCATGTCGGAGCGTTTCGCTCAATACCTTCCTGCAGACCTAATTAAAATGTCAGTAACATGAAAAACAGGTACTAACATTACTAACACCAATTTGATGTTGATTTTTATTTTCTCTACCTGTCAGGTAGAGAAGAAGAAAGCAAAATGGAAGAGTAATATAAATACAACATTTCATATTTGAATAGCACGGGTGAAAACCAATTTAATTTCTCCACTCAATTTATTCTCAATATGGAAAAATTTCATTTTTTTATTTTTCTGAAAATTGCTCTAATGATTTTAATTAAGCATAATATTTTTGAGACATCATATAGCGAAGGCCACCAAATAAGCAAATACGTATTTCGTGTCGCTGAGTGATCCAAAGTTTATCAATCTTAATCATAAAGTAAGGCAAGGTATAATGTTATTAATGAAATGAAGTAGATGTACATATTCACAATTTTTTTAGTATATCCTGTCAAGTTCTCTTAGTTAAATAATACCTGATTGTGTATAGCTGGTAAAATAATAGAAAATTGAAATTCTGCTTTTGGAATATTTTATACTGCATTCTACAGTTTCCCAAGTACTTAAGTCACCTTGTAGTCATTCTTAAAAGTTATTTTTTCCTCCAGAGCGTTTTGAAACGGTTAAACATTTGGGTATTGTTTCTATATGCTTTAAGCAACTCAGTACATACTAATTAATTCGAACTGACCCATTGTATTGGATAATGTAAAATTAAAATAATCATTATTGTATGCATATCATAACAAACCTATGATCTTTGACCTCTCAATAAACTAAGGGCTGACAAATGGGATTATTTTTCGTCATACAACTAATGTTGCCCGGTGAGCTTTCACGAACTATGAGATTGAGCAAATAAGGTCCAGAAGTTGATGATTACTAGAAGTTTTATAAACATTGCTGTTCTCATATTAATGTAGTTTTTTGTTTGATTTTCTTTTTAGCAGAGTTTCTTGTTGGTACGTGTCAACTCCAAAAAACTACATTAACGTCCAGAAATTTCATAAGCTCAATTATGTCTGTAAAACAGTGTAAGTTAAACTACAAATATTGGATAAAACATCTTTAAGGTGTCCACAGATTCTATCCTCGACCCCAATGCACTCAGACATTGTCGTTCTTCTGAACGATGGTCACCCACTAGTTTCAACAGGTGTAATCTCCGATGAATGTGCCCAAAGGCAACGTGTCATTGTTTCTGGTGTAAACTGGAGTGATACATGACACCCCTGCTATACAGTCAAGCGACATTAAGTCGGGTTGGCCATGCAACAGGTCCTCCTCTCCCCATACATTTTCCTCTATGGTGGTGTTGAGAAGTTCTCTTACAAAATGCCTGAAGTGTGGCTGGGTTATGTCATCATATTCTTAACGTAGTAAGATACATAAACAGTGGGTCAGCCAATATAAGTTGTTCGACAAAAAAAATTATCAACCATAGAAGATATATATTCGTGGTAAAGGGGTTCCAAACCCTTCAGCTGCTGTGGCGAGAGCGTCCGGAACCCTAGCACGTGGTACTTCTGACGTTACCAGAAGTACGCCGGATTGAACTTGGGAGCTCCTCTAGTAGGGGAGTTGTTTGCATTGGGTCGCTCTCGACGGAACATTTTATACCAATGGTTACTGGGTACGTTGGCTGACTGTGCCGCCCAGACGGGGTTGAAGGACGCCTAAAACGTTTCCCGATACTAGGGAGTTTCGATTGCCGGGTAGAACTTGCACACATTACGCAATATTTATTGCAGGTCCCAAAACAGCCTATATGACAGATACGCCACTGGGGCGCGAAGCTAAAGTTAATACCTACTGGTCGCCGCGCATACCTGCTCTGCAAATCGAGGTGTAGCTAATGGCAGCTCTCCCTCAGAACAGTAGCAATTGTCTGCCGCTTCCCACTGCCGAAGATTCGTTTTGGTAATTTCTATGAATTCTAATCGATAAAGAAAGTAATGTAAATGTTCCATAGAATGTTCTATTCAATACAGGCCACTTAAAGTTTTCGTAATGGTTTATTTTAATGGTTCTATTACTACTACTATTTACGAGGGTGGTCTGAAAAGTTTCCGACCTCAACATGAAGATGGCAGCACTCGTAAACAAAAAATAGTAAGTTTCGTTTTTCATTTGTTGACAGTTACTTAACAAAGTTTCAGCCATTTTGGACGCTCAGTTATTATGTAACAACCATTTCACTGAGTTGATGCGAGTGTTTTTATGAACAAAATCGAGTATCGAGCTGCCATTAAATATTTGCTTTTGAAAGCAATACGTCTACGCAAATCAAAGATGAGTTGGATTCCGTGTATGGGGACTCTGCACCATCATTTATCACAGTCAAATTTTGAGCAGCTGAATTTAAACGTGGCCGTAAGAGCTTCGGAGACGATGAACGTTCGGGGATTACAGAAACTGCAACTACCGACGAAAACGTCGCCAAAGTTCACCAAATGGTGCTAGATGACTGCCGATTTAAAATGAGAGAGATAGCAGAGGCCATGAACATGTCAAAAGAACGTGTTTGTCACATATATAATATTAAATCAACATTTAGACTTGAGAAGGCTGCTTAGCGTTGGGTGCCGCGTTTGCTCACGTTAGACCAAAAACGTGCCAACGCTCTGTTGGCGCAGTTTGGGCACAATAAATCCGAGTTTTGGCGCCGATTAATTACTGGAGATGAAACTTGGATACATCATTATACGACCAAGACAAAAATATAGTCCAAACAGTGGACTGCAAAGGAGGAACTGGCTCCCATAAAGGCGAAAACTGTTTTTTATCGGCTGGGAAAGGGATGGCGACCGTTTTTTCTTTTTTTTTTTTTTTTTTGGCGGGGTGTAGTCATGGAGTTATTTTAATCGATTATCTTCAAAAAGGAAAAACCATTACAGTAGCGTACTATATTATTACTTGACAAGCTCAAGGCAGAACTTGCGCGAAAACAGCCACATCTGCAGAAAAAGAAAATCCTGTTTCACCAAGACAATGCACCGTCTCACACCTCAGCTGTTGCAAAGGCGAAAATCCACAAATTACGGTTTGAACTGTTTGACCATCCACCTTACTCACCAGATCTAGCCCAAAGCGACTTCTTTTTGTTCCCTCATCTGAAAATTGTGCTCAGAGGACAGATTTTGGTCAAATGAAGAGGCAATCACCTTCGTGAGCAATTATTTTGCAGAGAAAAACGTCGTGTACTATTTGGACGTGTTACAGAGATGGGAGCATCGCTGGGAGAAGTGTGTGGAGTTACAAGGAGACTATGCTGAAAATAAAAATTCTGAAAAAAAGTCTTGTATCTTTATTAGGTCTGAAACTTTTCAAACTACACTCGTATATATTACGGTTTTGGTGTTACAATCAATGGAATGTGCAGACCAGTCGTGTTTGTTGGTTTAGACAAATCCCATACAGTCTTTAGTCCAAATGCAGCCATGTTTCTCAGTTTCTCAGATGAAACTGACTACTGTTTTTCAGAGAACCTCGCTGGCATCTCAAAGATAATTATACCGATCAATGTTTGGAAGCCATCTAGACGATTTGCACCAAATTGTAACATAGAAGTTACAAAATAGGTTTAAAGAAAATAGATTCTGTTGAAATGCTATCAGGAAAGTAATTTCTTCTAACTGAGGAATTGGGTAATCGCGCAAATATCCTAACTGTTTGAAATTTTAGGCAGTTGATCATGTTAGATTGAAATTGGTTAGTAAATTTATGTAGATATCTCCGGTGATGAAAGTGAAATGGCTGGAACGGATCTATAATGGAAGCAAGATTGCTGTATAGATTAGAGGCATTAGCTATCGGAGAGGTTAAAAAATTATGTGCATGTTACTGAAAATGTTTTGTAATATGATTTTAAGAGTTAGGCAAAATGCACGTAAGGATGTCTGGGAGAGAATGTTGAAATGTTAGCTTAAGTTATAACACTTCCAGTAGGGCATATTTTGAAACACCAGTAAAATAAAAAATAGGATTGTTTACTCCAACATGCTAGATTAAAATAGGTTCTTATGTACAATAATATGCATAGAAAAGGAGGTATGAGATTTAGTCAGATGTAGTTGGAAACTGTGGACAGACTCTAAAATTGTATACGTAATTTGGAAGTAATAATGGAAAATGTATATATATATATATATATATATATATATATATATATATATATATATATATATATAGAGAGAGAGAGAGAGAGAGAGAGAGAGAGAGAGAGAGAGAGATGTAATAGGAACCAAAGAGAAGTTATTTCACGGTTTCAACAGGCAGTCTGTACAATAAAAGATCACAGGGTGGAGATAAATAAACGAACTTGCCCTATAAACACGATACAATCCTTCATCTGGAGGAAAGAATTTATTCAAAAATACTACAAATCAACTTTTGTTGTAAAGATTAATAATTTAGGAGAACTCTTATTTTTAGTTAAGAAGAACTGAGTTTGGTCAATAAATTGAATGAAAAGCAAGCGGCACAAAGTAGTTTGTTTATTATAAAGTATAGTCGGATCCGTAACAGCAATCTATGAACTATCAACAATAGTTCTAGATTGTACAGTTATTTATTATTTTGTATCAGGCTTAGCTGCAGGCAATATGAATACTGTAAATGGCAAGGTGTAATTTAATAAACAAGTAAACATGTTGCAGCTTCTCTCAATAGAAGAAATTTGTAACATCAAAACACTGTAACATCACAACTCGATATTCCTATGTTTCTATCTACCTCTGCAACAAATGAAACGAGTTACATTCCAGTATCAGAGCTTTTTTGATGTTAATGCACAAGAATCATCCTCGCGTGAAATGAATACGCTCTTTGCAACGTTATCAAAGCGATTCTGTTAATTCCCTTTGCTTTATTTAGCCATGTTATCACCTATATTCATCAAACGTATTAACTCCTTTCCCTCATATCAGATTATGATATAATGCTGAGTTCAAGTTTAAATTGTGCACTCAGAGTGAATGCCTTCAATTTATTTCTAGTGAATTTCAAACTTGATTCCGTGCCCATTAGCTGATAGCACATTGACATCAACATCTACGAAACTTGTGTATTCAAAAATCTTATTCTCCAATTCAAATACAGCAAGCTATTTTTAGCCTATTTGTATTCTGCAATTGCTATAATAACATTCTGCAAAGTCTTGGTAAAATATTCTGGTGTGGCACGCATAATGCTGACCCTATTCTACAGCATTTGTAAGACAGAATCTCTGATTTCCCAGTAACTTTCGCAGTTTCCTCCTGGAAGCTGGCAAATAGCACTTTGCATGAATTGTTCTATTATTGCTAAGGCTAGATTTTTATGTTCTCATATCTTCCATTGAAACGAGATATCCAACTGTACGCCTTACTACACCTCCGAATTTCAACTAAGGTTTGTTATCCAAGTTTGGATTTGTGTGGTCCAAGTTGTATATTATTTGTACACTGCTGTTAAACTTACGTTTAGATGATATGTAAAAGGTAAACCCCAGTAGATCCATGGTTCAAGTCCCGGCCGTGGCATTGAAATTTTCATGTCGACTCTATCAATCCAATACCTTAGCCTCTATACGGCTAGTCTGAAGAAATGATTAATTTCCATAAATTAACTTAAATAATAAGAGTTAAAATGATGAAGCCTGGGACTCAAGTACTTACGATAGTAAGTTGCCACAAACGGTGTACCTCGGATGCGAGAGCCCTAGTGTTTTACCCGAGAAATATACGAGTCAATTGGAGAATTTAATATCATGACGGCAAATTGGCCATGGTAGCTCAATGGGTTAGAGCGACTGGACGGAAACCTGTACATCCATGGTTAAAATCCCGGCCGTGGCATTGAATTTTTCATGTCGACTTTATCAAAATAAACTCTGTATTTAATTCCACCATTTTCCAAAATTGCAACAAAGATATTAAACGAATTCCTCTATCCCAAATCTCCATGTCATAGAAAATGTTTCTTAAAAATTATCTATAAAATGTCTATAAAAGTATACTACGTTAAAGCCGTATGCATCACTTACACGAGTAAAACGCATGTGACCAATATTTGATGAACTGCTCCTCAGAATAATATTTTCTACAACTGTATATAAACTGGAAATCATGAGATGCATAGGTAAGATTTTGTATTTTTTTTTTAACTGTTCATATTTACACTTTCCCAAGTAGGTCATTTTACGAGCAACCTTAAAAGATTGCAATTCTGCTCCAATTCAGCTCAAATTGGAATTATGATTCCACTTGCTGTAGGCAGCTAAGCCATTAGTGTTAATTTGATGTCATTATGTAAAACTGAATCACGAAGCTAAAGTGGATAAAATAATAACTTTGAAATGCTTTAATATATAACAGATGTGAAAGTCATGTGAGTTTCCACATCAGATTTTGGAAAATGTAGTACTCCTTTGTTGTATCTGCTTTATATCTTTACGCTTTGAGACAGGCATTTCAAAGCAAATCCATTTAATATAGGGCATACTTTAGTCCCAAAGGGCTTCGATAGTAGAAGAAAAGAGAGGAACAACACTGATACAGTAGTACACACAAAGTGATAGATACAGGAGGTGCAATGGATAAAGGAAGGAGAACTTCGAATAAATTTAATCAGCTTTGAAGCATTTTAAAGGGTAGTGGTGGTACTAATATGCTTAAAGACTACATTTATGCCAAAAAAGTGAGCTAATTATGAAGTTAAATCGCTATTCTAGTATATTAAGGATAAATGTTGCATGATTTCCACAATACCTCCACGCTCGAAAATATTGAGTAAAGCTGCCATAAAAATGTTTATTTTACATCTATATGGCATATTACTTTGATATAAGCATATTTATGAGAATATTATTGTAGTTTTTAGTGCATATATTTGTATACATATAAAATAGATTATTAGAGCATCCTGTATCTAATTGTGATATAACCCTGTGAACTGGCAATGGTTAAATAGTTATAGAGAATGCTACAAGTGCTAATTATTACAATTATTATTACTATTATTACTATGACTATGAAGAAAAATGAAAAATAAAAAAAAACACATTCTCAGCACCTTATATCAACTGTCGTGTTTCATTTCATATGTATTTTATCAATGAGGCATACTGCTTATTGTTTTATCTTTTCATAGGTTGAGTGGTAAGCCTTTAGGCTTCTCAATTCATAAGTTCAGGTTTGAATCTCCGGTCCAGAAGGGGAAGTTTTCTCTCATTAATTTGCCTAACCTCTTCAGAGTACTGAATGTGCATGTGAATGTGACGTGCGCTTCGTATTAAAATTATTAAAAACTAATCATAAAGAAACTGCAGTGAACCTGATGTGTAGCAAATCAAAGACATAACAGCCAAAAGAGGTAATACAAACAAAACAACGTAACAGAAGTGTCAATTTTACATACATTTTTAAAAATGGCCTATGAATTGTGCACCACTTTACAAAGATGATGATTCCTACACATTTTGTAGTAAGGAGAGAAGTCTCATCTCATTTGCTAAACAAATTGTTACTCCTGTAAAGTGTGTCAGAAAGTTATAGCATAACTTTCTGAAAAGGTTCGAAGGGCTACTTGACACCTGCAGAAGATCTTTAATGCCCTTGCTCCCGACTGGAGAGTGGGGTGAGTGAGAGAATATTGTGACCGCTAGGGTTACGCAGAATCTAAAGTGTGGTTTGTATAAACTTATAACACTCTTTATTGCAGTACAAAGACGTGAAATTGTCAATAAGCTGTCTTCAAGGTCGACTCGATGCTCTGCCGCAAGTAAACAAATGAAAGAAATCACTACGGTACACTTCGAACGTCCATTGTCGCAATAACCATTACACAACTGCCGCTCTAGCACCTTCTGGGTTTTTATATCCCCAGCCATTGTTTCTAGAAAGCCCCCGACCTTTAGATAACATTCGTGGTGGCCAGAGAAAGACAGAAAATTCAAGAGCCTCTTTCTGTCTTTTTATTTCTCTTGACAGGCGTCCAGCTCTCTTGCCCACGCGCCCGCCTCCCGCTTGTCGCGACAACACAACAATGTGACAACATTAAGGCTTGCCGAACATATTGAAAGTCTGCATGGCGGCTCGTACAACCTCTACCTTCCACTGGGATTTTACAGTAGTTAAGTAAAACCTGGTGGTTACTTTATATCTGCATTTTTGCTTTAAACAACTCTTTCTTCTGTGTGGTATTTTCTGGTATAAAGAATTTGTTTTCTCAGACTATTAAAAATACCTAATTTATATATAAGCACGATAAAAAGAAAACTAAAGGCAGTTTTAACATAATTGGTTCGTGTCAAATAATCGCTTACACATTCCAATTAAAAATACTGTATGATAAGGAAAGCAATCCTATACTGCTTAGTAAAAGCTTATCAGATTATAAGCATAAGGCCCGGGTATACTGTAGAAACATCAGCTTGATATATTAAATGCTTTCTGAAATAATTGGTCCTGAGTGTAGCTGATTTAACTTTAGCAGCATGCAATATATTTTTTATGTTCTAAAAGTTTGTTTACCATATGTCACTGACCTTGCGCAACTCAGATGTATATTAGGAACGTT
This sequence comes from Mantis religiosa, assembly GCA_030765055.1. Lineage (NCBI taxonomy): Eukaryota > Metazoa > Arthropoda > Insecta > Mantodea > Mantidae > Mantis > Mantis religiosa. Next base: position 39,963,852 of record CM060955.1, read on the forward strand.
TTCTTGTGCTCTGCTCCAGCGTTGACGGCTGAAGGTCAGATAAATAACCTCGCCTTCACAGCGTCACTGCAAGTGAAAGGCTAAATTTCTAAATACTTATTTTTGAAGATAATACGTTCTTAATTTTACTTTTTCTTCACATACTGATTCGACGCCAATATTCCTCCGTAAATACAACTTTTGAAGTCTCCTCAACTGTACCAAAAGACAAAATATGTCTATTTTCTGGGTCATCGTTTGTCCGTTTGTCTGTAAGCAGCGTAGGTAACTCAAAAAAGGAATGTTTGACTACATTAAATTAAGTTGAACGAGACGAAGAAACCCCAGTTTGACAGGTTACATAGACGAGCGGAAGACTCAACCTATCACCGAAACCACCCAGAGCGGTCAGTGAAGTAAAATGTAACCCACGGTGTAAAAGCTCGCAAGCCGGACAAAGGCTGCAAACCCAACATACGCCCACATACACAAGGCAGGAGTGGGTAACTCTACAACCGATACGGCGAGAAGATGTGGTCAGCATCTCGGCACCCCCAGTGGGAAATTTGACTTGCTAGACCAGGACCACTACCTAGTGTAGCTCCTCAATTTCCTCACGATGCTTAGTGGGCACCGGTGCTATGCATGGTACTTAAAATCCGCATTCCTCCTCCCCAAGGGTGGGATAAATCCCGGGCGCATTCAATGGCAGGGAACCAAAGCACAACGCTCTAGCGAACTACGCCACGGTGCAGTACGGACAGTGAAGTACCCATAAAAATTAGGCTGCTCTCTTGTATCCATGAAGGGAGGGACAGGGTGGAATAGAGAAACTGCTTCAGCCTGAACGCACAAAGTCTTGTATATAGTCCAAATTTGGTCCAATGTGCTTCCTGCACTAGCTTAACCCACGTACACTTTTGCATGAAGAATGTCCCAGAAGATATATGACGTGAAAACACGTCATATATCTATCTTACGTCCCGTATGAATCGATAATGTGTAGGTGCTTACGACCTGTTAAAAACCAAACAACTTTTTGCATTTGAAAACAGCTAACGGACAGAAGGACCTTTTTGTGGTGTCTTGGGGGCACTCTTTCCTTACAGCACGAATCTGCACCACTGGTTGCATTAACGTCGCGAAATCTGAAAGCACACCTGAAGCAATAAAATACACCAAATGAAAGTAAGGAAGCAACGGAAGGAAAGAAACTACCCCAACATTCCCTCACCTGATAGGACAAAACAACCCAACGTCTTCAAGGATATGATACCGCAGAAGTAACTCGTTCGGTATTGTACGTATTAATTTCCATCCACCACTCCACGTTGGAGTGATTGATTTCCACAGTACAAGTTCTCTTTCTACCTTTTAGCAGCAATACGTACAAAACAGAGACGAGTATATCAGCTCTTGTGAAAAACAAAGTAGCTTATAGAAAGGATACCGTAAGTACTACCACCTACATAGATATATTGTGACTAACACCCTCCAGGATGAAGGGATAAAGTTAACGAATTCCAAGAGGATACATGTCGCAGGCCAGCAGGCCACAAAGATACGCGGAAGTATCTAACAATTCCTGGCTCAAGACCAAGCTGCCTAGGGAGGATGACGAACTAACCCTCTTGTTTCAATAAGTTTCGTTGAGTAAGCATCCGCGTCATTTCTCCGGCATCGCAAGAAATCTAGAAACACACTTGAAAGATGAGAGTGAAACAGAATGGAAGGGAAATTATATAAAGGAAATCCTGGTAGATGGAAACTATTTTAACATTTAACTATTGATAAGAGGAAATCCCTCAAAACCCAAGGAGAAATAGACGGCAGACGGGAATTAAACCTCCATACCCCACGCATTATCACCCAGCCAACTCACTGGGTTATACGCAAAACTTAACGACATCAAAATGAAATAAATTGTGGGTAAATAGGAGCGGGTAAGCTGTGCTGTATTCGCCTTCCGTTAATGACTATGAAAATATTTGCACTGTAACGCTTCAACCATACGTAACACCCACACACAATCGGACATAATCTCCTCCTCTCTCTTGCCAAATTAGAGGAAATGTTATATTAGTCATAAAAAGATTGTATTTGAGCGATAAACCAGCTCGTGATCACAGAGCGGAACAAACTTGAAGCTTGTTTGGCTCAACATCACATCGGAAATTAAGCGTTCAATGAGCAGTGAAGCAAAGAGAAAAAAAGGGGGAAAACGCGTAAAAATGATTCAGTGTATTAATAGAAAGAAGCTCTCTGGTTTAAATATTCTGACTTTGTGGGTTCGTAGAATTAAAAGTCCAAATTGCCGAAATTCTAAACGTTCATTATTTCCGTAGGAATACACTGATCAATTCTCACATAACAACACTACGTCACATATCACAATCTACAGCACCAAGGTCGATGACAATAACAAACATTAGCTTTCGTTACAACACTTCACAGTTGACTCTCGTTTTACACACAGCTGACTCTCGTTTTACACACAGCTGACTCTTGTTTCAACTCGCCACTTCCTTAAATACCTCATTCGTAAGTCGAGAGATTTCGAGAACAATAAAGAACCCGAAATAATCCAGAGTTACCAGAAAGTTCCATTTATCTCAGTTTGTTTGTTTCGGTAAGTCTTTTATCTCAGCTATATTTGTTTCCGGCTATTTGTGTACACTAGCCGCGCTATTGTTAACCGCTTATGCAAGCCCTTTATTACCGTGAAACAAAGCCGCCGTCTGTTTTATAATTCTGCCAAAACTCTTATACCTGTTACCGCGACAATATCATTTCAATTCAGTTATAACTTCCTTTTGACTTCCTCTACCAGGTAGAGAAGATACTTCTGTCCATGCAAAATCTCATTATCTTATGTTTTGAAGCTCCCTTAATAATAATAATGATGATGATGATGATGATGATGATAATAATAATAATAATAATAATAATAATAATAATAATAATAATAATAATAATAATAATAATAATAATAATAATAATAATAATAATAATAATAATAATAATAATAATAATAATAATAATAATAATAATAATAATAATAATAATAATAATAATAATAATAATAATAATAATAATAATAATAATAATAATAATAAAAATAATAATAATAATAATAATAATAATAATAATAATAATAATAATAATAATAATAATAATAATAATAATAATAATAATAATAATAATAATAATAATAATAATAATAATAATAATAATAATAATAATAATAATAATAATAATAATAATAATAATAATAATAATAATAATAATAATAATAATAATAATAATAATAATAATAATAATAATAATAAAAAACAAAAGAATAATTTTAAGAGGCTTCATCTGACCAACTGAACCATAGCTAACACAAAAACAAAACATTTAATATTTAAGTTCAATATATTCCAAAACTTTAACATGAAGATTATAGACAAACTCCTCTCTTCCTTAACTAACCTTTGCCCGCCTCGCTAGCGTAGATGGTAGCGTGTCTGCCTCACGTTCCAGAGGTCCTGAATTCGACTCTCGGTCAGGCTGAGTTACCTGGATATGGTTTTTCTTGTGTTTTCCCTTTTCCTGATAGACGAATGTCGGGTAACTCTAAGCTCAATGGGTACCGGACTCATTTGGGCATCACTTCACCCATTTCATTCTTCGTCCGATATGACATAACGTTGGAGGACGTAAATTAAAAAAAAACTTTACATTCATTTTGTTATTGTTTCTACCTTTCTTATAAACGACACTCGATTTTCATTAAAATACTATATGTTTAAAACATTTGCATGAAAAATAAAATGTTATGTTAAATTTTCTGAGAATATCTTTGAAGTGGGCTTCATTCTAAATGACTTTTTCATGCCTGGTAAATCGTAAGAGATAGACGAAATCTAACTACTCAAAACATTTAACGCACACAACTTATGTGAAACAAAATTTTAAGGAATTAGACATTTCTGGGAAAATTTTAACGAGATGCCCTCCTGTGAGCTTAAACATCCTCTTGGGGGCTCCGGGTCCAAAGAACTCCCCCGAATCCGGAGGACCGGTAATTTACAGAAAACAAATTCTATGAAGCGCACTGAAATAGCTAACCAAGGTGAAAGGTGATGTGAAATGAGTAGGAAGTGAAATAGAGGGACAGGAAATTCGTGGATGTGGTTATCCTTCCCATGATTCACCGGAAAAGCTCTCTAATAAACACATGAGTCAGGAATATCGGCTACCGGAATCGATCTCAGGACATCTCGCTTGTAGGCTGCCACAGAAGCTAATGCCTGAATCATGCTGCTCGTTAAACGAGTGAGTAGAGAAGGTCATGTGAACTCAACACTTGGCTTTAATGAAAGAAAAAGGCTAAATACTCGCATCGTTATTGAACTGCTAACGGCTGAGTACCTAAATACCTACAATGAATGATACGTTTACGTAAAGAAAGCCTTTACTCCTGCCGAGAACGACAATGCCCTACCCACACACGCACGCAGCCAGCCAGCAGATGCTTATCTCCATTCACGAAAAAATATATGTTCAGTACGTATTTGACCTCCGCTCTTTTGTTTACTTTCCGGCGGAGCTTTTCATTTTGTAGATTCACAATCCTACCTAATGTCCACATTATACGAGCTCCGCAGGCAACTCTTTTTGCTTTCCAAGTTCAAAGGTCCTAACTCACCGAAACTGAAAGCTTTTCATACCAGATTTGGTGAAAAGTTATGGAGATAAAGGTTTTATTTTCTCTAATGCCTACGTATATTAAGTAGAGAAACAATTGCACTAAAATCTAATACACATTTTTAAAAAATTCCTGTGTGAGAGAGAGGGTGACAGAAAAAGTGTAACCAAAGGTAGATTAAATACGAAATATACGTTTTACATTCGTTCCACATCCTACAAAGATATGGCACAATGATTTTCATATAAACTGCACTTACATGGAGAATTGTCCTTCCAAAAATGGCTATATAGTTTATATTAAAATTCCATATAATTAACAAATAAAATAAAATTCACAAATAAAGTGTGAACAGCGTCTTAAATATTTTTCATTCTCAACGCCCTTCCTTCAGTGTCCTGATAAACCGTAAGAGATACACAAAATCTTAATACACAAACCTTGTAGATCTGCATAACGCTCCCGATTTATGTCCTCTTTGTTTTTGTTTTTGTTTTTTTTTGTTTTTTTTTTTCCTTTTTTCATTCATTCTTCCTTTGTATTAAACATCTTTGGGATTTTCAATGCTATTGGTTTGAACTTTCAAATATGTACCTATACTTTTCTCACAAGTGAAGTCTCTCTCTTGGTCATTAAAAGAGAAATAAATTTTAAAGTCATTACTTTGTAGCCAGATTCAACAGATTTGTCTATCATTTAAACCTATGTACTATCCTATTCCCACTATACATACAAGAAAATACATAATAAATCCAATCTGTAAATATTTACCTCAGTTAACATGAACTAGACAAAGAACAGGTTATAAGAATAGAGAAACCCGTGTAACTGTAACATATCAAAGTTTTATTAATAAAACAGATTTAAAATTTTATATGAGTACTTGTCGAACAAACGTATAGTTTTGTATTATTTGCAGACAACACTTGCAAAAAGTTTAAAAAATATTGTTACCGTGTGGCATTGTTTAGCTCGATATTGTTGCTGCAGCTAAAGTTCTCGGAAGATCTGCAGCTTTCTGAAACAATGACTGGGGAGATATAAATACCCGCAAGGTGCTAGAGCGGCAGTTGTTTGTTGGTTATTACAACAGTCGACGATTGAAGTGTACCGCAGTGATATCTTTCATTTGTTTTCGTGCAGCAAAATACCGAGTCAGCCTCGAAGACAATTTGTCAATTTCACGTCTTTTTAGTGCAGTAAAAGTGGTTCTAAATTTCTGCCACCTATATTTCCGAATCTACGTAACCCACGCAGTCACAATATACGAAGGCTACTCAATAAAGAATGATCACATTTTTTTTTTTTTTTTTTTTTCGGCAACGTACCTTTCCTCATCCTCATAATTTTGTAGATTCTTCTCAAAATAGTCTCCCCTGAATGCGATGCACTTGTCCCAGCGTTTCTGCCAGTCTTCAAAGACATGCTGGAAACCGATTTTTGAGAGATCCTTCAAAATTGCCTCCGCAGCCTTCACCACTGCTTATGATGATGGATAATGCCTCCCAAGAAGGCGCTTCTTCAATTTAGAGAATAGAAAAATGTCACATGGGGGAAAATGTGGACTATATGGAGTGTGAGGGATGCACTTCACGTTGTTATTTACAAGATATTCAGCCACAATATTGGCATTCTGCAGCCGGGCATTATCGTGATGTAGCATCCAGCCTGTTTCACGGAAATGTGGTGTTTTGCACCTGATATGGACTTGCAATGTTTTCAGGACATCCCTGTAGTATTGTTCAGTTACTGATGTGTGTGCAGGTACAACATGCTGATAAACCATTCCATGAATATCAAAGAATGAGATGACCATAACTTTCCCAGCAGAAGCAACCACTTTTGCTTTTTGGGGGGTTGGTGATGAAGGATATTTCCACACTGAGCTTTGCTGTTTGCTCTCAGGATAAAAATAGTGTAGCCAAGTTTCATCAGGAGTAATTACGTTTGAAAGAAACTCCGGATCTTCCTCTAACATCAACTTTAACTGCTTGCAGACCTGCATGCGAATTTCCTTTTGTTCGGGAGTCAACAGTCTTGGAACCCATCGTGCACAAACACGTCTCATGTGTAAAGTTTCTGTCACCAACGTGTGGGTGGCACCCAATGAAATGTTCAGTATTTCAGAAAGTGATCTTAAGGTAATTCGTCGATCCTCTCTCACAATGGCAGCAACAGTGTTGATGTTTTCTTCCGTAAGAGCAGTAACATGAGCACCGGGTCCACCTTCCTTTGATATTGATTGTCTCCCCTCTTTAAACATTTTGGACCTCTTTATAGCTGTGCTGTAGCGAGGAACAGACCCTCCATAGGCCTCCTGTAACATTGTATAGGCTTCAACTGAAGATTTGTTGAGAAGAAAGAATTTCAAAGCCGCAAATTGTTCCTCGCGTGTTACCTCCATTGCAGCGGTAGGCGGTACTGCACATGTCTGAACTTGCCTGGTTCTCACAGGCGGGAACCAGAAGTACCAACAATGAAACTACTACGGCGTGTTTGTTTCACATTAAAGTAACAGAATATAATACGACTGAAGTTTAGTGCGTAAGTATATGACCATCCAAAAATTATGGTCGTTCTTTATTGAACAGCCCTCATATATCTGATTAAAGCACATCATTTAGGCCCGATAATGATCTTTGTCATTAATTATTTCCAAGACATTCATTGCTATCCTCCCAATACTTCCATATTTTACATTTTTATGTTAAAATTCAGATTAAAAGAGTACAAAATTACAAAGTCACAAATAGAAATTTGTGTTTTAAGGATTAGAATCTCATTTTATCCTTGTGTGTCCCTTTGGGTGTATGTATGTACCCACCTACATTGAAATATGTGTCTGATGAAACCAATTTGACATAAGTATATAACGATTAAATTGAAGTAGGTTGAAAAATATGCTTATTTAAAAAATATTTTGCAGAAAATTAAAGATAATTGCTAGGAGGTTAATGAAATCAAGTGAGTGTAACAAATACGGTCATCTTATCCAGAGAAAAGAAAGCAAAATTACTTGTGATGTGATAAAAAGTATAAGTTTCAAAAACAGATATTTAAAATTTAATTTTCTGATATGAAGTTGTTTAAAAGTAAACATTAATTCGAAATAAAATTAAAGTAAAAATGCAACATTTATTGATTTATATGATACAGATCTGTAAGAAGGGCAAAAAATCAGTGGTGTGTTAGTTTAGAACTAGTTGGTTTTTGTTTCTGTCGCAATCTTTCTTCGTTCTGCACGAAGTACTATCTCTGCAGATGTCTTCTACAGGCGCGTCACGTTTAATAGCGATCAGATGGGTGTTGGAAAATAAAGGATCATGTATGGCGCAGTCATGTATCAGACATACTAGAAGAAACGCTAGATTTACTACGTAGTCAAGAGAGTGCTAGGAAACAAGTGAGAGCGCGCGATAAACATCAGCGCATCAGAACCATACATCCATGAAAGTCGGTTATAGTACCACAGAGATTCAACACTGACAAGTAATCCTTGTAAGTTACAATAAACAAAACATGCAGACACATATGGTCAGCTGAAACTTATCGAATAATTTAAATACGTATAAAAATAACGATCCGCATTTCATTTTGGAAGCGAAGAGCAAACGGTTGGACTTTTAAGAACCACGAAGTAAAATTTTAGTTAATTTATCCCTTTATGTGCTGCATTCACACGACTTTTGCCCTTCACTTTCCTACAAACGCTTTTACCGAACGGGATGCCTCAGGCGGTTTCGTCTGTAGCCCTATTTCGGAGGTTCGGGTTCGATTCCTGTGGCCAACCTACCTGACTCATGGGTTTTTTCGGGTCACCAGGCGAACGCTGGCTAGGTTCATTACATCCGCCGAATTTTCTCTCTCCCCATTTCACTTCCATTATCATTTCAGTTCATCTCTCTTCTGGTGGTCTCTTTCAGGGTAGAAGTGTCGGCGGGAGTCTCGGCGGTGCATGACGGGTTGATATGCTCTGAAGAAAACGCTTTCCGCTCCAGCCTCCGCGCTGGCCTAGTGGGTCGATTCAGTAACGCGGCAGGCGGGATGCCGATTGTGCAAGACTGCATGGAGTATCCTGCTCTTGGTCTCCGAACCGGCCTCGTTAGCTTCGAGGCCATGGTAGTGGGATGACGATATTCCTAATTCCACCACCGGGGTAAAGTAGTAGGGACCTCGCCTTCTGTACTGTAGTGTCTCCTTGGGGTCGGCCACCCTCTGTCTCCTCTCACCTCATTCTCCCTCCCGTGGACGCCCCACTTGGGACATAGGTACAATAGATATGGACTGGTCGAAATGTTGAATCCACTCTGGGTAATCCGCTACAGTACTACTACCTACCTACTAGCTACTAGCTACTACCCACTAACTACTACCCACTAGCTACTAACTACTACCCACTAGCTACTAACTACTACCCACTAGCTACTAACTACTACCCACTAGCTACTAACTACTATCTACTAACTACTACCCACTAGCTACTAACTACTACCCACTAACTACTAACTACTATCAACTAACTACTACTACAAACGCTTTCACAGGCCGAGTTAAACTTCATTACATATTTACTTTATATTTGGAGGTATAAGTAAGATACAGAAATTGTTTATGCTCTTTGCATGACCACGAGGGAAAGAAAGAATAGCGACTTATCACCCTATAAGTATCTACAAATATTTTTAGTTGAAAATTTAACCAATAATTAAGAATATTTCAGAAATGGTTAATGCCACACAAAGTTGCTACTTGAAATAACGAGAGTGCTTTGACGAGGTCCACTGTAGTAACATACTGTTTGTTTTTCTTGCAGTTTGCCAATTGACGTTTTGATTAGGAAACCATCTTTTTACTTTCTCCATCCCCAAGGGGGCGTAATTGACAGTCGATAAAGCAGAAGGTAATGATTATGTCCTTTTGCTATTTTTGGAATTAAATCTTTAAACTAAAATAGAAAAAAAAATACTGTCGTCAAAGTGAATTTATTAATATCGATACAAATTCAAGAAGGCAAAAACTACTTAAAGTAGTTTAACTACGTTTCGGGAGATGACCATCTTGACAATATGCAACAGTTACTGGGAGCGGAGAATTGAGGAGGCTTTGGCGATTTCCTCTGAAAGGATCACGCTTAATCGTGATGCTGGATTTCAGTTCAGCTCCTATTGGAAACCGGCCTTAAAATGGAAATCCGTCGAATTAAGAAGCAAAGATCAATCAGCGTGATAATCTAGTTAAGTAGTTACGTTTCTTTGACGCAATTTTCTATACTCATACCATCTCCTGAACTGGCATTTAATTTACTGAAAACAGTCTTTTGTTCAGTAACGCGAATTTTGATAGTGTTTTGTCTTTGTTTATATAGGTGTTATATCCAGTGTTTCATTTGTGGTTATAACAGTTTATAAATATGCTAATGATGGGAGCGATGCACACTCCCGAAACGTCTCTATTGATGACTGTCGAAGAGGAGGCCTTAGCACCTCGATCTATGGAAGATGCATTGTGTTTATGACACTGATGGAGGGTGAGGTTAGACGATTATAAGGGTGCCCGGTACCAGCGGAACAATTTCAGATTGAAATTCCCTGAGGTCTATAAACCTTTCATCTTGTAGACTTAACGAAGGCCTCCCCCAATCTGGAAGATGAGGAAATGCAGAAAGCAAATTCCCTGCCGTACACGCCGAAGCCTCCGCCAACATTTGAACCCTAAAATAGCAAATCCATGCAAGTCCAAACGCTACCGCTTCCTGAGCCATCACGCCCAGCTTTTTCTACTATAACTGTAGTTTCCACTTATAAAGTTCTGCAACGCTGTTGAAAATTGTTCATTTGTTATAACAAGGTACTTGAAAGGGAGCACACAATTCCAAAGTTGGATAACAAGCCTTAGTGGAAATTCGGAGGTGTAGTTAGGAGAACAGTTGGATATCTCGTTTCAATGGAAGATATGCGAACATAAAGACCTAGCCTTGGCAATAATAGAACAATTCATGCAAAGTGATATTGGCCAGCTTCAAGGAGGAAACTACGAAAGTTACTGGGAAATCAGAGATTCTGCCTTACAAATGCCATTGGATAGGGTCAGCATAATGCGTGCCACACCAGAATATTTTACCAAGACTTTGCAGAATGTTAATATAGCCATTTAAATTTCAAATAGGAAGCCAACATTGTGAAATAGAAACGAAAAAAATTACCAGACATTGCAGAATAAGTATTTTTACTTTCTCTACCTCATATATACATAGTAAATAGTGAAGGTATTTCATCTTCTTCTTTTTCAACATTCCTAGTTTTTCCATCAGCCCGATGTCTAGTATGACGGCGAGAAACGTATATGAGAATGAGGGCGAAATGAATGAAAGAAAAGATGATAATAGAGCAATTGGTGGAATTATTGCTGGGGAACCCGGAGAACCCTGACAAAACCCATCACTGCGCCGTGTTGTACACTACAAACCTCACATGTGCTCACCTGGAATCGAAACCAGGCCACCTTTATTAAAATTTATTTTCGTTATTATATATATATTTTTTTCTTTCTTCTTATTTAACCGATTTCTCTTTATTTCCATTTACTTTCTTATCTGTTTTCCTAGTTTCACAAATATTTACTATACACATAAACACCCATGCCCAAGGCGGAATTCGAACCCGCGACCCTCTACGCGGCGGAACACTAAAGCCATACGGTTTAGCGACCATGGCTACGAGGGCCGGTGATTCGTGAGAGTCACGCAGTCTAACCGCTCGACCACGGCGAGGTCTTTAGCGAAAGTACTGCATGTACCTAAAATTCGATTCAGAAATGTCACTGGAACTACACGTCCGCTGAATAAAAGGTGTCTACAGATATTTTAGAAATCATGTTTAGAAAAAGTGAATGAGTGAGTGTGCGTATATACATACCACCGAACTGGGCGGGTTTTGAACCCGCGATCTTGGGATCGGAAGGAAGAAGCCTAACCAACTGAGCCACCCAGACCGATAGTTTGTAGCGACCAACAAAAGTTGGTTAAATACAATTACTGATTTTCAAGAAAATACCTCTACCCTAAAATACGCTTTATGTGGAATATTTTTAGAAGTTTTGTCTTTTCAAAAATAATTTTCATTAAAATGCCAGGTGCCTTATTCATAAGCTGTCACTTTGGTCTAGACTATATTCCGATTAACTTGGTCCGGACCAAAGGCGGTCTAACTTTTTGGTATTCATAGACGATAAAAAACCTCGGACCAAGTAAAGTCGTGGCTCTGCACGGAAGAAGTGTTACACGACGTAGAAAGATTCTTCTGCGCATGCGCGAGCCCCATAGAGTGCTAAACAAAGCACGGTGTACCTACAAGTTTATAAATCTCTGTGGTAGTTTCACAGCTGTTTCTTAATCATTCTTACGGTAGCTGCTGCTGTTTGAGGTTAGGTAACAAAGTTTGGTGTGCTAGATGTTCTGTGAATATTGATAATATAAAGAAGCGTGGTATCAATTGGTCAGAGGAAAACCTATGTTTTCTCTAGTCCAAAAAGAATGAACATTATAGACAATACATCTGTGTCACGAATACAACTGTGCGAAAGGAGGAGGCATTGAGGGAAATTTATAACGGGTTTGCTGATAATGCGGCTTACTAATGCCTTACTAATATCATGTCTTGGGGTATCCTCCTGCAAAATACCGAAGTGCTGTTAGGATTTGAGTATCAATTTGACATACTCAGACTTTGGTTATCGTCCCTGACGTACAGGTTAGGACGAATCAATTCTATCAGCTTTCTGGTGCTTGCTTTACTAAACCTGCATCTTCTTTAGAAGTTTAGGTCGTCATACTTGGCAGTAATTTCTATTCTTGGTAGATAAGTATTCCTCCGTATTATTTCACGAATTCTACGCACTACAACTACATCCATCACTTCATTGTCGTCCATGCCTTTAATCTACCCCTCGGAGATGGACAAAAATTTGAGCCGGACCAATGTGTTTGGTTCCCGAACTACCGCTAATCCCGCTTTATGAATAAGAAAATCGAAGGTCCACCGTTAGTCCACCGGAAGTAGCAATTTGGTCCGGACCAAGTCTGACTATGAATACGGCCGCATAAGTTTAATATATTTTCATAACAATAAATATATGTTCTAGAGTTTTCCGGAAATAATCTCAGAAATCCCCTTCATTCTAGATGCATAAGTGGTACTACTTAAGCCTGGGACTTGAGTGCTTACGAATTGTAAGTTACTATTGCGGTATGTGATCTCGAATTTGAGGTTTACTCGTGGTCTCCCGGGTAAATATGAATCACTTGGAGAATTTAATATCAAACTGGAGTGTTGCCACGGTAGCTCAGTATAGAGTAGCCGCACGTATAGCGAAAAATCCATGGTTTAAACCCGGACTATGGCACTGAAGTTTTCAGTGCTGATTCTACGTTTCAAAATACTAACTTAGTGTTCAATCTCACCGTATTTCAAAGATAAACATAAAGAATTTCAATAAAGTCCTCTCTCCACAAGCTACCTGGTAATTTTTGTTTTTATTTTTTGTTGTTTCCAGAAAAAATGTCTGCAATATATTTGATGGAAACATCTGTCATATTCTAAACATATGTCCATAACAAACAAATGTTTAGGAAAATCCTGTGAATTATTTTCCATCCTGAGTTTTTTGCATAAATTATAAACAGTAAAGGATGGGCAAAAGCTTACTATACCTTGTTGGAGTGTACACACCTAGACCCACACGAACATTGCTTTAAAATGCATGTTCACGTTTCACAGCATTCCGATCTGCCATACTGCCTTAATGCTTACAAATGCAAATATCACTGCAAACAGACCGAAAAGTGTTCACTAAAAAGCGTTAAAAATGCACAATGGAATCCCAGGTATTGGCACATTTCACCATACATAACGTCGGCAAAAAAAAATCGCACTACGACTGTGGCGCCACAGTTTCGAGCATTTTCCGTGATGTCCCTATGTTAAATAAAGGAAAGACGGCGTGGAAAACAATCGTGATCATCATCACACTAACAATATGGTCTATTCCGTCTCCACATAGCAATCACGCTATCCTCTTCTTGGTTGGTCTACCGTTAATCTTTTTTGTGATACTTAACAATATTTTGGGATAAGCGTTCTAGCTACATGACGTAGTGCATAATTTTCTATTAATTCAAGAATACAAGGAACTTTCAGCTCCTTTCCTAACATGCATCTTCGTCTGCTTTCCAGGAAGTTCCTAGAACTTTCATCTCGGGCGCTTGTATTGTCTTTTTCTGTTCTGCAGTAAAAATTCGTATAACATTGGCATGGTATTTCATTATTTTGCAAAACTGAAGTATAGTCCCTTTTGTTATTTTATTACAGGCAGTAAAACAAATGTACGATATTTACATATATGAAATTATGCATACCAATAGTAGTAAGTAGTTTTATATTTACTCATAATGATCCATTTCTTTTAACACCTATTCATTTTGTTGGGGTGACAGAAAAGGTAATTTTTGAAATATGTTACTTGTTAGCAGACATTGGATCCCGTACACGTTAGCAATCAATGTACGCAGACAATGTACGCAATCAATGTACAAGGTCAGGCGCGACATCAACAAACGTCCATGTCAAAAGTATAGATGTATTATTTTATCTTGACAGGAATCCTACGCGGTAGGGATGAGTAGCAACTGTGGTGGGGATAGTGCACCTATCGCCACAATGCGTCCCATACGCGCAAAATTACGAGAGGGGAGGGCGGTGCATAAGGTGTCTAAAAACAAATTTCATTCTCGAAGCCAGTTTTCCAGCTGTTATAAACTATGTTGTAATTCTTACTATGGTAGTAATCTCCACGCTTTTGTTGGATCTTAAATAATACATAGACATTTGGAACAAAACCCTGTCCTCCTCCAGCAGGCATGATAAACAACTGCCGGCCTTTCAACATCGCTGCAGAGTCCCTGTAACGTATTTTACTCCAGGCATATGGTCCAGTATGTGCTGTATTTATATAAGTTTCATCCATATAAGCTTCACTTCGATATCTCCGAATATTTCGTAAATACTTAAGCCTTTTTGCACGTATGGTGCGATGTTCGATTAAAATTTGTCTGTCACGCTTAGTGTCTTTTTTTTTTTTCAAATAGTCCTAGTTTCAAAAGAACTCTTCTTAATGCTTAGACACTGCCTTGGAAGTAAGTAGAATTTTCAGCTTCATAAGCACTTTCTTCAAAATTTGTCTTCTGTGCTTTAAAAATGATTCATATTTAGCCTAACTACTTCTGAATTAAAACATCCAAATTAGATTTCATGCATGTTCTTAATCTTTGTTTACTGGGCATAGAGAAGAACGTTGTTGCACCAGCACCAATGATTTTTCTTTCCTTAATAACTCACCTAAACTGCTTTCAGACACAACTGTTGCCTCAGACACCCTCCCCAGATTTTTATAGCTGACCCTGACCATTGTTCCTTTTTTATAAATCTATGGATATTGGTTCTCGTGTTTTTAAATGCAGCACTTTATTTCCTAATGTGCTGCTAGGAGGCGTCATTTATAAATGCCCTCTTGGAACCAGGAGACAAGCACATTTTGAAACAAGCTGTAGTGTTACCGAGTAGCTCTGCACGTGCTTAGTTGCTCGCAACTGGTAGGCAACTGACCTGCCCTCCCATCCCCTCCAGTTGCAACCGTTCTGAGGTGGACTGGTCCAGATACCACTGCGCATCGCTCTGCACTTTTCAAGATAGAAAAGTACATATGTATACCGAAGCGCTGTGTGTGTACACTCCGGTACGGATACAAAGTGTAACCTCGTTACAATAATATGCCATCCTCCTCATTGCTATCACTGTTCATTCGTAAATTGTCGAATGTGAACTTTCTGCGCCTCTCACTGAAACAATATAAAAATATTGAGAGAAAGTTCGTTCAATGTCACATGACTTAAATGGTGCATATGAGTAGTAGAAATTATTTTCATGTGTTTGTCCAAGACTTAGTTTGCTTCTTATATTACGCATTGAAAATCCAGTATTTTTGTGTAGAATACTGGGCAGTTTATTTTTTCCTCGTTTGGTAGGTGGTGCATTCTCTATATTGTTAACTTTTGCAGACACCTCCTCGACTGCTTTTAGACACTCGAAAGTACACTTTTTAAGCTCTTTAGTGGTTGTTGTTAATACCCAAAAATTTTTATTTATAAAATGACTATTGTCCAATAATTGTTGTGAAAGTACTGCTATTAACGCAATATGTCAAACACCTTGCACTCCCTGGAAGGCAGATCTACCTGCGTGGCGAGCAGTAGTTGTAATGAAACTAAAGATATGGGTTGCGAACCGGACTAGCCCTGCGTGTTGTCCCCGGGACTGACGTCAGTAGTTATATACTGCGAGACTCGTAAACTTCTTATTCCTTTAAAGCTGTACGGTCACCTGCTTATTAGACATCCAAGCAGGACGGGCATTTCCGTGGTTTTCCGTTATCGCTAGAAAAGTGCAATATTCTATCCATCCCTTGTCACCTTTCAGGTTTGATTGTCAGCACGATGGTTTAGGCAGATGCAGAATGTTTGCGCTATGTAAATATTCTTTCCTGGTCCTCTTTAAATAGCTGACCAGGCTACTGGGGTAGATTCGTCGCCCTTTCTCTCGGTAGTTGGCAGTAAGGGACTTTGAGGTTGCACTGGAAGTCAGTCTGCAAAACTCTTGAGGCCTACTGCATGGACCTCTGTCGGCCTGTGGTCTTCCTTCACCTTATCTCTTCTCTCCAGGGAGTGACAGTCCACAATAAACCCGTACCGGGTCACATATCCTTGTAGAACATGGTTGGTTGTTTACCAACACTCCGCACATGGAAACCTTGGCATTCGGGGTAACTTTGCTCCACCACGTGATGACCGGACCCATTTCTCAGGTGGAGGCACCCAGAGGGAGGTGTCCATTACCTCCGATGGTAGGGTGATAGTGAAGATAATGGAACCACGTTGGGCATAGGGGACACTACACATGTACTAGACAGAGGTGAAGGTGTGAATAGGACTAACTTAAAATCGCCACCCTAGAGCCGGGAATGGAACTCAGGGCCCTTTGCTCGGGAACCGCGAACGAAACCTCTGTAGAACATCTATATTACAAATTAGACCGGTAGCTGATGATAATGCAGATTTCCAGCTACATGTGTTTCCATTTATATCAACATACTTGCAACGTCGTGGAGATTTAATCTTCAAAAATTGGACGCATTGTAGATTATGATATCTAAATAATTTTATGAGCCTCTAAGAATTTTTCCCAGATCTCCGGGTTCTGCTGACTGCAAGAGTATAATAATTGTAGCCTATAAACTTCAGTTCGCATATAATAATTTACACCTAGTTGAAACTCTGAGATTATTTTAACAATGAGGTGAGTACCAACGGGAAGGTGAAGATCCTAGAATGATAAAACAAGATTCAAATTGGGTTTCTCCTTTGTATCTTTCTGCTCAAGCATTTCTAACGTCAAACAACTTGTGTGTGTGTGTGTGTGTGTGTGTGTGTGTGTGTGTGTGTGTGTGTGTGTGTGTGTGTGTGTGTGTGTGTGTGTGTGTGTGTGTGTGTGTCTGTATGTGTCTTATTTATATCGCACCTTTAACTACAACGGTTGTATTGACGATATTTTGAAGTATATTTTCCATTAATAACTTTATTTACTGGAAAAATATTATCATTGGGATTCTGGATATTTTGTGAGTTTTATACATTCATATGCTCATTCATTATTCGAGATTTTGGAGAGCATAAAGCAATCGAACCGCGACCCTTCGCACAGCAGGCAGGTGCTCTAGAGATTGATAAAGCCTGTGAAATGGCATCTCAAAACCCCTATTAAATATTAATTACATGGCTGGTTAACCAGATCCAAGCGTTTGTGGGTAATTCAGCCTTTTGGTAGAAGCAAAATGGGCCTTCCACTATTTAGTTGAAGGCAGGCTCCAAGTTCTAATGTAAAACCATCTAGAGGGCTTTGAACTTGCTCCTTGTGTACGATGATGAAGCAAAGAGATTGGATGGGGGATCCTGGGAACATTCAGGGATTAACCCCAAGTCCTCTTGATGCATTTCGCCGAGTTACAGTGAATTAGCGCTAAACACTGCGGACTCAGTTAGGCGGAGTAGCCGCCCAACGAGATGCTCTCTAAGCCTTTCCAGGCACCAGATATGTTAATCTAGGGAAACAGTTTCACTTTAACATGTGAATAAAAATTCATCAAGCATTCACATTTACATTTCAAAGTTAAGCAAAGCCTATCTCGCCAGTGTTAAATTTAACAAACTAAACTCCCATTAGGTACCTAAAAATCTATCTTAATGTGCCTGAATTATTATTTATGTAAAAGAAAAAGAGTTGTTCACTACTAGCAAAGTTATAGAATTTTATTACAATACTTACAACTTTATTTAGAAATAATAATTTAAAAATATGTTATGCAAGGACTGATTTGTCGTTAACATGTCTTATTTAGACAATAATGAGAGGCAAAATATTAAGACTAAGTATAAATTTCTTTACAAGATAAAGGGACATTTTATTAAAAATCTGAAGTTAGCATTCACACTTGTACAAAATAATGCTAAAATGCTTATTTTTTGTATATCTATAATTTTGTTAGAGATAGGGCGTGTAAAAGAATTTTATTACATACCACCTTACAGATACAATGAGAATAGGGGAGTACAACAGGATTTAAGCTTTTAAGAGCTGGGTGATATGTGACAGCTTTGACATTCTACTCTGTTTGTATCTATCCCCAGGATATAAAAAACCAATAAGGACTTCCCATTTGAGAAAAGTTAAGGTTATTGAAAATTAAAACCATTAATAAGGAATATCTCGAAAATGATTATTAGCCCCATAAAAATATACTTCACATAAATTACCGAGGATAATGATATACATTTTTTTTCGCCAAGAACTTTGTCTACGTTTTACGGTTTATTAATTATGTAAAAGTCGTGAAAAATGAAGCGGATTTTTTAGGACGTTGTCAGAAAACTCAACATGCAACGCCTTGATATCGAAATTAAAGATTATAATGAGTAGAGAATCCTAAAAGAGATTCTCACTGAATGACACTTGACTTCGTTTGAATAGGTATTCTTCGGACCCTTAATAATGGCATAACTGACACTAATAATAAAAATGAACAAAATAGTCACAAAAGGGAGTTTTGATGTGAATAAAGGGCTTCAAGAGGTGAAAGTCACACACACGCAGCTAAGTGGGAGAGACAGACCGTGGCTGGCAGGCTATTAAGACGGTCATCTGCTTCTGTCTTGGGCGAAGGCAGACCAGAAGCGACGAGAGAAGATATCTGTCGGTTCATACGTGAATAAAGAATTAAGGTTTATCACGTACTAAGCTTTCTACATACGGCCATTCTAAACAGTGAAATATTGATAACCTTGGTCGGCAACTTCAAGTTTGATGTGATGATAAACAGAAGCAATCATTAAACCAGTTTGAAACTTGCATTCCAGTGTCATTAGAACCATCCTCACTCCCATACATAGTAGCATGTCTGCCTCACGTTCAACAGGTCCCGAGTTCGAATCTGGGTCAGGGTGAGTTACCTGGATAAGGTTTTTATCCGGAGTTTTCCCTTATTCTTCAAGATGAATGTCGGGTAACTATAAGCTCCACGGACCCTGGACTCATTTGAACATCATTTCACCCAATTCATTCATTCATTCACCGTCCGATATGACTTAACGTTGGAGGATGTAAATTATAAAAAGTTCCCATACATATCCACGCATACCCTGCTCTACCCTGCTCTACCCTGCGCTACCCACTAACCTACAGCCTTTCACTAAGTATGAAAATAACTTTAACATAAGGTATTTTAATTAAAATGGTTAGAGATATTTATGACGACACTAAAATTTTAGAAAAATGCTCCTCGTCAGCGATGCATGTGCTCGAGTTCGCGTGTTCAAACCCAGAAGGACGATGGGCCTTTTCGGGTATAAAAATCCTTAATATAGCTTCCTTCGGAAGGGAAGTAAGCTGGTGGTCCTATGTTGCAGATTTATAACATGCAAAAGAACCTCAAGTTTGATAAAGAGACCTCTGAGCAAACTTGGACTTTCACGTTCAATATAGAGTGGGAAAGCTGAATACCATGAAAGTTAAAGAACACTACTAAATAAAAGCAATTCTAATTTTTTAAAGGGTAGTGTGGACAGGGGGAAGGTCTTCTACATATATATCATGTTTGGTATTGAGACAATTTTTCGTTTTCAAATTACTATACTGTTCACACACACACACACAAAACACAGATACAAAAAGCACGCCCACAAGCTGGCATTTTCCTAAAATACATTCTTGGATACAGTGAGTTTCAAAACATGCTTCTGGTATAGAATATTTGGGTGGAATACAATACCTCTGTTACCTACTGTGCGTATTGGACACAATAGTAAAATAAAATATACATTATACATAAACAACTTTTTCTTTCAAATACGGTTTATTTAGTGGTAAAATGTATATCGTTGTGCAGCTATAAATTTGTGTTTAAGGCAGTGTTATAAAATTTGCAGTATTTGTAAATTAATTGAATTTAAGGCAAATTCACAGTTATGCTGCACAAATTGTCTCACAATTATTCATGTTCATAGTACTCTAAGTCAACTTCCTGTTTCTTTCATTAACTGTAGGAAAATTATTGATAAAACTCCTTCTAGCAGTATTGACTTGACTAGTTTTGAGGAGCCAGGTTGTTGGCCTTTAACACTGAAACCTAAAGGTTTATTGTATGTTACATCCCCACTTTACAGTTTCAGTTAGATAGCACTGTATATGTGATGAGAGACAGTAGGCTATTAACTAAACTGGTTTTAGGAAGATAATCTTCTGGTTACTAGTACTATCAACTGTTCAATTTATAATAATATGAAGATATTAAAACTAATATGAAATATAAGGGGCGTCCAGAAAGTAAGTTCTGTTTCAATTTATCTCCGCTGCAGCGCTATGATCGCAGTTCCGCTCATGCGCGGTAGACGCTCTGTATCAACGAGAAGAAACGTGTGCCATTGTGAGATCGCTGTCAGCTACGTACGCTTTTTTGTGCTTGTTTACAATTTCGGTGTTGATTGAAAATCCTGCCGCTTGTGAAATCAGATCTGTGATTCGTTTTCTGAATGCTAGGAAAGTGAAACCAATTGAAATTTATCGGCAAATTTGCGATGTCAAAAGGTTTTGTGTTTTTTCACGACAACGCACGACCACACACTGCAAATGCGACGAAAAACATCCTACAGGGATTTGGCTGGGACGTGTTTGACCACCCCCCGTACAGCCCTGTCCTCGCTCCTAGCGACTTTCATCTGTTTTTGTATCTCAAATCTTTCCTTGGCGGTCAGCACTTCAACAATGACAAAGAGCTGAAAGAAAATGTTTCCAACTGGTTAAAGACACAGGCTGCAAACTTCTATGAAGAAGTTACACAAAAACTTGTGCCTCGCTATGACAAATGCCTGCAAAATTTCGGCAGTTATGTGGAAAAGTAGTTTAAGAGTTGTAGAATTTTGTGCAATAAATAAATTTTCTCTATCTGTACACAACTTAATTTTATTACCAAACAGAACTTACTTTCTGGACGTACCTCGCCTATAAAAGTATGCACTACGCAACGTCGGTTACCATGCAACCTTATACATTATCACTATAAAGGTACAAAGCAATTATGAGTAGAATATTTGAAATATTTACATAAAGCTGTGCATTCAAAATAAAAAACAAATGAAAATCAGTATTTATATTTACTATTGATGCCAAGGTTTTACAATTTAGCGGCTGTGGGCAACAAAGTCGTGGCATTTCAATGGTAGACATTCGGTATAACAAGGTTGAGATCCACTGTACGAATTTCATACATTTCTTCCAACTCTTCTTAATCTCGTGCATCTTGTCTTTTCTTTTTTAACGTTTTCGAAATACATCAAACATGACCTTAAGATCCATATGCCTAGTAACCCCAGAAACAAAACTGGATTTCATTTAAATATAGATTTTCTCAACTTTTCATACTTATCTTTAAGCACTATCTGCTGAAGACTTTGGTAGTTTAAATTCAGCTTAAGGAATGATATTTGTCATGATTATTTTCTGACCGAGGCTGTAAAGGTAAATATTTTATGAAGTTTGACGGTTTAAATAAGGGAAAACCATTTTCTATTACTATATGTATTCGTTGAGGTAGTCTGAATAATACAAAGTGGTACTGTCCCCCGCAAATGTACGATCCATTTTATTTGATTGCAAAAGCACACGCTTTTATCAGCATTTTTAGAGATTGGGTGCTCTAATCCATTTTGTTTCTCTCCAAATCTTTTAACCCTTTTGTCTTTGTGTTGGTAATAACTTCCTTGTGGACCTTGTACCATTTTGGTTGCCCTTGTATACCTCTAATATTATTTCTCAACACAACATTCCTCCATATCCTTTCCAAAACCATTTAAAAAGAATGCTTTGATCGTATTTAGGCTAGTCCTTCCCTCTTAAATGTACTACAATAATCCCTAAATTTCTCTTTCACCCAACCTTTTTAAATCATTATTCTACATAATTTTAGAGAATTGTAAAACTAACCCAAATTTCTTAAAGTTTCAGCTCTTTGCCCCGAACTTCATTCCATAATCCTCTCCATTTTGCTCTTGTGTTTCCCAGAGATCTATTATTTATAAAATAATAAAGAATATCTCCGAGGTGACTGATGCCACAAAAACTTATTTGACATAAACTATTTGAAAAACGTCTCACATTTAAGTGTCGTATTTTAATCTACTCTTCAGCTTTTTTTTTTTCCCTTTTATAAGATTATAAGCATTAATTCCGAATGAACAGGATATAAGCTACTCACAGAAAATTCAAGGTATGTGTTTCATTTAAATCTTTCTTAATATATGACATTTTAATTAAAATTGTTAGAAACATATTAAGAAAATCAAGATTAAAAGGATTCTAAGTTAAGAAAGTTAAGAGAGGATTCTAACTTAAATTAAATTTGTGGTAGCATAAGTTATTGGAAGATCTTTGGGTTAAAATAAAAGATATTGAATTAAATACCAAACTAAGTATTTATCACACAATTATTGTTTTATTTGTGCTGTTTAAAGATGCGCACACACATGCACACATGCACACACATGCAAAGATTTTTGTCTAACATGTTTTTAGAGATCTCGAGATATTTAAGAGACTTTTTCTTTTCTTGTTAAATATTGTTTTTTGTAATGATGACCTTAATTTGATAAGAAGGGGTTACTAAATTTATGCATTAGTGACCAAGTGTATTTCAAATCAGGGGCTAAATTCAGGAGCTAAATTGAAAACTATGTTGTATGCAGATGATCAAATAATAATGGCCACAAATGAAGATGACCTGAAGAAAATGCTGTATAGTGTAGATAAAATTGCTACAGAATGTGGAATGAAAATATCAGCAAATAGGTAATTCCAAAGCCATGGCATTTAAAGGAATTAATCTAGTAAGATCAAAAATAGTGTTAGATAACATAATAATTGAGCAGAAATCACACTTTAAGTATAGGATGTAATGTCTCGTACTAAGGGGAAGCTGATATAATAGAGAAAATAAATAAATTTAACTACAGAACAGGCACAATAATAAGAACATTAAAAAATAAAGCAAGAAAGCACTCTATAATAAAACTATACAAAACAATGGCAATACCAACTCTTATCTATGGATCAGAAACATGGACACTAACAAATTGAAATAGTACGAGAATACAGTCATCAGAAATGAAATTTATAAGAGCAATAACTGGATATACCAAAATTGATACAAACGTATTCAGGATATTAGGACAGAATTAAAAATAGAAGAAATAAATCATACTATTGAAAGAAATAGAAATCAATGGAAATAACATGTTCAGAGGATAAATAATAGCAGAATACCAAACATAGCCTTAAACTATAAACCTATAGGAAGAAGAAACCAGGATAGACCGAAGAAAAGATGGGCAGACCAATTTGGAGCCGGAACGGGTTAAACAATCCAAAGCCGTGAGGTAGAAGAAGAAGAAGAAGAAGAAGAAGAAGAAGAAGAAGAAGAAGAAGAAGAAGAAGAAGAAGAAGAAGAAGAAGAAGAAGAAGAAGAACAAGAACAAGAACAAGAACAAGAACAAGAAGAAGAAGAACAACAACAACAAGAACAAGAACAATAAGAAGAACAAGAAAAATAAGAAGAACAAGAACAATAAGAAGAACAAGAACAATAAGAAGAACAAGAAAAATAAGAAGAACAAGAAAAATAAGAAGAACAAGAACAATAAGAAGAACAAGAAAATAAGAACAAGAACAAGAAGAACAAGAACAAGAAGAACAAGAAGAACAAGAACAAGAACAAGAAGAAGAACAAGAAGAACAAGAACAAGAAGAACAAGAAGAAGAACAAGAAGAAGAAGAACAACAACAAGAAGAACAAGAAAAAGAACAAGAAGAACAAGAAGAACAAGAACAACAACAACAAGAACAACAACAAGAACAACAAGAACAACAACAAGAACAACAACAAGAACAACAAGAACAAGAACAACAAGAACAAGAACAAGAACATCAAGAACAAGAACAAGAAGAAGTGTATTTCAAATGCTGAGGCGAAGTTTTATAAAATTGTCTTAGAATCTTTGCTAATTATATATGACTACATATATCAAGCTACATCTATCCTTCAAGAAAAATGTGCTGCAGTTAAGAACCTAGTATTTCTAAGTGCCTTTTTTTTCTGGAAAAAGCTATCATCTATGAAAGATAGTAGGGGAACAGTATTAATTAAACTCTTCAAAGGCCTTCATGTGGTGTACAGTGTTCGATTCCCAACTGGAGAGTGGGAAGCTTTCTCTAGCCAAGATTATTCGCTGTGCTCCTCGTTCTGGAAATATGATCATAGGTATGTGGGTCCGCGCGTGTTTTGTTTTTGACCAGAAATTATTGCTGCAATAAACTCATACTCCTGGCTCAAAACTCGGCTGTTGTTATTCATATTAAAGTTTTGATTGTGTAATTGTAACCAGTTGTATACACGATTGCTCTTTCTAAGTTTGAAGCCTATAATAATTTATTCGATAGCCTATTCATCAGATCCAGTTAAAATAGTTGCAATATAAGATTGGGGAGTTTGTCAAACGAAGTGGAGGTTTCGGTTGAGTTCTGAGAATACTACGGCAGTTAACCATCACTTCCAGTTTGCTACGCTCTGTTTGCCTTGGGGAAGTATATCTTCAGTTTATGACTGTTATCCGGATTTGTTAACTGTTGAATGGAAACATTACTCCGACAGTACATTACTGTGACAGTTAAATACTGTAACAGAGGAAACTGCGTGTCGACAGCAATGCCATCTACATACACCGTGAAGAGGTTGAATACATAAGAAATACGACCTACTGTACTACGAGATAACGTAATCCCAACTTTAAGAAGCTATTTATTGCTAAGATATTAAACTTATTACCCATTTGTAGTTTATCTACTGTGTATTTATAGTAAGAAGAGTAAGAAGAGGACCTACAATGGCAGATAAAATATAAACGGGAATTGCCTTCTCTTTAATTTATTTTATAAACAAACAAAAATGCTCATATAGAGATTACTTTTCTGCATAGTGTCCTTCCTTCGATACAATATGTATTATTACTATGTATGTATTATTATATTATTATTATGCACCGCCCTCCCCTCTCGTAATCTTACGCGTATGACGCAAGATGAATTATTTTATCTTGACAGGAATCCTGCGCGGTAGGGATGAGTGGTGGGGACAGTGCACCTATCGCCACAATGCGTCACATGCGTAAGATTACGAGAGGGGGGGGGGCAGTGCATAAGGTGTCTAAAAACAAATTTCATTCTCGAAGACAGTTTTGTAGCTTTTATAAACTAAGTTGTAATTCTTACTATGGTAGTAATCTCCATGCTTTTGTTGAATCTTAAATAGTACTTAGGCATTTGGGAAAAAAAACCCTGTTCTCCTCCAGCAGGTATGATAAACAACTGTCGGCCTTTCAATATCGCTGCAGTGTCCCTGTAACGTATTTCACTCCAGGCATATGGTCCAGTATGTGCTGTATTTATATAAGTTTCATCCATATAAACTATATAAACTTCACTTCGATATCTCCGAATATTTCGTAAATACTTAAGCCTTTTTGCACGTATGGTGCGATGTTCGATTAAAATTTGTCTGTCACGCTTAGTGTTTTTTTTTTCAAATAATCCTAGCTTCAAAAGAACTCTTCTTAATGTTGAGACACTGCCTTGGAAGTCAGTAGAATTTTTAGCTTCATAAGCACTTTCTTCAAAGTTGGTCTTTGTTTTTCTGTGCTTTAAAAATTATTCATATTTCGCCTAACAACTTCTGAATTAAAACATCCAAATTAGATGTTGTGTATGTTCTTAATCTTTGTTTACTGGGCATAGAGAAGGACGTTGTTGCACTAGTACCAATGGCTTTTCTTTCCTTAATAACTCTCCTAAACTGCTTTCAGACACAACTGTTGCCTCAGATACCCTTACCCAGATTTTTATAGCTGACCCAGACCATTGTTCCTTTTTTATAAATCTATGGATATTGGTTCTCGTGTTTTTAAATGTAGCACTTTATTTCCTAATGTGATGCTAGGAGGCGTCATTTATCAATTCCCTCTTGGAACCACGAGACAAGCACATTTTGAAACAAGTTGTAGTGTTACCGAGTAGCTCTGCACGTGTTTAGTTGCTCGCAACTGGTAGGCAACTGATCTGCCCTCCCCTCCAGTTGCAACCGTTCTGAGGTGGACTCGTCCAGATACCACTGCGCAACGTTCTGCACTTTTCAAGATAAAAAAATACGTCAATCTGTTTCACTCGCTCTCGCATTCACTGTTACATTCACTCTTAGCATTTTCTGCCGAATCACTGCTTTGTTCCTCAGGGTTTAAAGAAACTAAGATTCTAACTGTTTGTTGATCGATTGTGAGGTCATGCCTGAGGGATTTATTTTCTGTTAACTGTGAAAATCAAAACAGCTTTAAAATACACTCGTCTCGTGTGGTTTGCACTCTGTCGCATGCAGCAAGGGAGGGTGGGAGTCACGTGATGCTTGGATGGCGAGAAGGGGAGAACGCTCTCCTCGCGCATGCGCACACGGACTGCATTTTGTTTACGGTATACCTGTAGTATGGCTAAGTTAAAGATTTTGATGAATTCAGTGCTCATGAATTGCATTAGCTCAAGGCATACCTAGAATTCAGTTGTGCTGAAAGTTATAAACTCCCACGTAGAAAAAAAATTCTAAGAACTAGATCGGAAATGTAGTTCTTAAAAGTTAGCAAGTCATAAAATTGCTAAACTGTGTTTCAATTACTAATTAATTATTTTAAAATTTGACAATATATTTACGAAGGTAGGTAGAGGTGACATGTAGGCGGAACCTAAGAGCAAGTATTACTAAAGTCTGTGAATTTCTGTCCGTGTTCAGACATGTTTAATGTGATCCATTATTATGTGCAATTTATAGCATCTAAAGACCATGCTCGGGTTATACGGATTTAGCGGTAACTCCAAGGGAAGCTTCCGCTTAGTATTTTTACCCCTCACGGCAAAATAAACTCGTATCATCATCACCATCGCCATCATCATCATCATCATCATCATCATCATCCCCGGTAGCGTAGAGGTAGCGAGTCTGCCTCACGTTCAAGAGGTTTCGAGTTCGAATCTCGGTCAGGGTGGGTTATCTTGATAAGTTTTTTTCAAGGTTTTCCCTTATCCTGGAAGACCAATTTCGGGTAACTCTAAGCTCTATGGACCCTGGACACATTTGAACATTCGCCCATTCCATTCATCGTCCGATATAACTTAACGTTGGAGGATGTAAAATACAAAAAAAAAAAAAAAAAAAAAAATCATCTTCATCATCATCATCATCATCATCAATGAAACAGCTATTTTTAAATAGTCAAGACTGAAAATAGGCCGAGCCATGGCTGAGTGGCTGCAAAACTTGGCTCACACCAAGATAACCCAGGTTCGATCCCAGGCGACCGCAAAGTGAGGTTTCTGGTTTAAAACATGGCGTAGGGTCGGGTTTTCTCCGAGTCTTATGATATGTTCAATTGCTCCATCATCATCATCATCATCATCATCATCATCATCTTTCCAATGATTCTTCTCACCCTTATATATATATATATATATATATATATATATATATATATCATCCAATTCCTTCAGCTTCACACCAGGTGATCACCTATCCTGGTTCTCTATCGAATCCAAAGCTTTGTTTCCTCAGGCCCGACCTTAAAAACAATAGAGGAACAAGAATCCCCTAACACCACGATAGTGGTACAACTAGCGAAGTTAAAGAAGATGAAGAAGGAGGAAGAGGAGGAGAAAATGAAGAAGGAGGAAGAGAAGGAGAAGAAGAAGAAGAAGAAGAAGAAGAAGAAGAAGAAGAAGAAGAAGAAGAAGAAGAAGAAGAAGAAGAAGAAGAAGAACAAGAAGAACAAGAAGAAGAAGACTGGGTACTTGAGAAATGAAATGTGTAGTGTTTAACGTCCGTTTTTACTCCATACGGCACCGCAGGCGATGACACTGATGATACATGAGATGAAGATGGAGAACCGGTGGAATGAGATGGTGGAGGAAACCGGAGGTCCCGGAGAAAACCCGCCCCAGTGCCGTGTTGTCCACCAAAAATCTCACTTTGCGGTCGCCTGGGATCAAACCCGGGCCGCCTTGGTGAAAGCCAAGCGGTCTAACAACTGAGCCACGGCGCGGCCGGATACTTAAGAGGTTAGTACATTTAGTTCAATTTTGAGTGAAATATTTAGAAACATTTCATATATTCTCAAATAGTCAGTAACTCGCTTGACACAACTTATTAGTCTTTGTTGAATTTATTATTCAACTCAACTGATGCTGCTTATTCTTATGTCCATCCACGCATACTCAGTGAACACTTAATAGCTCAACATTGAAGCAGCTGGAAGAATGCCACACACATGCAACATGACGTCATTAAAAGAAGACGGAATTTTATCAGTAAAGATACTCATAAATGGTTATATTTTTAATCATACACACAGATTAACACATAGTACACTCTTGTGGTAAATGGGCTCTTAAAACAAATATTATCGATAAAATCTCTATATCAACAGTACTTCCTCTACCTGACTCAAATATAAGGCAAAGCGAGTAAAATATCCCCACGACATTAAATTTAGCGAATCTGATGTTCTAATAGCCTCAGAATATACATGGTATTACCAATTAAATGTCTAGACTATGCAACAACGTTTCCATTAATATTACATTTTGGATACATCAATTTAAAATTATTTGTTTGGATGAGATTATTATTGTTCTTCGAAGTTTATGGGCCATATAGTTGCGCTATTACTTCCGCCAACAAATTGGTTTGCGAGCCGATAAATCTACAATTAGCTGCGAATTGTTAAATCCTGCTGAATGTTTAAATAACTGAATGTAAATCGACTATGGTTAACCCTTCGACCAGTCGCCATATATTTCAGTTTTCTTTTCAAACTATTAATTTCTGGACTCTATTTATCCCTTGTGGTAGCTCATTTAATCAGTGAAATACATTGTTTAATCCTGCGAATATCTGAAAGATCTAAATTTTCATCCCTCTGGTTTAATTAAGCTGCAATATATGAAGAAATAGTGTTTTTGTAGAATAATAGTTTCACATAAACGTGGCCCACCAACTGGGTGCAGTAAATTTTTAAATAAACTGGAGACAAATTAGTATGTAAAAGAAGTTACTCTAATATATGTAGGTAGGTAATAGTTATGTTAAAGGTGCAAAAAGAAGGAACGTGTATTTCCTCTTGTCACTTAGGTTAACACTGGGACTTTTACATTCATACCATAATTTACTTCCTATCGTTTCCCTTCAGCTTACAGCTGTTCTTTCAGGGTTGTGAAGCGTGCCGATGCAGGACAAATGGTGCAGAGGCTTACGTAGTGCAAATGCTGTTCTTGACGCTACGCGGCGTCCTGTGGTTGCTGCCTTTACGTAGAGTGACGCTTGTCGACACCGAACTCTGAGTGCTGGTGCCTGCGCAACGGGTTCTGGCGTCGGAGAGATTTGTAGGTCCCACCGCGCGTCTCTGCGGGCTGTCTGTCTGCGACCTGTAGCCTCCTGTGTTCCCTCACTTCATCCCTGTCTCGATGCGTGGGTCGTACTGCGTGA
Organism: Mantis religiosa; assembly: GCA_030765055.1. NCBI lineage: Eukaryota > Metazoa > Arthropoda > Insecta > Mantodea > Mantidae > Mantis > Mantis religiosa. The sequence goes on from CM060955.1 coordinate 39,993,805, forward strand.
GGTGTTCAACTTCACACATCACGTTTTAGAAACCTCTTTAAGTACATTTCCATGAAACTTTGATATTTAAGTTCTCATTCACGTGTTAGAGAAAATAAAATTTAACAGGTACTTTTCATTTGTCATAGAAATATCTTAAATATATTGTAATTTAATGAAAATCTTCAGATCCATTTGGAGAAAAATCATGATTTTTGGCAACATTTCTATGTAAAAGGCAGTTTCGTATACGGGATTTCTTTTTCAAACATTTCGTGTGGTCGCCTTGGAAAACGTGGAACTAAAATACCAAGTTTGATATTTAATTGAATTTCTTTTCTCCCATTTTTGAGCTATGCATATTATTTTCCATGCAATTTGGCATTGAATTTTTGGGTCGAATACACTACTTTCTGTACTTAGGCAGTACAATAAGTAGTGCAGAAACTAAAAACGTCGATACCTAACAATTTCAGATTTCTCTTAGCTATGCGCAAATTCATATAGAAATTAAGAAAAGAACAGTAATAAGAGCAACAGACAGCAATAAAATCTCGAATAAAAAGGAAAAAGAAGTTATATTTACCTTAATTTATCTCTCCTTTATTGATATAGCTGTACAATAAACTATTGAAGTGCCAGGATCATATTGTCGCGGCAACAGGCATAAAAGTTTCGGCAAAAATATAAAACAGACGTCGGATATTGTTTCATGGTAATACAGAGCTTGCATAGGTAGTTAACGATAGCGTGGCTAGTGTAAAAAAATAGCCGGCAACAAAGATAGCTGAGACAAAAGACTTACTGAAACAAACTGCGATAAATGGCAATTTCTGGTAACATCTGGATTATTTCGGGTTCTTTGTTGTTCTGGAAATCTCTCGAATTACGAATGAGGTATTTATGGAAGTGACAAGTTGAAACAGTAGCAGTTGTGTAACAAGAGTGTTCAGAGCTGTGGAGCAAGTGTTCTGCCGATTTGGGGCGCCGTTAGAACTACACAACGACCAGGGCACCAATTTTGAATCCGTCCTGATGAAGGAGGCACTAGAAAGACTTGGGGTGAACAAGAGCCGCACCACACCCCTACATCCCCAGTCGGACGGCATGGTGGAGAGATACATCAACACCTTAGAAGAGCACCTGAGGAAAGTCGTGGCCAGCCATCAGCGACACTGGGACGTCAAGGTGCCACTGTTCTTGCTGGCCTATCGCTCGCCAACACACGACACTACTGGAATGACTCCAGCCAGTTTAATGTTCGGCCGAGTGTTACGCCTCCCCTATGATCTGGCTTTTGGAAGCCCCCCGGACGCAAAACAGCCAACAACCGTGTATGTGGAGAACCTGGTGGACCATCCCCACGACATGCATGAAATGGCTCGTCAGAACATTCAGAAGGCGAGCGACCGCATGAAGACCCGATACGACAGGCAAGACAACAGCCAAGGGTTCCAGCAAGGTGACCAGGTCTGGTTGTATCGCCCTACCCGGACCAAGGGACGATGCCCGAAGCTGCAGCAACCATAGCAAGGAGCGTACCGGGTGGTGAAGAGGATTAACGACGTCGTCCACCGCATCTAGAAGGTGCCACGAGGGAAGATGTTGGTGATACACCAGGATAGTCTGACCCGCTAGGATGGTGCTGTTCGGAACGACTAGCCTTGAGGAAGGAGCAGTGTCGCGGCAACAGGCATAAAAGTTTCGGTACAAATAGAAAACAGACGGCGGATATTGTTTCACGGTAATACAGAGCTTGCATAAGCAGTTAACGATAGCGCGGCTAGTGTAAACAAATAGCTACCAAACAAAGATGGCTGAGATAAAAGACTTACCGAAACAAACAAACTGCGATAAATGGAAATTTCTGGTAACATCTGGATTGTTTCGGGTTCTTTATTGTTCTGGAAATCTCTCGAATTACAAATGAGGTATTTAAGGAAGTGTAGTAGTTGTGTAACACGAGTGTTGAGAGCTAATCAGAACGTTATTTGCTAGACTGTGTGTATGTGACGTAATGTTATTACATGAGAACTGAACAGTGTATTCCTACGCAAATGAAGAACGATTTCTATTCTCAGCAAAGTGGACTTTTTAATTCTACGAACCCACAAAGTCACAATATCAAAGTTACCGGTATGTTGGAATTTCGTCCCAGTTGAGGTTCTTCTACATTCCAACAAATCTATTCTTATGGGCTGCACACTTTAAATGGTTTGGGTTTGGGTTGGGGTTGAACTAGCGATCTATCCGTCTCTTACTATTTACTTTATTCTCAAATTATTCATTTTATACATCTATTTGTTTTACACAATTTATACTTTCGTACATTTTACTAATGACGTAAATGTATTAAGTATATGAAATTTTAATCAACGTTTTAAATGACTTTTAAGTAAATAAAAATTAAAGATAAACTTCCTATCTAAGGCATAGTTTAGGGTGGTAAATGGATGAAAAGTAAAAATAAAACCGTACTTTCTACATGCAATGAAATGCACATGTACAGTGTGATCCATATAAACTTAACCATTTCAATAGGCCATAAATTTTGAACATAATAGGACACGCGTGCAACTCTGGGAGAATATAATACACAATTGGGAGATTACATTACACTATTTACATCTCAGAGAAAATGTTGGAAGTGTCCTCCACCAGCATCTATACATGATACGACTGTAGACACTGAAGTTTATATGGGTATCGAATTGAGAGAAGGTTATTTCAAGCAAGAGGGAGTAACGTGTCATACATCTGATGACAACATGGAACTTGTAACCAGTTTCTTTGATAATCGAATAATCTCAAAAGATCTGTGCCCCCACCAGAACCCCTGACGTAAGCTCACCGGATATTTTCTTGTGTGGTATCTAAAACATAGAATGTACAAGAATAGTGCACGGATAATTGATGTTCTCAAGGAATCCATTTGAACCGAATTAAGTAACATTGGTAAGGATTCTCTTCTTAAAGCTTCAGAGAATATGTGGGACGAGTGCAAACAGTATCGCAGGCAACTACCTACGTAATGTTTACCAAACTATTCAAAACAATTATTTTTAGAACATGAAAAATGGAATGTGAAATGTGTGGTGTTTCACGCCCGCTTTTACTGCATACGGCACCGCAGGCGATGACACTGATGATACATGAGATGAAGATGGAGCACCGATGGAATGAGATGCGCTGATGACCGCCATAGTTGAGCGCCCTTATACACATCATCATCATCATCATCATCATCATCATCATCATCATCATCATCATCATCATCATCATCATCATCATCATCATCATCATCTTCCATTTGTGTGATGGAATGAGATGGTGGGGGAAACCGGAGATCCATGAGAAAACCCGCTCCAGCGTCGTGTTGTCCACCACAGATCTCACTTTGCAGTCGCCTGGGATCGAACCCGAGCCGCCTTGGTGAGAGCCAAGCGGTCTAACCACTGAGCCACGGCGCGGCCTTATAAAATGAAGGTTAAAATATATAACTTTCATTGTTTTGAAGAATTTACTCCATTCGTTGTCCGGAACCAAGTACAGAGATATTCCATACATAACCGACATTTCGTACCTAAGTTATTCTCCCGGTCACGTACAAGCAGGGATGTTATACAAAATCTAGAAAATTATTATTCTTATCTTCCTCTTGTGCCAGTAACACTTAACGTGCCCATTACTATCGTTGGAGACAGTTAAGGACTGAAGTGAAACTTATATTTCCATTTTTCTATGCCCCTACAGAAACCAAGACTTTCTCCTCCACGCAAATCATGATAATTCTGATCCATTTTCATCAGCATTTTTGACACCCGTTATCCACGAAGCATCATCTCTAGTAAGTTTGACCCTTGTGGGTACATTGCTCTGTACCGACTTCGATTTTAGTTTCTACTATATTTTCCCGTACACTGCACAATTTTTTGTTGTCTTTATCATTTAGATTTCCATCTATTTCCCCAACCCGCCGTCATTTGCAGCCCATACCTATAGTTTCCAAATTATTCATTCACTTTTATGCCCAAGTCAAATTCTCTCTCATTCTGAGTTTGTCATATTATCAGACCTCCCATTTCAAAAAAAAAAAAAAAAAAAATGATCTCCATGAACAATGCTCATTCATCAGTAACTACTTTAACCGTGCATAATCAGTCTACTTTTGAGCTATGAAAATGAAATGAAATGTGTAGTGTTTAACGTCCGCTTTTGCTACATACGGCACTGCAGGCGATGACACTGATGATACATGAGATGAAGATGGAGCACCGGTGGAATGAGATGGCGGGGGAAACCGGAGATCCCAGAGAAATCCCGCCCCAGCGCCGTGTTGTCCACTACAAATCTCACCTTGCGGTCGCCTGGGATCTAACCCGGGCCGCCTTGGAGAGAGCCAAGTGGTCTAACCACTGAGCCACGGCGTGGCCCCTATTGAGCTATGGGCCAAAAATTTTCTCATATTTGGGGTTTGAACATACCCCTACAAGAAGTGCTTTCAAAGGGTAGATCCACACTTGCTCCAGAATATGTGTTAGTTTCTGACCTATATATCTGCTCTTTTAAATTGTTTTCTTGGTCATTTATGTTTATTTAAAGTCCTCCAGCGTAGTCATATTGTTGAATGAATGAAACGAGTGAAATGATCCTGAAATAAACTCAAGCTCCATATGTCATTGAGGATCTCAGAGTTGCCTATGGGTGATCACGTGGACATATTTTCTACATTCTGATCTCTCTACGTCTATTTCCTGTGTTGTAGTACCTTTCTGAATCTTAAATGTGGATGCCACTTGCACAAATTTACAGCATGTACTTCAGTAAAAGAAATATTTCCTCATCAGTGCCAATTACAAATATTAATTTCATAGTTGGAGCAATGAACAAATTTGCTAGATGAAGACACATTTCCAGAAATAATTTATTTAATGCGAGGGTCTCGAATTATGGGGAGGAACTAAGCAGTACGACCACAAAAGATAATAAAGAAGTGAAAGGAAAATTGAAATATGGAAAGTTTTACACATATTTTCATATATTTCTTGAAGCTTTGAAAAGAGTTCCAATTCATGCGTATAGTGTGGATGTTTGTTAGGACATAAGCTTGAAAGGCCCTTCAGTCATGTCAGCTGGCTGATGCCTGTTTGTTTATAGAGCGACAAGGCCCTCTTAGATTATTATACAAAATTCCATGTAATATATACCTTATGTAAAGTATAAAATTACCACACGGAATAATACCGTAAGCATTATCGTTGACAGTAGGTATGGTGTGCATCATGTAACAGCTGATGGAGTAACATTGTTAAATAACTAATAAATACGACGTCAACTGCTGTCTTTCTACTGCCATCCCCCTCCCAGTTCTAGAAGCTCTAGAGTGTAAACAGAGAGAGAGAGAGAGAGAGAGAGAGAGAGAGAGAGAGAGAGAGAGAGAGAGAGAGAGAGAGAGAGAGAGAGAGAGAGAGAGAGAGAGAGAGAGAGAGAGAGTTGCTAAACATCAGTTTGTGAATAAAATACGACATGGTAAACATTTGCCTAGCTCCTAGCATTGTTTCGCACAGCTTTATACTCTATATAAGAAATTTGTTAGTAAGTTTTGAAACCTGAATTGAACATTATTTAGTAGGGAAGTGATTGCTTGTATAGTACAAAGTTCGGCTTCTAGTTGCGGTTATTTTTTAAATAGAATGCTAAATTTAGCTACAAAGCAAAAATATTTTGGTTGGCAAAAACGTTAATTTCCCTGCCGTTATATTAATTTTATTTGTGTTTACTTTATGTGCTATATTCAAAGTATGAATAGCATTTTATTACACTCAAAAATTCCATACCTAAACACGTTTTGAGACTCCATGATTCCAAAAAGGCACCTGTAAAGAAAATGAATCAAAACGAAAGGATAAGAAAGTTGGCAATTAAGTATTTGTGCTAAGTGCCTTCTAAGGATGCAATATGAAAACTTTTAAGAAAATTCCTCTCCCTCAGACTCCCCTTACATGACTTTTTATATGCTGATTTTCTTAAAATTGAATAACGATTTTCATTAAAATGTCTTAAATATGTTTAAGATACTTTCATAATAAATGAAATACAATCTTGAATTTTTTGAAAATTACCTTGGTGACATTTGCATAACTGGGAAGTCGTAAGAGATTCGAGGGCTGTTCAATAAAGAATGATCACATTTTTTATAACGTAACTTTACTCATCCTCATAAATTAGATGGTCTTACTCAAAATAGTCTCCCTGAATGCAATGCACTTGTCCCAGTGTTTCTGCCAGTCTTCAAAGACATGCTGGAAACTATTCTTTGAGATATCCTTCAAAATCGTCTCCGCAGCCTTCGCCACTGCTTCTGATGATGGATAATACCTCCCCCGAAGGCGTTTCTTCAAGTTAGGGAATAGAAAAAAGTCACATCGGACTAAATCCGTACTACAGGCAGGGTGTGGGATGCACTTCACGTTGACTTTTGCAAGATATTCAGCAACAACATTGGCAATATGCGGCCGTGCAATATCGTGGTGCAGCATCCAGCCTCCTTCACGGAAATGTGGTCTTTAGCGCCTGATATAGACTTGCAATTGTTTCAGGACATCCCTGTAGCATTGTCCAGTTACTGATGTGTGTGCAGGTACAACATGCTGATAAACCATTCCATGAATATCAAAGAATGAGATGACCATAACTTTCCCAGCAGAAGCAACCACTTTTGCTTTTTGGGGGGGTTAGTGATGAAGGAGATTTCCACACTGAGCTTTGCTGTTTGCTCTCAGGATCAAAATGATGTAGCCAAGTTTCATCAGCAGTGATTACGTTTGAAAGAAACTCCGGATCTTCCTCTAATATCAACTTTAACTGCATGTTACCTCTATTGCAGCGGTAGGCGATACTGAACATGTCTGAACTTACCTGGTTCTCACAGGCGGGATCCAGGAGTACCAACAATTGAACTACTACAGCGTGTTTGTTCCACATTAAGCTGACAGAATATAATACGATTGAATTTTAATGCAAAAATTATGACCGTAAAAAAATTATGATCATTCGTTATTGAACGGCCCACGTACATAAAATGTTACTGCATAAAAATTGCAGCCCTGGTTAAGTTCACCGTTTAGTATCAGTACATTTTTTGAATGAGCAAGTGCAGTTATTCTTTCTTAGATGTTTAAATCTGTATATGCCTCACTTTCTTAAATGGGAAGTCATTCGCTTTCTCATCTTTTAGCATTAAAAGAGAACGGAATTTCAATCACGTCTCATAGTGGCCTGCTCTTATAAGGTTTGACTGTCGCTTAAAGTCTACTATACTATCAAATTACCCTTGCAGTTAACAGAAAATTGGCAATATTATAATGTTTACAAATGTTTATTTCGATTAACGTGAGTAAAGAAACAAACGTTTGTTTAAAAAAAAAAAAAAAGTTTGTTCAAGACTAGAGAATACCATAGTAATGTATAATCACATTTTTAATTTATTTATTTATTAACTTTTACTTGTTGAATAGGCCTCCATATGCAATTCTGTTCGTAATTCTACTACGTACAGTAAGTGCAAAACTGCATTCTGAAAAGGGCGAAAAGTACTTTTGAAAAAAGTTCGTGCACGTGTCTGTTTCTCTTTGCGAACAGCGTAATTACAAACGTAGAATTTAATTAAACGTTAAATTTTGTATATGAAACATGAAAATTTTCAAGGAAATCTTCTCGCGCCGACCTATTTAACATGGACACTTTTGATTTCCTCAAGCATAGATGTAATACTTTTGATTAATATGCAAGATATTTTGTTTATCTGGATTAACTTCTAATAGATAGAAAAATAAGTGTTTGTAAAAATACATTGAATAGGAGTATAGGAGGTAATATGAAGGCAACCTTCAGATTTTTATCTGTATGGCGTACTTACTATATTGTAACAAATACAAAGAAACATCGGCCCTTTCGTCCTATACAGTTTAACAGGTGGCAAAGGATTCATAAATTCAGGGAGGCTGAATCTAAAGGAGAGGATAACAATCCCATTGGATTTTTGTTTGAAAAAATACATAGCAATATAATTAGTTAACGTATATGTTGCCATTATTTTCCGCCGTTGTTGAATGTCGTTACTGCAGTCGAATTATCTGAAGTAGCAATACTCTGGAATACTTCTGTAGTCGCCAGATATTAGTGCAGCGGTTTGGGTTTGACTTCTGGCTGGAGCGGAAAAAATATTTTCATATTCATTAGGTACCATTTCTGAATATAAATATGTCTTGCTGAAAATTATTTCAGAATAAAAGGCAACAAAAACTAAAGTTAAGGAATCTCCACTTCAACAAGTGATAGGATTAGGATTAGAATTACTCTGGTGGGGATTCGCACTGCCACCAGTCTTGATCTAATGTACCTATGCCTCAAATGAGCATCCCCGGGAGGAAGGATGAGGCGAGAGGAGACGGAGGTCGGCCAACCCAAAGATTCACGACAGTGCCGAGGGCAGGTCCCTACATTTCTACTTAGATGGAAACTTTCCAGGTAGGTCAGGACAAAGGACATTCCACCCTACTGTCCTATCACAAGACCTTCCCGTAGAGGAGGGGATCCGTCCCCTTCAGCCGCCGTGGTTCGGGCACTGCGGACCCTTAGCACTCGTGGTACCTCTAACGTTACTAATGTCCTCCACAGGAAAGATAGTCTCCGACGCCTGAGACGCAGGGGGGTTGGCGAAGGTTCCCACACCCTCCCTGGCCAGATTTATGATACCCCATGTCAGTACAGTTACAGACCATTCTAAGACATTCTGACGGCTTCTACTTTTGTGAATGAATCTTCCCGGTTTTAGAGTACAGAGTGAATAGGGCGCATGTTTTATTAACGATCTGCTCCTTGTGTAGCAGGCCTTCTCTGCCACACACATTCGCTGTCCATGTCCCACTGTGTAGGGCAGCACATACCTTCCAGGCACCTTCTTTTTGTTGCTGGACTGTAGAGGAACCTCGGGCTGAACATTCGAGCCCCTTCCGAATGGGAATTGATCGAACTGAGTCGGACTCGAGAGGGCAGGGTGTTCCCAACAACCGCGGGAGATCGTGTTCCTCCGGCCAGGCATCGGCCGCCTGGAGGGGGCAGAGGGTTGCCTAAAAGTTCCGGGTACTAGCCTGCAGAGCTAGTAGAAGGTGTGTTAGATTACCAGGCGGCCCCACCGAGTAGAGATTTGTGTCTCCCAACCTAATCCCCTGCGATTTCTATCTCTGGGGTAGCTTAAAGGATAAAGTGTAGAAGACAAACTCACACATCCTCGAAGACTTAAAACGAAATATCCGCCAGGAAATTGCCAGCATTTCTCAACGTGCACTACTGCGAGTGATGGATAGTTTCCTAGAGACGTGATAAACATGTATGGACTACGGCGTGACCTGTTCCAGCATCCCTTTTAATGACATCGGTAAGAAAGGCTTTAATGGTTTCATCCGCATGTGCTACGATAGCGGCAGGCGGCCATGAGCCACAAAGTCGCACACAGGTAGAACACCGCGCGGTCGGTCCGGATGTTTTTGGGTCTCTCATTAGGCTTGAAATTCCGTGCTTTTACCACGACATCGCAAGAAAAGTAATTGAAAAATAACCATCAAAATTCACAAAATATTGAAAAATTCAAACGAATAACAAAATATATCTCGCCTATGGCAGATGTTAACAAAATTGTTATTTGAAGACTTCTACAATTTCTATAGCTAAAATTTATTTATTTATTATTGCTTTACCCATTATACCAAATTCCTTACTTATGAACAGAACCAAATGGTTTGCTTTTCTGGAACATTTTATTTTAATGTTTTAAATGTATGATATTGTAATCAAAATTATTACAGCCTTTTAGAGGAGATTTTTCCCGTAAAAGTAAGTTTGGGGTGGAGCTATTTCCTGAAACAACCTTCGTGTCATATTATTGGAAGATTTTGAATATAAATACCAAGATTGTCTTATTTTTCCCTATCGGGAGCGGGTAGCGTTACACATACATTCCCAGTGAAATGTCAACATCAATTTGTGGCTGAAATGTGATACTTCCTTTCTCTGGTAGGTGCATGAAAATTAAAAGCTACACGAGTCTATTTTTAACCAGGATTTCGACATGTGATTGTATTAAAAGAGACCAGAAGTGGGGTTCAAATCTGAGGCCTTGACTGCCCCCACGTTATAAATACCTTCCGCCTCGTGTGCTGCCAAGCAATTCTTATGAATGACTGGTGGGGGGGGGGGGGGCGAGGCGGCCGCGGTTTGTAGTGCATGACGTCATCTTGCGTGCCTCTGTTTGACACGGATAGGCTTGGCTAAAGAGGTTGGGTCTCTGCTTACTAATCAATCGATTAGGTATCGCGCCATTCTCTGACATAGATATCTCTCGTTTACAAGTGTATACCTTAAAGTTAGTTTTCTTTTATACATCTCAGATCATTGTTACAGGTGACACTGCTCTAGATCAAACTGAAGCATTGTAAGAGAATTGGCAGCGAATTAATTCATTTACTTTTTGATATTAATATAGAGATAATGTAGAGGACTAAAGGTCTGTGCAGACACAGTGTAACCCTAAATATTTGTACCCTTATTTGATGGACGTATTTACATTGTCACACAACACGCTACATGAGATTGCAAACTCCAGACTTTATGCTCGCGTTGAGTGTGTTCTGCATTTCTTCCTCAATGCCATGCCAGCTTCCTGACAGCACACGATCACAATGTGAGATTTTAAGCCATCTACTGTAAAAGCAGGGCACTCTTCTATGAACCCGTGCTTAGTCATTTTAGCTGCTGACTTCAAAAACTGATCTGTAGCTTGCTGCATCAAGTTTTATATCCTGTATATTTATAAACATTGGAGAAAAGTCCTTACTTCATATAATTGGTTGTGTTTAAGAATACCTATGACAGAAAATTTGATATCCTGAACTAGCCTTTTAAGATTTATACCACAGATGTAAATTACTGCAAATACGATACGGCCAATTTTTTTTTTCAATTGAACTTTGATAATTTGTAAAATTGGACATATTTATTTATTTTTGGTTCCGTCACCTAAAAAGTCCCTTGCAACAAAATAGCTTAAATTTTGGTCCAATATTTTAACAACAGGTTCCCAATACACCCCCTTTTGAATTTGCCTAGGGTTTTCTGTGTATCAATAACTTTGGGTTCCAGAAATTTTTAAAGCTATGAACTTGGCCATAATTTGGCTTTTTTGGCCCAAAATTTGAAACTTTTATGCATTGAAGTAAAGAAAGATTGTAATTTTACATCCTCCAACGTTAAGTCATATCGGACGATAAATGAAGTGGGTGAAATTATGTTCAAACGTGTCCAGGGTACATGGAGCTTAGAGCTATCCAACATTCGTCTTTAAGGATAAGGGAAAACTGCGGTAGAAACCTTATCCAGGTAACTCGCCCTGACCGAGATTCGAACTCGAGACCTCTTGAACGTGAGGCAGACACACTACCATCTACGCAACCGAGGCGGGCTTGCAGTAAAGAAAGTGTACTTAAATGCATCTCAGAATAAAACTGCGGGCATTTTCCATTCATTGTGTCTCTATGAATGTGTGCAGCAAGTCTCATTAGTCTAACACTAAAAGTGCGACGCAAGGAGCGTTTTAAATGATAAAAAATGTTGAAATTTTGAATGGCGAGAAAACAAGGATAAAGAGTTGCAATTCATATCTAACACTAGCATTCACGTAACTTCGAAACTAGATTAGATACTTTATAAAGGGCTTGCGGATGCTATCTAAGCATTCTTTGGATTCAGAAAGGCTTACAATATTTTATAGACTAAAAAGAGTAAAACGTAATTTTCTGAAAATATTCATGAAAATTCAGTCATACATATCCTTCAAGGCCGGGAGGGTGTGCGCTTGCATGCGATTAAATTAGCTGGACACAATAGGAATGGCGTCGGATGTACAGCACGGCAATCAAATATGCAAACGTCGAAAACAACGTAACATAGTACTATGCGAACAAGTAAAGCATTGCCTTGCAAGTGTACGCAGACACGACCGTAGTATAATGCGACTGATTTGTTTCTTCTCGCTGTACCTGTTATGGTCAGGGTGTACCTAGCTGCAGTTATTTACATGCGCGACCGATTACAGTACAGTCCGTGCGCAGCATACATATGGACAAACGCACATGCCTCCGGCCTTTAGTTATGTTATTCATGTTGGAACTTGTAATACGTCCAAAAAAATTACTACATGTAATTTAGTAATCAAAACACGCCCAATGTTCTTGCCTTACCCTTTCTTGTCTTCTGCGGCGTTACGACAACGTCATCTCTCCACTATGAATGACACCTTAGATTTCATTTTAGGTGCCTCACTCCAAAGTCTCCAACAATTTCAGTAAACTCTCCATATAAATTACCTTTAGAGTTATATCGATTTTAAGGAAGTTATATCAATAGCTATAATATAATCTCGTAGCTTAAAAGCTCGTAGTAACAATTGAGGCCGTCTTCTATAGTGTAGAGGTAACGTATTTGCCTCACATTTGAGGCCGTAGTTCACCTAGCAGATAATTTAATAATGTATTTAATTATAGGGAACGCATTCATGTGTAATTATATACAATTGCAACATTGAACTCGATAACTGTGATTTTACTGGCTGGTCCCGTAGCTTTGGCGGTAGAGCACCTGCCTGCCGTGCTAGGGGTCCCGGGTTCGATGGGGTGGGGATTTTTCTCCGAGCAAGATAATTCCTCATCTTTCCCAGAGTCTGGAAGTATAAATGAGAGTGCGAATGTGTGCGTGATCTAATAATTAAAATAAAAACGCAATGAATACGAGCTAACACCTTCTATGTGTTCCAAAGGAGATCGGCCGCCGATATGACCATAGCAGTTAAACGGCGGAGTATAAATAGAACAAATAAAATACGGTGAATTTTATATTTGAAAACGTTCCTGATTCCGTGGTTCAGAATCGCTTAAAGCTGTCTTTGGAAGCAAGATGTTTACTGCATTTGGCATAAAAACATATTTGTATTTCCGCGAGGGGTAAAAATTATTCACGCAAATGTGACATGTTCAGAGTACTAGACCAGGAGACGGCATAGTAGAAATCTCGCATAGTGAGGGAAGATCCGTGTCACTTGGCAAGGGGGGTCATGTAATGTAGCAGAAAAACCAATAAGAAAAGATTAAAATTTCATGGCAGACCGACTCTTTCAACTCCGGGAAAATACAGACAAGGGGGAAAAAGGGCATTGAACTTACGCTCGGAGTAAACATCCTATGCAATGTGAATCACCTAAAACTTGTAACGTCTATATTTCCGAAATGGAAAGTGCTATTGATGTGCGGTTTTCACAGCATTGTGTGGTAGTTAGGGGCTCTAAGTTTTAGCATCTAAATAGATTTTAATTACACTTAAAAGGTGTATTTCTGCAGCAATTCTAGTGCCAGTAGTTCACGATATTTCTTATCTTGATACTTCTACACACCTGCAATTATGTGTTCCATTCAACCGGCTTAGTGTGTGTGTGTGTGTGTATGTGTGTGAGTGTAATTTACGTCCTCCAACGTTAAGTCATATCGGGCGTTGAATGAAATGGGTGAAATGATGCTGAAATGAGTCCGGGGTCCATGGAGCTTAGAGTTACCCGATATTTGTCTTTCAGTATAAGGGAAAACCCTGGAAAAACTTTATCCAGGTAACTCACCCTGACCGAGATTCGAACTCGGGACCTCTTGAACGTGAGGCAGACACGCTGCTATCTACGCCACCGAGGCAGGCAACCGGGTTAGTCACTAATCCTTGTTTCACATAAGCTTTCCCCGTATCTCTTAACGGTCACGTGACCTTATCACCTCTCATTGGCTGCTGTTGTGGTATAGACTGTTGTGCGGTAAAAATTAGTTCGTTATTTAACATGGTGATATATCTTTACATATTGGAACAGAATTGTCAAATTTATATTTTCGTAACTGTTTGAATTAAATGTATTACGCAACCGAGTTGATTTAACTGAAATGCATGTTAATTCTTAAACGAAGTAAAGAGAAGGTCCCTGTGCTCTCAAGCACGTGTTTCACACGACACGATAGCACGTGATTTAGCGGTAGTGATGACATATTTGTTTATATGACTTTTATCACTGACCTTGTTTTGAACTGGATTAGTCATATATCGCCATTCGAAGATGTGTTGTGCCGAGTGCGAGAGCTAAATTATTTTATTGTTCGTTCATTGCGTGTGTACTTATTATATGTATAATGGCAGAGTGTACCGCCAGTTTTTCGCTAAATATCATAAGGGAAAGCCTTTACAAAGCTGCGAAAAAAGAATTGTGGTGCATGCACAGAGAAGAACCCGTCTTTGTCAGTGAGAGAAGACGAACAGCTGTGCTCTGAACTTAAGGTGTGAGTGTTAGATCCGTAGGAACATCGCGACATGAAACTGAGACAACAGGAAAGCTTACCACTCCAGGGGCGATATTGCTGTGTGGCGAAGACGTTACTTAAGGACAATCAGTCTGTACCAAAATACGAATCGCAAATATACTACCTTGACGAGACTTGGGTGAATGAAAGACACACATGTATGACGAGACACGACTTTTAAGACTGAAAGCATTCTTGCAAGGTATGTGTGCTAGTTTTCCCAGTGGAAAAGGCCGAAAGCCTTTCATTATAAACTTGTTTCAGTTTCATTGCTCATTCATTCAGTTTCAACTTGCTCAGGTTCATTATAAACTTGTATTTTTGCATGCATTCATATTCCTATTTGTATGATTTTATCTATCTTCCTGGCAATTATTATGACGTTTAATGCAGGTTTAAATGTGACGGGAAGGTACCGCCTATGGCGTATGACGCGAAAGCATTAGGTAATTAGGGTGAGGGGGAAGGTAGTTGCACGCGGAGTGATACATATCAGCGGGGCAAGGTTATATGAAACAGAGATTAGATACGATGTTGTTATGGTTTGTTTACACGTCTTTGCAGTTCACTTGTGTATTCCATTAATATATTTAAAATTAAAGCAGTTATGGGTTTCACTGAGATTTCAGGTAGCTACTAATCGGATTTCTACACTTACTTAACTTTCTCTATCTAATATGTATGCTTCATGTTAATCCAGAAAAATATTTACTGACATAGCTTTTTTAATATTTCATTATAGGTACAAGGGGTATAGAGGAGGTTAAATCTAGAGTTATTTAAAAGTTTCTTGCTGTGTTCTGGGGTTCAGATCCCATTCCCCATCTATTGAATATCGATAGCAAAATTAAATAAAAGGAGGAAATTATTAAAGAGTTCAAATCAGTAATAACTTATATTTCGGAAATTGTTAGTGAAACAAAAGAGCTGTTTCAGATAAATCAAGATTTATGCTGTGAATTATGTATATTAAGTATATCATTGTTTATATTTTGTACAACATTGTATAAGATCCTTTCCGAATAAAGAAGATTATAAGCTTTTTCCCAGGATATTCAATATGTATGAGCTACTTGGCTGTCATGCATATGTTTTAAACTTATGGTATTTTAATAAAAATCGTTTGATAAAGCAATAAATTTGGAAACATTTTTCAGGCTTGTGCTGGAACGTTCCTCAAAAATATTTCTGTCGTATTTTTGGAATCTACTGAACTAAAATCGTTGTGTATGTGTGCGTAAGACCGGCAGTCGGGTTGGCCGGCTCTGGCCCATCTAATGCGGCTGTTACGCCATATGTTACTTTTTACTGAACTCAATTACCCTGTTTTACATTTATTACACTTTTCATTTTCAAGTTAGGTTTTTCAGATATACACAGTACACTGAAGAGATCTCAAAACATGTATTTCTGATAATTTCAGAGCACTATATCTGCATGGAATAACATACTTCTACCTATTAGGTAATAGTACGTTTAACTCATTTAAGGATTAATTAGATTACATCTGTGCGGAATCGAACCAGATCCCATGCGCAATAATTGAGTGAAATCCCATTACATCTTGTAAAAGAACATATAAACATGTTGACAGTGTTTCGGTCATTGCCCTGTATCCCAGTAGCTTTATATTCCGCTCCTAATTGTAATAAAAACAAAACAACAGCGTGTTTATTTCCTTGTTTCGGTTTACAATCGGCTTCATTTATATCGCAGCAGGTTTCCTTTAACCAATAAAACTTCAACGCCCTTAACGTCGGTTTCAAAATATTCCATTACGTTCTCAATTTGAAGATTCTGAAATTTGTGCCAATTTCTAGTACATTTTAATATTTAACCATTAGTGCATATCAGTGCAGTAACTCCCTAATGCCCGATTTCACCAACTGATGTTAAAATCGACGTTAACAAATGTAACGTAACAATTGTCAGAGCGCTAAAACTAATGTTAAATTTCTTGCATTTCACCAACCTGCCTTCTTAAAATGTTAAAAAAACCTGTTTTAACGCCAAGAAACTTTAAATATCACAGCTATGGATGATTTTCTGAACGTACTCCGATGCGCTTTTGTTTTCATTTTCGTCTGCATAAATGGCGGATGAACAAAACCATAAATAAAGTCGCGAGACAAATTTCTCATCCACGGAGAAAGATTTTTTATTTGAAATGGTGAAGAAGTGTAAGGATATCGTGGAAAATAAGAGGACAGATGCGGTGAATGTAAAATAGAAAGATGTCGCGGGGAAAATATTGGAAACGAATTTAATTCAAATGCATGTGTCACTACTACAAGCTCCAAACAACTTGTCAGTATTACGTAAACTTAAAACGAGGTGCGAAGGACAAGTGCCTTAAACGTTTCAAGACGGGAGGTGAACAATGTATTATCCACATAATTCAGTGAATTATAAAATCGCAA
This sequence comes from Mantis religiosa, assembly GCA_030765055.1. Lineage (NCBI taxonomy): Eukaryota > Metazoa > Arthropoda > Insecta > Mantodea > Mantidae > Mantis > Mantis religiosa. The sequence goes on from CM060955.1 coordinate 40,010,645, forward strand.
GGTTATTGATACTTGAAGCAAAGGCGAGATCGCCATATTCCTTTCGATGCATATTCTAACCTCTCTTGTACTTCCGCACTAACCTTCATAGCAACATGTTTCGACAGTCTATACCTCCGTAAAACAATTTTCTTCGGATAGTTCGTCAAAATGATTTCTCCTCATAGGCCGTACTCTATTACGAATGCCATTTAGACGGTCTTAAATATAGCAATTCGACATCAACAGCTGTGTTCATGCTCGCCATTTTGACTATTACAATTGTTAAGGAATTAACATTAGAAATTCGGCTTGTTAGTTTAACAAGAGATTTAACACGGGTGTGACGCTAACACTTGTTGGTTAAATGCAATTTTTGTTTTAACTATTGCTAAACTCATGTTAAGTCTTAACATTTGTTGGTGAAATCGGGCATAAGAACTAGAAATCTGTAGTAGGCTCTGCTTTTAAACTATTCTTTCTGCCTATTTAACAAAAAATAAATATAAAAATTCAGCAGCAAAAGCTACTTTAAAAGCCACTGCACAGTAGACTGTACAATAAACATCTGATGTATTACTTTCATATGACTTTCTCTATTCTCTTTCACTCTTAATTCTTTAATCGTTCCATGTAAAGGAATGTTTGGGTAGGGAATCTTTTTAAAAAGCCATGCATTGCATGTTACAAAGCTGCTTATTAAACTTAAGTACCCAATTTTCTATTTATCCGAAATTTATATTTTGAGCTCTCTGTGCATAGACATATATACGCACATACATACATGCATACACACACTAGGGCCTTCTTCCAATTTTTATCGTGCAATTCCGATGAATCTCGATATCGAAGTGTCGATTGGAATGCAATATCTTCTCTACTTATTAAATATGTAACATAAAAATGAAAAGAAAACCTTACCCTACACACGACTAGTGTGGAAGAAATGATTATTTCCATCAGTTTACCTGAAAAACACAGTGGTTTAACAACGAAGCCTGGGACTTCAGTACCCACAGCATAGTAAGTCGCTACAAAATGTGCGTGTTTCATTGTATTGTATATGAGAACTCCTAGTGGTTTACCGGGAAAACATGAGTCATTTGGAGAATTTAATGTCATATCGGCATGTTGGTCATGGTAGCTCAGATGGTTAGAGCAACCGCACGGAGAGCGGGAGATCCGTGCTTCAAATCCTGGCTATGGCATTACATTTTTCAGTCTGGCTCTACTCATTCAAACCTTAGCCTACACACGGCTGGTGTGGAAGAAATGATTATTTCCATTAAAATACTTAATTTATATAACAAAATTATCACTTAATCAGAATTATATCTGAGGAAAAACTCTTACAAAAATATAAGGGAATCAGCTTCTGCAATAAATTAATATAAATATTCTGGTTTGACAAACCATACTTATCGGAACATTTTTTCTCGCATCTTTCACCTCGTTTATCGTTAGGATTGCTTTTTGTTAGGCCACTCTTAAGGATACCCATCCTACAATCTACAATTTCGCTTGGATTGTCTTTAAACTTTTAACATAATTATTTCAGTATTAAGAATAGTTCACAGACAAATTTTCACTCCTTTGTGTAATATAGTTCTTGTTATATTAATATATTTATAGTGTTTTATTGACACTTAATTAAACTGTTCCACATGAGGAAATTTTAGTTTCAGAAAAATAATACTTCCCGGTTATACTCATAAATACGAGGGCTGTTCAATAAAGAATGATCACAATTTTTTTGACAACGTACCTTTACTCATCCTCATAATTTTGATGGCATTTCTCAAAATGGGCTCCCCTGAATGTGATGCACTTGTCCCAGCGTTTCTGCCAGTCTACAAAGACATGCCGGAAACCATTTTTGAGAGATCCTTCACAATCACCTCCGCAGCCTTCACCACTGCTTCTGATGATGGATAATGCCTCCCACGAAGGCATTTCTTCAAGTTAGGGAATAGAAAAATGTCACATGGGGATAAATCCGGACTATAGGGAGGGTGAGAGATGCACTTCACGTTAATTTTTGCAAGATATTATGCAGCCGCGCATTATCGTGGTGCAGCATCCAGCCTGCTTCACGGAAATGTGGTCTTTTGCATCTGATATGGACTTGTAATATTTTCAGGACATTCCTGTAGTATTGTCCAGGTACTGATGTGTGTGCAGGTACAACATACTGATAAACCATTCCATGAATATCAAAGAATTAGATGACCATAAGTTTCCCAACAGAACCAACCACTTTTGCTTTTTTTGGAGGTTGGTGATGAAGGAGATTTCCACACTGAGCTTTGCTATTTGCTCTCAGGATGAAAATGATGTAACCAAGTTTCATCAGCAGTGACTACGTTTGAAAGGAACTCCGGATCTTCCTCTAACATCAACTTTAATTGCATGTTACGTACATTGCAGCGGTAGGCGATACTGAACATGTCTGAACTTGCCTGGTTCTCACAGGCGGGAACCAGGAGTACCAACAATGACGTGTTTGTTTCACATTAAGCTAATAGAATATAATACGATTGAATTCTAATGCGAAAATTATGACCGTAAAAATTATGATCATTCTTTATTGAACAACCCTCGTACATTATTAGTATATTTGTGAAATGAAATTTTAATCTGACCCTTGGTTTAGGATAAAAATGTTCAATTCTCCTTTCATTAACTTTAATATTTTCTTGTGAAATATGTGCTTTGTTATTTAATTGCACAAACACTAGTAACTTATAAAAATCACATCATCAATTCCCTTTGGAACTGTTTTTATCCAAGCACAAAAATTTTCAAGTGTCCAGTTTGAAAGTTAGTGGAGTAATTTATATTTTGAAAAGCGCTGAAAATTAAACAAAGGAGAAAATCACCAAAATAGGTGATATAAAGCACTGTACCCACTTAAATAGTCATACGCCACAATTTTTAAAGGGTTGCATGTCATTAAAAATAATAGGAAATTGAAGTACAGGGATTACTCTAATTAGGCAAGGAAAAACATTGTCAAGTTCTGTAATTTTCGACTAATTTTCACGGATGGATATTCTTAAAATAATGAACACGGAACTATTTATATTTTATGTCAAAAGATATTGAGAAAACAAGTCCATTCGTGCTGTAAAACCTTAAAATTGCTTCGTACCACATAGTTTTTCCCTGCCGTTGCGTAGATATCTTATTTTCTTTCCTCTCTTTTTCATGATAGTACTTCTGAAGCACTTTTTGCTACACTCCAGAAGAATATGTCAAATTTCTTATTGATGCAGCCAAAGTGCATTCCATCAAAGGATTTTGAAACTTCGCCCTTTTTTTCTTTCCTTCTTTCTTTCTCTGTTTTTCTCTGTCTTTCGTTCTTTCTGCTTCATTACGCCCGCGAGAGAATGAAGGCAGCTAAACACTTAGCACAAACGAAATACAATGAGACTCCACGTAAAAAAAAAAAAAAAAAAAAAAAAATAATAATAATAATAATAATAATAATAATAATAATAATAATAATAATAATAATAATAATAATAATGATAATAATAATGATAATAATAATAATAATAATAATAATAAATAATAATAATGATAATAATAAAGATGATGATGATGATGATGATGATGATGATGATGATGATGATGATGATGATGATGATGATCATGATGATGATGATGATGATGATGATCATGATGATGATGATCATGATGATGATCATGATAATAATAATAATAATAATAATAATAATAATAATAATAATAATAATAATAATAATAATAATAATAATAATAATAATAATAATAATAATAATAATAATAATAATAATAATAATAATAATAATAATAATAATAATAATAATAATAATAATAATAATAATAATAATAATAATAATAATAATAATAATAATAATAATAATAATAATAATAATAATAATAATAATAATAATAATAATAATAATAATAATAATAATAATAATAATAATAATAATAATAATAATAATAATAATAATAATAATAATAATAATAATAATAATAATAATAATAATAATAATAATAATAATAATAATAATAATAATAATAATAATAATAATAATAATAATAATAATAATAATAATAATAATAATAATAATAATAATAATAATAATAATAATAATAATAATAATAATAATAATAATAATAATAATAATAATAATAATAATAATAATAATAATAATAATAATAATAATAATAATAATAATAATAATAATAATAATAATAATAATAATAATAATAATAATAATAATAATAATAATAATAATAATAATAATAATAATAATAATAATAATAATAATAATAATAATAATAATAATAATAATAATAATAATAATAATAATAATAATAATAATAATAATAATAATAATAATAATAATAATAATAATAATAATAATAATAATAATAATAATAATAATAATAATAATAATAATAATAATAATAATAATAATAATAATAATAATAATAATAATAATAATAATAATAATAATAATAATAATAATAATAATAATAATAATAATAATAATAATAATAATAATAATAATAATAATAATAATAATAATAATAATAATAATAATAATAATAATAATAATAATAATAATAATAATAATAATAATAATAATAATAATAATAATAATAATAATAATAATAATAATAATAATAATAATAATAATAATAATAATAATAATAATAATAATAATAATAATAATAATAATAATAATAATAATAATAATAATAAGCATAACGTCTGCATGTTTATATGTGTATCTGTGAAGTGCATAGCTCAAATAACGAAAATCGGTTAAATACCAAACTTCGTATTTATATCTTCCTAAAAAGCGGCACGAAGATTTTCAAAACAATCCAAAGTACGCTTTACATGAAAAATTTTGACCTGCTTAAAAGTAGGCCCTAACAGTTTTAAACAAATTAACATACCTTTAAGATATTTTCATAGCAGAAAAACAGCATATATTGAACTTTCCCATAATGGTAAGCTGCACAAAAGGAAAATATACTAAACGAGAAATGTGTACGTTGTCAAGGCACACAGTTTTTGACAAGTATTTCCTTTAATACTTCCTTTTTTATGTAGTTAAGCAAATCTGGGGTGTTCCTTGTTATGATGTACATTTTCGAGTACTTCTATTTTTCTCAAACACTTAATATCTGTTTCTTATTGGTCATATAAAAATAAACGATATCGTTAACAAAAATTAGCGATCAGCTCTTAGAAGGCAACTATCGCTTATCCACAATAAATATTCATATTCCCATTTTACCTATAAGGAATTATAAAATAAAAACGTTTCTACAAATTTCTATGTCGATTAATGTAAAGTAAGTAAGAGTATTGGCGTTTGTAAGATTAGTTCGTAGAAGAGTGAGGAGAGAAGTCATGTGAATATTATCTCATGATATTTTAATAAGATTATTGAGAAATAAAATGAAGTGCTATCATCAAGATCTGATATGTATTTATCAGTAATTTCGCTTTTGGGTTGTGATGTTCACACACGCACGCGCACGCGCACGCGCACGCGCACACGCACACGCACACGCACACGCACACACACATACACACACACTCACACACATACACACGCGCGCTTTTTTTCTAAATATGCTTCTTGCTGAATAAAAAGGCCCTAAAATGTGTGTTTTTTGGTGAAATGTTGTCATAGAGTTTCTGGAGAGAATTCAATAGCTTTCTATGTATCTTCCAGGTGCATAATAGAGAAAACAAAAATATAACAAACTCCCCAATAAATAAGCTTCAAGATTTATTCCGATTAACTAAGTATCTCACCCTCGTTTACCTGATACCATTAGCGTTTATTACACGTTAAAGGAACATCCCATGTCACCGATTCCACAACAGATCTGCTTGACATTAGCATGTATTGTACCCATCATCATCATCATCATCATCAACTTGTACTCGTCCTAATGACGTCATTACCCTGCCTGTCTGTTTATGTTTATTTACTCCACAATGGTACAAAACAGACAATGCCGTATTACAGATACATACACAGCCATTCAAGCATGTAAATTAGCTCACTCGGATGCGATGTGTGGGAGACTACATAAATATTCAGTAGAAGAGAAAAAGAAAAATGCTAAATAAAATTAAAAACATTCTGGCTGATAAACATGAAAGTGTTAGTGCATAGCTATTCAGGCTTATTTTTTAGACGAATAAAATACCACAGATGTTTTGAACAGTTTATACAGTTCGTTCCTTATATTGCCGGGCCGTGGATCACAGGTCGCATCCTCCGTGCACTGTGTTATACGTCAGGGACTTTTCCGTTCTAAAACTCTTACATTTTTTACTCATTAATGACAGTAACATGCACTAACCTTGTTATAATTTGTGTTCAAGGTGTCTATTGAGACACTGCTGTCATTCCTGGTCGTCACAAACTCACTGTAGGGTTGCAATTACACAAGTATGAACAAGGGTGTTTGAAACACAATTTAACTGCTGTGCAAACACGTTTCAAACGTTTCTTTAGAAAAAATTCCAATGATACACCATTCGCTAATCCTTTCCTTTGTTGGAACATTTCCTTTTTCGCTTCTAAAATTTAGGCATAACGATTTTGCTGTTCTAAACTTATTAAATAAATGTGTAAACGTTTCTCTAACTAAAATTGAAATATCACGGAAGTCATACTGAAATTGCTGTATACATGTGTGCTCACAATTTTGATATAGCACATCTTACAGGTTCTTTGTATTGAACAAATGACTATTGAAGTCATTTCAGTGAACAAATAAAAGTAATGTAATTTAACACAACGCAGTTGTCTTAATTAACCTTCACTATTCAGAAGCACAGTGTAAAAACTCCATTCCTTACAACTCGAATTGAATGTAGCAACTGACAAAGTATAACTGAGCGGTTAAATGGGTTATTCTCACCTCTAACTGCTTCAGTTCACTGCAGCGAACGCCACACATCGTCAGAGAAAGGCATTGTTCTTCTTCGCGTCTAATTGTCCAGAATTTTGTGGAACCTTCCTACCTTTTGGTATGAATCACTGGAACAACTTAGTAGCATTGTACTAAGAACATCCTTCATGGGTATGTGTATTTTTTTTTATTTATTTATTACTCGGCATGCTGCGTTACATCGTAACAATACATGTATTCCTTAAACTTATTACAACGAGTTGTAGTAATTACAATTTTTACAAGTGTTACAAGTTCTCATTATATGATACAATATTTTTGTTATGCTTTTACATTTTTTCAAAGTCTATTTTATTTATGAATTTTAAAAATTGTTTTTGGTAGTGCTTGATTAGATCACTGTTTGTTGCCGGCCACTGTCCACCCCTCAGTCTAATGTTTTGTTTGTTCAGAAGAGGACAGTTGTATATTAAATGATCCACTGTTTGGTTTTGTAGTTCACATTTGCACATTGCACTTTCCGATATTTTGAATCTGTTGTAGTAGTCCCTTGTCTTCCCATGTCCAGTTAGGATGGCGGTAGTCTGTCCGTTGAGTGGGATGCTCATTTTTAGTCGTTCTTGCACAGAAGGGAAGAACTTTTTGCTGATTCTTCTATTTGTTGTTTTCTCCCATTGGTCTTGCCACCTTCACAGTCCTTTCTCTTCTGCCTCCTTGATTATGTGTGTCCTAGGTATCTCGTTGTAGATAATCTCCCCGTTGTCTTCCTGTGCAGCCTCCTTTGCCGTCTGGTCTGCTATTTCGTTCCCGCGTAGTCCCGCGTGTGCCTTTACCCATTTTATGTGGATGGTCCAGCCGTTGTCCTGCAGATGCTTGATCTTGACCATTATTTCTTCTATTATTTTGCTTCGGATTTGACTGTTCTTAAGAAGATCTACTGTGATCTGGCTGTCCGTGTTCACTATGACTAATTTATTTCCCACTGTAAGCTGTAAGCTGTTATCGGCTATTGCTCGAAGTCCCTCTAGAATTGCTATCTGTTCTGCTTGGTTATTAGAGCAGCACTCACCGAGTTTATACTTGAGCTTTCTAACCTCTTCCCCGTTTTGGAAAATTACTGCTGCTCCGACTTTTCCGTTTATCTTGTTTCCGTCGGTATAAATCTCTATGTTGTACTGTATGTCTTCCTGCGCTTCTTGAACACGCATTCTCTCTGAAGGATGTGGCCACTCGCTTAGTTTCGGGAATTCTTTTAGTGTCGATTTTTCATTTTTGAATTTATGCATCTCTAGTACTTCCTGAATCTTTATATTAATTGGCTTGATTGCTGCCAAAACACAGGACGCTTCGTATGACACAGTTCTATATGCTTTGGCAATTTTTATGTTCATTAGTCTTTGTACGCGTTGATATTTGAGCATGTTCTCTCTTTCTAGGATCGCTTCGTCTGTGCACTTAACCAGGCATACCTAAATTAAAATATTTACTAAAACACTCTAATGAATTCAAAGTTTCACTGAACAACATAAACTACAGATATTCCAAAAATTATTCGTTTAATCATAGCACAAAGAATACAACAAGCCCAATCAGAAAAATATTGATAAGAAACGATCAATAACTATTTCCTTACATCGGTTGATATCTAGATCTAAAAATAAAACACAGTTTGGGTTCATACGTTGCTTAGTTATTGAACAGCTCTACGTGGTTTAAAATCATGTCCCATTTGATGTCAAACAAGTATTCGAATAGTAAACATGATCCAAGGCATGGTACCCCGCTGACACACACCCCTTCCCTTTTCTTATGCAGTTGTGTTTCATCCACTGTCATTGACAGTTCTATGTCTGTTTTCAAAGCCATTTACTGTTGTTTAAATAATGTGCTGTAACGATATGTTTTAGTTAGAACTTTTTATATGAATATTGTTTTCTGATATGACTTAGTAAGCCATGAAATGACAGTATTAAAAACAAATATATGTGTAATTTTGTGATTGGCCGTAGTAATAATTGAATTACGTAATGCGGTGACGTAGCAGTACATCGGCCAATCACAAAATTAATAGAGGAGTAACGACAGTTACGGAAAATCAATAATCTTGAGATAAATATATGTTCTTCAGTCTTGTTTCATGGCGATAAAAACATGTTGCGGTGAATATAATTGTAAAGGAAAGTTAATAACCTTCAAAAAAGAGTTATTCGGTATTCGTAATAGTGACGAGTGGACGTTAGATTATACAATCAAATTAAATAATATATCAAACTCAATCATCAAGAAACAATTTGACCTGAAATGATTAAGATGGACGGTCACAAAGATGGCTCCCAACTTTGGGGCTGATTAATCATCGAGAAACCATTAAGCTGGAAAATGGAAAAACGCTACAATGGGTCAAAAACAACATGAAACTACAAAAGAAGAGAGAGAAATTTGCAACACGTTATTTAAAAAAGAAAATCTTTTCAAGAATTTGGAGAAACAATTGGAAGATCTACCAGTACAGTGAAAACTATTATATACAGGTTTGATCAAAACAAAACTTACGAAAATCAATCAAGAAACGGTCGTCCTACAGTTCTATGTGAAATGGAGAAGCGACAGTTACTTATAGAAGTCAGAAATGTCCTAAACTAAGTGCTTCAAAACTTGCTACTGCAGTTCAAACACACACAGGAAAGTCAGTTTCAGCATAAACTATCAGAAACGTACTTTATGAAGCTGAGTCTGGAGGCCAAACAACCCCTAGGAAACCATATATCCGTAAAATCAACAGAAAGAAGCGAGCTGCTTTTGAAAAAGAACCTAAATACCATGTGTTTGATTTCTGACGAGAGTCAATTTGACCTCTTTTAAGTCAAAAAGGCGAGTAATAGTGCGGAGAAAAGAGAATTGTGAGCGTGAGGAGTAAAATATAACAACTTCAGTTAAACTTGGATGCGGTTTTGTACTAGTCTGTGGCTTCATGAGTGAAAATGGTGTGGGGGATTTGTGTTTTATTGATGAAATTACAAACCATAAGGTAACAACAAATTTTCCAGAAGTGTAAGTAATATGGGTGTTTCTGAGGGTTATATTTTCACACAAGATAATGACCCAAAACACACAGCTCTAGATGCAAGGCTATGGTTGTTGTATAATACTCCACGATGGATGCCGACACCACAGCAATCCCCAGACATAAATCCAATAGAGAATTTGTGGAGTATACTGGACAAAAATATTAGGATTCGTCAGATAGCTAATATAAAGGATCTAAAGAACGCTCTGCTAAATGAATGACGTAAAATTAGTGGAAACAACACAATCTTTGTTGAAATCCATGCCAAGGAGAATGCAAGAGATTATAAAGAGGAATGGAGGGCCTACTAAGTACTAACCGTAACATTCTACACCCTTTCCAGTATGCAGACGAATACTTGTTTTGCATCCTATATTGCATATCTTTACTTTTGAATGTTTAACTATGTTTATACGAATAAATACATACATACTTAAACATAAACGCACGAATTAGACGAATACTTTCTAGAGTAGCTGTATATGGAATAAAATGCCTCACTTAAAAAATAATTAATGTAATTTTATTACTTTTACTATCTTTCAGCACACTTGATTTAGAAATTTCCTAAACGAAACAATCAAAAACTTTCAATTCGTATATAGTATACATTATAATTTATTATTATTATCCTCATCATCATCATCATCATCATGATTATTGTTATTGTTATTGTTATTGTTATTATTATTATTGTTATTATTATTGTTATTATTATTATTATTATTATTATTATTATTATTATTAATTATTATTATTATTATTATTATTATTATTATTATTATTATTATTATTATTATTATTATTATTATTATTATTATTATTATTATTATTATTATTATTATTATTATTATTATTATTATTATTATTATTATTATTATTATTATTATTATTATTATTATTATTATTATTATTATTATTATTATTATTATTATTATTATTATTATTATTATTATTATTATTATTATTATTATTATTATTATTATTATTATTATTATTATTATTATTATTATTATTATTATTATTATTATTATTATTATTATTATTATTATTATTATTATTATTATTATTATTATTATTATTATTATTATTATTATTATTATTATTATTATTATTATTATTATTATTATTATTATTATTATTATTATTATTATTATTATTATTATTATTATTATTATTATTATTATTATTATTATTATTATTATTATTATTATTATTATTATTATTATTATTATTATTATTATTATTATTATTATTATTATTATTATTATTATTATTATTATTATTATTATTATTATTATTATTATTATTATTATTATTATTATTATTATTATTATTATTATTATTATTATTATTATTATTATTATTATTATTATTATTATTATTATTATTATTATTATTATTATTATTATTATTATTATTATTATTATTATATTATTATTATTATTATTATTATTATTATTATTATTATTATTATTATTATTATTATTATTATTATTATTATTATATTATTATTATTATATTATTATTATTATTATTATTATTATTATTATTATTATTATTATTATTATTATTATTATTATTATTATTATTATTATATTATTATTGTTATTGTTACTATTATTGCTATTGCTATTGCTACTGTTACTGTTACTATTATTATTATTATTATTATTATTATTATTATTATTATTATTATTATTATTATTATTATTATTATTATTATTATATTATATTATTATTATATTATATTATTATTATTATTATTATTATTATTATTATTATTATTATTATTATTATTATTATTATTATTATTATTATTATTATTATTATTATTATTATTATTATTATTATCATTATTAATTACTATTATCATTATCATTATCATTATTGTTATCATTATCATTATTATTATTATTATTATTATTATTATTATTATTATTATTATTATTATTATTATTATTATTATTATTATTATTATTATTATTATTATTATTATTATTATTATTATTATTATTATTATTATTATTATTATTATTATTATTATTATTATTATTATTATTATTATTATTATTATTATTATTATTATTATTATTATTATTATTATTATTATTATTATTATTATTATTATTATTATTATTATTATTATTATTATTATTATTATTATTATTATTATTATTATTATTATTATTATTATTATTATTATTATTATTATTATTATTATTATTATTATTATTATTATTATTAATGGTCGATAAATGAAATGGGTGAAGTGATGCACAAGTAAGCCTGGGGTCCATAGAGCTTAGAATTACCTGACATTCGTCTATCAGGAGAAGGGAAAACCCCAGAAAAACCTTACCCAGATAACTCACAATAACCGAGATTCAAACGCGGGATCTCTTGAACGTCAGGCAGACACGCTGCCATCTACGCTACCAAGGCGAAAATATTATAATATACATTTCAAAATTTTCACATCCATAGTTTTATACAAGGAGAATATTAAGAATATAAATGAGGAGTCGTTGTTTAAAATTATCTCGAAATCTACTCATACGTACTTCTCAACTTACACTTCGTTTTGTAATTTTAATAGTTCTGGGAATTAGCATAGTTTCTTAAAAAACTGAGCAATGCAAAATGTGTATAAAGGTGTATCGAAGGAAATAGAAAAGTCTGCAACAACCGACACTGAGGTTTAACGCCCTTTCCGGACAAGTACTACCGGACGGTTGCTGCGCCCTCCACCTCTGCCCAGCACAGACGTCACGAATGGATTGCTATACTGGTTTCTGGTAGTGGTCAAAGCCCATAACGGGAGGTATGTGTGGGCCTTGCAAACAAAATTTAATCACCACTGAGACGTAATGAAATATATAAGTGTGCAATGTTTGTTATCTAGATTAAGGTACTGGGAAGTATTTTGGATGACTTTTCCGCATAAATACGAGGGCTGTTTAATAAAGAATGATCACATTTTTTTTTTTCTTTTTTGACAACACATACGAGTATTTACTCATAATTTTGATGACCCTTCTCAAAAAGTCTCCCCTGAATGCGATACACTTGTCCCAGTGTTTCTGCCAGTCTTCAAAGATATGCTGGAAACCATTTTTTGAGAGATCGTTCTAAATTGCCTCCACAGCCTTTAACGATTGCTTCTGATGATGGATAATGCCTCCCCGAAGGCGTTTCTTCAAGTTAGGGAATAGAAAAAAGTCACATGCGGCTGAATCCGGACTGTAGGGAGGGTGAGAGATGCACTTCTTGTTGATATTTGTAAGATATCCAGCAACAACATTCGCAGTATGCGGCCACGCATTGTCGTGGTGCAGCATCCAGCCTGCGTCACGGAAATGTGGCGCCTGATATGGACTTGCAATGTTTTCAGGACAACCCTGTAGTATTGTCCAGTTACTGATATGTGTGCAGGTACAACATGCTGATAAACCATTCCATGAATATCAAAGAATGAGGTGATCATAACTTTCCCAGCAGAAGCAACCACTTTTGCTTTTTGTGGGGCTGGTGATGAAGGAGATTTCCATACTGAGCTTTGCTGTTTGCTCTCAGGATCAAAATGATGTAGCCAAATTTCGTGAGCAGCGATTACGTTTGAAAGAAACTCCGGATCTTCCTCTAATCAGACCTGCATGCGAATGTCCTTTTGTTCGGGAATCAAGAGTCTTGGAATCCATCGCTTACAAACACGTCTCATGTGTAATGTTTCTGTCACCAACGTGTGGGTAGCACACAATGAAACGTTCAGTATTTCAGAAAGTGATCTTAAGGTAATTTGCCGATCCTCTCTCACAATGGCAGCAACAGTGTTGATGTTTACTTCCGTAAGAGCAGTAACTGGAGTCCAGGTCCACTTTCGATTGAAATGGATTGTCTCCCCTCTTTAAACATTTTAAACCACCTTCTAGCTGTGCTGTAGGGAAGCACAGACTCTCCATAGGCCTCCTGTAACATTGTATAGGTTTCAACTGAAGATTTGTTGAGATAAAAGCAGAATTTCAAAGCCGCATATTGTTCCTCGCGTGTTACCTCCATTGCAGTGGTAGGCGATACTGAACATGTCTGAACTTTCCTGGTTCTCAAAGGTGGCAACCAGGATTACGAACAATGAAACTACTATAGTGTATTTGTTTAACATTAAGCTAACAGAATATAATAAGATTGGATTTTAGTGCGAAAAATTATGACTGTAAAAAAATTATGATCATTATTTATTGAACAGCCCTCGTATATCTTCAAAACAGAATATCTTGGTGTCACAATTTTTATCATACGTTTAATAACACTTACGTATTAACTTAAGAATAAATCGAGATCTCCAGGATAACATTATAAATAATTTTTGTGTGCAACGATTTAACATCAATGTTTCGTTTTTAGGTACATTTAACTCAAAAAGTATAAAAAGTTTGCGTTTATTTGTATATATTAAGTATTTCCTCTGTGGTGAAAGATTTGTAGTGAAATTGAACGTTTTTATAAAAACGTCTTACTTTAAAGTTTTCACCACAAACTATATTAAGTTTTGACATTTGTTTGAAGAAATTATTCTTTTTATATAATGTACCTAGGTGAAGGAGTAAACTTATTTTGAATATGTATGTATACTCCATTATCAGTCACATGTACAAACATTACCCAAGAATTAGTGTTTCATATTCTTTAATTTGCAAATGTTATTGAACGCGTAAAAAGCTTTTTGGCTCTAAGACAGGCAGTAATATTCCCCTTTGAAGATCTGGCATATCTACACTCCTGGAAATTGAAATAAAAACACCGTGAATTCAATGTCCCAGGAAGGGGAAACTTTATTGACACATTCCTGGGGTTAGATACATCACATGATCACACTGACAGAACCATAGGCACATAGACACAGGCAACAGAGCATGCACCATGTCGGCACTAGCACCGTGTATATCCACCTTTCGCAGCAATGCAGGCTGCTATTCTCCCAAGGAGACGATCGTAGAGATGCTGGATGTAGTCCTGTGGAACGGCTTGCCATACCATTTCCAGCTGGCGCCTCAGTTGGACCAGCGTTCGTGCTGGACGTGCAGACCGCGTGAGACGACGTTTCATCCAGTCCCAAACATGCTCAATGGGGGACAGATCCGGAGATCTTGCTGGCCAGGGTAGTTGACTTACACCTTCTAGAGCACGTTGGGTGGCACGGGATACATGCGGATGTGCACTGTCCTGTTGGAACAGCAAGTTCCCTTGCCGGTCTAGGAATGGTAGAACGATGGGTTCTATGATAATTTGGATGTACTGTGCACTATTCAGTGTCCCCTCGACGATCACCAAAGGTGTACAGCCAGTGTGGATATCGCTCCCCACACCATGATGCCAGGTGTTGGCCCTGTGTGCCTCGGTCGTATGCAGTCCTGATTGTGGCGCTCACCTGCACGGCGCCAAACACGCTTACGACCATCATTGGCACCAAGGCACAAGCGACTGTCATCGCTGAAGACGACACGTCTCCATTCGTCCCTCCATTCACGCCTGTCGCGACACCACTGGAGGCGGGCTGCACGATGTTGGGGCGTGA
Organism: Mantis religiosa; assembly: GCA_030765055.1. NCBI lineage: Eukaryota > Metazoa > Arthropoda > Insecta > Mantodea > Mantidae > Mantis > Mantis religiosa. The sequence goes on from CM060955.1 coordinate 40,026,208, forward strand.
GCGAAAGATGGCCTAACGCTGCGCGGGACCGTAGCCCAGCTTCATGGAGACGGTTGCGAATGGTCCTCGCCGATACCCCAGGAGCAACAGTGTCCCTAATTTTGCTGGGAAGTGGCAGTGGGGTCCCCTACGGCACTGCGTAGGATCCGACTTTCTTGGCGTGCATCCGTGCGTCGCTGCGGTCCGGTCCCAGGTCGACGGGCACGTGCACCTTCCGCCGACCACTGGCGACAACATCGATGTACTGTGGAGACCTCACGCCCCACGTGTTGAGTAATTCGGCGGCCGGTCCACCCGGCCTCCCGCATGCCCACTATACGCCCTCGCTCAAAGTCCGTCAACTGCACATACGGTTCACGTCCACGCTGTCGCGCCTTGCTACCAGTGTTAAAGACTGCGATGGAGCTCCGTATGCCACGGCAAACTGACTGACACTGACGGTGGCGGTGCCCAAAGGCTGCGCAGCTAGCGCCATTCGACGGCCAACACCGCGGATCCTGGTGTGTCCGTTGTGCCGTGCGTGTGATCATTGCTTTTACAGCCCTCTCGCAGTGTCTGGAGCAAGTATGGTGGCTCTGACACACCGGCGTCAATGTGTTCTTATTTCCATTTCCAGGAGTGTATATATGAAAATGTGGAAAATTAACCGAAGAAAGCGCCCGATAACCCTTAAAACAGACTTAAATGTAAAATAACCTGTTATTGTAGGAACGTGTGTAGAAGAGTGAGTACAGAACATCGTGTGAATATAGCACATCAGCCTTTCTTCAATGTCCCACGGTTTTACAGTAATATAATTGGTAGATACCGATGATACATGAAGTGAAATTATAATCGAGAAGGGTATTATGCGAAGGAAATGTTCCAGGCTGTAGAAGGATTCTCCGTTATTGTGGGTTTCGATGCCCCAAAGTTGCAGCAACATATATAGCAAGTTTCGTGCTGGTATCTCGTTTCCTGTCGTTGGTCTTACTTCGTCGATCTTACCTTCGTCAAAAATAATATGACTTGATGAAGATGATATTCTCCGAAGTTATCAGGAAAATCCTTAATTATACCTCGGCTAGCTTTTAATATTCTTCTGTTATATTCTTACTTACGAGCAATGAAACCTCTAAGTTACAAGGATGGTAACGAGTGAAGAAATCATTAAGATTTTGAATTTGATTTTCGATAAGAAATCAGTCTTTTGTTTATTTCTTTTAACACCAAATCCATTACAATTCTTATCACTAAACTTTATACTATGATCTGAATCAATCTAATACTTCAAATTGATACAAAAAAAAGTTGGGTGGCGTACAATTCCACTTTCCGCTACAGTTTGATACAATAATAAGGGTAGCTCAGGGTAAAGCAATGAGGTTTCACTCAGGGTATGCGTGAGTATGTAGGAGAATGATAGTTTTAATGACACTGGAATGCCGGTTTCAAACTGGTTTAATGACTGCTTCGTTTTATCATAACATCGAACTTGAAGTTGCCGATCAAGGGTTACCAATATATCACTGTTCAGAGTGACTGAAGGTGGAATGCTTATTACTCGATAAACTTAATTCGTTCTTCACGTACATATGAACGGACAAATATCTTTTCTCATCACTTCTGGTCTGCCCTCGACCAAGACAGAAGTGGACTGCCCTAATCGGCCTCACGCCAAAGACTGAATGTCCTCACAGCTGCGCGTGGGTGTATGTGTGACTTTCACTTTCTGGAAGCCCTCTTTTCATACAAATATTCCCTTTGTAACAATATTGTCTATTGTGATTATGCTCATGCCATTATGAAGGGTTCGAAGAATACCTATTCAAACTAAGTCAAGTACTATCCTTTAGAAATCTGCTAAGGACACTATTTCTTACGTTTCTTTTGTTAAAACAACTATTCACCCCAACTGCTATTTGACTCAACTGCCCCTGCACGCGTTGTAACAAAGAACCAACATTCCTTGGAAATCCATCATGATTCTTTACTTATTGCAATCCTTTAATTTCGGTATCAAAATTGAACAAACACTTAAATATTTTCAAACAATTGAAAAAGAGTCGATCTCTTAGGCGTTCCCGAAAGAAAGACAAATTTTCTTTTGGTTTCTACACCAACATTGTTTAATCCTTCGTTACTTTGGCTAACCATATATTACTTTTACATGATTGGCCGATTTACTACTACGTCACTACATTACGTAATACAATTATTATTACAGCCAATCACAAAATTGCATATATTTTTACACATTTTTGTTTGTTTTTCTTGTATAAATTTATAAGTTTTTCAAAACCTTTCTAAATATAAATCGAAACAACTGTTACAAGACCTAGGTTAAGGATACTTCCCTGGAATTTAGCAATTATGAGGAGTGAGAAAAATGTATAAAAGTCCGATCAGGGAAGATCGTCCTGGTGAGATTTCAACCCCAGAATTATAATTTGGAGGTCCACGCTTAATAATCTGAGAAATTTTTGTTGGCCTGTCTCCTTAAATTGTTGTTTATGCTTGAGAACGCAATGAACTACATTCTCTCTCTCTCTCTCTCTCTCTCTCTCTCTCTCTCTCTCTCTCTCTCTCTCTCTCTCTCTCTCTCTCTCTCTCTCTCTCTCTCTCTCTCTCTCTCTCTCTCTCTCGCTCTCTCTCTCTCTTTCTCTCTCTGTCGCAAAGTTTAAATGTAGTGAAACAAATGAAAATCAAATGGTGTCCAAGATCAGCATTCGGAACGATATAATTATATTTATCTTAAATTTCCCTCTTGTTTTGTGTTAGGGAGTCTCTTTGCCATCTCAGATAAGGATTAAACCAAGTTAAGATTATCTAAGATTAGAGACATACACAGCAGGTCGAGAAACAACTAACTTCATTTATTAGCTTCCATAAAAATAAAGCGCAGTTAACGAGGTTTGCACAAAGGGCCTTCCGCTAACTAATAAAGCAAATGATGACACAAACTGTATTTTCCAGAAATATACTTACAGAAACACACCAAAGGGTATAATTAACAGCAAAATATCTTACAAGAAAGTTAGCTGTTGCCTTAATCAAGAAAATCGTTAATTACTTCTGCTGAGGGTTTAAAGGTTCGCTTGTAACGAAAGTGGCAGTGTGAATTTTTCCAATCCGGTTACGCAGTTCAATCTCAGTAAACGAGAAAAGTTGACTGCTTTGGATTTGCCTCTAGTTTACAGTCAACTTTTTTTTTCTCTCACTGAGTCTGGAAGCGGCAGAGTCAGCTCAAAGGACATCCGCTATTCCTAAGGTTGTGTATTTAAAACATATTGAGTAATTTATTTAAATTGACGTTCACTTGGAGCTTGCCACCGGCAAGATTGAGGTCACATTTTTGTGACATCCAGAAAGTGTAATATTCTCGCCTCCGCTCGAAGAGGCGTGAATCTCTCAAGGATGGAAACATTTCTTTCGTTTATACCACACAGCAGCCAATTAAAGAAAGAAAGGAAGGAAGCAAGGAAGAAAGAAAGAAAGAAAGAAAGAAAGAAAGAAAGAAAGAAAGAAAGAAAGAAAGAAAGAAAGAAAGAAAGAAAGAAAGAAAGAAAGAAAGAAAGAAAGAAAGAAAGAAAGAAAGAAAGAAAGAAAGAATGAATGAATGAATGAATGAATGAATGAATGAATGAATGAATGAATGAATAAATGAAGAAAGAAGGAACGAACGGAAGAGTAAATGAAATAAAAAAGAATACAATAAAGAAGAAAAAATGTGTAAAATGTATAGCGTTTAACGCCTGCTTTTACTGCATACGGCACCGTAGACGATGACATTGATGATACATGAGATGAAGAGGGAGCACCGGTGGAATGAGATGGCGGGGGAAACCGGAGATCCCGGAGAAAAATTCCCAGGGCCATGTTGTCCACCAAAAATCTCACTTTGCGGTCGCCTGGTAAAGAAAGAGAGAGAAACAACGGAAGGAAGGAAGAAAGCAGGAAAGAACAAAATAAGGGAGAAAGAACAAAAGAAAGAAGGAATGAAGAAAGAAGGAAGAGAGAAATGAAATAAAAATAAAGAGTGAATAAAAGAAGAAAGGAAGGAAAAAAGGAACGAAGGAATGAATGCAAAAAAACGAAAGAAGGAAGGAAGAGATAAAGGAAGAGATAGAAAAAGAAAGAAGGTGAAAAACAAAGAAGGAGGAAAGGGAGGGAGAGAATGGAGGAAGGGAAGGGGTAATGGGGAGGGGAGGGAAGGAGGGAGAAAGGGAGTGAGGAAGAACTGGAGAAGGAATGGAGGCAGAAGGAAGAGAGGGAGGGAGGGAGGAAGGAAGAGAGGGAGGGAGGGAGGAAGGAAGAGAGGGAGGGAGGGAGGGAGGGAGGAAGGAAGAGAGGGAGGGAGGAAGGAAGGGAGGGAATGGAGGGAGGAAGGAAGGGAGGGAATGGAGGGTGGAAAGTGGGGAAGGGAGGAAAGGGAAGGGAGGGACGTGAGAGAAGGGAAGAGACGGAGTGAAGGGAGGGAAGGGAGGGGGAGGAAGTGAGGGAGGAGTGAGGGAGGATGGAAGGGAGGGAGCAAGAGAGGGATGGAAACATGGAGGAAGGGAAGCAAGAGGCAGGGAGGGAGGAGGAAGGGAGGGAGGGAGTAAGGAAGGGAGTGAGGGAGGAAGGGAGGGAATGGAGGGCAAGAAGTAGGGAAGGGAGGGACGTGTCGGAAGGTAAGAGAAAAGGAAGTGAAGGAAGGGAGAGAAAGGAAGTGAAGGAGGAGGGAGGGAGAGAGAATTGAAGGGAGAGAGGAAGGGAGGAATGAAAACAGGCAGGAAGGGAAGGAGAGAGGCAGGAAGGGAGTCAGGAAGGGAGAAAGGAATGGAGGAAGGAAGGGAAGGTGGGAGGAATAAATGGAGGAAGGAAGCAAGGTGGGAAAGGAGAACGGAAGAACGAAAGAGAGGGAGAGAAAAAGAAAAGAAGAACAGTTTATACTGTAACATAGCGGAAGTAATTCCACTTAATGGATATTATTGGTCCTTTCGAATAACATAATCACAAAACATGAGATCAAATCATATGAATTTTTTTTAAACGATGTGTTGCATTGACATGCGTTTCTCTAATCAGTATTCTACTGTTTCCTGCATATTTTTTTTTTTTTTTTTTTTTTTTTTTTTTTTTTTTTTTTACTGAAGCTTGTATGTACTTTTTGTACATCAAATATATCTTCGGCCGATGCTCTCATTGACACTAGAACCCTGTAAGTGAAATAAGAAGGCAAAATGAAAAGACGGAATATTCCCAGAATTTGCTTGGCGAGTTGGGAAAACCGTGGAAATAAGTTTGGCCACAGTAATCGAACTCACGACCACCAGGACCTTACCGCCTGTGTCATTCCTCTCGGTTATGAGCATATGAATTCAGCACACCAGAATTGTTTTTTTTTTTAAGCGTAAGTGTACAAATCATTTGGAAAGTGAATGGGGGCTCTCAACTGATGCCAGCACTCCGCTGCAAGCAGGTGGATGTGGCCAGACGTGATTAGTTTGTATAATTAGTGTCGCGACGTAGTTTTTTGTGATTCTGGAGAAGATCAGAGACGAGAGCGTGCTTGCGTTCTATTTCATTCCACAAAGCATGATAGTAATTACGCCATCACCTCGCGACTTATCCGGTGTGATGTTTGTTTGAGGAAATTAGTTTCGGCGAAAAAGTTGCTAATTGGAACAGACAGCAAGAAAAATTACTAGCGGAGTAATAAGCAATTTATCTTGGCTTGTCATACTTAGCTAGAATCGGAGATTTCTTTCACATTGCGAAGTCAAAATAAACTTGTAGATACCAGTTTCATTCCGCATCAACAACTCACTCTCTGGAAATATATGGCACAAAACCATCTTGCCAACTTGTGGTTACTATAAACACTTCGGCAATAAGCATGCAATGGTTTAAATAATAAGATAGTTGAATAAAAATAATGAAATCGTAATTCTATAAAATTACTTATAAAGTATCGGATGTGATTCTTAGCTTACGCGCTCTTCTTTAATTAATTAATCTTCTCCAAAGTTAAGGATGGCATGGGTGAATTGTAGCTCAAGTGATACCAGCCTCCATATAGCTTAGAACTACCAGACATTCCTCTTACAATATAAGGAAAAATCCCGGAAGACACCTTTTCCACATAACCTGCTCTAACCGATATTCGAACTACAGGCTTCTTATATGAGAGGCACACAGCTAACAACACACTACAGAGGATCACACCATGGTGAGGTAACACTTAAAAATTCACAACGCCACAATACACAAAATAATTCGAAATTGGCAGCAGATATTTTGAAAAAATCTTCAAGAAAGCCTTCAAGAGTGCTTCAAGAGCGCATCATAACTTACGAAGTGCAAGCATAGAAATTTTACCCATTCATTCACACAGTGGTGCTAGGAGTACTGCCACGAATTTCTGTGGAGACAAGTTAACAGTAAATGTTATGATTAAAAATTTGTAAGATCCATTTTAAACATTAGATTTAACTGTCTTTACTTATTTGTAATATATTTTAAAACATAAATGTCAGTGGCGACTCCTTACTTGCTGATATGCGGATGTAACTTGTTAAAAAATGTGAAGAATAGTCAATGCAGACTGGCTGATTAACCCCAAAATTAACTTATGGAAATTAAAAAGCTGATTAACTAATAAAGAAGTTACGGTAATTGGTTAAAATATAATCTGTGTATGTACCCACATTTTAGTTTGATTTTATTTTTACTTCTTTTCTGTGCTTTGTGACGTAGTGCCTACGACGTCCTCCACGTTTCAGAGAATGTAGCACATAAACAAAGCCTTTGTGGCTATGGGGTTTATTAAATAAATATGAACACATGGTACCCATTTACCTTCCTCTGAGCCTTATAGCAATTATTTATTTACACCCTGTTTACACAGGATGCCAATCTCCGACTGCTACAGCAGCCAGCTACTTTATAATTTATTGCTTGAGACTAAGGAAGAAATAGAAATAATATCAGTGACCCATGGTTTCAGAAAGAGATATAAACCAATTCTTTAGAAGAAGAAGGAATTTACTCCAGCGACATTTTGTTAGAACCAAGTCTTCAAATATAAATGTTAACAGAAACTGTTTTCATGAATAAAGTGACAGTAAGATCTTCTAACCATTAAGTCTGTATAGAGTGAATGTTACGTAAAAGTACTATTTCTGTTTACTAGATCACTGATGAAAGTTACAAAATGGAAGGAAAAGAATTACAGGAGGAATACGTATACTTACTCTAATTGCAAAAAATTACATGATCATGATGCTCTAACCATTCTTCAACAAACTCTTCTTACAAAATTGTTTTCGTCTGCCTATAACATGATAAATATTTGCAGAAATGGTTTTATTAATATATTGTCTCATTGGCGTTCACGTGACCTACCGAGAGATTACGTTACCATTGCTGCCAGTTTTGGAGGGGAAAAGTCGAGTTCGGCAACGTAGCTGCCATTACGAAGAAGTGGGAATAGAGCAACCGTCTCGTTGCTTATCAGCTGGTGGAGTTGGATAGCACACCTTCCAGACCAGAGCTGACGTCATTAAGCCCTAACGGAACTATGTTGCTACTATGAAAAATCCTTTTCCATTACGAGTTCATTTCCGGTTAAATCTACCACATTCCAGATGGTATATAGAAATCGGTGCAAGTCCGAGGCGCAGTCAGAGTTAGAGTCAGAGTCAGCAGTGACTTGTGTGAGAGCAGCGTTAGTGCTTCGAGCTGAGTGTGCTACATTTCAAGCTACGCGATATGGGGTCGGCAGGCCGTGGAACGGGTAGGAAGCAGTTCAAGCGCCGGTGAGGGATCGCCGAGCTGTTGCACCGGCAGCGAAGCAGTTTACGTGTAAATATCGAACTTATTTAGCTCCATCTTAGAGGTGAATCTGTGTGATTATAGCAGTACAAAGAGTATGTACTACAGAGACATAAAGGAAACTTGTAGAGGCGTTTCGAAGTGTTGCATTTGTGTAAAAGAAAGGCTGATTGTACGTTAGTATTGAAATGTGTAGTGTTTAACGCCCGCTCTTACTACATACGGCACCGCAGGGGGTGGCACTGATGCATGAGATGAAGATGGAGCACCGGTGGAATGAGATGGCGGGGGAAACCGGAGGTCCCGGAGAAAACCCGCCCCAACGCCGCGTTAGTATTGAGTTAACTGTTTTCGTGGAAATAAGCAGTTTCAAGGCAAAAGTTTTTGCACAACATTTTCGTGTAGGTACAATGGCGCAGTGGCATAGTGGGCTAAGGCGTCCTCCTGGTTCTCTGCCACAGAAGGCGGGGAATCGATCCCACCCCCGGAGGGCGCAGATTTTAAGTTCCAGGTATAGGAACGGTTTCCACTCAGCATTGTGAGGAAGCTGAGGAGCTACGATAGGTAGCGAACTCTGGTCTTGAAAGCCTACTTTCCGGCTGGCGGTGCCGAGAAGCTGACCACATCTCTTCCCCGTATCGGTTGGATGATCGCCCAGGTCTACCTCGCGGATGTGGGCGTGAGGTCAGCAGTCGCTTTGTCCTTGGCCCAGTACGGGCTGTTATGCCATGGGTTAACGTTAACGTTTTTAACAATGAGAATAGCCGACTACAGTAAGCTGAAGCCTTCGTCTAAATAGCGCGATGGTAGTACAGCTGCTTACAAAGCGGGAGGCCAGCGTTCAATTCCTGGTATAGGTGTCTCCCACATCTCTATTGTGAAGGTAAAATGTCTTCTCACGTTCAAGAGATTCCGAATTTAAAATGAGCAACCTATATAAACTTTTCTGAGGTTTTCCATTATTTTGAAGGATGACTGTAGACTTATAGAAGCTATAATTATTATCACTAATGTCATTCATCAACCGATAGACCGTTTAAGGACATTAAACCTTAAAAAAGCAAAAACATCAAGAAACGTTACTTTCCTGGGGCCAATTGAGCGCCTGCTTTAGGGAAAAGTAATGGTTCCGAAGACTACATTCACCTGTCGAGAGACACCCAGATGGTAACCACGACTCACCCTCTCGATACCTTCCACACCGCATATGTCGCTTGTTAAGGGCAGTATGGGGGGCGTAGCGGTCGGGTGGTAGACCTTGGCACGGCATCCAGCTTCCATTGCGGAGTTTAAGCGAAAGTAAAATATTTAAAGAGCTGAAGAGTCTCAGATGCCTCTGAAATTCGCTCCTCTTTCTATGAAAAGGAAGAAAACAAATAAGCAGTTCCAATATGAAAAACCGTTAAGTATTGGAAAGTTAAAACCAATAAAAAAGTATGTTTCGCAAATGCTAACTCCATAAAAAATAGTTATTGATACAAATTATGTGGTTTAACGATCTTTTACTGCTTACCTGTTGCGGAAACTCTTTCAGAATGAAGAGGACTTTAGAGGCATATAATGAAAACATCTTAAACTCGTTAGTACTATTTTTGAAAAAATAAAAATCTTCCAAAAATGTTCCATACAAAGCGCAATTATAACTGAGGGTATTTGCTGAAAATCGTGTAGTATCCTGATACTGGACATATAAACCAAGCCTGGTACTGAGACAATTTCTCGATTTCTAGTTGTTCACTGACAGACAAAAGACACAGACCCAAAAATATACAAGACTGATGTGCAGCGTTCACAGGATTTTTCTACTCCTGTAAAGAGTACTCTTACAAATACCCTCTAACTCCTTACTGTTAATTTTCTTATTCATATTTCTTTGAAGGTACAAGTAGAATAAGAATTCTGTTATTCACACACACACACATACACACACGTACCTTTTTCTAAAATTGAGTTTTGGATTCAAAAAAGCCTCAAAATCCTACTTCCAATGATCGAATTTTGGGTGGAATGCCATACTTTCACGAACAGAAAGCAAAGATAAGCAATGATAATGCAAGGGACAGCTGTACCTTGCATTCACGTTTTAATAACACAAGCCGCTTATGTTATTATTTTGTTAGTATTGTAAAACCTTTAAATCGAAAATATTGTAACACACGACGAATAAAGTGAACACGTGCATGAGCTCGGGGGCGTAAAGCTGAAAAATATCTGATATTTATCATGAGAACAAAGGAAACACTCAGCTTGCTTTTTAGAGGGGCAAGATTGCCTGCAGCATCACTGTGGCTACAAACAGATTTAATTTGTGAGAAATTTCACAAAATGTGAGCTTCAGATGACGTTTTTAGTGCTTTAAAGCAGGTGTAATAAATCCTTAGCGTGCTGAAATGTAAATTTCTTTCCTTCTCTATCAAAAGGGTCTTTCGAATACAGATCTGTGTGTCGACTTAGAATTAAGCTTAAAAACAGGTTTCTTTTTCTTCTTCTTCTTTAAATTTACGTCCTACAACCCAGAGTCATGTTGGACGATGAATGAAATGGGTGAAATGATGCTCAAATGAGCCCAGGGCCCATAGAGCTTAGAGTTACTCGAAAATTCGTCTTTAAGAATGAGGGAAAATCCCGGAAAATCCTTATCCAGGTAACTCATCCTGATAGAGATTTGAACTCGGCACCTCTTGAACGTGAGACAGATAAGCTACCATCTATGCTACCGAGGCATATCTGACTTAGAATATTTACATGACTTTCTATACCCACTGTTGTTTATATATACTACATGGCAAAGCGAGAAAGCGTATCGGGAAAAATTCGCAACACAGAGATGTGTAGCTCAGCTTATCGCACATACACGGTGAGCCCAGTGTATGAATGAATGTGTAGTGTTTAACGCCCGCTTTTACTACGTACGGCACCGTATGCGGTGACACTGATGATACATGAAATGAAGATGGAGTACCGGTGGAATGAGATGGCGGGGGAAACCGGAGGTCCCGGAGAAAACCCGCCCCAGCGCCGTGTTGTCCACAACAAATCTCACTTTGCGGTCGCCTGGGATCGAACCCGGGCCGCCTTGGTGAGAACCAAGCGGTCTACCACTGAGCCACGGCGTGGCCTTCCAGTGTATGTATAGTCTGTTCAGATGTAATCTTGTCTTCTGGACAGCAATGTGTCATAGATCGGCAGTTGCGAGAAATCATATCATATAGACACACGCAGCTTTTAATCGCTCTGTTTGTGTTTCGTAACTTACTGCACGTCAACTTACTAATATTTCACTCCTCCTATCGACCAGATAAGACATGATAAGAGACGATCACAGCGCTGGTCACCTGAAGGTCGATACGCCTCAACGCTTTGTCGAGTAATATATACTTATTACACCTACAACTAAACCGAGCAATATGGTAGCACAGTGACGTGCGAGACTTGTATTCCAGTTTCAATTCCTGATGACCACCCACTGTGATCATGAGGTTCTCCTGGTTTTCTCTAGTTTGCCCTGCAAATTCTGAGGATTGTCTTCTACCATGGGTTTTCTCTCTCTCCCATTTCCTCTACCTTCATCTCTCTCTTTGATTCTTGGTCTGTGAATTGGTCGACGGTGGTACAGAGGTTTGCGACTTCTCTGCCCCATCAGCTGGCAACCGCTTGAGTCTGCACCAGTTGATTCCCGCTGGAGAGGAGTCTATAAGCTACATTAAATTAGCTTGGAAGGGTCACCCCGAGCGCCCTCCTGCCAAATGGTGAATCCTTGAAAGTGTAAGAGAATTCAGCACGTCTCCGTGGTCGGCGTTGGCCGTTCCTGCATCTCACACAACTCGCACGGTTTCTTCATCCGATCCGCTCCTCTCTCTAATGTACTCCCAGACGAATTCATTCCTCTCCTTTGCCTTATCTTCTCCTACAACCAATCTCCAAATGTATAACGAAGGTTTATCTCCAGCCGTGAGACTATGGCGTTATAAGAATAGTTCTAGAAGACTGAGTAGAGAAAGCATATCAATACAACACATCAGATATTTACGTTTAGCAGTTTTTTCCTCTTCGTATAGCGATCACATCTGGTTCCTCACAACTCCCCATAACAGGTGGTTGCGGAAGTGTGATCTGCTTTATTCTGGAGGCAGCAGTAGCAACTAAGCATCATAAATATGTATTAGGTTTTAAGATAATGGAATCTTAACTTTCTCTGTTGCTCTTGGTAAGAACGAATTTGTAAGCTCATCTGTGGCTCATCTCTTTTTATTATTTTCGTCTTCTAAATCCTTTAAATCTGCAAGTCTGCGACTATCTGCTAATAAATTGCAAATATAAGTCCACAATGTTCGCCAGTTACCTCATCAAAACGTCTTTTATGTTAAAAATTCTGTTTTCTCTTGGAAGGGAATATGGAATCCAATTTAGTTTACTAAGGGGTCTCAGTTCACGCATTCCTAAGTGAAGATTATTTTCTCCGGAGAATTTTAAAAACTTCTCTTCAAGAAATAAAGAAAAGAGATCAAAATGTGTGGATGATAAGATCTTCAAAAGTTGTAGCTAAAGCATATCAATTTGTATATCTTTAAACTAACAAATTGCATTAAAGTTAGAATAATATGTATACACAATTAAAAATTCTCACAGTTGCACTTACCTAACATTCTCTATTCTTGTATAAACTCTTCTCACAAACGCTAACTCCTTTATCTACTTCAACTTAATCCATATGGATATTTACAAAAATTGTCTTATTCCATATTTCCTTATAGGTGCAAAGGGTGTAAGAGAATACAATAGACTTAAGTAATAATCAACGTTTTTGAGTGGTGGTTACTTATTGATGGCTTTGAAATTCTCTTTTCTTCATAATGTATCCTATTTCAGAAAAGTATAAGTATAGGAAGATAGAAAATGGAACTTCTCAGAAATTCTGTGCTTTAATACAGATCTGCATTTGGTTGTGTAGTATGAATGAATGGTTGAATTATTTACTGTGCATATTCCAAAATTTTAGAAGTTACAATTTTAGGCTGCATTTATTAATCTTTACCTTGTTGATAACTTGACTTCTATGACACCCTGGTCTTCCGCTCTGCCAGGTAGCTCTTAGCCTCCATGCCTCCTTGTTACTTAATTAGTCCCATTCTTCCCCCCAATCTTCCTTTCTTATATCCCTTACATTTCTTTCCTATTTCTTTTTATTTTCTGTAAGAACCGACCAATACTTCTTACTTTCTTTTCCTCCTTTCCCGTAACCATTTTATAGCTACTATCCTCTTCTCTATTTTCTCCCATTTTTCCTCCTAAACCCTTTTTCTCCACATTGCAACCTCCTCCATTCATTTATATAGTGTTATATGCTTTCTTTTCCCCCACACAATTCAAAAATTCCCTTTTCCCTGCCTCTTATACGTCTTAGAAATACTGTTCCTGTTCTCATCCAAGCTAGCCCTTCTCTGTCTTGCCTATTGCAGTAATCTACGTATGATTCTCGTCCACAATTTCTTTTATTTGTTTGTAAAATTGTAATTATTCCATATTTTCTAGTCTTCCCCATATTTACTGTCTTTCTATATCTTCTATTCTGCATTTTACCAATTTACCCACATCGCTTGTATTCTTTTCCTCTAATCTCTATATATCTCCCATTCCTATTTTTTTCCATAATTCCTTCTATCTCTGCCCATTAACTGTTTAAGTTCCCTCATTGTTTTTGCTGTCTCATGCATAATTTCATAATTTTCCCTTCTTCTTTGGACAAGCGCCTATACCAAAATTATATTATTCTTTCCATTATTATTCCATTTCTTCTTGACTTTTCTTATTCTAATAAGCTACTTTCCTAGATTCTATGTATCATTTACAGTTTACCAATTATGTGGAAGTTATACAGAAGATAAAGAACTTCAGAATATATTCCCAACAAATTTAAGATGTCCATTTTATTTGCCTAAAAATATGGTATTTTAATGAAAACTCGCTAGAATACATTTATGGATAATAAGATCTGCAAAAAATTTCCATATAAGTGTAAGCAATTTTCTTAAAAATTTTCATGTCCCATTCTTAAGAGAAGAGAACTTAAATAAAAAATAATTACAAAGCCAAACAAATCTGAACATATACTTTATATAATTATTGCTACCATACTCGCAACTGTTTAATAAATTGTTGCATTATCTGTTAAAGTTAAAAAATCAATAATAATTTTAGCCACATTTAGTGTTAGAAAAGAGGATACGAAAAGTATTTAAAACATTAAATTTAAATAGCGTTATCATTTCCGAAATATTATTTGTTACCGATTTGAATTTTCAATACTTCTGCCTATTACAAGAGGTAAATGGCTATTCTTTTTCGTGTCTTGTCAAGAGCATGAAATTTTAGGCCAATCCCAAACCAAACAATGTTTTTTTTTTAAATTGAACTATAATTTAGATTGCTATATTTTTCTTAGAGCTATGCCAAAATGTATAGTGAAAGTTAATTAAAATTAAAAAGTAGATAGAGTAGCTTTTATAAGGATTGTTTCTTAAACAGTTGAATAGAGAAAGTGGACTGATAACTACTAGGTATAAGCTTGCGGTAGTCTACAGTAATATCGAGATAAATCAGATTCTGCTAAGCTAATATATTCAACAAAATCCACGATCATCTCATATTGTGTTCATTACTGGCTCCAAGGTTCGTAATGATACAAATTAACGTGTGAATGTAATGAAATTTTTTCTGTACGACTGTATACAATAATTTGAGAAAGTAGCAGGTCTTGGGAATTTTTATAGGATGAAGTTATCAAATCGCTGTTGAATGGGGGCGGGAAAATGGTCTGTCAGAAATCCAGAGCCAGATTAAAGTGGAAAAAACATTAATTTAAGCCAGAGCTCGTGCCTTCACATCCAGTCCACGAATTACCGCTACATTATGAATGGTGCTTGTTTGGAAAGGGCTAACCTGCCCCATATAGCAAGCAAAGGGAGGGGGCGATGATAAATTGTTGCGAATGAACCTTCCCTCTCGAAAAAAAAGAAGAAAAAATATCTGGCTGCGTGGATTTTTATCTAGCATTTTTTTTTTCATCAGGGCGCTTTGGAGAAGAGGTGCGAATATTTATTAATAACAACCTGAGGGGTGGAGAAAGGGTGAAATTAGCTGATATGAGTAAATTGAATTTTCGAATCGACCTTCTCTCATCCCCGCAGGCAGCTGGCCCTTGCGCGAATCTGGGTTAAACACGTGCAGGCTTTCTTGGGAGGAAAACGCCATCTCGTTAATTCTGTGTCAGTATGTGGCTTTTTCTAAAAGTCGGGTCCATCCGCTTGCTTTGTTCCTTATTCCCATTAACTTTAATTGTGCTACTAATAAGAAAGGCATTACGCTCGGCCTACTCATGGCAAACTAACTCCAGAGTTGCGTAAAGCATCGTTATTCCGCAGAGCGCGCGCCGAAGATCGCCTGACTGCCAAGACATCCACTTATATTACGTATTCTACGTATCTTCTACTTCATCAGTTTGATCACGGGAACCCCTTTTAGTAATGCTGTGTCTCTTTTTTCCTAATAAATCCTTATTTCTTCGGTATCCAAGTTGCTGTTTTAAACCGTACACGCTCCGTAGTCATTATTGTTTTAAGTTACTAAGTACACGCTATCTTGTTCAATTGTTTAGTGCTAAGTCAAGCACATGCGTGGATCCTCTATAATGTTAGCGTTTTTCTTTTTTTTTTACTTTATTTACGTGCTCCAAAGTATTCGACACTCACAATGCTTCCATGGCATCGACAACAAAATTGGCTCAGTATCTTCTCGATACTTCGATGGTAATTATGCAGTTCTTATTATATTTTAAAATCACAAAATATTATGCACAAGAAATTGCCTGGAATGTGGTCCTGTACACGGTGTTCATTTTTATTCGTTATTTCCCGCCCTCCGATTGAGCAAGAATGACGTCATAGTTGACTGGTGAGTCTATCTTGAAATCCTAGTACCCTCTACGGAGCAAAAGCGGTAATGTTTGCGGAACAGTAAGCAAATTACAGCGCTCTCAGTGTGGTTGACCTGGTTGCTAATACGACCAGCTTTTCTGGATATGAACACAGAGCACAGCGTCTTCATGGTTGAATGCTACTTTCGTACTGGCATTAAAATTGGTGAAACATATAAATATAACTTAAACCGCTGCATAGAGGAGTTGATGCAACGTTATCCAGCATTCAGACAAGTCCCTCGGAGCGTAATGGTACGTCAAATTAACATACTTTTGTTTGAAACATAAAAATCTTACGTTTTATCAGTATACGATATAAATTTTTGTCATTGTCAAGCTTTTTAATTTTTCTTTATTTTAATTTTACGTCCTCTAACGTTACGTCATATCGGACGGTGAATGAAATGAGTGAAATGATGCTAAAATGCGTCCACGGTCCATGGAGCTTAGAGATACCCGACATTCGTCTGTAAGGATAAGGGAAAACCCCGGAAGAAACCTTATCCAGGTAACTCACCCTGACCGAGATTCGAACTCGGGACCTCTTGAACGTGAGGCAGACATGCTACCATCTACGCTACCGAGGCGGGCTTTTCTCACGCTTAATTAAAATGTCTATTAATGTTGGTATCCTTATGACTTTTAAAACCAATGTGCATCAGACATTTCCAAGATACAGGATCAGTTACTCGCAAAAAGAAAGATACTGGACGCTATAAAGTGACTGGTCCCAATCTAGAAGCAATGAATAATGTTATGACAGAAAGGCCTCAAGCATACCTTCTCGCAATACAGACAGTGTTTAAGGGGAAGAAACAAAGAAAATATAAGAAAATGGATACATAAGACTATGTACTAGAGATATTTTCTTGTTTACTCCCGATTCCACCAACAGATGTTAAGACTTAACATGAGTTTAGCATTAGTTAAAACAAAAATTGCATTTCACCAACAAACGTTAGCGTAACACTCGTGTTAAATCTCTTGTTAAACTAACACGCCAAATTTCTGATGTTAAGCCCTTAACAATTGTAAATAGTCAAGATGGCGAGCATGAACTCAGCTGTTGATGTCGATTTGCTATATTCAAGACCGTCTAAATGGTATTCATAATAGAGTACAGCCTATGAGGAGAAATGATTTTGAGGAACTTTCCGAAGAAATTTCTTTACGGAGGTATAGACTGTCGAAACAAGTTGCTATGAAGGTTACTACGGAAATACAAGAGAGGTTAGAACATGAATCGAAAGGAATATGGCGATTTCGCCTCTGCTTCAAGTATTAATAACCTTGCGATTTTATAATTCACTGAATTATGTGGATAATACATTATCCACCTCCTGTCTTCAAACGTTCAAGTAATTTGCCCTTCTTCGCTCCTCGTTTTAAATCTACGTAATACGTTTTGTGTTTCTAGTAATGACACATTCATTTCAATTAAGTTTGTTTCCAATTTTTCCCACGTGACACCTTTCTCTTTTACATTCACCGCATCCGTCCTATTTTCCACGATAACGTTATACTTCGTCACCAATTCAATTAACAATCCTTCCTCCATTTATGAGAAATTTGTTTCACGGCTTTTGTTTATGACTTTGTTTATCCGCCATTTTTTAGCTGGTTGCAGACTGCGGTGCAGACGAAAATAAAAACAAAAGCGCATCGCAGTCATCCACAGCCTTCTGTAGATGTAATATTTACAAGTTTCTTGGCGTTAGCACGTGTTTATTAACATTTTCAGAAAACAGGTTGGTGAAATGCAAGAAATTGTTAGCGCTGTTACAATTGTTACGTTACATTTGTTTACGTCGATTTTAACATCTGTTGGTGAAATCGGGGATTAGACTTCGATAAAAGCTTTGTACATCTTTTAACTTTAATTTATTTTTCATTCCTAGAACATGTTCTGCTAATTTTCTGGTTTGTAATGAAGTTACACTGTGAGGAAACTGTAGGTGATAGTAAAGAATTGAGATCAAATTGAAATATTTCTATTTTATGTGACAGGTTTACAATGTGCATATATGTCTACTATAATAGAAAAACAGATATTCATTTTGAAATAAGTGTTCATTGACTTATGATTTCGTAAATTCTTCATGGTACACTTTTATGGCCGCATAATTAGCTCGCTCCATCAGCAATGCTATTGGTGACGTCAAATTTTGCGCGGTAAATTTACAGATAAAAATGAACACCGTGTATAGTTACATTATGTAAGAAAATTCACTCTGGTTAACAGTTACCAAGAAGCAATCACTGCATATATCAACGACAATTTGTCACTTCCTCTTCCAAGTGCACTGGAAAAAATTAAAAATTTCCAAACCTAAAAAAAAGTGCCATTCCACCTGCAACAGTTTTATGTAAAAAAACTGTATAGCACCGCAGGACTCATGTGTGACAGAAAAATAAGTAGACTTGTCCCGAAACGGTGAGAATGCTAGTGACCATGACCATGACGTGCTGGCTGGCTGTATAGCCAGAAGGTTCTTGCTGCGTGCCCACCCATAAGGGTTTTACCGCAGGTAAGGTATTCGAACGGGATTTTGTAGGATGGATATGGTGTAGGTTTTGAGATTTGAAGAATTTTGTGAGGTTACAATTTGTACCTTCGGGATGAAAGGACAGGATGCAATTCCCTGCACCCTGGTGTTTTTAATTTAGTTTTGGTTTGGGGAGAATTTTGTTGCCAGACAACTTAGGAGATTATGTGGAGCTCAGCTTTAGCTGCTGTTAGGATTAGCTCCTGGGTTATCTTGGGTGCCCGCATGCCATGCAGGGGACCCAATGTTGTCTAAAACGGCGTCTAGCGGGGTCATAATCTCCCAGTGATCTAACAAGAGCGCTTGTATGAGTTGGTAAAGTTGCGTAGAATTTTGATGCCCGGCGCCTAACTTCGTCCTCCACATATGGAAGTCCCGAGACTTCGTGAAGGAACCTGGTGGGAAAATAGCGACCCACAGAATAGATAGACCGTAGCCCTCTATTCTGTGCACGTTGAAGCCATGCCAACCAGGTATCTGCGGCCATGCCCCAGATCTCGCAGGCATATAGCATCACGGGGATTACCAGCGCTCGGAAGAGGTCTAACCTCAGGCCAAGCGGCTTCGAGCTCGACCCCAGCATAGGATACAGGGAAGCGACAGCTCCCTGTACCCTTTCCGCTAGGTTTCTGATGTGTTGGCGAAAGGTTAGGCCTCTATCCAATGTTATTCTAAGGTATCGGACAGAGTTAGTCCACTCCATCCTTCGACCTCGGAAGCTGAAGTTGGGGCAGTCTGCGGGTTGTGGCGCTTTGTGAAAAGTATGGCGTGGCTTTTTTCCGGATTTACGGGCATCCGCCAACGCCGACACCACTGCTGTGTGAGACGGAGGTGTCTCTGTATGGGGTTGAAGGCTCTGAGTATGTGTCTCTTTAACAAAAACGTATAAATGTTAGCTATTTCAAAAACGCATTTTGCTTTTAAATGTCTAATATAGAGTTTAAAAATAAGTTAACTGTTAGTTTAAATTTTGCCTCATTAAATATGTGCAGCTAATTAATTTTATTGGCATTATGCAGTTCTCTCAAAATTTTATTTTGTATTGCAACTAGAAGTGGAAATGACGCTATCGAGTATGAAGTATCGGATATCGCGGAAAATGTCGTATACCTGCAAAGGTTCGTTGCATATGTTGAGACGGGAGATTCTTTTATTTGTGTGTGTGTATGTGTGTGTGTGTGTGTGTGTGTGTGTGTGTGTGTGTGTGTGTGTGTGTGTGTGTGTAATTTACGTCCTCCAACGTTAAGTCATATCGGACGATGAATGAAATGGGTGAAATGATGCTCAAATGAGTCCAAGGACCATAGAGTTACACCACATTCGCCTTTCAGGATAAGGGAAAACCTCGGAAAAAACCTTATCCAGGTAACTCACCCTGACCGAGATTCGAACTCGGGACCTCTTGATCGTGAGGCAGACACGCTACCACCACGCTAGCGAGGCGGGCTAGAGACGGGAGAAGTGTTGCGAATGGTGATAATGTAAAGATTACCTCTTTGACGATCTTGTAGTCACGTTCTGGATGTTCCTCGGCTGCTCTCGTTCCTGAACCTGGCATGGTCTCGGTGGAGGAGAAAATGATTGAATAATGATGACTAAATAATTCTTTCCTTGGAAAAATGTTGATTTAATTTCTATAAAACATTTCTCTTCACCGATACAAATTATATTAGTAAAGTTTCCATTTAAAAATAACGCTTGATGTATTAATTAATTAATCTTCCCTTGCACACACGCCAATCATGCATGCTAAATGCACAAACAAAAATCACCGCACAATTTCAGAGAGACATTAGAACACGTGTTTACTCTCCAAAGATCACAAGGACAAAGACACTTCATCAGTTAATTTTTCCTTACCCTTCGCTCGCGTTCCTAATCCAATCAAATGAACTTATCTTTTACTTTCCACGTCAACATATTACGTAATATCATTTTTACAACTACCAATACCTAAAATATTACATCATATCACATTTATATTGCATCATCTCAAGACCTACTGAATTTCATACTTTCATTTCAATAACTATTAGCCTTTTCCATGACAACACCAAATTAAGTTTAAGAACTAAACATGAAATGACGGTTTCATTTTGGTGTCGGGTATGGAGAAGAATTGGTATCGACCCATTCCTAGTTAAGTCATATCGGACGATGAATGAAATAGGTGAAATTATGCTCAAATGAGTAGTAGTAGTTGTAGTAATACTACTACTACTAGTAGTAGTAGTAGTAATAGTAGTTGTTGTTGTAGTAGTAGTAGTAGCAGCAGCAGTAGTAGCAGCAGCAGCAGTAGTAGTAGTAGTAGGAGGAGGAGGAGGAGCACAGGATCCATAGAGCTTAGAGTTACCAGATATTCACCTTTCAGGATAAGGAAAAACCCTGGAAAATAAACTTAACAGATAGCTCATCCTGACCTAGATTCCAACATGGGACCTCTTGAACCTGAGGCAGACACCCTACCATCTACGCTACAGAGGCGGGCAAAAACGCAAAAAAGCCAAAGATAATACATTCCATTATTTATATTTTCTTTTCAATATAAATTCCAAAAATATTTATCCTAAAATGACACCTAAAATACACGTTTTGAGCTCCAACAATATCCACAAAAGCCTTAAGAAGAGGTCTATGAGTGTGTCCCTGTGCCTGTGAGATTATATAACTCAAAAGACTTAATATTCAACTTTAGCTTATTCCAACGATGCACAGAAATATGCTAAAAATCCCTCCTACATTCCAAACTATCCTTTACACGGAAAACTGTTTTAAAATTTCAATGTTTTCCAAAACGGCTCTCACGATTTTGATTTAACTACCACATGCTTAAAATATTTTCATGATAATTGAATATCATGAATATCTTTAATATCTTGAATTTTATGAGAGTAGCCTCTGAAATCCTCTTTATTGTGAATAACTTTTTCATATCCGGTGATTCGCAAATGGCAAACAAAACGTTATTACACAAAAAATTGTATATCTTGCTAAGGCACACAGTTTATTCAAATATATTTTAGTGAGTTAACCATAGCAAGTAGTTATTCTGTCTTTCTATTTCTATCTCTAACTTCTGATCTTGAAATAGAGTATAATTTCAGCGCCATCACATAGCAAGCAACTCATTAAAAGATTACACTATTGCTTACAGCCCAACCATACTTCCCTATTTATAGAGTACAAGATTTAATAAAAAACTGAAATTGTGATTTTTAGAATGTTTATTAATTCTTCACCAACTTAAATCGTTTCAAAGTAATCCCCCTCCGATACAATACACCTGTGCAGCGCTTTTTCCAGTCTTGGAAGCACTTCTGTAACTGACTTTCGGTTACGGTGTTCAGCTCCTTCAGCGATTCTCTTTATCTCAATGGCGGTAAAACGACAGCTTTTTACGGTTCTCCTCAGTCTCGGAATAGCAAGGAGCCATGCCCGGCGAATACAGTAGCTGATGCAACACAACAGTTTTTCTTTCAGACAAAAAATCTCGAACAAGCCTTTAGGTGTGAGCAGCACTAGCCTGATGCAATTTCCACGAGTGGTTTTGCTATAATTCTAATCAAACTTTTCTGACGATGAATCAGCGATTTTCCAGAACCGTTTTCTTCCTCCTCCAATTGTCTTCAATAATTGATGTGCAAGAGTATTCAGAGGGTCGTCGTCTTCAACGTCTTCTCGACCCTTTTTGAAACGTTTTTACCTCTCGTAAACTCTTATCTTGCTCATAGTAGTATTACCAAAAGCCACAGTGATATTTCAATACAGTACTGCCTTTTATTCCATTTTGTAAACAAAATGTAATGCAAGTAAATATTCGCCAAGCACTGGAAAGCATAACCATTTCCACAGTCAACAATAAGAATAATATTCAAAACAGCTGAAAATGCAAACACTCCTCTGGAACATGTGTACCAAAAGGATAAACAAACACTTTTGAAAATCGAATGTATAAAGTCCACGAAGTTTTAAAGATATCGTTCCCTTTGATTCGTGCCTCGTATTTATAATGAAATCTAAAAATAATTTATAAATATATAAT
Organism: Mantis religiosa; assembly: GCA_030765055.1. NCBI lineage: Eukaryota > Metazoa > Arthropoda > Insecta > Mantodea > Mantidae > Mantis > Mantis religiosa. Next base: position 40,048,568 of record CM060955.1, read on the forward strand.
ATATAAGCATACAAATTTTTATTTACATTACCGTGAGGTAGATAGAATCGTTTGTTGAAGTATGGGTAGAGAACGTTATATAACATACAATAATTTTACAGTTTCTCAATACTCTGTTCTGCATTCAACATTATAATTATTACGTTTTTCATTAACCATTTAAATTTAATTCTGACACTCCAAAAGAAATCCCTTAATCGCCTTAGTGAGGATTAAAGCTCTTGTCCTACCAATGTTAAATTTGATAAATTCGTGACCTGTTATTTCAGAAACTTTTAAAAAATTGGACTTCAATTTGTACAAGATGTAAATGTATGCCTTCAAAGTTCTCTGATCTCCTATTTTCTAATAAGTTTGTTTATTAAGCAAAATATAATTATTGTTTGCTTTACCTCTTTTATTGGAATTTAGACAACCAAACATGTTAGATTACATAAAGCACTTCGTAATTTTTTATCACCCTAAGATTCAATTTAGCTGCATCTTGAATGGTTTATAAGCAAATAAATGATTCATAACAAAAATATAATCACTGAGAGTACTGTTCAAAGTAAAAACTGATCTGCGATATTGAACAGTGGTGCCAATTTGTAGAGCAAACCTTCTCCTAAAAGATGGATAAATGTTACCAACGTATTTCAAAGCGTGTAGGAGTTATGGCTTCTTTTGAAGTGAAGTAGTGCTTAGAATAGCAAATGATAGTAGTACCATTTTTAAAAACATATTTTAAACGCAATGGTGTTATTTACAATGATGAAAAAATAAACGAATTAAAGAAGAAGCCCAGCAATACTACAAACTAAAACTGTTTTCCTTTTCATGCAGTTTTCATCATTTCATGTCCCTTTACTTGAGATTGCCCCATGTATATTGATTAACCAGTACAAATCGATTACTTCTCTTTTATTTCTCTCTAATTAGTTTTTTTGTCTGAATTCCTCAATTTCTCTGCATTCCACCATAATGTGTGCTCCATTTCCCCAGACTGAACATACTTTCGTGCATTATATCATCTTTAAGTTCCCATGGTTTCCATACTCTTACACGGAACATGTAGTATCTTCACTCAATTGGAAAGATATCCCTACTTGATTGACCCCAGGGAAAACTACAAGCGCCCCAGACTCCCCCTTAGGCCCATCATAAGTTCAATAGTCTCCTATAATTAACAAATCCTTTCTATCGTCCTACAGCTTGTGATGTTTCATAAAAAAGAAACCACTATCTACCAACTGTCTATTATTATAAATTCATCATAATGCCAGTAAGGAACAGAGTGCCGGAATGATAAAAGCTCGAAGGCTCCTTGTCCTAGGAGAAGGATGACCCTTCAACGACACCTCTATGCTGTGTGTATATCCCTATTCTGTGGTAAGCATATGAATTCAGTTTTCCATTTCCATTTCAACAATGCAAACATATCTCACATACGTTAAACAGGTCCATTCCAAAATAAAGGGGGTGCTGAAACACAATATGCAGTAAACTGTACAGTAATAAGTAAGGCATTAACAAAACTAAGCATTTTGAGGTACGGAGCATGATGCAGATGCAGCGCTGCGTGAACATGCTTTAAAACTTACATTTTAAAGCACAATCATTTTTCAGTCAAAATGAATCATACAACAAGTATGTACCTACTATCCAGACTACTGAATATTGGTACATAGTAAGAAACTAAGAAGACTACATTACCAGTAGGCTTCACGTCAAACACATCTAACATGGATGATTAGTACCATACAGGTGTACATTTTGTTTCACAATTAAAAGACCTTAACTTGACAGATTTAATGTAATTCATTTACTGCAAATCGTGCAATAAAATGTTTTGTAATTTCTTAATCTTTCTCTAAAAATCACTAATTTAGTACTCCATCCACGATTTTCTATGAAGTATTAGTTCACATCCAGTTTATACATTACCTCCATAAATTATTCGTTTCCTTAACAACTAAAGTAGAATAAATTCTAATCACTAATCTGTGCAAAGAAAAATTATACTATAATTTACAAGTTTTAATATTTTTTTAAGTTGTATAACTAGTAAAACCACTTTAAACCGCTTTGAATGTGACACTTACAAAATTATTTCTGATATATTTAAGCGAATATTGTAAGCTATGGTAACTAAAATGTGAAATAGCTTTTAATTTAATAGGAAGCAAAAATGGTTCATATTTAGTACTTTCATCTAAATAACATATTTCAGTTTTTATGTACCTACATTTTATTTCTCCGTCAGTTCCATCATTATCAAGTATCGTAAAATAATTTCTACTGAAATCATATAAAACAATGTTTAAATACCAGAAACGACAAAATTGGCGGTGTGGGGATACCAGAATAAATAAACTGAAATACCATGTGTATCTTCTGCATACGGTATGCACCAAAATATACAGTACTCATTTTCACGCAGTGCACATGCGCACGCCTGAGCGTCTACGTGTTGTCACATCGCCATGATGTATAGGTAGTTGTGTAAAGAACGTCGTGCTCTGTGATTGGAAGTGTAATGGATCTCGCGACGGAGGAAAATGTGTTTATAGTGGGGTATTATTTTCGCTCGTTGGGAAACGGTTATCAAGGGTTTCAAGTTAGTGGCAGAACAATAACGTGAACAATTCAGTAAGCCAGCACCTATCACATTTTTTTTTTTTTTTTTTTAATTTTACGTCCTCCAACGTTAAGTCATATTGGACGATGAATGGAATGGGTGAAATGATGCTCAAATGTGCCCAGGGTCCATAGAGCTTAGAGTTACCCGACATTCGTCTTTTAGGATAAGGGAAAACCCCGGAAAAAACCTTATCCAGGTAACTCACCCTGACCGAGATTCGAACTCGGGACCTCTTGAACGTGAGGCAGACTCTCTACCACCACGCTACCGAGGCGGGCGCACCTATCACAGTTATGCTATCTGTTATTAAAGCATTTCTCGTACGTGTAGTGTATTGTGTCAACGCAAGGGAAGGTCTGTTAGGCCAGTAACTGTGTCCACAAATGAAAATCATGGACGTGTCCTCAATGAGGTGTTATAGTCCCCGAAACGAAGTCTTCGGCAAACATCCCTGAAATTAAACATCAGCAATATGTCACTTCGACGATTGTTTAAAGAGATATGTAGGTGGATATCCGTACTGAATACAGGTTGGGCAACGACTGACGGAGCACGATAACCATGCCAAGGTAAAATATTGTGCACGAATTTTGGCCATGGTGTACGAGGATCCAGATTTCTTGTTCAACGTGTGGTTCTGTGATGAAAGTCATATTCACTTGGGTGGTTTTATCAATCGCCAAACAATCTTGGTTTCGAGAGGGCAAACACTATAATCCAGAAACTACTACGTAGTGTACGTGTGACGATTTGGTGTGTAGTGTCAGACAATGGTGTGCTAGGTCCGTATTTTATAGTGAATTGAGATGGTGCATCTCTTACTGTTAACCAGGAACGCTATAGGAACATGGTGATTGGGCCATTTCTTCAAGATTTGAGAAGGTTTTGTCGTGCTAGGAGCATGCATATGAATAGACAGTGGTTCCAACAAGACGGGGCGACGTACCACACCGTTCGACAGTCAATGGCTATGCTGCAAGAAAGTTTTCTAGGACAAGAAATTTCCACGGGGCTGAGCTCCCCTAACCATCACATTCCCCCGATCTGACACCACCATTCTGTTGCTTATGTATGGGGAATGCTAAATGAGAAAATTTTCAATTGTCCACCCAAAACTATGCCTGCATTACGTCAGAAGAACGTCTCGTTCTTCGGGACTGCAACAACCTGCGTTCCGGAATACGTTGGAAAATCTGCGAGATCGCTATGAACACTGCCTACAGTGCAATGGAGCACATTTTGAACACTTACACTATCATCTCTATACGTAAGGTAATGACAATAAGACTAACATAATTTCCAGTACTGTATATTTTGGCGCATACTGAGTATTAAAATTCTGAATATTCTTTATGTTAATTTGGTTACTACAAATTTGAGAATAGGGATAAAGCTTTCCGAATCATTTGCATGAAGATACTGCAGCAATTGCCTCTGCCTGCCTGTCCTGCTTTTAGCTGGGCGTGTATTCGTCGCCGGCTGGCATATGTCCATTTGGAAAGATAGAAGGTGGAGATGCCCTCAGCTATTGAGACATCGGACACTCCTATCGCGACGCCCGTAGAAGAACTCAAATTTCACGACATTCTTCTGGAAAGCTCGCTTGGGTAAAAGATTAATGCTGGTTACAGTCCCTAGGTTGTTGTGCGTTCTAATCGGATTTGTTTTTATTTCTTTTTTCTGTTTTTTCTTCTTTTTTCAGTTTTAGCTGTTGGAAACATAATTTTTCTACAGGAAGAGAGGATAATCCTAAATATGACATGACAGTGAGTAATATTAAGAAAGAAGAAGTAAAATTGTACGCGATATTTGGAGTACTACAAGCAGAAATAAAATATAGTGAGCTGGAAAAAGAAGCTAAGTCTCAATACTATAGTAGGTAAGTTCATTTATATAACTTAACATTCTGTGCTAAAAAGCATTAAGGTATAACAGAATAAAGATAAACAAACCTCCTACAAGTTATGTGTAACCGGGAACACCGTGATCAGAGCTGAAACGTTGACTTAAAAGATAGTACATGAAATAAAACAAAAGTAATTCTTTCTGACGGTTTAAATATTTCTGGCAACGTATTTACATCATAATGCAGCTACGTTTGAATTATTGTTAATTTAGTAATTGACTTGCATTCTGCGAATATTACCGTAGCATTGGAAATATAACAAAAATATTTCCTCAAAATCAAGCAGTATGAAACCTTACGTGAGATTGGTGATTAACATGTTACCTTCAAGTCTGGGGGTAATATACTAGCTTCCGGTTCCCAAGGACGTGGGTCCAAACCCAGCAGAGGGCGATTGAATTCTTCGTGCGTAAAACTCTTCAGCTAATCGAAAGATAAGTAAGCCGATGTGTCGTTAACTTACGGCACTTAAAACAACCTCAACCCTGATAAAGAGAACCCAGAATAAAATTTAGCGATCTTTCATGTCCAATATAGAATGAGAATCTAGGAGCCACAGTAATTTAAGGACCTCCATAAATATAAATTCAATTTCAATTTCACGTCCAAAAGCTTTTTATTTTTCGGAGTGGATTCGGCATTGCAAACAGCCTTGGTCTATTGTACCTTATGCCCCCAAGTGGGACATTCCCGGGAGGAAGGATGAGACGCGAGGAGACATTGCGGCCGTCCCAAGGAGTCATTACATTGCAGAGGACATTTTGCTTCCCGGTAGGCCAGGACAACGGACATTCCCCTTTACTGTGGTTCGAAGACGGTCCCAGCAGTCAGTCTGGAGGCTGGGAACCGATCTACTGGAGGAGGAAGTGGTTTACTCAGAGCATATCATCCTGCCATGCACCGCCGATACACCCGCCGACACCTCTACCCGGAAAGAGACAACCATGAGATGAAGTAAACTGATAATGGAGATGAAAAGGAGCGACAGGAAATTCGGGGGACTGTTTTGTTTGGGGGGATAGTCATGGAGTTATTTAAATCGATTATCTTCAAAAACGAAAAACCATTACAGGAGCCTACTGCGCATCATTACTTGAAAAGCTGAACGCAGAACTTGCGGAAAATGGCTATATTTGCAGAAAAAGGAAATCCTGCTTCACCAACCGTTTCACACCTCAGCGGTTGCAATGGCGAAAATCCACGAATTACGGTTTGAACTGCTTGACCATCCGCCTTACTCACCGAATCTAGCCCCAAGCGACTTCTTTCTGTTCCCTCATCCCACCCAGCATTCGCCTAGTGACCCGGGAAAACCCCGAAAAACCCATGGGTCGGGAAATTCGGCAACGGGAATCGAACCCGAGCCTTCCGAATGCGTGCCATTCCGTTCGGTTCGTTTAAAAGCTTAGGTTCGATTCAGGATTGAAGACCAGGAACCAGTATTTAAATGATTAAAGCCAGACTGAAAGATTCAATGCCATAGCTGGGATTTGAACCATGGATCTCCCGCTCTCCGTGCGGTTGCTCTAACCATCTGAGCTACTATGGCCAACATGCCGACATGGCATTAAATTCTCCAACTGACTCGTATGTTTCCCGGTAGACCACTAGGGGACACGCAACTTTTGTGGTGACTTACTATGCTGTAAGTACTTAAGTTCCAAGCATCATAGTTAAACCACTATGTTTTTTAGGTAAATTGATGGAAATAATCATTTCTACCACACTAGCGCTGTGTAGGCTAAGATTTGAATGAGTAGAGTCAGACTTAAAAATTCAATGCCACAGCCGGGATTTGAACCACGGATCTCCCGCTCTCCGTGCGGTTGCTCTAACCAACTGAGCTACTATGGCCAACATACCGACATGACATTAAATTTTCCAACTGATTCGTATGTTTCCCAGTAGGCCAGTACGGGTTCCCATACTCTACGAGGCACGCGTGGTATAACAATGAAGCCTGGAACTTAAGTACTTACAGCATAGTAAGTCGCCACAAAAAGGTGCGTGTCTCATAGCGCATGAGAGAGGCCTACCGGGAAACAAATGAGTCAGTTGGAGAATTTAATGTCATTTTGGCATGTTGGCCATAGTAGCTCAGTTGGTTAGAGCAACCGCACAGAGTGCGGGGGGTGCTTGGTTCAAATCCCGGCTATGGCATTGAAATGTTCAGTCTAGCGCTTACTCATTTAAACCTTAGCCTACACACGGCTAGTGTGCAAGAAATGATTATTTCCAACCAGTATTTAGCCACTATTATTCCTCCATTGAGTCTCGAAGCACGAATAAAATTCTGAGTTTAATGCAACAACCAAAACGTAATACCAGACCAAAGATTAAAACCAATGTAAGCGAGTGACCATTGTTGAGGACCAGTTGTTGTCAATATGGTCTTTGATGTTAAAGGTGGCATACAAATGAAACTCAAAAGATATCCTATGCACAATTTTCACATGATTTTAGCTATCCCTTCACGTTAATTTTGTACAGGTTATAAATGGCAAATTCACTTTATATTTCGGAGTACAAAGACGATAGCAATAATTTGTTTCTGAATAGTTTCTGAACGTTTAAGAACGAATGTATATTGAACTTCTCCTTCCCTCACGGATTAGGCATTAGCCTGTTCCGGTCTCCTATTTCTTGAAGCCGTCTTTCCTGGGGACGTCCTATTAATCTTCGCCCACTAGGTCCACAGTTCAAGAGTTTGTGTTAATATTCTTTCTTCTGTCATTCGATGGAAGTGTTCAGTCCAATTGTTTTTATATCTTTATATTTCCTCTATTAATTGTTGTATCCCAAATTCTTCTCTGATTACTTCATTTCTAATATGGTCCTGTCTCGTATACCCTATAACTGATATTATGCATTTCATCTCGACCGCTTTTATGAATTACAATATGTGTATTTCTATTTCCTTGCAGTCCATGCTTCACTTCCGTAAATCAGCACTGGTATTGCCATTACTTTATAAAGTCTTATTTGTGTTTCTTTTCTTTATCCTTAAGAGTTCTCTGAATTGTTCCATAATTGCTTCACATTTTTGTACTTTATTTCTTATATCTTCAAGTAATTCATAGGGTACATCGCAGCCAAGATGTTCAAAATGTGATACCTGATGAATTTTTTAGGATGATATAATAATATTGAACTAAATATGCTTTAAAGAGGTCTAAATGTTTCTTGTACAAATTCTTGTCTATTTAATATGAATTGCCAATACAAAACTATACAAAATTCCTTCCCAATAAAGAAGACTTTAGCACCTATTCCTAGAAAATTCAAGATAAACACTTGGTTTACTCTATAAATATAATTACATTATTTTTATCAAAGTATCGTTGTCATTTATGTAAAAATAAAAGTTTCATTTTTTCCTGTAAAGCATAATTTAGAGTGGAGAAGGGTTTTCTTAAAATCTTTCTTGTGGCATCTTTGGAATATTAAATGTACATACATACATGCACGCATTCATGGACTTTTTTCTAAGAATGCATTTATTTTTATTCACATCAGTTCAAGGGAAATCGCAATGTCGAATTAAATGGAATGCAACACCTCCTCTATTACTAGATACGTAACAGAAAGTACAGAGCTGTGTTTACTTTGGAGCTATGAAGTAAATAACAAAATAAACGAATAAGTTATTAAGAGTTAAAACAGGTTGCCTCTTTCGCCTACAAGCCTCTCCAATCTCGGAAACATGGTGTAGGCTAGGTGACACCTGTTGGGGTAGCATTGTTGATAGAGGCGGCAAAATCTTTCTTGATTTCGGGCTTCCAATAGATGTAAAGTGTATTTGTGTACAAGACCACAGTTTTTCACTCCCACTTGACGAAACCTACACAAAGGAGTACCTCCTTAAAGTATGGAGCTACTTAAGTGTAGAACAATAACGTAAAACAGTACTGTTGGCTGTAGTTATGGTGAAAGACTATCACACATCACGTAACAGCTGATGTAGTACAGTGTGATCCATAAAAACCTGAACCATTTCAATAGGCCATAACTTTTGAATCAATAATAGAACACGCGTGCAGCTTTGGGATAATATAATATACATTTGGGAGATTACATTACAATATTAACATCTGAGAGAAAATGTTGTAAACTTCATCCACCAGCATATATACATGTTTGCACTCGTCTCGCCATATTCTCTGAAGTTTCACGAAGATGATTTGACAGAAGGTTATTTCCAGCAAGATGGAGCAACGTGCCATATATCTAATGACGCCATGGAACTTGTAACCAGTTTCTTTGATAATCGAATAATCTCTAAAGGTCTGTGGCACCCCAGATCCCTTGACCTAGCCTCACCAGATATTTTTCTTATGGGGGTATCTCAAAATAGAGTGTACAAGAATAGGCCACGGACAATTGATGTTCTCAAGGAATCCATCCGAACCGAAATAAGTAACATTGGCGAGGATACTCTCCGTAAAACTTCAGAGAATATGGTAAGACGATTACAAACATGTATAGATGCTGGTGGAGGACACTTCCAACAAGATTTCTGATATGTAAGTATGGCCTAACTGGATTATTGTAACCCATGTTGTGTTATAGTGTGTGTTACGCTGTATTAAATGGTGCCAAACTATGAATGGAATATCATTGGGTATTTATTCTATTTAAGACATTGTTCAATTATAAATGTCCGTTTTCTGCTAATTTTCCCATCGACATCTATCTCATAAAATATGTATGGCACGTTGCTCCATCTTGCTGGAAATAAGCTTCTGTTAATTCCATATCATCTCCGTAAAACTTCACAGAATATGGTGAGACGAGTGCAAACATGTATAGATGCTGGTGGAGGACTGTTCCAACATTTTCTCTGAAATGTAAATAGTGTACTGTAATCTCCCAATTGTGTATTATATTCTCCCAAAGTTGTACATGTGTCCTATTATTGGTTCAAAAGTTATTTCCTATTGAAATGGTTCTGGTTTATGTGGAACGCACTACCATTGGTAAGCAACTTTTGATTAATGACCTTGCGTTGGAGTCTACCGTTTGTTTACTTAGGTAAAAACGTTTATGAACATGGATTTACAGACCAAATTTGATGATATATACTATGCACACATACATACTATTAAGTCTATCACACTAATACTGAGATCATAACACATTTACTATTCTCTCCTCCTCGTTTTCCAGAAATAAAACTTTTAATGCGACACGTGCATTACCTGCCAAGGAATCTCAATAACAAGGCACGTGGAGCGAACTTTAACTGTTGTCACAGCGATATTTCATTGTTTCAGCAATACCATGTTGATTTATTATTTCATTTGGTTGGCAGTGATGTAAAGTTGGATATGACACCTAATGGTAACGAGAAGAATTATTAGGTGCACGTGGCGCCATCGTACGGTAAAATCAATAAATTGTTAGTAGCGAGTAGTTGATATGCTGCCAACCTGAAATATGGCCTAACTGGATTGTTATAACCCATGTTGTGTTATAGTGTGTGTTACGTTTTGTTAAATGGCGTCAAACTATGAATTGGGTATATATTCTATTTAAGACATTGTTCAAATACAAGTGTCCATTTTCTGTTAATTTTCCCAGCGACATCTACCTCATAAAATATGTATGAGATTTCTTTTAGCAGGGAAGAGCTACATTTACAGTACGAGGTTTTAATTTAATATTTGTACATGGAATTAGTCTACAGTGTTGACGAAGAATTCAATTGCATTTCATTGTCAGTTATATAGATAAAGAGCATTTAGGCGAAAACAAACACAAACACAATGAGATGTGACACATTCACGTACTACCCGGGACATATACTATACAAGTTGCTCCGTTAACTAGAAGCAAACGCAGTGCTTTCTGTCCTTGTTAGTAACTTTTTCTGCAAATGGCATATTCACATTTCATTACTCACTATCTGTGTATGCCCAGGAATGATTTCAAGTTACGCAAAGACATGCAAAAACTGTATTAAAATGTTTATTTATACACCAAATGCGTATTGTAGCCATGACTTTCAACGTTTAGATTATGAGATTGGAACTCGGGACCTCTTGAACGTGTCCGCCTCACGTTCAAGAGGTCCCGAGTTCCAATCTCGGTCAGGGTGAGTTACCTGGATAAGGTTTTTTCCGGGGTTTCCCTTTATCCTTAAAATACACATTTCGGGTAACTCTAAGTTCTATGGACCCTGGACTCATTTAAGCATCACTTCACCCATTTCATTCACCGTCCTACTGACTTAAAGTTGGAGGACGTAAATTACAAACAAACAAAAAAGTAATCTGATGCTCCATAGTTTTCCTAAAAACAACTTAACAGCGACAGCACTTACACTACTACCACAGCATCATTCAAAACAAAAGTACTACACATTTCCGAAATGATTGATGCTATAGTAAAATCATTTCATATAAATTTTATGTTTTAAACAGTTCTACATTCCTTGTGGAGTATGTGTTTGTCTATTCATAATTTCTAGCAGTAAAAAATAGTTGTGTGTGTATCTAATGCTCAGGAATTGACAACCAAATCATTCTACTTCTACCCTTCTAGTATTTGGTGACAATGTTAGGACACGTCTTCGAAGCTTGGCATGATTCTGGATGTTCCATATTAATAATTTCTTCTCTGGTACACAGTAGGCAGTATAGTGAGCTTGAAAGTCCAATCCTATAAAGATAGTTATTCAGATAATTATGTCCAGTTATGAGACGAAAGTTGGCAACAGCTGATTTTCTTGGTAGTTTTTGAATTAATTTAGGGTTTTGTGCAATTTGTAGCCATTTTGAGTTTTTATTTTCTTGTTTTGTTTTACATATATGGTTTTTATCTATTTTTCTTTTAACCATACGTTTGATTGGTTCATAGGAAAATTTTATAATAGTTTTTTTGTTTAATTTTGGTTCATTTCTTTGCAAAAAAGTCTGCTTTTTCATTTGCATTTACCCCACAATGAGGTAGATCCACTATAATACAATTGTTTCCCTACTTTACCAATTTGTTGAATCATATTTTGTATTTCTTTAATTGTTTCCATTTTACGAAATGTTACTTTTGCTTGTATAGCAAACTTTGAGTCTGAAAGAATAACTATAATTTTGCAATTATATAGCCAACGAAATGTGTTTTGCAGTGATAAACAAACAGCTTCTCTTTCTCCATCAAATTTTGTGGTATTTCTTCCTACATTTCTATAAAAGGAAAAGGACGCCATATATCATCTGCTCCAGCTCCATCATCGGTGTCAGAGAGGGAAGCATCTATGCCTATATGTGTCTATTCTTGAGTTGGTTATTTTAGATTTAGAGTTTCTAGTGTTTGGGTAGCAGGGTGGCACACTCCTTGAGTCAGCCCATCCCAGGGTGTGGCGACCCTGCCCTTTTGTGAGCCCCAGGTCCCACTGGCCGGTGGGTAGTACCTGGTGAGGGCCCCGTCCACAGGGTACGTGGAGGGTACGTGAAATTCCAAAGCCATAGTGAAGGCATTTCATCTAGGGTAAGGAAACCCTAAAATCAAACCTGACATGCAAGGGGCTGGTAACCCCTTCATGGAATTATTATCTTACTCAAAAGTCTCACAGAATACAGCCGGACGGAACTACTGGAAACCGACCACAGCGAGTGAAAAGGGTATTACGATTTGGTAGGAAAGATATATTAAAGATTGGAACGTGGAATATCAGAGGGTTATCTACTAAAGAAGAAGAACTAACAAAAGAATTACATAAAAAAACACATAAATCTTGTTACAACAGGAACAAAAAAGAAATTAAAGGGTACATTTGAAATACATTATTATACTGTCATATATTCTGGAGTCGAACAGAATGTACGAACAGCAAAATGTGTGGCAATATGGATAGACAAAAAATGGAAAAACAGGATAGAAAGATACTCATTTATAAAAGAAAGGATAGTAACAGCTCAGTTGAAGATAGATAGAGGCAAAATGAGATCATAGGAGTTTATGCTCCAGAAGATGGTAAAATGGGGGAAACTAAAACATTTTATGAAGACCTGCAAAAAATCCTCGATAAATATAATAAAAAACATAGTATTATTATTCTAGGGGATCTTAATGCTAGATTTGGTAAATTGCCTATACAACAAGTGTGTGGAATTTTTGGAGAAGCTTGTATTAATGATAATGGGAAAATTCTAAGAGACTTCTGTACCTACAACGTCTTACAAATAACAAACTCCTTCTTTCGAAAGAAGGAGACTCACAAATATACATGGACAGCTAGAGGATTGAGATCTATTATTATGTAATTGTAAATGAGAAACTAAAATCTCTAGTGAAAGACACTAGAGTACACAGAGGCAGTGAGCTCTACACAGATCACTACCTGGTTATTTCTTAAATTTATATAATATTTAGATGGAAAGAATAAGAGCAAATCAATGTAGAAGTAATCAACAACAAAACATATTTAAAACTCACCTTCTTCAAGATGACAGCATAAGAGACTTATACCAAAGAAGACTATCTGCACATATAGGTGAACTTGCTACTTCCGAGGACGTGAATGAGGAGTGGAATAGAAATAAAACAGGCTGTCTCCAGGATTGCAAACGAAGTATTGGGAACCAAGAGTAAATACAGGAGGAAAAGAGGACCAAGGTTCTGGAACCAGGATATCGAAGAAGCAGTAAAGAGTAAAAAGCAAGCATATGAAATATGTTTACAAAAACAAGACGAAGATACAAAGAAACAATATGTAAAAAGAAGAAATACTGCGAAAGAAATGATACGTAAAGCTCATAGGGAATCCTGGGACAGACATATAGCAAATATTGAACATGATGTCCATGGGAGACAATTAATTGCTTGGAAAACTTTGAGAGGATTGAATTCAACTGAAAGAAACTTAGCCAGGTTATCATGTATTACTAAAGTAGATTGGGTAAACCACTATAAAAGCCTATGGTATAATGAAAAACTTGAAAATATGGACTTAGAAAATGAACAAATGAAAGAATGACCCTTATCACTTTTATCTTATCACCCTTGAAGAACTAAATGAAGCATTAAAGAGGTCCAAGAATAGGAAAGCTGCAGGCACAGATTGTCTACAAGTGGAATTGTTTAAGTATGGAGGTATATTACTTACACTAAGACTTCCACATTTAATAAATATGTGTTGGAAAAGTAAAAAAGTGCCAAATTAATGTAAAATAGCCAAAGTAGTCTCTGTTTTCAAGAAAGGAGATAGAACTGACTGTAATAATTATAGAGGTATAAGTCTTTTAAACACTATCTATAAAGTATATGCACGAATAATATGTAATAGATTAAAAATAATATCAGAAACAAAAATCATGGAAGAGCAGAGTGGATTTAGGAAAGGAATGTCATGTGTTGACAACGTATTTATCCTTAAGCAAATGATAGAAAAGAGAATAGAATTTAATTTGGAGACTCACCTTGCCTTCGTGGATTTTGAAAAGGCTTTTGACCGAGGAGAACAGATATGGCAGATATTAAAGACAAAAGGTTACCCAGAGCATTTGATTAAAATCATACAAAGTTTATACGTAGATAACATAATGGTTATTGAAGTAAATGGGAAGTTAACAGAAGAAATTAGAATAAATAAAGGACTTAAACAAGGATGCAGTCTATCACCCATTTTATTTAATATATATCTAGACGATATTTTAAACAAATTGAAATATAAAGTAAATAGTGGTATTAACATAGGACAAAGAACGTTAAATATATTAATGTTTGCTGATGAGGTAGTTTTAATTTTTGACAATGAGGATAAGCTGCAAAAAGCAAGGTATGAATTGAATAAAATCAGTAAATTACATAATATGAAAATTTCAAATAAAAAAAAACTAAGTTAATGGCATTCCACGGCAAATACCCGGTAAGGACAAAAATTCTAATTGAGAATTATATTATTGTACAAGTGTCACATTTTAAGTATCTTGGATGCGACCTAAGTTATGAAATGGATCAAGATATTAATCAGAAAATAAGTAAGTTTCAAGCAGTAACTGGAACAATTAAGAGAACACTAAACGGTAAAACAAGAAGAGAAACTCAATTAAAATTTTATTCTGTCATGGCACTCCCTGTCTTGCTATATGGAAGCGAGACATGGACATTAAGAAACAAAGATTTTAGTAAAATACAAGCAGCAGAAATGCGTTTCCTAAGACCTGTTAAGGGATGTACAAGGGAACATCAACTTAGAAATGAAGACATAAGAAATGAATTAAACATCAATTCTGTTTTATTAAAATTAATGGAATATAGAGAAAATTGGCTCCAAAATTTAGGAAGAATGACTCCAGAGAGAATCCCTAAACAAATAATGGAATATAAACCGAAAGGACGAAGATCAATAGTACGACCTAGGAAACATGGATTTTTGGGAGACCGGAACAGGCTATAACCTAATCCATGGAGGTAGAAGAGGAAAAGGTTTCTAGTGTAACAGCTTTAGCTATGGCTGGATTAATATTTCTTTCCGAATAGGGAGAACGTCACAGGCTGTTCCCGGAGAAGTAAAGATATACATTTTATTCGCCACGAAAATATATTCAACATGTGGTGTTTGAAAGAAAATTCTTAGAGCTATTAAAAAATTAAATACAACAAAATTTTTTCTATGTAAATGGTAGTTTGGAGTAGAGAAATTTTCTTGAAGATCTTTATATTGTTTCATTGAAATACCAAATTAGGTTTTAACAAACTTTTCAAAATAACTACAATTATTTTGTTAGCGGCGCCTTCAATTACCAGTATGAATCAGCCATAAGTTCGTCACACAGGAGTTCCCTTAGCTGCTAGTTAAGTTCTTAATATGGCGCTGTTGCTTTGAAGCACACTTGAAAGTCAACGTTCAAGTGGCCAGGTCTTAAACAATTAAGCCACCCAGGCCGACTAATCGACATTTTCCTTTTGAGTTTGACATTCACACACACATACACACATACACAAATACCATGTTTACTCAACTTATAGACTCCAAAGATAATGGGGAATAATCCTAGTTAAAGGAAAATTCACATACTACAGCTGAGAACTTAACTCGAGATTTATGCTCAGATAAAGTTTAAGTTTTTATTTGTGCACTTATTTGTAGGACACAGTAGATAAAGGATAGCCAGACATATAATCACATGTCTCTATGTAATGACCATGCTCTTTCCATGACCATGAGAAAAAAACAAATAGCTAATTACTTCCCAGTAGAAGAAGGAGTAAGCATACAAAATCAAAACGAACAAAAGGTAACCTTCCAGAAACGATTCTAAATCAACCGGAAGAGAACTTCAGAGACTCCAACAAGAAAATGCAAAATATACCGTCACCGAATGTCACCGTCTTGAGAAAATAAAAAATACGGAACATTTATCTACAGAAAGAGCAAACTGGGATGGGCTGTTTTCTTAAAAATCAAATCTAGACGTTGCATCTTTGGAAATACTTATTGAACGTAAATGACAAGTTTTCATTTTATGGTTTTGCTGTTCAGAGAAAGACATCCATATGCATACATAAACATCATTCTTATTTAAGGCAAGGTAACACTAAAATACGCCGAAAATGATGAAAATCATGGAAGTTTATTTTTTGACATTTTTTGTAGTTTAGGGTGTGTAGTAATAGATGGCGTGCTGTGTTATCATTTGCACCATTTTAGGTCATCACGTGATAACTTAAGGAGACATTTAACAATCGTTAAAAGTAACAATCGTTACTTAAAAATTAATTTCTTAAGAAACTTTTCCTGGTACTTTTCAATATACAAAATGCCTCACGCGTCAAAGCTTTTTCGTTTAACTTGGTGAAATTTACAGGATAAGTCCACAATATGTAAATAAGAAACTTCAGATTCCCCTGTTTGTTAATGGTCATGTTTTTAAAATTATATGGTGTTAAGCAATAAAACAAGTTAATATTTTCAAAATTTTGAGAGCTAACACTTGGAAAATATTTTAGAACAAGTTCTACAAGAATATTCCAAAAAAGAAAGTGGTTCTTTTCAAATTGCTCTGTACTAGCCGAAAACAAACAATTTCAAAGCTCAAATTTTTTGACACCTAGAACATTTTATATAGCGAGTAAGTTTTACAATATTTTCACAAAAGATAATTAATAATTAATGACCTACGAGGGCTGTACAATAAAGAATGATCATAATATCTTTACGGTCATAATTTTTGGCACTAAAATTCAATCTTATTATATTCTATTAGTCTAATGTGAAACAAACACGCCGTAGTAGTTTCATTGTTCGTACTCCTGGTTCCCGCCTGTGAGAACTAGGTAAGTTCAGACATGTTCAGTATCGCTTACCGCTGCAATGCAGGTCAGCATGCAGTTAAAGTTAATGTTAGAGGAAGATCCGGAGTTTCTTTCAAACGTGATCACTGCTGATGAAACTTGGCTACATCATTTTGATCCTGAGAGCAAACAGCAAAGCTCAGTGCGGAAATCTCCTTCATCACCAAACCCCAAAAAGCAAAAGTGGTTGCTTCTGTTGGGAAAGTTACGGTTATCTCAATCTTTGATATTCATGGAATGGTTTATCAACATGTTGTACCTGCACACACATCAGTAACTGGACAATAGTACAGGGATGTCTTGAAAACATTGCAAGCCCATATCAGGCGCAAAAAACCACATTTCCATGAAGTAGACTGGATGCTACACCACGATAATGCGCGGCTGCATATTGCCAATTCTGTTGCTGAATATCTTGCAAACATCAACGTGAAATACATCCCTCACTTTCCCTATAGTCCGGATTTAGCCCCATGTGACCTTTTTCTATTCCCTAACTTGAGGAAACGCCTTCGTGGGAGGCATTATCCATCATCAGAAGCAATGGTGAAGGCTGCGGAGGCGATTTTGAAGGCTCTCTCAAAAATGATTTCCAGCATGTCTTTGAAGACTAGCAGAAACGCTTGGACAAGTGCATCGCATTCAGGGGAGACTAGAAGGACCATCAAAACTATAAGGATGAGTAAAGGTACGTTGTCAAAAAAAATGTCATCATTCTTTATTGAACAGCCCTTGTATTTAGTGTACAAACATGCAAATTTTCATGCAAATTTAAAATGATACTCTACATAATTATGTGGTTAAATTTTATTGATGATAGGTTTATTATTATAGAAGTTGGAATTTTCAGCGCATTCTTGCCTCAAAGAGACTCAAAAAAGTACTTGAAATTTAGATTGCATACAACACTTATGGTATACTACAGGCAAGTGCCAGAGACAGCGATTATAAAAGAAAACAAAAGCCGAATGATTACTCGATCTTTTAAAACCTAAAGACATTCTTGATCCGTTTTCTTAAACATCTCGAAGCCGAGAGTAATCAGAAGTAGCAACTTGAGAAACCTTTAGACTTGATAGGAGCATGGTGAACTGAATTTTGAGTAGAACGATTGATTTCCGTTCAAGTTTATGAAGTTGCAGCCTGTACACGTATGGAGAACTGTTGCAGTGACCGGGTTCCTGGAAGCTAGTCCTGCATTCACATCACGCAGGCCAACGCAATTACTACGCAAAGAAATTGGATCTACTTTCTATGGCATAAGAACACAGATATCTACACTTTCATGGAATCCAAATGCTTTCTTTCCAGGCATTCAATAACACGTTTATTATGTACAATGGAGTGAAGAAAAGTATCCTGGTTTCTACAATACTACCAGTTTCCAAGGCAATAACGCTTTAGGTAAAACACCTAATTTCCAAGTATATACTACTGTGTCAAGAAGGTTTCGGAAACTAGCCAATGAAACACAAAATGTGCATTATTCGTCCAATTTTATTTTATCGTCTTCAAGGCAGCCCCCTTCCTAAATTATACATTTATGCCAACAAATAATCCAATTATCAAAACATTTTTCTAGGCATTTTTTGGAATCTCTGTAAATTTTCGCTGCGAATTCTCCTTTATGTCTTCTATAGACTGAAAACGGGTGCCTCGAAATGATAACTTGAGTTTCGGAAAGTGAAAGAAATCGTCCGGAGCCAGACCAGATAAGTACGCTGGTTGTTCGATGAGATTTTCTGCGTTTTTGGACAGAAATTCTTCCACAATGATAGCCTTATGAGCTGGGGCGTTATTGTGGCGCAGAACCCTTCCACAAATCTGGTCTCTTTAGTCGTATTTGTTTTCTTAAACGCCGCATAACATTTAGAGAATAGTCTTTATTTACCCTCTGACCTTCTGGCAAGAATCACGAGTGTACGACACCACCACAATAGGAAAAAAATATGTTAACATGACTTTCAGTTGTTTTTTTTTTTTATTTGTTCCATTTATACCCCGCCTTTAACTGCATTGGTCATATCGGCGGCCGTTCTCCTTTGGAACATATCGAAGGTGTTAACTCTTGTTTGGTTGGTTTTTTAATCATTACATCACCCACACATTCGCACTTTCATTCATACTTCCAGACTCTGGGGAAGATGAGGAATTATTTTGGACGGAGAATAATCCCCACACCCACTGCCGGGAATCGAACCCGGGGCCCCTAGCACGGCAAGCAGGTGCTCTCCCGACTGAGCTACGGGGCCAATTTTAATTGAGTTTGACCTGCCCTTGGGTTTCGGTTCAGTTGGAAGGCGCCATTTGGAAGCTTGCTGACTGGTCTGTGTGTCAAACGTGTAAACCTACGTCTCATCTCCAGCTACAGTGCGTTTTATGAATATGGGGTCGTTTTGGCATTTCTTCAGCGATTCTTATGCAATTTAGTTTTTGCAGGCTTTCAGCACTAATGGAGCGGCAACTCGTGTCATGCCCAATGGTACGAATCGATTCATGAGACACAGAAAGTTCAGCAACAATCTCTCTCAAACCTAAATGAAGATTTTCAGACAGCACTTCTTTACTGTATCTATATTCAGTTCAGTTGAAACTGTTGATGGCCGATAAGAGCTAGACAAAGTTTCCACTACATCTCGACCACTTTTAAATTCACTATACCACTCATACGCCCGTGTTTTTGATAAAGTCGATTCACCGTAAGCCCTCTGTAACATTTTCGGCGATTCAGCACACGAAATACTATTTATAATGCAAAATTTGAGACACATTCTTTGTTCAGTATTTTTATTCACTGTAAAATCGCAACACACCTTTGAGATACACTAACAAAATGGCGTCCTGTAAACAAACTAGATGACAAATGACAATCAAACTCCGCGTGGGTATAGAGAAAAGATGTAGCAACTAAGCGACAGCAATTATTTTGAATCCCCTCTTATACGATAATTTTACTTGATCAATTCCCGGCACTTTCTTGACAGAATGTATGCACTTATATTAATTAAAATGTTCCTAGTTATTTTAATTTAGGCACTTCAGTTTCATTCTCCGAATTTCCTTTCCAATATTTTTCAACTCTATCGTTCACTGCTATGGCTATTTGAATACCAACCTTAATCTTATATATTATTGAATAAAATCAGACCTATTTTGAACTAAATATCCTTAAAATGGTCTCCACTGCATATTCCCCAATATTTCTCGCGTTGGAAATAGGTTTCGTTATACCACATTTAAAATAATGAAAATATTTATATTTTTGTTTTATGAAAGCGTTGATAAAATGCGCTCGTTCTTGCTAAAAAGCCTAAAAATTGCCTCCCTTCTGGCAGTTGCGTCTGCTACTCCGTTAGGGATGTTTTGGTGAAAGTATCCTCACAGAAATTTACTTTAGTCCAAGAATTTGAGTAAATTTGCTTGAAGTCCGTGCAAGAGAGAAAAAATCTATAAGGAAAACGCCCATGCACTCCTACACACATACACACATGCACACGTGCGGTCACATCTACACACACACCCACACAAGCACATATGCATAAATCACATAGAAACACTGTATAGGGTAAAGGGTGTATGCGTTAGCGGGGAATTTCGTATCTTCTAAGTTTACACTACTGTTTTATAAAGAAATGTATGTTTAAGGGCTCTCAGCTACGTGGTTATCAGCGCCCTTTGAAACAAATTATGGAAAAAGCTGATATAAAAATTAATACAAAATACAAAAAGGCCAAAAATAAAAAATAAAAGTCACAATCAGTCACGAAAATAGAGGTAAATTTAAAATGAAAAAATAAATAAAACGGCCAAAATGTTTAAAAGTTATAAAGAAGGAAGATTTGTTTGTGAAGGTTACGTAATTCCTCCATAAGTCCGCCATACCAGAAGAATAAATCACTCAGTCGGTCAGTATTAAAAATGAGTAGGAACCTAATGCAACTACAATTATAAGAAGTAAAATGAAGGATTCATTGTAAAAACCCTCTAAATTATTGTACAATAATTTGATAAAGAACATGAAAGATATATGAAACTAATTCGATACTGGAGTTTGAAAATCTAAACATGCAACGTCAGGTAAATCAGCAAGTAATATGTTAGAAGTGTCTTTAGCCACATCAATAAACATTTCCGTGAATTATAACGTTCAGTTTGTAGTTTATAATATTTCAAAGATTCTGCATACTTCAAACATCAGTTACATTAGAAACTTAATACATTAGTTTTGTAACATAAAATCAATTTATGTGCTATTTTGTGTCAAATGGAAAATGTTAATAAGGCATATTTGTAACCAAAATAAAGCTGTGTTAACTTTTGTGAATCTTACACATTACAGGAAGAAGTTAGCTACTCTGCCCCAATCCGCCTACAAATTATTTGTACCTGTATGTTATAATGAAAAGTGGCATTATGCTAATAGATTAGGATTTTAAATAATTGAATATAATTTCCTGTATCAAATTTAAGGAGCTTGATATTATGTTACAGAAATCATTCTGAGAAGTATTTTGAAATAAGACAAAACACAATCAATGTCTACTCATGATAAAAAGAAACATAAGAACATACTGTGAAATATATTATGTTTCACTCGAATTGATAAATTTATTGTAGATTCCTTTGACCCCTCTATCACGTGTATTTATTTTAATGGTGTTTGACTAAACACAAATGCGAGATAATTTAAGGATACTTCAGATCAATATCAAAAAGTTACTGCTGATATCTACAAATTTCAACCAATTTAGCTTTGATATACCGGCTATGGCGTTCCATTTTTCAGTCTGGCTCTACTCATCCCCACCTTAGCCTACATGTGGCTAGTGTGGGATAAATGATTTATTTTCATCAATTTACCTAAGAAATAGCGGTTTGACTATGAAGCCTGGGATTTAAGTACTTACAGCAGAGTAATCGCCACAAAAGTTTGCATATCTCATTGTATATGAGAATCCATAGTGGCTTACTGGGAAATACACGAGTCAATTGGTGAATTTAATGTCATGTCGGCATGTTAGCCATAGTAGCTCAATGGTTAAGATCACCCGAATGGAGATCGGGAGAACCGTGATTCAAATCCCGGCTATGGCACTGAATTTTTCAGTCTGGTTCTACCCATTCAATTTAGCTTTGAATTTTCATTATAGATTTTTCAACATTATTGTGACATGATACTTGATACAAACTATCCAGAAACAATATGATCACGTAAGAAAAATCAGAAAAGTTTAGACCTCCAGTATAAAAAGGCCTACAAAACAAGATTGAATGTTTTGTAACGTTTAAGCCACTTTAACTTTAGCAGGAAGATAGGACCAAATATAAAACAGTTTTTAATCTTATAAAACTCAATAATCTATTATTTTACTAAAACTCAAATCCTAATATATACATGATATCAAGTAAAGGCTCTTTAAACGAATTCACCAATTTTTAAAGAAACTACACCAAAAATATTAAATAAGTTGAACAGTATTTTAAAGTGACAAAACGTAATAAATCAATATTAAAATCTTGCGGTTGTACACACACACACACACAAACACACACACACACACACACACACACACACACACACACACACACACACACACACACAATCCACATATTAAGTAATTTGAAAACTGTTTTTGTATGTTTATATATCCAGGAAAGCAGCACTGGTATTGGATCCTGATTCTAAATTTTTTTTCCTCGAAGATATTCGAAAATTCTCTTGCGAAAGTTTTTAATTTAAGTATTTTAACTTCTAATTTTTCGAAATTTAGACCGCATTTGGAATCTAAGATGAATAAGTTAATATAAATACTTCCAATATTACTGTGTGATTGATTTTTAAGATTAGAGGTAGTGTGTTAGTTTAGTAGAACTGTCACTGAGCCAATATGTAGCCAATGTTGGTGTTTCGATACAAAGTGAATTTGGATTCTGCTGGTAAATGGCTGGTGACCAGTAATTGAAGCCATCAGGTGTAATCAAGTATTCAATTTCAACCTAAACTGTCTGCATGGAATCCTTAGATCATTGCCAAATATTATCAGCTCATGTGGTGCATAGTGAACAAAAAAGAAAAGCTTAATAAACCTAATATCGACATATCAGAACCAGCATGGATAAGATAGGTAAGATAGAAATTTGGAGAGAATCTTTTTTTCAAACATTACATTTTATTGGTGTCAAACGTTATGACAACACCAATACAGTAAAAAAACAAGTTCGCGTAAATTTGGTCTGAAACATTGTAGAGAGTTTTTAAAAGATTTACAGGCCAATAACAGACTAGCTAACTTCGCGCCGCCTGACAATTTTCTTTTAAGGAAGTAGTAGTAAAATGCAGCTTATTAATCTCAATTTACTTCTTTAAAATCACACTTTTTGAGAGGACTCCATGACAACCAAGACGTTCATATGATCGGCACTGGAAGTACACACAAATCGCTGCATCAACACATCACCAATGTTCCCAATTTCCTGATTATGTTTCATCTTAACAGCATGACGGTCCATGGCCTTTCGCACCTCCATATGTTTCTGACGTTTGTCGTCAGACCAGGAAGACGGGCTAGACAGGCAAATGGGCAAATTGATAAATTATGCAACCGGGAAACAGAATCCGCAGAGGCTTCATTGTTTCACGAGCGTTTGAGTTCTGGCCCCATCCTGCTGGAACCAAAATTCATTTTCATCATCAACAATGTCATCATCTACCCATTCATCTGAAAGTCAGGTACCTATCTGTGTATTGCTCTGCGGTGACTTCTCCTTCTTCAACGGTAGAAACCCCACATCACTCTGTTACTTTCTGCGAATGCAATAGTTGTTTACACGGTTTTATGAGTTTTCGTATTTGATTGAATTTTCGTAACTTCATTGTAATTTTTATTTAGGAAACTCTTCGTTTGGCATAATCAATTTTCAGAGAGTGGTCCAGAAATTCTGAAAATTGATTAAGTCAACGCATGGTTTCCTAAATAAAAATGTACGACTTATAAATGTCAAGAAAAAGTGCTTTCTATTTTCAGTAAAAAGTGCTTGTACATACATATCGAGTGCAAGACTGACCTAAGTACAGAAAACTTTATCCCGAGTATAGGTACTCTTGTTCTTTCAGGACTTATAATTCAGTTCTGAGGTTACATGGTGTGCAGGAGAAGACAAACTATGAATCAGAGAGAACATCCAAGATTGGATGACCAGCACAATGAAAGTGAGGAAAATGCGATACAAACTGATAAAACACTGGATGAAAGGAAAGGTGATGATGAGGCACTTGGTAGAATGAATGACGGGAAAACCGGAAAAACCTGAGAAAACTCATCACTTACGCCGCTTTGTCCACCACATTCTCACATGACTTTTCTTGAGATCGAACCCTGACCGCCTTGGTGGGAGGCGATGGTTCAGCTACTTCCATTTACACAGTAAAATAAATCACACCTCAATCTGTAACGTCAGGTTAACAGTGGGCACTCTTAGAATCAATAAACCTTGCACTAGTGAATTCAACTTTTCCAGCTATCTGTTTAACCATACTAAATGAATAACTAAATTCACGTTTTGAAGGTTCCAAGGTAACCAGTGCGATCCATATAAACCTGAACCATTTCAATAGGTCATAAGTTTTTATTCAATAATAGGATGCACGTACAACTTTGGGAGAATATAATACACAATTGGGAGATTACATTACACTATTTACATCTCAGAGAAAATGCTGGAAGTATCCTACACCAGCATCAATACATGTTTGCACTCGTCTCACCATATTCTCTGAAGTTTTACGGAGATGATATCGAATTGAGAGAAGGTTATTTCCAGCAAGATGGAGCAACGTGCCATACATCTAATTACACTATGGAACTTGTAACCAGTTTCTTTGATAATCGAATAATCTCAAAAGATCTGTGGCCCCCCAGATCCCCAGACCTAACCGGATTTATCTTGTGGGGGTATCTAAAAATAGAGTGTACAAAAATAGGCCACGGACAATTTATGTTCTCAAGGAATCCATTCGAACCGAAATAAGTAACATTGGTGAGGATACTATCCGTAAAACGTCATAGAATATGGTGAGACAAGTACAAACAAGTATAGATGCTGGTGGAGGACACTTCCAACATTTTCTCGGAGATGTAAATAGTGTAATGTAATCTTCCAATTATGTTTTACACTCTCCAAAAGTTGCATGTGTGTCCTATTATTGGTTCAAAAGTTATGGCCTAATGAAATGGTTCACGTTTATATGGATTTCACTTTACACATGAAGTGCTGACTGCCTTAAATGATAAAAGACATGTAGATGGAACTTTTTGTGATCTAGCAGAGGCTTTTGATTGTGTTAATCATGACATTCTTACAGCAAAATTGGAATTCTATGGGCTAAAAAATGAACATTTAAGATGGTTTGTATCGTATATAAATGAAAGAAAACTGTCGTACATCACACACTGAAATAGAAATCGGGATTAATTATATGTTATTAGAAGAAATTGACAGCATTAAATTTCTGGGCCTTTAAGTGGACAGATTTTTAGATTGGAAAGCTCACATAAACTATATCTTACCTAAACTCATCTCTGCCTGTTATGCTATCCGAGAGCTGGTTAATGTGAGTTCTATTGACACACTTAAATTAGTATATTATGCATACTTTAACTCTATTATGGAATATGGAATATTATTTTGGGGCAACTCAGTAGAAAGTAAAAAAATATGTCTTATGCAAAAGAGGGTTATAAGAATCATTACTAACACCCACACCAGATGCTCCTGTAAAGATCTTTTTACAAGATTGAAGATATTAACGCTTCCTTGCATGTATATATTCTCGATCCTAAAATTATTTGTATGCAATCGTGCCTTATTTGCAACAAATAATGTAATTCACAAAATAAACACTAGACAAAAGTATAATATCCATTATCCCAGTGGTAAACTTTCTTGCTTCCAGAAAGTTGTGCATTATTAAACTATCAAAATATTTGGCGCTCTTCCTAATGTTCTTAAAGAAAAAGTTGATAATTTTGTTGCTTTTAAAAAAGCTGTTAAAAGTACCTTTGCTCAAAATCTTTTTATTCTGTACAAGATTATCTGAATGACAAATTATCCTGACAATGCTTCTGTAGCTCCATAAGTATGAATGGTATCCATTGCAAAAAGGTTGAAACGCACTGGTATAAGCCAAGTAAAAGCTTGTTTAAAAAGTGTTTCATTTTGTATCATATATAATTATCCCTGCTTTGTTTTCCATATTGTTGTTCATATTGCCTGTATACTATAATATGTTAACTTTTGTACATATATATATGCTATTAAACTTTATACCTCTGGACATGTTCAATGTTCACAGCATTTTCTGGCTACAAGTGAACCTACTGAACGCAAATCAATCTAATCTAATCTAATCAAAACCCAAAATCCCTAGAAATGACAGCATTTTCAAAACTGTCATATTTCACGTGGCCCCTAAATGCACTAAACAAGCCAACAAAAGCGATGGTGATTTGTTTCCTGTCACGATAGTTACCTTATGCAAAACCATTTTATCACAATGCTTCCAATAACCATGACCCACTTAGAATTACCTAGACCCCCCAACACTCATCCTTTGAAGGGGCACGTAGTCGTACACCATTCCCAGGAAATGTTTCAACAGCTGCCGGCGCTTCCCACTGTGTGAAGTGCCTTCTTAGAACCGTAAAGAAAGTGACACATTTATGGTAGCGAGATAGTTGACAAGTACTGCAACAGAATAATAAAGTGAAAATTGTTTCTTCGCATCTCTGTTATATCTCAAGACATACTGCTATAGAAAATTGTATGTACTTGTTCGCATTTGTAGACTAAATTTATTAGTCCATTTTTTGTTAAGATAATTAGAAATTTGAATTTTATTGTTGTTTGCTTTTGTTTTAGGTATACCAACCTGTGAAGAAGAAAAAGCAAAAAATTGGTAAAAGTCATAAAACTAGACTTTGGTCTCATTAAACATTACACATGACTATTTCGGTTGACAGTTTTTTTGTTAATGGTCGACTAAGGCCCATTTTCATATCGCAGCACCGGATTAATGGTAATCAATTTACCTTAAAAATAATAGAAATGTAAATATTTGTTTTAATAGAAAAAATAAGCACGTAAAATCAAAGAGAGAGGAAGCGAGACAGAGATTTGCAATCCGGGCAAATAGGGACAGACTTAGGCTGGAAGAATTATTTGGAGCTCTTATTACAAAACAGAATGATGTTACCAATTGTATTTTTGTACATTCCGATTTATTTTGCAGCACAGCATAACATTTATACTATTTCGGAAACCATATATACCTTTAAAGTTCCTCTCCATTTTAATAGATTTGCACGAAATCAAATTTATATACATAGATGTTAAATAGTTGTAAACTCATGCACTTTGTATTCCGACCACAGCTTTCATTCACAGTGCATCACTAGGTTTACTGCCATGGCCACGCATAAGAATTCTAAACAGCCCAAAATTATCTGCACTCAAACCATACAAGACAAAGAACGGAAGCATAGAGTCAGACTGAAAAATTCAATGCCATATCCAGGATTTGAACAACGGATTTTCTGTTTGCCATTCAGCCGCCCTAACCTTTGAGCTACTATGGCCAACGTGCCGATATGATATTAAATTCTCCAACTGACTCGTGTTTTCCCGGTAAACCTCTTAGGAGTTCTCATAACCTAAGTGGTTTACCGGGAAAACACGAGTCAGTTGGAGAATTCAATATCATGTTGGCACGTTGGCCATAGTAGCTCAAGGGTTAGAGCGGCTGGATGGCAACCAGAAAATCCGTGGTTGAAATCCCGGCTATGGCATTGAATTTTTCAGTCTGACTCTATCTTTCCATACTTTAGTCTACACACGGCCAGTGTGAAAGAACAATTAATGTCCAAGACAAACGTAAACAATATGATAACGTGTACGACACTTTTGATGCCGCCCCCGCTGTCTCTGTCTTTGATGACTCATCTGCTACTGGCTACTGCAGTGGTGAACTATAGGATGGTGGCACGTCTGGGAGGGTGGGTAATACATTTAATGATGACAAATAATTGAGCAATATGAACCGGGTTATCAATTGTTTGAGGATGAATAAATTGCCTACTTCTGAATTTCAGCATTAAAAACTGTTACTGTTGGCGTAAATCTGTTAGCTTCTGAGCTATCAATAAATGTATGGCCTAAAATAACTCTTACCTCAGTAAAAATGAAAGGCGAGTTGCTGAAATGCTAAGCAGAGAATTCTCTTGCAGCGACCGCCAAGTATGAATAACTCGAGGCGGTCTTTAGACGCTAGCAACTCTCGATAATAGTAAGACACTCATTTTAGATGTAAACATGAAATAAAACTTAGGAATTTCTAGAAATACATGTTATTTTATCAACATAAATACCTCCTACTTCACGATCTTTACACCAAATTTTCCACACCATACGTTGCTTAATCTTAAGCTTCTGACTCACATGTTACTCTACGGCTTATTATTTCCATTTCCACACATTTTTATATTTCTAATTTTGAGAACCAACATTTGTGGGTTTTAATGCAATTCTGTAAATTCTAAACGTTTGTCGCGTTATCTCGAAGGTCCCTTACTCTGTCGGGCTTCGAAGTGACTATCTGTTGACTAGTTTGAACTCGTCGCTGTTGTGGCTGAGGAGGCACGATTGTCTCAGGGTCCACCTCAACGAGTACCTATATCACTACTAAGTTATGGAGTAGGTGATGTGGTTGGACTGTGAATTTGTGTTTTTTAAGGGTTCTTAAACAAGAAAGCCTTCTAACAGTTTTGTGTAGGTGTCGAGTTACTCGGATGTCTGTAAGTTTTAGTAATATAGGCGGCTCTTGCGGAATGTACTCTTAACTATATTGTCACCCGATCGTTGGAACACCCTATGGAACCAGCTGTGAGCGGGCGAGCAGGGGAGGTCCGTGTTAGCCCCCTCGTTTGTCTTATAGTGGTGACAGGAGATGGCTGGGACAAAAAAACATCAGTGCGCCGTCTCTTTCTGTTCCACCTGTGTTCTCGAACTTACGGGATATTTCATCTAATGGAGAACCTTCCAGATCGGCAAGCGTACCCTATATAAGCAACACGTCGTGCAAGAGGAGTCAGTCAGAGTTCTTGGCAATCAGCGTAAGAGTTCAGTGCTAGTGTAAGGACGAGAAGACTGTGTATGGGCATCGGAGTTTACGTAATCGCGAGTGCAAGTGTAACTTTAACGGACGAACTGGTGAATTGTAATTGTGTGCAGTACGTAATTCTGTGTAATTGGCAAGTGTTAAACTGTAAGTCGGTGGAAATAAAGAACATTGTTGAGTTTGTGTAATTGGGCTTTTCATTTCACGAACCCACAAAGTCACAATATTAACGCCAGAGGTTCTACTCCCATTAGTCCTGGACCCGTAGGACAAGGAACCGGGCTTCCTTAGACCAGGGAGTTACCGAGCTGTCCCGAAAGGGCGCCCGGCTCCTCCGTGGGGTTTTCCGTAGGGCAAGACCTAAAGACTTAACAAGCCCCCCCCCCATCTGGTCCTGTGGACTCAAGATGGGATGGAAGTGGATACGCCACTTACGCGCACCAACACCAAAATAGGAAGGCTACCGAACAACCTCGGTGGGGCCGCCTGGTGATCTAGCACAGCTTCTACTAGCTATGCTGGTTAGTACGCGGGAATACTGATGGTTTCCCTCAACCTCATCCGGAGACGTACCGATCTCCCAGAGTATCGGGAACCATTGCCCCCTCGAGTCCAACCCAATCCGAACAACTCCCTAGCAGGGAGGGGCTCCAATGTTCGGCCCGAGGTTCCTCTAGTAACGATAACGGCGGATGCACCTCGCGCTTCACTGGATACAAATTTCTTACCGTCACTTGATGCTGCTATAGGATAACAGTTCTCCCTACTGTAGAGTTAGTCGGACTGCCTCGATTCTGCTCCAAACTGTGAATTCCTTTCTTTGACTATATTACAGGGAAGGCCAATAACTTTTATAGCCAACGCTAAGAGGGTAGCAACAACGGAAGCTGCACCGTTAGTTGCCCCGAAACCTAGCAGACAATCTGGAGAAACTACTCCTGT
This sequence comes from Mantis religiosa, assembly GCA_030765055.1. Classification (NCBI taxonomy): domain Eukaryota; kingdom Metazoa; phylum Arthropoda; class Insecta; order Mantodea; family Mantidae; genus Mantis; species Mantis religiosa. The sequence goes on from CM060955.1 coordinate 40,078,505, forward strand.
GTACTTTATTGGTTATAATTTTCGAGGTTTACAACATTTTATACATAATGTATATATGTGATATGTTAAGACAAATATTATTATAAAATCATAGCTATTGCTATTGATATAACTGTTTACATAATTTTTAATAATTCTTTAATTAATAACATCTAATAACGTATTTCATATTGGAATAATGGGCAGGCGGAAATATCGCTACACGTTGTAAGTGCGGAGCCTTGAGTTACTTACTATCCGTGACAAAATTGTAAATCGTAAATGCTTATAATGCACTAATTTTATACATAAAAATTCTTTATTGCATTTATTTTTCTAACTTCTCAAAATGTTTATGCAATCATTAATATTATATCAACTAGCGACCAAGGTCACTGATGGCAGGTAAACACTGTTTGGTTAAGTGCTGACAGCAAATGCCAAGACTGCACGAAGGCTGGGGGTAGTAACAGCAGGCAGTGACAACTCAACTCTATTTCATTATGTCCTAGCTTTAAAGCTTAGAAATTCCTATGCCTGGCAGTGATTTCCCCGAAAGGCAAAGCGTGCTTTCTGCACAATACGTGAAGAATGTCACATGGTACAAGCAATTTGTACGAGTTGTGTAACAAGTGCATGGCCACCTGAATTATGTTGCCAGCAGGTGGTGCCGGCCAGATTAGCAGTGATGTAAGATCCCAGAGGGGGGAGTTGATGAGGAGAATTAATTGACCCCTGCTGGGCAATAGCGTACTCTATCAGTTGCTTTCCAACACCATCTCGATCAGGAAGACGTGAACATTTGCAAAACAAAGTGGCCGTTTTAGCTAATTGAATGTTCCGTCAGCAAGTTACAAACGAGAAGCCCATTTTGGGAAAGCAGTTGAAGGTTGCACACAAAACCATCATGTCATACACGTCATACCATTACATCATATTTCGGGTATGTTCTGATAATAAATGTTGTTACACATTTTTGAAAGCGAACAGAGACATAAACAAAAGGCTACGTAACATTGTTTTCAAACCAATGTTACTTCATTACAGTGCAACGTAAGATAGATAAAAAGAGAAACAGATAAAACAAAATTGAAACATTAGAAAAGAGACTTTTAAGATCAATTCTGTGAATAACATTATTAGTAGTGCATATATAAGGCGATGAAATAAATTTTTAAAACATTAACATTGGATGGTCTTTTTAGTACCCACTCCTTAATGTGTCTTAATATTGTCACCCAATTATCGGAATGCCAGACCAACGACAGCTGAGAAGGGACCAGAGGCATCTGAGCCACACCCACCCATTAGTCTCAGTCACTAACTGAGGGGTTGATTAGGGAAGTGTCACTTGTCGCTGGCCGCCTCTTTCCCCCTCCCCTGCCGTCTGGAACCTTCACGATGATTCACTGAAACGAGACACTTCGAGAAAACGGCGATATTCCTATAAAAAGGGCTGCAGTGAGTGAATTGAGTCAGTTCTTGGCGAGCAGCTGTGAGGAGTGCCCAGCGAGGGGACGGACTGCGTACGTGCGTCGGAGGAGTGTACGTAATTGCGAGTGCAAGTGGAACTATAACGGACGAACTGGTGAATGGTAATTGTGTGCATTACGTAATTCTGTGTAATCGGCAAGTGTTCAACTGTAATTCGGTGGAAATAAAGAACATTTTTGAGTGGTGCAAACGGACTTTTAATTTCACGAACCCACAAAGTCAAAATATAATGACGATGAACTAATATTTGGAGGGATATGACGTATAATACACGCGAGGGACTCTATCGAATACTAATAGAGGATCAAGTAAACCAGCTGCTCTTGAAACGGTGAATTTATTTGTACATGTTAAATAAAGTGCTGAAGCGACCAAGCACGTTTCAACTTTAAGGCTAAAAGGGTTCTTTCTGAAGGGGTGGAGATTTCCACAGATTAAGGGCTTATTTCACATGGTATAAATAACGAGTGGAGAAATAAGATATGGGAGAAAAAATATAATATGAGAATGCTGACAGGAAACGGGAAACGAAGAATAAGAGCATGGAGGAGTTTTTAAAGAATATGAAAGAGAAGTGGGGTAGGAGAAAAAAAGAGGAGCAGATGAGAATAGAGAAAGGAGGAGAGAAGAGATCAAGTAGAGGGAGGTCACCTCGAGGTGAGCCAGGCAACCAGGGAAGCCAAGGGGAGAATGAACGGCTAGTCTACAATTTATACTTAGGATAAGTGGGCAATAAAACCATTGTGAAATATTGTAAATTATGTAAAACAGAAACAAAGGTCATTCATTTTAATGAATGAAACATTGTAATAACATTTTACCTCTCTAAGCCCCAAATTTCACTACAAAAGAAATAAAGGAAGTAAAAAGTATTGCATTACCATCATCCACTTGTCAGGTTCCATACCATAAATATCGAAATGTGCTTAAGGCATTCAAAAGCTTAAAATAGTCATCCCATGTGTCGTTTTAGTAAAAGTCTATGAGTTAAGCTCATTTTTCAATTGTTTCTACAAGTTATATGTACCGTATCCCCTCCAAAAATATGAAACCGAGATGTACCATTAAACCATATAAGACATTCTCTACTTATTCTACCAAGAAACTATTTTTAAGAACCTTTAGTTTTCTCTACACTTCATGAAAATCGAGACAGACATTTGCGGAAATGGCTTTATTACACATTTTCCATATCGATATAATGGAAATAGGTGAATGAAGTAAGCTTAAGAGTTCTAAGAGCTGGTTGGTATGTGATAGCTTTGAAGTTCCAGTTTATTTGCATGACACGACTTAGAAACTACCAATAACGACACACCATTTGGGAAACGTTTGAAAATTGGAAAATTTAAACCAATAAAAAGGAACGTCTCGGAAAAGATTGTATTTTCAAAAATGTATGCATTTGGCCTATATTGCGTATTTAACATTTTTTATTACTAACATCTTGTCTATCTCTTACATTTACTACTTATTCAAAATCCATCCAGGATGAAGAGGGCCTGAGACCATTTAAATGAAGTTTTCATTTTCTCGTGAAAATAATTTATACACTTGTTCAGCCCGCCTCGGTAGCGTAGATGGTAGCGTGTCTGCCTCACGCTCAAGAGGTCCCGAGATCGAACCTCGGTCAGGGTGAGTTACCTAGATAAGGTTCTTTCCGGAGGTTTCCCTTATCCTTCAAGACGAATGTCGGGTAACTCTAAGCTCCATGGACCCTGGACTCATTTGAGTGTCATTTCACCAAATTCATTCACGTTCGATATGACAACGTTAGAGGACGTAAATTACAAAAAAAAAAAAAAAAAAATTACACATGTTCATTTTAATCAGTTTTGATAAAATCAAAATTTACGAAAATTTAATTTACGTACGGCAGTTTGAGGTTACACTTCAAAACGCTGTTGCCAGTGAAATCTCATTATTTAATTTTGGTTGTAATGTAACACCTTCTCTAGCAATTCTGCATGGGATACACAAAGTAAAAAGTATTTAGAGAAAGATGTATGTGTGAGTATGTGCAAGCGCAGGTTTGTTTATGTACAGTGTACCTAAAAGGAATTGTTAAGTATAAAATTTGATATTTAATTTCAATATCCTCCAAGGATGCCCCACAGTTCAAAAATCTTTCTCATCCAAAACTAACTTTTACATTCAAACTTCCCGAAGATATTGTCACCGATATCATTGTTGTGCTGCAACGATAAGCCGGAGCCGGGCGCGTGGGCAGGAGAGAAAGAGACAGAGACAGGTTCCAGAGCGCTCGGTCTGCTTTTGTTGTCTAGACATTTCTTGGAAGGTATACGACTTTCTAGAAACAATGACTGGGAGGTATAAATACCCCGCAAGGTGTTAGAAGCTGCAGTTGTGTGATGGTCATTAAAACCAAAAATTAATTATTAACTCAATTAATTACTAAATTTATTAAACTCTATAGGGTCCTGATACAATAAATAGGATTATTCCTCATCGTAAGCCTGTTATTACTTCTTTTGTATGACAACCTTTGCGACAGTCGACGTTAGAAGTGTACCGCAGTGATTTCTTTCATTTGTTTACGTGCGGCGGAGCACGGAGTCAACCTTGAAGACAGATGATTGTCAATTTCGCGTCTTTTTACTGCAACAAAGAGTGTTCTAAATTACTACAAACCAGACTTTTCATTCTGCGTAATCCTCGCAGTCACAATATTTGTTCGCAAAGGTAGCTGTAAAGATTCTGAATAAGAATTTTTAGGACAAATAAAGTATATACATTTAATTTTCAGAGTTAGTATCTGATGTGGTCTACATTCTGAATGGATTTTGTATAACAAAAAGAATTGTAAGAAAGAGACAAAATTTAAACTCATAAAAGATATAAGCATTATAGCACTCAATCTTTCTTAAGTTAATAATTTCAAAGATACTCCCATGTTGTCTGCATATATCACTGCATGTACCTTTTTTAAATGGGAAGTCTTAGTCGGTTTTTTTCCCTCGGTAATGCAAAGAGGACGAATTAGTATTCAGATAAAGACCAGTTTACTTTTTAAAAGAGAAATGACAGTCACTTAAAAGTACCATATTCTCTTATTTGATTGTATACAGATGGTATTGAGTATCAAGAAAAGCTGGTGTGGACCCATCCCTAGTACTTTATTAACAAGAAAATTTAATAAATCGATTTCTGAGCTGAAGTAGATAAACGTTTGAAAGTTTACTTTGTTCAAGAGTGGGTTGAGAAAGTCGTATGATAATAACACATCAGATGTTTAATTCAAAGATACTTAATCAAAATGAAACAGTTAATGGATTATTTGTTGTCTATTCTACCAGACAAATGCTTTGAAACTGTTTCGATGCTCGGTTTGTCGGAGCTGAAGTCAGGACTGGACCTAATGTAACTGGGCCGCGCCTCCACAATGCTATAATCCTGTAATCGGATTGGGAGCAATTTAGATCGGAAACTACAGATAGCATTTACTGGAGTGTCCGACGGTGTGAACGCTCCCTAAATAGCAACAAGGGAGGTGGGAGACAGCCCAATATTGTACCTATTGCTTCTCAGCTGTTGGTACGTACATCTCTTCATTATCTTGGTCCTCAACACCATTCCAACACCAGCTTCTCTTTCTTAGCAATGCAATTACAGAAAGTCATTTCCAACCCACTAGTTAAATTAGCACTATTTTTTTACATGATTACTTTATTATTTGACTAACAGTTTAACCAGATGTGCTATTGAATTTCATAATTTTGACAACTTGAAAGATAATTTAACTACATCTCACTCATGTATTCTACTGCTATATGTGAACATAAAAGTAAATTGCAATGGCAATCCTGCATTAATTTTAGAAGTCTTTTTATTACGGAAAATTAAGATTTTAAAACTTACCACTTAGTGCAACTTAAATACAACTTGTACGAGGGCTGTACAATAAAGAATGATCACAATTTTTTTGACAACTTAACTATACTCATCCTCATAATTTTGATGGTCCTTCTGAAAATATTCTCCCCTGAATGCAATGCACTTGTCCCAGCGTTTCAAAGACTTGCTGGAAACCATTTTTGAGAGATCCTTCACAATCGCCTCCGCAGCCTTCACCACCGCTTCTGATGATGAATAATGCCTCACATGAAGGCGTTTCTTCAAGTTAAGGAATATAAAAACGTCACATGGGGCTATATCCGGACTATAGGGAGGGTGACGGATGCACTTCACGTTAATTTTGCAACATATTCAGTAACAACATTGGCAATATGCGGCCGTGCATTGTCGTGGTGCAGCATCCAGCCTGCTTCATGGAAAGTTGGTTTTTTCGCCTGATATGGACTTGCAATGTTTTCAGGTCACCCCTGTAGTATTGCCCAGTTACTGATGTGTGTGCAGGTACAACATGGCGATTATCCATTCCATGAATATCAAAGAATGAGATGACTATAACTTTCCCAGCAGAATCAACCACTTTTGCTTTTATGGAGGTTGGCGATGAAGGAGATTTCCACACTGAACTTTGCTGTTTGCTCTCTGGATCAAAATGATGTAGCCAAGTTTCATCACCAGTGATTACGTTTGAAAGAAGCTCCTGATCTTCCATTAACATCAACTTCAACTGCATGTTACCTCCACTGCAGCGGTAGGCAATGCTAAACATGTCTGAACTTGCCTGGTTCTCACAGGTGGGAACCAGGAGTATCAACAACGAAACTACTACGGCGTTTTTGTTTCACATTAAGCTAACAGAATATAATAAGATTGAATTTTAGTGCGGAAAGTTATGACCGTAAAAAATTATGATCATTCTGTATTGAACAGCCCTCATATTAAGAAAGAATTGACATTTAATAAATAAATCAATGATAATGCACAATTAATTTATGCACCACAGAAATTAATTGGCTAAATAATATTGATTTAAGCCTCAAATGTGATCAGACGTGTCAAAGTAATTAGGTTCGAGCTTTCGGTGAGTTTAAGCTCCATGGCATCTTTCAGTTCCTAAAGAAGACCATGTAGCTTAGAATGGGCGAAAGCTCTAAACTAATTACCCTGACACTGCTGATCACCCATGAAGCTTTAATCAATAACACACGCCATGGAAGCTTTAAGTCTTGCAGTCTACAAATTCTTGACAGGCTTACAAACACCACATCGATATTTACGAGTGTGGTCTGAAAAGTTTCCTACCTCAACATGAAGATGGCAGCACTCGTAAATAAAAGCTGTGTATTTCATTGTTCATTTGTTGACAGCTACCAAGGTTTCAGCCATTTTGAAGCTCAGTTGTTACGTAACAGTCATTTGAGTAAGTTGATCTGAGTTATTTTATGAAAATGGACAAAATCGAGTATCGAGCTGTCATTAAATATTTGTTTTTGAAAGGCAATACGCATTAGCAAATCAAAGATGAGTTGCATTCTGTGTACGGGGACTCTGCACCATCATTTACCACAGTGAAATTTTGGGTAGCTGAATTTAAACGTGGTCGTAAGAGCTTGGGAGACGAACATTTGGGACGTACAAAAACTGCAGCTACCGACGAAAACATCGCCAGAGTTCAACAAATGGTGCTAGACGACCGCAAAATTAAAGTGAGAGAGATAGCATAGACTATGAACATGTCAAAAAAATCGCGTTTGTCACATATTAAGTCAACATTTAGACATGAGAAAGCTGTCCGCACGTTGGGTGCCGCGTTTGCTCACGTAAGATCAAAAACGTGTTCGAACAAACATTTCCAGTGCTCTGTTGGTGGAGTTTAGGCGCAATAAATCCGAGTTTTGGCGCCGATTAATTACTGTAGATGAAACTTGGATACACCATTATATGCCCGAAACATAGGTACAGTCCAAACAGTGGACTACAAAGGGGCAACCAGCACCAAAAAAGCAAAACCTGCTTTTTTGGCTGGGAAAGTGATGGCGGCTGTTTTTCCTTTTTTTCTGGATAGTCATGGAGTTATTTTAATCGATTATCTTTAAAAAGGCAAAACCGTTACTGGAGGATACTACGCATCAATACTAGACAAGCTGTAGGCAGAACTTGCGGAAAAACAGCCACATTTACAGAAAATCCTTTCTCACCAAGACAACGCACCGTCTCATACCTCAGCGGTTGCAATGGCGAAAATCAATTACGAATTACGGTTTGAACTGCTTGACCATACGCCTTACTCACCAAATCTAGTCCTAAGCGAGTTCTTTTTGTTCCCTCATCTGAAAATTGTGCTCGGAGGATAGAAATTTTCGTCAAATGGGGAACTTTCGTGAACAATTATTTTGCAGAGACAAACCGCCAAGTACTATGTGTACGGTTACAGAATGGAAGCACCGCTGGGAGAAGTGTGTAGAGATACAAGGAGACTGTTGAAAAATAAAATAAAATAAAAATGTTCTGAAAAATGCCTTGGTCAGAAACCTTTCAGATCATTGCACCTAAGATGCTATAAAAACATTAAAATCCATGCAATGGTTTTGATGAAATAATATTTCTCTTAAAATATATATTATGTGATGCATTCACATGACGTTCCATTAAATGTTTTAACTAAATCTTATTCTATTTCTTGTTTATTACATCATATAGCTTAAACATGTGATCTTTTAATACGGCAAAATGATTTTTATGTAAAGGGAGTTTCGGATGGGGAGGATTTTCTTCAAAATCTTTGTGTGCATTCTTGGAATATTGCATATCAAGTTTGTATTTAATTTAGCTTTTTTATTCGCAGATTCGATGCTTCTGCACGTTGACTTAGGCTTTTGGTGGTGTCAGCTTGTCATTTAGGCGAATGCTGAAGTTGGTATTTTCGTACCAGAATTTTCTTTCCATCACTTCCATTCATTGCATTTTCATGAGTTTAAGAAAAACGAAGTTAAGTAAAATGAACTCGAAGTAAATATAGACATTAAACTTTGTAACTTTGGACATTCAAATGAATACATGTATACACATTAATGGTCTCGGAGAGTAAAATTCATAGCACTGAACCAAAGCTAACTGTTTAAACTATTTTGGACGTAAAATTAATTGTTTATTTTATAGCTTATACATCCTTAGTGCGACCAATATTAGGATATAGCACTGCATGCTGGGATCTATATCGCATAGGGCAGAATCTAGCACTCGAGAGAGTTCGGAAAAGAGCAGCTAAGTTCGCAGACCGAGGTAAACAAGTAGAAAATCATGCCAGAAGTGCTACTTCCTGGGAAACAGAAAAACGTAGAAAACGAGCAAGACTATATGCAATTTTTAGAGCCTGTAAGAGGGATTCCACCTGGAAAGATATAACAAAGTGGTTACTAACTCCATTACATTGGGGATGAAATGACCATTGCAAGAAAATAACAAATAGGTTACTGAAAACGGACGTAGGTAAATTTACCTTTGCAAACAGAACAATTGATGATTGGAACAAAATACCTGCAGAATTACTGGAAATACTGCCTCAAAATGTAAAGTGTGAGTGTAAATAGTTTTAAACTGAGATTATGGAAGAATGAGCTACAGACGGGAAAATGTGTAATTACATATTGTATTATCACTTGCAGATATTCAAAATTGGATTATAGTTATTATTACTATTACTATTGTTATTATTGTCATTGTTATGGTTACTACTATTATTATTATTATTATTAATATTATTATTTATATTATTATTATTATTATTATTATTATTATTAGTTAGTTAGTTACTAACACTCCCCACATGGCAACCTTGGCCTTCGGGGTAACCTCACCCCACCAAGTGATGACCGGACCCATTTCTCAGGTGGAGGCACCCAGAGGGCGGTGTCCATTACCTCCGATGATAGGGTGATAGTGAAGATGGCGGTGAAGTGAGAGGACCTACAGTTTTTACCGTGGACTCCGAACCACGTTGGGCATAGGGGATACTTCACGTGTGCTAGACAGAGGTGAAGGCGTGGATAGGGCCGACTTAAAACCGCCAACCCCAGAGCCGGGAATCGAACTCGGGACCCTTAGAACGGGAGCCGCGAACGAAACCACCGCGCTACCCCGGCGCCCTTATTATTATTATTATTATTATTATTATTATTATTATTATTATTATTATTATTATTATTATTATTATTATTATTATTATTATTATTATTATTATTATTATTATTATTATTATTATTATTATTATTATTATTATTATTATTATTATTATTATTATTATTATTATTATTATTATTATTATTATTATTATTATTATTATTATTATTATTATTATTATCATTATCATTATCATTATCATTATCATTATCATTATCATTATCATTATCATTATCATTATCATTATCATTATCATTATCATTATCATTATCATTATCATTATCATTATCATTATCATTATCATTATCATTATCATTATCATTATCATTATCATTATCATTATCATTATCATTATCATTATCATTATCATTATCATTATCATTATCATTATCATTATCATTATCATTATCATTATCATTATCATTATCATTATCATTATCATTATCATTTTCATTATCATTATCATTATCATTATCATTATCATTATCATTATCATTATCATTATCATTATCATTATCATTATCATTATCATTATTATCATTATTATCATTATTATCATTATTATCATTATTATCATTATTATCATTATTATCATTATTATCATTATTATTATTATTTTATTATATTATTATTATTATTATTATTATTATTATTATTATTATTATTATTATTATTATTATTATTATTATTATTATTATTATTATTATTATTATTATTATTATTATTATTATTATTATTATTATTATTATTATTATCATTATCATTATCATTATCATTATCATTATCATTATCATTATCATTATCATTATCATTATCATTATCATTATCATTATCATTATCATTATCATTATCATTATCATTATCATTATCATTATCATTATCATTATCATTATCATTATCATTATCATTATCATTATCATTATCATTATCATTATCATTATCATTATCATTTTCATTATCATTATCATTTTCATTATCATTATCATTTTCATTATCATTATCATTATCATTATCATTATCATTTTCATTATCATTATCATTATCATTATCATTATCATTATCATTATCATTATCATTATCATTATCATTATCATTATCATTATCATTATCATTATCATTATTATTATTATTATTATTATTATTTTAATTATTATTATATTATTAATTATTATTATTATTATTATTATTATTATTATTATTATTATTATTATTATTATTATTATTATTATTATTATTATTATTATTATTATTATTATTATTATTATTATTATTATTATTATTATTATTATTATTATTATTATTATTATTATTATTATTATTATTATTATTATTATTATTATTATTATTATTATTATTATTATTATTATTATTATTATTATTATTATTATTATTATTATTATTATTATTATTATTATTATTATTATTATTATTATTATTATTATTATTATTATTATTATTATTATTATTATTATTATTATTATTATTATTATTATTATTATTATTATTATTATTATTATTATTATTATTATTATTATTATTATTTAGGTTGATGTGTGCATTTAGTTAGGTTTTGAGTTGAATTACTTAGGCTTGACGGGAATTTATGTAGGTTTATGTTTGACATGTAATTATTGAGGTTTACCTTGTAAAAATTAATTTTGACAAACGCTGTCATCGGCACTTGCCCTAAGCAGTGAAGTATGAATATATACGTTGACCATCAAAAGTTTTGACATCCTTAAGAAACACAAAGTCATTTTCATTTTCCATGGAAGTAGCTGAGAACGTTGAAAAAGAAGTGTGTATAAAATTCTATAGCAATATTGGGAGAGAAGAAATTAATTGATTTCGATCAGGGGCATGGAAATCAACGGAGATGAAAGGAAGCAGTTCGCAGGGTAGCCAAGTTGTGAGGGAAATTAAAGTGGAGGTGCACGTTTTATAAAATGAACAGAACCGAGCGAATGTGGAAGAAATTTGATAGAACACAACCAGGTAAATGGAAACTCACGTAACTGAAACCGCATATTATATATTAAAAGCCTCCTTATATTTTATATTCACAAAAGTGGCTTAAATGGCCATTTGATTAATATGTAACATCACAGAATGTTAATTTTGGCCTTTCTGCAACTCTTCACTGGCATCACTGAACAAAATATTGTTTTCACTAAATTAAATGTCAGGTCAGGAGATGGCATAGAGTATAGAAAATTAATTCGGTCAAAGAAACGTAACTACTTAAATTGATGATCAAGCTGTATAGATCTGTGCTCTTTAAGTCGACGGATTTCCATTTTAAGGCCGGTTTCCAAGAGGAACTGAATTGAAATCCAGCGTCACGTTTAAGTGTGCTCCTCTCGGAGAAAATAGCCAAAGCCTCCTTAACTCTCCGCTCCCAGTAACTGTTGCATTTTGCCAAGATTGTCGTCTCCCGAAAGTTGACTCTATGGTCGCTATCAAAACAATGCTCTGCAACATATCTCGAACATATTCGTCCTCAGGTAAACTTCAGGACTTATTTTAAGATAGGTAGACATAAATTAACGTGGGTAGAGGAATTCGTCTGACTTTAATGCGTCAGAACCTCAGTCACTCTTAAACGTAAAATGTTCCTCTACATTCATTTATTATTTAGTAATTGAGTGGGACACGGGCAGCATGCATGGAGCCACAAGTTCATTTGATTACAACGTCTGCGATGCAGTTTGGCTCCAACAAGGTTTACAGGCCACGCCTTTGTAACTGGCTTCAACGGACGCCTTAACTAATTGAACCATGGAGGTAAAAGCTGTAAAAATTTCCATATCTCTTATTGCGTGCGGATTTCTTTAATGAAGTGTCTACTGCATAATATATGTATATATTCGTGGTGGTGCCTTGTTCCAAAATAGAATACTGCTTTGTTTTATCGTGTTTACTATAAGCAACGTAAAGTGGTTTGTCCCTGTATTAAGTTCATGTAAACAAACCACTGGAAACATTGGAAAAAAATTTTTAGTTTCAAAAGGCATGCTAAATTTTTTAGTATCGAGGCGATTCTCTATTCCCTATTTTAAAAATTATTACTACAAACCTTATTCCTCTATCTACTTAATTGTTAATAGGTATAAACTTTGTATAAACTACCTTATTGCTAGAAATTAACTGTTCTTTCACACTGGCCGTGTGAAGGCTAAATTGTGGAAACGTAGAGTCAGACTGAAAAATTCAATACCATAGCCGGGATTTGAACCACGGATCTTCTGGTTTCCGTCCAGCCGCACTACCATTGTGCTGCTATGGCCAACGTGCCCATATGACATTAAATTCTCCAACTGATACTCCATACCTTATTGCTAATTTTCCTGTAGGTACAATCATAAAGGGGATATGCAGTAGGTTTTAAGGGATATTCAACAACTTTTTATGAACTGTATGTTACTCAGTGGCTTTAAAATTTCGCATTTTCATTGACATGAGAGGGGGAAAAGAAAGAATTCCATTCTATTCCTGCATTGTTATAAATACCAGTGAGAAAACTGTCTCCTAAATTTTGAGTAACTGGCTGAGAATATACATGAGGTCAGTATAGCAAAGAGGTGAAATAAATTATGAAAGCTGTTGGGAAAACATCTCGAAGAAGAGAATAGACGTCAGTATATAAAAAACTGAACCCCACTTTATAAGTGTTTCTCTAAAACTAGCAAATGAAATAAAATGAATTGGAGTAAAGAGGCATACAGATTGTAAGGATGAAGGTAAAGTTAAAAAATGGCACAGTTCTAGACTGAGTGTAGGAGGGTACAAAATATGACTGAAGATTAACAAAAATCTGTCTATTTTGTAAAAGGAGTGGACTACTGGCAGAATGTGCAAATGGGGAATCTGTGAACTATTTTAAACTTGCAAAAGGATTCTTTAAGTCTAGCTAGAATGAGCTGGCATTTTGGGATGTACTGGCTGGCAAGAGGAACTGCGGAAACATGGAAAACTTCCTGACTAAAGTGCGCGAAACCAGATCATTTTGTTCAATTAAAAACAAGTTAGTTATATTTTATCTTTCCTTCTTCCTTTACCTTTTACCTTAAAATATATTTCCTGCCAATGATCCATGGCACTGTTTGTATAACAAATTTAATTGACACCATAAAAATGCCCTATGTACTTATACAGTAACTTGGTATGTACAACTTTTATGGCATGACAGATGAAATTTCGTGAAGTAAATATGTGCCTCACATGCAATCGCGGAACCATCTGACTCGATTTTAAGTCGACAAAGTTTGAGATCAGAGAGAAAGCCTTCTCAAGAATACTTTTTATTAACACATTCTTCGGCTGTGAACTCTGGTTTCAGTGCAAGAGTGTATTATGTGAATAAATTGGTCGATTTTAATGATGTAATTAGGTGTTAATGTTAAACTTAAATAAACCATTACAGCCATATTTATTGTCCCAAAAATGTAAACTAATACAAACACAAATACTAAAAAGAAGAAAAAAGCACAATTTACAGTACAGATGAGGTTTATCATTAACAACTACATTCATTTATTTCTAACCCAGTTTGTTTATTTTTTGCAGTATTTGACTACTATCTGATATTAGCAGGTTTGTTGTCTTTCTGTAAATACTTAGGTTAATTTTTTCTGATTGCTTCTCCACAGTACAGTGCAATTCTGCCTTGCACTGAACAGTAAAATTTAACTTCTACAAACATGAAATGACAATCAGGGAATGAACTGCAACCTATGGCGTCCTGGTTCTAAATGTGTGGCTCTAGGAGCGATTTCCAAACTGACGGTTCGTCAACACGGGGCATTTTCAGCATTCATTGTAGATAATGCTCATTACACAGTTGAGCAAATGACAAGAGCCGGAGCTTCTGTGAGAATTTTGGAGGCCAAAGAAATAATATTGCGGTGCACAGAAAACATTCCTTCAGTGAGTATACTCGCCAAATGGACATTAGCCATTATGGTTCTGGAATCCAGTTATGCTTTAAAGGTCATAAACTAGATGATTATCCACAGCGACAAAAGTCATGTAATTGATATTTGAACCAACATACAAGTCAACCAGTCTTCACAGACGGTGTGGTGTTTTCAGATAAAGCATGCTTTACAAGTGAGACACTGATTATTTTTCCTATTTTCCAATTGGTGCTTTCAAAAATCGCATGCTATGTTTGATCAATCACATCGAATGCGATTTACTGTCGATGCGAGAGCAGTGATTGTGAATGACTACCTTCAGGAGCCATAACCTTTCTCGCGATGATTCGACGCTAAAAATTAACTAATATTTTTGTAAGAAATTCTATCTGAAATACACCCGCTGCTTCTGAATATTACAAAAAGATTGGGTTTGCAATAATGGAGCACCAGCTCATTTTGGTGATGAGGTGCGTACCCATTTGAGAGCTACATTCACTGATCACTAGATAGGTTAGGGTGGCCTGGCATACACGATCACCTGACTTGATCCTACTTTATTTTATTTTTTATAGGATACTTAAACAGAATGAAGCCGCTTTTAACTCTAGAGAAAACATTGGTAAAATCGTAATCAGCGCAGCAACTGAAATCAGGGAAATCCCACGCCCCCGCACCCGCCTCGGTAGCGTGGTGGTAGAGTGTCTGTCTCACGTTCAAGAGGTCCCGAGTTCGAATCTCGGTCAGGGTGAGTTACCTGGATAAGGTTTTTTCCGGTGTTTTCCCTTATTCTGAAAGGCAAATGTCGAGTAACTCTAAGCTCTATGGACCGTGGGCTCATTTGAGAATCATTTCACCAATTCCATTCATCGTCCGATATGACTTAACGTTGGAGGACGTAAATTAAAAACAAATAAAAAACAAAAAGAAAGTAAATCCCAGAAATGTCATTCTTTTAAATGATAACAACTAAATATAATATCTCGATGCACTGCTTGTCGGTAAGTTAGTGGACGTATGCTTTACCACTTGTAGTGGTAAGGCAATAAAATAATGAATCCATATTGCTTGTTAAACACTGAAATGAGTGTTCCTAATTTTCTTTATATGTGATTTGTTTACTATGTATGTTTGTACTAATAAACATATAATATATAGGTATAATGCCTATTGATGATTTATGTATCCAATTTTTAAATTCCTAATTCAAAGTGTCGCAAACCATAATTGCCTCAACAAAAATATCTGGCAGACGTTACACATCAGATCCCAAAATTTTTCGGTCATATTTGGAAACTCCTGAATGGTTTCAAAGCTTTCTTCATTGAAAGGTTACTGCTTGGATAAGGCACAGCAAATAGAAAATTACCAATTGGAGCACATATAAACAGTTGAACAACACAATAAAACCACAGCAAAGTTTTGCTATGAAACAATGTCAAAAGGAAGTAATAATGTTAAAATTAGAAATAAATAAAATTAATGAAATTTTATAGCTTTCACAAATTATTATGGGAATAGACTGGAATATCACTATGGGTTGCTTTGAACATTGACGATATGGTTCGAGAGAAGGCAATAGAAGAACGTGGGAGGCGTTATTGAGGATAACAAGGGCTCCAAAGTTGATTAGAGGAGTGCTGATCCATTCAAAGCAGACGTTCCGATTTATTTAGTGTCTATAGTGGCTAAGCCTAACATCTTAGGGGTGTGAGAGAACAACTGGAAATTATTGCATAGCCATCCTTAAAAGCCAAATCACCAAAACATTATCAAAAGTATATTTGTCACTATTATATGGACTGTTGTCTGGAAGAGATTGTTTTTCTCTTCATTAAGCTCTTGGCGTGAGTAGGAATTGGGACTTGACAATGGTTTTATAGTTATTAAATCCGTTGGTTTGAAGGGATCTTGTGTATTAAATACCTAAAGTACTTACTGTTGTGTAAAATAATAACAGCTATCTGGTATACAGCTATAGTGTCCAAATTTATAGACAGCGCAAGCTAATGAAGTTCACCAGAGGCCAAGTGTAACATAATTTCGTACCCTATTATTATATTTGCTTACATTACATTTGTACAGTTGGTATCAGTACCAACAACTATTTTTAATGGTGAAGACTTGGGTATTATCTTCCCTGTATGTAACCCCTTACATTTAAAGCATGGTTGTGCATTGTGTTCCACGTAGTCGGTTATTTGGAATTGCATTATTTAATAAGCGTTCCATATACAAAGTAAATACACAGCTATGTTCAGCGCTAGCAAATTAATTAATGCAGTAGAGTTCTTTAGAAACAAAAATATTTTGCGGTCTTGTTTTCTGTCCATAGGCGGTTTGTGTACTCAAGCACACCCAAAACACTTCTGGATTAAATCACCTCACGGTGCTAAATATTCGCATAAGAGGATTTATTGACTAGCTTGAAACTAGTATTTGCCATTGTAAAGTTGGCAGTAGTTCAGTTTAGTGTAACGTCACCCATTCTGAATTATTGGTAAGTGGCACTTAATGATTTCCCTATAATAGCATGTCAGCTAAATCCCACAAGTTTTCATTAACATATTTTTACCTTCTCTGATAGTATATAAGTGGGAGAAGTATTGTATTCCACCCAAAAATACCATATTAAAATTTCATTGGAAAAATGTATTTTGAGGAAATCTGAATGTAAAGAGAAGCACTTTTAGAAAAATATCCCCCAAGCAATTGTATGAATGTCTTTGAGCACTATAGTTCAAAAACAAAAAGTGGTTAAATACCAAACTTGGTACTTAGGTTCAGCAGCTTCTGAAGATACAACATGAAGGTTATCAAGAAAATCCCCCAGTCCTAACTTCCTTTTACTGACGATATTTTCGAAAGTTTTATTTTGTTAAAATTAGTTCTAATAATGGTACTCACACCACTCCGCTTCTGAAAATTTGATGGTATTGTGACTTTGTGGTTTCGTAGAATTAAAAGTCCAATTTTCAGAAATTCAAAATGATCTTTATTTCTGTAGAAATACACTCTGTTCAATCCTCACAGTAGCATAATTGTATCACATTCACAATTACAATCTTTCAAGGTCGTTGACCACAAACAAACAGCATTCTCAGTTCTGTTTACAACAACAAGAATAAAGAGGAGAGAGACTTGGATATATAAAATTCAAAAGATTTTACAGGAAATAGGCTTGGGTTCATTATGGTTAGATAGTGGAAGAATAGAAAAGGGATTCTGGAAAGAAGTAAAAACTAGAATTGAAGATATTGAAGAACAATAATTATGGGTTCATCTTAATAACAAAATTTCTTTAAAATTATATAAAATAATGAAAATTGGTTGGGGCAGAGAAAAGTATATTTACATCTGTGGTAAAGTAGGAAGAGAAGGATTGGCATGGTTTAGAACAGGAGTAATATACTTAAGGGTATAAGGAATGGATATGTTAAGGGAAGATGTCCAATGTGTGAAAAAGAAGCTAGTACTTGGCATTATCTTTTTGACTGTCAAAAAACAAAATATTGGAGAGATGAATTTCTTTTGCATGAGTGGGAAAACATATCAAATGAAATAAGAGGAAAAACAATCTAGAATATAAGATCAGAAGAAAACATAATAAAACTGGGAAAATTTATTGGCAAGGTATGACAAAAATGGCTTTGGAAAACAGGGAAGACTAATGTGAACAACTAGGGAAATTAGATAAGGTATACAGGGAAACATAAATATAGATCTCAAGTTTTAAAATGCTCCATTATATACACAACCTGGGTTAATTATAATGGAGCGTGGGAATATGCAACTCCAAAATGAGCAGTAGGTAAGATACTGTATTTATGGTATACTAATTATGTTACATATGTATGAAGTCGTGTATGCTAGATATTCTAAGAAGAAATTGGAAATAAACTAACTACAACAACAACAACTTTCGTTCCAACTCCATTTACGACTGTATACACTGTCCCTTCGCGAGTCACAGCTTCCTTATATATACCACGACTCGTAATACTAGACATTTCTCGAATATTCTGTCACAAACAACAAATCGACTGTTTTCTGTCAATCAAGATATCACTAGAATGTTCCATTTACCTCACTTTATCTGTATTGGATGCCTTTTATCTCCGCGCTATGTTTATTTGCTTAAGCAAGCTGTTTATCTCCGTGATACACTATCCGTCCGTTATCTCTCTGCGCGTCGCCGCGACAGTATAATGGAGTTCTGCTGAGTAGAACCGTAACGCCCAAAACTGAAGCCTGGAAAGTTCCGCATGTGACCACTTGGAAGTAGATGCTGGACATCCCTTGCCGCTCAGTGATAAGTGCTGGAGACGACGCTCCTTACATACGCCATTTGTATGCCGCTAACCATCAGGGGTGGACAATCCATCCATTACAATGCTGCATTGTGCCTTTATGTTTCTACGTAATCTAGACTCTTTTTTGGGTACTTCCAGCAATACTTCGCAGCAGATTTTTGGCACACAGGCCCCACATAGAGCAGAGATGATGTCATCAAACTCTCAAGCCAATATAGATATGTGCATTGTGATAGTTCTGTAACCATGAATTTTTATTGTGCTTTCACTCTTTATTCGGACCCACGTTCGGGCGCCATATGCAGCGGTACTTCTTCGTTGTAAGCACAATTCTTTCCCATCTTGTGTCAGTTTGTGCGGCTATCAGTTTCTTCAGGTCACCGATTTTAAAGAGGGCTTTCTTTCCTCGTCACAAATATGTGAAATGTATATAAAGAGTTAATAATAATTACTCAGAAATATCAGATAAGCTAATGCAATTGCGAT
This sequence comes from Mantis religiosa, assembly GCA_030765055.1. Lineage (NCBI taxonomy): Eukaryota > Metazoa > Arthropoda > Insecta > Mantodea > Mantidae > Mantis > Mantis religiosa. The sequence continues at coordinate 40,097,745 of CM060955.1, forward strand.
AAATATATAATTTGATTGTGTATAATCTTGATTGAATTTTACTTGAACTTTCTTTTCTAGTCAATCATTGCAGGTTACCTCCAACATATCGATAAATCCTTACTTCCTTAATAAATAGTTTTTGTTAATTACATAAAATTCCTCACTCCTGCACGACCACTCATCGCTATCAAGATTGCAGAATATCCCTTTTGAATATTATTCATTTTCCGTTACTTGCAAAACTTTTATATTCACCGCGACCTTTTTCTATCAACATGAAACAAGATTATTGATGTTCTTTTCATAGCAACCGTTCGTCATTTTTTATATTGTCATCACATGGCCCACTAATAGTCACATCAGAAAACAAGAATTTCCAACTAAGTGTTCATATAAAATGTTCCAACTAAAATGTACCGTTACAGTTCCCTTGTAAAAACTTTCATTAAAGTAGCATGTTTAAGATATTTTCATATCAAATGGAATATGAATCTTGAAGTTTTTGGAAATGGCCTCCAGAAGTTCTCCTCATTCTGAATGATTCTTTCATATCTGTTAAACCGTAAAAGACAGACAAAATCTTATTGAACAGAAATGCATATTTCCCTAAAGCACACTATTTCTTTCAAATTTTTTGAGCAGTTAATAGTTTTTAAGATATTCCTTGCTGTTGGTACTAGAGTATGGACCTGATTCTCCATGTACTTACAAGCAAATATGCAATGAGACAATTTCTGCAAACGTTCATCTCGATTAACATCCAGCAAGCATTGGTGTGAAGAGTTTGTATAAGAATATAAGAAGTCACGTGAATGCAGCACATAGATTTTTCTGTATAACATTAACAGTCACATGTTTTTCCCATTTTACCCGTAAAACAAAATACACAGCTCCAGGTTTGTTTCTCTGTAACAAGCGGCTTTGGGAAGCAGAATTCAAACCTCCTTGCCGCTTGATGCAATGCCATGGCCACTTCAGTTGATGGACATAGGATCAATCCGTTGACACTGGCATTTGGCCCCATACCCTTTACACGCTTAGCCTCTTGGCCCCAGTTTCCAGAGCTGGATAGAGCGGGTTCAGTTTGCACATAATCGTTCCGCCTAGGAACTATACACAACAGCGCGATAGTATGGTCATCCATAGCGAATCATCACAAATATGCTGACACGTAGTACTAAAATTACAATGTATGTATATGCACTACTGTTTTGATAAAATATCTTAACAAAACTAGATGGTTTCATCAGAATTTACGGATGTTTCCCTTTGTTCTATCTGGAGGGTAAAAAAGTTGTGACTGAATAGTTTTAATAAGGCACGATATATTTTTTCAAGATTTATTGAACTGGTTTCAAAGTTTAAATTTGTTATTTTGTCTAGAAATTATAAAAGTTTTATAGTAAAATAATTTTAATAAGGTGTTGTATACTTTCACAGTTTAAATAAATATTTCTTTTGTTGTATCCAGAGGTTTTTTTTTTTTTTTTTTTTTGTAATTTACGTCCTCCAACGTTAACTCATATCGGACGATGAATGGAATGGGTGAAATGATGCTCAAATGAGCATTACCATTACCTGACATTCATCTTTCAGGATAAGGGAAAATCCCGGAGAAAACCTTATTCAGGTAACTCACCGTGACCGAGATTCGAACTAGGGACATCTTGAACGTGAAGCAGACACTCTACCACCACGCTATCGAGGCGGGCATCCAGAGGTTGCAAACTGTTTGGGATAAAGTAATTTTAATAAGGTGCTAAATACATTCTCCACAATTTAAAGAAATAATGTTCCTGTGCTTTTAAAGAGTAAAAGCAAACCATAATATCAGTATTATATATAATCAGCCGAGTCAACAGCGCCTTATTTTTTGGAAGGTAGGCCACCCACCAGACGGCATGTGCACCTTAGTTCAGTTTTGCGCTTACTAAAATGTATTGCTTGACGTTCTTAGGAAGAGGAATGCGCAAAATTCAGAGTGCTAGCGGCTTAAGGGAAAAAACACTCGCTAAAGTACACCTCAAATACAAACGACTCCTCTACTGAGAGCAAATTCCGGTTTTCAGCTGATTTTACAAACATTTTATTACAGTATACATGGCAAAGTAATTCAGTAAACGCCTCGTAAAAAAATGGACCAATCATATGAACACACCAACAACGTCAGCTAAAAAGAAAATAGCGGATTCTTGTACTTAGACCAGGGGTTGGATGCCAAAAATTAGGAAAAAATTCGGGCCATGCCTCTTCCATCATGGACCTGTACGGTCAAAACGGACATATTATTAAAAACGGTTTTATTTACATTTTTGCTTAAACTACGTCTCGTGCACCTCAATTGACATGCATAAGAGCCTTTGCCATTTAAGTAATAATATTAAAACGCTCAGCAAATGATTAGAGGTGCCTTAAATGGCTAAATCAAGCACGAAAACAACACACGAGGTGGCAAAGGTATAGCGCCACGCTTAAAAGCCATACTACTGAACGCAGAATGTTCTTTCAGTCAATTGCCGAAACAGCTGAATGGTCCATCCTGTGACCTAACCCTCAATGACGCAGGTTCGAGTCTCACTATTGTAATTATTTTCTTTATATTCATTAAAAATTGGAAACCGAATTCAAAATACTCGTAATTTAATTACAAATTCCCTGGGACGGTGTATTACCCAAGAAGGTAGCACTTACTTCGTTAGAGTAGTCGAGTACCAGGAATAGAAAAAGTGTCATTCCAGCGCCACAAAACATACCAATTTGAAACAACATTGAAAAACATTTTTGAGAGATCCTTCAAAATCGCCTTCGCACCCTTCACCATTGCTTCTGATGATGGATAATGGCTCCCACGAAGGCGTTTCTTCAAGTTAGGGAGTAGAAAACGTCACATGGGGCTAAATGCGGACTATAGGGAGGGTGAGGGATGCACTTCACGTTGATTTTTGCAAGATATTCAGCAACAATATTGGCAATATGCAGCCGCACATTATCGTGGTGCAGCATCCAGCCTACTTCACGGAAATGTGGTCTTTTGCGTCTGATATGGACTTGCAATGTTTTCAGAATATCCCTGTAGTATTGTTCAGTTACTGATGTGTGTGCAGGTACAACATGCTGATAAACCATTCCATGAATATCAAAGAATGAGATGGCCATAACTTTCCCAGCAGAAGCAACCACTTTTGCTTTTTTGGGGGGTTGGTGATGAAGGAGATTTCCACACTGAGCTTTGCTGTTTGCTCTCAGGATCAAAATGATGTAGCCAAGTTTCATCAGCAGTGATTACGTTTGAAATAAACTACGGATCTTCCTCTAACATCAACTTTAACTGCATGTTACCCACATTGCAGCGGTAGGCGATACTGAACTTTCCTAGTTCTCACAGGCGGCAACCAGGAGTACTAACAATGAAACTACTATTGCGTGTTTATTTTACATTAAGCTAAGAGAATATAATAAGATTGAATGTTAGTGCGAAAAATTATGACCGTAAAAATTTGTGATCATTCTTTATTGAACAGACCTCGTTCTTCCACGTTAAACTCTGATACTGTAATTTATGTTTTCTGTGTTCAAATGTATATAAATGATCCTTATTTCAATTCCACCTACCTATAGGTCTGTTGAAACAACTACCTATAGTTCACAATTAAGAAACTTTTAAAAATACCATACGTTTAAATAAAACAATTAAAAATAAAAATGATAAAAGTTTTCAGAATAATACTTGTAAATTGTGAGTATTACGTGGTAAAATGATAATATACCTATGTCGGGTAGACAGTAGACAGATGACAGGAGTTTTGCGCCCGATTTAACTGAGCTGTTTACTAACATATGAGGCAAATATCCCGTTTAACATGGGTATAGTATTCACTGTTCCAGTGAACATTTGCAGAAGTGCAAACGTCAGCTGTCTAATTATGAATATATTACAGGCAATGCGATAACATCTATATTAGTACTAATGTCATCGAGTGTTTAACTTGCATGTTAAATGTTGAAGTATAAAATGCCGATTGCATAAAACTGGAGAATAGGGTGCAGCTGACTCACCTATATATATATATATATATATATATATATATATATATATATATATATATATATATATACACTAACATTTGGAAATGCTCTTCTTGTTCTTACAAATATCGAACGACCCATATGATAAACTTATAGACGTATTGAGAAAGTGACACCATTTCCGAATTAAATAGTCACAACATAGTTTATTTGTGACCTGGCGTGCTCATATCGATCGTCTTATATCACTGGCCTCCGGGCGACTTTCAAAACTCTCACCTGCGTTGCACCGCCGTTCCAGCCTCGGCCTACAGTCTTCATTGTTCCTCTACAAATCACTCGTTCGTCCGCTTGTTACATATGCCTACCAAGTGTGGGGGGCCGCACACACGTCATCTGCGTCGTCTTCAGGTCATACAGAATCGCTTCATGCGCATCGCTACCAACGCTCCATGGTTCATCTGTAATCAGCAGCTCCATCACGAACTAGGACTGTTACCTCTTCACGACTACATTCGTAGGATCGCTCGTCGTTTCTTTTCCACACTGCAAGAAGTTCCAGGAGCTGTGCATTATAACATCGGCGTCCGCACGCGCCAGCCCTCACGCTTGAAGAGGAGACTACCACAGGACCTGCTTCTAAGTGATACCTCTGACTCGAGTGATTCTAGTGCTTGATGTCTGTCTTACATCTTCAATATTGATATAATTTCTCAGAGAGTATTATTGGAGTTCTAACTTAATGTAGTTAGGGGGCGGCCTGTTAGCCTACCCCTGAGTGTTATTGTTATTATTGTACTGTTACCTTCTTTTCACTCTGATCTGTAAAGCATTGTACTGCTGATCGATCAATAAAAAATTATAAAGATAGGTTTATTTGCCTCTAAGATTGTGACATGAACACAATTAAACTAGTATGGGCTCGAGCAACAAACGAGGTGGCAAAATGTGACGTCATTTCGAATCACATGACGTTGTGTTGTTTTAAAACGAAATAAATGTGGTTGTGCTCAAAAATTGGCAATGTGCATGTGATGTATGAAGAAAATAGAACTCTAGTGCCTGGAAGAAAGAAATAGGAATTAAATGATGAAGCGTTAGACAGTTATGTGATAGATTTAGAAGAAGGCTACATAGAGTGTTGTTCAGGATGTGACTATAAAGAGGAAGTTAAGGACAACAAAACCGAAGAAGCCAATAGACTGTTGAAACCCACCAAAACAATATTAATGAGTGTATAATCCTGTCTGCCTCCATCTCCAGTAAATCATGCATCCAAGAGACGACAAATTTACGGAGTGATGAGTTAGTTTTGTTTCTAAATTTCATGTTTCAGTTTAACACATTTTTAACAGTAAGTTAAGACAGTAAAATCCTGGAGAGCAGACAGTTACGTATTATTACTGCCATGGGTAATAGAGTACTATCTTTTTTGTGTGTTCTGTGTTTCTGATTTCCCTCTTTCACATGTGCAATAGCTACTAGGTTAAAATCCATAATTAAGTTATTGGATTAGGATCACTGTGGAGGGGATTCGGCACTGCAATCAGTCTTGTCCAGAAGGATGGGGTGACAGGAGACAGAGGGCGGCCGTCCAAAGGGACTACGACAGTGCAAAGGGCAGTTTACCAGTTGGAAACTCCGCAGCAGGCCAGTACAACAGACTGCCGTCCGGAAGCTGAGCCACCAGACCGGGTTCAGAGACACGAGAGACCATCGAGGAGGACGTTTTACTCGGAGCATGTCATCCCGCCATGTACCGCCGAGACAGCCGCCCACCACTTCTACCATGAAAGAGACCATCAGAGGAGAGATGATATGATATAATAATAAAGATGAAATGGAGGGAGAGGAAATTCCACCTACCCAGCATTCCTATGGCGACCCGAGAAAATCCCCGAAAAGCCCTCAGGTTACGTAGGTCGACCACGGGAATTGAACCCGGGCCTCCCAAGTGCAGGCTACAGACGAAACCACCTGAGTCATCCCGTTCGGTGATACTACTTACGTAAACATTTGAATAATAAGTTTTAACGCTATCCAGGCTCCTTGCCAGTGAAGGAAAAGAACATGTGACCTATGCACACACAAGAAAATGTGTGATACCCGGGCACCTGCAGACCGGAAGCTGGTTGTTGAAAATGTTATTTGTACTCATCATCAGAGCACCCTAGTCAGATCCCTTGGGAACTATGTACCTCGTGAGCGTCGCATAAAGCGACACCGGTTACCCCGCCTGTCTTGCGGTCATTACCGGTAACCATATGATCCCCATTCCTGCCTAAACTAAATTACAGCCACCCAATATTAGTCTGGATAATTCATAATTCTACATATCTTCTTCCAAGTTCATTAACTAATCCACCAGCGGTGCACGCTGACTGTAGCACCCGGTTCATCATTCTTCGAGGAGAAACAAGTTACCTCCCTTCTCTACCCCCACATAATTTACACCCGTCATCATACAACATCCACATTCCGTCACTACGTGGTTAAGCTATTTCGAGAGCAGGTACACGATTTGACCACCCTTCGGGCTGTACCAAACAGCCTACCAGCCTCCAGTGAGTGAGTGGTCGTTAAGACACCGTTTGGTAAAGGGAGATCTGCGTTTCAAATTTCACCGGCACCTGAGTGACACTAATTCTAGGTTTTCATCAGTCCCCATAACTGACATATTATACCATTTCTTTATCATCAGTGCTCGGTATGCCTCTAGTAAGAACAACGTTAAATACTATTAAAAACTCCGATGTAAACAAATGACCTCGTTTTCTCTGCAAAGTGTTCTGAGAAAACTTCAAGAGTTTGTACTAACGTGTGCATGTAGAGTAAACGACAAACTTCACCTTTATATTCATATATGTACATTATTTGGCATCCTTAAAAGCCGATATATAAGAAGAACACCCCACATACTTAATAATTCAAAATGTTGTGGTTCTCCATTATTTTCACAAAAGTTGACTTGAAAATAAAGAAACTTTCATTCACTGTGCACATACTACATAAAACGACATCGCACGACTAAAGACGTTGAAAGATGGAATTATGGGTCCAACAATGTACTTGACAGATCGAACACCAAGCTGCAAGACGTGCTCCTTTGTCATGTATTCGAGAGCGGAATAATTGAATCTTGGAGGAAAGAGGAACACTCCTATATGCCAGTAGATGGAGGAAAGAATTGGAAAATTTGATAGTTACATTCACTCTATTTTCTCTACTTGGTCCCCTACAACTGATCTTTAAAAGAATTCCTAGAAGATAAATTTCCATTAAGCATTACACATTTTGGTTAGGTATAAGGTTACAGAAGATAAATCTCCAGTCAGATTGTTAAAACACCATATCGTTATGTGATGGCTTTGAGATTCCATAGCCTACATGATCTCAAAAAAAAAAAAGTCAATTTCCCACTAGCAAAATGTATCAGTAGCATTTTGTTTTCATCTTACACGTCACCAACAATACAAAATTTATTTAGAATGAAGAAAGCTTAAGGCTATTCCTCTTAATTCAGACATACATTTTATTTACCATAAAATATCTTACACATATTGTATTTTAATCAAAATCGCTTCCATATAAAGAGTAGTTTGTGGTCGGAGACATTTTATTTGAAACCCGTGCTGCATCCTTGTAACATGCTCAAATTATATATAAAGTGTAGCATTTGTTTTAGATATACAGATCTATTTGTTTATCTCTATTTGTCACACATAGTAAAGAAAGTAGAAGCCTTGAGAATGTTACACTCTATCCATTTTTTCAATGAAAAATTCAATGTCATAGCCGGGATTTGAACCACGGATCTTCTGGTTTCCGTCCAGTAGCTCTAACCCATTGAGCTACCATGACCAACTTACCGTCACGACATTAAACTCTCCATTTTACTCATATATTTCCCAGGTAAACCACTAGAAGCTCTCGCATTCGAGATATACCGACGACTTACTATCGTAAGTACTTGAGTCGCAGGCTTCATCATTTAACTCTTATTATTTTAGTTAAATGATGGAAATCAATCATTTCTTCACACTAGCTGTGTATAGGCTAAGGTTTTTGAATTTTTCATGTTGACTCTATGTACTAAAAACCCTAGCCCATTTACGGCTACTGTGAAGAAATGATTAATTTCCATTAACCCGCTAACCATTTCTAAAACTGTTATTCAATTCTATTTTTTATCTGATTCATGTTTACAGATTATTCTCATTAAACCTTTCACTGAAGGTACACGAGCGATAGAGAAAACTGAATTTATTTAAGGTCCCCTTTAAATTTTCAGATTCTTTCCATGACACTTTAGAAAACAAATAGCGACAGGACTTTAAAAATCTAGAATATTTAAAATCGTTGAAACCAGTAATAATGGACACATCCTAGTCCTTTCCACATAAGTTGTTCTAAATAAATTATGTTGTATTAAACAGATCTAATAATAACCCACGGCGTTAACAGCCTTCAAGCGAGCCAGAGCCGGCCAACCCTCGCTCGCTCGCTCGTGCTGACTGGCTGTATACAGCCAGAAGGTTTTTGCTGCGTGCCCACCCATTAAGGGTTTTACCACAGGTAAGATTTCTAATTGAAGTTTGTAGGATGAAGGTGGTGCAGGTCTTTTGGTTGGGAGTTAATTTACAGGTTACAGAAGTACCTTCGGTTTGAAGGGGAGGATGCAGTACTTTGCACCCAAATCTTTATTTTTGTTTAATTTTTAGTTGGGAAAAAATTTAGATGCCAAACAGCTCAGAAGAATTATGAGGAGCTCAGCTTTAGCTGCTGATAAGATTAACTCCTGGGTTATCTAGGGTGCCCGCATGCCATACGGAGGACCCGGTGCAGTCTAGATCGGCGTCTAGTGGTGTCACGGCCAACCCAAGTGCCAGCCTCACGCCCTATAGGCAAGGCAGAAGTTTTCTTATTTTTTTTTTTAATTTACGTCCTCCTTATCATATCGGACGATGAATGGATTAGGTGAAATGATGCTCAAACGAGCCCAGAGTCTATAGATCTTTAGAGTTGCCAGATATTCGTCTTTCAGGATAAGAGAAACCCCCGGAAAAGACCTTATCTAGGTAACTAACCCTGACCGAGATTCGATCTCGGGACCTCTTGAACGTGAGGCAGACACGCTACCATCCACGCTACCGAGGCGGGCAAGGCAGAGGAGGATGCTCATTCAGCCGATACGGAGAGGACATTTGTTTAGCAACTACAGCCGAAAAGTTAACTCCCTCGACTAAGATTTGCTTTCTATCATAGATCCTTAAATTCCTCACGAAGCTGAGTGGGCACCGGTTTTATACACGGGCCTTAAAATCCGCACCCCCAAGGGTGGGATCAAACCCGGTTGCATTCCTGGCGCAGAGAATCAATGTGCAGGACTTTAAAGTGCTCTATACATTTTCTCATGCAAATATTTGAAATATATATAGTTAGTTACTAACACTCCCCACATGGCAACCTTGGCCTTCGGGGTAACCTCACCCCACCAAGTGATGACCGGACCCATTTCTCAGGTGGAGGCACCCAGAGGGCGGTGTCCATTACCTCCGATGATAGGGTGATAGTGAAGATGGCGGTGAGGTGAGAGGACCTACAGTTTTTACCGTGGACTCCGAACCACGTTGGGCATAGGGGATACTTCACGTGTGCTAGACAGAGGTGAAGGCGTGGATAGGGCCGACTTAAAATCGCCAACCCCAGAGCCGGGAATCGAACTCGGGACCCTTAGAACGGGAGCCGCGAACGAAACCACCGCGCTACCCCGGCGCCTTTGAAATATATATTATAATCAATATCGTTTTAGCCATTATTGATTTTAAAATTTTGAAAAATGTTCAATATAAAGGATAGTTTGGAATAGTTCATTTTGTATTGGATTTTTGGAACTCATTAAACTCAACTAATAAGTTTGATTTTGTTTACTTTTCATTTTTGGGTGTCTTTTCATGGTACATATGTTTTATTTTATTCAAGGAGGCCTCGAATTATGTATTTCCGGTGATATCTCGAATTGGAATTTTTGGGTGGACTGTAATACCTTCGCTAGTTATTATAGTATGTAGTACAGGAAGTAAAAGGCTCGATATAGATGTAAATATGATTGGATAAATCAGATCATCTCGTTATCCTGCATGCACAAGTTGCAACAAATGTCACCCAGTGTTTTAGATGAAGCCTGAATTGAGTTATTATGAGTGACACTGTAAATAATTCATAAATAGTTAATCATTATGTGACGGTTTGGCTATCAGCCTGACGTTTGCTATGCTATCTGATTTTAATCACTAATACAGTACCTACAATAAACTCATTCAATTCACTTAAATGCCTGACAAGTACTGTTAGTTATAATTGCATGGATGACAGCCACTGTTGGTTGTGTTTAATAATTTTTAATCATTAATCAATAATAATATTAATTAGAAATTAATCATTACTATTAATTAATATTATCCATTAATATTATGAGCATTAATTGAATAACACTTTAAGGAATTATTCTTAATATACAACAATAAAGTCGACCGTTAAATTTTCCTTAGGGTCTCTTTTGTCAGGCTTGACGTTATTTTACATGCAACAAATCTACTACACATCACCACTAGCTCTATTTCCCTCCCAAAGAAAGCGTGCTAATGATTTTTACGCCCCCAAAATATTCCACCGGAGGTTTGAAACCCCATCCTCAAGAACCAGAAAAGGCAAGTATGTTAGTCATAGGATTAGGATTACGGAGGGGATTTGGCACTGCAACCAGTCTATGCTCCTGCCGTCCTAAGACGCACACTTTCCTGTGAGCAATTTCTGCGAACAAAACCTACTGGTAAGCTACTCTTGTGCATGCAACTTGTTTGAATGTAATATGGCGTAACACATGGGCGAAAGTGTCACTGCCGTCCGTTACGCTTGTGCACGTGGACGCGCAGTAATAAAAACAGGTGTTTCTTAAGACCGATGCCATATAGATCTATTGTACTTATGCCCTCAAGTGGGACATCCTTGGGAGGAAGGCTAAAGCGAGAGGAGACAGAGGGTGGCCGTCCCAAGAAGCCAAGACAGAGCAGAGAGCAGAGTTCCTACATTTTACTTAGATGGAAGCAGCCTTGGTAAGCAGCACGACGGACATCCCCCTTAGTGTGCTTCGGAAGCTGTCCCAGCAGCTTGTTCGGCGACCGGCATCAACCTACCGGAGAAGGAAGTAGTTTACCTGAAAGCATACCAGCCTGCCACGCACCGCCGAGACTCCCAGCGACACTTCTACCCTGAAAGAGCCCACCAGATGAGAGATAACATGAAATGATAATAGAGGTGAAATGGAGGGACAGGAAATTCGGGGAATATAATCAACCTATCCAACATTCCCCTGGCGACCCGGGAAAACTCATGGGTCAGGCAGATTAGCTACGAGGATCGAACCCGGGCAACGGACGACACCACCTGCTCGGTTTGTTACTCCTAAACTACGACATAAAGTGATGCGAAATTCACAGTGAAAATGGCAGGTAGAGTAATATTTGAAAACGATATTTAAAATGTAAGTATTGTACCAAAAACGATAAAATATGTATAAAATTGATGAAAATCAAATTTATAAGGAGACATAAAAGGCTTGTTTACACTATTTTGTTATTGTCTCCGCCTAAATAACTCAGCACGCATCTATTTTGTACTCAGGGGCTTTTTGAAAGGTTACACTAAGTATTTACAAAACACAAACAAGCATCACGCTATTCCAAAGATTTCCCGAGGTTGGGGAACAGTTTAACGAACAAACAAAGAACTGTCAGAGACGCGCACTCGATTGTTTTATTCAAGAGATCAAACACGCAACGCCCCTGTCTATAACAAAGCTCGTTATGAGTATCAGACAGCTCTCTTGTTGGTTTCTCGCCCACAGCCTCTGTCTCCCTGTTCGCTGATCTGGAACGGGGCAATTACAAACCAAAATCTGTATAAAGGACGGTGCTCATTTACGAGTGTGATGCATATTTGCATGTAAAGTAACACGACCCACGCTATTTGCACTGGAAGCTTTTTATATGTTCCAATTTGCAGTGATGTAAATAACGATGCCAAAAGCCGATTTAGAGCTACGTGATCTGATCGAAAAGCTTAAATCACTGCTACGGATTCTCCGATCGTACCTGGCAATTAACGATACATTATCTGGTAATGCTCGTCGGTATAGTAAACAAACGATATTGTTACATTCTCTACCACGTATTTAAAGAAAGTAGAGGAAGTATTTTTTAGCCTTTTTAATATTATTATTATTATTATTATTATTATTATTATTATTATTATTATTATTATTATTATTATTATTATTATTATTATTATTATTATTATTATTATTATTATTATTATTATTATTATTATTATTATTATTATTATTATTATTATTATTATTATTATTATTATTATTATTATTATTATTATTATTATTATTATTATTATTATTATTATTATTATTATTATTATTATTATTATTATTATTATTATTATTATTATTATTATTATTATTATTATTATTATTATTATTATTATTATTATTATTATTATTATTATTATTATTATTATTATTATTATTATTATTATTATTATTATTATTATTATTATTATTATTATTATTATTATTATTATTATTATTATTATTATTATTATTATTATTATTATTATTATTATTATTATTATTATTATTATTATTATTATTATTATTATTATTATTATTATTATTATTATTATTATTATTATTATTATTATTATTATTATTATTATTATTATTATTATTATTATTATTATTATTATTATTATTATTATTATTATTATTATTATTATTATTATTATTATTATTATTATTATTATTATTATTATTATTATTATTATTATTATTATTATTATTATTATTATTATTATTATTATTATTATTATTATTATTATTATTATTATTATTATTATTATTATTATTATTATTATTATTATTATTATTATTATTATTATTATTACTATTACTATTACTATTACTATTACTATTACTATTACTATTACTATTACTATTACTATTACTATTACTATTACTATTACTATTACTATTACTATTACTATTACTATTACTATTACTATTATTATTATTATTATTATTATTATTATTATTATTATTATTATTATTATTATTATTATTATTATTATTATTATTATTATTATTATTATTATTATTATTATTATTATTATTATTATTATTATTATTATTATTATTATTATTATTATTATTATTATTATTATTATTATTATTATTATTATTATTATTATTATTATTATTATTATTATTATTATTATTATTATTATTATTATTATTATTATTATTATTATTATTATTATTATTATTGTTGTTGTTGTTGTTGTTGTCGTTGCTGTTATTATTGTTATTATTGTTATCCTAATCATTAGAAAAACTTCCATGTTTGTATCAACGTTTTACCCCCGAGGTACACACACTAAGGTAAATACATGGAACTTAAATTAACCTTTACACGGAAAATGTTTCGTTAACAAAAAGGTCTGCGAAAGCTGTGGTCCAGTGGATAGCGTGCTAGCCTCCAAGTCCAGAGGAGCCAGGCTCAGTTCCAGACTACAAGATGGGAGCTTTTCTTTAGCAAATACCATTCGTCTTCCTCCCTAGAACCTGGAAACATGGATGAAGGAGTGAATATTTGTGTGTCAACAGTGTGAATCGAACCATTAACACCACTCTAAGAGTGTGCAAATAATTACCGATGGGCAATTGTTCCAAAGATAAATAGCCGCCAATATGATATATGTTAAAAGCAATTCATACAAATGGAGTATTTAAAAGAAGGGCTATAACGTTATGAATAAGGATGTATCAAATGGTAAAAATTTACAAAATAATTGTAATTTTTCAGTCGTAAGAAATTCGGATTAGTTAGTTATTTATTCTGCAACTGGGGGTAAAGTTTAAAAGCAACACAGTTACAATTACGTTAATTAATTTAAATCTTTCTGATAAACAATATTTTTTGTCATTTTTTGTGGTGCGTAAATATGTATAGATGACGGTTTTCCGACGTGCAAACACGCGACGTATAGTCCATGAGAGAAACAGGGAAACTCCAAATTGATTCCGCAAACATCCAACGACTACCCTTGCGAGATTTATTTATGGTCAAGGCAAAGGTCAAACGTGCGGTAAATTGTAGACGCTTAAAATCTAAAGATAAATACGTTCGGATCATCGGAATACGCGGGATCAAGATATTCTCTCCTTTATACCTTCCCTTGATGTTTGTTGCCTTGATGACGTTATTCATTTGCTTTTTCACAGTTTGTCTCGTTCCATTGCACAGTCATGCTTGGTTAACGTTACACACCATCATTACAACTGATCTTACATTTAACTTTATATTTCAGTTGGGAGTCCAGGAAATTCTAAGAATTTAAAAACTCTGTGGGATAGTTGACACGTCACCCTAGTTAATAAATGTGTCAACTGATTTTAATGAAAACAACGCCCCCGGAGGAAACAGACACTCTAGAACGCAATTCTGACATACAAACACACTTAACAGTAGCTGCGTCTCACTGCTCATCAGTGCGGTCAGCACGTCACATTTGACTGACTTCTACAACCCAAGTTGTGTTGTCCTTGGCATAGTAAAAGTGTTCCCGCGAACTTTACAAAGTCACAAAGAAATTCATTTAATGTGCCAATTCAGTTCTCATTCACAATATATATATATATAAAGACAGTGATTCACCAATATTTGACTGTTGTCTGTGGTCAAATATTTATAGTGTATAGTGCGCCCACAAATTAATTTTGTGTCTTATCTTTTAGAGCTATATGTATCATCATGCTACATAAAAATTCTTGATAAACGATAACCGTTATTTAATAAAATATGGTACATGAAATAGCTTTGAAGACTTTAGCAAGAAATGCAACATCTTTCTACTTTGTAATGCTTTTGTTTGTCGAAAATAAAGGAGGATGTATGTGTTCCATAAAAGTTTTCGTATACTTTTATATGTAGTTAATAACCTGATCCATTATCATTTCACATTTTTGTTCTCAGCTTTCAAAACTTCCTTGGACTTATACAAATATTTCAAAACCAAAATTAGGCAAATCGGTTAAGCCGTTCTCGAGTTGTGCGTGTGTGTGCGTGTGTGTGCGTGTGTGTGTGTGTGTGTGTGTGTGTGTGTGTGTGTGTGTGTGTGTGAATTTCAGGCACAGCTCTTATATCTTAAATTTACTTTTAAAATTTGATCTGCATCTGCCATTCTTTACTGTGAGTTCTACACCACTTCACAAAAAAGAAGTGCTGTATTGAATGTTGGTATTACAGTTAAACATAGCAGCCCGCGTGCTTAAATGATGCCCACTTGTTTCTACTTTAATGTTTAACAATTTAATACTTAAATGACATTTTCTAGCATAAAAGATCCGTTTTCAGAGAAAAAAATCGAACATAGCTGAAGTAAATTTTAGGGTGATTATATAGCTCACGATCTCCATAATTAAAAAGGCATTTCCAATAATTTACTGCTACATGCTGATAATGATCTAAGGTTGTGGTCAGTGTCCCCAACATAAACTCATTTGCCAGTTTCAATATTAAAAGGAATAAGAACTAATAAAGGCCATTCGAATCCATGCATCCTTAGAACATACCTCCAAATTAATTAACAACATTCGAAAATAAACAACAAATCGCGGAAACCGAAGGCTACAAGACATTGTACGTGAACATCTTCTACCATCTCTAGTAATAGCACATCTGTTTACTAGAGCAAATAACGTTTTAATACTAGATAGATTTAAAGAGAGGCTAAACATCTATTTTTCATTAAAAAAAAGCTGGCACACAATGTATATGAACAGCAAAAATTTAATAACAAATTTAAGTAGTTTTCTACGTTTGAATGCCAATAAATGCATCTGAAACACAAATATGGAGCAGGCTCCCAACGAATACTGTAGAATCTGATGTGTGCACCTAAAAGTCTTTCACTTCTCATTCTTGTTCGAAGTATTCTTATGAAACGTTATTTTTCTATTCAATATTGAATTCATGTTATAGATATTGTGTGCGCCCGCCTCGGTAGCGTAGATGGTAGAGTGTCTGCCTCACGTTCAAGAGGTCCCGAGTTTGAATCTCGGTCAGGGTGAGTTATCTGGATAAGGTTTTTCCGGGGTTTTCCCTTATCCTGCAAGAAGAATGTCGGGTAGCTCAAAGCTCTATGGACTCTGGGCTCATTTGAGCATCATTTCATCCATTCCATTCATCGTCCGATATGACTTAACGTTGGAGGACGTAAAATTAAAAAAAAAAAAATATTTTGTGTAGAAAAGGCATTATTACATATTTGCTTTCACCTATAATGGAAACAACAGAATACAGCACATTCAAGCGATAGTCAGAACTTAAGAACTGCTCACTATATAATGGTTCTGAGATGTTGCTGTTCATGATCAGGAGAAATAAGCGAATAACGCCTTCCCAAATTATAAAAGTATAAACACCAGAAAATTCAAACCAGTAACAAGGAATATCTTAGAAATAAATAATTACATAAATTGTTTGTTGTAACAAGATTTAAGTTATTTGTACAGTAAAATTTTGCGCAGCTCCTACAAATGTGCAAAGGCCATCCTGAACGAGCAGGGCTTTTGAGCCTGTTGTCAGAAATTTCAAGATATTACATTTGTCACAAGCATATTTTAAGCATATGCTATTTTAATCAAAATCGTTGCAGCCATTTTTGAGAAAATCAAAGTTTTCAAAAGTTTTGTTCATATAAAAGGTAGCATAAGGCAGGGAATAGTTTTTAAAATGATCCCGTCGATTCTAGGAAAATAGCTGAACTTAAATACTAATTTTGATATTTTAGCGACTTGTGCCGTTTACACACACACACACACACACACACACACACACACACACACACACACACACACACACACACACACACACCTACGGTCACGGATCTTTTCCTATTTTTTATTCACGGGGTTCCAAAACATGTATTTCCAGTGAAACCTAAGTATCGATATTTTGGGTATAATGCCATACTTTCTCTGCTTACTATGTACGTGGAGAGAAAGAAAGAAAGAAAGAAAGAAAGAAAGAAAGAAAGAAAGAAAGAAAGAAAGAAAGAAAGAAAGAGTAGAGAGAGAAATAAAGAGAGAAAGCAAAAATAAAGGAGCCATCTACTAAAACAGAAAGAAAGAAAGAAAGAAAGAAAGAAAGAAAGAAAGAAAGAAAGAAAGAAGGAAAGAGTAGAGAGAGAAATAAAGAGAGAAAGCAAAAATAAAGGAGCCATCTACTAAAACAGAAAGAAATAAAGAAAGAAAGAAAGAAAGAAAGAAAGAAAGAAAGAAAGAAAGAAAGAAAGAAAGAAAGAAAGAAAGAAAGAAAGAAAGGAAGGAAGGAAGGAAGGAAGGAAGGAGGGAAGGAAGGAGGGAAGGAAGGAGGGAAGGAAGGAGGGAAGGAAGGAGGGAGGGAAGGAAGGAGGGAAGGAAGGAGGGAAGGAAGGAGGGAAGGAAGGAGGGAAGGAAGGAGGGAAGGAAGGAGGGAGGGAAGGAAGGAGGGAGGGAGGGAGGGAGGGAAGGAAGGAAGGAAGGAAGGAAGGAAGGAAGGAAGGAAGGAAGGAAGGAAGGAAGGAAGGAAGGAAGGAAGGAAGGAAGGAAGGAAGGAAGGAAGGAAGGAAGGAAGGAAGGAAGGAAGGAAGGAAGGAAGGAAGGAAGGAAGGAAGGAAGGAAGGAAGGAAGGAAGGAAGGAAGGAAGGAAGGAAGGAAGGAAGGAAGGAAGGAAGGAAGGAAGGAAGGAAGGAAGGAAGGAAGGAAGGAAGGAAGGAAGGAAGGAAGGAAGGAAGGAAGGAAGGAAGGAAGGAAGGAAGGAAGGAAGGAAGGAAGGAAGGAAGGAAGGAAGGAAGGAAGGAAGGAAGGAAGGAAGGAAGGAAGGAAGGAAGGAAGGAAGGAAGGAAGGAAGGAAGGAAGGAAGGAAGGAAGGAAGGAAGGAAGGAAGGAAGGAAGGAAGAAAGAAAGAAAGAAAGAAAGAAAGAAAGAAAGAAAGAGTAGAGAGAGAAATAAAGAGAGAAAGCAAAAATAAAGCAGCCAGCTACTAAAACAGTCAAAATAGGGTGTAATAATGAGCTTGAAAGAACCCTTCTTGGGCAAAAAAGTGTAGAAAGATTAGCAATTTCTGTCTTTTTTTTTCTTTTCAAAAAGCAGAGTAGTGTTAATAACAAACTGCCAGGTGTCAAAACAAGTGACAGTTGTACTTACACGCTGGTGTATTCAGAGAGTCTTGCTTGACAGTCAGCTTTTATCCTCATGCTAATTAACAACTTTTATACTTTTATAGCCTGTCATGACGAGAAGCATTTTGATTAGCGCCACTCTTCGCTTCCCCGTATTCATTCTAAACATACATAATTCCAATTTGAAGACAGTCAAGTACTTACTTTGTAATTAATCCGAATTAAAACGAGCGCGTTATTAAACTGGTATTCCAACGTTCTCGTTGTGAATTGCCATGTATAATTCCATGGATTTGTGCTTTTGATATTTAATCACAGAGAGTGGTGGGAATAACAGAGCATGTACGTTGATCTGTGTATAGAATTTACAGAAAACTGTAGAGCAGAAAAGCAGTGTTAAATCTAGCACTTTAATTTTTGGTAGACGAGATACAGATGCAGAATCAACAACAGGAGCGTTGTAACAACATAATTGAAATCGGACTTTATAAAATGTCTTAATTTGCCAATCAAAATCAAATGTAACTCACATAACAGAGCGGGACAGCTTAGGGTATAACATCTGAGAACCATATTTGGGAGATTGGAACGACCAATCTGCCTGAGGTTTTCTCGTAACCAAGATGAATAACTGTACCGAATATTTAATACAAACTTTTATACACCCATGCTCCATCTCTGCCGTCTATCCACCAATAATGAAAGCAGCTAGACTGGACATTTAAATACAGAGGAACTACTCCCAATAGTCCTGGACCCGTAGGACCAAGGATCCGGGCCTCCTTCCACCCGGGAGCGATGTATAACTCCGGGGCTCTTTCCATAGGGCAATACCTGGAGTCTAAAAAGCCCCCCCCCCCCCGCGGAGCACAACGTCAAGACGGGATGGAAATGGATATGCCACTTACGCGCGTCAACCCCGCAGGGATGACTACCGATAACCTCGGTGGGGCCAAATGGTGATCCAGCACACCTTCTACTAACTCTCCAGGCTAGTACCCGGGACTTTTTAGGCAACCCTCTACCCCCTCCGGGCGGCCGTAGCCTGGCCGGAAGTATCCATTTACACGTGGGTGTCGGGAGCACACTGCCCCTTCGAGTCCAACCCAATCGGAACAACTCCCCTACGGGAGGAGCTCGGCATGTTCGGCCCGAGGTTCCTCTAGTAACGTCAGAGGTACCATGAGTGCTAAGGGTCCGCAGCGCCCGCACCAGGGCAGCTGAAGGGGACGGATCCCCTCCCCTACGGGAAGTTAGACTGGACAGCACCCTTACGCCATCTGTACATATGAAGTAGCAATAGTTATGTGGCACTAAGGCCTCTGTGGAAACGTGGCAAACCTGTCTTCTGCTTCACGTATATAAGCAGAAGTATAATTTACGTTAATTGGTGGAAATTAATTATTTCTTCACACTAGCCGTATATAGGCTAAGGTTTTCTATAGAGTCAACCTGAAAAATTCAATGCCATAGCCGGGATTTGAATCACGGATCTCCTGGTTTCCGTCCAGTCGCTCTTACCCATTTAGCTACCATGGCCAGCGTGCCGTCCTGACATTAAATTCTCCAATTGACTTATATTTCCCCGGTAAACCACTAGGAGCTCTCGCATTCGAGATACACCGTTTGTGGCGACTTACTATTGTAAGTACTTGAGTCCCCGGCCATGGTAGCTCAATGGGTAAAAGCGAGTGGACGGACACCCGAAGATCCATAGTTCAAATCCCGGTCATGACAATGAATTTTTCATGTTGACTCTATCCATCCAAAACCTTGGAAGTATAACTGTTTAGCAATATGGCCCCTGTGAGCACGTAACTAAATAAGATGGTTTGAGAAAAGGATGAGACCTAGAATGCTAATCGTCCACCATATACAGATCCATGAGGTATCTCCTAACAGATCTGTTCCGATTTGAGCACATAGTTAAAGCAATGTTCAGTAAATATGAGAAAAAATAGTGCACGTATTGTCTTAACGAGTGATTACTGGTACACAATGACAAACTAACCATCCTATGCACGTACCATATTGAACAAGAATATATCACTAGTGGCTGCACATCAGACACACCTAGCGACGCTGCCTAGTCTAGTACGGTAGAGATATACATTAATTTTTATTGTTGTTTTGCTTTTTACATTGACACAGCAGCTTTTAAAGACACTCCAATATTAAAGATTTTATGTTTCTGTATGTACCTGATATTCCTTGTTCCAATCCTCAAAAGTTGATACTGGTTTTCAACTCTACAATTTTCTGCATATCATTCTTTGTACCCAGTATATAAAAATGAATGTGTGCATGTGTTTCTTAAAGATCGATGCACAACAGAAGTTAAAATACTGTGAAAAGTGTGTCACCAAATCACCCTCATAGCAGAAAAGGGGATGGCTTATTTCCGAATGGAGGCAGTTTTAAGGATTCTGGTGATGAATGAGTGGTCCTCTCTTCTCAATAATTTTGCTAAATAAAAATAGGCAAGGCAACTAGAATACTCAGGTAGGCCATTCCGGAGAGTCGCGGTGCCATTGGCTAACGCGCATGACGTCACTGAGAATACAGCTCAACCGCGAGAGTTAAACACTATCCCCTCAGTATGTGTTATTTAAGCTCTGCTACGTGTAAAATTGGAAGGAATAAACATTCACTTGTGTATTATAATGAAGGTTCTTTCTAGCAGTTGTATTAAGAGTTTAAAACATGTTACTATTCATATGTACTTAATCAGTGTAGCTCAAGAAAATGACGAAGCAACCCATTGAAGATTTTTCTTTGCTGCAAGTTTCCTGATCATTTCTGCCTTCGCTCTTTTGTTTAAGTCCCTAATTCTAATGAAGGTCCTTCTCCTCACATTAAGAGAGATCACTTTGTGATGAATTTCGGGAAACTTGGAACTTATTATAGAAATTAAGTTTTGCATCACTCCATTACACTTCGCAGCACTTTGTCCATGGAAGCTACAAAATATTACTTCTGTACCTTATTCTGCCGTTTCAAAACACTGTTTTCTTTCTACAGGGCTTGCATCCGAGTCTTTAGTCTAATTATTTCCGCTTCAGCAACAACAGAGTGGTCAGGAGCTACCTCCGTGCTGGTCGACGGGTCCAATTTTGTTTTTTTGGGAGATAAACATACTATAGTAGACAGCGCCCTCTTTCGCACGGTCCTAACTTCGCACCGGCGATCTCTTGCTGATATTGCCTATTAATAAAAACAGTTTTATTATTATTATTATTATTATTATTATTATTATTATTATTATTATTATTATTATTATTATTATTATTATTATTATTATTATTATTATTATTATTATTATTATTATTATTATTATTATTATTATTATTATTATTATTATTATTATTATTATTATTATTATTATTATTATTATTATTATTATTATTATTATTATTATTATTATTATTATTATTATTATTATTATTATTATTATTATTATTATTATTATTATTATTATTATTATTATTATTATTATTATTATTATTATTATTATTATTATTATTATTATTATTATTATTATTATTATTATTATTATTATTATTATTATTATTATTATTATTATTATTATTATTATTATTATTATTATTATTATTATTATTATTATTATTATTATTATTATTATTATTATTATTATTATTATTATTATTATTATTATTATTATTATTATTATTATTATTATTATTATTATTATTATTATTATTATTATTATTATTATTATTATTATTATTATTATTATTATTATTATTATTATTATTATTATTATTATTATTATTATTATTATTATTATTATTATTATTATTATTATTATTATTATTATTATTATTATTATTATTATTATTATTATTATTATTATTATTATTATTATTATTATTATTATTATTATTATTATTATTATTATTATTATTATTATTATTATTATTATTATTATTATTATAATCATTATAATCATTATTATCATTATTATCATTATTATCATTATTATCATTATTATCATTATTATCATTATTATCATTATTATCATTATTATCATTATTATCATTATTATCATTATTATTATTATTATTATTATTATTATTATTATTATTATTATTATTATTATTATTATTATTATTATTATTATTATTATTATTATTATTATTATTATTATTATTATTATTATTATTATTATTATTATTATTATTATTATTATTATTATTATTATTATTATTATTATTATTATTATTATTATTATTATTATTATTGTTGTTGTTGTTGCTGTTGCTGTTGCTGTTGCTGTTGCTGTTGCTGTTATTATTATTATTATTATTATTATTATTATTATTATTATTATTATTATTATTATTATTATTATTATTATTATTATTATTATTATTATTATTATTATTATTATTATTATTATTATTATTATTATTATTATTATTATCATCATCATCATCATCATCATCATCATCATCATCATCATCATCATCATCATCATCATCATCATCATCATCATCATCATCATCATCATTATTATTATTATTATTATTATTATTATTATTATTATTATTATTATTATTATTCCACGCATCAAACTTTTCTTATAAAAAAGGAGCGAATAAACTCAGTGTACACATAGAAACAAATACATAAATGGTATGTGTATCTGATAATTACCTGCAAATTGGTTTTGCTGGTACTTGCTACTACCGCCTGAAATACATCCCCATGCCAATTAGGAATTTTCTATGACGGTACAGCGTCGCCCTTTAATTTTCCTTTCAGCGGCAAACCTAACAGCTCGTTTTTTAAATCCCTTTCATAGTTTTCGGGCAGGAAGTGATCGGAACAAATCCTTGCATTATTCACATTAACCGGATCAGCCCTTTTACAGCGTAAAACCCACTTGCGCTGTAGTTCTCGATCTTTAGGCAAACAATGGAAAATCACATTCGTAGTTTTATACGAAGCATGTTTGCTTTCAGCAACAGCGCAATAGTTTTCATAATGTTACGACAAAAAACACAGCCAATAACTACAATAGCTCATAAGCAACTGCATCTCGTTTATTTCATTAGAAGGATTGTGGAATTTGCATGCATCAGCGCCTTATCTTATCTTATAATGTGCAATCATAATATTGCATTACACACATTCACGTGTGAGCGCTCTTGCGTTGTATTCTCAGTGACGTCACGCCCCTCAGTCAGCAGTGACAGTGTTTTGCGCGGGAAGGCGGGAATGGCCTGCCCTGAAAAATAGGTGTTTTCTCTTAATTCCTTAAGAAACCACTATGGAAGATTCGGTTAAAATTACTCAAAGGGAAGCACTAAGGAGGATTTTCAGTAGAAATGGTACATTTGACCCACATATGTTTAAGTAAAACACTAAGACGTGACATCCCAAAAAATAAAAACCTGACCCCGTAGCTCAGTCGGTAGAGCATCTGCCTGCCGTGCTAGGGACCCCGGATTCGATTCCCGGCGGTGGTGTTGGGGAGTTTTCTCCGACCAAAATGATTCCTCATCTTCTCCAGAGTGGAAGTATTAATGAGAGTGCGAAATTGTGTGTGATCTAATGATTAAAACCCAACGAATACGAGTTAACACCTTCGATATGTGAATGGCCGTCGATTTGACCATTGGAGTTAAAGGCACAAATAAAAAAATAAGAAAAAGTACCTGAACGTAACAGGAGGTGGAAAGTGTTCAACAGAAAGATATGTTCAGGTTCTTCATTGTGAACGGGCCTATATTATTAATACATTTGGATACAAAAATATAAGCCAGTTCGCCTTATTTTTGTTCTTTTTCCTTTTATTTTAGGTTTGGTATTATAAAACCCAGTTTCCAACGAGAGACTGAAACTAGTGGTGGAGCCTTTTTGAAAAACACCACCTTGTCCTTAAATGAGTACATATTTAGGGTTATTAACCTCTGAGGTGTTTACTGCAGCAAAATATAGTAATTATCAACAAGTGTGATGTCCCATTTTATTCCTTTTTTCCAGTTATTGGAGAAACATGTTCATAATTTGCAGTTGCTATACTTTTCCAAGACGAAAATTAGATTTAATGACTCAAGTGGTTAAGTAAATCTTCGTTAAATATAGGGGCAATTCCGCCATACTATGTACAATTTTAACTCATTTACACATTCTTTACAAAACTACTTCTTTACGGTCATCTCACAACTATACCGACACGGGTAAGTGGTCCAGTTCGTTAGGTCACGAAGGTCTGTGATTCAAATCCCATCAAGACTTCTGATTAAGAATTTTTCCAGGTTTTCTGTCCGTATGATCTGTAAATGTTCGAAGTGTACCTTAAACTTATGCTTGAAATATTTCCTTCGTGAATTTCTTTCAGTATAGATAATTTTATTTCTTTTATCACCAGTTTCCACCGTTTAAGATTCCGCATCAGTAGAACGGTTAAACAAAAGCAATAAAAAGCATCTCTGCTAACAATAGAGGTTAGTGGAGAATATTTTAATTTTCTATGTTGTTTTCTTATAGTAGATATGGGGAATGTTGCGTTCCATCTAAACAATTGATATAGACATTTCATCAAAAAATTAACATTTGTAGAAAAAGCTACGTGTGATCTATGAAAACAAAAATGCGAATAGATACCTAACTGGAATTAAGTCCGGCACCTTTCAAGGCTGTGACAAAGGTTTTGGCAAAACCTCCAGCAAAAAGTATACTTTACATGGAAAAACGTGAATTACCTTTTATTTTCTCAAGAAGGACTATAGAGGTAGACGCAGGGGAGGTTCGTCCTTACGTGCTGTAGTGCTGCAGCATGCTCTTTTCAGTTTTATAAATGACATTGTAGTAATTTTAAAAGACCATGTAAATAACAATTGTAAGTATAAGAAATCGAGTACGGCCAATAATGCACTCTTAATGCATGGAAAACACCTGCGTAACTAATGGAACGCATCCGTGACGTCAACGTGCTGAGAGCCAGCAAGCTCGGTAATCAGTTACTGCGCATGCGTACAACCTTCCCCTCTTGCCTCCCTGATGTCCTAAGTTCCCTAGATTTTCGTACAAATGCGTGCTGCATCTGGTTGTTGCGAGGTGATCATTCTCTGCACGGTGAAGCAGGGCCACCAACACTCATAGCTACAGCTGTAGAACTTGCATATGCATTTAACAATCTATCATTGCTTTATATTTCAGTTCTGGAAACTAATTCCATCCTACTTACATAAACAGATCCAATACTTAATAGTTATTAAATCGGAGGGCAGATTGTTTGTAATTCACCTATCATGTTGGCACGATACTCCATTCCCGCGACCATAACAACTGCATGTGGTTCGCACGCTCTCACTGTATCCAAGAATTTCTTAGTGTAACATTATTTAGTGGCTATATCAGTTTCTTTATTTTGTTTTTGAGTGTGAAACGTGTTATAAATTCATTTTATTCAATGTATGAGTAACAAAAACTTTAACCAATAAATAATGGACAGAGTTAATGAACTTCTGAAAACTCCCTTTTCAAGGC
Source organism: Mantis religiosa (assembly GCA_030765055.1). Taxonomy (NCBI): domain Eukaryota; kingdom Metazoa; phylum Arthropoda; class Insecta; order Mantodea; family Mantidae; genus Mantis; species Mantis religiosa. Next base: position 40,123,563 of record CM060955.1, read on the forward strand.
GAGCATTAGAGTTGGTATAAAAATATTAGGGCGTCCAATACCCGATCTAAAAATTGAGCAAAAAGCGAAAGGAAGTAGAAATTCTGTTTAAACCATGAAGAAACATGGGCGCATGGACTTCATTTTTCGAAACTAGGTGAGTTGCATGGACTTCTTTCCCGCAGCACGCTAGTTCCTCTAGTAACGTCAGAGGTACCACGAGTGCTAAGGGTCCGCAGCACCCGCACCACAGCAGCTGAAGGGGACGGATCCTCCCCTACGGGTTGAGGAAGGGATGGGGGGAATACCAGAAGGGCAACCAAACCAGAAAATTCGTAAACATTTATGGGGTCCCTAACATTTTCGGCACGTAAGATACTACGCCGTACAAGCAATCCACAAAGCCCTTACATTCAGGATCACCTCCTCGCGGAGTCTGGTTTTAGATGTGTAATCCTAATCGACACCAGAAATAAAGATGTATACCGCTCACATTCACCGTTCAGCTGCAACACTCAGAAAACCGTCGCTGGCCCGTCAGCCTTGAAAGTGGCGGCTGAAAGAAAGTATGGGTACAGGAAAGTGGTTGTAGAATAGTCATCCCTCATTTGCCTACCGCCCCGTAAAAACCTCTGTCTCAGAATGGGCGGTTGCCGGGAATTGAACCCAGAGCTTGCCGAATGTGAGCGTCATCCGCAGATCCCTCTCGCTCGAGTAAAGGGAGGGGATACACCAAGAGAAAGGGAATCTCTGCACTTAATACAATAACGTGAAAGAGTTGCAATTCCTTGTAGGTCCTAATTATATCTGTTTTAATGGCACACAGTTCGAACCGTGCATGAATTATGATCTCTGGAAATAAAAGCACGGGAAATTTTGACAGGATTAGCAGAGTTGACATTCCGATGGAGCAAGTTGAGTTAATCATAATCACTGGTTTGCATGTGTAAATCATAGGTGCGGCTATATGTCTTCATCGTGTTTGATGGGTGAGATTCCTAAGCTTTTACATGGCAGTATAACCTCATTAGCGTCCATTATACCGTGCAGAAAGCATGCCAGTGATGCTCTTATTGCAACATTTATACGCCGTAAAATATCCAAGAGACAGAAAGCGGCAGAAATTATACCTGCTAGCGATATCTGACATGTATTTATCGCATAAGAACACGTAGTAATGGCTGCTTCTTGATTGTTAACAACAGTTTCAGAACTAGTCAAATAATGCATAGAGTTAAGTTGTAACGAAAAAAAAAAGTAATACATTTTTTAGTCGTGCTTCACTTTAATCGAATGCCAGAGAGAGAGCACGTAAAATAAAAGAAGAGTAACAATTGCTATTTCATCCAGAAGCAATAACATTTTGCATGAACCACACGAAGCAATTTCAGAGGTTGAGAAAGGTCAAGGACACCAGCAGGTGTTTACTGTAATTCTATCTTTCTCGTGTAGTGTAGTGCTATGAACACACAACTTTCTCTAACCGTGATAAATTATCTTATACCTGCTATATGTGCATAAGAGTTTCCATATAAAAACCTGCTGTTACATTCATAAGACTTTCTCTTCTCTATATACTGAATTGACGTCTGCATGTTAAAGGAATCGGAACCGAAAGTCTTATGCCATACCCGAATTAGAAAATCACTCAACAATTCGGATCAATGATAAGTGATAAATCGGAAATAGCTGATGCCACGGAAAAAGATGTTTTAAATAAATAGTGCTCGCTTTAAGACACCTAAATTTTTGTGTACAAACATTACTGGATTACTGGCTTTATACAACTAAACAAAATAACTCCACAACTACTTAATGAAAATAGAATTTTTATGAAAATTAAACATTTTGAAAAATCGTCCAATGATTTGTGGTACGAGAATTGAAACACTTATTAAAACATAGCCCCCAGCAATAGTTGTTTGTCCATTTTAAAGTGTCACATTAGTTATTTAATAAACTATAAGTGTAATAAGTAGTATAAATATATAAATCTTCCAGAGACTTACACTCTATGCCCTATTTCTTATGTGAGTCAAACATTAGAGGAGATTATCATCAACGACTGGAATGAATACTGGTTAAAATTTGATTGTGGTGCTTTGACTAAGGATTTATATTTCCAAACAGTTTCTGACAGACATAAATGTAAATTCGTTAACCCTATGTTCTCACTCAATTCTCAACTGGGCATGGCAAATTTTCAGCTTACTTATTTCGATTCAAAATCAAATCCACTCTCATTGTATTTGTGGAAATCATCTTCAAGATGTCCCTCACATTTTATTTGATTGCCCGTTTTTCTGCTTTGAAAGATACAAACTTGAATTATTGTTTCAATCCTTAGGTTACACTTTCTCAAAACCACTTACACATATTCTGATGAATTACAAAACTTATCAATATTTCATGGCTTTCTTAAACAAAATATTCCTTAAGTTAAGTGATTCATCTTGATGTTTACTGTTTGTCAGCTTGATATTAAATTTGTTATGTTTCTGTAAATTGTATTAAATTCATAAATTTGTAAACTATAATCCTAATATACATTTGGGTAAAATAGGAATAAAAATTGGATAGTAAATAAATAAATAGATAAATAAATAAATAAATAAATAAATAAATAAATAAATAAATAAATAAATAAATAAATAAATAAATAAATAAATAAATAAATAAATAAATAAATAAATAAATAAATAAATAAATAAATAAATAAATAAATAAATAAATAAATAAATAAATAAATAAATAAATAAATAAATAAATAAATAAATAAATAAATAAATAAATAAATAAATAAATAAATAAATAAATAAATAAATAAATAAATAAATAAATAAATAAATAAATAAATAAATAAATAAATAAATAAATAAATAAATAAATAAATAAATAAATAAGTAGGAGTAGTGATATTTAGCACTTTGAAAATCAGAAATTTAGCATTTTGGTTTATACGTTAACTTTTGTAGCATTTATACATTTGTAATTTAGCATTTTATAGCATTTTGAAGAAAGTTTGAATTAATTTTGTTAAATAATGAATATTAATATTATTTATATCAAATTTAAAACACATTTATTGAGGGTTATTAATGACGGTGAGTTAAAAATGCATAAAGGGTCAATTTATTTCACATTAATATAGGTTAAAGCAATACACAGAAATATAGAACAATCTGACATAGACTAAAGCATACTGCATAACACAAAAAAGATAAATCCATACTGATGTAAAACTAACACAATAAAATGCACTAAATTATCTTAGTTTATTATTCAGTAATTCTATTGAATGAAGGCATTCAGCATATTTCAACACTCTGTTCTATCATTTGAGTCCTCCTGTCACTCACAATCAAATTATATTTACTGAAATATCTTTCAGCATCTACACTGCTAATAGGATTCCAAATACATTGCAGAGCTGCTCGGGCAAGCTCTGGCAAACTTAACAGCCACGGCATTTGCAGGCAGCCTACATCTTTATTATTCTGCATTGTTTGTGACAGTTGTGAATGAAAATATTCATATCCCTCAACAAAACTATGCATTTTAACATCACGACAAAATGGGTTTTTGCTTTTAGTTTCACTTAAAATCGTATAATTTATTGAAGTTACTCTGCCAGCAGTGACAGGATTAAAAAGCTTACCAACGTCTTAGAGAAAGATATTTGTCACATTTTGCGCCTCTGCCCGCTGTTTGATATTTTCGCTCACACCATCTTCGCACTTATTGACGTGACCTACGCATAGATTTACTGGAAATGGTGCATAGAACCGAACATAACAATGCAAATCGGAACTTTGGTAACTAAGAACTCCAAATGGATTTTACATGTGTATATCACTTCCTTAAAATTAGGGTTGCTATTGGTGATCAGAGACAAGGAATGAAATTTTCCGTTAACTAAGTTGTGAAGATAGATTTGTGACAGTCATTAGGCGTTGTAAGAGGGGTCTCTTTTGTGAAACAAATGAATTAGCTTCATGTAGCAAACATTACCTAATATGAGCAATGGTGGAACAATAAGCTAATTTAGCGGGAAGGGTAGCTTTCCACATTCCAGAAGAGTGGTCACTTACTTTGTCTTCCTAAACATGAAAAGATTCTACAGACTCTTCAGTTAAAGTTTCTAGAAGAAAGAGCCTTGCGAAAAATAATTGCTTGGGAAAATTTTTGATTTCGCATTTATATCGCATTTTGAGTCCTTTTCGAGTTTATCGCGCTATATTGCATTTGCGAAAAATCACCAACCCCAATAATAAGTAATTAAAAACAAAAGAGACGCGCAGTCAAAGACTGAAATATTAATTATTTATGGGAGGTAAGTTGACGTTTGTCAGCGAGTGAAAAAAAACGTAACTCTTGAGGCGTTAACGTCGAGGGCTTGAATTTTAAGAGCATGATAAGCATCAAACCCATTGCCCGCCTCGGGAGCGTGGTGTTAGCATGTGTGCCTCGCGTTCAAGAGGTACCGAGTTCGAATCTCGGTCAGGGTTAGTTACCTGGATAAGGTTTTACCCGGGGTTTTCCCTTATCCTTCAAGACGAATGTCGCGTAGCTCTAAGCTCCATGGTCCCAGGACTCATTCGAGCATCATTTCATCCAATTCCTTCACCGTCCGATATGAGATAGCGTTGGAGGACGTAAACTAAAAAAAAAATCAAACCACTTTGGTCCCATATTAATGTTTTCCGTTAACTGAGAAAAAAATGGACTTGAATTGGAATTATAAAAATATTAAAAACTGTTTTACAACAGAGTCAGAATCGATGTTTTTACTAGGTGTAAGAAGATATTGGGGGCTTTGAATGTGCAGACATTTAATACAGTAAAATGAACTAATGTTAATTTCGACATGAAATCAGAATAATAAAATTTATTTCTGTACATGTTTGATGTAACATATTTGTTTCTTGTTTTTCAGATAACTAAAGAAAAATTGAACATCGGACTAAGCCATCTCCGAGGTAATTGATAGTCAGAGATTATATTATTTATATTATATATTGTTATATTATAGAAGGTGTTCCTGAAGAATAATGTATTTTTGTCTCGCAAATTTCTGAATTTATTCTACTACTTGACCTGCTATGTTGACTCTGGCAGAGATAATTCGACTCTTTGCAGAGGTTATTCATGTCTAGTAACAAAAGAAATGTTATGGTTCTTTTTTCTTATGGTGGTGGATAAATTATATAACTGCTATGACAACAGAAGAATCCGATACCCATAGAGACGGAAAAGAGCTTTCGCGTTGCTAGAAGAAAATTTTCAATGACGAAGAAGTACTCCTAGGAATAATGTGTATATAACTGTACCTTAAACTTATGCATTGTTTTGTAGAATAAAGCTTATTTTTAATCAAATAGAGGAAGTATTATTTCAAGAATAAGGGTGCTATAGGCTTCGATACCAGACCACAAATGGGTAATTAATAGTAAAACTCGTCGACTGCAGGTAGGCTGAGATAAGAGTATAAAAAGTCACAAAATACTATCAAATCTCTCATCAAAATTGTCTTCCCAACGTGGACAAATAAAAGATTCGTCATCAAACTGACGAACCAAGGTGGCTCAAAGAAGTTTCGGGAATGTCTTTTGATTTTACCTGGTTTGAACGTGAATATTGAACTTAAATCCCAACTTTGTATTCATCAGGTACTTCCTCTTTTTTTTTTTTTTTTTTTTTTTTTTAATTTACATCCTGAAACGATTTCACATCGGAAGACAAATGGAAATGTGTGAAATGATGCTGAAATGAGACCAGGATCCTTGGAGTTTAGAGTTACAAGAAGTTTATCTTCTAGGATAAGGGGAAACAAAAGAAAAAACTTTATCTAGATAACTGACCTTGACCAAGAATGGAACTCAGGACCTCTTCAACGTGACACAGACACGCTAACGCCCACGCTACAGAGGCGGGTGACAGTTCGTTATGGGCTATGTTGTTCAAGATACATACATATAAAGTATTTTTCTAAAATGGCGTTCCTTTAATTAAGGGTTTTCAAAACATAATAATATTTTAAGTAAACTTTCGGTACCGAATTTGTTGTTGGACGCAATACAATACCTCCTCTACCTAATATACGAATGAGGTAGATAAAGTAAAATTTGTATTCAGAAGACAATGAGACCTGCATATCTAGTTCTTGTGCGGAATGTAAAACTTCCTGTTTAAGTAAGGTGAGAAAAGTTAAAGTTCAAGTACCATGTTAAACGCCATGTCTAAACGGTGATAATCGTTTGTAACAAGGTGTGGTAGATATTGTGGAACAGAGAGTAGACCGCTATTTCTATCTACCAGAAGGTGACGGCTCCGCTGAGTGGCAGTGTCTGCGTGAATCTTCAAGAGCACGGTAAACACTCTTGCAGTTTACTGCCGCCATAGCTGTCAGTCGAAATGCTTGTTTCAAGGAGCGAAACTGTAAACCGAATTCAGACTGTCCTGGGTTTGCGGAGGAGAATGTTTACTGTCTTCATTTCAAACACTTCAACTTTACGAGGCTCTAAATTAAGCATGATCCATCCGAACGGAAAGTTTACATTCTGAAACTAGAAATTAAAATGACGGTCGTCATGATAACCTTCCATGGATGTTGTTTGTAATCTAGATGAATTAATCTTTTTCGTAAATGTATCCTTTCAGTGATATTTATCTAAAAGACGTTTCAGCATAAGGCACCAAGGAAGCTAATTACATTGCTCAACAACCAGTTTCTTCTATTCTGATAGGAATAGACATCTAGATGTATCCGAGTTTACTTTAGGAATTGCCGTACCACAGAAACTGTTATTTTCCCTATAGTTTACTCAGAGTAAGTAGATGAAATATTGGATTCCTAACAAAAGTTGTGGTTTAGGATTTTAACATTGTTATTAATTTTATCCTATATTCTTAATAGATAGCATTGGGATTTTATTATGGAGGGGATTCGCTACGTAGGCCACCATGCTGAGCCCATTGTACCTATGCCCCCAAGTGGGGACACCCCGGGAGGAAGGATAAGGCTAAGGAGACAGATGGCGGCCAACCCAAGGAGCCACGAGAGTACAGAGGGCAGTGTCCCTACAGTTTACTTGGATAGAGACTTCCCCCGACAGGCAAGGACAACGAACCCGCTCCCCCACAGCGGGACGGCAACGAGCCCAGCAGCCGAGCCCTAATGGTACCAAGGCAGGAGATCCGAGGCCCAAAGGTTCCTGGCTGGCGGTCACGAAATGGTCCCAGCAGAGGAACGGAGACCGGCAACCGACCTATCGGAGGAGGAAGTAGTTTTGCTCAGAGTATATCATCCTGCCATGCACCACCGAGACTCCCGCCGACACTTCTACCCTGAAAGAGACCACCAGATGAGAGATGATATGAAATGATAATAGAGATGAAATGGAGGGACAGGAAATTCGGGGAATATAATTAACCAGCATTCGCCTAGCGATCCGGGAAAACCCCGAGAAATCCCATGGGACAGGTAGGTCGGCCACGGGAATAGCACCAGGGCCTCCCGAATGCGGGCCATAGACGAAACCACCTAAGCCATCCTGCTCGGTCTTTACAGATGGAATATACACTGTTTTTATTTTTATTTAAGTAAATTAGTAACCTTATTAAGACTGAAACTTATTGTTTTTATTTTATTTCACCAAAAATAAAAAAATAGATAAAAGAATAAAAAAAAAACATTTTTGGAAAACTTTTTCCATACTTCTCAGTTATATGTGTTCTTTCTATCTTCTCGCTGCCAGCTCTTTATTTCTATTTAATCACTGTTTCCTCCATTTGATAAGTATCTAAATATTTTATAGTAAATAGATCTTATCTTTCCAAACATTATATATTGACATACTTACTTCAACACTTCTTTCGTTTACTCAACTGCTATATTCCCAAACGAAAGCAATCTCTTCGCTATCATTCTTGTTATAAACAACAATAGATATATGCAGTTGTTCGCCCGCGAAAGACTTGTTTTAGCCGTTTCGAGTAGGTTTCTTATTCCAAAACGTTTCCTTTTAATTCAGGGGCTATACAAGAAGTTGAAACACTAGTTGTGAACAGACAGTAGACGTTGCAAATGAGTTCAATAAAGTGCAGTGGACAGTCCGGGGTGAAGTATAGTTGTGATTCGATTCTACTGAACCTTTATGTTTTCCTTTGAGTGTGCAACAACGATTCAAGTGTAACGTTTACACTACCCTAAGTGCCGAAATTGGGAAAAAATGTATTTAACAGGAACTGGTGTACTTTCTTACAGTCTATTAAACACGTGCCTTTACAAAACCTCATGCTACCTGCAGTGCTTCTGAAACGGTATTCAAATACGTCAAGACACAAGTTAAATATGCTAGTACATCAGCACGAGGAACAACAATACTTACGCCTTCACTGAAATTAGACAGTTCAAAGTGAAGTAAATAAAAACCATTCTTTTAACATTTTTGCCATCGCGATTTTCTAATAACTCAAAACTAAGCACGTTTCACTTGTCCTAATTATCTTATCACTGGACACAGGGAGCGATCGTCAGCCGGTTTCAACAGTATTTGAGATAATGGATAATGGACGCTACGCAGATAAAAGCCTATTGTAAAAACAGTTACAAAACGAAAAAAAACGCATCGTTTTCATCAGTTACTATTTAATAATAATAATAATAATAATAATAATAATAATAATAATAATAATAATAATAATAATAATAATAATAATAATAATAATAATAATAATAATAATAATAATAATAATAATAATAATAATAATAATAATAATAATAATAATAATAATAATAATAATAATAATAATAATAATAATAATAATAATAATAATAATAATAATAATAATAATAATAATAATAATAATAATAATAATAATAATAATAATAATAATAATAATAATAATAATAATAATAATAATAATAATAATAATAATAATAATAATAATAATAATAATAATAATAATAATAATAATAATAATAACAATATCCCAATTTGTTTCCAAGGCAATACTGTGTCAGATTCGTATCTTTAACCGTTTCTTTAATATTGTCATTTCTCCAAGCTGATCCAATAAAAGCCAAACGCATTGACGTCAAAGGAGTAGAGTTAATGGATGCTAGAAAATAGAATTTATATCTTATTTTGGCATTATTTAAGAAATTTATTGTGAAAATAAAACCAGGAATTAACATACTGTCACCGTGTGGCATTTTTATGCTGCCGCGACAAGCAGGAGCCGGGCGCGTGGACAGGAGAGAAAGAAACAGAGAGAGTCTCCAGAGCGCTGGGTCCATTGTTGTCGTCGAGAAATTTCTCGGAAGCTCTGTAGCATTTTAGAAACAGTGGCTGGGGGTATAAATACCCCACAAGGTGTTAGAAACGGCAGTTGTTTGTTGGTCATTGCGACAGTCGACGATTTAAGTGTACCGCAGTGATTTTTTTCATTTGTTTTCGTGCGGCGGAGCACCAAGTCGACCTTGAAGACAGATGATTGTCAATTTCATGTCTTTTTACCGCAGCAAAAGTTGCTTTAATTTCCGCAAAACAGATTTCCGAATCAACATGCAGTCAAAGTACTTGTTCCTACATAATATTTTCCACTCGATAAATGTATTTAAACAGTAAACCTCATTTGAGAGAGCTCCACAGTTCAGTCTGATGTAAAATAAATGATGGAAGCCAGATAGCATAAAATTTGATCCAATAATCATCTACTGCGATGACATCAGAAATTCACATTAAAGATACTTAACTCAGTCAAGGAACATTTATGAATAAATTGGTGTGTTGCAATTTTACATGGCTTTTCTATCTTTTCTATCTTATTTCTATTTTACGCTAAAAGTTTGCAGAATTAGTTTAGACTTTAAGTTTGACACTCCCTCCATGGCATCGAAAGAAACAGTTCGATAGCTGCAGTACTTTAAAGTAATGAGTACTGAGCAATTCAAAGGAATAATAACGAATACCTGGAAATAGCTAACGCCACAAAGTTATTTTTAAGTAAATTAGTGTTTTAAGAGACCTATATTTCTTGTGTAGTACGCCTTTAACTTGTCTTATCGTTTATTGGTATAGAAAAGTGTTCAAAGTACCTTCCGAATGAAGAGAGAGAGTCACAGGCCTTGCCAGAAGAACATAATATACATACATTATCGTCATTTAAATACATGAATTGTATTTTAATTAAAATCCTTGACCTAATTTTAATATTCAAAAAGTCTGGAAAAAGTTTCGTGTAAAGCCTGGTTTGGAATGGAGAGGATTTGACTGAGAAAATACTTGAGTCGCATCTTTGGAGGCTACTGAATTTAAATAGCAAGGTTTGTGTTTATCGAAGACTTTATTCTTTAGTTAGCCTTTTCTCACACACATGAACCTTTACCTAGGATTAGGATTACTTCTGAGGGGATTCGGCACCAATACCTGTGGTTTATTGTACCTATGCCCCAAGTGGGGCAGGCCACGCCGTGGCTCAGTGGTTAGACCGCTTAACTCTCACCAAGGCGGCCCGGGTTCGATCCCAGGCGACCGCAAAGTGAGATTTGTGGTGTACAACATGGCGTTGGGGCGGGTTTTCTCCGGGACCTCCGGTTTCCCCCGCCATCTCATTCCACCGGTGCTCCATCTTCATCTCATGTATCATCAGTGTCATCGCCTGCGGTGCCGTATGTAGTAAAAGCGGGCGTTAAACACTACACATTTCATTTCCCAAGTGGGGCGTTCTCGGGAGGAAGGATAAGGTGAGATGAAACAGAGGGCGGTCCACCCAAGCAGTCACGACAGCCTCGAGACACCCGCCGATACTTCTACCCTCAAAGAGATCACTAGATGAGAGATGATATGAAATGATAATGGAGGTAAAATGGAGGTACAGGAATTTCGGAGGATGTAATGAACCGACCCAGCATTTGCCTGATGATCCGGGAAAATCCCCGAAAAAAACACATGTATCGGGTAGGTTGGCCACGGGAGTTGAACCCGGATGTCCCGAATGCGGGACACAATGGAAACCGCCTGATCCATCCCCTTGATTAACTTTTCCTAAAAGTGCCTTTCTTTTTTTTTTTTTTAGGGGAGTCTAAATTTGTATTTATGATGAATTTTTATAACGAATAGTTAGATAGAGTACAACACTTTGTTGGCAGGCTCCGTAGCTCAGTCAGTAGTGCACCTGCCTGCCGTCCCGGGTTAAATTCCTGGCGGTGGAGATGGGGATTTATCTCCAAGATAATTCCTCATTTTCCCCAGAGCCTGGAAGTATGAATGAGAGTGCGAATATGTGCGTGATCTGATGATTAAAACCCAACGAATATGAGTTAAATCTTCTTTGTGTTCCAAAGGAGAAGGGCCGCCGATATGAGCATTGGAGTTAAAGGCAGAGTATAAATGGAACAAAAGAAACCACACACTTTGTTGTGCATATGGCAGGGCAAGTAAAACTACCTACATGTTTATCCGTATCTTATCCCTCTGTGAGCGACATGATCATGTTAAGAACAAAATTTTGACTTTAAATCTCACAAAATTTTATCTTGCAAGTTAAAATTTTTGTATGTGATATTAGTTTGATTTTATTTTCTCGAAAAGCACCAGTGATTTTGATTAGAGTAAAATGCTTTTAAGGTAATGGCATGTCATATATCAAAGCTGTATTTCCTCAATTTCCTTAAAGTAACCTCTGGTCTTCTTTCCTAAGTTAAATTTATATAAATGCAAAACCATAAAATATATACAAATAGCTACCTGCCTTAAGCTATTTAAAAATGTTGTTTATGCCAAATAAATAGGTACAATTTATATCAAAATATTACACTTCAGTATTAAGGACCTGAGCCATGTTCTTATTGTACACTAAAAGCGATAACAGTGGCAATATATAAGTTAAAATGATGATTGATAGAGTAGACCTAAGATGAAAACTAAGTTTAGGATCCGTTTCGAAAATTTGGAATAAACTTCAATCAGGTGACGTTTGAACCTCCTGCTCACAATGACGTACTTTTATCGACCTTGGTTACCCGACTTTCAGGATTAAAACTTACTGAAAGAGTGTACTTTGTTATTTACTTATCTAAGAACCTTTTGCTAACGAAAATGAAATTGTTCTTTAGCGTTTCCATATCTTGCAACTATCTAATGTATAATCTAAAATGATTTTATAGATATACAGTACATAATAATTATAACTATTATCATAAATGTTTCTTTTATTTCATACTAGCCATTCAAATTTCTTTGTTTTAGAGGACTGTTAGCCTGCATTCTTTTTCTTTTAATTTTCTATATGTGTGCCCTGGAAAAACACAGAGCGCTTTTTGGCGTGGTCAGCTATATCCTCCATGAATATTACAAAGCGTTTTTGTTTGCGTGGTTGATCGCGCAGGTTCAGGTTGTCATAACGCGGCTTGTGGACGCTAATTGCTGCACTTGTGGCATGTGGACTGGCCAGTTCATTAACGGCCACCATACGGCTTTTGTCCGCTACTCAATGCAAGAAGCTAATTGTGTCATCACCATAGCAGATGACAGCTTCTGTGTGTGGCCGGCCTCTCTTAAGAATACTCACATACATAATACAGGGCGTCCAGAAAAATGTCTGCTAACTCAAAGCCATGCCTTTTGAGGCAAATCACAGAGAACGGCTATTAAAAAGATTAGGATAATTACTAGGTATACTTCTTTTGAACAATCATTCTAGAAAAATTTAATGAAACATTCATATCACCTTCTCTGATATTCTTACAAAAACTTAGACTCCTGTCTACTTTAAGTTAGGCTTATGCAGAAGTGATTTTATTAAACATTTCGCTCTAAGAATAACCCAGGCTGAAGTAATGGCCAAAGCTTTAAAAGTAGATCCTTTGAACTTCCATGTTCCTTGCATGACTACGAGAAAAATAAATGAATAGCGAAGGTATAACTATCTGAAAATTCAAAACAATAATACGAAAGACCTCGAAAAGGGTCAATTTCACAAAATGTTTTGATAAAAAACTTTTTATTTTGTGTTCAACGATGTCTGTTTCTTATACTTTACCAGTTATACAACATTTGCCCCGAATGAACAGGTCTTCACAGCCTAATCGTATAAAATTGCATATATACAGGGTGGACCATTTAACTTCTGACAGTATAATATCTCCAAAACTATGCACTGCAGAAAGAAATGTCTTAAATAAAGCTATTAGTCGTCTTTTATTTGGAGGACATTGTGGTAGTCATTTTAGGGTCAATTCATTTTTTTAAATGGGAACCTACCCTTTTTATTTTATTTTCTTACTCCTCATAAAAAAACTAAACAACTTTTGGATAAAGCTGCAATTGTTCTTACAGGAACGTAAATAATGACGAAAATTCTAAACGGTTGACCCATTCAACATAGTGCAGTATTATAGGAGGTAATGCCACACTGAGTCCCTTTTGTTTACTTTCTACGGTAGGACACTTTACTCGTATCTATCATTAGTGTACTTGCAGGTTACAAATGTTGTACCAGCATGATGGATGCCCTGCACACTATGCACGTAATGCTAGGGAGGTTTTAAATAACAATTACTACGATCGTTGGATAGGATGCGTAGGTCCCATTAATTGACCAGTTCGATCTCGTGATCTTACATCACCAGACTTTTTCTTATGAGGTTACCTCAAGGAAAAAGTGTATTGTGAAACACCAATGACGTGACAGCATACGAAATGCTTGTGCCAATATTGAAGAAAACATGCTTTTATGGACACATCAATCTTTCATCCACAGAATTGGAAAATGCATTAAGGTAGAAGGGCATCATGTTGCACACATTCATTACCTCAAGGTTGTGTATGAATATATACAGGGGCCGACAGAAGTATTCGAATAGTATAACATGTAACATTGCACGTACTAAAATGCTGTAATATTTATTTGGCAGCGTTGAATTGTTAAACATATAAACATTAACCCTTTGTGTCTCGGAAAAAATATTTAAAATATCACTTTGAATATATTTATTAGACAATCTGCACTGTATTTATTTTATTTTCTATCTTATTGGAGGACATAAGTATTCGAACCTACCGAATCGAACAGAGACAAAGGTGGTTGGACGTACCATACACGCCCCTACCACATAGCAGTTGTGTTTATGCTATGTCTCGAGACAGTGTGTTCAAAGTTATTTAGCCAGAGTTGAACACACAGGTAATATGGGACGTAAAGGTAAGGAGACAACGGTGACAGAGAGGAATATCGTGATACATGTGTACAACAAGAAAACTAATCTCTCTCTGAAATTGCCAAAACCATTAACAGAAGCAAAACTACTGTTCTGCATAATTCAACGTTTCAAACAGACAAATAATGCTGTAAATAAACTTAGAAATGGCGCTCTTTCTAAACTCACCACCAGAGACAGGAGGCAAATAGCAAAAATGGTGAAGTAGAATCCAGGAATCACTGCATCTGAGATTAGAAAATGTCTTGAGTAATATTCTGGCACTGTGGTTCACACCAGAACAGTTGAACGGGTTTTAAATAGTACTGGATACAATACACACGTTCCTTGGAAGAAACCATACGTTAATAAGTTGAATAAGAAAAAGCGCATAGAATTTGCTAAACAGTATGTGGTGAAACCAACAGAATTCTGGGATAAGGTTCTCTGGTCGGACGAGAGCAAATTCTGCTTATACAAGAGTGCTGGATGTCTTAAAGTGTGGAGACTGCCAAATACAGAATGGGAACCTAAGAACATGGTAGCTACAGTGAAACATGGCGGCAGTAGTTTTAATGGTATGGGACTGTATAGCTTCATCTGGCTTTGGGGAACTGGTGTTCATAGATGGTATCATTGACAAATTTGTATACAAGAGGATTCTTGAAAACAATCTTAAAAAGAGTGCAGAGAAGCTGGGATTAGGGCATGATTATTACTTCCAGCAGGACAATCATCCGAAGCATACTGCTGAAATTGTAAGACTTTGGATCGTGTACAACACTCCTCCCACTTTGAAGACACCGCCCCAATCTCCAGATTTAAATCCTATAGAGAACATCTGGAAGGAACTCTAGGAGCGTGTGAGGAAGCATCACATCAGAAGCAAGGAACATCTGAAAGAACTTCAGAGTTGAGAACTATGGACTCTGCAGTCACTAAACAACACCCAAACGATTATCAGCAGTAATTCAAAGAAAGGGGATGATAACTAAATACTAGCTGTTCTCTGTTCGAATATTTATGTCCAGATGTAAAGTAACTGTTTTATTTCTCATTGTAGTGCAAATTAGTTTCAGTTGCTATTTATGAGTTTATATGTTTAATGGAAGACTCAACGTTTATTTTGTACTAGTTATATTTACGTATGCTCACTCTGCGTAGCTTTAAAGTAATATAAGTAATAGATATGTTTACGTTCGAATACTTATGTCGGCCTCTGTATATTCACACACAGTCGCGAGGCGTAACTTCCAAAGTGAAGGAAGCTCCAAGTAATAATTTTCATTAAATATGAGAAAGTAATGCATTTTATGTAAGCGCAGCCATCTAAAATAGCAAGTATAGCCAACAAAACAATTTTTGTAATCTATGACACCCAGTAACCATGGTACCATATCATACATATGTTCATTAAAGTGGCGCATAAATGTAACAAACCAGGGATAATTATATATGATACAAAATGAAACACTTTTTAAACCAGCTTTCACTTGGCTTATGCCAGTACGTCTCAACCTTTTTGCAATGGATACCATTCTTGTTATATATTAAATACATATACATTAAAAATAAACTTTCAACTTGCATCAAATATTTATTAGTAATGATTTGTCATTGGAACAGTTAGATACTACTTATAGAGCTACAGAAGCATTATCAGGATAATTTGTCATTCAGATAGTCTTGTACAGAATAAAAAGATTTTGAGCAAAGGTACTCTCTAACAGTTTTTTTAAAAGCACCGAAATTATCAACTTTTTTAAGAACATTAGGAAGTGCGCCAAATATTTGATAGTTTCATAATGCACACCTTTCTGGAAGCAATAAAGTTTAGCACTGGGATAATGGATGTTATACTTTTGTCTAGTGTTTATTCTGTCAATTACATTATTTGTTGCAAATAAGGCACGATTGCATACAAAGAATTTTAGGATCGAGAATATATACATGCAAGGAAGCGTTAATATCTTCAATCTTGTAAAAAGATCTTTACAGGAGCATCAGTTGTGGGTGTTAGTAATGATTCTTATAACCTTCTTTTGCATAAGAAATATTTTTTTTTTTTTTTTACTTTCTACTGAGTTGCCCCAAAATAATATTCCATATTCCATAATAGAGTTACAGTATGCATAATAAACTAATTTAAGTGTGTCAATAGAACTCACATTAACAAGCTCTGGGATAGCATAATAGGCAGAGCTGTTAAATATATTTAGTTCTTCCTCATAACTCAAATAACTAAAGCTACTCTTCCGAACTCTTTCTTACACTGCAAGACTGCTCAGATCACAAGCAGACATATACCTGCCTTCCCTCTTCACTCAGACGTTCCAGTCTTTCCAAGAGATGGCCCATACCACGTGAATTGTTAATCTAACATGGAGAACGTATGCCTTTCACACACTTTTGTTATTAACTTAAAACTTCACAAGAATTGCCTATTTGCCATCACTAAATATCAATCTACGTAAAATACTATTAACAATGCTATTGAAATAAGCTTAGAGTGCATTTAAAATCGCCAAATAAAACAAAACAAAAAATAAATGAACTTTTCTTTCCCACACTACAGAGAGTTCATGTGACAAAATCCGTTAGTGCTTTCTGACTATCGAAGAGCTCCGATTACTTCCGGAAACCAACGAAGTATGGTATTCAAGATTACGAATGCGAGAGTACAGAAATATCCAGTACTGAATGAGCTCGCGGAACTGGTCTCTCAAGCATTAAGCAACAGCTGTCCAATCGTCCACAGTAGTTTATGAATACGCGGGTGGGTCAAAAATTAAGTCCTCCTTTATTTTCCTTAGGTAATTAAGTTATGTGAAAACTTTGAATTTGGCGTAATTCTTCAAACCTTATTCTCCAATCCCCTGCAGTAGTAACTTCCTAAGTCAACAGGTGGCAGCACTGCATCCTCTTGCCAAATGGCTGACATCGACATTCGTATATTCGTATTAGACAGCGTTCTGTAATTGAATTTTTGATTGCGGAAAGTGAAACGCCAATTCGCATTCACGAAATGCTAAAAAATGTGTATGGTGATGCAATGGTGGATGTCAGTACTCTTAGACGATGGGTTCGTCGCTGTAACGAAGCTGAAAGGCAAACACCATTGGCAGATGAAAAGCGAAGCGGCAGGCCGGTGACTGCAGTGACTCCATGCAACATTCAACGAGTCGATGACATCATTCGTGGTGATCGCCGGGTAACAACAGGTGAATTATGTCGCATTACCTCCCTCAGTAAAGGCAGTGTGATGACGATTATTGAACAACTGGGTTACTCAAAAGTTTGTTCACGTTGGGTACCAAGAATGTTAACTGCCCAAAACAAAGAAACAAGGAAAACAATAGCCTCCGAACACTTGCAGCGCTTCAATTTGGAGGGAGAGGAGTTTCTGGAAAAAAATTGTTACTGGAGACAAAACGTGGTTCATTTTTTTGAACCTGAATCAAAGAGGCAGTCAATGGAATGGCATCACACAACGTCACCGAAGAAAATAAGATTCATAACTCAGTGGTCGGCAGGGAATGTTATGGTGACGGTGTTTTGGGATGCAGAGGGTGTCCTTATGATTGATTTTTTTTTTTTTTTTGGAGCAGGGATGCACAATAAATTCTGTCCAATACGTCAGAACTCTCAAAAAGCTGAAAGCACGTCTTCGCCGAGTTCGCCCAACAAAAACTATGGTGGATGTTCTTCTTTTGCATGACAATGCACGACCACACACCAGCTGTTACACCACTGCAGAAATTGAGAAATTGGGATGGCAAGTTATATCTCACCCCCCATACAACCCTGACCTGGCACCATCAGACTTCCGTCTGTTCGGGCCACTAAAGGAAGCTCATCGTGGGATTCGTTTTGAAGATGAGGAGGCTGTGAAAACGTCCGTGCGTCAATGGCTTAGGAAGCAAGACCGTGTGTTTTACCACACTGGAATACATGCCCTAGTTAAAAGGTGAACCAAAACTGTGGAAAAGGACGGAGATTATATTGAATAGTGGCAAATTAATCGTCAATGTTGTAGTTTTCAAGCTATGTTAATTGGATTCAATTTTCTTGGCAATTGAAGGAGAAAAAATAGGAGGCATTACTTTTTGACCCAGTCTTGTAAATTTTGAAAATGTATCTAGAGCAAATAAAACATTATTTGGCATGAATTTTATGTTACTCTGTCTTTTCTCTTGACATTCTTGGGGAAACGGCGCTTGTAGCATTTTATTGCACGCTTCGCCACTGACTATAAATATCTTAAACATAAGGAATTTTCCCAAAGTATAAACTTGAAAGAAGCGTAGGGACAGTGAAGCACAATGTGAAGCAATGTGTCAATATATTCTCGTTTCACTTTTGTATTATAAGGAATTTTATTCAAACTCTTTAGTCATTTTTGAGAATGTCAACAAGGAAATAAAGATTTTATATAAAGGTTAGCTTGTGCTGGAATAGTAAGTTTGGTAACTGACTTTTCGTATTTGAGTTATGCTGTTTACACACTGAAACTGTTTTTCTAAAAAATTACCTTTTATCATAGAACCTTAAAACGTGTATTTTCAGTCAAATCTGCACATTTAATTGTTTAACGTATATATATCCCACTTACTAAGTAAGAATAGAGAAAGCAGCAAGAATTATAAGCAAATTGCACTACTATTTTATTTTTCAGTGTTTAATTTACAATAAAATTTCTATTGTGTCTTAACACTCCGACAACTGCTATTTTGTATTCTCTCATTGACAGCGATTTTTCCATCTATTTCAATGAAGGTACACATTACATACAGTTAAGCGACATGCCCGAATTTTTAAACCGCGAATGAAGATTTAATTTAATTTCCTCTCTTTCTTTTGTCGTTCATCTCGTCGAGAAGAGGTGAGTTTCGCTCGGTTGTGGATTGGTCATACTCTGTTACACATAGCTATTTGTTAAGAAGGGACCCTGCTCCTGCTTGTCCGTTTTGCTACGAAACGTTATCCATCCGTCATTGGTTGCTAGTGTTTGTGCCCAGCACACCTCCGTACGTCTCTGCAGCTGCCGGCCAGCTTTGCAGAAATGTTGGCGTATGAGCGGTGAAGAAGGTTTCTTAATATTTTTCATAGTTGAATTTTAGAATACAGTGAAGAGAACTGTTTTAATGCCTGTTTGCTATACACGGCTTTTTCTTTTTGTATGGCTTTTGTCTTAACTATGTACACGTGTTTTATTTGTGACTTTATTTACAGTTGTATTAATTTATAGTCCGGCCTATATATCTATCTTTTGCCATGAAGAGTTTTACAAAGGGTGCTGATAACCTCTGCAGTTGTGCGCCCTTATATACACATTCATTCATTCTCTGCTTTATTTATGAAATTATTATAGCCATATAGAGGATTTTTATGTGAAATATCTCGTTATCTCTTATAATTATGATCTCGTTCATCCCCGTGATTTTCACAATAATGCACAACAATCCACTAATATGTACGAAAATGAGCAATAGAGTTCCAACGGGGTGTTTGTGTTTCTTTTAACCTCACCACACAGTCTTCATATTCTTTAAGTAGATTTTAACAGTAAAACATTTACTACAGAAAAATGAGCCAGTAATACATTACAGTAAACCTTTTAATAGAACCATTTTCGTTGTATTCAAGGAACTTCAAAAGTGTATTTCCGGTGACGTTTCAAACCATATTTTTTGGGATACGGACTTCCTATACTTACAATAAATATCTTGTGGAGAAATTAGACTACTCAGTACCATATAATCTGTTTTTCTATAGATCAAATGTAGCTATTTATATACATATGACTGCAGATATTATAAGATCGTGCCTCCATGAAGTCTAAACCGAACTGCAACTGTGCACGCCTGCTTACTTTATGCACTATTGCACAAAATGATAATTTTACGAACTACCAGTTTTAAACAAAATAACATCGCACTCTGCATCACATATACTTGTATACCTATAGGTAGTCGTATTCTAGCAAATTAAACCGCTCGGTGTGTTTCCCTATTAAGTTTTCTTACACATTCGATATAAGCATAATGTAATTTGCCTTGACCTTATTATTTCTGACGTTCTATTTTGTTCCAGTTTGATCTTTGGTGTCAGCTCCCTTTATGAACTTATAATTGCTACACGGAAGCCTTCATGTAATTAATAATTACCACTTTAACTGCGTCCTCCATTAGAGTTCAAGGTCTTTAAATAAAACGATAATGAATATATACCAATTATAGTATCCTTAAAGTCAATTCTTAAATCGGTAAATTGTAAACCGTGAGATGGCGCTTCCACCACATGATATACAGAAAAGGGTAAACGTGCCTGGGTAGAATTCGATGTGGGTTTGAATTAGACGAGAACTGGAGAGGATTCCACACTGTACCTACAGACAGATTATTGGTTCCGACCCCTAAGAGGAAGGGATGATATGGGAGCGCTCTGCGGACGGGCCAGGGCTAGAGGCACATATGATCTTAGATGAATATGTACTCTCAAAATTAAAATATAAGGGTGACGTCGTGGTACGTGTGAAACTCACATTCGCAAGGTTCCAGGTTCAGACTCCTGGAACTAACCAACCTGGTTGAAAACTGCTTGCCTCGATTTTACTTGAATTCTGGTTTGAATAATTTGACGCAGTGATTTTACTGTCATCCCTTTCAACACTACATATATTTCTCCGTTCTTTACCGCTATAGTTGACGATGGGCTGACAGCCAATCCTGGATATGCTATGATCCAAAATTTAATTGTACCTCGACAGGCTACTGACCCGAGGCATTGACTTGTATATCATTGGGGGTGTAAGTTCTCCAAAAAAGAGAACGGATGAAGTTCCATAAGCTAGGAGAAACTGCTATGAAATTTTCCAAGTAACTACGTATAAACACTTGCATTACCATAGTCTCGATGTGATTCCACGAATTTGCTAGGTTTTGTCCCTGTTGTTAGGGAAATGCATGCAGTGAACCGAGCTGACGTTAAGCCAACTGAGTTAGAGCTAGACTTGTTGCGACCCTGTACCATACTCCCACACAACCGTCATAAATATCCGCCAAGAGGAGCTGGAAAATGTTTCTATCCGAGTCCATTCTGAGGCAATAAATTTCACCTCTCCTCACCTTGCGCGGGTAAAAGCTTTACACGGCGTACAACTTCCCCGCACCCGTTTCTGCAAATGGCACTGCACCATTGTGTGACTTTTCCGATCGAACTTCACGTTATTGCGTACACTAAGGGAGTTCCGTAACCATCAACCACAACCAAACTTCGCCACAGTAAATAAAAAAAAAAAGTATTCAACGTCTTCTGCAGCTTCGTACTACTGCTGAGTTGCTGAAATGAAATAGCTGAGTTCTTTAACTACGTCCTCCAAAATTAAGTCATATCGGACAAAGAATGAAATTGGTGAAATGATGCTCAAATGAGTCCAAGATTCAAAGAGCTTAGAATTACCCCATATTCATCTTTCAGGATAAATAAAAGCCTTGGAAAATGCTTGTAGATCACCCTTACCATGATTCGAATTCGGGATCTCTTGAACGAGAGGCAGATACGCTATCACTACACTACAGAGGCGGGTTACTGTTGAATTACATTCTTTTGTGTTTGGAATGTCTTCCATAGTCCTCCAGAAAAAAAAACGCCATAAGCAACTGATACTACTCAGTGTAATGCGCCACATTTCGTCCGCCAAAATGTTTTATCCACGTGTGAAACAGTTAAGGTTTCAAAATTACAAAACAAGTGTAAAAGATTATGTGAAATAAGATTCTATAAGTAGAGTCATACAGAAGAATTCATCGACATGGAATTTGAAACACAGATCTCCTGGTTTCCGTCCAGGCGCTCTTACGCATTGAGCTACCATGTCCAACGTGCCGTCATGACATTAAATTCTCCATTTGACTAATATATTGTGACTTTGTGGGTTCGTGAAATTAAAAGTCCAATTGCACAAACTCAAAATGTTCTTTATTTCCACCGACTTACAGTTGAACACTTGCCAATTACACAGAATTACGTAATGCACACAATTACGGTTCACCAGTTCGTCCCTTACAGTTCCACTTTGCTCTCGCAATTACGTGCGTTCCTCCGATGCATGTACACAGTCTTCTCATCCGTACACTAGCACGGCGCTCCTATGCTGCTCGCCAAGAACTGACTGAACTCACTCACTGCAGCCCCCTTTATAGGGATACCACTGTTTCTCGAAGCCTCTCGTTTCAGTGAATCACCTCGAAGGTTCCAGACGGCCGGGGGAGGGGGAAGAGGCGGCCAGCGACAAGTGACACTTCCCTAATCATCCCCTCAGTTAGTGACTGAGATAAATGGGTGGGTGTGGCCCGGATGCCTCTGGTCCCTTACTCAGCTGTCTTTGGTCGTGCTTTCCGATAATTGGGTGACAATATGTAATATTATGACGGCACGTTTGACATGGTACAGTGCGATCCATATAAACCTGAACCATTTCAATAGGCCATAATTTCCCTTTGAAACCTCGTAGAGTGTAGAAATTTGTTTTAATGATCTCAGTTGCTCTGGGAGCATTGACAACACTTACGATTAATTATTGACAATTGACAGTAATAAAAGTGCCATTTTTGATACGACTGTAGATACTGAGGTTTATATGGATATCTTCAATAAATTTGTAGAGCAGCTCGATGATATCGAATTGAGAGAGGATTATTTCCAGTAAGATGAAGCAACGTGCCAAACAGCTAATGACACCATGGAACTTGAAACCAGTTTCTTTGAAAATCAAATAATCTCAAAAGGTCTGTAGCCCCCCCCCCCCCCAGATCCCCTGACCTAATCGCACTAGATTTTTTCTTGTGAGGGTATCTAAAAATAGAGTGTTCAGGAATAGACCACGGACAATTGATGTTCTCAAGGAATCCGTTCGAACTGAAATAAGTAACATTGGCGAGGATACTCTCCGTAAAACTTCAGAGAATATGTTGAGAGGAGTGCAAACATGTATAGATGTTGGTGGAGGACACTTGCAACATTTTCTCTGAGATGTAAATAGTGTAATGTAATCTCCCAATTGTGTATTATATTCTCCCAAAGTTGCACGTGTGTACTATTATTGGTTTAAAAGTTATGGCCCATTGAAATGGTTCAGGTTTATATGGATCACATTACAGCTCAATGGGTAACAGCAACTAGACGGAAACATGGAGATCGGTGGTTCGAAATCCAGCCATGCCATTGAATTTTTCTGTTTGACTCTAGCCAAAATCCTAGCCTATACACAGCTTGTGTGAAGGAACGATTAATTTCCATCAATTGATTTAAATAAAAAGATGTTATAAACTTTGTGAAAAACATTTCTATTATGTGTTTCAAATGGGAAGGTGTTTGTCCTTGAGCGCTACTAGGCGAGCAACCAATGGGTGTCCTGCGGTGTTGTCGTATTGCATTCCCGCTAATTGGTGTGTGAGGAGTGCCAACCTAATCAATCTGTATGTAATACTATTCGCGGTAAGACAAAAACTAAGATTGCACCAAAACTGATCCATGTGGAAGGTAGAGAGTAATGTATCTAACAAAACCCTGAAAACCCCATATTTTTAACTCAAATAGTTTTACTAATACAAATAAATAAAACACTATTACCTGTATTATACCAATAAACCGCGACGTAAGCACTGTGTGAATAGCATTATTGGTTGGCATGTATACGTGTGCGTATATTTGTAATTACTCAGAACTGAAACGTAAATGTTTGACATGACGTGATAAAACAATTACTTTGAATAAGCCAATTCGAGCGAGAGGAAACAATAAATTTCCTGCTGCCCTGACAGAACGTGTCTGGTCACATTATATGTTTGTTTATGAATGGTTCGTAATGTCAGTTCAAAGTGGTTGGTGTGTATGTACATATACTTTTCATTACTCAGAACTGAAATTTAAACTACTGCATGACGTGATAAAAGAATTACTGTGAATAAATCAAGGTGTTAAATTCCAGAAAGAGCAAACACTTCATTTTCTGTTAGCCTGTGGAATGCTGTATGCTTATGTTTATGAATGAATGCTGGATAAGAAGTGTTTATTTACTCTGGAGAGTTCACATGTCCAATGTCTTTATGATTTGTTGAGAATAATCATCGTTGCAATAAAGGTAAAATCATTCAGTTGTTCTTTACACAACTGTAGAGTAAGAGTTAAATAGTGCAGTGGCTTCTTGCGGTGAAATTAGTGGAGAGTCAAAAACGCAATGGTTGCGAAGTCAGGCTCGAAGTATTATTTTTAAGGTGTACACGTTCTTCAAAATATTGGGCAATGAGGAATATAGAAATCAGCTCAACGGCTTACTGCTGAAGCGTGTGGTGTAGGTAAAACAAGTGTGTCCCGCATTTGGATTGGAAAAGAAGGTAATTCATAAACTGTAATTATAGTTATAGTATTTAAAAATATACATAGTTTGCGAAAATGCTTTTTCCAATTTTGATTTTGGCAACTGCATCATTGTAAAATTTTGTAAAATATAATTCGCTTACCCTTACGTCTGCGTCAAGCAGACCTGCGTTGCATGAGTGTGCGAGAGAGAGAGAGAGAGAGAGAGAGAGAGAGAGAGAGAGAGAGAGAGAGAGAGAGAGAGAGAGAGAGAGAGAGAGAGAGAGAGAGAGAGAGAGAGAGAGAGAGAGAGAGAGAGAGAGAGAGAGAGAGAGAGAGAGAGAGAGAGAGAGAGAGAGAGAGAGAGAGAGAGAGAGAGAGAGAGAGAGAGAGAGAGAGAGAGAGAGAGAGAGAGAGAGAGAGAGAGAGAGAGAGAGCAGGGCGAGCGAGCTTAACACTTCCATGAGAGATATATTTGTTCTTTATTTGATTCATCCTGTAGCCTCAATAGCTCTGACAATAACATAACTGTAACTCCGTAATTTTTAGAGCAAGAGCAACTTGCAGAGTTACTGTTAGGTGTTCAGCTGTCTGCGCCCTTCATGCAATTGTGTCTGACACAGAAAACGACACAGCTGTAGCAAACCCTCTCTAAATGCACCATCCCCAGCCTCAGCGTGCACAATGTTTGAACAGTGTCAAACAAACCAACTGCATCCCCATCAGTTAAGCAGTTGTTTTACATTAAATTCAATGTTTTAAATTAATGATCTGAAGTACTAAGCAAGTGCTATTCAGTGCCATGTGCTTCAAAATAACGAAAACAGAAAATATTTATTTTTTTAATTTACGTCCTCCAACGGATAATAAATGAAACGGGTAGAATTATGCTCAAATGAGTCCATGGAGATTAGAGTTACCAAAATTCGTCTTCCAGATTAGGGGAAATGCCCGGAAAAGCCTTATCCAGTTAAAAACTCACCCTAACCGAGATTCGAACTCGGGACCTCTTGCACGTGAAGCAGACAGCTACAATCACTATGGAGGTGGGCAATATTTATTACGCACTAAAGATCAATAACTATCCAGTTCTTGCGTTGCAGAACTTGTCGAAAATGCTTCTCCTAAATAATTTAGTAGTAGTCAATCATAAATCAGTGAAATGTTTAAGTTCTTCTACGGAAACAAGTCAGGTGGAAAGACGATTACAAATATACGTTTCGGAAGCGTACATCTCTCCCATCATCAGGACATTTATTAAATGAATCACCGGATACAAAAGAAATATAAACAGGGACAAAACACTATCAATATTCGCATCACTGAACAAAAGACTTTTCAGTAAATTAAACGCCAAGTCAGGAGATGAACTGAGTATAGAAAATTAATTGGGTCAAAGAAACGTAACTACTTAACTTGATTATCAAGCTGTATTGATCTGTGAATCTTAAGTCGACGGATTTCCATTTTTAAGGCCGGTTTCCAAGAGAAGGTGAACAGAAATCCAGTATCACGATTAAGCGTGCTCCTCTCGGAGGAAATGGCCAAAGCCTCCTTAATTCTCCGTTCCCAGTAACTGTTGCATTTTGACAAGATGGTCGTTATCTAAACAAGTCCAGACTTATCAGGTCGCATTAAACGAATGCTCCGTTAATGTTCGTTTAATCTGGTAGCCATGGTCCTTCCTGTTTGTCCTATATACGGTGATTTCTAATCGTCTGTTCAGCTATCTTGCCTTCCCAGAAGAATTTGAACACATTCCTCGCCAGGAAAGCTTCAGGTTTATTTTAGTGAAATGTTGCTAATCAATATATTTGAGAAGATAAGTTTGAAAGTTAGCACTCATCGAAGTTAACATTTCTATTACAAATTAAAACATTGACATGGAAAAGGAAGCATTTTTTTATCAAATATACAAACTTTTATACACGTTTGTTGACTGAGGTAAACTCAGCTAAAAACGTCAACGTCATAGCTATTTTAACATGAATCTCCCGCTTTCCATTTCTGCGATGCCTTGTCATGATAACTCAATGGTTAGTGATTAGAAGAACCATAGGGAAATTCATGTTCAAACTTCCACTAACACATTGAATTTTTCAGCTGATTATACTCTTGAAGAAATCCTTAGGCCTTTAAAGAAAAAATAGTTCATATTCACAAATTTTAATACCGATAAAATCACTTCTGAAATTGACATATAATAAACAGCGAGATAGGGACTCCAACACATGGCGCTACGGAAAGGGTAAATGTGCCTCTCTAGTATTCAATGTGGATTGGATTAGACGAGAAGTGGAAAGGATTCCACACGAATCTACCAACAGGTTATTGTGTCAGAGCCCTGGGAGGAAGGGATGACATAGGAGCGCTCTGCGGGCGTGCCAGAGCTAGGGATGCGAGCCAGTTTTAGGGTCTCTACCCTGAGCTGAAGATTCATATCGCCACGCAGTCGCCAGCTCACGAATCATCCTGCCCCTGCAGGACAGGTGACTACAACGCCACCCATATGTCAAGGACAGCAAAGTCCCCGCATGGCAGCGCCACACTTTCCCATTGCCTCATTCCGAAACGAAAGTGAAATGAAACGGAGGGACGAAAGGTCTTAGAAAGTAAAGTATCCAGCCTAATGACCAAGATGAACCGTGAGAAAGCGTGTGTCCAGATTGGTCCATCACCGGGGACGGAACCCAGAACCTTCCCAATGCGAATCCAAACCATTACTGACTGAGCCATTCCGTTCGGTAGTGTCTAAACATTGCAGCACTATCTTCAATGGAAAATACCTGGTAGTAGTGCCTTTCGTGAACATTTATCATTCTCTCACCGACAGTACATTAGTCGAAACTATGCAGGACTCTACTTCAAAGTGACAGTTTTATTCTCTCTACATTATTAACTACTGCACTAAAACCCTGCACATTTCTCTAATTATTCTGTAACATTATTTCTGAGCAGATTATGCGCTCAACTTGGACTTGCTTAAACAGGAGCTGGAATAGGTATATTTGCTCACAAATGAGATAACGTTCATTCCCACTATAAAAATAGTAATGAATAAATAAATAACCCGCATTTAATTTTAAATAGACTAAAGCGCAGCAAAGTTAGACCACTAAGAATACGCAACTACGCTTTTAAAAAGCTACAATTTCAGTCCGATTAATTTGAACTGTTTCATCTATTTATACTATGTTTTAACTACGTGGTCATATAGCGAATGGATCTTCTTGGAGATACCTCGTGGTTCAAAGTATGAAGATCTCGCTCCATCTCGCTTCGTTATGTGTTCATATAGGCCTCACAACTACGCAATTATATACCTATGTGACGTCTGTGCACTGAGGCCTTAGTGCTACGCAACTGTCTATACCTCTGCATCGAAATGCATCCACAAAAGTCTTAGTCTTATGCAACTGTATCTCTGCCTCTACACATATCGGGGAGATAGCATTAGGGTGCCGTCCAGTCTGTTTCCATTATCTGTAGATAGATTGTAGAGCATTTCCTTCCTACTGCCATCTATTTTTATGTTTACTGTTTTTACTTTTAAGGTGGAACTTTGGGTCCTGATATTAAATATACAATCCAGTAATTTACTTTGGCGACTGGTGAAAGCGCTGAAGAAAAGCAGTCAGATTTCACATTGCAATACATCAATCAGGGTTTATGGTATATCTATAGTAAATTCCATACATATAATTAATGAGCTTCAGATATTAAACTTTCCTCTTCTATTCTTTAAAACACAGTAGTAGGATACAATTTTGTAATTAATCTCTTCAATATAATATTAATAAATTGTAAAAATGAATTTTTAAACGTTTCATTTATTTTGGAGAAATGTTGGTATTTTTTTTAATTTACGTCCTCCAACGTTAAATCATATCGGACGATCAATGAAATGATGCTCAAATGAGTACGGAGTCCATGAAGCTTAGAGCTATCCTACATTCGTCTTTTAGAATAAGTGGAAACCTCGATAAAATCCTTATCCAGGTAAATCACCCTAACCGAGATTCCAACTCGGGATGTCTTGAACGTGAGGCAGACACGCTATCATCTACGCCACCGAGGCGGGCAACTTTTGGCTTTTTCCTCCCAATGAGTGTCCTTTAGCTTGAAAAACTACAACTATCTTTTGTTCTTCTTAGTCTTGACACCATAAACAGTTTTATGATCCACAACAGGGATATTACTTGTTGAGAAAATTTAGCATTCTTACGGGTCACTAGTAGTGACAACTTTGTGATTAGAAACAATGACTAAATAAACTAATGTATTTCACTCTGCAGACTACCGTTTATTTTTATGACGTCTACCAACTATTCCTTTAAAAAAACGTGAGCTTTCTCTTTCTTTTTAATCAAGATAAAAAATTTGCAGAAATAGTTGCAATATAAATTTCTTTGTAGGCAAAAAGAGGTAGACGAATAGCTGGTCGACTGTCAGATATTTAGAAAGGGGGCTAGGTATTTGGTAGTCCTGAAATTGCACTCTCTTTTCATGACACCGCGAAAATCAAGTAAATTCCCACACAATTTTAGAAACAAAAGGCCTACTGAAATATGACAGATAAAATGGATAATTCAGAAATGACTAACAATGAATTTCTTATTTTTTGGTCATTTAACCATGAAATAAATCCTGAAGTTAAATTATTAAAATAATTAAATAGTCCGATAGATTTAATGTTTTGGGAAAATATATTTATTTTAAAAATAAACATCACGTAATGAATTTTGAAATACCAACATTTGATTCTGTTTTTAGGTTTGTTTCGTTTTCAGATTTTGGCAATACTGAAAGAAACCATAACATGGTAACCAGAATTCCTTGACGACGTAGTTTGTTGATGGACTGACGATACAAGCTATTTGTTTGTGAAATCGATCTCAATTTAAAAAAATGACATCATTTTATTAAGATAAGTGAAGTTTTTTTGTTACAAATAGTTATATTTGTGTTACATTCATTGCTTCGCTGTAGCTAGCTTCATTTTCTACGTAATGACTTTCTTTCCTGTAAAACTTCTTTGATTTCTTAAGGCTTACTGTTTAAATAACTTTATATGAAATTTCTTCCTTATGAAGGGGATTTTATTTTACAGGCATTTTCAAAAGAATGTAATATATACCTTATTTTCATGAAGGTAAACATGATAAATATATTTTTGAGGGAAAGAAGGTATATAAATATCCATGTTAAGGACAAAGGATAGTTAGGGGAGGGGGTATTTTATTGAAAGCCTCCGTGTAGCATATTTGGAAAGTATTAAAATTAAAATCCAAGTTTTATATTTACTCTGCTTTTCTTTTTTGAATAATATTGTTATCAAAATCGCACGCGGGCACAGACACACGGGACTTTTTTAAAAATGCTCCTTTCGTCATTTTTTTTTCAGTATAGTTTCAGTTAAATCTGGTATAAAATTTTGGGGTGGCGTGTAATGCAGTATTAAAAATATATATTCTAAAGATAGTAGATGAAGTAAAAATAGATTGTGTAACAGGTTCCAATACGTCACAGTAACAAGAAGCTGTTAGTTTTGAACTACACGGTAGATATCTCTGACAGCAATACACGGAATTAAGTACGCTTCAAACAAGCAAAGCTCTGATCGCACTCAACAGCCGTTCTGTCATGTTACACAGACAACGGTTGATCAAAGTGCGAAGTCAGTTTCAAAGCGAGCGACAAACTATTTCATCCATGAAACACAACCTGCATCACAAAGCAGTCTGATCCGCAATTTCCGAATATGCCTGTCGAAGCTTTCAGCAATTGGATTCGGAAACTTGATGCTCAAACTGATTTTATTACTAATCGGCATTTACATATGTATTATATAATTTAATAATTACATACATAATCCTTCCTATTCTATATCAAAGATGAATTATTAAATGGAAATTATAGTGATGGTTATACCGGCTGGAGATCAACTATTTTGTATGGTACGATCAGCTTTTCACAGATGCTGTCTCCCCTGTGACTTAATACATAAATATTGTATCAACATTTTAGGAACATTAAAATAAATGAATAAAATGCGAAAGCCCACATTTATTTGTTTATTATAACCAGGGCTAGGATGTTCGTTCCCTTATGCAGGTTGCGATCGACCCTCTAGCGGCATCCAAACAAGTCATAGATAATAAATGCACAGCGAAAAGGTATTGCAACCAGTTGCCCAGAGAAAAACAAATGACTTATGAGACATTCGTAAATACACATCTATATAGATCATTATGTACCACTTACAAATTCTTATATAGTGCATATGGGTTTTACTCTGGCTGATCTCATTATTTAAATAGGCACATTGTGGCATCAACCAAGCATCACCCATTTCCTGATCGAATGTAAAATAATATCCAAATAATAAAATTTATTTCTTAAATATCTGAAGACTCTTACTAGACAAAATGCCAAAGCAGGAATTTTACTACATATTTACTCATCTGCGGCCGTATTACTAAAAACAATAATGTACTTCTGAAGCCTTTCAAATGAAAAACTCATATGTCCCGTAAAACAAGATTTAGTTGATTCATATGTTGCAAATTAATGATAAGTAATGATTTCAGCTAATTTAGTTTCTCGATTTGGCTTCTCCTTTTTCCATGTTTGCTGAAGTATCCTACTGAAATGTAAATGTAAATAATAAAGTAAATAAGGGCGTGAATAAGTACACTTCTAAAAAACATACAATAGGTGTACAGCAAATTTAGTTGCTCATCTTTGAAGCACAACAAAGATGTTATTCGAATGTCTTCCTTCCTACCAACGTGCTCTGTATCATGCAGTTACACCTGTTTTGCAGTAATGTAATGGCCAGTCTCGGTACCGTAAATGGTAGCGTGTCTGCCTCACATTCAAGAAGTCCCGAGTTCGAATCTCGGACACGGTGAGTTACCTGGATAAGGTTTTTTTTTCCGGGGTTTTCACTTATCCTGAAAGACGAATGTCGGGTAACTCTAAGCTCCATGGACCCCAGATTTATTTGAGCATCATTTCACACATTTTAATTTATCTTCCGATATGACTTAACGTTGGAGGACGTACATTTAAAAAAAGAGTAATTTAATGAGTTGCATTCTACGACGAACCTTGCCCTTGCTAGTAGCGCTGCATTGTGTAGCCATGCTTGGCCGCTCCTACACTGCTCAAGAAAATCGGTACGAGCGTCCTAGCTCTGATTATAACTAATGCGGGAAACTTTATTAAATATTTGTATCATTTTGTTTCATTATCATGATGCTTCCAACAGTATCCTTCTTCCTCCTTTCTTGGATTAGATCACTGGCCTGTTTGGGTCTCACTTCAACCTTAATATTTGTCTTCCTATCGATCTTCTTCTTTACGTTTGTATTTAAGCACCCTTTTGGTAGCCTACTTGAATCTTATTCTACTGAGATAGTCTTTCCATTTCTGTTTATTATTTTCTATGATTTCTCCTATAGCACTAATCTTTAAATCTTCTCTTATCACTTCATTAGTTAATCTATCCCTTAACTGCTCTCCAAGATTTCATCTTAGTTGCTGGAATATGGTCTTTAACATTTTTTCTTAAAAATTAACTTTCATTCCCATATACAATTACTGGGAGAGCCATAATTTTATAAAATTTAAATTGTGTTTCTTGCCTGTAACTTTTAACTTCTAATACTTCCAAACGTTGATAGTTGTGAATCGTATTGTGTAAATTTTTATTATATAGCCTTGGACAAAAAAATGAGCAGCTACCAGAAACAAAAGATCGATTCGTTAAACATCGGAAGCATTCGGTGACGCTGCGTTCACAATATACGCTTTAATACCCCTCTGACTTCATTTTAGAGCTGTGCGATACATAGGAAGTAGCCTTGCGGCTTGGCTGTATGTATGGTAGCATACAGACAAGCACAATGTCACCCCAATATATACACAAGATTTCCATCAATCTTTTTCAAACATTTCTCGATTAGTGGCCACGTTTCAATCACTAGCAGCAGTTCTTGGGTGTTAATCATGAAATTACCACTAAGAAATGAACAATCCATTTTATAATTCGCGTACCAATTTTAAATTATTGTGGAACTCTTCCAAATGAATTTCTAGGCCAATCTTTTTATTTATTAGGTATTAGTGATCTAGGCTGCTAGGGTTCGATCCCAGGTAACCGCAAAGTGGGATTTGTGGTCGACAAGATGGTGCTGGGGTGGGTTTCCTCCGGGTCCTCCGGCTTTCCCCACCATCATTCCCCCAATTGCTCCATCAGTCATCCATCTCAGGCGTTGGTCCGACTCCTCAACCCTGATTTCAACTCAGGTCAGATGCTTCGGCTGTCCCGCTCTGACGAAAACCGAGTGCCTGCTAACGTCAGCATTGACGAGAAAGGGAGAATAAAAAAAAAGTATTTGTGATGATTAAAAGCTAAAAATTGTGCTATATTCATGTTCGTTTTTGGCTGAACACAAAATATTTAAATATAGACAAACTATTGGAGTAAGTCAAAGAAACTATACATTTATAATCTCAAAAATACATTATAATGTACGTATCTTTCAGAAGTCAATATATTTTATTTGTTTTTGTAAACATGGTTTTCTAACAATTTTAACTGTCGCCCTCTTACCAAGTATCGATTTTCAAAACGTGTACTCTCGAGAAATCTCGATATTTAAGTTTTGGGTGTAATAAAGTATTTCTGCAGGTAGGTAATAAAAATAAAGAAGAAATATTAATAATAATTAATAATTATAACCGAAAAATTCTTTCAATAAAACATATTTTGACACCCACTTCACTGGATGTATTTGTTACACAAGAACAAACAGGTAAGAAACCAACAAATCATTGGGCTGTAAGGAGGTATGACATAGAGCTACCAATCCCAGTCATTGCCAGACTAATGGACACCACCCGTAGAGTAACTTCTTGTTGTGTCCCACGTCCAGCAATAGAGAAGGCCTTAAACTGTTGAAGACACACAGACACTCGTCCTCTCTGTTTTAAGATTTACTGTAATAGCTTTGTGACTGTGAGTTGTTAAAATGGCAGCTTAAGCAGAAGCTAGTTATAAAGATCTTTGATAAAAACTACCGCATTTACTAGTCGCTTTTTCCATTAAAATATTGCGTGTTTTGGAACATATATTCTAGAAATTACTACAGTTAATGCTCTGGCGAATTTTCAATGCTATATCTCAAAGTTAATAGTGTGCTAATATTTTAATAACATCCATTTATCTACTTTGCTTTTTAAAATTCCTACGTGCTGTTTTATTAATCAGCCATTGGCTCCGTTATGGGTATTTTACTAACATTGAGATTGTGACTATTTTAATCTGGATGAAGTTACAGCAATGGTCATCTGTCAGCTTGAGAATTCGTAATTACGTGCTAAAGTAGTAACGAAATTTCAGTAATGAAAAAATTGTATTTAACTCTAAGGGTTGATAGCTTTTTTTTCCTTTCATTTAAGCCTTTAATATCTCAGGTAACGTAGTGACTTTTTTTTCTCCTTTTTTAATTTGATCATCTGCAGTGATTTTCACACGCGGTGATTTGGTATTACTTTTGGTTATTTCATTTAGTTCACATTCATACGAATGCATATTGCCATTCCTATTTCCAGACTCCAGGGTAGGGAATAAAATTATTAATCCGAGATGTAACAGCCCCCAAATGAGACCAATCGGGAAGGCTCAGGCAGTTTCGTCTGTGGCCTGTATTTGGGAGGCCCGCGTTCGATTCCCGTGGCCGACCTACCTGACCCATGGGTTTCTTCAGGAGTTTTCCCGGGTTGCTAGGCGAATGCTGGGTAGGTTAATCACATCCCCGAATTTACTGTCCCTCCATTTCATCTCCATTATCATTTCAAATCATCTCTCACCTGGTGGTCTCTTTCAGGGTGTCTCGGCGGTGCATGGCGGGATGATATACTCTGAGGAAAACTACTTCCTCCTCCGGTAGGTCGGTTGCCGGTCTCCGCTCCTCTGCTGGGACCATTTCGGGACCGCCAGCCAGGTACCTTTGGAGCTCGGCTGCTGGGCTCGTTGCCGTCCCGCTGTAGGGGAACGAGTTCGTTATCCTGGCCTGTCGGGGAAGCTCTCTATCCAAGTAAACTGTAGGGACCCTGTCCTCTGTACTGTCGTTCGGCCGCCCTCTATCTCCTTCGCCTCAACCTTCCTCCCAGGGGTGCACCCACTTGGGGGCACAGGAACAATGGATCCAACATAGTGGCCTACGTACCGAATCCCCTCGTAATGAAATCCCAATCCCCAATCCCGCAAGTGAGACTGATCCTGCCAAACCGACTACCGGCCTCACGCGCACTTACGCAGGGTAGAAGTGGGTGCTCATCCAACGGGCATGGGGAGGAGTTTTAGTCAGCATCTCAACACCCACAGCCGACAATCTTTGACCTGGAATCACAACCTATTTCAGCTCCTCAAATTCTTCACGAGTGGGAACCGCTCCTATACGCGGGGTTTAAAATCTGCACTCCTCAAGGGTGGATCTAATCAGGGGTTTCTCGTGGCAGGGAACGAGAGCTCCAACCCATTTGGCCACAGCACAGGACAGCGAATAAAACTGATTTTAAAAAGTTCCAGACAGAAACAGACACCTGTATCTCTGAAGTTGGTATTCTTTATCTAGCGATAACACTGTAACCTTTCCGTTAGTGATGCACCTGCTGGCGGAATGTGAATGTTCCTTTCTCTTTTATGAAATATTTTAAGATAACAAAACACTACAACTAACCTTGTTCAACAAAGTTTAAGCAGTCATGTAGTAGATAGAGATAGTGGCAGATCTGATGCCAGCAGATCCAAGAAAAGGCGTTTTAGAACATGGTAACAGCTTAATTTGAAAACGAAATGCATATATCAAGGATTTATACCAAATTTGGTATTCAAACCCATCATTTTTCAAGATTTCAATATGAAAATATTTAAGAAATTCCCTCACTCCTAACTGCACTTTACCTGAAAAATATTTCACTGTTTCTGTATTTTCTCAAGTATGATGCTTAAAGATTCTGATTAAAATCTGATATGATTAAAATATATGTATGCATAACGAATAAAATGATTATCTGTAATGTTTCGTAAATATTACCTAGCTCATTTTATTCTGAATGTATTTTGCAATTATTTTTATAATTACTCAACCGTAAAATATAAATACACTCCTGGAAATTGAAATAAAAACACCGTGAATTCAATGTCCCAGGAGGGGGAAACTTTATTGACACATTCCTGGGGTCAGATACATCACATGATCACACTGACAGAACCATAGGCACATAGACACAGGCAACAGAGCATGCACCATGTCGGCACTAGTACCGTGTATATCCACCTTTCGCAGCAATGCAGGTTGCTATTCTTCCATGGAGACGATAGTAGAGGTGCTGGATGTAGTCCTGTGGAACGGCTTGGCATGCCATTTCCAGCTGGCGCCTCAGTTGGACCAGCGTTCGTGCTGGACGTGCAGACCACGTGAGACGACGTTTCATCCAGTCCCAAACATGCTCAATGGGGGACAGATCCGGAGATCTTGCTGGCCAGGGTAGTTGACTTACACCTTCTAGAGCACGTTGGGTGGCACGGGATACATGCGGACGTGCATTATCCTGTTGGAATAGCAAGTTCCCTTGCCGGTCTAGAAATGGTAGAACGATGGGTTCGATGACGGTTTGTATGTACCGTGCACTATTCAGTGTCCCCTCGACGATCACCAGAGGTGTACGGCCAGTGTAGGAGATCGCTCCCCACACCATGATGCCAGGTGTTGGCCCTGTGTGCCTCGGTCGTATGCAGTCCTGATTGTGGCGCTCACCTGCACGGCGCCAAACACGCTTACGACCATTATTGGCACCAAGGCAGAAGCGACTCTCATTGCTGAAGACGACACGTCTCCATTCGTCCCTCCACTCACGCCTGTCGCGACACCACTAGAGGCGGACTGTACGATGTTGGGGCGTTAGCGGAAGACGGCCTAACGGCGCGCGGGACCGTAGCCCAGCTTCATGGAGACGGCTGCGAATGGTCCTCGCCGATACCCCAGGAGCAACAGTGTCCTTATTTGCTGGGAAGTGGCGGTGCGGTCCCCTACGGCACTGCGTAGAATCCGACGGTCTTGGCGTGCATCCGTGCGTCGCTGCGGTCCGGTCCCAGGTCGACGGGCACGTGCACCTTCCGCCGAATACTGGCGACAACATCGATGTACTGTGGAGACCTCACGCCCCACGTGTTGAGTAATTCGGCGGTACGTCCACCCGGCCTCCCACATGCCCACTATACGCCCTCTCTCAAAGTTCGTCAGTTGCACATACGGTTCACGTCCACGCTGTCGCGGTATGCTACCAGTGTTAAAGACTGCGATGGAGCTCCGTATGCCAAGGCAAACTGGCTGACACTGACGGCGGCGGTGCCTAAACGCTGCGCAGCTAGCGCCATTCGACGGCCAACACCGCGGTTCCTGGTGTGTCCGCTGTGCCGTGCGTGTGATCATTGCTTGTACAGCCCTCTCGCAGTGTCCGGAGCAAGTATGGTGGGTCTGACACACCGGCGTCAATGTGTTCTTATTTCCATTTCCAGGAGTGTACATACTTACTATCTAGACATAAGAAAATCGTTATTTGATGTGTAGAGTTCACATGACTTTCTTTACCCATTATTGAGCGAGCCACTTTTACAAACGCTTAGTCTTATATTCACTTCATTATAGTTGAACAAGTGTGTGTGTGGGATTTAAGAGCCCGTCGGCAAATAGGTCATTTGGGCCCTCATTTAATTGAAATAGATGTTTGTAGAAATGGTTTTATTACATAAATCCATATAGAAGGAAAGATACTAGAGGAATAGATTAGTCTTAAGCAATAGTCAATTGTTTTAAGAGCTGGTTGCTATGTGATGTCTTTGAAATTCTCTTATTTTTTCATATATAAGGGAAAAGGCGAGTAGCGACTTCCGTTTGGGAATATATATATAAATATATATATATATATATATATAAATATATATATATATAAACCAATAAAAATGAATATCCCCCAAAAAGTTTAAACTCCATAAAAATTACTTTAAACAAAGTAAGTGATTTAATGAGATCTACATTGTTTACGAAGTAAGACTTTGTCTATCTCTTTACGGTTTACCAGCTATACAAAAGTCAACCAGAAGGAAGAGCACTTCAGAGATTACTCCAGAATGTTTAAGAATACACATTTCATTTGTCTTGAAAATATTTTAAACGTATAAGACCTAAAGTTTTCCTAGCAACGAATATGCTCAATTTCTTCTCGGGTATAGGACAAACCGAAAGGACCATCCCTACCAGAATAAACGAACATGAACGGAGCATTCGTTTAATGCAACCTGAGAAGTTTGGACTGACAGAACATTGTTTTGATAACGACCATAGAGCTAATATTCGGGAGACGACAATCTTGGCAATATGCAACAGTTACTGGGAGCGGAGAATTAAGGAGGATTTGGCGATTTCCTCCGAGAGGAACACGCCTAATCGTGATGCTGGATTTCAGTACTGCTCCTCAAAAATAGAAAACCGTCTATTTAAGAAGCAAAGATCAATACAGTTTGATAATCAAGTTAAGTGGTTACGTTTCTTTGACACAATTTTCTATACTCACGCCATCTCCTGACCTGGCATTTAATTTACTGGAAACAGTCTTTTGTTAAGTTATGCGAATTTTGATGGTGTTTTTTTCTTTGTTTATACTTGTGTTATATCAGTGTTTCATTTGTGGTTATAACATTTAAAAATATCCTGATGATGGGAGAGATGCCCACTCCCCAATCGTCTTTTCACCTGGCTTGCTGCCCGAGAAAAAATTGAGCATCTTAAACGTATGTTATTTCAATCAAAACCGTTATAGCAATTTTTCAGAAAATCAAAATTGCCGAAAAATATTTTATGTAAAGTGTTCTTTGGGATTGTGGAATCTTCTTTTGGGCCCATGGTGCCACGGCCCATAGAGCCAGGACTTGCCAAACCGACTACCGACCTCACGCCCACATACGCAAGGCAGAGGTGGGTGATTATCGAACCGATACGGGGCGGAGATGTAGTCAGCATCTCGACACCCCCAGCCGGGAAGTTGGCTTTCTTTCCCAGGGTCACTTACCTATCGTAAGCTCCTCTCTTTCCTCACGATGCTGAGTTGGCACCGGTCCTATACCAGAGACTTAAAATCCGTACCCTCAGGGGTGGGATCGAATGCAGGCAGCATTCCGTGGCAGGGAAGCAAGGCATGATCCCTCAACCCACTGCGCCACAGCGCAGGACCTTCTCTTGGATGTTGAACTTAAACATGAAGTTTGATTTGTACACACACAGGAGTGCACGTGCATGCGAGTGGACACTTTTCCAAAAATGTGCTTTCCGAATTCAGAATGCCTAAATTTGAAATGATGCTCAAATGAGCCCACCTCGGTAGCCTAGATGGTAAAGTGCCTGCCTCACGTTCAAGAGGTCCCGAGTTCGAATCTGTCAGGATAAGTTCCCCGTATAAGGCTTTTTCGGGGCTTTACCTTATCCTGAAAGACGTATATCAGGTAACTCTAAGCTCTGTGGAGCTTGGATTCATTTGAGCACAACTTGAGCCATTCATTCATCGTCCGATATGAATTAACTTTGGAAGACATTCCAGGGTCCATAGGGTTTAGAGTTACCTGACATTCATATTTTCGGGTAAGGGAAAACCTCATTCAGTTTGAGAAGGACTCCTAGGCTATTCAGAGAAAATTTAAGATGCACACTTTATTTTCTATGAAATTATATTGAGTATATAGTAATTTAATCAAAATCCTTGTGGTCAGTTTTGAGGAAATAATATTTAAGAAATATTTTCCTTTAAAGGAAAGTTTAGAGTGAAAATATTTCTTGAATTAATCGACTTTCCTTTGTGATTTATGGGGTTCATAAATACACACTCTGAAACACTTATACGTACTTATCCAAAAAAAATCTTTCTCTTTGTTTTCAGGTAATCATAAAGTATGTATTTCTGATAAAATCTTGTTATTAAACTTTTGGGCCGCGCCGTGGCTCAGTAGTTAGGCCGCTTGGCTCTCACCAAGGCGGCCCGGGTTCGTTCCCAGGCGACCGCAAAGTGAGATTTGTGATGGACAACACAGCGCTGGGGCGGGTTTTCTCCGGGATCTCCGGTTTCCCCCGCCATCTCATTCCACCGGTGCTCCATCTTCATCTCATGTATCATCAGTGTCATCGCCTGCGGTACCGAATGTAGTAAAAGCTGGCGTTAAACACTACACATTTGGGGAAAATACACTGTTAGTATGTGGTAGATAAATAAAAACGTAATACTAGGCCTTAAGCTACGAAAAGTATGCAATTATAGGCGCTATAGGATTATATGCAGGAGCCTACAACTCTAAACAGAGCAACAAAATAGGCAAATAGAGATACGCCGAGCTCCCCTGATGTGTATGCAATAGTGACAAATAGAGGTGCTTAATCAATGACCGTTTAAGACCTACATTATTTCTTATTAAGTATTTGTTTTGTTTATTTCAGTGGTATTGACTTGCAAGTAGGAGCTTGCTCAAAAAGAGGTCGTTTTCTCGCATATTGGCCGGAGAATGCAGTTCCAAGTATCCAGTTTATTAGCTGGCATGTCCCAAACAGCAGTTGCTGTGGCGGCACTTAAAATGAAATTAACTGTCTAGTGAGAGAGCAACGAGCTATGTGCTCTTGCCAATTTCTTCTCAGTGATTACTTGGCTTCGCTAATTTAAAACGGCTTATTCACATTTTATGGTTGTTCAAGACAGAACTTCATTGCCGTTGTCAGTGTTGGTTATCCGCATTCTTCTTTAAGACCTGGAGGTGGGGGGGGGGGACTGTGATTTCTCTTACATTCACTTTTGCTCTGCTCTTCTAAGTGTTTCTCTTACTTTCCAATAGGTGTTTCCAATCAAAAGAAAACGTCGAATACTATTCAATTAAATTCGGATGGTACGAATTACACACCACAGTCTCAAAGAAGCTTACATAATGGTATAAGTTTTCATTAGCGTCCGTGATTTTATACTCTAACAATCCCCTTAGCATCTTTCACAAAAAACTGGTCCATGTAAAATAAGCATATTGTTATAAAAGTTTTAAATGCATACTCACATAAGTTTTTCTACTCATTCTTGTAAAAGCTATTTTTAAAGAACCTTATTTATCTATCTACTTAATATTAATCAAGGTAGATATCTGTAGCTATGAATTTATTATATTTTCCTTGTAGGTACAATGGAAATAGAATATTTAGGATTAAATTATAGTCAAATCTCTTAATGACACGACGTTATAAGATAAAATTGGAATTAAGCTATTTTTGCATGACCAGAGGAAAAAAAAGCGAATAACTATTTTCTATTTCAGAAAATTATAAGCATTTTAACCTTCCAATCCACTTAGAATGCGGAGGTATATCAGAAGTGGTAGCTCAATGACATAAATTCTGTATTTTAATGAGATGTGTATTTTTTGTATAGTGAAACCCCTAACCTCCGCGGCTCGACCGGGCCAAAGACTACCACCAGACCGCTGCGACCTCCATTTCTAACCATAAAAGCGTAAAGAGTGGGGTAGAGTACTTGGAAATGAACTGTGTGGTGATTAAAGCCCACTTTTACTACATACGGTACCACAGGCTGTGACATTGATGGTACATAAGATGAGGATGGAACACCGGTGGAATGAAATGGTGGGAAAACCGGAGATCCCGGAGAAAACCCGCCCCAGAGCCGTGTTTGTCCACCATAAATTCTCACTTTGAGGTCGCCTGGGATCAAACCGCCTTGGTGAGAACCAAGCGGTCTAACCACTCAGCCACGGTGCGGCCGTAGTACTTGGAGAGCAGGATGTATCAGGGCCCCAAGATACTTATGTATTTACTTTTCTATGGCAAAAGGTTTTTGTAATTTTTACGGTTTATCAGATATGCAAAGTACATTTATATTAAAGAGGGCCGGTGGCTATTCTCAAAAACTTTAGGATATATTTTTCATTTGTCATAAAAATAACTTAAGCATGCAAGGTAATTTTTTTGTTTCCTTTTTTACAGAAAATATATTTATGTTCTACATAAATTTTCCAGACACTATTCTTTAATACCATTCAGTTTTAACCTACTTTTGGTTTTTCAGTCATGCTGTTCACAGACATCTAGAAAAGTGTACATAATCACAAAGAACTTTCATTAACAATGCTTTAGATATAAATATTCTCACAATACGTATAACCGGTGGTATCGAATTTTTGAGTGAAATACAATACTACTTCCACTTAATGCAATTGTTAAAAGAGACACGATAAAAGGTTAAGGCAATTTAATACAGTTAAGTTTCAATGAGTGCGAATGTGTAAGAGCAATTTCTATTTTAAAAAGCACATTAATAGATCGTATTTTCATAAATGTTATAATATGAATTTAAAAGTAAATTTAGTATTACATGTAGGTATGCAAACCCATGAAAACTCAATTCCGAGAACTCCTCAACACTCACTGTCATATCGCAGGGAACGCCTATGACCAGATAAGGCGGAAATTCACCGATATGACGTGGACTATTGATTGCCTTCTTAATTAATCATGCAATTAAACTTATTATTCGCACATATCCTATTTTTAAGTTAAATATAGAAATGTAATAAAACCATATACATAAAATATGCTTGAACAAGTAAATATCCAGCTAAAGTTTGAAAGCTGCCGAAATATACTCGTTCTAACAAAGTAGACAAATGCACATTATTCGAGGGCTGTTCAAAAAGAATGATCATAATTTTTTACGGTCATAATTTTTCCCGCTAAAATTCAATCTTATTATATTCTGCTAGCTTAATGTGAAACAAACACGCCGTAGTAGTCACATTGTTGGTACTTCTGTTTCCCGCCTGTGAGAATCACGCAAGTTCAGACATGTTCAGTATCGCCTACCGCTGCAATGAAGGTAACACGTGAGGAACAATATGCGGCTTTGAAATTCTGCTTTCTTCTACCAAATCTTCAGTTGAGGCGTATACAATTTTACAGGAGGCCTACGGCGACTCTGTTGTTCCCTATACCACAGCTCGAAGGTGGTTTGAAATGTTTAAAGAGGGGAGACAATCAATTTTAAAAGAAGGTGGACTCCGGTGCTCCAGTTACTGCTCTTACAGAAGAAAACACCAACACTGCTGCTGCCATT
Source organism: Mantis religiosa (assembly GCA_030765055.1). NCBI lineage: Eukaryota > Metazoa > Arthropoda > Insecta > Mantodea > Mantidae > Mantis > Mantis religiosa. The sequence continues at coordinate 40,166,326 of CM060955.1, forward strand.
GTGAGAGAGGATCGACGAATTACCTTAAGAATACTTTCTGAAATACTGAACGCCACCCACACGTTGGTGACAGAAATATTACACATGAGACATGTTTGTGTGCGATGGGTTCCAAGACTGTTGATTCCCAAACAAAAGGACATTCGCATGCAGGTCTGCATGCATTTAAAGTTAATGGTAGAGGAAGATCCGGAGTTGCTTTCAAAAGTAATCACTGCTGATGAAACTTGGCTACATCATTTTGATCCTGAGAGCAAATAGCAAAGCTCAGTGTGGAAATCTCCTTCATTACCAACCCCCAAAAAAGCAAAAGTGGTTGCTTCTGCTGGAAAAGTTATGTTCATCTCATTCTTTGATAATCATGGAATGGTTTAACAGCACACACATCAATAACTGAACAATACTACAGGAATGTCCTGAAAACATTTCAAGTCCATATCAGGTGCAAAAGACCACACATTTCCATGAAGCAGGCTGGATGCTGCACCACTATAATGCGCGGCCGCATATTGCTAATGTTGTTGCTGAATATGTTGCAAAAATCAACGTGAAGTGCTCCCTATAGTCCGGATTTAGCCCTATATGACATTTTCCTATTCCCTATCTTTAAGAAACGCCTTCGTGGAAGGCATTATCCATCATCAGAAGCAGTGGTGAAGGCTGCGGAGTAGATTTTGAAGGACTTCTCAAAAATAGTGTCCAGCATGTCTTTGAAGACTGGCAGAAACGCTGGGACAAGTGCATCGCATTCAGCGGATACTATTTTGAGAATGACCATCAAAATTATGAGGATGATTAAAGAAAAAATTGTGATCATTCTTTATTGAACAGCCCTCGTATAAAACATAAAATATAAAATAAAATATTAAAATATAAAATATTGTTAAAGTTATGAGCATATTTTGTGACGGTAAAGACATTACCGCCAGAAGCCTGTCTCTAGCAGTAAGATTAAGATTTTTATGTCATACGAGTACCATCTTTTAGCTATTGAAATTATAACGATATGTAAATCCTTATCATGGGTCCCGGAATGCATTAGAACATTTTAAGGCATTCGTATTCCCAAGTTTAGTCATTATAGCCGTTTGTTCAGATACGTTATCATTTTCTTGCATTACATCGAATTTACAAGTATGATTTTTATTACAGACATTTTACCTAAGAACTATTTATAAATATCAGATATTGGATTATAAGACCTGAAGCTTTCCTGGTGACGAATATGCTCAATTTCTTCTCGGGCAGCAAGCCAGGTAAAAAGACGATTAGAAATCGACGTTTCGGAAGTGTGCATCTCTCCCATCATCAGGATATTTAATTAAATGTTATAACCACAAATGAAACACTGGATATAACAGAAATATAAACAAAGACAAAACACTATCAAAATTCGCATTACTGAACAAAAGACTGTTTTCAATAAATTAAATGCCAGGTCAAGAGATAGCGTGAGTATAGGAAATTAATTGGGACAAAGAAGCATAACTACTTAACTTGATTATCAAACTATATTGATATGGGCTTCTTAATTCGACGGATTTCCATTTTTAATGCTGGTTTCCAAGAAGAGATGAACTGAAATCCAGCATCACGATTAAGCGTGCTCCTTTCAGAGGAAATCGCCAAAGTCTCCTTAATTCTCCGCTCCCAGAAACTGTTGCTTTTTGCCAAGAGGATCGTCTCCCGAAAATTGGCTCTATGGTCATAATCAAAAGAATGGTCTATCAGCCCAGACTTCTGAGGTTGCATTAAACAAATGCTCCGTTCATGTCCGTTTATTCTGGTAACGATGGTTCTTCCGGTTTGTCCTATATACGGTGTACCACATTCACAGGGAATGCGGTACACTCCCGGAACTTGGTAGTCCAGTTTGTCTTTCACTGGTCTCAACAGATGCTTAATCTTCGGAGGTGGCTTGTGAACGGTCCTGATGTTGTATTTGGTGGGAATTCTGCTGATTCTGCCGGATAGATTGCCCGTAAACGGGATGCAGGCAGTAGCGGTAGGCTTATCTGACACTTGCTGTATTACAGATTTCCCTTTCCTAGCTTTGGTGATCGAGGCTTCAACGTCATATTCCGGGTAATCCTTTCGACGGAAAGTGAGTCTGAGGTGCTGTAGTTATTGTTTTAAGTGGCTGGGATCAGAGATAGATAAAGCTCTGTGGGCCAGTGTATTGAGAGCTCCGAGTCGTTGAGATGTATGATGGAAACTATGAGCGTTCAGATAAAGATCAGTGTGTGTAGGCTTGCGATATACAGCATGCCCCAGTGTACCGTTGCTGTTTTTTTAAGCAAGAATGTCCATGAATGGAAGAGTTCCATCCTTCTCCACTCCATGGTAAACTGTATTTGAGGTCGAAGACTGTTGAGATGCGCAAGAAAGCTAGGCAATGTGTCTGATCCATGTGGTCAAATTACTTAACTATCGTCCACGTATATATGGAAATGAGATGGTTTAAGTGGACCTGTGGCAAGTACTTCATGTTCTAGGTGTTCCACATAGAAGTTAGCTATGACAAAGGGGAGCCCATTGCTACTCCGTCTACTTGTTCATAGAAAGTAGCGACAAACAAGAAGAAAGTGGAGGTCAGGGTGTGTCGGAAGAACTCTATGATATCAGCCGGAAAATGCTCCTTCAGAAGTTGGATGGCTTCCTTAAGTGGCACCCTTGTAAACAGAAAAATCACGTCAAAGTTGACAAGAATTAAGGAGGCTTTGGCCATTTCCTCCGAGAGGAGTACGCTTAATCGTGATGCTGGATTTCAGTTCAGAAATGGATATCCGGCGACTTAAGAAGCACAGATCAATACAGTTTGATAATAAAGTTAAGTAGTTAGGTTTCTTTGACCCAATTAATTTTCTATACTCACGCCATCTCCTGATCTGGCATTTAATTTACTGAAAACGGTATTTTGTTCAGTAATGCGAATTTTGATAGTGCTTTGTCTTTGTTTATATTTGTGCTATATCCAGTGTTTCATTTGTGGTTATAACATTTGTGGTTATGATGGGAGAGATGCACACTTTCGAAACGTCAATTTCTAATCTTCTTTTCACCTGGCTTGCTGCCCGAGAAGAAATTGAGCACATATTGGATTATTTATCCAATAAATAAGACAACTTTGCACATCCCTCTCTCACTTTCTTGGAAATAAAGTCACACTCCTGTTTGGTATTTAGTCTCCGGTCTGCCGTCAGCGCAGCTATAAAGTTATGCATGCTTGTCCCAAAATGGAATAACACATGTGTTTCAGAAATGCTGTTTTTAATATTTTTTCTGGTTCTTCAAAGAAGAACATGAAATAAGTTCTTATATTTTATTTAAATTTGCAAATTATTACAATACAGCTAGTTCTTACTATCTCTCTCTGCTCACATATTAATTAGAGGAAGTATTGTATAATATATCCACAAATAAAACTAAAGCAATGGCACATAAAGGAAAATATCAAGTAATATCAAAAACATATATTGAAAATAAATGCTTGGAATAGCTCTCAAGTTTTAAGGCAAGGTTAACACTTAAAATGCCAAATTCTACAATAATTAACTTATCATTATGAAAATTTACCCACATAATTAGAGTATCATTTTAAACTTGCATGCAAATTTTTATATTGCTACTCTAAATAATAATTTAATTATTAATTATTTTTGTGAAAATATTGTAAAAATTTAGAAGGTTCTACGAGTCAAAAAATTTGAGATTTTAAGTTGAATCTTTGTTTCGGCTAGTTCAGAGCAATTTTAAAAGACCCACATTCTTATTTTTGGAATACTCTTGTAGCATTCCTTCTGAAATATTTTCCACGTGTTAGCTCTCAAAATTTTGAAAGTATTGGGGCGCCCTTGGAGCTCCACAGCGACCAGGGCACCAATTTTGAGTCCAACCTGATGAAGGAGGCACTATAAAGACTTGGGGTTAACAAGACCCGCACAACATCTCTACATCCCCAGTCGGATGGCATGTTCGAAAGGTACATCAAGACCTTAGAGGAACACCTGAGGAAAGTCGTGGCCAGCCATCAGCGAGACTGGGACGTCAAGGTGCCACTGTTCTTGCTGGCCTACCGCTCGTCTACACACGACACAACTGGGATGACGCCAGCCAGCTTAATGTTCGGCCGAGAGTTACGCCTCCCTTGTGACCTGGCTTTTGGAAGCCCCCGGAAGCGAAACAGCCAGCGACCGAGTGTGGAAAACCTGGTGGACCATCTCCACGACATGCACGAGATGGCTCGCCAGAATATCCAGAAGGCGAGCGACCGCATGAAGACTCGATACGACAGGCAAGCCAACAGCCAAGGGTTCCAGCAAGGTGACCTGGTCTGTTTGTACCACCCTACCCGGACCAAGGGACGCTGCCCGAAGCTCCAGCAGCCATGGCAAGGACCATATCGGGTGGTGAAGAGGATTAACGACGTGGTTTACCGCATCCAGAAGGTGCCCCGAGGAAAGATGTTGGTTGTACACCTGGATCGCCTGGCCCACTACGATGGTGCTGTTCGGGACGACCAGCTTTGAGGAGGGAGCAGTGTCACCTAATTATCGGAAGGCACGGCCAGCTAGCAGCCGGGTGGACGGCAGGAGGTATTCAGGTCACACCTACCCATTTATCTTGGAGCGTTAACGAGGGGGATGATTGGAAAACATCACTATCCATCTCTTTCCCCTCCCCTGGACGTCTGGAACCTTCAGGATGATTCACTGAACCGCGAGACTTCCAGAAACGGCAATCTTCCCTATATAAGGCTTGCAGTGGACGAGTCAGTCAGTTTTTGGCGAGCAGCCGTGAGGAGCGCCGAGTGAGCGAACGGACTGGAAAACTGTGTACGTGTATTAGAGGAGTTGTACGTAATTCTGAGTGTAGAGTGGACCTGTGACAGACGAACTGGCGAATTGTAATTGTGTGCGCTACGTAATTCTGTATAATCGGCAAGTGTTTCAACTGTAATTCGGTGGAAATAAAGAACATTTTGAGTTTGTGCAATTGGACTTTTAATTTCACGAACCCACAAAGTCACATTATGGACCTATCCTGGAAGTTTCACCAAGTTAAATGGAAAACTTTGACGCGTGGGGCATTTTGTATACTGAAAAGTGTTAGACAAAAATTTTCTCAGAAAATGAATTTTAAAATCATGATTGTTACTTTTAACGATTGTTAAAGGTCTCTTTAAATTGTTACGTTATGGCCTAAAGTGCTGCAAATGATAAAAATAGCTTGCCATCTATTACTACAAACCCTAAGCTACCAAAAATGCCAAAAAAGAAAATTCCATGATTTTAAACATTTTCGGCGAATTTTCAGTATAGCCTTGTCTTAACTATTTGTGTTGTGAAGTAAGCTTTGAAGCTGATATTGCATACATGGACATATTAGGTAAACATGGCCATCTGTAATTCAACGTAAGTTAATAACCAAGCAGGCCATATAGATGATGCAACAAATGCTTAGTTTTATTGAAATTCCAAATTGTGACGTAGGACCAATCAGAATTAAGTATTACGGTAACTTAGCTACCAAAACAGAAAAAAAAAATGATTTTATTCTTAATTTTTTTCTTCAGGCTTTAACACTCGAAGAGGGTAGACGTGTTTTCGGTAAAAGATTCTTTGAAACTACGAGAAGTTATTGGAGTTCATCATTTATAAACGTTTAGTAATCGTTTAAGATATACATCGAATACGCGACGCTACGATAAATAATTTAAGTAAAAAACCGTTGCATCATTTATAGATAAAAGGAGAAAATTAAAATATAGTAAAGGGCTATATACATCAGTGGAAAGTCGCATGTAAAGAAGAAAATGATGTCGAGAAATATAATTCCAAGTAAAGTGAAGCGGTATTAATTATTTTATTCCATAGTTGCCCAAAAGTGAAATCCCTTTTGTATCGATACCACGCCTGAGAAGTTTCACATCTCATCGCTCGCCGCAGCTGCCGGAGAGAGGATTTATAGAAATCTTCGAGAACATCATCTTCACGGCTTTTAGACGAAAGGTTCATCGCTTCTACATCAAAGTAAGGTTTGGCTTCTACACGCGTCGCCACACCGAGGGAGCGCAAAACTTTTGCGTAGACCTCACGACAGGACGAATCCTACTTCAGATATGTCACCGCATCGTATGATATAAATCCAACCCACACGGAGGGGAACCGCTCCAGCTTCCACTTAGACAAAGATTTAGAAAACAAACTAAACAAGGTTCAACAGAGCCATCTCCCGTTCTCCGTCCGGTTGATCTTAACCATTGTGCTACCATGGCAACATGTCACCATTACATTAAATTCTCCAACTGACTCATATATTTCCCGGTAATCCACGCGAGGTTCTCATTAAATGAGATATGCACCATTTGTGGCAACTTACTATGCTGTAAGTGTAAGTACTTATGTCACAGGCTTCATAGTTAAACCACTATTACTTTTAGGTTTATTGATGGAAATTAATCGTCCTTCTACACTAGCTGTGTGTAGGCTATGGTAGATAAACGATAAATTTCCATCAATAAACCTAAAAAACAAGTTAAATAACTTGCCTCTGTGGTATGTTAATTAAACAATAAATCTTATACAATCGATTAATTTTAAGCATGGAAATTGAAGTCTCACATTTTTTCATAAAATACTAATATAATAAATATTCGTCTCTAACTTGTAATATACTATTATAAAATATTAATATTTTCAAACAAAATAACTGCACTGTTTGGAAAAGATTGACAACAGAGTAAAAATATAATAAAAAGTTAATATCTTGAGAATAAAATTAAAAGTATTCTTGAGAATTGATGTGAATATAGAGTTTTAATTCCAAATTATTGTATTGAAATTTCAAACATATCTATGTGAAACTGTGTACTTTGAAACTTTAAGTATGATTCTCCTTAATATAGTTCATATTATTTATACTTTTTTTTTCTTCTGATGTCCCCAGGCGTCACTTCCTTTGCGATCATTAATTATTGAGATTATGTAGGAGCTTGGATTCACATTTACATACCAGTTATATATGTACCTAGTGAGACCAATTTGAATTCACTTTAGAAGTCATGATTTATTTATAGCTTTTAAGTTCATAGACTGGAATTTACAATTACTAACATGAAAAGTTTGTGTTGCATGACAATGTTGAAACTGCTTTCATATCTGCAAACTTAATTTTACGATTGACCTAGTTGCTTACACAGAAACAAAAACAAAACAGTTTATAAGTGTGTGTACATTTCTGCGAATCAAATGCAATGTCCATGACAAATGATGTATACGTTTACAACCCGATTTCGATATAATCCGTAACATTTGATTCCTCACTCGATCCAATTTTCCATCGCGGCTTTGATTGCATTGGATTACCCCGGCTTTTGTTTTGTTAATTTCATTTACTTATGCATTCATTCATTGTTACAATTAACCTTTATTCATTATTTTTATTTCACCTAGTACACTACTCATAATCAGCGATGTTTAGCTTCCTTACTTTTATTAATAATAACTTAAGAGAAGCTTTTTACTCAATGTCACTTTGAACATTAATGTAAGATATTAGTAACTATACGAAAATTCTGGAAAAATTTTGAAGAACAAAATTTTTTACGAATGTGACACAAAAATTGTAATATTATTTATACGAGACATGCTTTTTAAGTCAGTACCGTTTAGCGATTCCGCCGCCGCAGCACTACGGTCGGCGTTCCGCGCATGCGCGCTGGTTACCTACATCTCTTGTCTACGCATTGACGCCATTGCAGTCTGATTCTTCATTGTATATGTTGGTTACTGAGTGTTTAAAAGGCCTCCGACAATCATGAGTCCCGCCGATTGTGAAGTACGGGCTGTTATACGATTTCTTAGTGCTAAAGGCGTAAAACCGATCGATATTCATCGTGAGATCTGTGAAGTTTACGGACAAAACATTATGAGTGATGGAATGGTAAGGAAATGGGTGAGAGCATTTAAAGATAGCCGCACAAATGTGCATGATGAAGAACGGAGTTGCCGTCCTTCGGTCGTTGCTGAAGATTTGGTGCAGAAAGTGGACGAAAAGGTGAGAGAAAACAGACATTTTACAATTTCATCATTGTTCGACTATTTTCCTCAACATTCTCGTAGTGTTTTGTATCACATAGTGACCGAGAACTTGAAGTACCGGAAATTTTGTTAACGTTGGATTCTGAAAATGCTGTAGGATTTGCACAAAACACAACGTTTAGGCAGTGCATTGACTTTCCTTGAGCGGTACCACAATGAAGGTGAAGATTTTTTAGACCAAATTGTTACTGGTGACGAAACATGGGTGGCCTACGTCACACCAGAATCTAAGCAGCAATCCATGGAATGGCGTCATTCATCATCACCCGCAAAAGTGAAGTATAAGCAAACAATTTGTGCCCGGAAAATTATGTGCACAGTTTTTTGGGACAGAAAAGGAGTATTGCCAGTGGAGTTTCTGCCTCCTAATGAGACAATCAATGCAGCGCCCTATTGTGAGACATTGAACAATCTGCGCCGTGCAATCCAGAACAAAATACGTTGCAAGTTGAGTAAGGGTATCGTTTTGCTGCATGACAATGCCCGTCCACATGTGGCTAATCGGTCCAAAGATGTCATCAAATCTTTTCAATGGGAAACTCTAGATCATCCTCCATACAGCCGTGATCTGGCGCCCAGCAACTACCATTTGTTCCTGCACTTGAAGAAACATCTGGGCGGTCAGCGTATTCAAGACGATAAGGAAGTCAACACAGTTGTGATACAGTGGTTAACTCGTCAGGCGGCAGAATTTTATGAGGAGGGTATTCAAAAACTGGTGCCACGTTATGACAAGTGCCTCAATATTCACGGAAATTATATAGAAAAGTAAATTAAGGTACAGGCTTTCATGTAAAAATAAAATTATTGCGGTATCTATGCACGTCTTTTTTTTAATTCCAAAACGGTACTGACTTAAAAAATGCCTCGTATTTACAATAACAAGTCAAGAAAATTAGCATAGGGTAGGGCGAGGCTTTTCCACTCGCGGGGCTTTTCCGCCCGAAATAAGGAAATAGTTTACTACTCAACTATATCATATGGAGCCATGACTTCCATGCCAGTTCATTGTCAAAAATGGTGTTCGTGCGACGTTTCTATGAATTTACTATAGGTTTTAGGCTGCTGTTTTAATAGTATTAACAGAAGAAGATTATAAGGTAACTTATGTTGCGCATTTGCCTTGAATAAGAAATACAATTTGTAACTTAGGGACCAGTATCAGCATATAGAGAGATTTTCGATTGAAAATCAGTGTCAGTGTAGGTTATAGTTTGGGTTACGTTCATGCATAGCAGAAGCGCGTTTCTTTTATCACAGCTCTCACATGGCGCGCAACTTTTGAAAGTTCAACATTTGGGGCTATTCCGCCCAAGCAAAGAGGGGCTATTCTCGCCCAGTTATAATGTAGGTACTTTTCCTCTTTTAATTATTTCTTATACAACTATTACTGAATGTTATTTGATCGTTTCAGATGGAACACACATATAAACAAAGGAAGCTCAAACGAAACTGGACGAGGACGACATTGCTCGTGCTGTTAGGAGCGTATTAAACGGCGATGTAGGTATGAGAGGAGAACCGGGCCTTTTCAGAGTGCCTTACTCTACACTCAAGGATCGTATTCATGTACATTGTATTGCATTGTATTTATTTCATCCTTTGGAACATAATATATATGTTATAGGACACGTCAGTTCAAGATACAAAGATAAATATAAAGAGTTACATAAGACTAAAATCTGTAACAGATACAGGATCCAACAAAAGTCTAAAGTAGAAAAAGCAAATAAATATTGTCAACAGATTGTTGGTTACAATTTCTGACATAGTCAATTTTTCATCATTAATACCAATTGTACATAATCAATTCTACAACATTAGAATCTAATTTACAGAAACTAATTTACATAGTCAATTACAGCATTAGAAACTAATTCTGCACATGATCCCTTAATCAGCTTAATGAATTTATCACTTTCAAGTATAATTAAAGCTGCAATGTCATAATTAATTTAAGTTATATAAACATTTATTTATGAGGAAAGCCTTTAACTTCCATTTAAATTTCTGTTTTGAGATGCTAGCTATTGATTTAATATCAGATGGCAGTTTATTGTAAAGCTTAATTCCTAGTACATCCTTTTGAGAGACAGTTTTAATTACACTATCTCTATAATAGTTCATATTGGTTCTGGTGTTATGTTCATGTACCTGATTGTTTTTAACTGATTACACTTGTCCACAATAAACATTATACAGAGATTAGATTAGAGATTAGATGGTGATAATTTTTTTATTTATAAAGGTATCCCTGCAAGATTCTCTTGCTTTTAGATTATACATGACCCTAACACACTTTTTTGGTAAATAAGCAGTTTATCCATGTGTGTTTTGACTGCTGAACCTCATATTTCTATTCCATAGATTAGATATGGATAGATACATCCATAATATATTAATTTTAGGATATTTGTATTGTTATATTTGCTAAAATATCTTAAGAGATATAATGATTTATTAATTTTTCCGCATATGTTTTCAATATGATCAGCCTAAGTTAGTCGATTATCTAACACAATACCCAAAAATTTATGTGTTTTCACTTCTGACACAATGTCACTCTGTACTTTTAGATTTATATTACCATCATATTTTTTTAGCAAGTTGAAGTGCATCTTATTGGTCTTTTACATATTACATTGTAGTTTGACAGATTGAAAATAGTTCAGCAATTCAAAGGTAGTGTTGTTTAGAGTGATGTTCAGCCCTTCTATTGATTTATTGCAGCATATGGCTGTTGTATCATCTGCAATTGTTACAACAGTAGTCTTTGGTGGGATTTTCATACCATTAATATATAAAATAAATAATAATGGACCCAATACATAGCCTTGTGGTATACCAAATTTAACAGTATACAATTCTGATTTTACCTTTTTTATGTATTTCCCCTTTTTATGTGCTATCTCTGTTAAATGGTTTTTGCCCACCAGGTAGGAGTGAATTAGATAAAGGGGAAGGCCCCTTATGCCGTAGCTCTCAAGTATGCTAATTAAAATATGGTGGTCAACACTGTCGAACGCTTTATACAAATCAAAAAATAAGGTGTTAACCTTCTCATCTTTCACATCGTCAAGAAGCATTATGAGGAGGAGTGTACAAATCAGTTGGCCATCCTAGAGTGTTCAGCTTGGAGGAGGAGAAAGATTTAGTTTCCAGGTTAGAGTACTTGGCAGCAAGAGTCTTTGGATGTACCTACACCAGAAGAAAAAGAAACAAAACCGTAAACCTATTGTAAAACTAAATTATGGGAATAATGAGAAAAGTGATGAATTTGTTCCAGTCCAAATAGAATACAGTTATGAGCAAGATGCACCATGTGGATTTTGTGGATTAAAGTTTTATACTCCGAAATCAGAAACCAAAGCAGACTGGATGAAATCCTAGAAATGTGGACTATGGTTTGCACGAAGTGTGCGTTGGTGCAGTTGACAAGAAAAACTTCATTTGTGGCAAATGCACGGGGCGGTAATAGCCCCATTAATTCTGAGATTTCCTTTCTGTGCAACATTCGCTGTTTTATTTGATCAAAACTACAGCAAGTAAAATATGTAGGTTTATAACATCTGTACGCTTTAAGGGATTAATAAAGACTGTTCTGCTCTACGTTTTACATAAAAAAAATGTTTTTATTTGCTTTATAACGCCATACATTTGAAATGAGCGGAATAGCCTCGCTGTACCCCATACCAATCAATATAAAATATTCATAAATAATTAAAAACATGATTATATACTCCATCGCCATATAGATTGGAATGATTTTTTAAATATGTCGTGCAACATAATTGCAAGTATCATTTTTGTAGATTAACTCTTTATTAGTCTACGATAATGCACATTGAGAATTACTATCAAAATGATGATTGTTTAGATTATCCACAATTTTAATTTTATCTTATACAATTATAATGTAAAGTAAATTTAAATTTTTAAATCTATATATATTGCTAATATTCTTCCCTAACGATACAGAATACTTATAATATGGCTTAACTACACTTTTTGTTCTTAAAAAAACTGTTTCAGTGATGGGTATGCTATTAGCTATTCTGCATACTTCATAAATACAAGGGTCGTCCAGAAAGTAAGTTCTGTTTCAATTTATCTCCGCTGCAGCGCTGCGATCGCAGTTCCGCACATGCGCGGTAGACGCTCTGTATCAAGGAGAAGAAACGTGCGCCATTGTGAGATCTCTGTCAGCCAGGTACGCTTTGTTGTGCTTGTTTACAATGTCGGTGTTGATTGAAAATAGCGCCGCTTGTGAAATTAGATCTGTGATTCGTTTTCTGAATGCTATGAAAGTGAAACCAATTGAAATTTATCGGCAAATTTGCAATATTTACAGACAAAATGCGATGAGAAGATGGGTCCGACAGTTCAATTAAGGACGTAGTGAAGTACACGATGAAGAACGAAGTGGGTGTCCATCTTTGTTTACAGAAGAACTGGTTCACGCGATTGATGACAAGATCCAGGAAAACCGCAAGTTTACAATTAATGCTCTCGTTATGGAATTTCCGCAAATCTCACGATCACTAGTTCATGAAATTGTTACCGAAAAACTGAAATTTCGTAAACTTTGCTCACGTTGGGTGCCAAAGATTCTTACTGAGCAACTCAAAACAAAACGGATGGATAGTACACTTCAGTTTTTGACCCGTTATGATGGAGGTGGCGAAGAATTTCTGACACAGATAGTCACAGGAGATGAAACTTGGGTTTCTTACGACACCCCTGAAACTAAGCGTCAATCAATGGAATGGAGGAACACCTCATCCCCAGCAAAGGTTAAGCCGAAACAAATCTTGACACCGGCATCGGCATATTAACTATGATTCATTTTCACTTATTTCAACTAATAATGCATAGGTAGGCAGATCCGCCCCCAAATTTAAGTATTGAAGTTGTCCACTACGTCTTTCTTTTTCTTCTTCTTCTTCTTCTTCTTTTTTTTTTTTTTTTTTTTTTTTTTTTGAATTAACGTCCTCCAACATTTAATCATATCGGATAATGAATGAATTGGGTGAAATGATGCTCAATGCGTCCGGAGTCCATGGAGCTTAGAGTTACCCGACATTCGTCTATCAGGATAAGGGAAAACCCCGGAAAAAATCTTATCCAGGTAACTCACCCTGACCGAGATTCGAACTCGGGACCTCTTGAACGTGAGTCAGACATGCTACCATCTACACTACCGTGGCGGGCTCACTACGCCATCTGCTACCCATCTGTTTACATTATTCTAATGGGTGCCTAAATGTCTCTGTCTCCTCCAATCTCATCATATTGTGCTTCAACAATTATATATAATTATATGTTAAAAAGAGGAAATATTGCAATCCATTAAAAAGTAAATACCAAGATTTCCCCGAAAATACACCTTTTAAACCCCTTTGAATAAAAAAGTTTGTTTTAGAAAAAAAGTCGCTTGTATATTTGTTTGTGTTTGTCTGCATGCCTACCTGCCTACCTGCCCATCTGTTTGCCTACGTGCCTGCTTGTCTGTCTGGGTATTTGTCTGAGAATAGTGTATGCCTCGAAAACCTTAAGTGGCTTAAATATCAAACTTCGTACAGAATGTCTCAATGAAAAGAAATTTTTAAATGAAAAAATTAATTTTATTTAGTCAACCTAAACAATTTAGAGATTTTCTAACGCACAGAATATCTAAAATATGGATTATTCACATAAAAGTATGTGATGGAAAGCATACATGACAATGAAAATAATAACTAACAGTAATAATATTAACAGTATATACTGTATAAATTGAGATGCAAAAACAAGTAGTATCTACAGAATAGTTTATTATTCTTGTAACAATCTGTCGCTCTATTGTTTTTTTTTTCTTCTAATGTATATCTTCCCATGAAACAAACTGCTTTACACCCCCGCGCAAAGATCTAACTACTCACAACACTGTTAAATATATTTTATACATCTATAAAATAAAGAACTATTGTTTGGAAAGATAGAGTCAAAGTGAAAAATTCAATGCCATAGCCGGGATTTAAACCACGGATCTTCTGGTTGCCGTCCAGCCACTCTAACCCTTCAGCTACTATGGCCAACGTGGCAAATTTCCATTAATTGACCTAATAGAGATTAACTATAAAGCCCGGGCCTTAACGTACTTACATGTTGTAAGTCGCCATTAAGGTAGTTGTCTCATGTGTTTATGAGAACTCCTAGTGGTTTACCGGGAAAAAACATGAGTCAGTTGGAGAATTTAATGTCATGTCGACACGTTGGCCTTAGTAGCTCAAGGGTGAGAACGGCTGGACGGCAACCAGAAGATCCGTGGTTCAAATCCCGGCTATGGCATTGAATTTCTCAGTCTGACTCTATCTTTCCATACTTTAGCCTACACACGGCCAGTGTAAAGGAACAATTAGTTTCCAAAGAACTATTGGTTCGCATATTATGCTATTTTTTCCTACATCAGTTTCTTCAGGCTCTGCAGTCTTCTGTTCACACCGGAATATTAAATATCAAACATTGAAAATAACATATATAAAGTTAATTTCAATAGTATGTCATATATTATAAATATAATTATTTTATGAGAATTATATACTTCAAATGACTCGAGTTCTACGATGATATTCTGCTAGCCTTCTATCACGTTAGGAAGTGAAAGTTATAGCATTTCAGTAGGAATAGAAATTTTCTCCAAGAATATCTTCCTTCATTTCTTCACCGTTCTACAGAATTGAGTATACCCTACTCTTTAGACACCTGATAAATAGAGATTTGGGGACCTGGGAAGCCAAGCAATATCCCCATATGTAGAAAACATATGTGATTCCTATTGAGTTAATGCGAAGTTGCCATAGAAATTCTGGTTGGGGACTCAAGGTTGCAACATCAACAATTCCAACAATATCTCTATACACCAAATTACACTTTAAATGCAAAATATTTCTAAATTGGTTACTTTCTCAAACATTGCTCTGAAAGTTTTGGCGATATATTTTATACATTTCTATGTCAAGTAATATGTATGACTTCAATTTTCCGAGAATAGCCCGTGAAATCCACTTCATTTGGAAGGAATGTCATATAATGTCATATATGTAATGGGTAAACTATAAAATGTGGACAATTGCTTAGGACACAAACAATGCAGGGCTGTTTAAAAAACTCAATTTATTTCGAATGCTGTGACAGTTCTTTCATGCCCGCCTCGGTAGCGTGGTGGTAGCATGTCTGCCTCACGTTCAAAAGGTCCCGAGTTCGAATGTCGGTCGGAGTGAGTTATCTGGATAAGGTTTTTCCCGGGGGTTTTCCTTATCCTTCAAGACGAATGTCGGGTAACTATAAGCTCTATGGACCCTGGACTCATTTGAGCATCATTTCACCCATTTCATTTACCGTCCGATATGACTTAACGTTGGAGGACGTAAATTGCAAAAAAAAAAAAAAAAAAAAAAAAAAAAAAAAAAAAAAAAAAAATCATAGTTGGTTATTTGTTCTGGATTTTTCTGGAAAAGGTGATTTGTATATAATAAGAAGCGTGAAATAGAGTAAGCCACAGACTGATAAAACATATGTAATAGTGTTCCTATTCGTTATTACAATAATATAATTACGTAATGTTGAGACGTAGACCAATTGGATAAAAATAATTTAGATGTTCTAGAAACATTGTGCGTAGTGAATCCAAAATATTTATATAATTTGTCGCCATTCTGTACAAGATCACCGCCGTGGTAAGACGTGTTTTCTTTGGTGTCGTTCTGCAAGTCTGCAGAAACCAATAGCTCAGTGATGCTACAATAATCATCTTCTGAAAGGACAGAATCTACGAAATTAAACATTGTAATATAATATATTAATAGTGTTGCAGAATAAATTCCAAAATATTTAAAATATAAAAGTTGTTATTTCCAACAATAACAGCATAAAATAATTCTTACTCTGATACTACGACCAGAGATAAGACTCGCTGCTCCAGAGCGCCGAGGCATACATCTACAAGAATTCTACCCGATTGGCACCCAGGAAAAGGTGACGATCCATCCCCGCGCATTTTGCACAATTATACCGTTGCAATGGCTTCTGCCTCTATAACCTACAAAGAAAAATAAGTTATATTTCTCCATATGTTTAGCTAAATTAACATGGAAGGAACCTTGATATATTGCATTCACACGACATTTTCTACTGACTCTACCGCTTTTATTACAAAAGGTTTTTGTTCCAACTATTTCTTGACAATCCAGATAAAATTTCAATTCGAATTTACACATTTTGTTGTAAGAGAGATATATTTTTATAAAGCGTATCCGCATAAAGCGTACTTTAAAATCCCATGCTCTCTACAGTGATCAAGGGAAAATAACAAACGAATAGCGACTATGAGTTCAGAAATTGTAAATATTTGAACATTAGACCAATAACAACAAATATCTCAGTAATGATTAATTTCATTAAAAATTGATATAAATTGTGTAGTTAATTGATGGAAATTAATAATTTCTCCACACTAGCCGTACATAGGCTAAGATTTTTTATGGATAGCGGCAACATGAAAAATTCAATGCCATGGCCGGGATTTAAACCACGGATCTCCTGGTTTTCGTCCAGTCGCTCTTAACCTTTGAGCTACCATGGCCAACGTGCCGTCCTGACATTAAATTCTCCCGTTGACTCACATATTTCCCCGGTATACCACTAGGGGCTCTCGCACCCGAGATACACCGTTTGTGGAGACTTACTGTCGTATTTGAGTCCTAGGCTTCATCATTTAAGTTTTATTAGTTTAGTAAATTGATGGAAATTAATAATTTCCCCATACTAGCCGTACATAGGCTAAGATTTTTGATGGATAGAGTCAACAAGAAAAATTCAATGCCATGGCCGGGATTTGAACCACGAATCTTCTGGTTTCCGTCCAGTCGCTCGTAACTTTTGAGCTACCATGGCCAACTCTATCCATAAAAAATCTTAGCCTATGTACGGCTAGTGTGGAGAAATTATTAATTTCCATCAATTAACTAAAATAATAAAAGTTAAATGATGAAGCCTGGGACTCAAGTACTTACGATAGTAAATCGCACACAAACGGTGTATCTCGGATGCGAGAGCCCCTAGTGGTCTACCGGGGAAATATATGAGTCAACTGGAGAATTTAATGTCAGTACGGCACGTTGGCCATGATAGCTCAAAGGTTAAGAGCGACTGGACGGAAACCAGGAGATCCGTGGTTCAAATCCCGGCCATGGCATTGAATTTTTCATGTTGACTCTATCCATAAATTGTGTACCTTATATTTATGTGCATTAAAAGTTTTTATGCTTCTTACGAGTTACCAATTATCCAAAAGTCATTCAAAATGAAGATGATTTTTGTACTGTTTCAGAAAATTGATAATTTGTACTCCATTTTTAATGAAAACTACGGTATTTTAATAAAAAAAAATATTAACCTAATTTTAAGTTGCCTATCGCTTTAGCCAACTGTATTCCTATATTTGTGTAAACACTTAATGAATGTTTATATAGATTAATAAGAAGTTTATTGAAAAATGAGTTAATGTCAGAATAGTTTGAAGAAGAGGGAAGAGAGAAAGTCACGTAGCATGCTTGTGTAAGGAAATGAATGTGCAGTATTTAAGTTTAAGAACAGTGCGTCTAACTTGTTAACCATGCCCATAAATCAGCCCACGGTTTGCTGTCGTGTTTTTCTGCAGAGAGTACATAAGAAATCCCTTTACATCCTGCAACAAGAGAATGTTTCCTACTAATCTTTGTAGCTACAGTATCTAGGGCTTTATAGAGGAAGCACTCTATGGATGCCATTTTGAGGACCAGCGGAAACTTGCCGTTTGGAATGGACTCAAATGACTGGAATACTAACGTAGAACAAACATTTTGCCCCTTAGCTGCTTTTGTCTTCCTGACAGCAATCGTTATACCAGAGAGGACGAGGAGTAAGTATAAAAACAATCTACTAACTTTGTGATAAACTTCCCTACAGTCACTTGTTTCTGTTTTTATCTTAAGCTTTTTCCAGATAATAGTAAAACGTTATGTTTTAAGAATGTACTTCCCATAGTCAATGAAGATCTTTGGAGAAAAGCTCTTAAGGACGTGACCAGATAACATCGTACAGTTAAGACTTCTGCTCCCAATTTTTAAATCCCTTCCAACCCTACACCATTAAAATTGCATGGTCTGCTCTACACATGGAATAAATTCTGAACCACTGCATGCAAGGAGCTGAAGCTCTGGGGTAACTCAGAGTATTGTAATGCTGTATCGTATATCAAAATATTTCGAAACAAGTTAGTGGATTCTCTGAAATTTTATTTTTATAACCAAACATATGTGCTTATAATAAAAAAATATATTGTCTATTTAATCGTATTGCGTCTTATTACGTACATTTGGCCAATAAATTCATCCAGAACGATGTGTAAACCAGTCATAACTGCTCACAATATGTTTTATCAACTCCCTGCCATTTGTTACTTTTACTGTCATCATTTTAAACTATAAATTAGAAATATATATTGCAATTGCTTCATTTAAAATCTTATATGTTTTATTCATATGGTTTTTCGACACATTCTACAAACTATACTTACATGTTATTCTTCTACCCCTTTTCATGTTAATCCAGGTAAAGGTTTAAAAACTTACACTCGTAAGAAGATCGAAATGATATTTAAAACTCCGCTTACTAAATGACAGCTTGAAAGTACAGTTTCTGCATGAAAGAATAAAACTAAAACTGTTAAACATTCAAGAAATTAGCCTACCTACGAGAGTGGTCTGAAAAGTTTCCCACCTAATAAAGATACAAGACATTTTTTTAGAACTTTCTTTTCAACATAGTTTCCTTGTAACTCTACACACTTCTCCCAGCGATGCTCCCGTTTCTGTCACCCGTCCAAATAGTATTCGGCGTTTTTCTATGCAAAATAATTGTTCAGAGGGTGATTGCCTTTTCATTTGACGAAAATCTCTGTCCTCCGAGCGCAATTTTCAGATGAGAGGACGAAAACAAGTCTCTTGGAGCTAGATATGGTGAGTAAGGCGGATGGTCAAGCAGTTCAAACCGCAATTCGGAAATTTTCCCCATTGCAACCGCTGAGGTGTGAGACGGTGCGTTGCCTTGGTGAAACAGGATTTTCTTTTTCTGCAAATGTTGCCGTTTTTCCGCAAGTTCTGCCTTCAGCTTGTCAAGTAATGACAAGTAGTATGCTCCTGTAATGGCCTTTCCTTTTTGAAGATAATAGATTAAAATAAGTCCATGACTCTCAGTCGCAATCACTTTCCCAGCTCATTTTTTTAAGAGCTGGTTCCCCCTTTTCAGTCCACTTTTTGGACTGTATTTTTGTTACGGATGTATGATATTGTATCCATGTTTCATCTACAGTAATTAATCGGCGCCAAAACTCGGATTTATTGCGCCAACAGGGCTTTGGAACTGTTCATTCGAACAAGTTTTTGGTCTAACGTGAGCAATGAAATGTGTAGTGTTTAACGCCCGCTTTTACTACATACGGCACCGCAGGCGGTGACACTGATGATACATGAGATGAAGATGGAGCACCGGTGGAATGAGATGGCGGGGGAAACCGGAGGTCCCGGAGAAAACACGCCCCAGCGCCGTGTTGTCCACCAAAAATCTCACTTTGTGGTACCCTGGGATCGAACCCGGGCCGCCTTGGTGAGAGCCAAGTAGTCTAACCACTGAGCCACGGCCCGGCCATAAACGTGAGCAAACGCGGCACTCAACGCGCGGACAGCTTTCTCGTGTCTTAATGTTTATTTAATATGTGATAAACACGTTCTTTTGACATGTTCATAGCCTTCGTCTCCCAAGCTCTTACGGCCAGGTTTAAATTCAGCTGTCCAAAATTTCACTGTGGCAAATGATGGTCCGCAGTCCCCATACCAGAATCCAATCCACCTTTGGTTTGCGTAGGCGTATTGCCTTTCAAAAGCAAATGTTTAATGAGAGCTCGATACGCGATTTCATTCATTTCCATAAAAAAAACACTCACATCAACTCACTCGAACAACTGCTACAAAACAACTGAGCGTCCAAAATGGCTGAAACTTTGGTGAGTAACTGTCATCAGATGAACAATGAATTATTTACGAGAGCTGCCATCTTCATGTTGAGGTCTGAAACTTTTCAGACCACCCTCGTATATTAACATAGTAATGTTTCGTTCGCCTCCAACGGTTTACTAATTACATACAATAAATTGAAAAAGAATAGGACTTTCGGAAAATTTAATATATGCATTTTATTAGTCAAGCAAATAAAACCTAACTGTGGGATTAGGATTAGAATTTCATTACGGAGGAGATTCGGTACGTAGGCCACCATGCTGGGCCCAGTGCTCCTCTACCCCCAAGTGGGGCACTCCCGGAAGGAAGGGTGAGGCGAAGGAGACAGAGGGCGGCCGACCCAAGGAGCCACGACAGTACAGAGGGCAGGGTCCCAACAATTTACTTGGTTAAAGACCTCCCCCGACAGGCCAGGACAGCAGACCTGCTCCTCTACTGCGGGATGGCAACGAGCCCAGCTGCCGAGCCCTAAAGGTCCCTGGCTGGCGGACACGAAATGGTCCCAGCAGAGGAAGCGGCAACCAACCTACCAGAGGTGGAAATAGTTTTCCTGCCTTGCACCGCCGACAGTTCTACCCTGAAAGTGACCACCAGATGAGAGATGATGTGAAATGATAATGGAGATGAAATGGAGGGACAGGAAATTCGGGAGATGTAATGAACATACCCAGAATGCGCCTAGTGACCCGGGAAAACCCTCGAAAAAACCCATGGGTCAGGTTGGTCGACCGCGTAAATCGAACCCGGGCCTCCCGAATGCGGGCCACAGACGAAACCGCCTCATCCATCCCGCTCGGTAAACCTAAGTGTAAATTTGATAATATCAAGACCAACGAAACGAATTTTGGGTTGGAGGATTTTCTTGAAAAGCTTCGTGTCGCGTTACAAGGACCTGAACTCAAATTCCAAGTTAATTACTTAACTGAACTTTCATTCTGAGTTAATCAGTTTGCTAATTAAGATCAACGTTTTTACAAACCGTCTATGTACACACCTTTTAGGGACAAAGGGAATATGGGAATATAACAGACTTTAAATTATAGACAAATCTTTTATGACCTGGTCGCATATGATGCCTTTGAGTTTTAGTTCACCTTATATGCCCAGAAGCTAAGACAAGAAGAAAGAATGGAAGAAAGAAGAAGAAACATTATTTCGCATTTCAGAAAAGTACCAGTATTTCAAAAGTGACACCAATAACAAGGAATATCTTGGGAATGTTCAACTCCATACAAAGTTTATTTGATACAAGTTGAGTGATTTAAAGAGGCCTAGATATTTTTGTAAAGTAAGAATTCTCTGATGATAAAATCCTTTAGAATGAAGAGGACCTCATGGGCTGTTTCCAGAAAATTCAAAATATACACTTCAATCATTAAAAAATATCGTAAACGTATCATACGTATTCAAATTCAAATCGTTAGTCATTTCCAGGGGTAGGAAGTTCGTACGGCTCGCCGTTCACTTATGCAGGTTGTGACCGATCCTCTCCCGGCATTCAAACAAGTCATAGATAATAAACGCACAGCGGAGAGGCATTGCAACCAGTTGTCCAGAGAAAAAAATGACTTACGAGACATTCGTAAATGCACACTTATTTAGAACATTATGTACAACATACACATTCTTATATAGTACATATGGGTTTGTCTCTGGCTGATCTCATTATTTAAATAGGCACATTGTGGCAACACCCAAGTAATGATAACGCGGATTGTAACATTTCCTGATCGGATGTAAAATAACAAAATGGACTTCTTAAATATCTGAAGACTGTTACTATACACAATGCCAAAGCAGAAATTTTACTACATATTTACACATCTGCAGCCGTATTACTAAAAACAGTAATGTACTGCTGAAGCCTTTGAAATGAAAAACCCATTCTATCTCCCGTTAAACAAAATTTAGCTTTAGATAGATATAGTCAATATGAAAAATTCAATGCCATGGCCGGGATTTGAACCACGGATCTCCTGGTTTCCGTCCAGTCGCTCTAACCCATTAAGCTACCATGGCCAACGTGCCATCCTGACATTATATTCTCCAATTGACTCTTACATTTTGCCGGTAAATCATTAGGAGCTCTCGCATTCGAGATACAACCTTTGTGGCGACTTACTATCTTAAGTACTTGAGTCCCAGTCTTCATCATTTAACTCTAAATATTTAGGTTAATTGATTGAAATTAATCATGTCTTCACACTAGCCGTCTAGATTTAGTTTATTGATAAGCTGTTGAAATTAATTGTTGTTTCACACTAGCCGTGTGTAGGACGCACTATGAAAGGGTAGAGCCAGACTGAAAAATTCAATGCCATAGCCGGGATTTGAACCACGGATCTTCTGGTCTCCGTCCAGCCGCTGTAAACCATTGAGCTACTACGGCAAACGTGCCAACATGACATTAAATTCTCCAACCGACTCGTGTTTTTTTTTTTCGGTAAACCACTATGAGTTCTCATAAACACATGAGACAACTACCTTAATGCCGACTTACTATGCCGTAAGTACTTTATGGCCCGGACGTTATAGTTCGGACCACTATTAGGTACAATTAATTTCCATTAATTGAGACCAGAAGTTCCGTGGTTCAAATCTTGGCTATGGCACTGAATTTTTCAGTCTGACTCTACCCTTTCATAATCTGTTGAAAATTCGTTAATGATTTCAGCTAATTTAGTTTCTCGATCTGTCTTATCTTTTTTCCATGTTTGCTGAAGTATCCCACTGTAATGTGAATGTAAATAATAAAGTAAATAAGGATATGAATAAGTAGACTTCTAGGAAATATTCAATGTTTGTACAGCAAATTTAGTTCCTCATCTTTAAAGCACAACAAAGATGTTATTCGAATGTTTTCCTTTCTGCCAACGTGCTTTGTGTCATGTAGTTACACCTATTTTGCAGTAATGTGTTGCATTCTACGACGAACCTTGCCCTTGCTAGTAGCGCTGCGTGGTGTAGCCATAACTGGCCGCTCTTACACTGCTCAGGGAAATCGGTACGAACTTCCTAGCTCTGGTTAGCTCTGATGAGCTATACAATAACGAAAAATGTACCAAGTAAATATAGTTTAGTGTCATAGTAAGTTGTTGAAAATTGATGGACCCCATCCTTGAAAGATGTTGAACTTTAATAATAAATTTTGTATTTAACTGGCTTTGTTGTGTTATATTTCAGTGACAGATATCGACACATACACACACACGCACGCACACAAACACATACGAGAGACAGAGAGGCCTTTTTTCAATGTTTTTGGATTCAGAAAGCCTCCGACTTCTATTTTGGTTGAGGCATCTCCCCATTTTCAGAAGTAACATGGTCATCGTCCAGTTAACTTCTTAAGCATTAAGATGACGACTCACAATGTGCTATTGCTTAGCACTAACACTTTAAAATTGCTGTGATTATAGGAAGCTTATACTCAGTTCCTTCCTTAGCGAAAAATAGCTGACATGCTGGAAAGTGACGTCTAGGATAAACACACGAACAATGGCCATATGACACTTTTTCTAACAATGTGTTTCAAATCCTATGGACCACAAAACATTTTTTCCGGTTAAATCTCGGCATTGAAATTTTGTTTAATATTCAATATCTGCTCTACTCACTATAAGTGCTAAAATGGGGAAAATAAATATTAATATATACATTTTATTTTTTATCTCAATATCTCAAATAATAATCTCTAAGATTCTAATGGAGAAAATAAAAACTGATATTTTTCCATATAAATCAGAGTTTATGAGAAACCTCATGTTATATTCCTGAACGATTCCGGACTTTATCTCTCCCACTTTTGTTTTTGAGTTAACCTGCTCACACGAGCCTCCGTGAATGTTTTTCCTAAGCACGTTTATGGCAGTTTCCGGTAAAATCTCGACATTAATTTTTAGGTGGAATAAATACGATTCTTCATGTATCTAACAAGGGTAACTGGGAGAAAGTAATACGCAGGAAAAGGAAAGGCATGAAAGTGCATTTTGCCTAAACTGCTGGCAACCAACTTCCCTGGGCAAGTGTTCATTCGAAGCATGAAACTGTCCCTGCAAGCTGTGTGCACGTTGATGCGACGGGCATGGAATCATAATTACGACACTGCTTGTGAATCTGACGAATTACATAACCTGTAAACCAATAGTAGCAACGGATAAGCTTTATATGACATCCTCTAGCATAACTTCAATTTTCCTTTGAGATATATAGAAATATCTAAGTACTTATCTATATCTATTGATTACTTACAGTAATACACAAAAAGAGCAACCTTGAAATGAAAAAGTTCATGAATTATTGAAACTTAAAATATTAAAATATTAATACACTATACAATAAGTGGAATGGCTCAGGCGGTTTCATCTGAGGCCCGCATTCGCGAGGTGCGGGTTCGATTTCCGTGTGTGTAGTGTTTAACGCCCACTTTTACTACATACGGCACCGCAGGCGATGACACTGATGATACATGAGATGAAGATGGAGCACCGATGGAATGAGGTGGTGGGGGAAACCGGAGATCCCGGAGAAAACCCGCCCCAGCGCCGTGTTGTCCATCAGAAATCTCACTTTGCAGTCGCTTGGGATCAAACGCGGGCCGCCTTGGTGAGAGCCAAGCGGTCTAATCACTGAGCCACGGCGTGGCCTTCGCTTTCCGTGGCCGGCTTACATAACCCATGGGATTTTTCGGGGGGTTTCCTGTGTTGGCAGGCAATTGCTGGGTAGATTAATTACATCCCCCCCCCCCGAATTTGCTGTACCTACATTTCATCTCCATTATCATTTCACATCATCTCTCATCTGGTGGTCTCTTTCAGGGTAGAAGTATCAGGGGAGTCTCGGCGCTGGATGGCAGAATGATATCCTCCTGGTTAACACTTCCTCCTCCTGTGGGATGGCCGACATGGTAGCCCATTTCAGGACTACGGTGGATGGGGGGTGGGATGCAGGCTGTACTGGTCTACCGGGGAGCTTCCAACAGGAGAATGTAGGGATGCTGTCCTCTGCACTGTCGTGGCGCCATGGCACGGCCACTCTCTGTCCCCTTCCGCCTCATCCTTCCACCCGGGTATGCCCAATCCTAATCCAATCCACGGCCGCCTCGGTAGCGTAGATGGTAGCGGCTGTCTCACGTTCAAGAGGTCCCGAGTTCCAATCTAGGTAAGGGTGAGTTACCTAGATAAGGTTTTTCCGGGGTTTTCCCTTAACCTGAAAGACGAATGTCGTTCTAAGCTAAATGGACCCTGGGCTCATTTGAGCATCATTTCACCCATTCCATTCATCGTCCGATATGACCTAACGTCCGAGGACGTAAATTACAAAATAAATAAATAATCCAATCCACATTTTCACATCTATGTATCTGATTACTTCCACCAGAGGATTGGAATCCATTGTAATGAAAATGTTACAAAAAATTGTTACCCCTTATGACTTTCTCTACTCTTATACGTACAAACTGTTTTAACAAACCCTACTTTTTTATCAATTTAATGTTAATCGAGATAAATATTTTAAAAAAATCTCTTACTGCTAATTTTATTGTATGAACAAGAGAATATGAGAATACTTTAGAATTAATCTTCAAAAACTGATTGCTAAGTTGAAATTCTGTTCTCTATACATAGCCATGAAGTAAGCAAACTAATAACGACTTCCCATTTGAGAAAAATATAAGCACTGGAAAACTCAAACAGATTAAAAGGAATATCTCTGAAATGATTCACACAATTAAAAATAAGCATTAGATATAAATCGTGTGTTTTAACAAGCTCTAAATGTTTATTCGTTTTCCATGTATGCAAAAGATGACGAGAAAGATGAAGGTTTCCACAATTAAAGATATAATTTCATTTGTATAACAGTATATTACATTTTGATATTTTAATGAAAATCACTAGAGTGAAGGAAAGAAGTTTTGAAAAAAGTAGTGTAAAAGGAGTCAGAAGTGGGGACATGTTCTTGGATATTTTTTTTCGCGTCCTTAAAGCATGCTGAAGTTAAATATCAAGTTTGGTATTTAATCTAATTTTTATGTTTAAGTTATTCTGTTCATACACACTCGAATATTTTTCTAAAAATACCCCTTTTGTATTTCAGGGATCCCAAAGTATGATTTTCCGGTGAAATCCCAATATCAAAATCTTCGTAAATGCAGTACTTCCCTTTCTTATTATGTGTAGTAGAGAGAGTAAAAGTCTTTTTTCTAGATTCAGGGTGTTCCAAAATAGGTATTTCTTGTGAAATGTCATATCGATTTACGTGATAGGAAAAGTAAATTTACAAAGTATTGGCAAATTCAAATCAATAATAATGGATATTTCAAATATGTCTGACACTACAGAAGAGGACGTTTGAAATAAATTGCCTGCATATATGTACTTTGTATCCTATAGTTTACGTATTGCTCTAAATTGATTGAAATTCATTACAAATAAAGAGGAATTTATAGGCTATTCCCCGAAAATTGAAGATTTGTGTGTTATTTGCCATGCAAATTTATTAAATAGTTGGTGTTCTAATCAAACTGGAATAGGCCTTTTTTGATAAAATTAAAAATTTGTAAAAATTCTGTATATTAAACAGTTTAGTGTGATGATATTTTCTTGAAAATCTATTTTCTATTTTAATTCAGCTCTCAGAGCTTTTATTTCGAGTGAAATATGGATGATTGGAATGAAATTCTTCATCTACTTTCAGGCACGTGGTAGAGAAAATAAAAACTCACATTAATCCCTGTATTTGTGTGAAACTTCTTGCTTTGTAACTCTTCAACCTCTAACTACTTCAATATTTTTGGAAAAATCCCGAACAGAAACTTTGTGGTTGTAAGTAAACTTATGTGACCTTCAGAAAACATGGTTCTGACATACAGTTTTTTGCTCTACGATAGCCTTCTTTATTTTGGAATGACTACGATCTTCTGAAAAGGTTCGGAGGGAGAGACCTAGGAAGATCCTTTGTTTCTATGCCCCTTATGGATCATTCCCCGAGATGGAGGGTGGAGGACAGAGACTACTAAGGGCGGCCGGACCTGAACAATGACAGCAGCAGAGCGAAGATACCTGACAGCTACAGTTTTAAGCTCCCCAGTGGTGACTTGGACCCCTCTCCTTTTCCTGTAAGCTTACACATCGCCTGGGGCCCTCGGGACTCTAAGACCTTCCCTGATCCGTAGAACAAGGATTTACAGACAGCAAATTCCGGGCTATGCGTGGCGAAACCTCCACCGACACTTAGAATCTTGAAATAACCAACCAGGACGAAGTGAAATGAGACAACACCCCGGGAAAACACACACACACATATGAATCTCGAATGGAAACCACGAACTCCCGACAGACGCTCTCGCCTGAGCCATTCCTGTTGATTTTGTTTCTACTTGAATAAGAGCATGTCTTTCTTTGACATTCTACTAAAATTGTTTCTTTATTACAAATCGGTTTATCGACATTGATGACCACTTCCTTTCGTCTTGCAATACTTTTATGATTATTTCTGTGCTCACAAATAATTTGGGAACGTTTGATAAGCTTATTCTTTTGCAAGCTGACCGCCTGCGTTATTATTATTATTCTTATTGGATACACGATTCTTTTATCTGAGGAAGGAAAATATATTTTGTGCACACCATTTTTTTCTAAATTCTGTTATAACCACTTGACTGAAGAGTTTTAGCATCCCCAGATCCAATTGGCAAGATTTGTACTCCCTCGTAGAGGAATATTGAAGTGGGCAACAGGTTTCGTATGCAGAAGTACCGTTCATGCACAAGCTTATCAATTCAATTCATAACAGCATCTGCTAGGTACAGAAATTCTTTTCTAATTTATGTTCTTTAACCGGTTAGGCCATATCAGATCATGAATGAAATGGATGAAATGATACCCAAATGAGTCCAGGGTATATAGAGTTTAGAGTTACCAGACATTCAGCTTTCAGCATAAAGGTAAACCGCGGAAAAGTCTTATCCGGATACCCTCCCTGACCGTGATTCTAACTCAGTACTTTTTGAATGTGGGGCAGACACGCTACTTCCAAACCTTAGAGGCAGGCAAGGACTGAAATAGAAAATCCTTTTCATTATTAATTAGTAAAATGGTAAAATATCTTCGATGAAATAGCTTCAAATGTATTGTTTTCTTTCTTATATCTAAGATATACAACAAACAGCGCTCATCTGTTTTATTATTGTAATAAAACAAAAAAAAAACTGTTTCCAGTCACTAATGTTTATTTCTACGAACTTCTTTAGAATATTCTTTAAAAACTTATTCTTTTATGTCTACTTCATTTTTGTTTTTTAGATTCATTGAAAACTGAAAACTCAAATTCTTATTTTCATATTTTTAAAATCGGATCTTTATATGCTTGTCTTGAAATTTCGCATCTTTCCATAATATCGTGACAAACAACTGAATAGCTAAAGTACCTTAAAACAATTACAAAGTTTGGAAATTTTCAAATAAATAAAAACTGTTTTCTCTAAAATAATAATGCCATAAAAGAGGTGTATTCGACATAAGCTATGTATATTGTCCATTAATTCTTTATTTTTCTATTAAGGATGAAGAATTGAATAAAATTATACACAATGTATTTTAAACAAAGTGGACTTTACAGGGCATAACAAGAATATAAAAGACATAGTTTCATTTATTATGTATCTTAAACATGTGGCAATTCAATAAAACTCGTTACTACCATTGTATAAAATATTATGTACTCACTCTTACACAAACTATTCTATGTGCCTCGTGTTGATCAAGAAGGACACTTATACTTTAATATTCCCTGGTAAGTAACTGGAAATTGTCAAGAGTGCAACCTGCCCACGTTTGTCAATCAACCAAGTTTGCAAAGAATGCAAATTGTCAAGTATGGAACATCAGGGTTTTCAATAAATTGCATCCCTTAACTGCTCTTTATGTGGAAAATTTTTCGAAGGTTTTGATTTTCTGAGAAATAACTCGAAAAATGTTTATTTAAAACTTAAAAATTTATTTGTATTAAAAACGTTAAAGTTAGTCTCATGACAAATGAGATTTGTGGTAACAACCTCAGAAGTCGTCTTTATTCTGCAGATAAACCGTAAGAAACAGACAAAACTGTATTACTCAAAAAATTCAGACTTCGTTGAGACACATGTTCATCAAATATATGTTATTTTCACCTGTGGAGAATTTTTTAATGTTGTGGCTTTGTGAAGAGAATGAAATTTCAAAGCTACCAACTCTTAAAATATTTGACTACCATGTAGCAGCTTCTTTAACCTCATGTTCTTGTTGCACCTACAAGAAAATTAGAAATAAGGTAATTTCTGCAAATATTTATCTCGGTTAAAACAAAGGATACCGAGAAATAAGCATTTGTATAAACAGTTTTTAGAAGAGTAGAGAAATTTATGTGACTGCATACACTCATAATTTTTCCTAGTTCTATGCTTCTTGAAATTATTACAAAGAGGGGTGCCATATTTTTGAAATTTTAGTATAATCGCTGAAAGAGCTTGTTTTATCTCGCATTATATAGTGTTTGATCTTATCTTATTTTTGAATTCACTGATCATCAGCAAATTTATTAACTGAAACCAACATTGAGAGATAAAATTTACGATAATAAGTATTAAAACTAATGATTAAGTTGGTATGTCAAAAAAGTTAGAAGTCAAAAGCCCTAAACACTGTTAATACTTCAATTTTGCTATTTTAAATTTATTAAGAAAAGAATTCATCAGAAATTGTTAAAAGATTCGGTACAAAGTAAACGAGGTTAAAAACCAAAGAAGGCAAACGTGTGATTAAGTAAGTATTAAAAGAAGTGAAATTAATCATATTAATGTATTTAACGACGATAATAGAATCTAAAATTATGAAGAAAAGTTCTTTGAGTGATGAGTTGTTTAAATGTGAGTTTTAATCAAAATATCATAGTGTGAATACGTTGGTCACTGAAGATGATATGAATCAATGAAAAATTATTGAATCACCATAGCAGCGACCAAATCAATAAACTCAGATCAGCCAGGAGTATCGTCGGTTAGTGTCGTAACGTCGTAGATGATGGTGGTAAAAGACTTGGTGTGGAGCTGCGTTAGGAGTAAGACGTAAACTCTGTGTCAAAACGGTGTAGAGGAAATAAGGAGGAAATAAGTTAAGATTCTCATGCAATGACTAGAGCTCCTGAGGCCATCCAGAGGTATCGTAATATCTGAGTGCCAGAACTGAGCTAAAACACAGAAAGAGACGACTCACGACCTGCAATTTCAGCTCCATCCCAAAGGACAGGACACAGCAACAACATTCACAAGGGGTCACCTATGGAATCCCGATTCGTAAACGTAAGAGCCAGCAAGCGAGTCACATTCTGCCAACCTGACTGCCGGCCTCTCGCCCACATACGCAAGGCAGAGATGGGTAATCATCCAACCGATACAGGAAGGAGATATGGTCAGCATCCGGCACCCCAGCGGGAAAGTTGGCTTTCTATACCAGGTTTCGTTACCTAGCGTGCCTCCTCAATTTCCTTACGATGCTGAATGGGCATCAGTCCCTATACCCGGGACTTAAAATTCGCACCCCCATGTTTGAAATCGATCCCGAGCATTTCCGTGGCAGGGAACCAAAGCACAACGCTGTAGCCCACTGCGCCACAGCGCAAGACTTGCGTTCGATCCTGTTTGGTGAATAAGGTATCAAATAGACCTTACACTGTCTGAAATTTGTCTACTCTCAGGAGACAACTGAAGGATGTTTTACGTGAACGTTCGAAACGTGCGCTGGATGCCAAAGATTCTGAATAAGTAATTTTGAACATAAATAAAAACTCATATTACTGTGCGAGATGACTCAGAGGTGGCATGGTTCGCATTAAGGCCGCCCAGCCTCAGTAGCTTGAAATCGATAATCTGAAAATGATTTTAATAAAATTATCATGATGATAATAATTATGAAAGCAATATATTGGGGATGAGAATACGACTCTAGGAAATGTGCCACTTATGACGTCTTGTTAAATCAAATATTACCTTTTTTGGTAAGAAAAACTGATACTAAAGTGAGACCTTTTTACTTTCTCTGCTAGTTAAGTAAGCAAAGGAATTTTTCATTCCACTCAAAAAACAGATACTGAGATTTCAGTTGAAAAATAAGGTTTGAAGCTTCCTCTTTATAAAAATCATTTTAGAAAAACATCTTTGTAACTAACTCGACCACAGGTGTGTATGTGGTGGCTGTTTGTGTCTAGAAAAAAAAGTTGAACGCTCGGTATGAAGTTCATTTGTCATCCAAATATACGACACGAAGACTTTCACAAACATTGCTCCAACAAAAGATACTCTTTACATAAAAAATGGTTTTGATTTTCTCTAAAATGACTCTCTACCGATTTGTTTTTTATTTACGTCCTTCAACGTTAAGTCATATCGGATGATGAATGGAATGGGTAAAATTATGCTCAAATGAGCCCAAGGTCATTAGGGCTTAGAGTTACCCGACATTCGTCTTTCAGGATAAGGGAAAACCCCGGAAAAATCTCACCACGACCGAGAGTGGAACTCGGGACCTCTTGAACGTTAGGCAGACACGCTAAATCTACGCTACCGAGGCGGACATAGCTCTACCGTATGTTTTAAATATTTATACGAAATTTATGCCATAAGTTCTCTGGAAATGCCTTGTGAAGTGCTCTTCATTCTGAATGAAACTCGTATGACTGATAAAGCCGTTAAGAGATGGACAAAAACTTACCTCGCAAAAAAATGTAGATACGTTAAAGCACAAAAATTATGTCAAGCGTGTTTTGAGGAGATAACCGTTTACGAAATATGTCTTATTCTGATTATTATCATTTGAGTCACTACCATTCTACGACGAAGCGCGTAGTTGTGTAATGAGCATTTATTTAGATTAATAAAAGTAGAATAAGTTCTTAAAAGAATAGCTTGTAGACCAGTGAGTAGAGAATTTCATGTAAATGCATCAACTCAGATCCCCCGATGTGCACAATCCTTAAAATTGGCATTATGCGTTAAAAATAGATTGCAAAGTAGTGATCAAGTTTGCCCTTTGGAGACGCCACGGTAATGCAACGCAAATGTTATTGCCTCCGGAGGTAAGGCTGTCGTTATCATTGAGCACTAACAAAAGAGAAACCATTTCATCTCTGCTGACTTCTCTTACTGCAACTTAATAATACATCTTCATTTATAATTCTAGCACTGTTTACTCCATTCTCTGAATAACTCCTACTACTCCTTTTGATGCGTTGACGAGACTTTAATGATAGCGGCTCTTAACTTTATTTCTATTGCTCTTTGTGAATATTTCTTTCATTTCAATTCATTCAGCGAAAACGCAAAGTTAATATCTTTAAACAGTTTTCAGGCTACGATTCTTGTCAGAGATAAGAGTAACAAATGAAAGCTAATTTGTATTTTAACAATACAGGAGGTATTGAATTCCAACTAAAAGTTTAAATATCCATATTTCAGAGTAAATGCCTGTTTAGAGGTCCCCTGAAAACCAAGGAAAGCTTCTCAGAAAAAAAAAAGGACTTAGGATCCTCAATGTGTGTATTTCTGTTCATATATTGGCATTGAATTTGTCGGTGGAACAGAATACTCCTATAGGTATTTACGTTTGGCTGCGCTTTATTGGCCACGCCGTGGTTCAGTGGTTAGACCGCTTGGCTCTCACCAAGGCGGCTCGGGTTCAATCCCAGGCGATTTGTGGTGGACAACACAGCGCAAACTGAGATTTGTGGTGGACAACACGGTGCTGGGGCAGGTTTTCTCCGGGACCTCCGGTTTCCCCCGCCATCTCATTCCACCGGTGCTCCATCTTCATCTCATGTAACATCAGTGTCACCGCCTGCGATGCCTTATGTAGTAAAAGCGGGCGTTCAACACTACACATTTCATTTACATTGCGCTTTATTCATCTGCTAAAACTTATGGGTATTCTCTCTCTCCCTCCCTCCCTCTCTCTCTCTCTCTCTCTCTCTCTCTCTCTCTCTCTCTCTCTCTCTCTCTCTCTCTCTCTCTCTCTCTCTCTCTCTCTCTCTCTCTCTCTCTCTCTCTCTTACCGGTCTGGTGACTTGGTTAGGTGCTGACCTATCTATCCCAAAGACGCGGGTTCAAACCCCACCAGACCAAAGGCTTTAAGGATATGTATGACTGAAATTTCATGAACATTTTCAAAAAATAAACTTTTTCTATTTTCAGCCTATAAAAATAGTGTAAGCCTTCGTAAATCCAAAGAATACTTAGTTAGCATCCGCAATCCATTTTTAAATTATCTAATCTAGTCTGAAAGTTACATTAATGTTAGTCTTAGATATTAATTCTAATTCTTTATCCTTGTTTTTCTCGCTATTGAACATTTCAGCTTTTTCCTTCATTTAAGATGCTCCTTGCGTCGCAGTTTTAGTGTTAGACTAATGAAACTTGCTACAAACGTTCATAGAAACACAGCGAAAATAACTTGCTCTGGATTTTATTGTGAGATGCATTTAAGCACACTTTCATTAATTCAAAACACAAAAATTTCAAATTTTGGGCAAAAAATATGTATATTCATAGCTTTAAAATTTTTTCTGGAGCCTAAAGTTATTGAGACACAGAGAAACCTAGGGCAAATTTAAAAAAGGACGTTTTGGGAACCTATTGTTAAAATATTAGATCAAATTTAAGCTATTTAGTCGCAAGGGACTTTTTAGAGACCTGACCAAAAATTAATAAATGTTACCATATTTTCCAAACTATCAAAGCTAAACTGATAAAATTTGGGCTGTACCATATTTACACAAAGTTACATCTATGCTATGAATCTTAAAAAGCTAGCGTTATTATTTCAGGATTTCAAATTATCAGTCATAGGTATCCTTATGTGTGTTTAATATATATACGACTGAAATTTTGAAATCCTAAACAAATACCGTTTTATTTTAACATCTATGCCACAAATGTAATGAAATGTAAAAATGATACAGCCCAAATGTTATCTGTTTTACTCTGATAGTTTGGAAATTATGGATAGATTCATTTATTTTTTGTTACGTCACCAAAAGACTTACTTGCAACAATTGCAGCAATTTTGGTCTGATATTTTAATAACAGGTTCCCAATACATCGGCTGTTTTAAATTGAACTGTGGTTCAATAAATTTAGGCTCCAAATATTTTTAAAACTCTCAGAATGGCTTTATTGCTCAAAAAGTTCAAATGTTGGTGTTTGAAGTATAGAAAGCGTACTTAAATGCATCTCACAATAAAATCCAGAGTAATTTCTGTTCACTGTATCTTTGTGAAAGTTTGTAGAAAGTTTCATTAGTTTAACATCAAAATTGCGACGCAAGAAGCATTTTAAATGAAGGAAAACGCTGAAAATTTCATTACTAGCGAGAAATCAAGGATAAAGAATTAGAATTTATATCTAAATTCTAGCATTCGCGTAACTCTCAAATTCGATTAGAGCATTTCAAATTGGAGCGCGGTGGCTACATAATCCCATGCCAGTAGTTTTACGGGCATGTAAAGGAATTTCGGGACAAAGTTCCGGCACACCGGCAGCAATGACATGATCCTGGCAATTGACATCGTCAGTAAAAAATAATTAATAACTCTATCTCCCTCTCTCTCTCTCTCTCTCTCTCTCTCTCTCTCTCTCTCTCTCTCTCTCTCTCTCTCTCTCTCTCTCTCTCTCTCTCTCTCTCTCTCTCCCTCTCTTTCACTTTCTTGAAGCCCATTTTACTCATATAAATGTTTTTAAAACGTTTATGGTATTCTGAATAATAAACATAACTCTCTCCATGTATGTAAACTTGAATTTTATGGATTGAACCATAAAGTTAAAAATATCATCTACTAGCTCGTTATAGTATTTTTATACAACTTGTATCTAAAGTGAAATTTTTTAGTAATGGAAAGATTTCCCTCATCTCCCTACGCTTGTGATGAAGATTCTACGTAGCACAATGTTTATCTCTGATTTTATTTAGAAACCATTGTAAGGATTCAATAAAAAATTCTACGGAATTATTATTAAAATATATTGCGAGATATTTAGATTTAGACCAGCAATGGACACAAACAATTGAATATGATGCATAGCATGTCTTAAAGAGGAAGTTTTTGTATCATGAAACGTTGAATTTGAAAGGAAAAAAAACATACTTCTTGTGCTTGAAACTGTTTAGCCATGCTGTGTTTTTATGATGATGATGATAGCAATAATAATAATAATAATAATAATAATAATAATAATAATAATAATAATAATAATAATAATAATAATAATAATAATAATAATAATAATAATAATAATAATAATAATAATAATAATAATAATAATAATAATAATAATAATAATAATAATAATAATAATAATAATAATAATAATAATAATAATAATAATAATAATAATAATAATAATAATAATAATAATAATAATAATAATAATAATAATAATAATAATAATAATAATAATAATAATAATAATAATAATAATAATAATAATAATAATAATAATAATAATAATAATAATAATAATAATAATAATAATAATAATAATAATAATAATAATAATAATAATAATAATAATAATAATAATAATAATAATAATAATAATAATAATAATAATAATAATAATAATAATAATAATAATAATAATAATAATAATAATAATAATAATAATAATAATAATAATAATAATAATAATAATAATAATAATAATAATAATAATAATAATAATAATAATAATAATAATAATAATAATAATAATAATAATAATAATAATAATAATAATAATAATAATAATAATAATAATAATAATAATAATAATAATAATAATAATAATAATAATAATAATAATAATAATAATAATAATAATAATAATAATAATAATAATAATAATAATAATAATAATAATAATAATAATAATAATAATAATAATAATAATAATAATAATAATAATAATAATAATAATAATAATAATAATACAGCAAAATATGCGTAAATATAGCGTAAACTAGGTGAAATCTTTAAATTTCATTTACTCTTTGTGCATCTCATATTTTGCAACCAGGAACTGGAGCTTACTGAAGTAAAATTCTAGTTACTGCTAATGTGTAATGGTGATAGAAATGTTAGAGGTATTTTGAGAATGTCAAACTTTTAGAAGAATTTTTCATTGATTGAAGGATAGAGTTCTTTATTTTAATGTATATCTTCGTGTCACATACTTGGAAGACGCTGAACTTGAATGCCCATTTGATGTTTAACACACATCAACACACACCTACCATATATAAGGTTAAAACGAGTAAAGAATAAACAGCATAGGGAATAACTCCCGCACTGCGACCCATACAGACCTATTGTGGGCCCTTTTTTTTAAATTACCTCCTCCAACGTTGTTATATCTTACGTTGACTGAATTTGGTGAAATGATGCTCAAATGAGTAAACGGTTCATAGAGCTTAGAGTTACCTGACATTCATGTTTTAGGTTAAGGAGCACCTCCAGCAAAACCTTATCCAGCCTGACCGAGATTCGAACTCGAGACCTTTTGACGTGAGGCAGACACACTACCACCTATGCTTTTGAGGCGGGCACCTATTGTGGGCTAACACTTCCCAGGAGGGCGGAATGAAACACAAAACGACAGCTACTAGCAGATAGGCCACGGAGATACACGGATGCGCCTAACAAGTAGCAGAGAAAGTAAAAACAAAATAAAAATGGCTGGCCCCGTAGCTTAGTTGGTAGAGCACCTGCCTGCCGCACTAGGGTCCCGGCTTCAATTCCCGGCGGTGGGGGTGGGGATTTTTCTCCGACCAAGATAATTCCTCATCTTCCTCAGAGTCTGGAAGTATGATTGAGAGTGCGAATGTGTGCGTGATCTCATGATTGAAACCCAACGAGTACGAGTTAATACTTTCGATATGTTCCAAAGGAAAACGGCCGCCGATATGACCATTGGAGTTACAGGAACAAATAAAAATGATTCCCCATCCTGGCTTACATACATTCAAGAACGTGTATTGTAAGCTCCATATAACTTTCATCATTTTACGGATATAAAGCACAAACTAAACCGAAAATAGAAAAACAACTACAAATTAATAAAATAAGGAAGCAAGTAGTAATATCGAAGTTTACCAGTTACTAGTAGTCATAAGCAATAGCAATAAACTTACATGGCATTCATTTATCTCACTATAATACTCCATAGGTATCATCTGTAGGAAGTGTGTATTACAGAAACGAAAAAGTCTCTTGTATACATTTCAAACGTAAGTAGGGCATAGTTTTATACAGTTGTGTGTTTTATTTTGAACGGGTCATTAATAAAAGTATATTTTAAGAAACGTTTAAAGAAATGTTTAAATAATTGGATTAAATTTATGTATTATCAAGATTACTAATATAATTTGATGTTTTGATTGCAAAAGTCAACATTTCCGATTTCTAGTAACAAAATTCTGCCAATTCAAAAGTTACACTAATACGATGGCTTAGTAAAATATAGTTCAGGAGGCCTTGTCTCCTAGTTGATAGTGTCTCTCAAAGCTGGCTATTTGAAACGTGGTATGAACGATAGGAGAGATTTAAGAATTTTAAGAAGTTTTTGAAGTGGGATATCGCGAAGTGTTAGACTTAATGAATTTCACTCCATTCCCCTTGTAAACATTTTACGTTATTATATTTACTTAATTTGGTTTCCTTAGAAACTAATTTTGTTTTGGAATTTTAAATTTCCTTTTTTGTAAAGGCGTAGAAAGCTTAAGACGGTGTAAATATAACCATTTTATCGTTAATACTGAGTTACGTGTATTCTAAATTAGAAACGAGCACATAATTATTTCATAAAGAATGTTTCCACTAAGTCTGAAGTTATTTCTGCAGCCTTACCTTTTGATACCGAAAATATTAAATTCTAACATTAATGATTTTATAAAGAAATCAATTTAGAGATAAATAACTCCAAATATATAATTTAAATATATTAAAATCCATTAATAAATTAGAAAGTACGAGTTACAGCTTTGTCAATATTAGAAATGTTAAGGGTTGGGACATAGCGATTGTTACAGCTTTGTCAATATTAGAAATGTTAAGGGTTGGGACATAGCGATTGTTTATGTTAGCGTAGCTAAGGATATTAGGCGTTCTGGCGAAATCAGTCACCAAGATATATATATCAACACGTTCAGATATCAGAGAATTGTATAAATCATGTGTGTCAGTTCTGAATATCACTAAAGGAAATGATTCTTAAAATTTAGCAAGTTACGGTATTAAAACTTACGTTTCAGATGCAACAAAAATGTTAAGATTTGATAAAGAGATAGTCAAGAAGTAGACAGGACACATGAGAGACCGTATATTTCCAAAATTCATGTCTTACAACATTACAATATTTATTTTCTGCAAGTAATAGGCAGTTATCAAAATATTACCCATCTTGGAAACAACGGTTTCACTTTGGAACAATGCAGTTCAATAGTTGATTTTTAATTCAATATTTGGATTGTCAAAAACAGATTCTCACTCATTCATATTTCCAGACTTTAGGAAGGATAGTAATCCAGACTAAAGAAAAATTCCTAACCTCCAATCGAGAATCTAACCCAGAACCTCTAGATTTAGAGGACCACAGAGGCAGTCTATTCTACTTTGGTTATTTACCTTTCCAGTTTCCTTAAAGCAAGATATAATTTAGTCCAGATTACGCTGGTTCACAAACGGACAATAAAGTTTCGTCACTGTACACGATCTATCTCTAGGGAAAA
This sequence comes from Mantis religiosa, assembly GCA_030765055.1. Taxonomy (NCBI): domain Eukaryota; kingdom Metazoa; phylum Arthropoda; class Insecta; order Mantodea; family Mantidae; genus Mantis; species Mantis religiosa. The sequence continues at coordinate 40,205,314 of CM060955.1, forward strand.
GATCATTACACCTCCCCATAGGCATTAATTTCTTTGTTAAAGAGCGACCTGTCCTCAATTGCGGTCATTCTTCACTCTATTATCTTACGCACAATAGCTAATACAGAGGCGATAATAAATCAATGGGAAAAAAAGGAAAAAGTAAATGACCACTATTTGCATAGCTAACTAAAGCAAATGTGTGACGGACAAAAGAAACTCAGAGGCGTATCCAGTAACAGTAATGCGCCGGAGACGAATTAAATTGATCATAAAGGTGACAGTCACTTGTCTCGCTGCCAGTTGGTGCTGCAAACGATGTGACGGCTGTGCATAAAAGTAATTAAAACGTTGATATTATTGCGGCATGGAGAACGAATTGAAGCGAGCGTGCGGTTTAGTGTGCCGTTAAATGTTGAAGCAGCAGCAACGGCAGCGGCGGCGGCGGCAGCTGTAGTATTTAAATCGTCCGTCCTTTTCCTTTGCCATATAGAGAGACAGAGCCCGATGGTTACGACATTGCCAGCCATACAGCAATTTCTCCACCGCATGCTACGCACACACTTTCTATCGGATTCAGGTTTACCAACTCAGCTTATTTTAAGCTAGATACAGCTTATCTGTACAGCTGGTCAATTTACTAAAACACAGGACCAGTTAGGCCTCGAAACTAAGATCATTTTGCTATACGCGATTATTATTATCAAAATTCAGGCAAGATTCGTCACTGTGACGTTCAAACTGCAATATACCAGCAACTTAAAGAGTAAAATATCCGACTTTTGCTATTAGGTAAATTTCCATTACAATCTTCACGGTGCCTTCACCGTAAATTTTTCAAGAAGCCTCATTAAACTAAACGTAATGAGCAAATTCCTGACAAGTTATATTTCAGGTACTTTTAAAAATTCATATACGCTACCTCTTGAAAGTCATTGAAATCAACAAATCGTTTGTATGATTCTTCTCCTATTCTTTTTTTTTTTTCAATAAAATATTAATTACGAAATTCCACCTCAAAATGCAAATTACAAATAAAACTATCTCTGGAACTTTTAAGGTAAATAAAACGTAACTATATAACGATTGTAACGTGGAGGTATATATTTTAAGCAATTTTGTTTATCTACAATATACGGCTGGGAACTAAAATTTAAAGTGTGCTCCAAATTTCGAGAAGTCTTCGTTACAGATTTATTAATCCTAAGAAAACAAAGATTTTTTTATGTACACTGAACCAAACGTGGGCTAAAAATATCCACCACTAAAACTCATACATATATATTTACTTACACAAACGATTTGTTTCCACAGGTTTATAAATGATTCCTTATTTTAGGAAACAAATAAACACTGAAATGTGGCATTTGTTTTCACGTGCTGTTCAATTCTGAAATTTCTAAGTAGGATCCTGAAAGTTGCGTTTCATATTCGTCTTTCCACGAAGTACATTTGGAATACATAGTATCTGATTTTGTTTAAGTTGTTCATATTAGACAGTCACAATTTACACCAAAGGAAACATTCTGAGTCTACCTTGAGACTGAACTCAACTGGATTTCAAACAAGTTAAACACGACGGTCCTTACTATGTCATAAAACTCATTTTAATTTTGGCACAAATTTAGATGTAAAGATGTCAGTATGCTTCATACAGCTTTGGCAGTGCTTATAAAATTACTACACACTACTTAACACCGAGGATTACTATTTTCAGAAACTGTTCTATGATTGGATGGATAGAGTCACATGAAAAATTCAATGCCATGGCCGGGATTTGAACCACGGATCTCCTGGTTCATATCCCGGCCATGGCATTGAATTTTTCTTGTTGACTCTATCCATCAAAAACCTTAGCCTATATACGGCTAGTGTGGATAAATGATTAATTTCCATCAATTAACTAAAATGTTCTATGATTGTTTTTTTCTGAAAACTTAGAAGTTTTGTAAGCTCTCACCAATATCTGTTACAGTGAAATGTGTTTAGAAATTTAATATTTCTAGATATCCCGCACTTACTTTTTGGGACATAATAAATACCTAGATAGATTTTTGTTTTTAAAAGTTTGCAATACTGCACTTTACGAAAATGTTTGGGTCGAATGTACATCGTATGTTTTTTTTTTCTTTTTTTGTGAACATGCATGTATTTAATAATTATTTTGACGAAATACATGAACGTTTCTTGCATTAAATCTAAATTTTCTAAAACAATGCATTCACAATTATCATGACAATACCGTTTTCTTCTTGTTTACAAGAACATTTATACAAATATTTACAAAATTGCTTTAGAGTGTTATTCTTTGCTTTCATCAGCAAAATATTGCACAATTTTACTTCCGAAATTTGCCGCAGCAGTCACACAAGTTTTCACTTAATATTTTTGTTACATTTATAACTTTGAAAGCAAACGTATCTGTTCGTTGGGAGTATTTCTAAACTTATATATATATATATATATATATATATATATATATATATATATCACTGTTCAAAATATACGTAATACGAACTATTTTGTAAACTTCAATGACGTTTATTCACAATGATATTGAGAATACTACTGAAAAACTTGAAGAAAAGTGATTGATATTTTTAAATAATACTTTTAATTTTTCAGAATACCCTTGACTAGAGACAAGATTTAACTTATTTGATATATGGAGTGCATTTTCATGTAGATAGTGGTTATTAGGTTTAAATAGAGCAGGAAATGTTATTGAGGCCTGTCATCTAGCGCAATATTTGAATATCGTGTTGGCAACAGTATCAGCTACTTAAAAACCGCTCTAGGGTAGCATTTTCACTCTCTATCTAAACTGACCTTCTTCTCTATCATAACAACATGAGAACATTAAATACCTCTAGGATCCAAGATGTGTGGTTAGTCATCGCTGTAAGCAACAACCACATGTTTGATAGGGTTCTTATTCTCGCCAGCTGTTATTTTCAGTCATGCAAGCGCGATGTTTACGGATGGACGTGACTTGACCAAGATCACGTGGGAGAGGCGGAGGGAGAAAGGGGCGTGGTGTTGGTCCATCTGTACTTACAGTTTGACGAGGGTGTTGGGAAGCGGCGTCGGTACCCGCGTGAATCCCACGCCTCTGCAGACGAGTTCCCTGAGGTCGGCGCTGCACTGGCAGGAGTCGTAGGAACAGTAGTAGGACAGCGACGTCGCTGGGGAAGAGGCGTCGGTCGCCGGCGAATCTCCGAAGACGAAGGTTACACCAAGAAGCATCATCACTAAAGTCACCACACTTGTAGCTCTGGACGGCCAGAGCAGACTCATGCTGGGGCGCCTTACAATTTGGAGGGCCCCCCTTGTCGGGCGGCCCCCAACGAGACAGGAACACCGTACACCGCAAGGTTCAATGGGCGGTCGTCCTCGTCCCACAAACTGGCTTGCTAGGTCGGACTAGTGCTGTTCGCTTGCTCTCACACTGCCGTCCCGTCAGTGACTGCCGCGCAGCCCGCCAGACCTCCCTCTCCACCTCTCTCCCCCCTCTCCACTCCCGCACATTGTTGACAACCTGAGGGTGGCGTTCATTGCTCTTTGGATTCGCGATCTTATGGACCTGCGTTTTATCCCCTTGTGGAAATCACTGTTATTTGTCGCCCGTCTTTAAATTTATATTTTAAGAAATATCTGTAATCCTTACTGACTTACTTTCGTTGTACATAACATACTTCAGTATAACTTCTGTGATATCAGTTTGGTAAAACTTGATGCGAATAAAGAAAAGCATTTGAAAATACTAGACGCATGCGCCGAGACCATTCAATTTCTAAGATTTAATTTCTGTTTATTGCCGCATTTTAACACGTTAGGTATTTATATCAATTAAATTGTATTAATTGAGATATTAGCTGAAATATTTATATATACTATTGAAGATAGAAGTTATGTTTTAGTAGGTGATTCGCCTGTGTGTTACTACGGGGAAAGAATGTAAATAAACGTGTTGTCATTATCTTGCAGTTTTATTGTTATGTTAGCAATAAGATGTATTTATAATTCATTATAGAAAAAGTAATTGACAGTTTGTCCAGTGATGTGGAAATCTAAAACACTTAGAAAAGTGGATGTGAGGAATTAATACTGAAAAAATCAATATAGATATACGACTTGGCACGTACTTCCCTTTGTAAATCTTGAAAGGATAAGGTGTAGACATTTAGGGGAAGAGCATTCTCGTTGGCCTTGTAGTTTCAGTCGATAGAACACTTGTCTTCTGTGCGAGAGGTCCAGCGTTCGAATCCCGGCTGGGGTTCAATATTTTTCTATAGACCTCGGAGCCTGGGATCTAATGTACAAAAGCGACCCAATATCCAACAATTTAGCCCCACATTTAGCGTATATGGTAGCATGTATGCACACGTTCAAGAGGTCCCGAGTTCTAATCTCGGTCACGGTGAGTTACCTGGATAAGGCTTTTCCGGGGTTTTCCCCTGTCCTTCAAGACGAATGTCAGGTAACTCTAAGCTCCATGGACCCTGGACTCATTTGAGCATCAATTCACCTAATTGATGAACCTTCCGATATGACAACGTTGGAGGACGTAAATTACAAAAAAAAAAAAAAAAAAAAAAAAAAAAAAAAAAAAAAAAAAACACCATTGCCTGTTGAAGATATGTTCCAGAGGAAACACAAAGCTAAATACAAGGTATAAATATGTAGAACAACAAAAAATTAATATTTCAATCTATGAAGTGGCAAATGTATGAGTTTAGGATGGTTGTAGTTGGAATACGTAAAATGAGAAGCTATTAGCAGTGAAGCAAACGACTATATACAAATATAATAATGTGTAACTTAAAACTTCACTTATCTTATAAGAAATGATGATAATTCTTATAAATTCTCCGGGATCACGATTTCATGTAAACTTATAGACATCTTCAGCCAGAAACAAAGCTGTCCTCATAATTACAAGCGCTAGATGTTGATACGTTATTGTTGGTACTACCAAAATCTGAAAATAAAACAAATTTAAAAACAGAATCGACTGCCGGTATTTCAAAATTCACTGCGCGAAGTTTTTTTTTTTTTAATAAATATCCTTTCCCAAACCATTAAATCTATTGGACCATTTAATTGTTTTAATAGTTTAACTTCTGCTAAATGACAAAAAAATCTCTTACGGCCAATTTATCAGTTTGTTTATACTTAATGTTACGAAAATGTTCTTTCGTTCTGGTTTCTAAATTACGTTTTGTTAAATTATTAAAACAATTAAATAGTCCGATAGATTTAATGGTTTGGGAAAAAATATTTATTTTAAAAAACAAACATCGCGTAATGAATTTTGAAATACCGGCAGTCGATTCTGCTTTTTTTTTTAATTTGTTTTATTTTCAGATTTTTGTAGTATTAACAAGAACATATCAAAATGTAGCGCGCCCGCCTCGGTAGTGTGGTGGTAGCATGTCTGCCTCACGTTCAAGAGGTCCCGAGTTCGAATCTCGGTCAGGGTGAGTTACCTGGAGAAGGTTTTTGCCGGGGTTTTCCCTTATCCTGAAAGACGAATTTCGGGTAACCCTAAGCTCTATGGACCCTGCGCTCATTTGAGCACCATATCATCGTTCCATTCATCGTCCGATATGATTTAACGTTAGATGACGTAAATTTAAAAAAAAAAATCTAGCGTTTGTAACTATGGCGACAGCTTTGTTTCCGGCTGAAGATGTGTATAAGTTTACATGAAGTCGTCATCCCGGAGGATTTATAAGAATTGTCATCATTTTTTATAATATGAAGTTTCAAGTTACAAATTGTTACATTTGTATATATTGTAGTTGGAATTTTCAATGCTGAAATCTATTCTGAATTTCCTATAGTTCTTGAAAATGAAAAAGTTATCAAAATAAATGTTCGCAGTGTAATGTTCTCAACGAACTAGTGTTCTTTCAATAATGGTATTTCCTTTGATTTATAGCAATCACGTTGGCAATGTGAACCATAAATTACATTTTGCAAATAATTCTTTAAAGCTACGTACAGTTTTGTTATATGAAAGGCTGCATTAGCCTTCAAATTATTTAATATAAATATTATTTATATTTCACTCCTTTAAAATAATACATTGTAGTGATTGTATTTATTTATTATTCTGGTACGACTTAAGCTCATAAGAGAGCGTACTGAATCACATATTGGAAAAGGCCAAATCTAAGAAAATAAACATGGAATGTGAGAAAAAGGGACAAAACGCTAACAGCTACACAAGGCACAATAGTTCTGAAATCGCAATATTTGCTAGGCATAAACGCTTTATTTTCGTTATTCACAATTTACGTAAAATTTATTAGTTTTTCAATAGATAAGGTTTTGAACGTTAAAATCTGTTTACTTTCCATACCTGGTGGATGGAGTAAATATTGCATTTCACCAATAATTGTATATATACTGAAAATTCATAGGAAATGTACGTTTTGAGACTCCGTATATATAAAGCATGTATGTCGCTAATACCCTGGAGTCAACAAAGAAGTCGTTCTCCTTCTGGCTTTCGAGTACTTAGAAGTTATATTTGTTACTGTCATTAATGTTGTTCTTTATAATTCTTTTAATTTATTCATATGAAAACAGTTTTGATTCTTTATGTTTAATTTTACTTTTTTTTTACTTAATCCGTTTATTCCCCTAAACTCATATATGGGCCGGAATACAAAGCAAATATTTTGAGAAAAAGACCCTTATGTCTCTTTGTTTATGTATGTACGTGTGTATGTGTGTACGTGTGTGTGCGTGTGTGTCCATAACTGTAAACACCTAACTCAAAAATGAAAAATCGGTTACATACTGTGCCGTGTTTTCTTTTTCTTTTTTTTTCTTTTTTTTTTTTTTTTTTTTTTTTCTCCGGCACTCATTTTCTGTCTTCGCAATTCGAGGCGCTGTTTACTCGTGGGATCGCATCGGATTCTCGCCGCTTCTCTCTTTGAACGCTGCGGTTTCCGAAAGTATTCCTAGGTGTACTGCTTCGAATTGGGAGGGGAGTTGGTGCTTGGTGTCGACGCGATTAAGTCACGGGTAACTGCTCCAAGTTTTGGGTTTTGGGTAAACTTTCCTTGGGTTTTCCTGATCGCTTTTGGTGAGATTTGACTTGTTTTAATTGGCTATTCCCTTCAGCTCCGGGAAGCTTTATTGTGTTTTCCCTTTTCATGCTTCTGTGTTTAAAAAAGTGACTGCTAGCTAGCTTGGCATTTCTATATCGTTAAATGGGGGACGGAATTTCAGTGTCGGTTTACCCTAAAGTTATATATGTCTTCAAAGGTTTTGAGGTGTCAATTATGTAACTTTTCTACTCAGTTACTTTGCTTTGGTAAATTCTGACTGTGTAGTTACTGGCTAGCATCACCGTTAATTTAACTTTTTTTCGGGACATTGTTGGCCTCATATTTTATTATTCTTGTTTCAGGAAAATTGTTTGTGACAGACTAATTTTGGTTAAAACTCTTTTGTTTCCTTGTGCTATTTTAAAGGGAGCACATATTGTTATAATGACAATGTTATATTTGTTATAATTAAAGATTGTAGTAATCAATTAAAGCATTTGAGCTGTTTATTGAGGGCAACATTTAGTCAGTTCTTTGTATCCCAAACCTGAGCCTCCTAGCTTGAGGGTGTGTAGGGCGAAAATTCTTCACTTTAGTTCCAAAATTCCACACTGTTTAGAAAGTGTTTAGGTGTGAAGTGCGCAGCCTAGGCCGGCCGGCACAATACCAAACACGGTATTTAGCTTAGCTTATTGTATCCCATGGATGATGCACAAAATTTTTCACGAAATCAGTGCAAACAACTATTGATATAGAAAAATTTTCATTATTTTTTATTTTATGAAAACAGCTCCAACATTTTCGATTAAAATATATGTACCTTATCTTCTACACTTCAAGGCTTAGACATAAATGCCTGTTTCAGCTTCAAAATGTAGCTCACCATCGTTTCATTGATTTTCTTTCGGCCTGTAGTAAAATTATTTTCTTGCGATCCTCTCTAATGACATTCTTTCAACGTGTTTTTGCCATTCACTTCTATAATGCATAATTCTTAAAACTATTTCTAAATCTTCTCTTATATTACCGTTAGAGATTTTATCTAAAGGAGTACATCCTTTTACTGATCTTAGGAATGTCATTCCAGCAGCCTGTATCTGCTGTTTATCAGCTTGGGTTAATGTCCATGTTTTAGATACATAAAGGAAGGAGGGCACGGCCATTACTTTGTAAAACATCATTCGAGTTTCTTTTCTGGTTTTAGCTTTCAGACTCCTGTTTATTGTGCCGCATATCTGTTAAAACATAGATAGCTATGTTTAATATATTTCCATGACAAATGAAAGTAGTTCTTGAATTTTCTGATAATAGCCTCTGATATTCTCTTTATTATAAAAGATTTCTGCATAACTGGTAAAGTAAGACATAAAAATTCTTAAAACAAAACATATCGGTATTATTGGTTTGAATTTGAAAGTACTCCCACTATTCTCAACTGTGAAGTCGTTATTCGTTTTCTTTTCTTCTCTCTCTTTCTCTCTCTCTTTCTCACCGAGAGGGATGGCTAAGGTGGTTTCGTCTATAGCCCACATTCGGGAAGCCCAGATTCGATTCCCGTGGCCCACCCACCTGACCCTTTGGGGCTCGGACCGCCTGCCTGGGACCTTTAGGGCTCGGTGCTGGGCACTTTGCCGTCCCGCAGTAGGGAAGCGAGTTCGTTGTCCTGGCCTGTCGAGGGAAGTCTCTATCCAAGTAAACTGTAGGGACCTGCCCTCTGTACTGTCGTGGCTCCTTGGGTCGGCCGCCCTCTGTCTCCGCCTCATCCTTCTTCCTGGGGCTGTGGCATAGGAACAATAAGCCCAAAACGGTGACCTACGTACCGAATCTCCTTCGTAATGAAATCCTAGTCCTAATCCTCTCTCTCTCTCTCTCTCTCTCTCTCTCTCTCTCTCTCTCTCTCTCTCTCTCTCTCTCTCTCTCTCTCTCTCTCTCTCTCTCTCTCCCTCTCTTGGTCATGCAATGAGAAAAAATAGAGTAGAGCCACCCAAACTTAAAAGATTTTACTATCGCTTAAAGCGTATGTGTATTCCCTTGTTCCCGTTGTACCACAAGGAAGTAAGTAAATTTTTCATTACTCTACATGTTTATCTCGATTAACACAAAGAAGCACAGGAATAAGCATTCATACGCATAATTTCCATCAGAGTAAACATACTAATTTATGTGAGTGTTTGTAGTGTTTCTATAAACCGATGGATTTTTTGGGGATTTTCCCGGCTCGTCAGGTGAATCCTGGGTAGGTTAATTACATCCCCCGAATTTCCTGTCCCTCCATTTCTTCTCCATTATTATTTTACATCATCTCTCATCTGGTGATCTCTTTCATGGTTCAAGTGCCTGCCTGCGCTGCATGGCAGGATAGTATGCTCCTGGTAGACACTTCCTCCTTCGGTAGGACGGCTTCTGGTCTCCGGCCGATCTGTTGGGCCGCTCCAAGTTGTGCTGCTGGCCTACCGGGGGAGATTCCAACTGGTAAACAGTAGGGTCAGTGCCTATGCGTAGGGGAGGGGATTCGTCCCCTTCAGCTGCTTTAGTGCGAGCGCTACGGACCCTTAGCACTCGTGTTACCTCTGACGTTACTAGAGGAACCTCGGGCCGAACATTCGAGCCCCTCCCTGAATGGGAGTTGTTCGAATTGGGTTGGACTCGAGGGGTCAGTGTGTTCCCATAACCTGCGGGCAATCCGGTATCATCGGCCAGGCTTCGGCCACCCGGAGGGGGTACAGGGTTGCCTAAGAAGTCCCAGTTACTAGCCTGCAGAGCTAGTAGCAGGTGTACTAGATCACCAGGCGGCCCCACTAAGGTTTTGTGGTAGTTTTCCCTGCGGGGTTGACACGCGTAAGTGGCGTATCCACTTCCACCCGTCTTGACATTGTTGTCGATGGGAGGGGGCTTTCTTGACTCCAGGTATTGCCCCACGGAAAGACCCGCGGAGTTTCCCATCGCTCCCTGGTAACAAAGGCCGCGGTCTTCGGACTTTCGGTTAGACCTCACTGAACTGAACTGAACTTTCGTGACTGCTTGGGTTGGCCGCCCTCTGTCTTCTCTCACTTCATCCCTCCTCCCGGGGGTGACCCACTTGCAGTATAGGTGCAATAGATTAAGACTGGTCGTAATACCTAATCCCTTCCGTGCCGTAATCCAATCCAATCCAAACTTTACCAATAAGCTCAATGAAATTTTATATAATTTACAAGTGTTTTATTTCACAATCAAATAACAATTTCGAACATGTTAAATGTATTTTTAAATTCAGTTGCTTATCGACAAACATCTAAAGTTGTAAATGTTATACATATTATCCAAAAACTAAATGTATTGTAACTCAGGAAAAATGATAACTGCTCTGCTATCTGCTATTACCTATTCAACACCACCTTTGTGTTTAGAGAAGAGAAAGTGAGACAATATGGTACTCTATTTTACCTGATACTCTTCTTTTATTCACATGCAGTTGCAGACGCCGATACCGTGAGGATGGTACTCGGGCCATTGGAGGCAGTACCGCGCGCCCCAGCGCTAAGTGCTCGAGTTGGAAAGGCCTGTACTAATACATCTAAATACTTTATATCATGTACTTTGAATTCAAGTTCCACAGGAGACAGGACGGTTAACCCTCTAGCTTGTTCTTCGATTTGCCTACCATCCAAGGAGCTTCTCTTAACACTTACTCGCCGTAAAGTCCGACCACCCGCAAAACACGGTGGAGGAGAGGGTAAATTAGGTGACACCATTGGGTCAAAATTGCCATCCCTGAATTAAATATACACTTAAGTAAAGAGACTTAAACATACTGGTTTTTATAATGGCGTGGTTGTTTATGCTTGAAACGGTAATACGACAGAATCTGCATGATATTCACGGTGGTCGATTATAATTATCTAAATTTGTTAAGTTCCTCAAACTATATAAATTACAAAACATTTATGCTCAGAGTTTACAAATATTTATAATACCGATATTGTTATTTGCAAATTGTAAATACTGTGAAACAGGGCCTAGGTCATTATCTAATATATTATTTCCAGTCATCACAAGAAACAACTCTCTATCTCCCTTCAAGACGTTCCGAGTTCGAATCTCGCTCAAGGTGAGTATCTCGATGCGGTTTTATCTAGGGTTTTCCTTAACCTGTAAGATGAAATTCTGGTAATTCTAAACTCTGTGGACCCTGGGCTCATTTGAGCATCATTTTACTCATTTATTTCATCGTTAGATGTGGCTTGACGTTGGAGAACTTAAATTTTTAAAAACAAAAAACCGTACGTGAATAAAATGACGTATTAGTGATTTCAAATCAATAATAATATACATCATGCAAATAGTTGATACCACAAAATGGGTTATTTCAAATAAACTGTATACTTTAAAGATATTTACATCGTATGGTTTAGGTTTTCGTCTATCATTTAAAGTTTGCAGATTATACAAAATATACTATACGAACGAAGAGGCCTACGAAAATTCAAGATCCTCATATGTTTTAATGTACCATACAAATATTTTAAACGCTAAGGTATTTTAATAAAAGTCGTTAAAGCTGTTGTAAAGAAAATAAAAACTTAAAGGGTCCTATCTAAAGCCTTTGTATCTTTAAAGAAATCCTGTGTGGCATCTTTGAAAAAGGCTCGACTTAAATACCAAATTCGGTATTTGTCCAACATTCGGTATTGATTACGCTCTTTTCTCTTTCTTTCTGTCTCACTAACACACGCGGCCTGAGATAAGTTTCTAAAAGCAAGTTATTGGATTCTTTGGACTCCAAATATGTATTTCTATACAACTATTCCCTACCTTGTGAGATTCCGGTCCGAGAGCACCAGGGGGCGAATCCTGAATAATCCCAACCGTCGCCAGGGAGAAACCTCCAACAAATGCATAACCGCAACACGGCGAACAAGGTCGCTTGGTCCTTCATCACTGAAACAGATGACAAACACTAGTACAGGAAATGAGAAATAGGGCACTATTCGTAGATGAGAAACCATCAAGAAAATGCCGAAAACAACGAAAAATTAAAGATTAGACTCAGCGGTCGAACGGTATCGAACCCAGAGCTTTCTGAATGTAAGCTTCAGACATCCAATTACATATATATTACATATTACATGAATACGTTGTAGCTAATAATTAGTAATAGGGAGACATTTCTTATTTGGTTGTATTTCTTTTTTTTTTTTATTATTATTATTATTATTATTATTATTATTATTATTATTATTATTATTATTATTATTATTATTATTATTATTATTATTATTATTATTATTATTATTATTATTATTATTATTATTATTATTATTATTATTATTATTATTATTATTATTATTATTATTATTATTATTATTATTATTATTATTATTATTATTATTATTATTATTATTATTATTATTATTATTATTATTATTATTATTATTATTATTATTATTATTATTATTATTATTATTATTATTATTATTATTATTATTATTATTATTATTATTATTATTATTATTATTATTATTATTATTATTATTATTATTATTATTATTATTATTACTATTATTATTATTACTATTATTATTATTACTATTATTACTATTATTATTATTACTATTATTATTATTATTACTATTATTATTATTATTATTATTATTATTATTATTATTATTATTATTATTATTATTATTATTATTATTATTATTATTATTATTATTATTATTATTATTATTATTATTATTATTATTATTATTATTATTATTATTATTATTATTATTATTATTATTATTATTATTATTATTATTATTATTATTATTATTATTATTATTATTATTATTATTATTATTATTATTATTATTATTATTATTATCATTATTATTATTATTATTATTATTATTATTATTAATCGGAAAGTTCTACTCCATTGTTTATAACAACCAAGCAGATGACACAAATTACTATGAAATATATAGGTGGTCTGAAAAGTTTCCAAACTAATAAAGATGCAAGTCATTTTTTTTAGATCTTGTTTTCTTATTTTTCAACATAGTCTCCTTGTAACTCTACACTCTTCTCCCAGTGATGCTACCAACTCTGTAACCCGTCCAAATAGTACTCGGCGTTTTTCTCTGTAAAATAATTGTTCACGAAGGTGCCTCTTCATTTGACGAAAACCTCTGACCTCCCAGCGCAATTATCAGATGAGGGAACAAAAAGAAGTCACTTGGTGCTAGGTCTGGTGAGTAAGGTGTATCGTCAAGCAGTCCAAACCGTAATTCGTGGATTTTCGCCATTGCAACCGCTGAGGTGTGAGACGGTGTGTTGTCTTGGTGAAACAGGATTTTCTGTTCCTGCAAATGTGACCGTTTTTCCGGGAGTTCTGTCTTCAGCTTGTCAAGTAATAATGCATAGTATGCTCCTATAATGGTTTTTCCTTTTTGAAGATAACTAATCAAAATAGCTCCCTGACTATGCCAGAAAACAGTCACCAACACTTTCCCAGCCGAAAAAAATTTTTTTGCTTATTTTGGAGCTGGTTCACCTTTGCACTTCACTGTTTGGACTGTAGTTTTGTTTCGGGCGTATAATAGTGTATTAAAGTTTCATCTACAGTAATTGAACGGCACCAAAATTCTGATTTATTGCGTCTAAACTGCGCCAACAGAACGTTGGAAATGTTCATTCGAAAACATTTTTGGTCTAACGTGTGCAAACGCGGCACACAACGCGTGGACAGCTTTCTCGTGTATAAATGTTGATTTAATATGTGACAAACACGTTCTTTTGACATATTCATAGCCTCTGGTATCTCTCTCACTTTAATTAGGCGGTCGTCTAGCACCATTTGGTGAAGTTGGCGATTTTTTCGTCCGTAGTTGCAGCTTTTGGACTTCCCGAACGTTCATCGTTTCCCAAGCTCTTACGGTTTCCTTCCGAAGGAAGCCATACAAGGACATCTACATCCCAAGAAATTCATCGTCCTAAGCCAGACATGAACCCACGGTCTCTGCAACCAGAGTCTGTCGTGTTACATCTATTTATTGTAAGTGCATAGTAAAATTTAATAATCAATCACCCTAGACTGCAACTATTTAATTTCTAGGCAACTGGTCACAGGAGAAAACGGAAAATGCTCTGGTTTAATTTCCAGCTCAATAGCATGGCCCTCTTTGGCTTCATGAATTTCATATATTTCAGAATTGATTTCATTTCTGTCATTCATTCCTCTTCTAAAACCTCTCACAAAATGTCTGTCCTCGGCCAGTGGAAAATGTGTAACAAAACAAACGTGTAGAAAGTAGTAAGGTGAAGTGAAAATTCCATCGAAAATACACTTATTAATAATTGTGTGATGTAGGGGCTATGCTCAATGTTATAGGAGGTCAGCGCAGGGAAGTGGTGCTGTGAACACGATAAACGCAATTGCCGGCTAACCACAGTCTTTTGGAAGTTTCACCTTCTAGAACATTCTGGAACTCTGTGGAAACTTGCTACGGCTGTATAAACGAGCGCTCTCGAGGAATCTGGCGGGATTCAACGTGTCTCGTGGAGTCCTGACAAAAATGAGCTTGTAAGTTATAGCGAGTGCGTTTCTGGTGCGAACAAAAGCGCTGTTTTGTAAGCGTATTTGTAATTCTGGTAACGTCCGAAGATATTTTTAGTCCTCCAGCGTTAAGTCATATTGAACGAAGAATGAAATGGATGAAATGATGCTCAAATGAACCCAGGGTCCATAGAGCTTAAAGTTGCCAGTCATTTATCTTTCACGATGAAGGAAAACTCCGGTAACTAACCCTGATCGAGGTTCAAACTCAGGACCACTTGAGCCTGAGCCAAAAATTCTACCACCACACATTGCTAGGAATTAGAGACATGTGTTCAACTTCCTAACGACCGAATCTCCCGAAGAAGAGGCTACGTTGGATTAAGTATGCCACTATGTCGCGGAAGAAAATGGAACAAATGTGAAAACGAAGTAATGGAACTAGTTCACATTAGGAAAGTAACGGTGTAAATTCAGTGAAGCTTCAACGACATTTGAACCACGTTGCTAAGTAATAGAGAAAATTGAGTGAAGTAGCACCTTGAAAAATTGAGATGCACAGTGTATTAATGCTTATAAAACTCCCAGCTGTTTACATTCTGTAACAATTGCCTGCGCATAATAAGAAATAAAACGTATGACACACATTTGTAAACAATGCGAAAGCTCGAGCGGTAAAATATGTTAAGATCTTGATGATAGTTTCTCGGGCTAACAGCCAGGTCAGATTAGGGTAACTACCCAAGCTTTCAGCGACTAACTCTGCCGCCATCCTCAGGGGAACTGAATCTGGGCTACTGGTGTTGTGATATTTATACCTGACGCGCGGCCGATAAGGACCGCCTACTTTTTTCCCATTGGCCGAGCTCCGGCCGATGGAGAAACGTGCGGAACCAATCAGGTGATTGCCGATGCTTCTTTGTACTGTGGAGGAGAGATATGCTGAATGACTGATGTCCATGCTTTGCTGATTTGAAGGCCTTCTTCCCTGTTGAAGTTGTTTTTATTCGCTTTAATGTATAGGGCTTCTTTCACCACTCTATCGTAGTACCTAGACGACTTTTCAAGTATTTTTGTAGAGTCGAATTTGATTTTATGATTTGTATTATATCTGTGCTCAGCCACTGCAGATTTTTCTGGGTATCCTAGTCTAATACAACGTTGATGTTCTTTGATGCGATCTTCTACTGTTCTACCTGTTTGTCCTATGTAAACTTTGCCGCAACTGCATGGGATTTCATAAATGCCTGGTGCACGAAGACCTAAATTATCTTTAGCAGAACCTAAATACTGTTTTATTTTGGTTGGGGGTTTGAATACAGTTTTTATTTGATATTTCATGAGCAATCTACCAATTTTCCCCGACAGGGCGCCACAATAAGGGATGACTGCTAAGCCTGCGTGTTCTTTCTTTGTGTTGGGTTCACGGTTGCGTTTGGAGTACATTTTCTTAAAAGTTCTGTTTATTTCCTGGTTAGTGTATTGGTTCTGCCTGAAAACTGTACGCAGGTGTTTTATTTCTTGAGGTAGATTTTCGAGATCAGAGATAGCAATCGCTCGATGTATGAGTGTTGAGAGGACTGTCTGCTTTTGTGCCGGGTGATGACAGCTGGTGCTATTAAGGTAAAGATCAGTGTGGGTTGGTTTCCTATACACCTTATGACCCAGGTGAGCATCGTTTTTTCTATAAATAAGTAAATCCAAGAAAGGTAAGCCGTCCGGGTGTTCAATTTCCATGGTAAACTTAATGTTGGGATGGATGCTGTTGAGAAATTCGTGGAAAGCTGTCAGGGCATCTTTTCCGTGTGGCCATACCACAAAAGTATCGTCTACATAACGGAAGAAATGAGTAGGAACTAGGGGTGCAGTCTTGAGTGCCACATGTTCAAATTCCTGCATGTAGAAATTGGCTATAGCCGGCTATAGCCAATTTCTACATGCAGGAATTTGAACATGTGGCACTCAAGACTGCACCCCTAGTTCCTACTCATTTCTTCCGTTATGTAGACGATACTTTTGTGGTATGGCCACACGGAAAAGATGCCCTGACAGCTTTCCACGAATTTCTCAACAGCATCCATCCCAACATTAAGTTTACCATGGAAATTGAACACCCGGACGGCTTACCTTTCTTGGATTTACTTATTTATAGAAAAAACGATGCTCACCTGGGTCATAAGGTGTATAGGAAACCAACCCACACTGATCTTTACCTTAATAGCACCAGCTGTCATCACCCGGCACAAAAGCAGACAGTCCTCTCAACACTCATACATCGAGCGATTGCTATCTCTGATCTCGAAAATCTACCTCAAGAAATAAAACACCTGCGTACAGTTTTCAGGCAGAACCAATACACTAACCAGGAAATAAACAGAACTTTTAAGAAAATGTACTCCAAACGCAACCGTGAACCCAACACAAAGAAAGAACACGCAGGCTTAGCAGTCATCCCTTATTGTGGCGCCCTGTCGGGGAAAATTGGTAGATTGCTCATGAAATATCAAATAAAAACTGTATTCAAACCCCCAACCAAAATAAAACAGTATTTAGGTTCTGCTAAAGATAATTTAGGTCTTCGTGCACCAGGCATTTATGAAATCCCATGCAGTTGCGGCAAAGTTTACATAGGACAAACAGGTAGAACAGTAGAAGATCGCATCAAAGAACATCAACGTTGTATTAGACTAGGATACCCAGAAAAATCTGCAGTGGCTGAGCACAGATATAATACAAATCATAAAATCAAATTCGACTCTACAAAAATACTTGAAAAGTCGTCTAGGTACTACGATAGAGTGGTGAAAGAAGCCCTATACATTAAAGCGAATAAAAACAACTTCAACAGGGAAGAAGGCCTTCAAATCAGCAAAGCATGGACATCAGTCATTCAGCATATCTCTCCTCCACAGTACAAAGAAGCATCGGCAATCACCTGATTGGTTCCGCACGTTTCTCCATCGGCCGGAGCTCGGCCAATGGGAAAAAAGTAGGCGGTCCTTATCGGCCGCGCGTCAGGTATAAATATCACAACACCAGTAGCCCAGATTCAGTTCCCCTGAGGATGGCGGCAGAGTTAGTCGCTGAAAGCTTGGGTAGTTACCCTAATCTGACCTGGCTGTTAGCCCGAGAAACTATCATCAATAATCAACGCCGGGAAAGCTTCAAGTCATTAATGTTAAGATCTTGAAAATAGTTTTGCAAGTAAACCACCTAAGGCAAATATTTACTTTATATAAAAATGATAGCGATATTTCAAATAAAAGAGGGGCATTCACTTGTAATACGAGTTCATGCTTCAAGATATGTAATAATTTATAGAGAAATTCATCTGCATGCAGCTATAACAGGTTTTATGTGTTCCGATCACATTCTTTGTACACACTTTCGTTTATTTATATATATTCTACCAACTATACTTATGAAAGCTTATCTTTCCATATACTTTATGATAGTTGCTACTAACGTTATAAAATAATTTAATTGCCATTACTCGTGGCTGTAAGGGGGATGTGTGACAACGTTAAAAACGACTAAAGTATTGACAAATTCAAACCAAAAGCAGCTAATATCTCGAAAATGGCGAAACCACAACAATTTATTGAAAATAATTTGTTTGCTTTAAACATATTTTTATGTGATATAAGTTTTTGTCTACTGTTAAAGTAACTAGTTATTAAATTATAAAGAACTCCTTTCGGATGAAGAGGCCTTTCCAGAAAGTTCTAAATATACATTCAGTTTGTAATCTGTCTTATATATACTGTTGCCGAGGCATTGTTGTGCGGCGGGCCGCGGCTGATACGTGGGCGCGGAGCTTGATGCTTGCCGAGAGAGAGGGGGGGGGACAGAGAGAGAGAGAGAGAAGGAGACAGAGATAGCCTGGAATTTCCCGCTGCATCGTGGTTGTTATCGAACGATCCACTGAATTTTAGAACAGTGGCTGGAGGTGTAAACGCCGGCAAATTGTCAGTAGTCAGTCAGTTTTTTTACAACAAATTTAAAAATAAGAACACCAGGGTTCAACGTTTTGCATCCATTCCTTCAACCTGAGGTACAAATAATTTGTTACCTTGGAAAAAAAACCGTCAATCTAAACCCAACAACCCATCCTACAAAATCCCTAAAAGAAAAGACTTACCTGCGGTAAAACCCTTAACGGGTGGGCACGCAGCAAGAACCTTCTGGCTTTATATAGCCAGCCAGCACCTCGGTCGGTCGGTAGTCAGTCAGTTGCTAGTTGGGTCGAGTTAATTGTGTGTGTGCTACTGTGTAGTAATTGTCAGTGTACCGCAGTAATTTCTTTCGTTTCTTTACGTGTAGTGAAGCAACGAGAGACTTTGAAGACTGCGTTTGTGTATGTTACGTCATTCTTCCGCTGTCAGGGTTGTACAAAGCGTGTTTTAATTGTAATAAAGAGCATTTTAAATTTCTGCAAACTAGACTTTTAATTCTACAAACCCACAAAGTCACAATATATAGCATTTGAATAAAATATGTTAGATCAATTTTTGAAAAATAAACTGAAAATATATCGGGAAAAGACTTCCAATAAAGGGTATTTTAGGTTCGTAGAATTTTATTAAAATGTTTCCTGTTGTATCTTTGCAAGATATTGAGTTTAAATACACATTTTGATATTTACCCGTGCTTTCGTTTCTGAGCTTGACAGAAATATACATATACACA
The DNA here is from genome assembly GCA_030765055.1 of Mantis religiosa. Classification (NCBI taxonomy): domain Eukaryota; kingdom Metazoa; phylum Arthropoda; class Insecta; order Mantodea; family Mantidae; genus Mantis; species Mantis religiosa. The sequence continues at coordinate 40,224,568 of CM060955.1, forward strand.
TACGCATTTTTTTTTCAAAAATGTCTTTTTTCGGATAAGGAAACCTAAAAATGTTATATCTACATGCATTTGATATAGAAGGTAAAAATGCAACGTATCACAGTCGTCTGTAGCGTAGGTGTAGCTTGTCTGCCTCATGTTCAAGAGGTCCCATGTTCGAATCTCGGTTAGGGTGAGTTATGTTGATATACTTATCCTGAAAGATGAATATCATTTAATTCTAAATTATATGGACCCTGGGCTCATTCAAACATTATTTTATTCATCGTCCATATGATTTAACTTCGAAGGACATTTTTTTTTAAAAAAGAACTCTAGTTTTTCTATTCATTATTATTGTCACGGTAACAGGCATTAACGTTTCGGTGCAAATAGACAACAGGCGGCGGATAGTGTTTCACGGTAATAAAGAGCTTGCATAAGCAGTTAACGATAACGCGGCTAGTGTTCACAAAGAGCCGGCAAAACAAATATAAAATTGCCGGCACAGTTAGAATTTCACGTTTGGAAGGTTCTAGTGATATCTCGATTGACAGAGAATAGTTGTTTTTCTTATTTGCTCCAGAAGTCTGTCAAATTATGAATGAGATATATAAGCGATTGTGAGACGCCAGCGGACAGTTGTGAAACAAGAGTGAGTCGTGAGTTGAAAAACAGTCGCGGGAGAGGTAAGTAGAGAACAGCTGAGTGTGTTGTAAACTGAACACTGTTTGTTATTGTCATCGAGCTTGGAAGACTGTTGTATATGTGATGTAATGTTTTTACGTGAGAATTGAACAGTGTATTACTACGGAAATAAAAAATATTAATAATTTCGGCTAATAGGACTTTTAATTCTACGAACCCACAGTCACATTATTGACTAAAAGAAACAGCCAGCGCTGCGCAGAGTTCGGTTGATTTGCTTAGTCATCCATTTTCTATTTGCACTTCAATGAATTAAAGCGGGTACGTTTATCCTTTGGCATTCATTCTTTTAATTTGATTACCTCATTTTCATTGTACTACATTTCCCATTGGTACTATAAAAGACTCCAATCGCCTTCCATACAATAGTTTTAACCGCAGTCTAATTATGTAGGGATGCTTTTTTTTCAATTACCAACCCTTAAATAATGAAGAAGCCCATGCCAACCTACAATCCTCAAAATTACCCCTGTCGAATATTTTCCCATCCTCTCCCTGGAGAGTTATCTTTCGTTACTTCAACCCTAAAGACAAGTAGAGAATGTCATGATGTAGTATGCTGGTTAAACAAAGCACGGGTATTTTCATCTCTTACGCTGGTGCTAAGTTGAGGTTCGTACGCGTTGCTCTTCTGACAGCCCTGTTAGGTGTCATAGCTGCACAAACAACGGCACAAACAACGGGTAGCACAGGCCTGAAGGGTTGTTATTGGACTGTGAGTGTACTTATACAGGTGTCTGTGAGATGAGAGCAGATATTTCATGTGATGCTACCGAACGTACTACGCACATCAGCTTTACCACTTGGCCAAGGTAGAAGCAGTATCACATATTAGTATTTGCTGGAAGTTAAACTCTGAGTTAAAAAATAATATATGACGAGTGACAATGCCTTTCTCTACCAAATATAACTTATTTTTATACTTATATTTTAAAAACTGAAGGGCTCAGTAGTAAACAATGGTAAGGGACACGTAGCATATTTAGAGAAACAAAGAGTTGATAGATAATATCAGTATGAAAAATTCAATGCCATGGCCGGGATTTGAACCACGGATCTCCTGGTTTCCGTCCAGTCGCTCTTAACCTGAGCTACCATGGCCAACGTGCCGTCCTGACATTAAATTCTCCATTTGACTCATATATTTCCCCGGTAAACCACTAGGGGCTCTCGTATTCGAGATACACAGTTTGTGGCGACTTACTATCGTAAGTACTTGAGTCCCAGGCTTCATCATTTAACTCTTATTATTTTAGTTAATTGATGGAAAGTAATCTTAGCCTATAAACGGCTAGTGTGGAGAAATGATTCAGCATTTAAATAAATTTTTCTCATCGAAAAAGTAACGAAAAAGTTTTTATGAAGATTTATTTTATTTAGAGTAAAGGGAATTTTCTGAACTTATATTAATCTATATGGTTGTTCACATGTACTGACTGCACCAACTCACTTCTTTCAGCTTATGATTTTCAAAATCTATGCTGTGTTTAACTTTTAATGTCTCTTGACATGTATCTTAATGCTTCCGTTTTCTTTTACATTATTGCTTAACCTATAAATATTTTGTTGCTGCATTTTTATGTATTATTTAACTGCAAAATGTCACTAAAAGAATAGCCTAAGCGATAATAAACAAACCAATTAAAAAAGAAAGGCAATATTTGACCGCGTTGTTAGTTCGATTTCAGAGATATCAACGAATATTACACAAATGCGATAAATAAACAAAACAATTAATAAAAGAAGAAAGGCAAAATTTGACTGCGTTATTGGTCGGAGATCGATTTCAGAGATCACAGAATATTACACAAACTCGATATTCCTTTGTTACTCTGGGTAGCCATAAATACGTAATTAGTTTACCTGGTAATGTTTTGACTATCTTTAACATTATCTTCTATAAATATTCTGTTGTTTTGGTTAGCTGTAGTAGGTGTCACATAAAATTAAGTTATTAATTGTGTAAAATGAAATAAATTTCGAATTACAAGCATTACCATGACTTTTGCCATGTTGCAATGGTTTAGAAGCCTTTAAGAAGCATACATAAACACATCCATATATATTGACTTACTTACCTCACATAACCGCCATAACAAAGTCGTAGAACAAAAGACTGCGACAAAAGTGCAGCAAATTCAAACTAAATAATTTCGAATTGCCTACTTAGCAAATCAGCTGCAACCAGCGTCTGGAGCCAGCATCCAACAGCTCCATCCTTCTACGTGTGTCTGCAGTAGGTCATGAATTTAACACATTTAACATTAATGGGATAGGGCATTTAACCTATTTTCTTAAGTGCTTTACCTGCCTCTTTGAAAAAAAAAAAACTGTGCAGGTTTCTTCTCTACTTTAGTACAATTTTGTCTTGTGAAAGTAGAATCAATGCATCTTGTTGTTAACTTGGTTCGTTACACATTCTCTCTCCAGCAATCGTGTTTAAGAAACAAACTGCAAATGGATGTAAAAGCCTGCTAAAATGTTAACTGCGATATATCTTTACCACTAACGATGTATCTCTGCTTTGTCTCAGATCTCTTCCATTGCTGCAGCACATTTCTCAGGTCGCATTTTCTTCTTACTGTGCACTGCATTGCATCTGACAGTAAACCACCATAAGCAAGAAAAGTTGGTAAGTAATACAGCATGTGTCAAAAACAGCTCACAGTTTCCGGAAGAAAATAAAACCATATCAGAAGGAGAAAATGTATGTTTTGTATTACAATATATTACCTCGTTCCTCTTATGTCTACATAAAGTAAAAAAAGTTTCGTATTCCAAGCAAAACTTCGATATCAATGTTTGACACTTCCTGAGCTTTAAAAATCTAAAAACATCGATAGGTATGTGTGTGCATGATTGGGTGATATTTAAGTTCAGCTTTTCTTCCAAATATAAAGAATATTTTTAAAGAAATTTCCTCAATACAAACTGCCCATTATATGGAAAGTATTTTATTTGTCAAAATCACCTTGCAGCTCTTGGAATTATGTACATATTATAACCATTTACTATACACTACTTTGTGGAGATTTAAGTTGTATGTTGTTACTCACACAGACTGACGATCAGAACTGAAAGAACGTTTCTGTCCGTCCGTTGCTGCTGGCAGGCTGAATGATTCTGCTGCGTGCCCACCCTCAATAGGGTTTAACGGCAGATAGGAATTAGGATAGGTTCTTAAGGTAACTTTGTTTGGGTTTAGATAGGAGGTGCTAAGAGGAAGCAAGTTGCCCCTCAATGCGCAGTGCCCGCTACACCTTGGTGTGAATAAGTACTAATTTCGTCGGCTGAAAATTTAGAGGTAAATTCACTCTTCGTGGATTTATGTGGAGCTCAGACTTTTCTGCTGTTTGGACTAATTCCAGTTATTGCTCCGTTGTTACCTCGGATGTCCACATGCCATGCAAAGTACAGATGTATTTTTTTTATCTTGAAAAGTGCAGAGCGATGCGCAGTGGTATCTGGACGAATCCACCTCAGAACGGTTGCAACTGGAGGGGAGGGCAGATCAGTTGCGTATCAGCTGCGAGCAAGTAAACATGTGCAGAGCTACTCGGTAATACTAAAGCTTGTTTCAAAATTAGCTTGTCTCCTGGTTCCAAGAAAGGATTTATAAATGACGCCTCCTATAAGCACATTAGGAAATAAAGTGCTGCATTTAAAAACACGAGAAGTAATAACCAATATCCATAGATTTATAAAAAAGGAACAATGGTCTGGGTCAGCTATAAAAATCTGGGAAAGGGTATCTGAGGCAACAGTTGCGTCTGAAAGCAGTTTAGGAGAGCTATTAAGGAAAGAAAAGCCATTGGTGCTAGTGCAACAACGTCCTTCTCTATGTCCAGTAAACAGAGATTAAGAAGATGCACAAAATCTAATTTGGATGTTTTAATTCAGAAGTAGTTAGGCGAACTATGAATAATTTTTAAAGCACAGAAAAACAAAGGCCAACTTTGAAGAAAGTGCTTATGAAGCTTAAAAATTCTACTGACTTTCAAGGCAAGTCTGAACATTAAGAAGAGTTCTTTTGAAGTTAGGATTATTTGAAAAAAAAAACCTAAGCGTGACAGAGAAATTTTAATCTAATATCGCACCATACGTGCAAAAAGCCTTAAGTATTTACGAAATATTCGGAGATATCGAAGTGAAGTTTATATAGTTTACATGGATGTATATAAATACAGCATATACTGGACTATATGCCTGGAGTGAAATACGTTACAGGGACTGCGCAGTGATATTGAAAGGCCGACAGTTGTTTATCATGCCTGCTGGAGGAGAACAGGGTTTTGTTCCAAATGCCTATGTACTATTTAAGATCCAACAAAAGCATGGAGATTACTACCATAGTGAGAATTACAACTTAGTTTATAAGAGCTGCAAAACTGGCTTCGAGAGTGAAATTTGTTTTTAGACACCTTATGCACCGCCCTCCCCTCTCGTAATCTTACTCGTGTGACGCATTGAGGCGATAGGTGCACTATCCCCACAACAGTTGCTACTCATCCCTACCGCGCAGGATTCCTGTCAAGATAAAATAATACATCTGTACTCGATGTCACCTAAAGCGGCGTCTTCTGGAATCATACTCCCCTATACCGCTCGCAAAACTTAAAGGCATGTGAAAGCTGGCCAATGCTCACGTGGGGCGCTGTTGCCAAGCGTAGTGCGTGTAGCACAGAGGTTCTGTACATAAGATCACTTTTACCCGCCTGCAAAGGTTCTGCCTATCTTTCCCGTAAAACATTAAAATCTTAACTTGACACACGTCAGAGTAATGGAACAGCAAGTATAGTTTCTAATCCAGTAACTCGCTTTCCAGCTTTGTGGGTCTTTCCCGGAGATTGAAATACAGGGACGCTCCATTTTTCTAAGAATGAAGCTGCTTCACTACAAATTCGTGACACTGTGTGTACACTACTTACACCACAAGCTTCCACATTTAATTGCTGGGTTTTTGAAAAATGTACAATTGCCCTATATTCTGGATCGGAGAGCTCTCGTAAAAGCTTGTTCACATTAATAATAAGTTTTCTGCCCTGAGAATGAATCATTTCACGTTTGTTGATCGGAAATTCACTTGTCCCAGATTAGAGGGACATATTCACGCACTCGGATCACAAACGCTGGAAAAAAATATCCATATCTGTGTATTAATAATTTAATTAACATTAACAATATTTCAGCAAAATATTAGCAATGCTTCAACACAGGACTTAACCATGCCATTCACTTTTACATAATAACAAACGTATACTATGAAAACGAACAAATGTGCAGATAAGTGTTATGTTATAAGGACATGGTTGAGGTGCAAAGGATTATAAAAGAAAGTAATAAAGAGCCTTAAAAATAAAAAATCTTGAGGGTTTGATCAGCTTTCCAGTCTTATAAGAAAGAAATGTGGTGTGCATATTAGCAAACCTATAACTTATTTAATAAATCTTTCATTTAATACAGGAATAACTGTCTTTCAAACTGCGTGACTTGTGTTTTCATAGTAGGTGCATTATTTATTTATACTTGAGATATTGTGAGGAAAGAATGATGTTGATTTTCAGGCTTACCTGTGTTGAATGGCTGGATGTTGGGTAACCATAACCATGTGAAGATAAAACGTGCATCGCTCGCGTTCTAAGTATCGGAGAGACGGGATTTTTGTACGGTCATAGTCAGAAAATAGAATTCCTTCTTATTATAAGATTGGCCTCTCTCATTTTCAAAAATTTATCCGAGCGTAATGAATTAATATAATGTTCTCAGTTCAGGCGCGTGAGATGCATGTACCACATTCGGCAGCACTGGTAGCAGGGGCAAGCTCAGAATTGGCTGAGGTCTGCAGTATGGCCCGCCTCCATATGTATTTAACTGGTCGAAGATTATCATCAGGTTGCTTTGATGCTGTGATAAATTTGTGTACAATTAAGCAGCCCGGCGCCAAATTTCATCTTCCACATATGGAAGAGATGAGGTTTCATGGAGTAGCCCCGTAGGGAACTATAATGCACGAGATTTAACTTGGCACTTTCTGCACTATCCTTGTCTAGCACGAGTGCTGGGTTTCTTTCCTTGAACTGGCCAGTCCCTTTCAAAAGCCTATTGTATTCCCTAATTAACTGCTCTGGTATGAGGATATGCACAAGCAGGCATTAGTGGTGTTGCAAGTCAAGTATCGGTAGTTAACGTGTTGGAAATTTGAAAAATGTTTTTAGAATTTGAGAATTTTGTGATTACTTTAAACAGTGCTGGGAATAATGCTAGTGTCTGTGTTAGATATAGGAGGCGTGGGAAGAAAGGAAAAGGTGGCTGGGAAATTTTGATCAGTGTCCATAAATTTTTTACAGGAGAATGTGAGGTCCTAAAATGCAGAAAGCCGACTATATCTGTGTCGAACATTATAAAATTTAGATTTGTAAATAATTCACGTGCAGGAAAATTTATGACAGAACGGCCACGCTATAATATGACCACCTCCGTATCATTATTCCTTAATGCCATAGAAGTAGGTTTAATAGATGAAATTAGTGATAGCTTCATAATTAATTTAGAAGATGATTCAGATTGTGAACATGAGGAGCATTTTCAAATATCTGACAATGATGAAGGAAAACAGCGACCAAATTTGGAGGATGAAGAAGGATCACCGCCACTGATATGTCTCCTCTGTCTGGCAGGCCATAAAAGAGGGGTGGGTTAGAAAAAGATCGCGAGTACGTATTTCTTTCTATTTCTAAAACTTAGGGGCCAAGTTAAATCTTGTGCTCTATAGCAGCCTACAGAATAGATGGGCCTGTGTCCTTTATTCTGTGCCCGTTGAAGCCACAGGCCAGTTGTCTGCAGCCATGCCCCAGATTTCCAGGTATACAGCATGAGGGGGCCTAAACCGATCGGAAGGTGTGCAACTTTAGGCAAAAAGGCATCCATAACTCTTTTCCATACTCTGTATGGAAGACGCAAACTTTCCAGAAGTTTTCTTTGACTATCTTATAAAAATAAAATCATTTATGTATTTTTCTCCGGTCAAGTTCGGCTACTTTATAAATTCCATGTTATCCCTGTTTCTACCATTATTTATCTTATTCGTGCCAGTTATTATTTACCCTATACATTTCAGGCACTCATTTTACCTTGACCCTCGTGATGAGGTTTTCTCAGATATCCTGTTTAGTCCGGTTGCTAATTCCTTTCTCTGTCAGCAGCTTTCTGTTTATACTACTTTATTGTTTATAATACTCAGTTCTACAGGCATTTATATTGCTATTCCTATATGAATTATTTACATGCTTATATATTATCCCTGTTTTCATTCTCTGTTCATACAGAGTTTTATGTTTTTATTTCTCACTTTGGCATCTTTCTGGACGGAAACCAGAAGATCCGTGGTTCAAATCCCGGCTATGGGATTGAATTTTTTCAGTCTGACTCTACGTTTCCACAATTTAGCCTACACACGGCCAGTGTGAAAGAACAATTAATTTCCATTATTCTTTCTTCATCTAACGTTTATCTTTTCTATGATATCCTAATATTTAATGTAACATTTTAATGTTACATTAAAAAGATCTCTCGACGTCACATGACGTTATACTGGAACATATGAAAAGCATCAGTTCTTCTTTAGTGAATTCACCTTCGAGAAACGTTTGTAAGATAACTGTGAGCCAAATGTGACGTTATAGAACATCCTTCTCTTACTTCCGACTAAGAGAGAATGAAATAAGCGAGAGAAATAGTGCAGGTAAAACAAGGAAAGAGTAATGTTATTAGAAAGATAAAAGCCAGTGAAGCATAATAAATGCTGGCGTAATGTGTACAATATAATAGGCTCAATTTCCATTTCTCTTCCCTCCACACCCCTTGCCACTGAATCCCAGGAACAGCGTCTGTAATTTTATTTCGCACTAGCTAGATATCCTGAAGACTGCAGCAGGACTATTATTTGTTTCTACATATAACAGCTGTTCAAAATTTAAAATACGAGGGCTGTTCAATAAAGAATGGTCATAAATTTTTACGGTCATAATTTTTCGCAGTAAAATTCAATCTTATTATATTCTGTCAACTTCTGTGAAACAAACACGCCGTAGTAGTTTCATTGTTGGTACTCCTGATTCCTGCCTGAACCAGACAAGTTCAGACATGTTCAGTATCCCCTACCGCTGCAATGGAGGTAACACGCAAGTAACAATTTGCGGCTTTGAAATTCTGCTTTCGTCTCAACAAATGTTCACTTAAGGCCTATACAATGTTACAGGAGGCCTATGGACAGTCTCTTCTTCCCTATAGCACAGCTGAAGGTGGTTTAAAATCTTTAAAGAGGGGAGACAATCAATTTCAAAGTTGGACCCGGTGCCCCAAATACATCTGAACCTATTACGACTTGTTTGTGATAACCTTTATCAAGGCATTCTATCTATCTTAATTCCATTATTTTTGTAACTGGTGATTATTTATTAACTTTATTTATTGCACTTTAGAATTTCAAATAATATGCTCTGAGCCAGTGAACCATTCATTGTTGACAATCTGCACGAGAACGTTTTTAGGTAAGCCTGCATTCCTTTCCTAACGTCAGCAGATGTATTATGGCAGCAAGGCGCACAAAGTGCATGGTAAATGGCAACTACAGAAAACTATTAGTTTGCTGCTGGGAAATCGATAATTCTAGTTTAAAACCATTGCTTTGTTCATTAACGTAATGACTTTATTGCTTTTTATCTCTTACGTGGGCGAAAACATAACATTGGTCTAAAAGCTCTAGATTTATTTTATTTCACAATAGTTGCAAAGTAACTTGGGAGTGAAAACCGTATTCAAGAGAGAATTATTTAAAAACTGATAATAGGATTCACCATAAAAATACACAGTAACTGAAGTGTAAGTTTACTGAAGTGTCATTTACGGTTTACATTCCATTAAGAGAATAGACTCTACATATTTATTGTATAAACTGATAGTCTACTGAGTTCAGCCTTCAGTTGAAGCCTTGGCCTGTAGCGCAGTGCATGCGATGGATTCCTGCTACAGAGATAATTATTGTGTTCGTATTCACTGTGAATTTCGACTGGAAGTACGGTTCGCCTGTTTGAATATAGCTTTGTATGCGAAACAAGCGATCATTGTCACTACTAAATGAGAACTCTTGATTGTTGCATTCAATTCAGGTGTGTAAGAGGCTTTTGTGCGAACAACATGAAAGGAGGAGATGAACAATAAACAAGTATAAATAATAGCATTAGCAGATACAGCAGCATAGCCAGGGTTATAAAGCGGACGCCCAATCCTGAGTAATGACCTTAATAGCCTTTGAGTGTATAGTCCGTGAGGAGATGAAAACTATTACTACCCCATTTAGAAGTTATTATACCAAGTGAGGCATGTGAAACTATCAGCATTTTGATTATCACCGAAACGAATTTCACCTGAACCAAATTCAGCATTAGGCAGAGAATGAAAACTGGTTTTGAGCTTCTGGAAGTTGCCCATAATCAAATCATCATTAGGGTGTTGAAGTAAAGAAGTCTTAACTTACCGACAATGTACTTAGATCTGAAAAGAGAGGGAATAAGCCACACAAGTAGTCACGTATTCCAGGATGTATAAAAAGTCAGTTACTACAAACATAGATTGCATAATAAAGTTACAGTACCTATATTTTTCATTTTCTTGTAAAAATATGCTGTAGAATCGTCCTGGAATTCATCACGAAATGGAAGCACATTTCTCGTATTTTTCTCACCCAGATAGTACTGTGACGGTCATAAAAATGCATCTCCATCTTTCTCTGTCATTGGAGCCTTATGCATCATCATCGAAATTCATAATAGTATATTATGCAAAGAGATTATGATGGTAATTAAAACGCGAGAGCCGTGTAGCACCACGTTGCCTATATATAAATGGCGCTGTGAGTACAGAATCTGAGGTTCAGTCAGCTGTAGCACACTCGATGTCAACAATGTAGCTGCCACGTACCTAGTGGAACTGTTAAATTTACAATGTGACGATTTATTGAAGTACACACAAGAAAGAGTTGACTGATGTTTACAAGAATGTCCCCCACATCAGATTTCCGAAGTTGTATTCACTTGCCGCATGGACATTGTGTATGTTTGGCTCGACATATGTGTGCGAACAATTTTTTTTTCTGTTATGAAATTAGCTAAGTCCAAACCCTAAAGCACCATATCGTATCACAATCGGTCGCGCCGTGGCTCATTGGTTAGACCGCTTGGCTCTCACCAAGGCGGCCCGGGTTTGATCCCAGGCGACCGCAAAGTGAGATTGGAGGTGGACAACGCGGCGCTGGGGCGGGTTTTCTCCGGGATATCCGGTTTCCCCCGCCATCTCATTCCACTGGTGTTCCATCTTCATCACATGTATCATCAGTGTCACCGCCTGCGATGCCGTATGTAGTAAAAGCGGGCGTTAAACACTACACATTTCATTTATCGTATCACAATGTAACATGCAGCCTTCGATTACAAATTTTCTAGACATTACGTCCTGACATTGATAATCTAGTTTGCTACAGAAAACCGAAACAGAAAATGTCGGAAAATATCCACGTAATTCTGTTGTGAGTGGGTCTCCTCTGATTTGGACAGAAAATTACTTTATGTTTTATTTTATTTACTTTATAACATGCCTGACCTTCAGATAAACTACGAGTTGAAGTTTTATATATTTTCTCATAGTACAGAACCAAAATGTAATTGTTTATAAACTGTGACTAATTGTGTAATTTAAGCAGTCAGCATTAATATTACAACACCCAATACCCGACACGTTTCCTATCTTCTTACGCTGTTGGAACCCCAACACATCAAACTCTTGGGCAGCAGAAATCAGCGCGATGACGTCACACGTTATCCTGCCTTTCCTTCGGGAGCATATTTGGCGGTCAGAACTGACGGAGCTGACGTCACACCACCACTACCTGTCTTCCCCTGTACGAGCGTTTTAATTATCATTATAATCAAGTTTCATACTACTTATGCTTGATCATGTATCTACATTAAAGGTTTCACTTCCAAGTATTCACTTCTGGTTTGAGAGATATCTTACAGTCGTTATTCCTTTACCTAAAGTGAGACGTCATACGTAGTACGCAGGTGTAAGATTACTGATTGCTTCCCCTATAAACGGCTGTTAACGTGTGACACAGTTTAACCTAAAAGAAAGTATGGACAAACTGAAACAAATTGAATTTATTGAAATATCATTTGCAATTAATGCTAATGATAATATGAACAGAAATGACTTAATTTCAAATATAGATTAATTTTTGTACAATTAGTGAAATTAATTTTCGGGAATGAGTTTTGTTGAATAGTTGAAGTTAAAGGTGAATTGATGTTTAGAGACAATTTTTCGAAATACACTAGGAATACATTTTCTGAGGAGGAATTTATACCTTTTGATATTCTCCAATCCATGAATTGTGAACTTTTATTGACTTTTGTGGCAACAAGTTATTGGTAACATTGAGTGCCTTTGTCGTAATTTATCGGAGTGTCAGTTCAATATCATTGTTACTAGTGTCAGACATTTTGAATTTTTGCTAAACTGGCGTTAGTACCGTTGTCGATCGAAACGAGAATAATCGATACTTGCGCTTTCACAATGTTACGTGGCCATTTCTGATTGTTCGAATACCAATATTTTAAAGAACAGGTATACTTTAATGAAGCCTATAAAAGTACTGCTACCAGCTGTATAAATAAGTTTGGCATGGTCGAGCATAAAGGAAATAAAAGTAGTTCTAGTATGGACAGTAGTTCATCAGAACATTAAAGGGAATAAAGCAGCAGATGAAGTAACACAGTTACAATATCATACTAAATATTAATACCCTCACCGACGACATATAGTCAGAAACATAAGAGACTATACAAGATCTTTGGCGTTGCCTACCGAAAGGCAACATGAAATATGTTTGAAAAAGTACAAAAATGAAGAACTTACTTCTCAAGAAGACAGAACAAATGTAGTATCTTTATGAGGTTAGGCTAGTTCTGAGTCACACACTCTTATCTTCTCGCCAAGAGTGAACTCCAATGAGACAAACCATCTAGAACATAATAGTAGCGTAGGGGGTACCATGCCTATCTTACACTCAAGAGGTCCCGAGTGAGAATCTCGCTTAGGGTGAGTTATCAGGTTAATATATTTCCCGGAGTTTTCCTTATTTTGAAAGATGAATGTCTATGGATCCTGGGAGGTAAATTAAAAGAAAAACATGTCTGAATATCTATCACATCCTTTCCGGCCCAAGAAGTGGAACTATAAATAAAAATGTGTGATATCATTGAAAAAATATGTTTAATGATCTAAAAACAACATTTTGAAATAAAAAAAATAATTGTTCCATTGTTGAACACTGGTTGTGGTTTCATTTTGAAACCACTGGACCGTAACACAAAGTCCATTGTTACAGCTTCTGATGAAACTCTGCAAAACAGTTCTTGGTTTTTGACAAAGTCCTACATTGCACGTTTTGCACATAGATCTTGTACGATGGGGTTCTTTGGCTGTACTGCAGACTGTACATCTACGAGATGGCCCTTGGTTTGAATATGTTGTTTCGGATGGCTGCCCTCCTCCGGTTAGAAGTTGATGATTTGGATTCAATTAGACCAGCAATTACTGAGAGTCTAAACTGCTTCAGTGTAACTGATGTTTGATCCAATACCTCTTTGTAGATGATAAAGGCATTTACAGTAGTAACATCAAGGAAATGCCAAAAACTTCTATGCCACCATTTCTTGCTTTTTCTGCCAATCTCGTAGATTGATTTTAGCATGTCGGCTTTATCTACAAATTCCATATTTGTATTGTAATCCTTTACAATTGCAGGATATGTAATTGCTACTTGAGATCCATCTTTGCATCTCCATGTTGTCGTAGATATTCATGCAATGTCCATTACTAATGGAACAGTAACTTATATTGTCCACTTTAGTTTCCAACATCACTTCTTCGTCGGATTGTGTGTCACCCTCTGAAACTTCCGATTCAGGATCGCTTGGAATTTCCGCAAGAATGTCCATTACCATTTTTGTGTTGAGTTTACTAGCTCTAAACACTCTGGATACAATTGCAGAACGTTTTTCTTCCATAATGAACTTCTATAAAGATAAATAACTGTGATAGGAAATTTTGTAAAACAAACCTGTGTATCCCAGTGGTTTCACACTGAAACCACCAATGTTTTTGCAAAAATATCTTCCGGATATTATAAATGTAATCTTACAAGACTTATAACATCACTAATAGGCTAAAGACAAATAATATATTACTTTGTTTTCGAAAAAAAAGTTATATTGAATACACCAAAACATGATAATAATAATAAAGCGCGCGTAAACTACACGGCATCAGATACACTGCCACACTAAAATACTACTGGTGCTATCCACGCTGCCTAGTTGTTACAACCAGTACTGCATTCATACGCTAGAGGATTCCAGCTAAAGGGACATGCTGCTGGTTTCAATCCGAAGTCAGTGGGCTGCTTGGCTAAGCGCTTTGAAAACATGGTTTCAGAGCGAAACCACTGGACCGGAAAGGGTTAATAGAAAAACATGTCTGAATATCTATCACATCCAGGAGCAAATAAATACCATAGGGCGAGTCGAATAAAAGTCAACCAATAAGGACCAATATCAAATAGGAGTTATATAATAAATAACCATTGGTAATCAGAATAACGCAGAGTTAAATTTAAACCTGTTCTAAAAACAGGCTGGCACCACAGCCTCTCACCCTGGTCCGGGTTCAATTCCAAAGAACAAGCGAGATTTGAGATGGCAAAGCGGCGTCTGGGACATTTTCTCTGAATCTCGATTTACCCCGACAAAATTCATTCAACCAATTGCTCCGTTACCATCTTTCACGAGTTCTCCGATCCCTCATTCCCCTTCGTTTCATTCCCTTTCATCTTTGAGCGTTACGGGGTGTGGCTGGGTGGTTACACGCGTGATACGTGCTGTGTAGGGATTCTTGTCTTCGACATAGATTCGGGATTCGCACCGGTCCACAGGAAATTTTATTAGTTACATGTTTAATGTTTTCACATGTGAACTATTTTTAGCATTAAAATAATTAATAAATAACTTGGAAACTACTGAACATATCCCAATGAAACTTTGTGCCCATGCTAATAATTTGCTATGTTACAAAGTGCATAAAGGTATGTACATAAAGAATTTGAAAATGACATATATGTATCTAAGAAATAAACTGCACGAAATATAGCTTCTATGTCTTGCATCTAGAAGATACCAGGTTCAAACTGCAATCGATCTCATTCTTATTATATTTCGAGGTTTATCTCATTTGCAAAATAAACACACAGTATGTCGCACTGTCTCGATTCAAAGACCCAAGCACTGATACAAAACAAAACATAAGATGTGTTATGTTTATGTACTCATTTACTTCTTTAATCATTTGCTTTGTCTACTATGCACTTATGGTAAGTAGAACATATATTGCATTTCATCCACAAATTTGATGGAGTTCATAAAAAATACATATTTTGAGATTAAACCAAAATGTCATTTTTAGAAAACATCCATGTATGTTTTCCCCCTTTCTGGGCTCGTGAATACTATAATTCAACAGCGAAAGTCAGGTAAGTACCGAAATTGGTATTTAAGTTCAGGATCGTCCAAAAATGCAACACAAGATGTTCAAGAAAATCTCCCCGCCCCAATCTTTACAGGAAATATTTTTATTTCCTTCAAAATGGCTCTGACTGTGCTGATAAAAATACAATATTTAAAATATTTGTTTGTTTTAGTGTTTAACACTCGCTTTTACTACATGCGGCACTGCAGACGTGGCACTGATGATGCATGAAATGGAGTACCAGTGGAATGAGATGGCGGAGGAAACGGGAACACCCGGAGGAAACCACCCATACACCGCTTTTTCCACTACAAGTCCCACATGCGGTCACATGGGATCGAACTCGGCCCACTTATTGACAGTCGAGTGGTCTAACCACTCGGCCACGGCGTGGCCTCAGAACTAGTTTCACTATATGTATCGTTGTAAGCTCGAACGAATCTAGTGCAACATTCAAAAACAGGTCGTTACCTGCAGGCCTTCAAATTCCATATTCTATCACGACTTCGAGATAAATCATCTGAATCGTAGCGGCACTGCAGAAACTGACAAAGGTTGAACAATTCAAACCATTAGCAACGAATATTTTGCGCACAGTTACATTTCACAGAGAAAAAAGGAATTTGATCATTGTTTAATATAGATTTTAACGAAAACTACATTTTCCTTGCAGCAACCTTTTTTCTATATCACCTGCCTTTATTGGGTAGACCAAGTATGACCATTTATTTAAAATTCGGTATCGAAATTTCGGTATAAATGCATGAATTAAGGTCCCATCAATAAAACCTTTCTAAGAAAAACCTCTCCGTACGCATGTGTGTGTCTATCTTTTCACACCATAGTTCAAAGAAGAAAACTCAGGAAAAATTAAGCTTCGTATTTCAGAATGAGTAAGTGTAGGTAGCCTTTCATGACCGCAGTCACATTACAAAAACAACTTATTTCCGGACTAAGAAGCCGTGGTGTCCTAGAAGTTTCCTATTCAGACGTTTCGTCCACGACTATGGTACACATCTTCAGTCCCTCCTTGGTGTAGGTTCAGCCCTTTGGAAGAGCCACGGTATTTATACTGAAACTGCTCTGCAGTTATTTATACTCGCCCAGAAGCCGCAAAACACCATAACATGATACCATATGTTTATTTTATAATGCTTATTCTAGCACGGATTTGTTATTAAATTACACACTTACAGTTTGGTACATGCTGTTACATTAGAGCTTTCTAGCCCTCTCTCTTTTTACCCCCTACATCTCTCATCACTTCTCTTCTCGTTCTATAGCTCAAATTGGTCTGCAGTGATTTGAAATGACCATTTGTTTCTTCTGGGACATAATAAAATTGTTGCAAAATATGCTTTTTAAATAAATGAGCAAGATATTATATATTTATTTACCTAAACAAAAAAATGAAGGTACCTTTTATTCAAACTAGCGCATTATACAGGTAAGTATCCACTATTTATCCAAAAATGAAATTCACCATTATATAAATTTCAAGATTATATATGTATTTCTTGTATAATTGTTAAATACACGCAACATTTAAGACATGTATTATTTTGTTTGTTTTGAAAATCTGTCACGTGTATGATTGAGGAATACTTGAAAACATATCAAAATTTAGAACGGTATTATGTAATGCTCACGTCCTGTGACGTGCCTCGTTTGCAACATTCTAAGGCCCTTAGTTCTGCTGACCCATGAGAACATAATACGAGTTTTCACATGAATTTAGCTTATGACATCAGTTTCCTGTTTACACGTCGACCCCGTACAGGTGGCCGGGTGCTGACTAAAGTAATCTGAGTCACATAGACGCCGAATTGCAGTTAGGATGTTTTGAGAAATATGATCTTCCTTAGTTTTGTTTGGGAGACGTCTACGTAGCTTCTTTGACGTAAGAATGCTGATTCGTCAATAAGTCGCCATATTGAAAGTAATAGTATTTAAAGACTGCGCAAGTTGGCAGTCGTGGGTCGCTATTCTAGGTCATTCTAGCTTGAGTCACTTCAGTTTTATTCTTCCAGGTGTCACGCTGATCGGCACGTCATGCCACCCTCCAGTGACGGTTATTCCACACATCGGATCCTTTATCCATACATGGCGGCTACACATCCTCACAGTCAAGTCAAGTCCGTATGTCTCTTTAATATAATAATGTAACTGTTGGCATTATTTCACCCCTAAGTCTCCTCAAGATTTAGGGAACGCTTTGTACTTAATATTAGAATATAGTAGATTGGCTAATTATAGAACTCTGTGTTGTCTCTACTTATCTCTAATCTAACTGCTATCTTGCTCTACCAACCACTTAGCTCTACCGTCTACTCCCCTATCCTTCCAGCTACACTCCTAGTTACGGAGTAGATTATTAACCTTTCGGTGAACGTACCTTTAAGTATACACAATTCTATTCATAATATTAGGCTGCAGTCTCCCGGGTTACAATTTAAAATTTGGTACTTGTAAAAATAGGTTAATTTATTACATATAATAAACAAAATATCACTAATTTATATTTCCACTTCTGAGTCTTTATGATTAACCTGATGAGAAAACATCAAATGAACATATTAGACCCTCTCAGTGCGTTAATTTACCTATCAGTAAATTGTGAACATTACAAATAAATGGTTCTTAAGCTTTAAATTTTAAATCTTTCAAAATAGTAATTTTAATACAGATAAAATAAAGAATAAAAATAAATAAAAGAAAAATAAATTCAAAATATATTTCGAAGTAGATTTTAAGAGATAACGAACCAAAAGAGAAAAATGCAGAAATATGGGAAGAGAAAGATATAGAGAACAGACTCCAGCTACTATGAGCAAATTATAGCTTTTTAATGTTGAAACTAACATATAATTAACAACAAAATATTTAGATATAAGTACATATCATTATTATCCCTAGACGTATTTGTCTTCGAAGATTAGATGTAATCTGTTTCAGCCACGTGACTTTTGCAACCATCTAAAAAGAAAGAGAAATTATCTTCTAATTAACACGTGTTCCTCTCAGTCAGCTACTGGAGGGCTTGCCACCTCGAGGATCAATCCCAGGTCAGTGATGTTTGCTTAGGATAAGTAGAGGCAGACTGAAAGATGCAATGCCATAGCCAGGATTTCAACCACGGATCTCCCGCTCTCCGTGCGGTTGCTCTAGCGGGAGCGGGAGATCCATGGTTCAAATCCCGGCTATGGCATGGAATTTTTCAGTCTGACTCTACTCATCAAAGAAGTGATTATTTCCATCAATTTACCTAAAATAAAAACAGTGGTTTAACTACGAAGCCTGGGACTTAGGTACTTACAGAATAGTAAGTCGCCACAAAAGGTGCGTGTCTCATAGCATATGAGAACCCCTAGTGGTCTACCGGGAAATATACGAGTCAGTTGGAGAATTTAATGTCATGTCAGCAGTTGGCCATAGTAGCTCAGTGGTTAGAGCAACCGCGCGGAGATTGAGAGATCCGTGGTTCAAATCTCGGCTATGGAATTGAATTTTTCAGTCTGAGTCTACCCATTCAAACCTTAGCCAACTCACGGCTAGTGTGGAAGAAGTGATTATTTCCATCAATGTTTTGTTAGGTAGACGACAAGAACTCCAGCAGCTGAGAGAAATATGTGACAAACATAATATTTGGTTCTCCCTACACATCCAACTTTCCCCGTAATTTACAAACATTTAATTCTCTAAAAACACATTTTCATGGTTTAAAACCTTCTCGTTTTTAATTTGGTTTTGTCTAGAGCTGCTTTTCAATCTTCTGAAACATTTCATTTCCGCTGTTGTATGTACAGATATGCATAATACCAATGTTTCTTCCGTGTTTTCCATGTTTCTGAATCTAAAGGTCCACTGCCTTCCAGAATTTCAACACAGCTTCTCTTCGAAACTTTATTTTTAATGTGTTTGTGTTCACTATTAGGTATTCACATAAACTGTAGAAATGAATTTGTTTTGTTATTTATCTCTTCAGGGTTATTTCTGTATTAAATTCTATCATTTCCCCCTTCATTTCATGTTCTTCTCTTCTTTCTTGTGCACTTATAGACTCGTATAACAGATGGAACGGATGCATGCGCAATGTAAAGAATATTCACCGTGGACACTAAAGAGTTGCCAGATCGATTGGCCACTTGTTCGTCCGCTCTGGCGACTCCAGCAGTGGGATAGGTCATCGAGGTTGGTAATAATAGGGACTTCCCTTCATCTCTGTGACCTATAGCCTCCCTTACTTCATCCCTTCCGCCAGGGAGTGTTAGCTACAATAGATCTGCATAGATCTCATTGCCCGACCCATATCATTGTCTTCCTTTGATCTTTTTAATTTCTATATTTTATTTATCAGGTCTTTATTATATGTCCCACGTGTTTTACTTCTTAACATTTGTGATACAAGTGTTAAAAGATATGACTCTATTTTGTGAAACGGGGTCGTAAGGCATTGTAGTAATCCTACGATCAAAATAACTTTTAGTATGCTAGCATATACTCATTTTTGGACATCCCTGAAATGTTTAAAGCGACAAGACTCAATGAAAAGATTATATGGTGCTTCCCGGGTATAGCAATTCCAATGTCACCCTTATGGCAAGTTTCAGAATTTCATCCTACTGTTACAGTAATGTATTTGTCACATTTTATCGACTATTCAAGTCATAAAGGAGGTGCCCAACTCAGTAGATTGGATGCTAGCATGTCTGTCTCACGTTCAAGAGGTCCCGAATTCGAATCTCGGTCAGGATGAGTCACATGCATAAGGCTTTTCCGGGGTTTTCCCTTATCCCGAAAGATGAATGTCGGGTAACTCTAAGCTCTATGGATCCTGGGCTCATTTGAGCATCATTTCATCCATTCCACTCATTGTCCAATGCTATTAGAAAAAATGGATAAAGGGATCATGAATCGGGTCAAAGAAAGTACAAGATTCCCAACATAAGGACATATTAAATTTTATTTTTTAATTTACGTCAGTAGTATAGAATTGAGAGAATCAGCACAGTGTAGATAAGATGTTGAACTCTCCTCTGTGTTAATATATGAGTGATGTAGAATGCTCATTGATTTAGAACTCTCCTATATGAAAATCGAGTTGTAAAAGAAGGGGAGTGTTGGCGTAGTGCCGTTCTCCCCTGTGCAGTGAGATGTTTTTGAGGGTTGGGATGATGATGATGATGATGATTGTGTGTGTGTGTGTGTGTGTGTGATGTGTAATGTGTGATGGGTGGGATGGGTAACGGGGGGGTTCCGGGGATGTTTGAATTAAATGTGAATTCTTTTCGATGTGTGTGTGTGCTTGAACTCTCATGTATGAATATCGAAGTCTAGGGTTCGATATTGTGATGGGGCGGGGTGGGTAACGGGGGTTCCGGGGATGTTTGAATTAAATGTATTGATAGTAATTCTTCGATGACTGTGCTTGAACTCTCATGTATGAATATCGAGTCTAGGGTTTGATATCTATTACGTTCAGTGCTTCGATGTCTGTGCTTGAACTCTCATGTATGAATATCGAGTGTAGGGTTTGATATCTATTACGTTTAGTGTATGATATATGATGTAGTATCGTTATTCTTTAGATAAAAGAATATCGAGAGAATGATTAGGTATGTTTACTGGGAGAGATTTATGAAAATAAATGTAATAAGACATTCTGGTAAGGGGTGTTCCCTATGCAGAATCTCTCCTTGAGCTATTGTATCCAAGAGCGATGTAAAGGTTAAGAAAAGGTTAAATTCCATTCCCACATCGAGGTACGAGAAAATATAAATCTATTCCACATTGATGAAGTATAAGAATGGAAATGTAAATCTATGTGAGAGGGTCGCATGACAAAGAAATGTCCCCTCTAAGCATGATAAAAGTGGTACATAGCAAATGCAAATAAAAATAAAAGCACTACCCATCTCTTTAAGAATGATAAAAAAATATTGAGAGAAAAGTATAAGAATGCAAATGTAAAGCTGTTTGAAAGGGGTTTCATGATAAAGGAACGCACCCTCTAAGCACGATAACTTAAAAAGAATATTCCCTCTAAGCATGATAAAAGTGGAACATAACATCGAAAATAAAATAAAAGCACTAACCATCTATTTAAAAATGATTAAGATAACGAGAGAAAAGTATCTCATCTTTAAGTATATATGAGTAATACAAAACTGATCAATCAATATGATAATATATATACGCAACTAGGGATCTATAGAGTAGATATCCTAACTATCCATGGTAAGATATCACCCTCCATATAAAAAATTGTCTAGAAAATCTCCCCTCAGTATTACGAATACTCCACTGAACGTCATCCCTTTTGGTATGTGGGTCAGAGAAAAAAAGAGTTAATCTCTCCAGACTGGTGACAGGGGTGGTCAAAACATTCTTATTGCTGTAGCGAAGTCTAACTTTGTCAAATAACGTTAGGAAAAAAAAGAATATATTTTAAAATTAAACGAATGAATCTATATATTTGTATGAATGATGAAACAATACTATGAATGTGTTAGTATACCAAATGTAAAAAAATCAAATGTTCAGAAAAATATATTTTGTACAAGTATGTGTGTGTAAAGAAATGTGTAATTATATCCCCCCTCCAAGATGTAGGGAACGAATCACAGTTAGTGTGCGCACGCAACATGGTGTTTGGGAAGGAGAGATACGGTTGGAGGGGGTGTAAAAATGATGAATCTATATAAAGTTTAAACTATGATAATAAAGTTACTAGTATTACCTTCGAACTTATAACGTAGTCACAACTACTTTAAACACATAGCGTAATATGTAGACAGTAACACCTCTCCCGGACGGAGGGGGGGGGCGGAGCATCTGTTAATAAATACCGCGGCACGGATGAGTGAGGAGGCAGTCGATTCTCTGGAAATATGAATCCTACAGGTAAGATAGAAAAGTTGTATATTGTAAGTCATTTTTTATCTCTGTTTACGAAGAATGTTGAAGTAATACTGATTCGTGTGTGCTTATATGTATGTTTCAGATCATGAGATGCTACAGCTAAATCAACTAGCTGAAGGTGGAACACATCTTCCCACAAAGAAACTACGTGAATTAGATCAGTCCGTTCAACACATCATTCGATCCGTCAAAACCGTGAAGACCAGATATGGTGAACGGGTCGTCGTCGAAACATCAGATTTCCAAGTCTTCCTCCCGGAGAGATTCAAACATATGACCGCAGCGCAGAAAGATCTACTAAATCGTGGTGACTGCATACTCCAATACCATGGCGAGGAAACACTAGAAAGTGGTTTCAAACGACATAAATTGTCTTTTTTAAGCAGCCCGTAATGTCGTCAAAAGGTGAGTACAATTATTGAATAAAATTTCATAAAAAAAAGTGATAATGTAGTTACTTGCATGTAAATGTGAAATCGTACATGTTGTATTAGAACTTAAAGTGTTAATTATCGCACGTCATGTAGTATTAGTAATTGAATGTAGTTACTTGCATGTACGTACATGTTGTATTAGAACTTAAAGTGTTAATTATCGCACGTCATGTAGTATTAGTAATTGAGAGTGAACGTTGTAGGGTTAATTTTCATGTGTAATAATTACGTACATGTGAATATCGTAGTTCAGTTACGTTATTTCACATGCATGTTAGTTACGTTTGTTTGTTACACGTAAAAGTAACGTTGTAGGTGAAAAAAGAACGTTAATTTATATGTGTAAAACGTACATGTGAATATCGTAGTTCAGTTACGGTATTTTACATCTATATGGTTTACGTTGTGTGTTTTTATCATTTATGTAAGGGAGAGAGCATTACGTAAAACAGTTACATACTATCTGAATATTGTAGTTACGTGATGATAGCAATAATTGTAAAATACATAATCATTATGTAACTATTTTCATATGTAAAAGTTACATGCATGTTACGTTCTACGTAAAGTATAGAGTTTACGTAAAATTGAGATTCATACATGTAAAAGTTATTAACATGTATGTTATTTCTGTTACCACCTTACATACATGTAAATCAATGTTCCCGTATGTAAAGTTAATCGAATGTTGTAATTGCTTTTTTCAGAAACGACGACAAGATGCTCCGATACTGCCACTGGACAACCCTCGATTCAGCAAGATGAAACCTGTTCGAACGTGACCCAGGCTGAACGATTACGATGTATTCACAGTGAGTCTGCTTTCAAAAAACGATTAACCACCTACGAAATTCACAACTGTGTTAATATACTTGACCCCGTTATATTCTTAGCAGAATGCAAACCTTTAATTTTGAATGAAATTGATAAGGGCTTAAACATGTATAAATCAGGTCTTAAGATAGGATCCTGTTTATCCTGTCAATATGTCATAATATCACAAGAGAGCGATAATATTCATACATTTAACTTTAACAGTAAACTTGAGGTGATATTGCAATCTACAGATAAATCTATATGGTATGAAGAGAAGATTGTACAACCTATACTAGATCATATGGATAATTTTGAATCGCGTACCAGTTCAAAAGCTTTATACAGTATTGAGAAATTAACAATATATGTGACACAATACGATTCATTGAATGCAGGGATGTATACTGAATTACCCGACTTTATAAAATCGAAGAGAGCTGTTATTAACATTCGTAATACTGATAAATATTGCTTTGCATACTGTCTGTTAGCATCCAAATACCCAGTAGAACGTAACAAGAATCGACCCACCTCCTATAAAAGATATGATTTTCGTAACGAATTTAACTTTGAGAATATAACATTCCCCGTATCATTGAAAGATGTAGAAAAATTCGAGAATCAAAATTCAAATATTTCAATAACGATATACGGTGTTGAAAATAAATCGATTATTCTCTTATATCAACCAAGAGAGATAAAACCACATCATGTTAATCTTTTAATGTATAAAAGACATTATTGTCTGATAACAGACTTGTCACGTTTGCTAGGAAAGCAGCTAACTAAACATAATGGGCGAAAATGGTTATGTAACAATTGTAACTTGTATTTCACATCAGAATCACGTTTAAATAGCCATAAAAAGAGGTGTATGATGAATCAAATTATCAGAATGCCCGAGGCTGGTAAAACTGATCTCGTTGAATTTAACGCATATTCGAAATGTCTAAAAGTTCCATTCGTGGTTTATGCAGACATAGAATGTATCTTACGTAAGGTAGATTCGTGTCAAGATGTATCGAGTAAAAGCTGGACACGTAGCATTCATAAACATGAAGCGTATGCAATTGCATTACATTTGGTCTGTAGTTATGATAAAAATTTAACACGTTTCAAATCATTTGAAGGTCCATATGCAATTGAAAATTTTCTTAAAGAATTAACGTTAATTGCAAATCAGGTCATTAATATATATGCTAATAAAATTGAAATAAGTATGAGAGATGTGGATGAGCTAGAATATCAAAATGCAACACGATGTCACATATGCAAACGTGAATTTCTTAACTCGTGTATAAAGGTTCGTGATCATTGTCATTTGACTGGAAGTTACGTTGGCCCAGCTCATAAGCACTGCTATTTAAATAGGAAAATGCCAGGATTCATACCAATATTCTTTCATTGCTTGTCAAAATACGATGCTCATTTCATAGTAAAGAAACTAGGTTACGATACGGAACCTATCAACTGTATTGCACAAACTTCTGAAAATTACTTATCCTTTAGCAAAAGATATACAAATTCGAATGGAATGAGTATATATCTAAGATTTCTGGATAGCTATCGTTTTTTGGATTCAAAACTTAGTAACCTTTTGGATATGTTAGAAGCAGATGATTTTCATTATACCAATAATATGTACACGAATCCTTTGCATAGACAACTGATGAAACGTAAAGGTGTCTTCCCGTACACGTATGTGGATTCTATAGAAAAATTATACGAGAATAGTCTACCATCCAAACATCAGTTTGATCATGTAAGCGATGAGGATTATAGTCATGCTAGAACGGTATGGAATGAATTCAATGTTAAAAATCTGGGTGAATATTTAAATATATATCTTAAGTGCGATACATTAATACTAACGGACGTGTTTGAACGCTTCCGTGAATTAAGTATCGGTTTGTACGGACTCGACCCGTGTCAGTATTACACACTTCCCGGGTTAGCCTATGATGCAATGTTAAGAACGACTGGTGTACAGATTTCATTATTAACAGATAAGACTATGCTAGATTTCTTCGAAAAAGGAATACGAGGTGGAATTTGCACTGTGTCCAAACGGTATGCAAAGGCGAATAACAGATACATGACTAGCTATGATAACACTCAACCAACTAATTATTTAATGTACGTTGACTGCAATTCTCTATATAGTTATACAATGGAAAATAATAGCTTACCATACACTGATATAAGGTGGCTAACTGATGCTGAAATTAAATCAATAGATTTTATGTCTATTACAAGTGATTCTGACGTGGGATATGTGTTGGAAGTAGACTTTAAATATCCACAGGAACTTCATGATATACAAAATGATTTGCCATTATGCCCTTTGAATGAAATCGCGCCAGGTGATAAGTATACAAAATTGCTAACAACATTGAATGATAAAAATAAATACGTATTACATTATCTCAATTTTCAACAATGTGTTAAACTTGGTTTGATTCCATCGCGTATACATAGAGTAATAGGTTACAAACAATCTAACTGGATAAATCCTTACATTGAACTCAACGTTCGTAAACGTATTGAAGATAAGACGAAATTTGGTCAAAATCTATGGAAGTTAATGAATAATTGTGTTTATGGAAAATTTATAGAGAATGTAAAACGTTATAATTCATTTCATTTAGCTACCAGCTGGAAACGAGCGCGTAAATTGTTAGCTCGACAGACATGTATAAGGTACGTGATTTTTGATGAAAATTTAATAGGTATAGAATTGGTCAGAGATGAAATATTGATGAATAAGCCAATATACATAGGACAAGCAATCCTGGATCTATCCAAACATAAAATGTATGATTTTTATTATGAAATTCTGAAGAAAAAATTGAAAGATGTAACTTTAATCTATACGGACACGGATGCTTTTCTCTTTGAATCTAGCTGCGATATATATGAATTTATTAAAACCAATATACATTTATTCGATACATCGAATTATCCAATGGATAATGTGTATGGTATTCCGTTAGCAAATAAGAAAATTTCAGGATTATTCAAGGATGAGCTAGCCGGTAGAGTGATGACTGAATATGTAGGGCTGAAATCGAAATTATATAGTTATCGATATGATACTGAAGTGATTAAAAAATCAAAAGGTGTAACAAAAGATTCGATGAGATTCATAACCTTTGAACAATATCTCTCATGTATTACACATCCTGACACTATACATCGAAGCATGCAGACATGTTTCAGAAGTTATAAACATGATGTTCATACTATTGAATCTAATAAGATAGCTTTAAGTGGTATCGATACAAAACGATACATTCCCAATAATTCATTTTCAACATTAGCATGGGGAAATGAAAATGTGTAGTGTTTAACGCCCGCTTTTACTACATACGGCACCGCAGGCGGTGACACTGATGATACATGAGATGAAGATGGAGCATCGGTGGAATGAGATGGCGGGGGAAACCGGAGGTCCCGGAGAAAACCCTTCCCAACGCCGTGTTGTCCACCACAAATCTCACTTTGCGGTCGATTAGCATGGGGACATTATGCTATAGAAAATTGTCAAGTGTAAATTTCTTTTTCTTTTCTCAATAAAGCATAGATTCAACTGAGTTAAAAGGTATTACTAGGCCACGATAATAACATATTACTGTATTTCAAAAAATAAAATAATTGAGTTTCAAGTATAATTGTAAAGTGTGCTACAACTGAGTTAAAAGGTATTACTAGGCACATGATAATAACATATTACTGTATTTCAAAAAACGAAATAATTGAGTTTCAAGTATATTTGTAAAGTGTGTTACTAATTACATGATAATAACATATTTACTTCATTTGAAAGATAACGTGTTGCTTTTTTTATGTTTATGTTAGGGGTGAAGGAATATTTTTTCCTATTCATGTCGTTTTGAAATGTTAGATAGCAGAAATCAATGAAATGTTAATTCAACTATAATCATGTATGATTTTTTATTAAAATATATTTACTAATTATATCAAAATGTTATTATCATGTCTCCGTTAAGGGGTGAGGGGAGATTTATATATATCAATGTGAACTAGCATGTACAAAGGCTCTTATTTCAGCTATAATCATGTATGATGTTTGTTTAACGTATATTACTAATTACTTCAAATTGTAATTATCATGTTTACGTTAAGGGTAGGTGAATTTATATATACTCAATGTGAACTAGCATGTACGTTATGTTAAAATCTCTACAATTAAATGTTAATTCAACTATAATCATGTATGATTTTTTTTTTAAAGTATAAAAATGTTATTATCATGTTTAAGTTAAGGAGATGTGAATTAGCAGTTACAGAAGATTTTTAAAAAAGTATAAAAATGTTATTATCATGTTTAAGTTAAGGAGATGTGAATTAGCAGTTACAGAAGATGTCAGGAATCAATGTGAACAAAAAAAAATCAAACACAATATATCATTAAAATTATATTTCTTTATTGAGTTGTGTGTTTTTTTATTTATACAATGTCCACCTCATTAATCCATTCACGGGTAGGAAATCCTAACCATTTCACCAGAATCCTATCACCACGACGTCTGATGATCCTTTCAACTAAATACGTGTCTGGATATTGAGTTTTCTGTAATTCATAACCGTAGAATGCTCCTTCAATCAGTTTACCCTCCAGATCCTCGATGAGATAGGTCAATGGATGTGTCCTTTGCACTGTACGTATCCTAAAGACTTCAACACTCCAATTTGGTAGATAACCTTTCTCCATAACACCTTTATGCTTAGAAATCCTCACGTAGTCACCAACACGATGAAGCCTAGATCTTCGCTTCTCACGCAGACTTCTATCATATTTGTAGACGCTGAGCAGGAGAGAATTATCACGAACTTCTACAGGCTTCATACGAATCGTTCGATGGTAAGTATTATTGTAGGTATGAATAATTCTAGGTAGTATGTTTATCCATTGATATGAGCCTTGAACAATAAATTCCTTATGCAAAATCAGTTTGATCGTTCTTATTAAACGTTCCACTGCAGCAGCCTTAACGTGTGTGAATGTACTGTAATGATTAATATTATTACGATTCATTAGTTCGCGGAAATGTTTATTGTAAAACTCCCTTCCTTTATCAGATTGAACATTCTTCGGAAACGATTCCATTTCATTCAATATCTCCTCCATAGCAGTCGAAACGTTAATACCACTTTTATCACGTAATGGTCGTGCATAAGCCATCTTGGAATAAAAATTGCATGCAAGAAGAATATACTTATAATTCCTATTGTCTCTTGCATAATTAGACATGTCCATAAGATCTATTTGTACTAAATCGTTCATTCCTTTGCTTATGATCTTACGACGTAAAAATCGTCTTCTAGCTGGTGCATGTAACTCGGTTGCAATGCGACGTTTTATCATGCTATAATTTTTGATGTTTTAAGTTCTGTAATAATTTCTTCTATCTCGGGTGAGTGATTCAAATTACCTGTATCCCTCGACGCAACTAATAATCTTAATCTGTTTATTATTTCATTCGGATCGTTCCAGTAGACGTAATCTAATTTTCTCTGCGGTACATGTTCTTTCCAACGTAAACCAAATCCAGTTCGATTACTAACAAGGTCACGAATGATATGACGATACTTGAACCCTCGATTTGTTCTTAAACGTCCATCTCTTGAATAACCGTGTCTGTAAACTTGAGTATTCTGTAAGATTTGCGAATACACGTCTAAATCATCATCTGTGTACGATGTCTTGCGAGGTAAACGTTTAAATAATAATTCATATAAGCCTGCTGTGGGTTCATACGTTTCTGTTCCTATCTGAACACCATCAGATTTAAACACAACTGTCTTGTTACCCAATTTATACTCATTATCCTCGTAACGTATGCCGTAAGTATTGTCCATGTCACTCGAACTAGCAGTTCGAACCTTGTGTAGATACTTTGACACGAGATCAGATCCGTTAGCATCATCTGTAGTTTCGTCGTCGTTGTTGTCTTGGTGTGCTTTCGCTATTACTTTCAATGGTTCGGTTACAGGTTGAAGAACTTCAGACATGACTCGTTGCGTTTCGAATTTCATTCCTTTGAGAGAACGTAACTTTTCTCTTATTGCCCTACTGTGACGGGCAATGGATTCCTTAAGTCTTATAGCTTCAGCATCAATATCGAAATGAATGTATAATTAATCAGCTACTGCTAATTTATATGAAACTATCAGTTCTATACTTAATATATGACCATCTTTAGCACGTCCGACTGGCGCTGTAAACGATAGAATATCGCCAGTTTCAACTCTTACAGGATATCTTTCAACTAATCTTCCGTTTATTGCAAACAATGTATCATTTACAGCATGCGGATGTACCGATGATACGATGGAACACGAGAGTACACTTCCATTTCCAGGAACTTTATAGTATTCGAGTCCCGATGTTAACGTATACCTTAAAGAGGGACCTCGAAACGGACGTGTTTGCAATGAAATTATGAGTTGTGCTTTCAATTGTTGTAACATAGTGTTTACAACATTTCTCATTCGTGTTTTCATAGTATGAATATCATTATTTATAGTGATTAGTTTATTATCAAGTTCCGTTTGTCGTGCGGTTAGTTCTTTCACTTCTTTTTCTACAGCTGTAGTAATAGTCTCGCTAGCGGAGGTGATTGTTCTAGTTAACTGACTTTGTAATTCATTCTGTTTCCGTGTAATAGTATCGACAATGTTTGTTATAGTCTCAGTTAAACCCGTTTGCAATTCATTATGTTTCTGTATAAAGAAATGATTAACATAACTCATGGTGACTGCATCACTATCATCTATCGGGTCGGCTAAATCCTTCAATCTCTTCATTCGAAATGATAGAGTTTCATTAGAGTCGTGAATTGGAATCCTATCATCTACATATTTTTTATTAGGAACGTCGTGTTCGTGAAGGGGGTCCAACAGCGTTTTCATTCTTATACCATCTATAATGACATTATTTTCGGAATCACGTTTAAATGCATATTTACTTAAGTACTCCATTAAATTGTTGTATTGGATGTCGAGCGATTTTTGTATGTGATCCCTAAGCATAGCTTCAAACTCGCCCATACGCTGATACGAGGTCTGCTCGCTGAAGATCTGCATTCGATTCTCGACGTCAGCCGTATGCGTATCCACATAACGTTTAGTCGATGCATCGTCACCTTCTTCAGGGTCGTGAATATTGCACAACCGCTTTCCCTTGAATCGATAGTTTCCCGATCCATCTCTAGTTATGATATATCGATTGAACACACCCCTAGAGGGTATGATTCTTCGGGATCCGAACCTGTCGATACTCATTGCTTAAGTGATGGATTATTCTATTTATTCATTCTGATAAAGCGATCAAAACCGTGACGGTAGCGTCCCTCGTTCAGTGGATATTCTGGTACTATAACAACAAAGGATCGTTCATCACTCTCCCATATATGTTTACACATATTCTTAAATTCATCATAGGACATATCGGTATTTACATAATCTTCGTATATATGTTTTAAATTGAGATTATCCTGTCTAAAGAATATAATCATATTTGCATTATCTCTAATTAAATGTTTAGGTACTTTAGCATATGATTGTGCTAAATATATAGCATCGACATTACGATGTCTACCCATTCTGTAATATGAAGCTATCTTACCCTGTTTTTCATTTATCACATCATCAAATACGAATATCGAATTTTCTCTAGCATCCGACGTTTGAATTACTTTATCACCATCATCGAACGTAAATACACCTATATCGGGTATAGTTTTCAGTAACCTGAGTAAATATCGATATTTAGGTTGTTGCAACGATTTCGAGTATATGTAGAGGTTTTCGAATCTCAGACCATTCTCGTGAATAAGCAGGTTGAGTAAAACGTTCGTTTTTCAAGCATTTGAACTGCCAAGTATGAGCGCTCTAACGTTACTCGGAAACAACGTACCGTGTCGTCCTTTGCGAATGTCATCCTCGAAATCTAACACCTGTATGGGTAGCGTACACTTTTGCTTTACTATCTCCATATCGCGACTAATACTTATAAAGCATAAGTTTTGTCTTTTATTTCGTTCGTGATAAGGGCAATCTATGTCTTTACTGGATTTAGCCAATCGTCATAGGAATCGTATACTTATAAAGCGCACGTTTTGCCTTTTTTATTTCATAGTGAGTCATGCGCTCTACACGTGCACGCAAAGGTTCGGGAATTCTTAATTCCTTGATTAATTCATTACCATTTGAGGCACATTTACCGGGTTATCGTTTCTGCGGTCCCGGAACGAAACTACATAAACGCTTGCAGAGAGGTGACTTACCGGTGAACGGGTTAGATTCAGCGTGTCTCGATCACGATCGGGCTTACGCAGAGAGTACTGATACAGAATCTCGTCGTCTAGCCGATAAGGTGTTGGTAGAGAAAGCTTGGAGACGTGTAAAGTCTGCCGACGCTTCTTTGGGCGAACGACTTGCAGCTCGACTTGTGACTACACTTATGAAGGGTAAATTGGCAGCGGGCGCTGGCATGCGTAAACGTCGCAACAAGAGAGGTGGTTTCTTACCTTTGCTACCACTTTTAGCAGCTCTAGGTGCAGCAGGTGGTCTAGCTGGAGGTGCTGCTCAGATTGCTACGGCTGTCAATAAGAAACGTTCGGATGCAAAACAACTTGCGGAATTAACACGTCACAACGAGCGCATGGAATCTTTGGCTCAGGGCAAAGGTCTTCGCCGTAAGAGACGTCGTAAGGGTAGAGGATTATACCTTCGATCAAAAAACTCGGGGCGAGGCCTATATTTATCCCGGAAAAAGCCCTGAGTGCTAACGAGATCGATTCGTATGCACGACGTCTACGCATTCCACATTTTAGAGGTGTCTACATGATCGATAAACTACCTCCACATCCTCGATACTATGAGAGAATAGTAGTGAATCTGGATACATCAAATAACCCTGGTACACATTGGGTTGCTGTACGTAAGGATGGTGACGTTGCCTACTACTTTGACAGTTTCGGCGATCTGAGACCTCCGGAAGAGATAGAAACGTACCTTTCGGGTGTCAAGCTCCTATATAATACGACGAGATTTCAAGAATTCGATTCTGTGATTTGCGGTCACTTGTGCCTTCAGTTTCTCCTCGATGAGTTACACGATCACCGTGAGTGGTAGTGATACCAGCTTCTCTACATTTCTAAATCCACCATTACATCTGGATCCTAACGGACATTACGAGATAGCTCTATTGAATTTTGAGACTTTTTACTCAATTCCGAATGTGGACGAGAGTAATAATCTATTCCATTACGTTCGCGATGGAAAAGTCGAACGTATAGTAATTCCACCGGGTACTTATGAATTGGATGATATCGCCAGATTGATCAAGGATGCTCTCGACATCGGTGACGACTTTATTCTACGTGCTAATAATAACACCATGAAATCAGAAATTCAATCTCCCTATATTATCGACTTTAGTCGTGAGAGATCTATTGCTTCACTTCTCGGTTTCACCTCTAAACAGAGGGTACCGGCAAACGTGCTGACCGAGTCTAATGATTTGGTTAACATATTCAAAGTCAGCATCATACGTATCGAGTGTAGTCTTGCAACGGGATCTTTCATCAATGGTAAAAGTGGTCATTCTCTGTATGAATTTTTCCCATCGGTACCTCCAGGTTATCATATTTCGCAGGAACCATCAAGTCCTATATATTTACCAATCATCGATACGAATCTCATTGATCATCTCGACATTAGAGTGGTAGACCAGAACGGCGATAAGTTAGATTTCAGGAACGAAACCATCACTGTACGATTGCACATACGTCGTAATGGGTATAAGTTTTAAGAGACGATGCTATATTAAAAAACATCTCTCGAGATTGATCTCTACTCGATCATCGACCCGCAAGCTAATCACATCGTCTAATCGACAATTTCTCGCTAACTTAGGCTTCAAGGTTCTATGATGGATGTGTTGGACGTGACCGGGATTCCGACCTTCGATGATAAGATCAGTAAGGAGGAAGAACACGTATTCCTACCGTACAATACGTCAGCTCTCGATGTGAACGATGAAATTAGAATTCCATGTCAAGCTGAAGATTTGTACACGCTTCCTAGTAGAAGTTATCTCTACATTGAGGGGACTCTCACTAAACCCGACGGCACCGTTGCCACATCGAAATTGAGTAACAATGCTATGGCATTCCTATTCGATGAGATTCGTCTGGATATGAATGGAACGACTATTGATAGAACTAGGAATCCGGGCATTTCATCAACGATGCGTAACTATGCTGCACTGAATGAACTGGAATCGAATCGTTTACTAAATGCTGGATGGATCTATCCTGGAGGTGTGGTAGACATCGTGAATACATCGAATGGTATCTTCAATGCTATCGTTCCTCTTTCGATGTTGCTGGGTTTCGCCGACGATCACAAGGAGGTCATACTTAATAGCAAGTTTGAACTTATTCTCATTAGATCTAAGGATTCTAATAATTGTATCATTGGAAACGATCCTACAACCATACAACTAACTAGACTCGAATGGAGGATGCCTGTACTTCGACTTTCAGATTCTGAACGAGTTGATAAACTTAAACTCGTCAAATCGGATAAACCTCTACACGTCGCATTTCGAACCTTGGACCTTCACACTCAACCTGCTGTACCTCAAACTAAAGCGTTCACATGGAACATTGCAACCACGACTAAACTTGAAAAAACCACGTTTCGTCATAGTCGGTGCACAAGTGGATAGATTGAATCATCTCGCTAAGGATGCTTCTCTATTTGATAATTGTAATATCACCAATCTGAAACTTTATCTCAACAGTGAATCTTACCCCTATCACGATATGAATTTGGATTTCGCCAATTCGAAATTTGCATCTCTGTATGATCAATATTCCAAATTTCAATCATCCTACTATGGAAAGGAGAATTACCCTCTTTTGAAAAGGAACGACTTTCTGAAATATGCACCGCTATTCGTCATCGATTGCTCTCATCAACCTGAGGATACTGTGACGGGGGCAGTGAATGTCAGATTGGAAGTTCAAGCATCGTCAAATTTTCCTGCACAAACTTCATTATTCTGTTTAATTATTCATGATAAATTATTCACTTATAAACCACTAACTCATGTTGTACAATCTATCATATAGGTGTAATAAATAAAACATTACAAATTCAAATTATCTTTTTATTGACTTTAACATACATCTCCAATATCCTCTTCCTTGCACTCCTGCTTTTTGCATCATATGAACATAATGATTTATGAATATCATACAACTGATATAAATTTCTTTCAATATATGGAATTAGTCTTTTAAGTCCATTGAATGCAGTACTATTCAGATTTATACTGCCCACATTTAAACATGTATTCACAAACGTTATTTCTTGCATCTTATTCATGCATAACATTATATTAAATGCATATATTATATTTTCACTGTACGGTGCACATGGATGCTTACCATCTTTCAGATACGTATCCAAAACACACAAATTTGACATTATTACCTCCCAATCCTCTTTTGTAATATACACAAACGTATCGTCATGTGTGTCTTTAATGTAAAGTGATGGGAGTTCATTGTATAATCCTATGTTCACACGAAAGTCAATGCTGATGGAGATGTCGTTATCGTTCATGCACACACTATTTACCATCACTCGCAACTTTCTCCTCTACTTCTTCTGCGAAGGGTGTGAAGGGTTCGAACATCATTATGATGAAACTGTCTTGATCGAACGTCTTCTTGGCTTTGATGATTCTCGGTTTGCAGTTCGTCTTCTTCTTTTTCTTGTCTCCTTTCTTACTGGATCTGCGGACATACACGAACTGTCTCAACATCGTGAATATTTAATACACTTGTTAACGTAAAACTCTTATTATTTTATACTCACTTTTCTATGACTTCCTCCTCGGGTTTCGATGTACCGATATCCTTAAACGGACGATCATTGTACGGACCGCACACATCTTCACCTTGATCCTGTTCGGACTGGCATGCCACATCTTCACTTTGGGCTTTACTGAAATAAACATATTTATCATTAGTTATCTAACACATAACAACACTTTCACGTTAACACACAATTATAATTCTACTTACCCGAGGTACACTTTACAATTCTTTCCGCATTGAGCATAAGATGTGATCGAATCATGATGGGAAGGATTCTTGCAAATCACTTGATGCATCTTTCCATCACACGTTTCATCGTGGTGCTCAACCCAATGCTTTTGCAAATCTTCGAAATTGCGTAGATTCTCCCAGAATCTGGTATCACTTTCAATGATAGGTGTTGTTGTTCCACTCATCTTGACGTTGCGATGTGAAGTGAGAATGCATTCGTTCCCGAGTGAGCAGATGGGTGATGAAACGTGATCATACCTGTCTCCCCCCTCCCCATCCTATCGTCGATTGTACTTAACGTACGGAGGGTTTGTGTGAAGTGAGGACACGTTCGTTCCCGAGCTGGCGGGACAGGGTGAGACCTGTTAATTCGAATTTACTATATTACCGTTTTATCACGTTTCCCCCCTTCCACCTTCTCGTCGCTTGTACTGGAGGAGGACTAGTGTTTATCCTATCGTACATGAATGGGTATCGAACCGAGGACTCTATGTTCATATATATATGAATCCCCCCGAGAACTCGATATTCATAGGTGACCCACACATATACACATATGCACAAATCTTGAGGAATGACAACACGTCATCACCCTTATACTTCAATGTGGAATAGATTTATATTTTCTCGTACCTCGATGTGGGAATGGAATTTAACCTTTTCTTAACCTTTACATCGCTCTTGGATACAATAGCTCAAGGAGAGATTCTGCATAGGGAACACCCCTTACCAGAATGTCTTTTTACATTTATTTTCATAAATCTCTCCCAGTAAACATACCTAATCATTCTCTCGATATTCTTTTATCTAAAGAATAACGATACTACATCATATATCATACACTAAACGTAATAGATATCAAACCCTACACTCGATATTCATACATGAGAGTTCAAGCACAGACATCGAAGCACTGAACGTAATAGATATCAAACCCTAGACTCGATATTCATACATGAGAGTTCAAGCACAGTCATCGAAGAATTACTATCAATACATTTAATTCAAACATCCCCGGAACCCCCGTTACCCACCCCGCCCCATCACAATATCGAACCCTAGACTTCGATATTCATACATGAGAGTTCAAGCACACACACACATCGAAAAGAATTCACATTTAATTCAAACATCCCCGGAACCCCCCCCCCCCCCCCCGTTACCCATCCCACCCATCACACATTACACATCACACACACACACACAATCATCATCATCATCATCATCATCATCATCCCAACCCTCAAAAACATCTCACTGCACAGGGGAGAACGGCACTACGCCAACACTCCCCTTCTTTTACAACTCGATTTTCATATAGGAGAGTTCTAAATCAATGAGCATTCTACATCACTCATATATTAACACAGAGGAGAGTTCAACATCTTATCTACACTGTGCTGATTCTCTCAATTCTATACTACTTACGTCCTCCAACGTTGTCATAAGAGACGAAGAATGAAATGCACGAAATGATGCTAAAATGAACCCCGGGTCCATGGAGCTTAGAGTTACCCGACATTCATCTTTCGGAATAAGGGAGAATCTATCTAGATAACCTAGATCACCAACACTGATCGAGATTCAAACTCGGGTCCTCTTGAACGTGAGGCAGACAGTTACTACCTACACTACAGAGGCGGGCATGCACGCACACACACACGCACATTGCTATAAATTATTGAAGTATGCCCATTTTAATTGTGAACAGTTAACGCGACCACGATAAGTAATTAATTATATGAAGAGATTAATGAAAAGTAAAATCTAATCAAACCTGATTTATTTATTAAACACGCTCAAATACAAACGACGCTGATTGCCTGCCATGTGTTTGGTCTTGAAATCAATGTTGGGCATTTTTAGACAATGATAGTAAGGGGGCCTTTCAATACTTCACGACTGTGTTAGCTCAGTGCTCAAAATAGTCCGCCTCGGTAGCGTGGTGATAGCGTGTTTGCCAAGAGATCCCGAGTTCGAATCTCGGTCAGGGTGAGTTCCTGGATAAGGTTTTTTCCGGGGTTTTCCCTTATCCTGACAGACGAATATCGGGTAACTGCAAGCTCAATGGACCCTGGGCTCATTTGAGCATCATGTTGCTCATTCCATTCATCGTCCGTTATGACTTAACGTTTGAGGACGTAAATTACAACAAAAAAGTGCTCAAAAACTTCTAACAAGCCGGTAATACCAACTTTGGTTTCTAAATAATACTTGTATAAAGCAGTGAATGTGAATATTGTGACTTTGTGGCTTCGTAGAATTAAAAGTCCGAGTTGCAGATACTCCAAATGTTCTTTATTTTCGTAGAAATACGCTCTGTTCAATTCTCACGTAACAACATTACGTCACATACACAACACAATCTACCAAGGTCGATGATCATAACAACAGCGTTCTGATTACATCTGTTTACAACACTCCTGTTACGTCTGTCCTTACATCTGTTTACTACTCCACTCTGTTTACGACTGCTCTGGTCTGTCACAATCTCTTATATACACCTCCATTGATAATTTCTAGACTGTTCTAAAACAAACCAGAAACCGGATAATCTCTATCAATAAAGAAGTTACTAGAAATGGTCCATTTACCTCATTTATCTGTGTCGGTAAATCTTTTATCTCCGCTATTTTCATTTGCCGGCTCTTGTGTATACAAGCCGCGCT